>CM057350.1:376554457-377807839 GCA_030015575.1 Agapanthus africanus
AACCAGGCGTGGATAATGATGAAACTTTTTCCAGGGACTATGCTTAAGTCCATCCAGATCCTACTTGCCATTGCTACATACCATGACTACGATATCTGGTGGTTGGGTGCCATGACTGCTTTTCTAAATGATTTTTTAGAAGAGATCGTCTATAAGTACACAGCCAGAGGGCTTCGTAAACAGTGGGAGCAGCGGAAACGTGTGCAAGTTGCTTTAAAGGATAAAGCAGGCATCGCGGAGTTGGAACATCTGTTTTGATGTGGTAGTCAAAGAGTTTGACTTCATCAAAATGGTAGATGAACCTTGTATGTACAAAAAGGTAGTATGGATTATGGTGATGATCCTCGTAGAGTACGTGGATGACATACTCTTGATAGGAAAGGAGTTTCCTATGCTACGCTCGGTCAATCTCCGCTTATCACAAGGATTCTCCATACAGGATCAAAGTGATACATCCTAAATCCTAGGATTTGGATCTATGAGATAGATCTAAATGGATATTAGGATTCTCACTAGGTATAGTAAGATGGTATCAATTGATCCTGGAGAGAATCACTGGAAAGGTTCCACGGTGATGAGGACGACTGAATGTCAGTCCCAGGCATTGTCTTTACCCTCAATGGAGGGACGGTATGTTGGAAGAGTTCCAAGCTAGATACCGTGGCAGACTAGACGATAAAGGCTGGTAACATCGCTATTAAAGATACTACCAAAGAGGCAGTTTGGGTGTATATTGGTTCATAAGATGAACTAGGTTCCTACCATTGTATGACAATGGAAGTGTGGCTTTGGCCCAGGAACCCTAGTCCCATCAGTGACCCAGACATATTCTGAGGTAGCATCACCTGATCATGGAGATAGTTGTTCTCCAAGGTGATCGAGGTTAGGAGAGTAGACTCAGAGGACAACGCGGCGGATCCACTCACAAAGGCTTTTTCCCAGAGAGAGACTTATATAGGATGGTTGAGTATTAAATACTGCAACCACCGCTACAGATGGCCCTAGTGCAACTGGGAGATTGTTAGTTATATGTATGCCCTAAAAGCCATCACTGTATATTGGATGTATATTGTAGTGGATGCTGGGACATATATAGGTAGGACTTTCTTGCTCGACATGATAGTACGCTATCTAGTTGCTCTTTATTTTAACATGTATACTTTCTGTCTCTCTGTTACATGTTGATAAAGCTCTTAGGATGTGTACTCGACTTCCAGGACTATGATGCAGATCATACTAGTGGGGCCTGGGTAGTCCATGAGTACATCCTTCAATGTTCCTAGTCGTGGAAATATCGAGACGGGGCATCAATATTCCAGAGTAGACTAGCGTATATCTTCTCGACCCATGTGATGGGCGATGGATGATCCCATATCCATTGGTGTTTGACATCAGAGATGGTAGGCAGGTGCTCAGTGGAGACTGGGTACACTGAACGGACTCGCCGAGAACTCCCAGATGTTATTATACCTCACGTCAGATGGCAGTTCTCTGGTGACACTGGTACAGCTTAGTCTGTTGACCCGAGATCGTCATAGAGTCTTGTGTGTCTCCCACTGTGCTTTGATTTCTACCCTACCACGGCTCTACTGAGTTGTGCAAACAGGTGGTTTTTTGGGTACTGTCCCGATTCACATGGAGGCAATGAGCGATAGGAGGGGATTCGTCTCTCCCGGTATTGGGGGTTGATGTTGCGCTATGCTCGACTGGACATAACTGGAAATCCCTGGCCAGGGTTGCCGTGATATACTGGTAAGAGTTATCAGTAGTTTCACACTTGTTATGGACCTTACGTCGGCATGACTTATCAAGCTACTGGGCTTTGACGTTTACCACCCCTAGGTGAGATATGCGACATATCAGACGAACAGACCGGACTGTACGGTAAGTGTTACTGGTTGGATTCACAGGAGTGTGAGCGGGCTTGCTCGTTGATCTTCTGATCGCTCAATACCCGGGTGGCCGTTACGTTTAGCAGACTGCTTGCGGCTTGTGGGTGTTTGATATGATCATCACCTACTGCCGGCGTATTGACGAGTCTTTAGAGTCCTACTCAGAGGTTTCCTGGCTCAAGCGAAATGAAATAGGAGCGCATATGAGATATGTGCGGGACCGAGAATAATACCAGTATGTGATACTGAATTCTATTCTCGCGATTTGTATCATCGGACGGTTATATAAGATATAGCCGGGTTACCGAATCAAGTGTTGATTCGATACATTGATACACTTGATATTAGACGGTTATATGCAGTATGACCGGATCATTAAATCAAGTGTTGATTTAATGATTTAATGTATAATTATATATTTGATATATTACTTTACATTAACTAGTATTAGTTCACTTAAGATGGTTTTTCTCACTTGATTTGCACAAGTTGTATACGTGATATATTTTTGTGCACTAGTTTGTATCATATTTGATGATACATGCAAACTTGGGTGTGTGTATGCTTTGAACCATGTTTAGGTAAATGGTTAGGGTTTTAATTTATTTATTCATTTATTTATTTATTCTTTTTTGCAAGAAATAAAATGGTGGCTTTCTTTGGATTTTATTTGAAGCTTCATGAAGCTTTGAAAAGTTCAACCATTTTGTTTTTTGCTTAACCTAACCATTTGCCTAAACCCTAGTTTAGTCTCTACACTAGTTACACTCACCCATGGTTGCTAAATGATAAGGATCACTTGATTTTCTATTATTGATAATTCACTTTCTTTTCTTTCTTCTTCTTCTTCTTCTTCATGAAGAGAAGAAACCATTGCTAGAAATTTCCAAGTGATGATTCCAAGTGAGAAATCCAAATTCAAAGTGAACCCACTTCCTATTTCTTCATCCTCTACCACTTGCCATGTCGTAGAGTGTGTTATCTTCACAAGTTTCATGACCTAGTGAAGGTGGAGCTTGAGTTTGAGTCGCCTCGACGTAGATCATCTTCGGCATCTAAGTCAACGACCTAGCCCGCCCATTTCTCCGATGAAATCGACGCTAGGGTCCGGGATTCCGATGATCGCAGCGGAGGGATGTCAACACAGATCTAGAGAAGTGGAGGACCGGATCTACAAAGGTTGTAGTCTCTTTCACATTTTGCGTTAAAGTTGTTTACTTGCATGTTTCGCCTTACCTCTAGTTAACGATCTAGCATTAGGGTTTCTCGGCACATGTAAAATTTGATTTTGGCATGGTTGATCAGTTGTGGAACCTCTTGAGTGTGCGTAGGAACCATACAGATACCGCCTTAAGATGTTTCTGGACTTCGGATGGGATCTGGGTTCCTTCGCTAAAGCTATAGTGCCGTTGTTGTCGCAATACAGAGGTATTGGATCAACACTGGTAGAAACCACTTGAAGTTCTGTTAGGAACTTCATAATCCAGACTGCTTCTTTTGCGGCATCGCAAGCAGCTATATACTCCGCTTCCATCGTCGAGTCAGCAACAGTGTCCTGCTTGGAACTCTTCCAGTACACCGCCCCTCCATTGAGGGTAAAGACATAACCCGACATTGACTTGGAGTCATCATTGTCACTCTGGAAGCTGGAGTCGGCAAAGGCCTCGATCTGGAGGTCCTTTCCGCCATACACTAAGAACATCTCTTTAGTCCTTCTCAGGTACTTGAGAATGTTCTTTACTGCTATCCAGTGCTTCTCCCCTGGGTTTGCCTGATACCGGCTTACAACGCTCAATGCGTATGCTACATCTGGTCTGGTACATAACATCGCATACATTATAGAGCCTACCGCAGAAGCGTAGGGTATAATTGACATGCGAGCCCTTTCCATATCAGTCTTGGGAGACATCTCTTTGGAGAGGGTGATTCCATGACAAGCCGGTAGGTTACCGCGATAGGAACTTCCATACTGAATCTTTTCAATATGGTGTCTATGTACCTGGACTGCGAAAGTCCCAACATCCTTTTTGATCTATCACGATAGATCTGGATCCCCAGAATGTAGGTGGCATCACCCAGGTCCTTCATGGAGAACTTCTGTGACAAGAATCCTTTGACTGACTGTAGTATAGGAATATTATTTCCTATTAGGAGAATGTCATCCACGTACAAAATGAGGAATACTACAGCTCTCCCTACTATCTTACTGTATATGCGTGGTTCATCTGGATTTTTAATAAAGTCGAATTCTTTAACAGTATCATCAAAGCAGATGTTCCAACTCCGTGATGCCTGCTTCAGTCCATAAATGGACTTAAGCAACTTGCACACTTTACCGCTGCTCCCACTCTGATTGAATCCCTCTGGCTGATCCATATAGACGCACTCTTCCAAATTTCTATTTAGAAAAGCCGTCTTTACGTCCATCTGCCAGATCTCATAATCATGGAAGGCAGCAATGGCAAGAAGGACCTGAATGGATTTGAGCATAGCCACTGGAGAAAGGGTTTCGTCATAGTCCAAACCAGGTCTTTGACGAAAACCCTTTGCAACAAGTCTAGCTTTATAGGTTTCAACCTGTCCATATACACCAATCTTCTTTTTGAAGATCCATTTGCATCCTACGGGTTTTACCCCATCTGGAGCAATGTCCAAAGTCCATACTTTGTTAGTGTACATGGACTCCATTTCGGTTCGCATTGCATCCAGCCATCTTACCGAGTCGCCGCTCTGGATGGCCTACTGGAAGCTAGTAGGTTCATCATTATCAATGATGCAATCCTCTCGATCCCCGTCTATGAGAAAACCGTAGTATCTTTCGGGCGGATGAGACTGCCTACTACTTCTGCGGATAGGCACTGGGATGTCCCTTTCTTCTGAAACTTCTGGTTCTACCATACTTTCAGTAACAGCTTGTGGTTCTGGAATTTCTTCCAGTTCCATTGCGCTCCCACTCTTCTGATTTTCTAAAAATTTAGCTTCCAAGAAGTGGGCATGACAAGAAACAAAAACCTTTTGTTCCTCTGCGTAATAGAAATAATACCCCTTGGAGTTCTTTGGATATCCCACAAACTTACACTGTACTGAGCGTGCCTCGAGCTTGTCCGCATGCTGCTTTTTAACAAAAGCTAGACATCCCTATGTCCTTAAGTGTTTAAGAAAGGGTTTCTTCCCACTCTACTTCTGATTTGGTGTGGTAGGCACAGTCTTGGTTGAAACCTGATTCAAAAGATATGCAGCCGATCCTACTGCATAACCCCACAAAGATCGCGGTAACTCAGCCTTACTCATCATGGAACGAACCATATCCAATAGGGTTTGATTCCGCCTTTCCGAAACACCATTGTGTTGTGGTGTGTATGGAGGAGTAAGCTGAGAGAGAATTCCATTCTCTTTTAAGTATCCCAGGAACTCGGCACTTAAGTATTCACCACCACGATCAGATCTCAGTGTCTTGATACTTTTGCCTGTCTGTTTTTCTACTTCATTCTTTTATTCTCGGAATTTCTCAACGGCCTCGGATTTATGCTTCATCAAGAAGATATGTCCAAACCTAGAGAAATCATCCGTAAAAGTAATGAAGTAGGAATAACCACCTGTTGCATGTGTAGACATTGGACCGCACACGTCACTGTGTACGAGTCCCAAGAGCTCGCTCGCTCTTACTCCGTTTCCAGTAAACGGAGTCTTTGTCATCTTTCCCATGAGACAAGATTCATAAGTAGCATAAGATTGATATTCGAACGGAGTCAAATATCCTTCTCTATGTAACTTTGTCAACCGTGTTTCATTGATGTGACCTAGTCTACAATGCCATAAGAAAGCCTGATTTATTTCCGGAGACATTCTTCTAAGTGTGTTATGGACATTGAAAACCTGAGCTTGATTTAATACGTATATACCGTCATCTAATGTACCGGACCCAATCAGAACTTGATTTAGGTGGATGTTTACTACATCGCTTACGAATGTAAAATCATATCCCTCTCTCGAAAGTGAGGACATTGATATGATATTACAAGTCAAACTAGGTACATACAAACAGTTACGTAGAATCAATATCACTTGTCAAACCTAGGCGATATTCTCCCACGGATTCAGCATCCACGCTCATTCCGTTCGCAACTCTGAGAGACAAATCGCCTACCCTAATAACTCAACGGTTTCTCAAAGCATTTAATGAATTACAGATATGAGATCCTGCTCCGGTATCTAGTACCCAGGAAGTAGAGTTAATTGACAAACAGTTCTCAATAACAAACACACCCGAGGCCGAAGCCACAACATGCTTCGAATCCTGGATACTGGCTTCCAAAGCCCTGCAATCTTTCTGCCAATGCCCGTTCCCATAACAATAGGAATATCCCTCCTTCCCTACACCAAGTCCCGAAACTTTTGCCCTTCCCTTTCCTTCTACTTTACTGACACCGTATATCGGCTTTGTGGAGGTCTTCTTCTTTTCACCCTTTGCTTTCACCCTGGATGTAGAAGAAGAAGGTCCCCCATTAAGCAGAGCAGGTGTCTCCCTGGTTTCTTTCAGGGTGTAAGTAGAGGGTAGGGACTATGGAAATAAGTCAGTACATGACCCATTTCCTAACGTGGTCTCCAGGTCCGTGAGCTCATCAATATAGCTAGTCATCGTAAGGATGTCATCCCCTACAGATGACCCGACAGCCAACCTCGCTTGAAACAATTCGTTCAAGGTCTCATATCTTGCGATACGAGATTACTCTCCATATAAATCTTTGTTATGGAGGAAGATGGAAACTAAGTCCATCTTTTCGTGCTGCTTCTGGTATACACCATCAACTGAAGCCAACATGAGGCACTTGGCACTCGCACTGTCTTTTTCCCTTGTCTGATGGATATTCATATCCACGACGGTGGGAACTGGACCTGGGAATGCGGGGGCTTGAGTAGTAATAGGGTGGTCCAGCTTGTCATAGGCAATAGACTTCTGGACAGACCTTTGCCAGTCATAAAAGTCAGATTCAGTCAACTTGTTATCTAGATGTAACCTAGTCATGGTCACAAGGTCGCTGCAGAGAGAGAGAGGGAACACTTTAGCATGATGCTCTTGCAAGTTTAGAGTGGTTTTTAGTTTATCTAAACAGGATGGTTCCCACTGTTTCTCGAATCCCCCCCAAAACCAAAAAGGAAGAACTAGTCAGGACTATTCTCACCGTACAATACTTGCTTAACCGTTCAGCCAGGCCGGTGTCGGTACTTCGAGAGAGGTTTTACGATGCTTTCGCGAAGTTCCTTAATTAAATAACCTCTTTTCTCTGGCGGCGTAGCCCCACTGACACCTTTCTCGACACCTACTTGGTTTATAGCATTGATCGTTAAGTGATGAATGTCCTGATGAGTAGTGGATACTCACAGTAGGATCGGGATCCAAATATCATTGTGTGATAAAGCTGAAGGAATCCTACCAAAATTATCACACTCCAAATGGTATGCAACACTAGCAAGTTTCAGTTTCTTTAGAAACTCCCGATGTGGATTTTTGCCCCATGCTCTTATGACCTTGACTAAGGGCCAACAAATCATAAGTCACATGTCAAGTTCTACCCATCATTATCTTGTTAATTTTAACCCACCCGTATATACTCTTGACTAAGGGCCAAACAAAGTAATACGACTGTCCCAAACCAACGCATCTATCTATGCTACATGTGAACACCCTAGCAACTACCAATCACTATGCCTTGACTAAGGGCCAAACAAACATAGCTTGAATACTACTGACCATTCATATGAAATGACGGAGGGCTACGACTAGTTTTGGTGAAACCGTGAACGTAGTGAACTTGATATGATCGAAGGAACCTGATAGCTTTTAAAAGGAGTGGTTAAGCTCCGCAATTAAAAATATCTTTTGTTTTAAAAATAACCGAGTGGTTTCTTTTAAACTATTCCAACGATTCAACTTTGGTTTATTTTCTTTGCATTAATATAATGCCTCCCATCAATTAACCTATCATTGCAGAAAACAACGAAAATACAACATCCTCTTATGCCATCCGCATTTGCCACTGGGCCCCGTCATCACCCGTTAGGTTACTTAACTAACGACAGAGCGGGGGCTGGGCTAGCGCGGGTGCAAAACATAATTGACGTCTAATAGCTATCATATATAGATATTGTACATTCGTCAGACGCAATAATAGGCATTCCAGATCACAGATGAACATATTGGATTTTCTACGAATCCGCATTCCTTTTGAGCCTACAAAGAAAGACGGATTACACAGTCGCGATGAATAGCCAAAACCCCCCCTAGACCCCTACGGGTATCGCAAACTACCCGCCAAGTACCCAAAGTGAAGCGGTCTCCCTCAACAACGTGAGTATGCTACTAAACACTTCAAAGTACCCGGTAGTTTGTGCACCCCACCTTGGGTCTATCCTATGAGCAGAAAACAGTAAATGAAATAATACAACGGTGGCTACAACCTCAACCCGGATGTGCCCCGGAAAAGAATATTGCAACAATTTACAAATTACATTTGAATGAAAGAAACACTCGTCTCACATCCCCGGCTATCCATTCATGACAATCCAACAAGTCCACATTCACAAACCAGTAAAAACCATTATAGAAATGTGCAACCCCTGCTAACCGACATACTAGCAGTTAGGGGAGGTTTACGAACACAAATGATTCTATGCCAAATAATTCTCTGTGCACCTGAAACCTGAGCAGAAACAAAACATCCCAGAAAATACAACATCAACACAGAAGAATAACTGAGCAAATTTGGGTTCACTCGGAGTCAACTCGGCCGCGGATCCGCGGTGGATCGCTTGGATCGGCGGCGGTTCCGCGGCACTATGGCCGATTCATGATCCCAAATTTCTTCACAATTCTTAGAATTTCCTGCTTGTATTTTTAAGGGTCTCTGAAAAATTTTTAGACCCCGTTTTAAAATCGGCAGAAACATGGTGAAAACGTCGTATTATCGGGTTCGTTTTGCGATCGAATTTCTAACGACTTTGTTAACAAGTTAGTTATAGTTTAGCGAGGCTCTGATACCATTGTAAGTCGACATTAGACACCCTATATGATGCGGGGAGGCGAAATAGTTAAAACAATCATTTTGTTTAAACTAACATCGACTAACTTTACGGATCTTTACCAAACTCTAACTAATAACAACATAGAAGTGATTAGCTACTATGAAAGATGATTATACCTAATGAGTCAAGCCCATCTTGTTCTCTTTGATCACCTCCTCGTCGGCCTCCTCGTTGTGATAAAAGATCCACCCGAGAGCTACTTCTCCAAGCTTTAACCTCTCACTTGAGGTAACTAGGTGGCTATGAGTGCTAATCAAAGTAACCTAGAGGATATAGAAGAGGATTAGGGATCTATTGGTCTTGCTAACCCTTGGATCTCAACACATGAGAGATTAGGGTTAGTTCTTGAAGAGAGAGAGAGCTGGAGGAGAGAGATTGTGAAAGTAATAAAATGAAATGAATTATGTCTCATTTGTGATATATGATGAAGCATAAAGAATATCAAATAATACATTAATTGATATTAACAACTATGCTTCATTTAATACTATAATTAATCATCTTAGGAGTCATTAAGCAATAAATGCTTCATTAACTTATTTGGATGATTCATCTCATGAGTCACTAATCCATTTAATGCATATAACACCTAAGCTCTCCACCGCATCAATCTTCTAGAAGCTTCTCGACAAATTACGAGAATGCCCCTCCCATCTGTGAAAACACGGAAATACTGAGACTGTATAAATCCAATAATCCAATACTAGAATCTGGCTTAAACCAAAGCCTGCTAGTATAAACTGTTCGAACATCGTACGTACGTAAAAACACGTATGTGTCCGAACCCTGTCGTAAAACCATACGACCTCTATATCGTTTCGCCTGAAGCAGGGAAACTCTCTGTGTGGGACTCTAAAGACTCGACTACTACGTTGGCAGTGGGTTTAACCACAGGCCGCAAGCGGTACTAGCTGTACGTAACGGTCCCTAGGTAGATGTCGATAAGAAGGTCGATGAGGAAACCCATCCGAACTCCTACTGGGCCTGATGTGACAATCTCCGTACAGTCCGGTCTGTTCGTCTAGGACTATCGCATATCGGGCCTAGGGGGCGGCAAGCGTCAGTCCCCTATAAGCGGTATAAGTCGTGTCGGAGTGAAGCCCATTACACCTTGAGAAGCTACTGGAAATCCTACCAGTAAATCTCGTTTGCCCTGGCCAAGGACTTTGCGTAATGGCTCTCCAGACACAGCGCGATATCAACTCCAAATACCGGGAGAGACGAATCCTGTCTAACCGCTACTGCCTCCAAGTGCTTCGGGACTGCACCCAACTGCTACCTGATTGCACGACTCCTTTAAGCCGTGTTAGGGTAGCAATCTAAGAACAGTGGGAACACACTCGAGACGAAGCAGCAGTGTCAAGTCTGCGGACTATGCTGTACTCATGTCACCTGGGAACTGTTAACTGACGACAGGTATAATACCAACCAACAGTTCCCTACGAGTCCTGTCCGGTGTACCCGTAACCCAACGAGCACCTGGATACTATCTCCAGTACAACGTACTGATGGCTGTAGGACAGACCATCTCCCTAACTGGGATGAGAAGCGTACACACTAGTCTACTTCTTAGTATCGATGTCCTGTCTCGATAATCCTACGACTAGGGACCTGAAAAAGGATGTGCTTGTAGACTACCTAGACCCCACTAGTATGACTGCCATCACAACGCTGGTAGTCAAGCAAGATCCTAAGGGCTCTATCAATATGTATTATCGATATGCAAACATACACACACATTAAGATAGATACAAACCAAGTAGCGTACTACTATGTTTAGCAAGACTGTTAATATAACTATGAATATCCCAAGCTTCCATTAAGTAATATACAAGTTAGTATGATACAGTAATGGCCCCTAGGGCATATACACTAACATTTTTGCTGTGGGTGAAATCTGGGAGAGTTTGGTTAGTTGTAGTGTTTTGTGGACTTTGACGATATTTTGATGGTTTTGTTGGAGAACAGTGTAAATCTGGGTTTTTAATGTTAGATTAGCTCTAATATGTGCTGTTGGCTTCACTTGGTTACTGTAATTTCACCTAATATCACTAGTGCACCCTTTTGTTGCAAACTAAGTGTTTTAAAACGTTTTGTTAAAACTAAACTTTAGGATACTAGAATCTGCTGTATCTGGGATTATAATTTTAGTAAGCAAACTTATACATTAGGTTCTAATTTGTGTTAGGAAAATAGGGTAGAAACCTGGGCCTTTTCACCTGATTTTGGCCGATATACTACCCCTAGTGGCCGGCCCAAATGTTTGGGAATTTGTTGGATTTTTGCAGGTAGTTGTCTGTAGGTTTTGTGATGGGTTTGGTCTTGTTTGATTTTCCTGGTTTTGCTCCAGATTAAATCTGGGACCGTTTACCTATTTTTAGCGTAGCGGGACTAGCGCGACACGTACGATACGAGTTGAGTTGTTTTGCTGTGTGTCACAGCGTGTCGCGGTGGGTTTTGGCGTATGCACACATGTTACGTATCCACACGTGTTTAGCTCGTGACGCTAGTTTCTCGTATAACCTTGATATCGCGTTTTTGCAGGATTTTGCCTTATGTGTGTTACTTTGTGTAAATTCTAGGTTCACAGGCGGGGACATCGAGCGCCGCAGAGAAAGGAAAGCAGGTGGTCGGATACACCTAGCACGAGATCACGTGTGACTAGATGTAACATCTACGGAGGAAAATCGTTTGGATGGCGCAAGACGCCCGATAGTTCAGATAATTTATAAACTTCTAGTAGTACTAGTATCTATGAGTATAGTGCCTAGTTAATCATTTTGCTGCAATCACGGTCCTATATACTTACATACATGTGCGAAATCATTGCATAGGACACTTGCACTATTGCCAGGGTTTTTATGCTGCACGAGCACTATTCATGCGGACACACACGCCTTGGTAATTGCTATGCCACAACACTAGATAACTTGTATAACCTGAAATCTAGAACAATTTCACTATATATGATGCTTAAACCTGTGCTAATGCATTTAAATTCCTCAGGATGAACATGTAGGATTGCTATTCATATATATGTACCTCATTACATTATCCCTTCATGCCTAGCCTACTAGTCATACATTGCAGTTCGATTGTTGATACTATAGGCATCCATTATCATTGACATGTGCCTCTATGATGATTTTCTTGAGGATTTCAGCACTTGAGAATTATGAGATTTTGGGGAAAAGCCGCAAGGATTTAATAAACCTGATATTATTTTAAACATTGAAAGTTGCGGTTTTTCTCGTGATATGATACATGTGTCGTCCACCATGAGTTTTCTATTGGTTTTCGAGACCCGTTTCGAGGAGTTGGATGAACCGTCTCGGGTACATGGTGGGCCCGGTAAGGTACCCCGGGGCAAGAAGATCGAGGCGTAGACGATGAGCCTGGCAGTGGCAGACTACCTACCGGTGATTGTTGGCACGGCAGATATCCAGAGGATACCGACCGTGGTCGTGAGATGTTGAGATATTGATACTTTGAGATAGGTTAGCCGGACGGCTGGGGCCTGCGAAACTTTGATATGGATACATGAGATTTGAGACAGTTGTTTGAGGTGTCGATGCTGGACACGGATTTCTGTTGATTCTATTGGTATTTTGCTGATATTTCAAAAGAGTTTTCTAAGATGAAAATAATGTTTTTCTTATATCAACAGATTCAGATCACGAGTTGAAATTGATTCACGTTGCATACATACCTGCTAGTACATCATGCTAGATTAGTATTGTACATTGATTCATGTAGCATACATTTCTGCTAGTATATCATGCCATATCAGTATTGTTGATGTTATGACACTTGTGTGCATGCTTACTATAGCCCCTATAAATGATATTTATTACTCACGAGTTGGCAACTCACCCCCGTTGTGCCACAGCCTTTTTGTAGGTCCGCTCCGTCAGCGTAGTAGCGGCGGACGCACTTGCTCCTTTTGCTCGTTTTGCCTGGACTTGAGGCTGTTGCTCGTAGGTGGGTTGTGATATCATTTTGGTTTCCACCTTGTATATTCATTGTATCTAGAGTACTCCATCTACTGTACCTGCTATTGTATTGATGTATATTGACCTAGAGACGAGGCAGTGAGATTTGTGGACTTTATGTTGTATTTTGAGGTCGAGCTCTCTTGAGCCGACATGATGTTATTACTTGTGCCTTTTATGCTCATATTTCACATTGATGATTTACATTGCGTGGGATTTGAGTCCGCTTCGGCGATGAGGTAGCTCCCGCTTGGGGATGCCTTAATCATGTTATATGTTTATTTGAGATTTGTACCCGTTTTGGGGCCAGTTTTTACAAATGAGACTCTGCCGAAATTTTTGGAAAAAGGTGAAGTTGTTTTTAAAGATTTTGATGTGACTTATTTGGTTTTCCTTCACTATATTTCTTAATCGGGTTTTGATTTCTGGGCTTTGGCTTACTTAGATTACGTACGCCTCAAGACGTTTCGCAATTTAAGTGTCAGTCACGTTCCGTACCTTTCGGGTCGTGACAAAGTTGGTATCAAAGCGATAGGTTTTACCTTTCTGAGTGTAGGATGACCCTTGTTAGATGGAGTAAGTGAATTAAGCAGGGTAACGTACCGTGTGTATGTCAGCGGCATACTTGCGATACGGTACTCCGCCTAAGTGACTTTAGGATATACATGCTTGAAATTCCTTCTTCAATTCCGTGTATCTTATAATCCTATTGCACTGTTCTTATTATCCTGTTTCCTGTACCAGCCACTATGCCACCGAAGGCTACGAGAGCGCAGAGGGCTGCTGCCCGAGATGAGATCCGAGCAGGTTCGTCCGAGACGAGGACCGAGCAGGGTGGCGTACCCACCCTTCAGGGAAAGACTGATCCGCCTTCCCAGGGCCGCATGGATAGGCTAGAGTCTGGTATGGAGGAGCTACGACAGATGGTGGGAGGTATGCAGGAGTTACGGCAGATGGTGGGAACCTTAGTAGAGGCGAGTCGTGCACCGAGATCGGAGGACGCACCAACCACAGCACAGACTACGATAGTACCTGCTGTCCAGACAGTTGCTCCTACTACTACCGTGGCTATTCCTGTATCACTACAGGATTTCATGAGGCCGAGACCCCCAGTCTTCACCGGTACAGATGCAGCGGAGGATCCCCAGACATTCCTTGACAAACTAGCTAGGATTTTTCGTTCGCTCAGATGTTCCGACGACCGATGGGTGGAGCATATGAGTTTCCGTTTAGAGGGCCTTGCGCAGACATGGTGTGAGTCGGTCGAGAGAGGTCGAGCTGGAGGTTTACCTCCTATGACTTATGATGAGTTCACAGCAGTATTTCTAGCCGATTTCCTTCCAAAGAGCGTTCGTGATGCTAGAGCTCGTAGTTTTGAGGGTTTGCGCAAGACTCTAGGGATGAAAATGTCTGAGTATGATGTCCAGTTTACGAAGTTGTCCAGATACGCTCCGTACTTGGTTGATACTGAAGAAAAAAGGGTAAAGAGGTTTATGAAGGGACTTGACACCTAGTTATTTCTTGCCATCGGCGCCCAGCACTTCGACACTTATGCAGTTGTTATGGACACGGCCTTACGGATGGAGGCGCGTATTTCAGAGACTTCGGCCTTTTCTGGGCCGAAGAGGATTCGTACCGATATGCCAGCTCAGAGGCATCGTGCCAGATTCTTTCCGAGAGATGGTGGCGGCAGAGGAGTTGGACGAGGTCAGCTATTTGGTTCTTACTCGCAGGGACAGCAGGCATCGCCAGGATGTTTTGGGTGCGGGAGTCCGCATAATCGTGTCAGAGACTGTATGGTGAGACGACAGGGAGCGGCGACTGTTCCACACGTGACTTTACCACCTTCACCACCTCCTCAGAGAGCTCTACTTCCTACCCCCGGTGGTGCTCCACGTCAGTTAGACGACCCCAGAGGCCGTGGACGCGGAGGTCTTGTTCAGAGAGGACGAGGAGGCAGAGGCCGGGGTAGAGGTCAGCCAGCTATTGGCGGAGAGCATGCCCGAGTTTTCGCTTTGATTCCGCAGGATGCGCAGGCATCCAATGCCGTTGTGACAGGTACCTTGCCGGTATGTTCTTTCGACTCGCGGGTATTATTCGACCCAGGTTCCACACATTCGTATGTATCTACACACTTTGCACCGATGTTAGGCCGTGAGTCATCGCCGTTAGATCAGTCGCTTGTGGTTATTACTCCAGTAGGCGAGTCGTTTGTCGCTCGTTTTGAGTTTCGATTGTGTTCTGTTCGTATCGGGAAGAGGGACTCATCGGTTGATTTGATTCTTCTCGATATGTTGGATGTTGATGTGCTTCTGGGAAAGGACTGGCTAGCCACTTGTTATGCATCTGTGGACTGCCATGAGAAGGAAGTCAAACTTAGCTTTCCGGGAGAGCCAGTCCTTATTATTCAGGGAGACCGCAGTGTCACCTTTCCCAGCTTGATTTCATCTCTTCGCGTGGGTCAGCTATTACGGAAGGGATGTCAGGGATTCTTAGCGTCTGTTTGTGATACTTGAGCTGCAGAGGTTCCTTTGGACCAGGTCCCGATTGTTAGAGAGTTCCCTGATGTTTTCCCTGATGAACTGCCTGGGTTACCGCCTGAGCGCGATATTGAGTTCTGCATTGATTTGATCCTCGGCACAGGGCTTATTTCCATACCGCCTTATCGGATGGCCCCGGCGGAGCTTAGAGAGCTGAAGGATCAGTTGCAGGATTTGTTAAATAAAGGGCTTGTTCGACCTAGTGTGTCTCCGTGGGGTGCTCCAGTCCTGTTCGTCAAGAAGAAAGACGGCAGTTTGCGCTTGTGCAATGATTACCGCCAGCTGAACAGGGTTACCGTACGGAACATATATCCCTTACCACGTATAGATGATTTGTTCGACCAGCTTCAGTGTGCGGGATACTTTTCGAGGATTGACTTGCGATCGGGTTACTATCAGTTACGAGTGCGGCAGGAGGATATTCCGAGGACGGATTTTCGCACGCGTTTGTTCATATCATAATATTACAATTCATATTCCCCAATTCTTATTCGTTTTATAACTAAACAGGTGCTTTTGACGTATGTCTACTGCATATTACAGGATACAGGCTCTTGGAACGAAGACAGTGAAAGAGACAGAAGAAGACACGAAAAGGGACTTTTGACCAACAAGTAGACGGATCCTACTCAAGCCTAGATGAAGAACAATTCACAAGGCAATGCATGGTCCGAAATGTGAAAGGAAACAGTTAAAAGACCACTACAAATTTCACTGAAGAATCTAGGGAAGATCCAGAATCCAACTTGAGAAAAGTACTGCAAAAATAGAGAGGAAAAGACACCAGAATGAAGCTCAAGAAGTTTGGTGAGCTGAGCTCACCAAAGGGCCGCGGAACCGCGGCCCAAGTCCCACATTTGCCGTGGTTCCGCGGCCATTAAGTGCCCGTGTCGGTGGATTTTTCTGGTGTCGGTGCGTCGGTGCGAGGGTTGGGATTTTTCGTGGGCATATCTGTAAAATCGCATGCGTGAGAGTCTGTAACCATAGTTTTCCCTGTTTACTCATAAATTGTAATCACAAATTTGTAAACCCTATGCCTCTTTTCATTTCACAAATTCAGATCTGTTCTGCATTATTGTTTGAAGGGAGCCATCAATAAAAATTAGTAAGTTACTTTTATTTCTTCGCTTTAATTCTCTTTTAATTTAGAATGTCTTTTAATCCCCTAATGAGCGAGTAATCTCCTCGCTTGTTAGGGTTAGCCTTAGGGAAAGGTTTGAGAGATGAGATCTCTCACCCGTTTCATGCCCCTTCACAACTAAGAATTAGAACTCCATGCATACACGCACACACCGCTCCCTATGGCACCATACTCCTCGAGGTAACGGTGACACCGTAGTATAAAGGACCGGTTGCGCGTGTTTCCATGGAGGTTAGGGTAAGGATCGATAAATGAAGGACAAGAATCTAGAGGAAGAAACATCTTCCCAAAAGATTCTAATCCACTTCATTGATAATTACCGTAACATCTAATAGATCTAAAATAAGGCATTGAAAGCGGTGAGGAAACCTTTAATCTCCCAACTTCCCCTAAGCCTAACCCTAGAAAGACTTTAATTTAGATTAATTTAGTTTTTCGATAGATCTAGGTTTTTTAGATTTAATAAATCAACCCAAACAACATTTGGAATCAACTCGTAAAAACACATTAAGAAAATTACACATCTCTGTGGATCGACCCGTACTTACTGGCTAGCTGCATAGTGACGCCGTTTCTGATTACGGTTAACATATATCTTTGAACTAGCCCAATGGCGCCGTTGCCGGGGATGGCGTACAATTTCTTTTGTGTAATTTCTGGTTGATATAAATTTTTAAAATCATAAAAATCTGAAAATAAAAAAAATACAAAAACATTTTTATCAATTTTATCTGTTTGAAGGGTTTAGTGTTTGAATCTTACAGGAACAGCGAAGAATTACGAATCTGGAAATTTACAGAAGGCCAAACAGAAAAGTGAACATCAGAACAGAAGGAAAATTTGATAACAGAGCAGTGCAAAATTTTTCAGAGAGTGATCCCCTCAACCGACCGCGGAACCGCGGCTATTTAGCCACTTTAGCACCTCAAATTTGCATGGTTTGTTTTCTTTTTCTCCCTTCTGCAACCTCCATATATCTGTCTGTAAAAACTTTCTGTAGGAATTCTTTGTGCTAAAAATCTTCTCTCCCTTTCTAAATAACAGATTTTCTGCAGGTTTCTTTACGCCGCGCTAAAAATTGATTGCAAGTGAATTTAATGTTTTGCATTATTTAATTGGACTTTAAGGGGCTAATTGACCAAACTCAAATTGGGTGGGGATTTCATCACCCTTCCCAGGACCCCAGAAATCACTTTAAAGCATTTGCATTGACCACAATTAATTAAAAAATACTAGACACAGCCCTAAGGACATCGAGCTCAATAGGAAAAGGACTAGTATAGGCATCGACCGTTTATCCTAACCTGACTTTGCGGTTGTTGCGCTACGGAAGCGCCTCGGCCGTCTACTCGAAGCCAAAATGCGGAATCAAATTTTTTCTTAACTTTTAAACTGGCGCTACCGCGGACAATATACCCGGATCGTAACCATTAACCTAATCCTAGCAATCAAGAGAAAGAGGTAGAGAGCTATACCAAGCGATCCGTGTCCTCCGGTCTTCGTCTCCACTCCGATCTCCCGCGGAATCTCCGTCCGTCACCTCCTCGTCGAAAAGGGCACCACGTAGCCGGATTCTTTTACGGGCTCCCACCTCTGGAGCGAGGCAACTCGGGCGCGAAGTTGGCTAGCTGACGCGTCCAAGGGTACTGTAGGTTGTAGTGTAGAAAACCTTGTCTCTTTTGGGGTTTGGTTGCCTTTTATGGAGGTATGAGCAATAGACTTTGGAGTGAGGTGGATGAATTTGTGAAGCATGCAAAATGATATGAACAAATCTTCTCTCATCAAAAATGAACCACTCTCTCACTCACATCCAATTGTGGCCGGCCCCCCCAGGAAATATGGTGGAGGAAAAACAAACACAAGAAGGGAGGTGAGTGTAGAAAAAGTAGAAAGGTGACCATATCAAAAGGTTATGATAACAAGGTCAAATCCAAATCAAGATCAACTCTAATCACAAAGAAATGATGTATAAAGCATCTCATGATGAAAGAAGCCACAAATGCAAGAAACCCCCTCCACAATAAGTTATTTGCAAACTTGCAAATAACCCCCTCCATCGGAAAGTCCGGCCGTGAAGGAACAAAGGAAAACCGGTCGGAACGGAATGCAAACTGGCAACTTCAGAAAACTGATCCCGTAATAAATTACAGGAAAACCCCGCTACTGCATATACATGCCCGCATTTGTATTCCCACTGAATACAAATGCAAAGAGACAAAATCTACACTATCTAATACTAGGATCCGGCTTAAGCCAAAGCCGGCTAGTAAAAACCGTCCGATCACGATTCGTGCAATACCACACGTATCTGATCGAACCCTGCCATATCTCCATACAGCCTCTACAGCGTTTCGCCCGAAACTTGAGTAACTGAGTGTGGTGGACTCTAAAGACTCGTCAATACTATGGCTGTGGATTTAACCACTAGCACGTCAGAGGTATTAGCCATACGTGACGGGCCACTAGCTATTGACCAAAAGGGACGTCGATGAGCGCACTCATCCTGACACCCTACTGAGCCTGTCAGTGACAATATCCGTACAGTCCGGTCCGTTCGTCTATGAGCATCGCATGGCGGGCCTAAGGGGTTGGTAAAAGTTAGACCCCCAAAAGCGGTACAAGTCGTGTCGGAGTGAAACCCAGAACACCCTGAGATACTACTGGAATACCTACCAGTAAATCTCCTACCTCGGCCGAGGGCTTTGTGTCATGGCTCTCCTGGACACAGCATGACCTCATCCCCAATACCGAGAGAGACGAACCCCTACAGATCCGCTCACTGCCTCCATGTGGCTCGGGAATGTACCCAAATAAAACCTGTTTGCATGACTCCTTTGAGCCATGGTAAGGTAGTAATCAAAGTACAGTGGGAACTCACACGAGACAAATGATGATCACAGGTCGATGAACTAACCTGTACACTTGTCACCAGGGAACTGCTATCTGACGTCTAGTATAATCCCAACTAGCAGGTTCCCGGCGAGTCCTGTCCGGTGTACTCATAACCCAATGAGCACCTGTATACATCTTAGGTGAACCAACTGACACCAATAGCTTGTGAGATCGGCCACCGCCCCTCGTCGGGGTCTCGACTGTATACACTAGTCTACTAATGGAGTATCGATGCTCAGTCTCGAAACTCCCACGACTAGGGACCTTTTAAGGATGTGCTTATAGACCCCAGCTCCCACGTATATGATCGCCATCATACTGCTGGCCGTCAAGCAAGAATCCTAGGGTCTTTATCAATGTGTAATAGCGACTCGTAAGGTCACCTAAAGCAGTACACGATGATAAAGATAAACCAGATAGCATACTATCATCTTGAGTAAGACTGTCTTACTGGGACAGGTCCTCCCTCAATCATTGCAATCACGTGCCTGTGATCCAATAATTGACTCTGAGGGCACTATCTCCAACAATCTCCCACTTGAACTCAAACCTAATTATTGCGATGTCGCATACTCACAGCCTGTATGATACCGAACACCCAACTCCTCTACTAGTCAGTCTCACAAAGATCGTTCGCGAAACTATTGCGTTCGAGGAATAGCCTCAGTGAGTGGATCCGCTGTGATGTTTGTTTCTATGTCTCTCTATATCTCAAGTTCGCGGAGAAAACCATCTCCCGAAATGAGCAATACCTGTCTTAGAATGTGTCTGGATATCTGATGGGACCTAGCTCATAAATGAACTCGAAATCCAAACTTCTTAGACTGTATCGTCAACTGAACTTAATCAGTATCCTGCGCCATGCCTTTCCCTCAGTATCCACCTGGACCACCTGTCCAAAATACTGCCCCTCATCAGAGGGAAAACTATAACTCTGACAGCCACTCTGCCATCCAGGTCACCTTGGAAGCCTGGAATGATAACCGTCTCCTAAAGGAGGCTGCTGTTATCAAATCCCTAGAACATTCACTTATGTTCTAAAACTGCTTCCGATTGTTTCTCCAGGATTGGATTAATATCAACTTATTGCATTTATTGCAAGAACAACATCTGGTGTGGTACTTGATATCTCATGATTGACTCAATTGCCTAAGCAAGTGATCTGCCAATCATGCGTATCCCTCTCCCTTTTAGTCTGTAAGACACCTTTAGAGAGGGTGACTCCATCACCTGCAGGTACACTACCGTGCCAGGAGTCGTCCATTCTAAATACTCATAGAATGCTGTCAAAGTACCCAGATTGGGAAACCACCTAAATCTAGATCTAAAACCATAAATCCAGTAACCAGAATGTCTGATATAATATCCAAGTCCTATGTGGAGAAACCACTGTGTGACAACCAAAGTATAACCGATCGTAGTGTAGGAATTTCACTTCCTACTCTGTGTATGTCATCCAAATACCAGGACATCACAGCCTACTACCTTCTTAACAGATCCATCCCCTATTCTGATGAAGTCAAACCTATGACTGTCACATCAGAAATAGATGATCTATCTCCGCTATATCTGCTTTAGTCTATAAATAGACATAAGCCACTTGTCCACCAATGCTTCCGCTATTCCCACTGACTACGACAACCCTCTGGCAGAGTCATATAGATGTACACTTCTAAAGCCAGTTTAGAATGACGCTATACTCATCCTCCTGCCGGATCTCACAGTCTGGAACAACAGCAATGGCAAGTCTGGGAAAATAAGAACCTCCCTGCCACCGTCCTTGAGCATACCGAAGTACCTCTCAGGTTCCTGAGGTTACCCACTTTATCTGCGGAGTGGCCAATGGAATGTCAAATCAAATTGAATCTTTAGGTTCTTATCAAATCTTCAGTAATCGTTTGCGGTTCTGGAATCACTTCCAGTTCTACCATACTCCCACTACTGTTTTCTGAAAAATCCATTTCTTTTAAAATGTGGCGAGTTAAGAACAATATCACTATTGATCTTCCAGATGGTAGAAAATCAACCCTCGTCATAGCCCGGGTCAACCCACAAACAGCCATTACAGAAACGTGCATTGAGTTATCCAGAGTCTGGTTTTAAGCATAAGCCGGACAACTCCCCGTACCTTAACATCGTTAAGATATGAACTGTTCTATATCCAACAGAGGCACTGATTTAATTGAACCAGATTCAAATCATGCAGCTGTCACCAGTGCATGTCAACTAAATGGAAGGAGGCCGATCAGCGTTACTCAACTTAGGAATGCTTCCAATTATGAGTAACCTGAAAGAGAAGCAAGTTCTCATTACTATCAACTGAATACCATACACAAGTATCTACATCTTCAATCACCTTGAAAATCCCGATACTTGCAATACCTGGTTCTCTACTCTATTCTTATACCAATAACTCCTCAAAACTCAGACCCTGTGTTTCTACGAAACACATGTCTAAGAACTAGAGAAGTTAAAAGTAAACAGAATATAGTACGAGGACCAACCCCTCTGTCCTAATGGACACTGGACAATATACAATACTCTGTATAAGTCCCTGAGTCTAACAACTCATTCACTGTGTGTCGTAGGTTGAAAACTGTACTATGGTTATGAAGAATTACACCGCTGTTCAATGCTCCTTACCTAACCATCCACTGATATAGGTAAATGTCATAGACAAAATTTTAAAAGGTATATCTCACTCTAAAAAAATAGACGTACAGATATATCAATTTGAAATTGGTGCATAACAACGGATATTCAAAACCAAATATTTGCCGTCCGGCAAACAACTTAGGTGACTTCCTCAAATATCATCAATTACAACGAATTCCGATATAATGAGGACGATCACCTAATTCCCAATAACTCACTCCCACTCATCATCTGTAAAACCATACAGATGTGAGAATCATACCTGGTAAATACATACCCTGGAGTAAGTATCTAATCAGGAAATCAGTTTTCCTTTAACAGTACACAGTGAAACTGAAACATTGAAATGTTTCGATGGGGTATCCGGGTATTCCTAGTAATGCCTCTTCCATTATCCAGATTCACAACTGTAATCGTATATTTCTTTGCCCTCTCTCAAAATCCCTTTATATGTCTTTAGTCATTACCTTCTGCACACCCCTTTAGGCCAAATGGTTTTCTTCCTTCCCTACCGTTCGGCACCAGCCTATGGTTTGGAAGAAGACTATCCAATAAGCATAAAGGGTGTACTGTCCTAATCCTAGGAGCACTCGCAATGCGAGAGAAGGTGAAGATAAAAGACAACCGAATGAACCTTATTCCTATTTCTCCTGAACTAGGATCCATCCCCGAACTGGAACAAGTTCCTTTCGAGTTCGTATATAACCATGCGATGGATTATCCAATAAACTTGGGATCTTCGTAGTGATACGGAGTGTCCTGGAAAAATACAAAGGTGATTTAGGATTGGCGAAGAAATACTTGGTTTGGTCGTGAATAGCAGTCGCAATTTACTTTGCCCTCCTACTATTCCCTTTCTTTGTCTTAACTTAATACCTTCTGTACACCGTTTAGGCTAATTGGTTTTCTTCATTCCCCACCATTCAGCACCAGCCTAAGGTTTGGAAGAAGACTATCCAATTTGCGTAATAGGTGTACTACTCCTAAACCAAGGAGTACTCGCAACCTGAGAGGAGGTAAAAGGAAAAGACAGCTGAATAGTCCTATTCGTTTTCTCCAGAACCAGAAACCATCCTCGAATTCCTTCGAGTTCGTATATAACCATACGATGGTTTTGTCCAATGGAAGTGGACGTTTGTAGTAATACCGGGTGTCCTGGAGAAAAGGGTAAAAGTAGCAGTGGCAATGAGGTTTGCAACTCTGACAATCCAAAATCCAGTCTTGTAAGAAGGTTCGGTTAACTTGGTCACTGAGTCATAGTCTAGGGTCGGGTCAATGGTCGCTGCCAAAGAGAGAGAGAAAAGAAACACTCAGCGTGCACTCTAACCTAGATCAGAATGGTTATCACTTTATCTAATCAGGAAACCTCCCACTGTAACCTCAAATTCTTCTCCAAACCTAAAAGAAGAATTAGTCGGGATCACCCGAGGAGTAAACCAACTCATCAGTGGGAATCGCGATCCAACTATCATCACATGACAACGTGACGGAATCCACTCACGTCACCACACTCCAGAAGGTATGCGCATGCCTGGCAAGTTTCAGTTGTTAGTGTATATGCCCTAGAGGCCATTACTGTATCATACTAGTTTGTATATTACTTAATGGAAGCTTGGGATATTCACCTTGTATATACAATCTTGCTCAAAATACTGGTATGCTACTTGGTTTGTTTCTACTTCAATGTGTACATGTGTTTATTATATCACCTATACGCATTAGTGGAGCCCTTAGGATCTTTGCTTGATTACCAGCGTTGTGATGGCAGTCACACTAGTGGGGCTGGGTAATCTATAAGCACATCCTTATGCAGGTCCCTAGTCGCAGGACTATCGAGTCAGGGCATCGATACTCCGGAGTAGACTGGCGCATGCGCTTCTCATCCCAGTGTGGGAGACGGTCTGTCCCACAGCCGTCAGTACGTCGTACTGGAGATAGTATGCGGGTGCTCGTTGGGTTACGAGTACACTGGACAGGACTCGTCGGGAACTGACCGGTTGGTTTTATACCTATCGTTAGTTATCAGTTCCCAGGTGACATGAGTACAGCTTAGTCCGCTGACTTGACACTGTCACTTCGCCTCGAGTGTGTTCCCACTGTACTTTGATTACTACCCTACCACGGCTCAAAGGAGTCGTGCAAACAGGTAGTAGTTGGGTGCAGTCCCGAAGCACTTGGAGGCAGTGACGGTTAGACAGGATTCGTCTCTCCCGGTATTGGGGGTTGACATCGCGCTGTGTCTAGGAAAGCCATTACACGAGTAGTCCCTGGCCAGGGCAAGCGGGATATACTGGTAGGCTTCCAGTGTTATCTCAGGGTGTATTGGGCTTCACTCCGACACGACTTGTACCGCTATTAAGGGACTGACGTTTACCGCCCCCCTAGGCCCGCCATGCGATGTATCAGACGAACAGACCGGACTGTACGGAGATTGTCACAGTCAGACTCAGTAGGAGTTCAGATGGGTTTCACCTCGTCGTCTTCTTGTCGGAATCTATCTGGGGACCGTTACGCACAGCTAGTGCCGCTTGCGGTCTGTGGTTAAACCCACTGCCAGCGTAGTGTCGAGTCTTTAGAGTCCCACACAGAAAGCTATTCGACTTTAGGCAAAAGAGTAGAGGTCGTATGGTTTTGCGACAGGTCGCATGGTTTTGCGACAGGGTCCGGTCACATCCGTGCACTTGTGCACGTACAGTGTCCGGACAGTTAACACTAGCGGGCTTTGGTTTAAGCCGGATCCTAGTGTACGTTTTGGGATTGATTTTATCTCGTTTGTGTTCGTGTTCCTCGGAACGCGGATGCGGGTGTGTATGCACAGTTGACAGAGAGACAGAGGCAGAGTATTCTCATTGGTGTTGTTGACTGTTGACTGTTGACAGTTGACAGTTGACTGTTGACCATTGACTTTTGCTTAACCCTAATAAGAATAAGATATATGATTAACATTAATATTAATTAAGTATTGTAGTGACATGGTTGTTGAGGGGTTGACTTTGTTAACTTGTTGACTTTGTTGACCGGTTGACTAGGTTGGACTAGTTGACCATCATCATGACAATGGCTATCATTCCATGGCAAAGACTTTTGCTTGCTTGTTTATTTATGCAAAATGAGTGCATGAAATGATATAGCCATTTTGACTTAAACCATTTACACAATACTTGATTACTATTTTTGTGATGATGGCTTTTGGATTATGAGAGGTGAGAATGAGATGAGTATGGTTCATTCTATCATTTGCTTTCTCTCTCTTGAGCTCACTCATTCTCAAGCTCTCCCTCTTGCTCTTGCTCTCTCTACCTCAAGGCAAACCATTCTCATGTGTTGAGACTCATTGCCTTAGAGATAAAAGACACCAAAACATTCCTCTACTCACTCTAGTTCACAAAGTTTAACAAACCGAGTGAACTAGTTTCTTCAAAGTTTGAAGAAGAAGCCAAAGGTAGAAGCTTTCAGGTGGATCGATCTTCAACGCAAGGAGACGACGGGGTGAAGCCGATCCGGACAACCATCGAGGCTTAAAGATGAAGGAGTTCAAGAAAGAAAGGTATAACCCCCTAACCGAGTAGTTAACAACTCCTAGTTAGGTTGTTAGTTAGATGTTTAACAAAGATCCGGTTTTGAGTCCATGTTACCGCCTCTAGAAAATTGTTTTTCACCAAATTCCGCATGCCCGAAAGTACCGGGAGAGGTAGCATGGACTTACAGTGGTATCAGAGCCTAGTTAAACTCTATCTAACATGTTAGCAAAGTAACTAGAAGATCGATCAAAGAAAAAGTCCCGAAATGAACCCGGATTTCAAACTTGCTGTCGATTTTTAAAGTGCTGTAAAAGTAATAAATCATACTTCAAAAATCGACTCAGGGTTTTTATAGCAAACTGCAAAAATTTCATCCACTGAACCGATCAAAGCGCCGCGGAAACGCGGCGGGAGCGTGCTCCCGCCGCGGTTCCGCGGCCGAGTTGACTCGGCAGTGGGAAATTTTGGTTGCAGTTTGTTCAGTGGGGTATTTTGGGAATTTTGGTATATGTTTTTTCAGCCCAGATTTTCCAGAACGAAAATTTTGTGTTTGGGGCCTAAAAATCCGTATTTTTGATCGAACTTCTAAAGACTTGAGCTGACGGGTTTTTATCTGTGATGTGATATTTGTATTGAACGTCTGCTAATCGCTATATGTCGATTAGTGGGGGTTATACAAATCTGTGATCTGTAATGTTATTGGAATGTATATATGAATTCATTGGATTGTTGCGGGTGAATAGCCGGGGGTTGTGAGAAGAGAGTTTCTTTTCTTTCAATTCATGTAAATTTGTAAATTGATGTAATAATTATTTGTATGGCCACACAACCGGGTCGGGGTTGTAGCCGTCATTGTATAATTTCTTCTTACTGTTTTTGCTCCTAGGATAGACCCATAGAGGGGGTGCACAAACTACCGGGTATGCCGAAGTGCCGAGTGGACTACTCACGGAGTTGAGGGAGGTTGCTTTGCTTCGGGTACTTGGCGGGTAGTTTGCCGCACCCGTAGGGGTCTTGGGTGGGGTATTGGCTATTCACCGCGACCGTGTAATCTGCTTTTCGTTACAGGCTCGTACGAATTGCGGATTCCTAGTATATCCAATGTGTTCATCTATGATCTGAAATGACTATCATTGCAGTATATCTATATATGATATTATTTAGGCGTTGCTTATGTTTCACAGCCGCGCTAGCCCAGCCCCCGCTCTGTCGTTAGTTAAGTAACCTAACGGGTAATGACGGGGCCCCGTGGTGAATGCGAATGGCATAAGCGTACGTCATATTTTGGTTGTTTTCTGCAATGGTAGGATTAAATGATGGGACGCATTAAAAGAACTAATGCAAGAATATCACGCATTAAAAGAACTAATGCAAGAAAATAAACCAAGTTAAAGTCGTTGGAACACTTTCGAAAAACCACTCGGTTCTTTTCAAAACTAACTTTTAAATGCGGAGCTTGAGCCACTCCTTTTAAAAGCTATCTCGTTCAATCGATTATATCAAGTTCACTACGTTCACGGTTTTGCCAAAACCATTCGTAGCCTTCCATCATTTCAGTTAAATATTCGGTAGTATTCAAGCTATGTATTTTGACCTCACGCCAAGGCATAGTGATTGGTAGCTGCCGGATATTTATCTGTTGCATAGATAGAATGCGTTGGTTTGGGACAGCCGTACTGCCATTTTGGCCTACGTCAAGGGTAGGTATGGGTAGGTTCAAATTATCCTGGATAATGATGGGAAGAACTTGACATGTGACTTATGACATTTTGACCTCACGCCAAGGTCATAAGAGCATGGGGCAAAAATCCACATCGGGAGTTTCAAAAGAACTGAAACTTGCTAGTGTTGCATACCATTTGGAGTGTGATGATTCTGGTAGGATTCCTTCTGTTTTGTCATGCGATGATATTTGGATCCCGATCCTACTGTGAGTATATGCTACTCCTCGGGAAATTTCTCACTTAACGATCAATGCTATAAACCAAGTAGGTGTCTAGAAAGGTGTTAGCGGGGCTACGTCCACAGGGAAAAGAGGTTATTTAATTAAGCAACTTCCCGAAAGCGTTGGAAAACCTCCCTCGAAGTACCGACACTGGCCTGGCTGAACGGTTAAGCAAGTAATTTACGGTGAGATTGATCCTGACTAATTCTTCCTTTTTGGTTTGAGGAGGGATTCGAGAAACAGTGGGAGCCATCCTGTTTAGACAAACTAAAAACCATTCTAAACTTGCAAGAGCATCAAGCTGAATGTTTCTTCTCTCTCCTAATTGCAGCGACCAATCGACATGACTGGACTTAAGTTACTTCTAGATAAAAACATACTGACAGGGCCAAATTACAAAGATTGACTCAGGAATGTCAAGATGGCAATCACTTACGACAAGCTGGGGTATCTTCTTACCACCAAAGCTCCCCCTGTCCCAGGTCCCAAAACCGGCGTCGCGGATAAGGAAATCCGCAAGACCCGGGAACTAGATTGCGCGAAGGCCAAGTGCCTCGTGCTTGCCTCTATGGACAACGAACATCAGAGGAGGCACGAGAATATGGACCTCGAATCCATATTTCTCCATACAAAAGAACTGTATGGAGAGCAGTCTCGTATCGCAAGATACGAAGTGTCGAAGAAGTTATTTTCGGCAAGGTTGGCCGTCGGATCATCGGTAGCGGAACACGTGCTTAAGATGATTGGCTACATAGAAGAGCTCGCGGACCTTGGGACCACGTTGGAGAATGAGTTCTATACGGACTTGATTCTCCAGTCCCTTCCTTCCACTTACGCCCAGTTTATCCTGAACTTCAACTTACAAGAAAAGGAAGTTGAACTTTCAGAACTCCTCAACATGCTGAGGAGCGCAGAGGGCACCCTACAGAAAGCTAGGGAAACATCCACTTTGTTTGTAGGAGGATCTTCCTCTTCTAGGTCCAAGGCGAAAGCCAAGGGAAAGAAGAAGAAAGCCCCCGCCAAACCAAGGGGCGGTGTTAGTAAAGTGGATACGAAGGGAAAGGCAAAAGCAACAAAGAAAGTGGGAAAGCTTATGGATAAGGAAGAATGCTTCTATTGTCATAAGAAAGGACACTGGAAGAATGATTGCAGGGCTTGGAAGGCCAGAACACAGGAACTGAAGCAGGTTGCGGCTTCAGCTTCAGGTGTGTATGTTATTGAAAACTGTTTTTCAATAAACTCTACTTCCTGGGTATTGGATACCGGATCAGGATCTCATATCTGTAATTCTTGTTAGTGTATATGCCCTAGAGGCCATTACTGTATCATACTAGTTTGTATATTACTTGATGGAAGCTTAGGATATTCACCTTGTATAAACAATCTTGCTCAATATAGTAGTATGCTACTTGGTTTGTTTCTACTTCAATGTGTACTTGTGTTTATTTCAGTATATCACTTATACGCATTAGTGGAGCCCTTAGGATCTTTGCTTGATTACCAGCGTTGTGATGGCAGTCACACTAGTGGGGGCTGGGTAATCTATAAGCACATCCTTATACAGGTCCCTAGTCGTAGGACTATCGGGACAGGGCATCGATACTCCGGAGTAGACTAGCGTATGCGCTTCTCATCCCAGTGTGGGAGATGGTCTGTCCCACAGCCATCAGTACGTCGTACTGGAGATAGTATACGGGTGCTCGTTGGGTTACGAGTACACTGGACAGGACTCGTCGGGAACTGACAGGTTGGTATTATACCTATCGTCAGTTATCAGTTCCCAGGTGACATGAGTACAGCTTAGTCCGCTGACTTGACACTGGCACTTCGCCTCGAGTGTGTTCCCACTGCACTTTGATCACTACCCTACCACGGCTCAAAGGAGTCGTGCAAACAGGTGGTGGTTGGGTGCAGTCCCGAACACTTGGAGGCAGTGACGGTTAGACAGGATTCGTCTCTCCCGGTATTGGGGGTTGACATCGTGCTGTGTCTAGGAGAGCCATTACACGAGTAGTCCCTGGCCAGGGCAAGCGAGATATACTGGTAGGTTCCAGTATTATCTCAGGGTGTTTTGGGCTTCACTCCGACACGACTTGTACCGCTATTGGGGGACTGACGTTTTACCGCCCCCTAGGCCCGACATGCGATGTATCAGACGAACAGACCGGACTGTACGGAGACTGTCACATTCAGACTCAGTAGGAGTACAGATGGGGTTTCACCTCGTCAGCCTTCTTGTCGACATCTACCTGGGGACCGTTACGCACAGCTAGTGCCGCTTGCGGTCTGTGGTTAAACCCACTGCCAGCGTAGTGTCGAGTCTTTAGAGTCCCACACAGAGGGTATTCGCCTCTGGGCAAAACAGAGTAGAGGTCGCATGGTTTTGCGACAGGGTTCGTTCTCATCCGCGCACTTGTGCACGTTTGGAGTCCGGACGGATATTACTGGCTGGCTCTGGTTTGAGTCAGATGCTGGTATATGTTTTGGGGTTGCTTTTATCTCTCAGCATTCATGTTCCTCGGAACAAGGATGCAGGTGTGTATGCACAGTTATTTGAGGAAGAGGAAGAGGACTTTCATTAGGGTTTCGGAACGGGTGCGTATGCACAGTTGACAGTCGTCTTTTTCCAAACCCTGATGGATTTTTGTTTTATCAATTAATAATATATAATAAAATGAAATTGTGTCATGGTTGGTTTTTATGTTGACTTGTTGACCATGGTTGACTTGTTGACCATGGTTGAAGTTTTGACCATCATCATTACAAAAGAAAGATGCTCTTTGATTCTAGCAAATTCATTTAATGTTTGAAATGATAATGGTCATTCCTAAACTTTCCATCAACCTTTTCATTTTCATTATTATTATTATTAATTTAGATAATTCTTTTTCTTTTGGCATTATGGTTGCAAGAAAGAAAAAGAGAGCTCATTATCTCATTTAGCTTCTCTCTCCTCACTTCATCTTCTTCTTCCTCTAGCAAAAGAGAACCCTTCTCATGTGTTGAGAATCCTTCTCTTTAAAAAGAAAAGCACCCCTTAGACACTCTCTACTCACTCTAGGATCAAGGGTTTAGCAAGCCGGAGATTCTAGTTCACTCCAAGTTCGAGAAAGAGCCCAAAGGTCGAACCCTCGAGGTGGATCCATCTTCGACGGAAGAAGACGACAAGAAGAGAACCATCAACCTCTACAAAAGTTTGAAGAAGAAGGAGTTCAAGTTTAGGTATAACCATCTTCATCCGAGTAGCTAAATCTCTTTAGCTAGTATGCTAGTTTTAGTTTAGTTAAAGATCCCGACTTTGCTTAGTCCATGTTGCCCCTTGCGCTAAAAATTTGATTTTTATACCGTTTCCGCCTCCCCATAAGAACCGGGGGTCGCAACGTGGACTTACAGTAGTATCAGAGCCTAACTAAACTTAAACTAGCTTGGTAGCGAAGTGTATGGAAGTTCGAAACCGAAAAATCGCAAAACCGGAAAAACTAAAACCCTAAGTTTCTGTTGAAATTTTTTCTGCTCTAAATGAAAAACTTTATACTTCTAAATTCGGCTCAGGGTTTTGTGTGAACACCCAAGAAAAACGATGCCCTAATTCATTCAAACCGCCGCGGTTCCGCGGCACGAGGTAGGCATGTGCCGCGGAAACGCCGCCGTTTGTTTTCCTCTCTGCATCGTTTTTCGTGCAGTGTTCTTCTGGTTGGTTTTTAGGATTTTTCAGATATATTATATGTGCCCAGATTTTCCAGAACAGAAATTTACTTTTGGGGTCCTATAATTCCGTATTTTTTTCGAACTTCGCTACACTTTGGCTATGTTGGTTATATCTGTGATGTTTGCATGTATTGAACGTCGGCTAATCGCTATAAGCCGATTGGTCGGGGTTATACATGATCTGTGTTTGATATTGGAATGTGTATATGAATCTGTTGGACTGTCGCGGGTGAATAGCCGGGGTGGATGTGAGATGAGCTTTTGTTTTTCTTTCATTCATTTGTAAATGTAAATTGATGTAATAATATTATTTGTTTGGCCGCACAACCGGGTCGGGGTTGTAGCCGTCATTGTATAATTCTTTTTACTGTTTTTGCTCCTAGGATAGACCCATGGAGGGGGTGCACAAACTGCCGAGTACTTGGCGGGTAGTTTGCCGCACCCGTAGGGGTCTTGGGTGGGGTATTTTGCTATTCACCGCGACCGTGTAATCCGCTTTTCGTTGCAGGCTCGAAAGGATTGCGGATTGCTAGTATATCCAATGTATTCATCTGTGATCTGTAATGTCTATCATTGCTTTCTATTTAGGCATTGCTTATGTTTTACAGCCGCGCTAGCCCAGCCCCCGCTCTGTCGTTAGTTAAGTAACCTAACGAGTGATGACGGGACCCCGTGGCGAATGCGAATGGCATAAGCGTACGTCATATTTTGGTTGTTTTCTGCAATGGTAGGATTAAATGATGGGACGCATTAAAAGAACTAATGCAAGAATATCACGCATTAAAAGAACTAATGCAAGATAATAAACCAAGTTAAGTCGTTGGAACACTTTCGAAAAACCACTCTGTTCTTTTCAAAACTAACTTTTAAATGCGGAGCTTGAGCCACTCCTTCTAAAAGCTATCTCGTTCCATCGATTATATCAAGTTCACTACGTTCACGGTTTCGCCAAAACCATCCGTAGCCCTCCGTCGTTTCATATGAATATTCAACAGTATTCAAGCTGTGTTTGTTGGCCTTAGTCAAGGCACAGTGTTTGGTAGCTGGTAGATATTCATATGTTGCATAGATAGAATGCGTTGGTTTGGGACAGTCGTATTACCTTGTTGGCCATAGTCAAGGGTATATACGGGTGGGTTCAAATTAACCTGGATAACGACGGGAAGAACTTGACATGTGACTTATGATTTGTTGGCCTTAGTCAAGGTCATAAGAGCATGGGGCAAAAATCCACATCGGGAGTTTCACAAGTACTGAAACTTGCTAGATTTGCATACCATTTGGAGTGTGATGATTATGGTAGGATTCCTTCATTTTCGTCACGCGATGATATTTGGATCCCGATCCTACTGTGAGTATATGCTACTCCTCGGGAAATTTCTCACTAAACGATCAATGCTATAAACCTAGTAGGTGCCTAGAAAGGTGTCAGCGGGGCTACGCCCCCAGGGAAAAGAGGTTCTTAAATTAAGGAACTTCGCGAAAGCGTTGGAAAACCTCCCTCGAAGTACCGACACTGGCCTGGCTGAACGGTTAAGTAAGTATTGTACGGTGGGATTGATCCCGGCTAATTCTTCCTTTGTGGTTTGAGGAGGGATTCGAGAGACAGTGGGAGCCATCCTGTTTAGACAAATTAAAAACCATTCTAAACTTGCAAGAGCATCGTGCTAAAGTGTTTCTTCTCTCCCCCCTGCAGCGACCAAATTCGAAATGACTGGACTTAAGTTACTTCTAGATAAAAACATACTGACAGGGCCAAACTACAAAGATTGGCTCAGGAATGTCAAATTGGCAATCGCTTACGACAAGCTGGGGTATCTTCTTACCACCAAAGCTCCCCCCGTCCCAGGTCCCACCTCTAGCGTCGCGGATAAGGAAATCCGTAAGACTTGGGAGATTGATTGCGCGAAGGCCAGGTGCCTCGTGCTTGCCTCTATGGACAGCGAACACAGAGGAGGCATGAGAATATGGACCTCGAGTCCATATTTCTCCATACAAAAGAACTGTATGGAGAGCAGTCTCGTATCGCAAGATACGAAGTGTCGAAGAAGTTATTTTTGACTAAGTTGGCCGTCGGATCATCGGTAGCGGACCACGTGCTTAAGATGATTGGTTACACTGAGGAACTCGCAGAACTTGGGACCACGTTGGACAGTGAACTCTATACGGATTTAATTCTCCAGTCCCTTCCATCCACTTACGCCCAGTTTATACTGAATTTCAACTTGCAAGAAAAGGAAGTTGAACTTTCAGAACTCCTCAACCTGCTGAGGAGCGCAGAGGGCACCCTACAGAAGGGTAGGGAAACACCCGCTTTGTTTGTAGGAGGATCTTCTTCCTCTAGGTCCAAGGCGAAAGCCAAGGGAAAGAGGAAGAAAGCCCCCGCCAAACCAAGAGGAGGTGTTAGTAAAGTGGGTACGAAGGGAAAGGAAAAAGCAACAAAGATTGCGGGGAAGCTTGTTGGAAAGGAAGAATGCTTCTATTGTCATAAGAGTGGACACTGGAAAAAGGATTGCAGGGCTTGGAAGGCCAGGACACAGGAACTGAAGCAGGTTGCGGCTTCAGCTTCAGGTGTGTATGTTATTGAAAACTGTCTTTCTATAAACTCTACTTCCTGGGTATTGGATACCGGATCAGGATCTCATATCTGTAATTCTTTGCAGGCGTTGAGAAACCGTAGGGTTTTGAAGGCAGGTGACATGACCCTCAGAGTTGCGAACGGAGCTAGCATGGATGCTAAAGCCGTGGGGGACTATCACCTGGGAATGTCAGATGGGCATGTTTTGGTTTTGCGTAATTGCTTTTTTGTACCCAGCGCAACTTGTAATATCATTTCTGTATCTTTGGTTTCTAAAGAAGGTTATGAATTTGCGTTTGTAAGTAATGTTGTAAACATTCACCTTAATCAAGTTCTGATTGGGTCAGGTACATTGAGCAATGGTATATACGTATTAAACCAACCACAGATTTTCAATATCCAGAATACACACAAAAGAAAGTCTCCAGATATCAATCAGACTTTCTTATGGCATTGTAGACTGGGTCACATCAATGAGAGAAGGTTGACTAAGTTACATACAGAAGGATATTTGGATCCGTTCGAATATCAATCATATGCCACTTGTCAATCCTGTCTCAAAGGAAAGATGACAAAGACTCCGTTCACTGGACACGGAGTAAGAGCGAGCGAGCTCTTGGGACTCGTACACAGCGACGTATGCGGTCCAATGTCTACACATGCGCGAAGCGGTTATTCTTACTTCATTACTTTTACGGATGATTTTTCAAGATACGGTTATGTCTTCTTAATGAAACATAAGTCCGAAGCTTTTGAAAAATTCCAGGAATATAAGAATGAAGTAGAAAAACAAACCGGCAAAAGTATCAAGATTCTAAGATCGGATCGAGGTGGAGAATACTTAAGTGTCGAGTTCCTGAATTATTTAAAAGAGAACGGGATTCTCTCTCAGCTTACTCCTCCATACACTCCGCAACACAACGGTGTATCGGAGAGACGGAACCGAACCCTATTGGATATGGTACGGTCCATGATGAGTAACGCTGAGTTACCGCGATCATTCTGGGGGTATGCACTAGAATCAGCTGCGTACCTTTTGAACCGAGTTCCTACTAAGACTGTGCCTACTACACCATATGAGATGTGGTGTGGGAAGAGACCCCATCTCAGTCACATTAAGACTTGGGGAAGTCCAGCTTTTGTTAAAAAGAAGCATGCGGACAAGCTCGAGGCACGCTCAGTACTGTGTAAGTTTTTGGGATATCCAAAGAATTCCAAAGGATATCTCTTCTACTACGAAGAGGAACAAAAAGTTCTTGTTTCTCGTCATGCCCACTTTCTAGAACATCAGTTCTTAGAAAAAGAATTAAGTGGGAGCGCAGTAGAACTGGAAGAAATTCCAGAACCACAAACCATTACTGAAAACTTAGAGGAACCAGAGGGTTCGAAAGAACAGGACATTCCTACGCCGCTCCGCAGGAGTAGTAGGCAGTCTCATCCGCCCGAGAGATACTACGGTTTTCTCATAGACGGGGATAGAGAGGATTGCATCATAGACTATGATGAGCCTACTAGCTTCCAGCAGGCCGTTCAGAGCATTGACTCGGTAAAATGGCTGGATGCAATGCGGACCGAAATGGAGTCCATGTACACCAACAAACTATGGACGTTGGACATTGCTCCAGACGGGGTAAAACCCATAGGATGCAAGTGGATCTTCAAAAGGAAGATTGGTGTAGATGGACAGGTTGAGACCTATAAAGCTAGACTTGTAGCAAAGGGTTTCCGTCAAAGACCTGGCTTGGACTATGACGAAACCTTTTCTCCAGTGGCTATGCTGAAATCCATTCGGATCCTTCTTGCCATTGCTGCCTTCCACGATTATGAGATTTGGCAGATGGACGTAAAAACCGCTTTTCTAAATGGAAATTTAGAGGAGTGTGTCTATATGGATCAGCCAGAGGGTTTCATTCAGAGTGGGAGCAGCGGAAAGGTGTGCAAGTTGCTTAAGTCCATTTATGGACTAAAGCAGGCATCGCGGAGTTGGAACATCTGTTTTGATGAGACGGTCAAGGAATTTGACTTTATCAAAAATCCAGATGAACCATGCATCTATAGTAGATTTGTAGCGAGAACTGTTGTATTCCTTGTTTTATACGTAGATGACATTCTCTTAATAGGAAATGACATTCCTATGCTACAATCTGTCAAGGGTTTCTTGTCACACAGGTTCTCCATGAAAGACCTGGGTGATGCCTCTTACATCCTGGGGATCCGGATTCATCGTGATAGATCCAAGAGGATATTAGGACTTTCACAGTCCAGGTACATCGACACCGTACTGAAAAGATTCAGTATGGAAGATTCCAAGCGCGGTAACCTACCGGCTTGTCACGGGATCACCCTCTCTAAAGAGATGTCTCCCAAGACTGATTTGGAGAGGGATCGCATGTCTATTATACCCTACGCTTCTGCGGTAGGCTCTATAATGTATGCGATGTTGTTTACCAGACCGGATGTAGCTTATGCACTGAGTGTAGTAAGCCGGTATCAGTCAAACCCTGGGGAGAAACACTGGACAGCAGTAAAGAACATTCTCAAGTACCTGAGGAGGACTAAGGAGATGTTCTTGGTGTATGGCGGAAAAGACCTCCAGATCGAGGCCTTTGCTGACTCCAGCTTCCAGAGTAACAAGGATGATTCCAAGTCCATGTCGGGTTTTGTCTTTACCCTCAATGGAGGGGCGGTGTGTTGGAAGAGTTCCAAATAGGAAACCGTTGCAGACTCGACTATGGAAGCGGAATACATCGCTGCATCTGATGCCGCAAAAGAAGCTGTCTGGATGAGGAAGTTCTTGAAAGAACTTCAGGTGGTTCCGTCCATTGTTGACCCAATACCTCTGTATTGCGACAACAACGGGGCTATAGCTTTAGCGAAGGAACCCAGGTCCCATCAGAGATCCAGGCACATCTTGAGGCGGTATCACCTGATCAGGGAGATCGTGGATCGCAAGGAGATCGAGGTTCGGAGGGTTGCTTCAGAAGAGAACACTGCAGATCCATTCACCAAGGCCTTACCCCAGACTCAGTTCGAGCGGCTGATCGAGATGATAGGTCTTCGGTACGCCAGTTCATGGCCTTAGTGCAAGTGGGAGATTGTTAGTGTATATGCCCTAGAGGCCATTACTGTATCATACTAGTTTGTATATTACTTGATGGAAGCTTGGGATATTCACCTTGTATAAACAATCTTGCTCAATATAGTAGTATGCTACTTGGTTTGTTTCTACTTCAATGTGTACTTGTGTTTATTTCAGTATATCACTTATACGCATTAGTGGAGCCCTTAGGATCTTTGCTTGATTACCAGCGTTGTGATGGCAGTCACACTAGTGGGGGCTGGGTAATCTATAAGCACATCCTTATACAGGTCCCTAGTCGTAGGACTATCGAGACAGGGCATCGATACTCCGGAGTAGACTAGCGTATGCGCTTCTCATCCCAGTGTGGGAGATGGTCTGTCCCACAGCCATCAGTACGTCGTACTGGAGATAGTATACGGGTGCTCGTTGGGTTACGAGTACACTGGACAGGACTCGTCGGGAACTGACAGGTTGGTATTATACCTATCGTCAGTTATCAGTTCCCAGGTGACATGAGTACAGCTTAGTCCGCTGACTTGACACTGGCACTTCGCCTCGAGTGTGTTCCCACTGCACTTTGATCACTACCCTACCACGGCTCAAAGGAGTCGTGCAAACAGGTGGTGGTTGGGTGCAGTCCCGAAGCACTTGGAGGCAGTGACGGTTAGACAGGATTCGTCTCTCCCGGTATTGGGGGTTGACATCGCGCTGTGTCTAGGAGAGCCATTACACGAGTAGTCCCTGGCCAGGGCAAGCGAGATATACTGGTAGGTTCCAGTGTTATCTCAGGGTGTTTTGGGCATCACTCCGACACGACTTGTACCGCTATTAGGGGACTGACGTTTTACCGCCCCCTAGGCCCGACATGCGATGTATCAGACGAACAGACAGGACTGTACGGAGACTGTCACATTCAGACTCAGTAGGAGTACAGATGGGGTTTCACCTCGTCAGCCTTCTTGTCGACATCTACCTGGGGACCGTTACGCACAGCTAGTGCCGCTTGTGGTCTGTGGTTAAACCCACTGCCAGCGTAGTGTCGAGTCTTTAGAGTCCCACACAGAGGGTATTCGCCTCTGGGCAAAACAGAGTAGAGGTCGCATGGTTTTGCGACAGGGTTCGTTCTCATCCGCGCACTTGTGCACGTTTGGAGTCCGGACGGATATTACTGGCTGGCTCTGGTTTGAGTCAGATGCTGGTATATGTTTTGGGGTTGCTTTTATCTCTCAGCATTCATGTTCCTCGGAACAAGGATGCAGGTGTGTATGCACAGTTATTTGAGGAAGAGGAAGAGGACTTTCATTAGGGTTTCGGAACGGGTGCGTATGCACAGTTGACAGTCGTCTTTTTCCAAACCCTAATGGATTTTTGTTTTATCAATTAATAATATATAATAAAATGAAATTGTGTCATGGTTGGTTTTTATGTTGACTTGTTGACCATGGTTGACTTGTTGACCATGGTTGAAGTTTTGACCATCATCATTACAAAAGAAAGATGCTCTTTGATTCTAGCAAATTCATTTAATGTTTGAAATGATAATGGTCATTCCTAAACTTTCCATCAACCTTTTCATTTTCATTATTATTATTATTAATTTAGATAATTCTTTTTCTTTTGGCATTATGGTTGCAAGAAAGAAAAAGAGAGCTCATTATCTCATTTAGCTTCTCTCTCCTCACTACATCTTCTTCTTCCTCTAGCAAAAGAGAACCCTTCTCATGTGTTGAGAATCCTTCTCTTTAAAAAGAAAAGCACCCCTTAGACACTCTCTACTCACTCTAGGATCAAGGGTTTAGCAAGCCGGAGATTCTAGTTCACTCCAAGTTCGAGAAAGAGCCCAAAGGTCGAACCCTCGAGTGGATCCATCTTCGACGGAAGAAGACGACAAGAAGAGAACCATCAACCTCTACAAAAGTTTGAAGAAGAAGGAGTTCAAGTTTAGGTATAACCATCTTCATCCGAGTAGCTAAATCTCTTTAGCTAGTATGCTAGTTTTAGTTTAGTTAAAGATCCCGACTTTGCTTAGTCCATGTTGCCCCTTGCGCTAAAAATTTGATTTTTATACCGTTTCCGCCTCCCCGTAAGAACCGGGGGTCGCAACGTGGACTTACAATTCTTTGCAGGCGTTGAGAAACCGTAGGGTTTTGAAGGCAGGTGACATGACCCTCAAAGTTGCAAACGGAGCTAGCATGGATGCTAAGGCCGTGGGGGACTATCAAATGGGGTTGTCAGATGGACACGTTTTGGTTTTGCGTAATTGCTATTTTGTACCCAACGCAACTTGTAATATCATTTCTGTATCTTTGACTTCTAAAGAAGGTTATGAATTTGAGTTTGTAAGCAATGTTGTAAACATTCACCTTAATCAAGTTCTGATTGGGTCAGGTACATCGAGCAATGGTATATACGTATTAAACCAACCACAGATTTTCAATATCCACAATACATACAAAAGAAAGTCTCCGGAAATAAATCAGACTTTCTTGTGGCATTATCGACTGGGTCACATCAATGAGAGAAGGTTGACAAAGTTACATACAGAAGGATATTTGAATCCGTTCGAATATCAATCGTATGCCACTTGTCAATCCTGTCTCAAAGGAAAGATGACAAAGACTCCGTTTACTGGACACGGAGTAAGAGCGAGCGAGCTCTTGGGACTTGTACACAGCGACGTGTGCGGTCCAATGTCTACAGATGCGCGAAGCGGTTTTTCTTACTTCATTACTTTTACGGATGATTTTTCAAGATTCGGACATGTCTTCTTAATGAAACATAAGTCCGAAGCCTTTGGAAAATTCCAGGAATATAAGAATGAAGTAGAAAACAAACCGGCAAAAGTATCAAGATCCTAAGATCGGATCGAGGTGGTGAATACTTGAGTGCCGAGTTCCTAGACTATTTAAAAGAGAACGGAATTCTCTCTCAGCTTACTCCTCCATACACTCCGCAACATAACGGTGTATCGGAGAGACGGAACCGAACCCTATTGGATATGGTACGGTCCATGATGAGTAACGCTGAGTTACCGCGATCATTCTGGGGGTATGCGCTAGAAACAGCCGCATACCTTTTGAACCGAGTTCCCACTAAGACTGTGTCTACCACACCATATGAGTTATGGAGTGGGAAGAAACACTATCTTCAATATCTGAAGATCTGGGGATGTCCAGCTTTTGTCAAAAAGCAGCATGCGGACAAACTCGAGGCACGCTCAGTACTGTGCAAGTTTGTGGGATACCCAAAGAACACCAGGGGGTATCTTTTCTACCACGCAGAGGAACAAAAAGTCCTTGTTTCTCGTAATGCCCACTTTCTAGAACACCAGTTCTTGGAAAAGGAAATTAGTGGGAGCGCAGTAGAACTGGAAGAAATTCCAGAACCACAGACTATTACTGAAAGCTTAGTGGAACCAGAGGGTTCAAAAGAACAGGACATTCCTACGCCGCTCCGCAGGAGTAGTAGGCAGTCTCATCCGCCCGAGAGATACTGCGGTTTTCTCATAGACGGGGATAGAGAGGATTGCATCATAGATTATGATGAGCCTACTAGCTTCCAGCAGGCCGTTCAGAGCGTTGACTCGGTAAAATGGCTGGATGCAATGCGGACCGAAATTGAGTCCATGTACACCAACAAAGTATGGACGTTGGACATTACTCCAGACGGGGTAAAACCCGTAGGATGCAAATGGATATTCAAAAGGAAGATTGGTGTAGATGGACAGGTTGAGACCTATAAAGCTAGACTTGTTGCAAAAGGGTTTTCGTCAAAGACCTGGTTTGGACTATGACGAAACCTTTTCTCCAGTGGCTATGCTGAAATCCATTCGGATCCTTCTTGCCATTGCTGCCTTCCACGATTATGAGATCTGGCAGATGGACGTAAAGACCGTTTTTCTAAATTGAAATTTAGAGGAGTGTGTCTATATGGACCAACCAGAGGGTTTCATTCAAAGTGGGAGCAGCAGAAAGGTGTGCAAGTTGCTTAAGTCCATCTATGGACTAAAGCAGGCATCGCGGAGTTGGAACATCTGTTTTGATGAGTCGGTCAAGGAATTTGGCTTTATCAAAAATCCAGATAAACCATGCATCTATAGTAGATTTGTAGCGAGAACTGTAGTATTCCTCGTTTTATACGTGGATGACATTCTCTTAATAGGAAATGACATTCCTATGCTACAATCTGTCAAGGGGTTCTTGTCACACAGGTTCTCCATGAAAGACCTGGGTGATGCCTCATACATCCTGGGGATCCGGATTCATCGTGATAGATCCAAGAGGATATTAGGACTTTCACAGTCCAGGTACATCGACACCATACTGAAAAGATTCAGTATGGAAGATTCCAAGCGCGGTAACCTACCGGCTTGTCACGGGATCACCCTCTCTAAAGAGATGTCTCCCAAGATTGATTTGGAGAGGGATCGCATGTCTATTATACCCTACGCTTCTGCGGTAGGCTCTATAATGTATGCGATATTGTGTACCAGACCGGATGTAGCTTATGTACTGAGTGTGGTAAGCCGGTATCAGTCAAACCATGGGGATAAATACTGGATAGCGGTAAAGAACATTCTCAAGTACCTGAGAAGGACTAAGGAGATGTTCTTGGTGTATGGCGGAAAAGACCTCCAGATCGAGGCCTTTGCTGACTCCAGCTTCCAGAGTGACAAGGATGATTCCAAGTCCATGTCGGGTTTTGTCTTTACCCTCAATGGAGGGGCGGTGTGTTGGAAGAGTTCCAAACAGGAAACCGTTGCAGACTCGACGATGGAAGCGGAATACATCGCTGCATCTGATGCCGCAAAAGAAGCTGTCTGGATGAGGAAATTCTTGAAAGAACTTCAGGTGGTTCCGTCCATTGTTGATCCAATACCTCTGTATTGCGACAACAACGGGGCTATAGCTTTAGCGAAGGAACCCAGGTCCCATCAGAGATCCAGACACATCTTGAGGCGGTATCACCTGATCAGGGAGATCGTGGATCGCCAGGAGATCGAGGTTCGGAGGGTTGCTTCAGAAGATAACACTGCAGATCCATTCACCAAGGCCTTGCCCCAGACTCAGTTCGAGCGGCTGATCGAGATGATAGGTCTTCGATACGCCAGTACATGGCCTTAGTGCAAGTGGGAGATTGTTAGTGTATATGCCCTAGAGGCCATTACTGTATCATACTAGTCTGTATATTACTTAATGGAAGCTTGGGATATCCACCTTGTATATACAATCTTGCTCAAAATAGTAGTATGCTACTTGGTTTGTTTCTACTTCAATGTGTATATGTGTTTATTATATCACCTATACGCATTAGTGGAGCCCTTAGGATCTTTGCTTGATTACCAGCGTTGTGATGGCAGTCACACTAGTGGGTCTGGGTAATCTATAAGCACATCCTTATGCAGGTCCCTAGTCGCAGGACTATCGAGACAGGGCATCGATACTCCGGAGTAGACTGGAGCATGCGCTTCTCATCCCAGTGTGGGAGACGGTCTGTCCCACAGCCGTCAGTACGTCGTACTGGAGATAGTATGCGGGTGCTCGTTGGGTTACGAGTACACTGGACAGGACTCATCAGGAACTGACCGGTTGGTATTATACCTATCGTTAGTTATCAGTTCCCAGGTGACATGAGTACAGCTTAGTCCGCTGACTTGACACTGTCATTTCGCCTCGAGTGTGTTCCCACTGTACTTTGATTACTACCCTACCACGGCTCAAAGGAGTCGTGCAAACAGGTAGTAGTTGGGTGCAGTCCCGAAGCACTTGGAGGCAGTGACGGTTAGACAGGATTCGTCTCTCCCGGTATTGGGGGTTGACATCGCGTTGTGTCTAGGAGAGCCATTACATGAGTAGTCCCTGGCCAGGGCAAGCGGGATATACTGGTAGGCTTCCAGTGTTATCTCTGGGTGTATTAGGCTTCACTCCGACACGACTTGTACCGCTATTAGGGGACTGACGTTTACCGCCCCCTAGGCCCGCCATGCGATGTATCAGACGAACAGACCGGACTGTACGGAGATTGTCACAGTCAGACTCAGTAGGAGTTCAGATGGGTTTCACCTCGTCAGTCTTCTTGTTGGCATCTACCTGGGGACCGTTACGCACAGCTAGTGCCGCTTGCGGTCTGTGGTTAAACCCACTGCCAACGTAGTGTCGAGTCTTTAGAGTCCCACACAGAAAGCTATTCGCCTTTAGGCAAAAGAGTAGAGGTCGCATGGTTTTGCGACAGGTCGCATGGTTTTGCGACAGGGTCCGGTCACATCCGTGCACTTGTGCACGTACAGTGTCCGGACAGTTAACACTAGCGGGCTTTGGTTTAAGCCGGATCCTAGTGTACGTTTTGGGATTGATTTTATCTCGTTTGTGTTCGTGTTCCTCGGAACGCGGATGCGGGTGTGTATGCCCAGTTGACAGAGAGACAGAGGCAGAGTATTCTCATTGGGGTTGTTGACTGTTGACTGTTGACAGTTGACTGTTGACCATTGACTTTTGCTTAGCCCTAATGAGAATAAGATATATGATTAACATTAATATTAATTAAGTATTGTAGTGACATGGTTGTTGAGGGGTTGACTTTGTTGACCGGTTGACTAGGTTGGACTAGTTGACCATCATCATGACAATGGCTATCATTCCATGGCAAAGACTTTTGATTGCTTGTTTATTTATGCAAAATGAGTGCATGAAATGATATAGCCATTTTGACTTAAACCATTTACACAATACTTGATTACTATTTTTGTGATGATGGCTTTTGGATTATGAGAGGTGAGAATGAGATGAGTATGGTTCATTCTATCATTTGCTTTCTCTCTCTTGAGCTCTCTCATTCTCAAGCTCTCCCTCTTGCTCTTGCTCTCTCTACCTCAAGGCAAACCATTCTCATGTGTTGAGACTCATTGCCTTAGAGATAAAAGACACCAAAACATTCCTCTACTCACTCTAGTTCACAAAGTTTAGCAAACCGAGTGAACTAGTTTCTTCAAAGTTCGAAGAAGAAGCCAAAGGTAGAAGCTTTCAGGTGGATCGATCTTCGGCGCAAGGAGACGACGGGGTGAAGCCGATCCGGAAAACCATCGAGGCTTAAAGACGAAGGAGTTCAAGAAAGAAAGGTATAACCCCCTAATCGAGTAGTTAACAACTCCTAGTTAGGTTGTTAGTTAGATGTTTAACAAAGATCCGGTTTTGAGTCCATGTTACCGCCTCTAGAAAATTGTTTTTCACCAAATTCTGCATGCCCGAAAGTACCGGGAGAGGTAGCATGGACTTACATCAGTTTCTTTAGAAACTCCCGATGTGATTTTACCCCAAGCGGCTTATGACCTTGATTAGGTCAACAAACCATAAACCGAAAGTCAAGTTCAACCCGTCATTATTCTGGATTGCATTAAACCCACCCGTACGTGCCCTTGACTAGGTCAGCAAGGCCGCACGACTGTCCTAACCAATCCCACCTATGAAAAAAACAAGTACCACTTAGCTACCGAACACTACGTCTTGACTAGGTCAACAAACGCATCACGAATACTAAATAATACCCGTAGGAAATGACGGAGGGCTACGGCTGGTTTTTGGCGAAAAACCTTTAACGTAATGAGCTTGATATCGTTGAAGGAACTGCATAGTTTTTTTTATAAAAATATAGTGACGAAAACCTTTGCTAAAGAGGTCACTCCCGGTGAAGGGATCTCGGCTCTTTCCCCGTAGAATGAGGTGAAGGATATTCCAACTGAATACCACGATGCAAAGCAAAAGGCAATCGGCTATAGTGCAGTTATTACCCTGACGCAAACTTCTGTCCAAGGGGTCACTCCCGGTAAAGGGATCTCGGCCCTTTCCTCGTCGACTGAGGAGCAGGATATTCCAACTGAATACCACGATGCAAAACAAAAGTGAACGTCCTTGCAATAACAGCTTTTTGAAAAATGTTCCAACAACATCAGAATAGGTTTGTTTATGTTGCATTGATCCGAATCAACGCAGTCCCATCAATTGATCACACCACAAAAGAACGAAAATAATGATGTACGTATATGCCATCCGCATTCGCTACTGGGTCCCGTCATCACCCGTTAGGTTACTTAACTAACGACAGAGCGGGGACTGGACTAGCGCGGATGCAAAACCTATACAACATTTACTAGTATATATATCAATATATAATATTTCGCTCAAGGCGTGATAAAATGCAACATCACAGAAATGTACAATATCACAGAACAATACAGATATCTGGGATCCCCGGGTTTCATAGAGCCGCTACTGAAACCCGACGTTCCCCTGGTCGTGTGGATAGCCTGTGCAATGAAAATCCTAGACCCCTACGGGCACGGCAAGTTACCCGCCAAAACCTGAAGCGAGGCAGCCCCCTTCAGCAACATGAATGGACCACCCAGAACTTCACGGAATCCGGTAACTTGGGCACCCCTCCTGGGTCAATCCTATACCCCCTACGAGTGCGGCGAATAGCCCGCCAATTCTAGAGTGAAGCCCCCTCCGTCTCAATGCCATGAGATGCGGGCCCGTTGCCCTCTAGAACCCGGCTATCCGTGCACCCCTCCGTGGGGTAATCCTAGTACAGAAAGTAAAATATACATACAACGGGTACATCGACCGCAACCAGGTCGTGCCCCAAAAGAATAATACAAATAGGCAGTGACGGCAGTCCACATGTCGAATGCTCGCCCCGCAATATCAAATATACATAATACAATAAAACTGTACTAATACTGCAACCAGGCTATCCCCCACGACCGATCCGCAACAAAACAGCACAATCACAGAACATCAACGTGAATGTCACGTTCGCAAATCCGTCTAACCGGGCTATAGCAGTTAGACAGGATTTACCGATCAAGTGACATTCACGGTCGCAGATATAATGTAAATACTGTGAACTAATGTGTTTAAACTTTTCGATCGATCAAATTTATCGAAGTGGGCCCCAAGCATTACTGTAGCACTTAAAGAGAGTCTAGGCCCAAAAAGAATATTCCAAAAACCCCATTTTCAAACCAGGAGCTCACTGCAAAAATTTGGTCCAATGAATAGTAAAAATGGCCATGGAACCGCGGCAGATACATGGGTTTGGCCGCGGTTCCGCGGTGGAATAGTGAGATCACGCGACCAAATTTTCACAGAATGCTTATAATTCCCTGCACATGTCACTGCAATGTACTGAAAAAATTTTGGAGCCAAAAAAATTTCGACAGTAAACTATGCAAATGAAAATGGGTTTTCGGAAAATCCGTTCGATCGAACTTGTAAACACGTTAGAGCAAGCTAGACTAGGTTAATAGCGTGGCTCTGATACCATGTTGCGCCACGGCAGCGCCCCGGCCGTCTACTCGAGGCCAAAATGCGGAATCAAATTTTTTCTTAACTGTTAAACTGGCGCTACCGTGGACAATATACCCGGATCGTAACCATTAACCTAATCCTAGCAATCAAGAGAAAGAGGTAGAGAGCTATACCAAGCGATCCGTGTCCTCCGGTCTTCGTCTCCACTCCGATCTCCCGCGGAATCTCCGTCCGTCACCTCCTCGTGGAAAAGGGCACCACGTAGCCGGATTCTTTTACGGGCTCCCACCTCTGGAGCGAGGCAACTCGGGCGTGAAGTTGGCTAGCCGACGCGTCCAAGGGTACTGTAGGTTGTAGTGTAGAAAACCTTGTCTCTTTTGGGGTTTGGTTGCCTTTTATGGAGGTATGAGCAATAGACTTTGGAGTGAGGTGGATGAATTTGTGAAGCATGCAAAATGATATGAACAAATCTTCTCTCATCAAAAATGAACCACTCTCTCACTCTCATCCAATTGTGGCCGGCCCCCCCTTAGGAAATATGGTGGAGGAAAAACAAACACAAGAAGGGAGGTGAGTGTAGGAAAAGTAGAAAGGTGACCATATCAAAAGGTTATGATAACAAGGTCAAATCCAAATCAAGAGCAACTCTAATCACAAAGAAATGATGTATAAAGCATCTCATGATGAAAGAAGCCACAAATGCAAGAAACCCCCTCCACAATAAGTTATTTGCAAACTTGCAAATAACCCCCTCCATCGGAAAGTCCGGCCGCGAAGGAACAAACGAAAACCGGCCGGAACGGAATGCAAACCGGCAACTTCAGAAAACTGATCCCGTAATAAATTACAGGAAAACCCCGCTACTGCATATACATGCTCGCATTTGTATTCCCACTGAATACAAATGCAAAGAGACAAAATCTACACTATCTAATACTAAGATCCGGCTTAAGCCAAAGCCGGCTAGTAAAAACCGTCCGATCACGATCCGTGCAATACCGCACGTATCTGATCGAACCCTGCCATATCTCCATACGGCCTCTACAGCGTTTCGCCCGAAACTTGAGTAACTGAGTGTGGTGGACTCTAAAGACTCGTCAATACTATGGCTGTGGATTTAACCACTAGCACGTCAGAGGTATTAGCCATACGTGACGGGCCACCAGCTATTGACCAAAAGGGACGTCGATGAGCGCACTCATCCTGACACCCTACTGAGCCTGTCAGTGACAATATCCATACAGTCTGGTCCGTTCGTCTATGAGCATCACATGGCGGGCCTAGGGGGTTGGTAAAAGTCAGACCCCCAAAAGCGGTACAAGTCGTGTCGGAGTGAAACCCAGAACACTCTTAGATACTACTGGAATACCTACCAGTAAATCTCCTGCCTCGGCCGAGGGCTTTGTGTAATGGCTCTCCTAGACACAGCACGACCTCACCCCCAATACCGGGAGAGACGAACCCCTGCAGATCCGCTCACTGCCTCCATGTGGCTCGGGACTGTACCCAACTAAAACCTGTTTGCGCGACTCCTTTGAGCCGTGGTAGGGTAGTAATCAAAGTACAGTAGGAACTCACACGAGACAAATGACGATCTCAGGTCGATGAACTAACCTGTACACATGTCACCAGGGAACTGCTATCTGACGTCTAGTATAATCCCAACTAGCAGGTTCCCGGCGAGTCCTGTCCGGTGTACTCATAACCCAATGAGCACCTGTATACATCTTAGGTGAACCAACTGACACCAATGGCTTGTGAGACCGGCCACCGCCCCTCGTCGGGGTCTCGACTGTATACACTAGTCTACTAATGGAGTATCGATGCCCAGTCTTGAAACTCCCACGACTAGGGACCTTTTAAGGATGTGCTTATAGACCCCAGCTCCCACGTATATGATCGCCATCATACTGCTGGCCGTCAAGCAAGAATCCTAGGGGCATTATCAACGTGTAATAGCGACTCGTAAGGTCACCTAAAGCAGTACACGATGATAAAGATAAACCAGATAGCATACTATCATCTTGAGTAAGACTGTCCTACTGGGACATGTCCACCCTCAATCATTGCAATCACGTGCCTGTGATCCAATAATTGAATCTGAGGGCACTATCTCCAACAGCGGTGTCTAGACAAGTGTGTCTAGGCTAGTGGTTATTAATTAGGCCCACTATTGTGGTTCCTTCCTACTTACCTGGCACTTACCTGGCCGTAATTGGCGGTGAAGAGGCGGTTTGAGGTCCTATTTCTAGCCCTAGTTAGGAGCTGTCTAGCATACCTAGGTGACCCTAGATCTAGGCCTGATTGTGCATGTGTGGTTGATACATTTGTGTCACGAGTCTCTTTTCAAAAACTTCTTTGCAAACATTCTCACATAAATAAATAAAAAAGAAATCTTTTCAAAACTTGCAACTTGTCGCTAAGAAAACTTGCAACTCACTTCCACCACTTCCCTTCATTGACGTTATCTTACCTCCACATTCTGTCTTTCTTCTTTTTTCTGACTGCACTACCCCTTTAGTGTATGTCACTTTGGACTAGGGATACTACCGTCCGATTAGTCCGTGTTTCGTTGGTACCGACCGACGAACCCTTCGACACCGAAGTCGACATTCCATCCACCTTCTTACCTCCACCTTCTAATTCTTCCACCGAAGGCATGTCGGGATTTAACCCCAACACTACCTTACCGACGGGAATGATTCCACCTCCGTTAGGTGCGAATAACCCGAACCAACCGCCTGTTGAAGCGCCCGCACGAGTTGCGCTCCAGGATCTCTTTTACCCCGTCCGCACGTCTTTACCTACCTGTCTTTCACCCCCATCGGCAAATGGGGACAATTTTGAAATAAAACCACAATTCATCAATATGCTGCCAAAATTTCATGGTTTGGAATCTGAAGATGCATATATCTTTATCAATAAATTCCAAAATGTGTGCGCTATGATGAAAACGACCCAATTAAGTGATGATGCTATAAGGCTAAGGGTCATTCCTTTCACCTTATGTGACCTAGCCGAGATGTGGCTATACAGCACCGCATCACATTCCATTAGAAATTGGGACGAGTTTGTGAAAGCTTTTCTGAAAAAGTTTTATCCTCATCACAAAACTGCTAGAATCCGCAATGAAATAATTCAATTTTCACAACTTCCTTCTGAACCATTTTGGAAGTGCTTCGAGAGATTTAAAGACCTACTCGTTCAATGCCCTCATCATGGGATCGAAAGTTGGCAACTTTGCCAAACATTATACGAGGGATTGAACTCGGCAACGAAGCAGTTGCTAGAAACCATATGTCAAGGTCATTTTCTCTCCATGTCTAGTGATGAAGCGTGGCAGTTTCTTGAGGATCTTAGTGAGCAAACAATTCAGTAGGAGAGTACCAAGACCACATCATCTTCTTCTAGTGGTCAATCTAGGGCAGGCATACATCAAGTTGAGATGTCAATTGCTTTGAAGGCTGAGATGGCCGCTCTTATGAAAAATCTAGAAGCGATTAAGACCAAAATCTCATCGCCTTCTCCTGCCCCTGTTATGCCTCCACGAACTGTTTGTGCTTGTTGTGCGGATCCATCGCACCAAACCGAAGAGTGTCCTTATAATGCATCTACTCAAGGACATGATCAAGTCAATGCTGCATTTCAGCAACGACAAAGAAACGATCCGTACTCTTCGACATACAATTCGGGGTGGAGGAGTCACCCAAATTTCGCTTGGAACCAAAATCAACAATTCCAAGGAAATAACAATTTTCAAAGACCTCCTCCCCCACAACAACAAGCACCTCCACAAACACAATTTCAACAGCAACCTTTTCAACAGCAACCTTACCCTAATCAGGTGAACAATTTTGTGCCTAACACTTCTTACCCACCAAAAAATTATGTTCAACCTAATAATGACAAGGTTAGCTCGCTCGAAAGAAGTCTAGATGCATTCCTAAAGCAATCTACAGAGTCTACAGCAAGACTAGAGACTTCTATTCAATCTTTGGTGCAAAACAGTGCCTCACATGATCAAAGCATCAAATCTATTGAGGCACAAATTGCACAACTCAATGCAGCTTTGAGCGAGCGCAAAAAAGGAAAGCTCCCTTCTCAACCACTGCCCAACCCCGGTCACGCACATGCTGCAAATCAACAGCAGAATCATAACGTAAATGCTGTGACCACGTTGAGATCGGGAAAAGTATTGCAAAACAATGTGGGTATTAACAATGACACCCCTGCCGGTGGCCCTTCTTAATCTTCTTCATCTTCTTCTTCTACTTTTTCTTCTTCAGAGCCTATTCTCACACGGCTCTACTTCTTCTAGCTTGAACGGACCCATTTTTCACAACACGAACACATCTACACGGGGTGCCGTTCCAACTCGACAATCTGATCCGCAAAAATTGGACTCAACAACCTTTCAAAATGTTCCTTTTCCAAATCGATTGAGATCCAATAAACCAACTCCACAGATGGAGAAGATTGTTGAGTTGTTCAAACAGGTTAGCATAAATATCCTTCTTTTGGATGCAATCCAACAAGTTCCTTCATATGCAAAAATTTTAAAGGACTTATGCACCAAAAAGAGGAAGTCACAAGTGCCAAAGAAAGTTTTTGTGGCTAGTGCTATTAGTGATGCTCTTGTCAATTCTTTACCCCCAAAGCAAAAGGACCCCGGTTGTCCTACCATTTCGATAACAATTGGGGACAAGAACATCAATAGAGCACTATTAGATCTTGGTGCTAGTGTCAATTTGCTACCTTATTCTGTGTACGAGCAATTGGGCGTTGGAGAGCTTAAGCCCACTCACTGTACTCTCCAAATGGCCGACCGGTCAATCACCCATCCTAGGGGAGAGCTGGAGGATGTGTTAATTAGAGCAGGGGATTTCATTTTCCCCGTTGACTTTATTGTGATGGATACACAACCTGTCGCTAACCCCCGGAATCAAATTCCGGTAATACTTGGTCGACCATTTCTGGCGACATCCAACGCAGTAATCAATTATTGTAATAGTTCAATGAACCTATCTTTCGGCAATATGACAATTGAGCTCAATATTTTCAAGTTGGGAAGTCAGCCTGCTGAGCCTAATGCTAGCGTACTCGATGTTTGCTCGATCAATGAGATCGCGGAGGAGGACTGTGAGTTCGAGAATTTTTTGTTCGATCACAGCAATGTTAACGCCACTAGTGCGTTCCTCCTAGAATCCGACACAGCTTTCACGGCGGATAACGATTATGAGTGTTTTACCTTCGTTGACGACTTTGAAGACTCATCACCTGAGTTGGAGTCTTTTGCTTTTTCGGATGAGTTACTCGAACAATCCGACTCTGTTGCGTACACTCGATTCGAACCTTTGATGGAATCCTTCGAGTTTGAAACAGTTAACCCATTGTTACCATCTATTGTTTCACCTCCTAAACTCGAATTGAAGCTTTTGCCGTCGCACCTAAAAAATGCTTATCTAGGTGATAATGAGACCTTATCCGTCATTATATCGGCCTCTCTAGCTCTTGAGCAAGAGAAGGCTCTTTTGATGGTCTTACATAATAATCGGCAAGCTTTCGGCTGGTCTATGGCGGACATTAAGGGGATTAGTCCCCTCATAGTCGAACATCATATACACTTGATGGATGATGCCAAGCCGGCAAGGGATCCTCAAAGACGCCTCAACCCCATTATGAAAGAGGCTGTTAAGAAGGATATTGTTAAGTGTCCGGATAGTGGTATCATTTACCCTATCTCGGATAGCCAATGGGTTAGCCCAATCCACGTTGTGCCAAAGAAATCAGGCATTACGGGCATTACCAATGAGGCAAATGAGTTAATTCCCACTCGCACCCAAACTGGGTGGCGAGTCTGCATAGACTATATAAAACTCAATGCCGCGACAAGGAAAGACCACTTTCCTTTACCTTTCATTGACCAAATGCTCGAGCGACTGGCAGGGCACGAGTTCTATTGCTTTCTAGATGGCTATTCCGGTTATAACCAAGTCCCCATCGCCAAAGAGGATCAAGAAAAGACAACATTTACTTATCCCTTTGGCACTTTTGCTTATCGTCGCATGCCCTTTGGGTTATGCAATGCACCCGCGACCTTTCAGCGGTGTATGATGGGGATCTTTTCAGACATGGTTGAAAAGTTCTTGGAGATCTTTATGGATGATTTCTCCATCTTTGGCGACTCCTTCGACGAGTGTTTACGACATCTTGACGCAGTTCTTACCAGCTGCAGGGATAAGAACCTGACGTTGAATTGGGAGAAGTGCCATTTCATGGTGCGAGAAGGCATTGTCTTAGGACATGTCATCTTGCAAAACGGCATCGAGGTTGATAGAGCTAAAATCGAAGTAATTTCTAATCTCCCTCCCCCTAAATTTGTCAAAGACATCAGAGCCTTCCTTGGCCATGCCGGTTTTTACAGACGGTTCATCAAGGACTTTAGCAAGATCGCTAGACCCTTGACTCTCTTATTGGCCAAGGACACAACTTTTGCTTTCGACTCCACTTGCATGGAAGCATTCGAATCTTTGAAACACTCTCTCATCTCTGCGCCCATTCTTTCATCTCCAGACTGGACGCACCATTTCGAAATCATGTGCGACGCATCAGATTTTGCCATTGGCGCTGTTCTTGGACAGCACATTAATAAAATGCCGCATGTGATTTATTATGCTAGCCGAACACTAAATGAGGCCCAACTAAATTACACAACAACAGAGAAAGAGTTTTTAGCTGTTGTGTTTGCACTTGAAAAATTTCGGCCTTATTTAATTGGCTCTCCAGTCGTTGTATATACTGATCATTCAGCTCTTCGCCACCTTTTTGCGAAGAAGGATGCTAAGTCAAGGCTCATACGTTGGATCCTTTTATTACAAGAGTTTGAACTTGTCATAAAGGAAAAAAAGGATGTGAAAACGTAGTAGCTGATCACCTATCACGACTTCCTTCTTCGCCTACGCTTGATCTTCCAATCACTGATGTTTTTCCCGATGAGCAACTCTTGACCGTTTCTTGCGAACCATGGCTCGCCGATATTGTAAACTACTTAGCTACCGGCCTGATACCTAAAGATTGGTCAAAACAGGATAAACTTCGATTTTTGTCCCAAGTAAAGCATTTTTACTGGGATGAACTTTATCTTTTTAAATACTGTTCCGACCAAATCATTCGTTGGTGTGTACCTGAAAGTGAGGTCAAGAGCGTGCTGTCTTCTTGCCACGATCAAGCATGTGGCGGGCACTTTGGCCCAAAGAAGACAGCCGAAAAAGTTTTGCAGTGTGGTTTCTATTGGCCACGACTCTTCAAGGATGCATTCGAATACTGCAAAACTTGCTCCCGGTGCCAACACTTGGGCCGGATATCGCGGAGAAACGAAATGCCACTCCAACCTATCTTGGTTGTGGACATTTTTGATGTTTGGGGTATAGATTTCATGGGACCATTTCCTAACTCTTTTGGAAATGTGTATATTCTTTTGGCCGTTGACTACGTTTCAAAGTGGGTCGAGGCTGTGCCCAGCCGAACGAACGACAATAAGGTTGTCGTTCGATTTCTTAAAGAACACATATTTTCTCGATTTGGGCACCCTCGGGCGATAATAAGTGATAATGGTTCTCACTTTTGCAATAGGACTTTCGAGTCCTTAATGCGCAAATACTCTATCACCCACAAGCTGTCAACGCCATATCACCCCCAAACATGTGGGCAAGCCGAGGTTTCAAATCGGCAAATCAAGCAAATCCTGGAGAAAACGGTTTCTAAAAACCGTAAAGATTGGTCACTTAAACTGATTGATGCACTATGGGCTTTCCGTACTGCATATAAGACCGATCTCGGTATATCTCCATACCGGCTTGTTTACGGGAAGGCTTGCCACCTCCCAATGGAGATTGAGCATAAAGCATTTTGGGCTATCAAAGAGCTGAATTTATCTTTAGGAGATGCGGGCAGCAATCGAAAGCTGCAATTGAATGAACTAGAAGAGCTGCGGGATGAGGCATATGATAATGCCATAATTGCTAAAAACAGAGCTAAGGTGTTCCACGATAAACACCTTTTGTGAAAAACTTTTGAACCTGGTCAACAGGTTTTACTCTATGACACTCGGTTATATTATCACCCTGGCAAGCTCCGTTCTAGATGGAGAGGACCTTTTGTAGTCCGCACCGTTTATCCGCACGGTGCGGTTGATCTTGAAAATCCTGAAGACAGTACCTTATTCAAAGTGAATGGGCATCGACTGAAACCGTTCTTCACAGCGGACCCATCGGAGGAGCTCCTGTTTTTGCAGGAGCCGATTTACACTGATTAATTTTCCTCCACCTTCACCCCTGAATTTCCAATAAATTTTTCCAAAACTTTATTTCGAATAAGTTTGGGGGGGTGTATCATTTGTAATAATGTGAATAAACAGGGAATGCCGACATTTTGACCCTCTTGGTTTAGTATGACAGTGAGGACACTGTCAAGTTCAAGTTTGGGGGTATGCTCGGTATGTTTTCTTTCCTTTGCATTCATATGTACATTTTTGCATTTGTATATTTATTTGAAAACCCATAAAAAATTGAAAATTTTCAGAAAATTTTATTGTATTCAATTTTGGCCATATTTAACTTGAGTTTGACAAATAGGTTAACTAGCTACGAACAACTAGATCTTAGACTTGGTAAATTAAAAACCCTAAAAATAACCTTCTTTAAAGATTAACGGTAGAAAGTATATGTCTTTGTAGGTTATTTAGAAATAGGCAAATTTTGAGTTCACTTTTTGGGCTAAGTTGAAATAAAGGAAAAATATTGATATTCTTATTAGAGTATAAGTTTGAAAAATAATTCCTGGCTTAAGTATGGATTCTGAAAATGTATACCCTACAAAATGCACAATCACGCACCTTGAAACTTGGATTAGTAGAAGAGACCTTGAAATGCTCTTGTCTAAAGTCCTTAATACAAAAAAAAATGAAAAATACAAAAGTGAATAAAAAATGAACACTGGTTTTATGATTACTTAAGGCTAAAAATAGAAAAATATATAGCGAGGGTGCTTCATCACCTAGTGCCTTAGACCAACTGGTTTGGGAGTCACTGCTAAAGCCTTGGGTGTTGCAAAACTAGAACGTACCTTTAAAATGCTAACGCATTTTGTAATCGGTCGTTGGTACCTCAAGAAGTATTAACGGTCGCATGAAGGATGTGTAAGCGAAATTCACCAATTAATAAGTACTTGGGACAACGGACAAGGGTATGATTGCTTGATTTGAATTTCCAAGTGTAGGGGTGATCTATACACACACGTGGGGATATGTGATTAGAGTTTGGATAAGAGAAGGGAATGAGGAATAAAACTTATATCTTTAGTAGAGTTGATAGAAAAATTCCTAAGTGGAGATGGAACCCTACGAGGAAAACCTAAGAAATGTCGAAAGCTGAGTGATTCTATAAAACATATATAATCTTAAGTTAAATGATAAGGAAGTGTGAAGAATATGGGTGGATAATTTATGAGTCGATGATAATAGAATTCTATGTTAGAAAACCTAATTGGAGAATTATTGTCGAAAGAGCCAAATTGATAGGATTTTGTTGGTGTAATCCGCTGAAAACCCTCAGGAGACAACACTCCTCCTACTAGGGACACCTAGAGGTTTAACGGCTTATTGCACGTGCTCAGTGCAATCGCGTTTCCCTGCGAATGTGCGGCTAGGTTAGGTTTTTATCGAGAATAAAAAAAAATAAAAATACGTTTGCTCGAGGACGAGCAAAAGATAAGTTTGGGGGTATTTGTTCATATCATAATATTGCAATTCATATTCCCCAATTCTTATTCGTTTTATAACTAAACAGGTGCTTTTGACGTATGTCTGCTGCATATTACAGGATACAGGCTCTTGGAACGAAGACAGTGAAAGAGATAGAAGAAGACACAAAAAATGGACTTTTGACCAACAAGTAGACGGATCCTACTCAAGCCTAGACAAAGAACAATTCACAAGGCAATGCATGGTCCGAAATGTTAAAGGAAACAGTTAAAAGACCACTACAAATTTCACTGAAGAATCTAGAGAAGATCCAGAATCCAACTAGAGAAAAGTACTGCAGAAATAGAGAGGAAAAGACACCAGAATGAAGCTCAAGAAGTTTGGTGAGCTGAGCTCACCAAAGGACCGCGAAACCGCGGCCCAAGTCCCACATTTGCCGCGGTTTCGTGGCCATTAAGTGCCCGTGTCGGTGTATTTTTCTGGTGTCGGTGCGTCGGTGCGAGGGTTGGGATTTTTTGTGGGCATATCTGTAAAATCGCATGCGCGAGAGTCTGTAACCCTAGTTTTCCCTGTTTACTTATAAATTGTAATCACAAATTTGTAAACCCTATGCCTCTTTTCATTTCATAAATTCAGATCTGTTCTGCATTATTGTTTGGAGGGAGCCATCAATAAAAATTAGTAAGTTACTTTTATTTCTTCGCTTTAATTCTCTTTTAATTTAGAATGACTTTTAATCCCCTAATGAGCGAGTAATCTCCTCGCTTGTTAGGGTTAGCTTTAGGGAAAGGTTTGAGAGATGAGATCTCTCACTCCTTTCATGCCCCTTCACAACTAAGAATTAGAACTCCATGCATACACGCACACACCGTTCCCTACGGCACCATACTCCTCGAGGTAACGGTGACACCGTAGTATAAAGGACCGGTTGCGCGTGTTTTCCGTGGAGGTTAGGGTAAGGATCGATAAAGGAAGGACAAGAATCTAGAGGAAGAAACATCTTCCCAAAAGATTCTAATCCACTTCATTGATAATTACCATAACATCTAATAGATCTAAAATAAGGCATTGAAAGCGGTGAGGAAACCTTTAATCTCCCAACTTCCCCTATGCCTAACCCTAGCAAGACTTTAATTTAGATTAATTTAGTTTTTCGATAGATCTAGGTTTTTTAGATTTAAAAAATCAACACAAACAACATTTGGAATCAACTCGTAAAAACACATTAAGAAAATTACACATATCTGTGGATCGACCCGTACTCACCGGATAGCTGCATAGTGACGCCGTTTCTGATTACGGTTAACATATATCTTTGAACTAATCAGCGTTACGGGCACTATGAGTTTTTGGTGATGTCGTTCGGACTCACCAATGCACCAGCCGCGATTATGGATTTGATGAACCGCATTTTTAGGTCGTATCTAGATCTATTCATCATCGTGTTTATTGATGACATTTTGGTGTATTCCCGGAGCCGAGTGTTCAGTTGATTAAATTGCACATTTATTATTACATTTTTCCTACAAATTCCTTATTAAAAAGGACTTTATTATAAAATATTATACATATGAGGGTTTATGTGTAAAAACACCATTTTCCATGTGTTAATATATTTTAATTAGCATTTGGTAGGAAAATGTATGCAAATAAATTCATTGACCAAATCCTAGCAGAACTAAGTCTACTAAATATTATTTGAGATTATTGTGCAGAATTTTCCAAGTTGTTATGCAGAATTTATCAAGGAAATCAAGTTGTTGAAGAAGACTTGCCTAATTAAGAAGCAAAACTTGGAGACCAAGTCTGGAAGCAACCGAGAAAAGATTTCCAGATTCTGAAGGTGCCTAGGATTGCCACATGTCACAAGATGCAAGCCCAAAATTTCAGTCAAGAGATCCTGACCTTTAAGCGCGGATCCACGGCCAAACCCCCCTTGGGCCGCGGATCCGCCGCAATTCTATGGAGTTATAGGAAGATATTTTTTTGGGGTGAATCTATGCTATATTTTACCAAGTTTTCAACCTAAAGATTCTGGCTTTGCACTATAAAAGGGCACCGAGAGCCTCTTGGAAAATTCATCAAGCCGACGCGATCACGAAGTCCCAGACGGCTCATGCATCCAGGCTGATCATCAACGGTTCATCTACCTCCTTGGAAGAGATTGAGAAGCAACTAGTTTTGTAATCAATTTCTAAGGAATAAAGTGTAGATTGTTCAAGTTGATTAATAAAGGTAGTTATTTTATTTAATTCTTTTGCATTTTGCATTATGTTTTCCCTCTCTGTCTTTTAATCTTCTTCTCCCAACATGCGCGAGTAATTCTCCGCTTGTTAGGGTTCGTAGGATTAAGGTAGGCTAATGGACGATAAAGATCCCTAAACCCTTTTTAAGTCCTATAAAGTTTATGAACTTTATCAAAAGAATCATTAACATCCTAATCGGTCGTGCTAGCAATTCTTTGCTAGTCCCGACCGTGATTAGAGATTAGATTAATGATTGTTTTGGTAAAGGCTAGATATGAACGGAGTTCCGTGTCGAGATAAGGGTTAAGAGTGGGATTCCTTTTCCCTCCAGAAACTCTAATCTACACGCATCACCGTCGTTCTAGTTATAAATCTATTAATGGATAAAAAGGGTAACTTTTAATTAATCGTCCATAACTACTAAATCCTAACGAACCCTACAAGCCCTCTTATTATATTATCTACATCTCTAAAACAATCTAGATCTATATTTTTACATTCTTGCTTAAACGTAGATCTAGAAACTTTTCATACAACTCTTTATTCCTCCTCTCTTTTTCAACACATCTAAAGTAAGAGTAAAAAGTTCAACGTTTCCCTGAGGACGACCCGTACTCACCTTGGTCTAGCTACGTGCGACACCGTTCTGATTGCGGTTAAACTACAAACACAATTTTTCGCATCAATCAAATGGCGCCGTTGCCGGGGATCGAACTCGGGTCACCCGCGTGACAGGCGGGAATACTCACCACTATACTATAACGACCGAGATGGACGGCACTCCATCCGATTATAACACCACGTTGCCACCGCCCGTAGGTGCGCAGAATCCACCGCGCATCTCTCTCCAAGAGAGATGCTATCCTATCCGTGGTCCTCTTCCTACTTGTCTACCTCTTCCACCACCTAACGGGGATAATTTCGAAATTACACCCCACTACATCAATCTGCTGCCCAAATTTCACGGGCTTGCGTCGGAAGACGCGTACGTTTTCATCACCAAATTCGAAAACGTATGCGCAATGATGGGTACTTCATAATTGACTCTAGATGCTATGCGCTTACGTCTTCTCCCATTCACACTGTGCGACTTAGCAGAAAAATGGCTTTATAATACTGCCGCACACTCTATCACTAATTGGGATGAATTCGTCATAGCATTTCTTAAGAAGTTTTACCCAAACCATAAGACTGCCCGTGTGAGAAGCGAGATCAACCAGTTCAACCAGCTTCCCAATGAACCATTTTGGAAGTGCTTTGAGCGTTTCAAAGATTTGCTTGTCCAATGTCCTCATCATGGAATCAATAGATGGGATTTATGTCGGATTATATATGAGGGCATTAATCCAGCGACAAAGCAGATGCTTGAAACAATGTGTCAATGCAATTTCATGTCGAAAGATGACGGTGAAGCGTGGAAATATCTAGAAGACCTTGCTGAACACATGTTGCAATGGGAAAGCGTAAGACCACCTTCAACTAAGGGAGGTATTCACCAGCTCGATGTTTCTATCGCAGTAAAAGCCGAAATGGCAGCGATACAGAAGAAACTCGACGCTATTGAAAACAAGTTCTTATCATTCTCCCTAAATCAGGTCACGCTTCCCAAGACCGTCTGTGGTTGCTGTTCGGATCCTTCACACTTAACGGAAGAATGTCCTATGAATGCATCGTTTCAAGCTAATGCTGCTTTTCAGCAGCAACCTAGAAACGACCCTTATTCTTCCACGTACAATCAAGGATGGAGGAGTCATCCTAACTTTGCTTGGAATCAAAACCAACAAAGCAATCATCAAAGACCTCCTCCACAGCAACCACAACCACAGAATCAGCCCCCCTTTCAGTCACAGAATTTCCAAAATCCGGCCAACATTTCTACACCACAAGTGGCCGGTACTGACAACTCACTTGCACAAACTTTGGATATGTTCATGAAACAATCCATGCAAATTTCGGCTAAGATGAGGTCTTCTATTGATACCATAACGAAAGACTCCGCCTCCCATGGTGAGAGTATTAAATCATTAGAAAACCAAATGGCACAGTTAAATGCCGCAATGAGTGCGAGAGAAAAAGGGAAACTCCCATCTCAACCCATGCCTAATCCTGGCCACTCACAAAGTTATAATGTGAGTGCTATTACCACGTTGAGATCGGGAAAAGTGCTGAATAACCGAGTGGGTGAGCAATGTGATGATAGTGACACCAATGATACCCCTTCTTCTTCTTCTTCCCCTAATTCGTCTAGTCTCCTACCTTCAACCGAGCCTATTCTCCGTTTTCCCTAAGGCTCGAACCCTTCGCCCATTTCGCCAAATCTATCTAAGTCGATTCCCACTCCAATTTTGGGATCGAATCCGTCCCCACAATCCTCTCCAATGTTGGACCAAACCATTATTGATAAAGCACCTTATCCAAACAGGTTAAGGGGCAACAGACCAAGTCCACAAATGGAGAAGATTGTGGAAATTTTTAAGCAAGTTAACATAAACATTCCTCTCCTAGATGCTATTCAACAAGTTCCGTCATATGCAAAAATCTTAAAGGACTTGTGCACTAGGAAGCGAAAAGTTCAAGTACCTAAAAAAGTTTTCCTTGCGAGTAATGTGAGCACTGCTTTTATACAATAACTACCCAAGAAACGAAAGGACCCCGGAAGTCCTACAATTTCTATTTCCATTAGGGGTAAAAATATCAATCGTGCTCTACTCGATCTAGGTGCTAGTGTAAACTTGCTTCCGTATTCTGTTTATGAGCAATTAGGGATCGGAGAGTTAAAACCTGCGCATTGCACTCTTCTGATGGCCGATCGATCTATCACCCAACCTAGGGGTGAGCTAGAGGATGTGTTAATCAAAGTCGGGGAATTCATATTCCCTGTGGACTTTATCGTTATAGATACACAATCTGTAGCAAACCCATGCAATCAAATCCCGGTGATACTCGGTCGACCCTTTTTGGCCACTTCCAACGCAGTAATCAATTGTAGAAACGGCTCTATGACCCTATCCTTTGGAAAGAAGTCAATTGAGCTTAACATTTACAAGTTGGGAAGTGAACCTCCCGAACCCTATGCTCATGTGTGTTCTGTCGAATTAATGGATGTCGACAGCAGCGAATTTGATCAACCTCATGATACTGACTCTTTTCATATGTTGTTGTTTGACCCAACCATGTACTCTTCCACCGAGTTGTCCGGGTCAACATCTAACGCTGATGAGGAACTTTTTATAGAGTCTGACGATCACCCCATTTTTTCTGATGACATTATTCTTCGGGGTATCGATGAAAGCTTTGAGGAAATTTTCGCTGATGAACTCGCATTTTTAAAAGATACGGGTGTTGAGATAAATCAACTCCAAGATGAAGAAATTGGACCTCCACCCCTTCTTTTGGACAATCATGATAATGCGAGTAATCCATCATTACTATCACTGTGTCGTCTCTCCAAATTGAGACGCAATCCTTTTCCATTACACCTCTTATCACCTCCCCACTTCTTCTTGTCGAAAGGTGACATGTTCTTCCACCAACCTTGGTACTTCATTGATAAAATTTTTGAATGGTTCGTGTTGACCTTCGGTCTTTGCAAAGCTTGGCATTGACCAATAACCTTGACCCCCTCGTGTGATTTTAAATGATTAAAATTGTTTAACTCAAGTTTGGGGGGGTATATTTTAGGCTCTTGAAAGAAAATGATTTTTACAAAATTGTGAGCCAAAAATAAGTTTGGGGGAGGATTTTCACTTTCATATATTCTTGCCCCCATTAATAATTTCCTCCCAAGTCTACAGGTTTTGAGCTTAACGGATGACATCAGTGAGGACACTGCTGTAAACAGGTTTGGGGGAGGTTTGTGCTTATTTACGCATCAATTTGCATTATACTTTGCATAAGCATAACATTTTCAAAAAAAAAAAATTTTAAAAAAATTTCTTTTATAACAGAAGAGTAGAAAGTGAAAAATTACATCCAAAAGATAAGAATAGTTTAAGAAAACCAAGAAAATTAGAAGTTTTCTTAAACGAACTAGTAATAAGTACTTATGAGCTGTTGTCCCAAGGGTTAGTAAGATGAAGGAAGTCACTAATCTGAGGATAAAAATAAGTCTGAAAAATAGTTTCTATTCTGGAAGCCAAACATTTTGAACGTTGATACCCTACTATACGCACTTACACACATCTTGAAACTCGAGATAGTAGAGGATACCTTGAAATGCTCTTGTCTAAAAGCCAAAGTATGAAGGAAATGAAAACAAAAATGAAAAAAATATAAAAATGGTGAAAAGAAAAATGAACACTGGTTTTGTTATCGCCAAGGCAGCAATAAAAAAATATAGCGAGGGTGCCTCTTCACCTAGTGCCCTAAGGCCAACTGGTCTGGGAGTCACTGCTAAGCCTTAGGTGGTGCAAGACGAGGAAAAGTTAATCACCGAATCAGCAAGCACATGAGTAATCGGTCGGTTAGTACCTCAAGAAGTATTAGCGGTCGCATGAAAATGTGTGAGCAAATCTTAATATTCATCAAATTAAAAAGTACTAAGGTAGATGGATAAGAGTATGATAGCTTGAATTGAATTCTCTGAGTGTAGGGATGTTCTTTACACACACGTGGGGTTATATGATCAATGTTTGGATGAAAGGTAGGAATGAAGAATAAAGACGATGTTTTATTGAGGGATGATGTGATTTCTAACATTTTTTCATGACTATTAAGATAGGGCTCATGACAACTAAAAAGCTAGCATAGTTGGAAACTCTAAACTTTTCAAAGTATTTCTTTTATGGTTCTTATCTTTATATGTAAATTTCACCATCTCTCTTTTGTTATTGGATTTTGTGGATGTAATCCGCTGAAAACCCTCAGGAGACAACACTCCTCCTACTAGGGACACCTAGAGGTTTAACGGCTTGTTGCACGTGCTCAGTGCAATCATATTTGCCTACGAAAGTGTGCTTAGTTTTCTCCTTTCTTTTTTCTCCATCTCTTGAATAAACTAGTTTGCTCAGGACGATCAAAGATAAGTTTGGGGGTATTTGTTCAGTTGATTAAACTGCACATTTATTATTACATTTTTCGTACAAATTCCATATTAAAAAGGACTTTAATATAAAATATTATACATATGAGGGTTTATGTGTAAAAACACCATTTTCCATGTGTTAATATATTTTAATTAGCATTTGGTAGGAAAATGTATGCAAATAAATTCATTGACCAAATCCTAGCAGAACTAAGTCTACTAAATATTATTTGAGATTATTGTGCAGAATTTTCCAAGTTGTTATGCAGAATTTATCAAGGAAATCAAGTCGTTGAAGAAGACTTGCCTAATTAAGAAGCAAAACTTGGAGACCAAGTTTGGAAGCAACCGAGAAAAGATTTCCAGATTCTGAAGGTGCTAGGATTGCCACATGTCACAAGATGCAAGCCCAAAAATTTCAGTCAAGAGATCCTGACCTTTAAGCGCGGATCCACGGCCAAACCCCCCTTGGGCCGCGGATCCGCCGCAATTCTATGGACATAGAGGAAGAGATGTTTTTGGGGTGAATCTATGCTATATTTACCAAGTTTTCAACCTAAATATTCTGGCTTTGCACTATAAAAGGGCACCGAGAGCCTTTTGGAAAATTCATCAAGCCGACACGATCACGAAGTCCCAGACGGCTCACACATCCAGGCTGATCATCAACGGTTCATCTACATCCTTGGAAGAGATCGAGAAGCAACTGGTTTTGTAATCATTTTCTAAGGAATAAAGTGTAGATTGTTCAAGTTGATTAATAAAGGTAGTTATTTTATTTAATTCTTTTGCATTTTACATTATGTTTTCCCTCTCTGTCTATTCATCTTCTTCTCCCAACATGCGTGAGTAATTCTCCGCTTGTTAGGGTTCGTAGGATTAGGGTAGGTTAATGGACGATAAAGATCCCTAAGCCCTTTTTAAGTCCTATAAAGTTTATGAACTTTATCAAAAGAATCATTAAAATCCTAATCGGGCGTGCTAGCAATTCTTTCCTAGTCCCGACCGCGATTAGAGATTAGATTAATGATTTTTTTGGTAAAGGCTTGATATGAATGGAGTTCCGTGTCGAGATAAGGGTTAAGAGTGGGATTCCTTTTCCCTCCAGAAACCCTAATCAACACGCATCACCGTCGTTCTAGTTATAAATCTATTAATGGATAAAAAGGGTAACTTTTAATTAATCGTCCATAACTACTAAATCCAAACGAACCCTACAAGCCCTCTTATTATATTATCTACATCTCTAAAACAATCTAGATATATATTTTTCCATTCTTGCTTAAACGTAGATCTAGAAACTTTTCATACAACTCTTTATTCCCCTCTCTTTTTCAACACATCAAAAGTAAGAGTAAAAAGTTCAACGTTTCCCTGAGGACGACCCGTACTCACCTTGGTCTGGCTACGCGCGACACCATTCTGATTGCGGTTAAACTACAAACACACAATTTTTCGCATCAGTCACCGAGAGGAGCACGAGCTGCACCTGCGGATCACATTGCAGACATTGAGGGAGCTCCAGCTGTTCGTGAAATTTTCCAAGTGCGCGTTTTGGCTTGACAGCGTTGAGTTCTTGGGTCACGTGATTACGAGAGATGGCATATGTGTAGACCCGAGGAAGATCGAGGCCGTTCAGCATTAGCCCAGACCGACATCTGTTACAGAGATCCGCAGCTTCCTAGGCCTGGCTGGCTACTACCGACGATTTGTTCAGGACTTCTCCTGTATCGCTGCACCGTTGAACGGGTTGACCCGTAAGGGAGTTCCTCTTGATTGGTCCGAGGCGTGTGAGCATAGCTTCCAGCATTTGAAGTCTCGTCTGACAACTGCACCAGTGTTGTTATTGCCTTCGGGACCGGGCAGATTCGTGGTTTATTACGACGCTTCGCGAGTGGGACTAGGTTGCGTGTTGATGCAGCAAGACAAGGTTATCGCGTATGCTTCACGGCAGCTGAAGACGCATGAACAGAACTATCCTACGCACGATTTAGAGATGGCTGCCGTAGTGTTTGCACTCAAGATCTAGAGATATTACCTATATGGAGAGTCGTGCCAGATATTTAAGGACCACAAGAGCTTGAAGTACATATTTCAGTAGCGGGACCTGAATCTGAGACAGCGCCGTTGGATGGAGCTGGTTAAAGACTATGATTGCGAAATCCTTTAGCATTCGAGCAAGGCGAACGTGGTGGCAGATGCTTTGAGTAGGAGGCCCGGAGGTAGTCTAACTTATTTGAGCGCCGTACAGAAGCAGTCGTCGGCAGATTGGCAGATTTTATGCGACAGCCGAGTTGAGTTCGAGTTTACTCCGATCGGAGGACAGCTTGCACATATTCGTGCACGTCCGCAGTTGCTTGACTGTATTCGTGAGGCACAGCCCAGTGATGACCGTCTTTCAGAGATCATGGAGATGAGTTTCTGAGTTCATGATCAATAATCAGGGAGTACTGCGATTTGGGACTCGATTGTGTGTACCAGATTCTGAGGGACCGCGGCATGAGATTCTTGAGGAGGCGCATAGATCGATATATAGCGTTCATCCGGGTTCCACTTGTAGGGTTCCTAGGCATCCTAATGAGGTCTCACAAGGCATCAACCATGCCAATTTCAAACAATCTAGGTGCCGAGAAACCCGACTACGGATCGTTTGCAAGAAAACTAGGCGAAAAAGCTAACTAGTTAACACTTAACTATGAGAATACGGATATACAACCTTTGTAGATCCGGTGCTCTACCTCCACGGCTCCGCAATGAAGTCTCCTCGCTGTCAAAGACGGATCCCGGGCTCTAGCGTCGGCTTCATCGGAGAATGGACGGGCTAGGTCATCGACAACGTGCCGAAGATGATCTACGTCGAAGCATCACTAGATCAAGCTCCACCTTCACCAAGCCATGAAAACTTGTGAAGGAAACACACTCTACTACTTGGCAAGAGGCAGAGGATGAAGAAATAGGAAGTGGGTAGACTTTAGAATTGGATTTCTCACTCTAATTCATCAATCACCATTGATGAAGTGAAGCTTTCTTCATGAAGTGAAAAAGAAGAAGAAAGCAAGAAGATGATAATTGTTATGATAAGTTAATTTCAAATAAAAATGAAAATCAAAACTTATCATAATCCAACCATGGTTATGTGTAGAGACTAAACTAGGGTTAGTGGGAATGGTTAGGGTTAAGGATAAGATAAGAATGGTTACAAAGTCAAAGCTTCATGAAGCTTCAACTAAACTCCAAAACTAGCAACCATTCTTTTCTCATCTCTTCAAAATAAATAAATAAATAAATAAGTAAGAAAAGAAAACCCTAACCACTCTCACAACCATAGTTTAATCTTCACACAAATCCAAGTTAACATATATCATCAAACATGATACAATCAAGTGCACAAAAATATATCGCATATATAATGCTCACATCCGAGTGAGAAAATCCATATAAAATGAACCGATACTAGTTAATGCAAAGTAATATATCAAATATATAATTATGCATTAAATCATTAAATCAACACTTGATTCAATGATCCGGTCATGTCGCACACAACCGACTAGTATTCAATGTATCGGCTTATCGAATCAATCCTTGATTCGATAACTAGGGTATATCGCATATAACCTAATCGATACATTCATCGCGAGAATGAAATACGGTATCACATACACGTATTATTCTCGGTCCCGCACATATCTCATATGTGCTCCTATTTCGTTTCGCTTGAGCCAGGAAACCTCTGTGTAGGACTCTAAAGACTCGTCAATACGCCGGCAGCAGGTGATGATCATATCAAACACCCACAAGCCGCAAGCGGTCTGCTAAACGTAACGGCCACCCGGGTATTGAGCGATCTGAAGATCGACGAGCAAGCCCGCTCACACTCCAGTGAATCCAACTAGTAACACTACCGTACAGTCCGGTCTGATCGTCTGATATGTCGCATATCTCGCCTAGGGGTGGTAAACGTCAGACCCCAATAGCTCGATAAGTCGTGTCGATATGAGGTCTATAACTGTTCGAGAAACTACTGGTAACACTTACCAGTAAATCTCAGTAACCCTGGCCAGGGATTTCCTGTTATAGCCAATCGAACACAGCGCAACATCAACCCCCTATACCGGGAGAAACGAATCCCCTCCTATCGCTCATTGCCTCCATGTGACTCGGGACTGTACCCAAAAACCACCGTTTTGCACGCCCTCTTGGACATGGTAAGATGAAAATCAAAGCACAGTGGGAACCACACAAGACTCTATGACGATCTCGGGTCAACAGACTACTCTGTACCAGTGTCACCAGAGAACTGCCATCTGACGTGAGGTATAATACCATCTGGGAGTTCTCGGCGAGTCCGTCCAGTGTACCCAGTCTCTACTGAGCACCCGTATATCATCTCTGATGTCAAACACCGATGTATATGGGATCATCCATCGCCCATCTGTAAGGGTCGAGAAGGTATACGCTAGTCTACTCTGGTATATCGATGCCCCGTCTCGATACACCCACGACTAGGGACTTTGAAAGATGTACTTATAGACTACCTTGTCCCCACTAGTATGATCCGCATCATAGTCCAGGTAGTCAAGTACACATCCTAAGGGCTTTACTAACATGTAACAGAGAGACAAACAGTATACACGTTAAGGTAAAGTTCAACCAGATAGCATACTATCATGTCGAGCAAGAAAGTCCTCCCTATATATGTCCCAGCATCCACTACAATATACATCCTATGTACAGTAATGGCCTCTAGGGCATACATATAACTAACAATCTCCCACTTGCACTAGGGCCATCTGATAGCAGTGGTTGTAGTATCTCATACTGAACCATCCCATAAAAATCTCTCTCTGGGTACAGGCCTTTGTGAGTGGATCCGCTGTGTTGTCCTCTGAGTCTACTCTCCTAACCTCGATCACCCTAGAGATCAACCATCTCCATGATCAGGTGACACTGCCTTAGAATATGTCTGGATCACTGATGGGACCTTCGTTCCTTGGCATAAGCCACAACTCCATTTTCTCACAATGGTAGGAACGTAGTTCATCTCATGAACCAATATACACCCAGACTGCCTCTTTGGTATCATCTTAAGTAGCGATGTATCCTGCCTTTATCGTCTAGTATGTCACGGTATCTAGCTTGGAACTCTTCCAACATACCGTCCCTTCACTGAGGGTAAATACAATGCCTGTGACTGACATTCAGTCGTCTTTATCACTCTGGAACACTTCCAGTGATTCTCCTCAGGATCAATTGATACCATCTCACTTCAACAAGTGAGAATCCTAACATCCATTTAGATCTATCTCATAGATCCAAAATCCAGGAGTTAGTAGGTATCATTATGATCCTATATGGAGAATCATTGTGATAAACGGAGATTGACCGAGCGTAGCATAGGAAACTCTTTCCCTATCAAGAGTATGTCATCCACGTACTCTACGAGGATCACCACCATACTCCCTACTACCTTTTTGTTCATACAAGGTTCATCTACCATTTTGATGATGTCAACTTCTTTGACTACTTCATCAAAACAGACGTTCCAACTCCGCGATGCCTGCTTTATCCTATAAGGCAGCTTGCACACGTTTCCGCTGCTCCCACTGTCTACGAGGCCCTCTGGCTGTGTACTTATAGACGCTCTCTTTCAAATCATCATTTAGAAAAGCAGTCATGACACCCAACCACCAGATATCGTAGTCATGGTATGTAGCCGTGGTAAGTAGGATCTGGATGGACTTAAGCATAGATCCTTAGAAAAGGTTTCATCATAATCCACGCCTGGTCGATGACGAAAACCTTTAACAAGTCAAGCTTTGAAAGTCTCAACTTTTCGATGTACACCAAGTAATCTTCTCAAGATTTACTTGCTCCTGATGGGGATTTAACCCTTCAGATATAGCAACCAAAGTCCATACTTTGTTGGTGTATAAGGATTCCATCTCAGATCACTAAGCATCCAGCCATTCTTATAGAGTCTTACTCCTGATGGCCAGCTCGAAACTAGTTGGGTCATCATCTCATGATGCAGTCCTCGCTCCCACTGTCATAGAGAAACTGAAGTATCTCTCAGGTGGGTGAGGAACCCTACTAGATCGGCGGAGAGGCTGAGGTTCGTTGGAATCTACTGAATCCTTTGGTTCTATCAAATCATCAGCCGCAGTTTGTATGGCTGGAACCTTTCCAGTTCTACATTACAGACCTTGCCTCGAGCTTGTCCGGATTTTGCTTTTAGACATAGGCCGGACAACCCCAAATCTTAACTATCTTAAGAGATGGGCTCTTCCCTTTCCATATCACATATGAAGCGGTAGGCAACTGATTTGATTAGAACCCTATTCAATAGGTATGCAGCTTCTCAAGCGCACAACTCCCAAAAGGAAAAAGGTAACTCAGAAGTACTCATCATAGAGCACACCATATCAAATAGGGTGTATCTGCTCCGCCCCGATATACCATCGTGCAATGGTGTATATGGAGGAGTAATGCTGAGAGAGAATCTCATTCTCCTTTAGAATAGTCCTGGAATTCCGTGCTCAAGTATTCTCCTCCTTGATCTCATCAAAGGACATAATACTTATACCCGTATTTTGGTTCTCTACTTCTCGCTTATATTCTGTGAATATCTCAAAAGGTTCGGACTTGTGTTTCAACAGGAACATAGGTCTGAAACTCGAAAGATCATCAGAGAATGTAATGAAGTACAAAGAACCTGTCCTGGCATGTGTAGACAGGGGACCTTACATACATCAACATGTATCATCCCAAGAGTTTTCTAACTCTTTCTCTGTTTCCAATAAACAGAGCTGTGGTCATCTTATCTTTGTGACATGACTGGCGAGTTTCACAAGATGTAAATTCAAACTAATTTAAATATGCATCTAAATGTAACTTCAGCCAGTCGGGTCGCATTGATATGACCTAGTCTACAATGCCTCAAGAAGAATTCGTTCATTTCTGAACTCTTCCTCTTGTGTGTGTTCCGTATACTAAGAACTGGGGTTTGATTTAGAACATTAATGCTTTTAGATAACGTGCCTGAACCGATCAACTTTTGATATAGGAAATGTTCAAAACATTATCCAACAATACAAAATTTTATCATTTCTTTACTAATAAAGAGACTGATATGATTTTGTATATCAGGTTCGGTATCTAATAACATTCGTTCAGAATCAATGTATTGGTAATACAGGGTGACAGTGACCGACAGACTTGGCTGCAACACTTGCCCCGTTTTCTACCTCATGAAACTTATCACCCGTTCTCAGTTCTCTACCTATCTGTAGCCCTATGTAACAGATTACATATATAGGATCCTGATCCGGTATCATATACCCAGGACGTAAAGGATACTGAGAAACAGTTCTGTATAATGAACAAACCCGAAGATGATGCATCAGCATGCACTCTCTTCGTTTGGGTGGCACGGGAAATCTGGTATTCCCCAATTTCCCGCTCTGTCTTATAACAATTATAAGTTGGAGCGGGACCAACATTCCCCAGCTCAGTATAACAAGCGGGTTCGGTCAATAATCCGTTTTATTATCTTGATTAAGGCGTGATATGGTCACTACCTGGAGAGAGAGAGAAGAAAACACTCAGCGTGCGCTCTTGCAAGAATAGATTGGTTATTATTTTATCTAATCAGGATGGCTCCCACTGCTTTTTATCAAATCTTCCTTCAAACCCTAAAAGGAAAGACTAGCCGGGATTAATTACACACTACAAGTGCGCCAATCTTTCAGCCAGGCCAGTGTCGGTACTTTGAGGGAGGTCCCCCGTGCTTTCGCACGAACCTAATTAATGTAAACCTCGTTTTCCCAGAGGCGTAAACCCGTTGACACCTTTCTAGACACCTACTTGATCGGCTAATTGTAATGTATAAAACTCTCCAAGGAGTAACACTTACTCGCAGCGGGTATCGGGATCCAACTATCTCATAGAAGGTATGCAATCTCATTACAAATTTCAACACTTGAAATTCCCGATAATATTTTGCCCCTAGTGTTCTATGACCTTGACGAATGCCAAACAACCCATAGTCCACATAGTCAAGTTCAACTCGTACATTTCTTGATCGAATTAAACCCACCAGCACGACCCTTGACGAATGCCAAACAACGCCGTACGAATACCCTAATCCAATCTGCATCATATGCATAAGCAGATAAATACTAGTTAGCTACCGTACACTACGCCTTGACGAATGCCAAACTACCGCAACACGAATACTAACTAGTACATATCTGAAATGACGGAGAGCTACGACAGGTTTTTCTAAAAACCTATTGCGTAATGAACTTGATATCGTTGTAGAATCAAATGATTTTAAAATGGAGTGCTTTTGAGGCTTTTCTAGTTTTGCTAAAGGAGTCACTCCCGGTGAAGGGATCGTCGGTCCTTTCCTCGTCGAATGAGGTGCGGGATATATCACATATATCACTGTGCAAAGCAGAACTCTTAAAAGCAATCAAAAGACAAACCGAGTGTGTAGCATCTGCCAGTTATTGCTAAAGGAGTCACTCCCTGTGAAGGGATCTCAGTCTTTTCCTTATCGAATAAGGTGCAGGATATATCATATATACCTCTGTGCAAAGCAAGAACTGTAGCTACCTGTTTTATTTTGAAATTCGATTCTACAACATCTTAGGTTTCTTTTCTTTCATTAATCACATTAATGAAGTCCCATCAATTATGTACCTAAACATCACAGATAAATACGACGTACACTTATGCCATCCGCATTCGCCTCGATGTCCCCTCGTGCACCGTTAGGTTAGGTAACTAACGACAGAGCAGGGCAGGGCTAGCGCGGGTGTAAAACATAAGTAACGTCTATATAATATATCATATATACTATATACTGTATCTATCACAGAACATCACATGATCACATCACAGATATCGCAGCAGAAGAATCATATGAAATATTGGATATACTAGGACGTCCGTGTTTTCAATACGAGCCAGTATAAAACACGGATTCCACGGTCGTGATGAATAGCCAAACCCACACCCCTAGACCCCTACGAGAGCGGCAAGCAACCCTACCAATTCTGGAGTTAGGAGACCCGGACTCGACTCCTCGAGTTGGTCTCCCACTGGACTCCAGAACCCGGTTACTTGTGCTCCCCTCCTTGGGTCTATCCTAGTGCGGAAAAGTAAATAATATACAAACGGTGACAACTTCCGCAACCTGGAAGCGCCCCAATAAAAGAATATTACATACAAGTTTTTACATGAATGAAAATGAAAAACACTCATCTCACATAAAAACCCCCGGCTATTCAAACACGACGATCCAATATAACATATCCAGCAACACATAACATCACATGTCATCAACGTAAGTAAATATGCGCATCCCAATTATCGTTGACATATAGTAACGAAACCGGCGATATCAGATATTACACTTACGGTCACAGAAAAGAAAGTGTAAAACTATAACAGTTGGAATCCGCAATCACCTCAGACATCGCATGCCTGACTAAATGAATTCTTTAGACATCGCATGCCTAACAATTATAAACCCTGCATTTTAGTCTCATTATCGAAAACACTTTTCAATATCAAGTCGGGCAATTCAACAAGATTCCCGACATCCTGATCGAATGCTCGTCGCAAACTTCAGTAGATGGCTGCACCCACGATACCGTCGACGAAGTGCACCAAGGCGGAACACCGCTACCGCGAGCACCTGGACGGATGCTTTCGGCGACGGGGTTCTCCTACAGTCACTTGGTCGGGGCTATGGGATGTAACTGTCTATTAAGTTTGTCCGGCGAATATCCGCGTACGCTACGTGATTGCGACGGACTTTTGATCGCATCAAAATTCCGTGGCAACCGATCAAGTGAGACTAAAGTGCTATGTTTATGACATTCATTCAGTTATCTCATAACTTATTGTGAATTCCAATTATTGTATCCCATTCCGGATAAATAGAAAATGTCAAACTTTCCGATCGAACAATCGAACACCCAAGTTTTCCCGATACAGATCAACACATGAAATAAGTCTAACAACATTCAGTTCGTGCCTCAGTACCAACGGTCCAGCCGTAGAAGGGTCAAGCCAACGCCTCACATGTGGCACGCCGTACTGCCCCAAACCCGAAGGTTCAAAGGGCAGTTCAAGACGGTCACATAATCGAGTTAAGGTTTGTTGTCTTCTAGAGGGTCCATCGCGTTACTTGCACTACTTAGAACGTCGTTAAACTTCGGAAAAATCCAACACTTGGAAATTTCCCGACAGGGGAAAAATTGGGTATTTATATCCGGTCGAACCTTTTAACATATTCTAAAATTTATTCGGAAAGCCACACAGACAAAATTTGATAATCCGATCGAACATTCGAATCCCCAAAACAACCCAGAAAAATTCAACTCTTGAAAAAATATTGAAAATACCCAGGAAAACCAGCACTGTCAAATAGGAGTTACTGTGCAAACATCACCTCATAATACGACAAATAGGCCGCGTTTCAGCCGCACGAGCCATGCTCGTGCCGCGGAAACGCGGCTCTTTAATGGAATTAGGGCACACGACTTCACAGTAACTCTTAGATATTCCTGCATGTTTTTCTGCATATTTTTAATATAGAAAAACTCACTGTTTTCAAAAAAGGACAGAGAGCATGTTAGAAATGGGTTTTCGGGTTCGTTCGGACTTCAAACTCCGTCTGGACTTCGCCTAAGGCTCTAGCTAGGCTCTGATACCACTGTAGGGTTCCTAGGCATCCTAATGAGGTCTCTCAAGGCATCAACCATGCCAATTTCAAAAAATCTAGGTGCCGAGAAACCCGACTACGGATCGTTTGCTAGAAAACTAGGCGAAAAAGCTAACTAGTTAACACTTAACTATGAGAATACGGATATACAACCTTTGTAGATCCGGTGCTCCACCTCCACGGCTCCGCAATGAAGTCTCCTCGCTGTCCAAGATGGATCCCGGGCTGTAGCGTCAGCTTCATCGGAGAATGGACGGGCTAGGTCATCGACAACGTGCCGAAGATGATCTACGTCGAAGCATCACTAGATCAAGCTCCACCTTCACCAAGCCATGAAAACTTATGAAGGAAACACACTCTACTACTTGGCAAGAGGTAGAGGATGAAGAAATAGGAAGTGGGTAGACTTTAGAATTGGATTTCTCACTCTAATTCATCAATCACCATTGATGAAGTGAAGCTTTCTTCATGAAGTGAAGAAGAAGAAGAAAGCAAGAAGATGATAATTGTTATGATAAGTTAATTTCAAATAAAAATGAAAATCAAAACTTATCATAATCCAACCATGGTTATGTGTAGAGACTAAACTAGGGTTAGTGGGAATGGTTAGGGTTAAGGATAAGATAAGAATGGTTACAAAGTCAAAGCTTCATGAAGCTTCAACTAAACTCCAAAACTAGCAACCATTCTTTTCTCATCTCTTCAAAATAAATAAATAAATAAATAAGTAATAAAAGAAAACCCTAACCACTCTCACAACCATGGTTTAATCTTCACACAAATCCAAGTTAACATATATCATCAAACATGATACAATCAAGTGCACAAAAATATATCGCATATATAATGCGCACATCCGAGTGAGAAAATCCATATAAAGTGAACCGATACTAGTTAATGCAAAGTAATATATCAAATATATAATTATGCATTAAATCATTAAATCAACACTTGATTTAATGATCCGGTCATGTCGCACACAACCGACTAGTATTCAATGTATCGGCTTATCGAATCAATCCTTGATTCGATAACTAGGGTATATCGCATATAACCTATTCGATACATTCATCGCGAGAATGAAATACGGCATCACATACACGTATTATTCTCGGTCCCGCACATATCTCATATGCGCTCCTATTTCGTTTCGCTTGAGCCAAGAAACCTCTGTGTAGGACTCTAAAGACTCGTCAATACGCCGGCAGCAGGTGATGATCATATCAAACACCCACAAGCCGCAAGCGGTCTGCTAAACGTAACGGCCACCGGGGTATTGAGCGATCTGAAGATCGACGAGCAAGCCCGCTCACACTCCAGTGAATCCAACCAGTAACACTACCGTACAGTCCGGTCTGATCGTCTGATATGTCGCATATCTCGCCTAGGGGTGGTAAACGTCAGACCCCAATAGCTCGATAAGTCGTGTCGATATGAGGTCTATAACTGTTCGAGAAACTACTGGTAACACTTACCAGTAAATCTCAGTAACCCTGGCCAGGGATTTCCTGTTATAGCCAATCGAACACAGCGCAACATCAACCCCCTATACCGGGAGAGACGAATCCCCTCCTATCGCTCATTGCCTCCATGTGACTCGGGACTGTACCCAAAAACCAACGTTTTGCACGCCCTCTTGGACGTGGTAAGATGGAAATCAAAGCACAGTGGGAACCACACAAGACTCTATGACGATCTCGGGTCAACAGACTACTCTGTACCAGTGTCACCAGAGAACTGCCATCTGACGTGAGGTATAATACCATCTGGGAGTTCTCGGCGAGTCCGTCCAGTATACCCAGTCTCTACTGAGCACCCGTATATCATCTCTGATGTCAAACACCGATGGATATGGGATCATCCATCGTCCATCTGTATGGGTCGAGAAGGTATACGCTAGTCTACTCTGGTATATCGATGCCCCGTCTCGATACACCCACGACTAGGGACTTTGAAGGATGTACTTATAGACTACCATGTCCCCACTAGTATGATCCGCATCATAGTCCAGGTAGTCAAGTACACATCCTAAGGGCTTTACCAACATGTAACAGAGAGACAAACAGTATACACGTTAAGGTAAAGTTCAACCAGATAGCATACTATCATGTCGAGCAAGAAAGTCCTCCCTATATATGTCCCAGCATCCACTACAATATACATCCTATGTACAGTAATGGCCTCTAGGGCATACATATAACTAACACCATTAAGATGTACCGCGATCTGAGAGATGTTTATTGGTGGGACGGAATGAAGAGGGACGTCTCAGACTTTGTGTCGAGATACCTGACTTGTCAGCAAGTCAAGGCTGAGCACCAGAGGCCCACTGGAGAGTTGCAGCCTTTGCCCATTCCGGAGTAGAAATGGGAGCAGATTTCTATGGACTTCATTGTGGGTCTACCTAGGACCAGTCGAGGGTATGACTCCATTTGGGTGATCATGGATCGATTGACGAAAGCGGCTCACTTCCTGCCAGTGAAGACCACTTTCGGTTTTACTCGGTATGCCCAGATTTACATCGTCGAGATCATACGGTTGCATGGTGTCCTGACTTGTATCGTGTCAGACCGAGGCACCCAGTTTACCAGCCGACTATGGCAGATACTTCAGGAGGCGTTGGGCACCCGTTTGAGTTTCAGCACAGCATTTCATCCGCAGACCGACGGCCAGTCAGAGCGGACTATTCAGACTCTCGAGGATATGCTCCGGGCGTGCGTATTAGACTTCGGTGGTAGATGGGATCATCATTTACCCTTGATAGAGTTCTCCTACAACAACAGCTTCCAGGATACTATTTAGATGGCACCTTTCGAGGAATTGTATAGGAGGAGATGTAGATCGCCCGTCTGTTGGACTGAGCTTAGCGAGAGCAGTATTTTAGGGCCGCATATCGTGCAGGAGACGACCGAGAAAGTACAGTTGATTCGAGATCGGATGAGAGTGGCTTAGAGAAGGAAGAAATCGTATGCGGATAGACGCCTTCGCAGACTAGAGTTCGCAGTTGGCGATCACGTTTTTCTGAAGGTCTCCGATGAAGGGCGTGATGAGTTTTGGGCGAAAAGGAAGGCTTAGTCCCAGATTTGTGGGTCCCTTCGAGATCCTCGAGCGTGTCGGCGCAGTTGCATATCGTTTGGCTCTTCCACCCAGCTTTCCGGACGTTCATCCCGTATTCCATGTGTCGATGCTATGAAAATATCTTCATTACCCTTCTCACACGATTCAGCATCAGTCCGTTCAGCTTGAGCGCGATCTTTCGTTCACCGAGCAGCTAGTAGTGAAATTGGATCGGCAGGTGCAGAAACTTCGATCAAAAGTCTTGCCATCGTTGAAGATTCTTTGGCGCAGCCCGAATGGTGAAGAGATCACTTGGGAGGCCGAGGGCGAGATGCGGAAGAAATTCCCACATCTCTTTGAAGGTATGCGTAGCAATATATTTAAATTCGGGGACGAATTTTCATTAAGGGGGGAAGATTATAACACCTTAGAATGTGATTAGGGGTTATTATGCTTTAATGTGGGGGTTTTAGTAAAATGTTTACCAAAACGGTTGTCAAATATTTTATCTGGATTTATGAATATTTTATTAGAATTTAATTTGGAGTACACACACATGTGCATGTAAACTAGGGTTAAGTTTGGGGTTAAACCATGTTTAGACAACCATGGTGGATGATTGAAAAGATTTTCCGTTGTGTGTATATTTAGAAGAAACTTGTATTTAGAAATCACAACCAAAAATTATTTGACCGCAATCAACTACGGTGTCGGGTGTAGATTGTTAGTGAGTGCGGATCGTCTACAGGGAAAGTGTAATCGTTCGTCTTTTGAATTAGATGAATTGAAACTTTAAAGAAAAGAAAACAAACAATTCATGATTTGAAATTGAAGTTCAAGAATTAGAAAAATCTAGTTCTAATAACAAGAAAAAGATAGAATCAAGAATTGATAGTTTGTTGATTTTTCCAAACCAAATATCAAGAATCGAAATGAGGCTCGTAGGAATCGATCGGATCTATAGATGTGATGTAATCTTATAATTACGTATTCTTATCCTTCGATGAATTGATACTAGATCGATGATGATCGACGAGAATTAGGGATTTCTAGTGAAACTAGGGTTTCATCTTATCCCTTGTTCTTTCGTCGATATCATTCACATTCTAGCCCCTAGTAAATTCAAGAAACGATCGTAGATCCCTAATTTCGAGCGATCACAATCACGAAAGTATCGCAACGAAACTAGGTCATCGATTCTTGAACTTGCTAGGGTTTACAAAACTCGTAGGACTTAAAAATCGTTTTAAGATTTGTTACATCATCATTTTATTGATCGTCTCGACTCCTTTACGAGCGGAGTTTTACTCAAACATCACAACAAGAACTACAATTACAAATTGAGATCGAATCATGATGCAAGAATTTAAAGAAAGCAAGATTAAAGAATTTCACCTTTTATTTATATCACCAATTTCGTTACAGTCGCTCAAGAACTACAAGAGGAAGAACTCGATCGTCGATTTGGCTTCGCTCGTCTCCGTGAGTCGCGGATCGGCTTGGATCACTTGCTCGGTTGGAGGTCGGCTCCGCTCCTAAAAGGTTGAAGGCTTCTCGCTTGATTGGAACTCGGGATCTTGAATTTGGAGTGGAATTAGGGTTAGGGTTTCGCACAAGTCTTGTCATTAGACTTGTGGAAGAAGATGGAGAATTGAAGAAGACTAAAGATTATTGAACTAACTAATGATTGAACCCTATTAACCCAAGGTCTAGGCTTCTATTTATAGACTTCCCTAAACCCTAGATCTAGGATTAGAATTTGAATTTCCCTCCAAAAGTTAGTTAGAAGAGATTTGAATTTCCCTCCAAAAGTTTGTTGAGGAGAAGCTTCTAGATGTGATTAGTTAGGAGGGAGCTTCTAGAAGAGGTTAGTTAGGAGCTTAATTAGGATTAGCTTTGCTTAATGATCTTTGCTGATCTGGCAGAAGACTTTGGAGAATTCTGGAATTTGACGTGTCAAAATGAGCTGTACCCACTGAGATAGGAATTATGCCCTGAAAATGGAATGATGATCTGACCAAATCGCCGCGGAACCGCGGTGCAAGCCGGCTCCCGCCGCGGTTCCGCGGTGCTTTAGAGGCTTCATGGCTTGGGCACTCTTCTGATGCTTTGGGCTGATGTGTGGGCCTTTCTTTGATATGTTTATTTATATATTTCCTTCTGAATTACTACCAGATCTGAAAACATGGAGTTGGTGTATTTTTTTGATCAGCTTCTTTTGACTTTGCTCCTGCAATTTCCTGCACAAATCTCGAAACAAGTGTTGCGCAATACAGGGATGATGCGATGCCATGAAATGCAGTCAATTTCCTTTATAGTGCCGGTTTTAGAGTCTAACACATACAATCAGATATTTAATGACTGATTTGCTAATATGTGTAATATGAATGCCAAACACTTCTAGATGAATGCAAAAGATGGGGAAATTGCCGTGTTAAAAATACATTATTTTCGACTGATCAAATTCCCCCAAACTTATTTTCGATCGTCTCGAGCGAATTGTTTTATTAAAAAGAGAAGGAGAAAATAAAGAAAGAGAAAAAACTAACTAGCACACTTTCGTAGGCAACACGATTGCACTGAGCACGTGCAATAAGTCTTTAAACCTCTAGGTGTCCCTAGTAGGAGGAGTGTTGTCTACTGAGGGTTTTCAGCGGATTGCACCCACAAAATCCAATAATAAAAGAAAGATCATGAATATTACATTTAAAGAAAAGAATCGTAGAAGAAAGACTTGAAAATTAGGGTTTCCAACTAAGTAAGCTTTTCGGTTGTCATGAGCCCTATCTTAATGGTCATGAAACGATGTTAGAAATCACGTCCTCCCTCAATAAAACATCGTCTTATTCTTCATTCCTATCTTTCTTCCAAACATCAATCATATAACCCTGCGTGTGTGTAAAGACATCCCTACACCCGGAGAATTCAATTCAAGCTATCATACTCTTGCCCATCAGCCTCAGTACTTTTTAATTAATGAATATTAGGATTGCTCACACACTTTCATGCGATCGTTAATACTTCTTGAGGTACTAACCGACCGATTACTCATGTGCTTGCTTATTTGGTGTATTTTCCTCATCTTGCACCACCTCAGGCATAGCAGTGACTCCTAGACCAGTTGGCCTTAGGGCACTAGGTGAAGAGGCACCCTCGCTATATATTTTTTATTGCCCTTGGTGATAACAAAACCAGTGTCCATTTTTCTCACCATTTTATATTTTCTTCATTTTATCATTTTTTTATTTCCTTCATACTTTTGGCTTTAAGACAAGAGCATTTCAAGGTATCCTCTACTATCCCAGGCTTTAAGACGTGTGTAAGTGCGAATAGCAGGGTATCAACGTTCAAAATGTTTGGCTTTCCAGAATATAAACTATTTTTCAGACTTATTTTTATCCTCAGATTAGTGACGTCCTAATCTTACTAACCCTTGGGACAATGACTCATAACTACTTATTACTAGTTCGTATAAGAAAACTTCTAATTTTCTTAGTTTTCTAAAAAATTTCTAATCTCATGGATGTAATTTTTCACTATCTAATCTTTTATTATCTTATTTATGTACAAAAATATTATTATTATTTTTTTTTTTGAAATTTTTTAAATTTTTATGGGTTTTCAAAAATGTTTTGTGCGTATGCAAAGTATGATGCAAATGATGCAAAAATAAGCACAAACCTCCCCCAAACTTATTTTCAACTGTGTCCTCACTGTTGCCATCTGCTAAATCTGAAAAACATGTAAGCTTGGGAGGAATTTATTAGTGGGGGCAAAATATTTAAGTGAAGGCCCTCCCCCAAACTTATTTTTGGCTTAAAATTTTGTAAAAATTCTTTTTAGGAGCCAGAAAATATATACCCCCCCAAACTTAAGCAATGTTAATCTTTGAAAATCATATGAGGGGGTCAAAAATTAGTGGTCGATGCCAAGCTTTGCAAAGACCGAATGTTAACACCAACCATTCAAAATTTTTGTCAATGCAGTGCTCTGGTTGGTGGAAGAAGAAGTAGGGAAAAGGTAAGTGGTGGAATAGAATGTGTGTGCGTCTCGTATTGGAGAGACGATGCAGTGTATGTGATGGATTACTCGCATTCTTTTTACAGTTCAGAAGAAGGGGTGGAGGTTCAATTTCATTGGTTGGGATATGATTCATCTAAACACCCGTGTCATTCAAAAATGCGAGTTCATCAGCGAAGATCTCCTCAAAAGTTCCATCAATACCCCGAATAATAATGTCATCACAAAGCACGGGGTGATCTTCAGGCTCTAAAAGCATTTCATCATCAGTGTTAATTGTTGACCCGGACATCTCGGTGGAAGAGTCTGTATGTGTATGATACATAATTGGGTCAAACAATAACGTATGAAAAGAGTCAAGATCAGTATAAAGAGGATCATCAAATTCGCTGCTGTCGACATCCATTAAGTCGACAGAACAGACCTGAGCAGTAGGTTCGGAGGGTACACTTCCCAACTTGTAAATGTTTTGTTTTATTGACCTATTCCCGAAAGATAGGGTCATAGAACCATTACGACAGTTGATGATAGTGTTGGAAGTGGCCAAAAAGGGGCGACCTAAAATCACCCGAATTTGATTCCGTGGCTTCGGTACAGGCTGTGTATCAATTACAATAAAGTCCACAGGGAATATGAATTCCCCGATTTTTATTAACACATCCTCCAGTTCACCCCTAGGTTTGGTGATTGATCGGTCAGCCATCTGGAGAGTTATGCTCGAGGGCTTTAACACTCCGATACCTAGTTGCTCATAGACTGAAAATGGAAGCAAGTTAACACTAGCGCCAAGGTCTAGTAGAGCATGGTTAATGTGTTTTTCCCCGATAGAAATGGAAATAGTAGGATATCCAGGATCCTTACGTTTCCTCGGTAATTGCTGGGGGAAAGCTGTGTCTACTGTCTTTTCCATGAAAATCTTCTTGGGCACTTGAGTCTTCCTCTTCCTAGTGCACAAGTTCTTAAGAGTTTTCGCATAAGACGGAACTTGTTGGATGGCATCTAAGAGAGGGATGTAGGTGTTAACTTGCTTAAAAATGTTCATAATCTTCTCCATATGTGGACTCGGTGTGTTAGCCCTTAACCGATTAGGATAAGGTGCTTTAGCAATAAACGCTGGGTCTATCATAGGAGAAGGAAGTGTGTGTGGAATCGATCCCAGAATAGAAGTGGGGATCGTCCGTGGAGGAGTAAAAGAGGTGGACTGAGGTGGCGAGCCTTTTGGGAAATGAAGAATAGGCTCGGAAGAAGGTGGTGGGGTAGAAGAATTGGGGTTAGAATTAGGAGTAGAAGTGGAAGGAAAGGTCTCAGCCGGGGTGTTATTGATTGATTTTTCTGTATCATCAAACTCTTCCCCAACGTGACTGTCAAGCACTCTTCCAGATCTCAACGTGATTGCATCCACATGATGTGAATAGCCAGGTGTTAGTGTATATGCCCTAGAGGCCATTACTGTATCATACTAGTTTGTATATTACTTAATGGAAGCTTGGGATATTCACCTTGTATATACAATCTTGCTCAAAATAGTAGTATGCAACTTGGTTTGTTTCTACTTCAATGTGTACATGTGTTTATTTTAGTATATCGCCTATACACATTAGTGGAGCCCTTAGGATCTTTGCTTGATTACCAGCGTTGTGATGGCAGTCACACTAGTGGGGGCTTGGTAATCTATATGCAAATCCTTATGCAGGTACTTAGTCGCAGGACTATCGAGACAGGGCATCGATACTCCGGAGTAGACTAGCGCATGCGCTTCTCATCCCAGTGTGGGAGATGGTCTGTCCCACAGCCATCAGTACGTCGTATTGGAGATAGTATGCGAGTGCTCGTTAGGTTACGAGTACACTGGACAGGACTCGTCGGGAACTGACCGGTTGGTATTATACCTATTGTCAGTTATCAGTTCCCAGGTGACATGAATACAGCTTAGTCCGCTGACTTGACACTGTCACTTCGCCTCGAGTGTGTTCCCACTGTACTTTGATTACTACCCTACCACGGCTCAAAGGAGCCGTGCAAACAGGTAGTAGTTGGGTGCAGTCCCGAAGCACTTGGAGGCAGTGACGGTTAGACAGGATTCGTCTCTCCCGGTATTGGGGGTTGACGTCGTGCTGTGTCTAGGAGAGCCATTACACGAGTAGTCCCTGGCCAAGGCAAGCGGGATATACTTGTAGGCTTCCAGTGTTATCTCAGGGTGTGTTGGGCTTCACTCCGACACGACTTGTACCGCTATTAGGGGACTGACGTTTACCGCACCCTAGGCCCGCCATGCAATGTATCAGACGAACAGACCGGACTGTACGGAGATTGTCACATTCAGGCTCTGTAGGAGTTCAGATGGGTTTCACCTCGTCAGTCTTCTTGTCGGCATCTACCTGGGGACCGTTACGCACAGCTAGTGCCGCTTGCGGTCTGTGGTTAAACCCACTGCCAGCGTAGTGTCGAGTCTTTAGAGTCCCACACAGAAAGCTATTTGCCTTTAGGCAAAAGAGTAGAGGTCGCATGGTTTTGCGACAGGGTTCAGTCACATCCGTGCACTTGTGCACGTTTAGTGTCCGGACAGTTTACACTAGCGGGCTTTAGTTTAAGCCAGATCCTAATGTACGTTTTGGGATTGGTTTTATCCAGTTTGTATTCGTGTTCCTCGGAACGCGGATGCGGGTGTGTATGCACAGTTGACGGAGAGACAGAGGCAGAGGATTCTCATTAGGGTTGTTGACCGTTGACTGTTGACTGTTGACTTTTTGCTCAACCCTAATGAGAATATGATATATGATTAACAATAATATTAATTAAGTATTGTGGTGACATGGTTGTTGAGGGGTTGACTTTGTTGACTTGTTGACTTTATTGACCGGTTGACTAGGTTGGACTAGTTGACCATCATGATGACAATGGCTATCATTTCATGGCAAAGACTTTTCACTTGCTTGTTCTCTTGTGCAATATGAGTGCATGAAATGATATAGCCATTTTGACTTAAACTATTTACACAATACTTGATTACTATTTTTGTGATGATGGTTTTGGATTATGAGAGCCAAGAGAAAAAAGTCTTGGTCACTTTTTCATTTCTTTTCTCTCTCTTGTGTTCTTGAGCTCTCATCTTATTCCTCTTGCTCTCCCTCTCTTTAGTCTATGGTTCACTTGTCTCATGTGTTGAGAACCAAGAACCATAGAGAAAATCCCAACACACTCTCCTCTACTCACTCTAGTTCACAAGGTTTAGCAAACCGAGTGAACTAGTTTCTTCAAAGTTCGAAGAAGAAGCCAAAGGTAGAAGCTTTCAGGTGGATCGATCTTCGGCGCAAGGAGACGACGGGGTGAAGCCGATCCGGACAACCATCAAGGTTTGAAGACGAAGGATTTCAAGTAAGAAAGGTATAACCCCCTAACCGAGTAGTTAACAACTCCTAGTTAGGTTGTTAGTTAGATGTTTAACCAAGATCCGGTTTTGAGTCCATGTTACCGCCTCTAGAAAATTGTTTTTCACCAAATTCCGCATACCCGAAAGTACCGGGAGAGGTAGCATGGACTTACAGTGGTATCAGAGCCTAGTTAAACTCTATCTAACATGTTAGCATAGTAGCTAGAAATTCGATCGGAGAAAAAGTCCCGAAATAAACCCGAAATTCAAACTTTCTGTCGATTTTCAAAGTGCTGCAAAAATTATTTGAGATATACCAAAAATCGACTCAGGGTTTTTAGAAGAAACTGCAAAAATTCGACCCACTGAATCGATCAACGCGCCGCGTTTCCGCGGCCAAGTTGACTCGGTCGTGGGGTTTTATTTTTGCAGTTTGTTCATAGGGGTATTTTGGGATTTTTGGAATATGTATTTTCTGCCCAGATTTTCCAGAACGAAAATTTTGTGTTTGGGGCCTGAAAAACCGTATTTTGATCGAATTTCTTATGACTTAAGCTGACGGGTTTTTATCTGTGATGTGATATTTGTATTGAACGTCTGCTAATCGCTATATGTCGATTAGTGGGGGTTATACAAATCTGTGATCTGTAATATCATTGGAATGTGTATATGAATTCATTGGATTGTCGCGGGTGAATAGCCGGGGGTTATGAGACGAGAGTTTTCTTTTCTTTCAATTCATGTAAATTTGTAAATTGATGTAATAATTATTTGTATGGCCGCACAACCGGGTCGGGGTTGTAGCCGTCATTGTATAATTTCTTTTTACTGTTTTTGCTCTTAGGATAGACCCATGGAGGGGGTGCACAAACTACCGGGTATGCCGAAGTGCCGAGTAGCCTACTCACGGAGTTGAGGGTGGTTGCTTCGCTTCGTGTACTTGGCGGGTAGTTTGCCGCACCCGTAGGGGTCTTGGGTGGGGTATTGGCTATTCACCGCGACCATGTAATCTGCTTTTCGTTACAGGCTCGTACGAATTGCGGATTCCTAGTATATCCAATGTGTTCATCTGTGATCTGTAATGGCTATCATTGCAATATATCTATATATGATATTATTTAGGCGTTGCTTATGTTTTACAGCCGTGCTAGCCCAGCCCCCGCTCTGTCGTTAGTTAAGTAACCTAACGGGTAATGAAAAGGCCCCGTGGTGAATGCGAATGGCATAAGCGTACGTCATATTTTGGTTGTTTTCTGCAATGGTAGGATTAAATGATGGGACACATTAAAAGAACTAATGCAAGAATATCACGCATTAAAAGAACTAATGCAAGAAAATAAACCAAGATTAAAGTCGTTGGAACACTTTCGGAAAACCACTCGGTTCTTTTCAAAAACAACTTTTAAATGCAGAGCTTGAGCCACTCCTTTTAAAAGCTATCTCGTTCCATCGATTATATCAAGTTCACTACGTTCACGGTTTAGCTAAAACCATTCGTAGCCCTTCATCATTTCAGTTAAATATTCGGTAGTATTCAAGCTATGTATTTTGACCTCACGCCAAGGCATAGTGATTGGTAGCTGCCGGATATTTATCTGCTGCATAGATAGAATGCGTTGGTTTGGGACAGCCGTACTGCCATTTTGGCCTACGTCAAGGGTAGGTACGGGTGGGTTCAAATTAACCTGGATAATGATGGGAAGAACTTGACATGTGACTTATGACATTTTGACCTCATGCCAAGGTCATAAGAGCATGGGGCAAAAAATCCATATCGGGAGCTTCAAAAGAACCGAAACTTGCTAGTGTTGCATACCATTTGGAGTGTGATGATTCTGGTAGGATTCCTTCAGTTTCGTCACGCGATGATATTTGGATCCCGATCCTACTGTGAGTATATGCTACTCCTCGGGAAATTTCTCACTAAACGATCAATGCTATAAACCTAGTAGGTGTCTAGAAAGGTGTTGGTGGGGCTACGACCCCAGGGAAAAGAGGTTATTTAATTAAGGAACTTCGCGAAAGCGTTGGAAAACCTCCCCCGAAGTACCGACACTGGCCTGGCTGAACGGTTAAGCAAGTATTGTACGGTGAGATTGATCCCGACTAATTCTTCCTTTTTGGTTTGAGGAGGGATTCGAGAAATAGTGGGAGCCATCCTGTTTAGACAAACTAAAAACCATTCTAAACTTGCAAGAGCATCATGCTGAGTGTTTCTTCTCTCTCCTAATTGCAGCGACCAATCGACATGACTGGACTTAAGTTACTCCTAGATAAAAACATACCGACAGGGCCAAACTACAAAGATTGGCTCAGGAATGTCAAGATGGCAATCACTTACGACAAGCTGGGGTATCTTCTTACCACCAAAGCTCCCCCTGTCCCAGGTCCCAAAACCAGCGTCGCGGATAAGGAAATCCGTAAGACCTGGGAACTAGATTGCGCGAAGGCCAAGTGCCTCGTGCTTGCCTCTATGGACAACGAACATCAGAGGAGGCACGAGAATATAGACCTCGAATCCATATTTCTCCATACAAAAGAACTGTATGGAGAGCGGTCTCGTATCGCAAGATACGAAGTGTCGAAGAAGTTATTTTCGGCAAGGTTGGCCGTCGGATCATCGGTAGCGAAACACATGCTTAAGATGATTGGCTACATAGAAGAGCTCGCGGACCTTGGGACCACGTTGGAGAATGAGCTCTATACGGACTTGATTCTCCAGTCCCTTCCTTCCACTTACGCCCAGTTTATCCTGAACTTCAACTTACAAGAAAAGGAAGTTGAACTTTCAGAACTCCTCAACCTGCTGAGGAGCACTGAGGGCACCCTACAGAAAGGTAGGGAAACATCCACTTTGTTTGTAGGAGGATCTTCCTCTTCTAGGTCCAAGGCGAAAGCCAAGGGAAAGAAGAAGAAAGCCCCCGCCAAACCAAGGGGCGGTGTAAGTAAAGTGGATACGAAGGGAAAGGCAAAAGCAACAAAGAAAGTGGGAAAGCTTGTGGATAAGGAAGAATGCTTCTATTGTCATAAGAAATGACACTGGAAGAATGATTGCAGGGCTTGGAAGGCCAGAACACAGGAACTGAAGCAGGTTGCGGCTTCAGCTTCAGGTGTGTATGTTATTGAAAACTGTCTTTCAATAAACTCTACTTCCTGGGTATTGGATACCGGATCAGGATCTCATATCTGTAATTCTTTGCAGGCGTTGAGAAACCGTAGGGTTTTGAAGGCAGGTGACATGACCCTCAAAGTTGCAAACGGAGCTAGCATGGATGCTAAGGCCGTGGGGGACTATCACCTGGGGTTGTCAGATGGACACGTTTTGGTTTTGCGTAATTACTATTTTGTACCCAACGCAACTTGTAATATCATTTCTGTATCTTTGACTTCTAAAGAAGGTTATGAATTTGCGTTTGTAAGTAATGTTGTAAACATTCACCTTAATCAAGTTCTGATTGGGTCAGGTACATTAAGCAATGGTATATACGTGTTAAACCAACCACAGATTTTCAATGTCCAGAATACACACAAAAGAAAGTCTCCGGAAATAAATCAGACTTTCTTGTGGCATTGTAGACTGGGTCACATCAATGAGAGAAGGTTGACGAAGTTACATACAGAAGGATATTTGAATCCGTTCGAATATTAATCGTATGCCACTTGTCAATCCTGTCTCAAAGGAAAGATGACAAAGACTCCGTTCACTGGACACGGAGTAAGAGCGAGCGAGCTCTTGGGACTCGTACACAGCGACGTGTGCGGTCCAATGTCTACAGATGCGCGAAGCGGTTTTTCTTACTTCATTACTTTTACGGATGATTTTTCAAGATTCGGACATGTCTTCTTAATGAAACATAAGTCCGAAGCCTTTGGAAAATTCCAGGAATATAAGAATGAAGAAGAAAAACAAACCGGCAAAAATATCAAGATCTTAAGATCGGATCGAGGTGGTGAATACTTGAGTGCCGAGTTCCTGGACTATTTAAAAGAGAACGGAATTCTCTCTCATCTTACTCCTCCATACACTCCGCAACATAACGGTGTATCGGAGAGACGGAACCGAACCCTATTTGATATGGTACGGGCCATGATGAGTAACGCTGAGTTACCGCGATCATTCTGGGGGTATGCGCTAGAATCAGCCGCATACCTTTTGAACCGAGTTCCCACTAAGACTGTGCCTACCACACCATATGAGTTATGGAATGGGAAGAAACCCTATCTTCAATATCTGAAGATCTGGGGATGTCCAGCTTTTGTCAAAAAGCAGCATGCGGACAAACTAGAGGCACGCTCAGTACTGTGCAAGTTTGTGGGATACCCAAAGAACACCAGGGGGTATCTTTTCTACCACGCAGAGGAACAAAAAGTCCTTGTTTCTCGTAATGCCCACTTTCTAGAACACCAGTTCTTGGAAAAGGAAATTAGTGGGAGCGCAGTAGAACTGGAAGAAATTCCAGAACCACGAGCTATTACTGAAAGCTTAGTGGAACCAGAGGGTTCAAAAGAATAGGACATTTCTTCGCCGCTCCGCAGGAGTAGTAGGCAGTCTCATCCGCCCGAGAGATACTGCGGTTTTCTCATAGACGGGGATAGAGAGGATTGCATCATAGATTATGATGAGCCTACTAGCTTCCAGCAGGCCGTTCAGAGCGTTGACTCGGTAAAATGGCTGGATGCAATGCGGACCGAAATGGAGTCCATGTACACCAACAAGGTATGGACGTTGGACATTGCTCCAGACGGGGTAAAACCCGTAGGATGCAAGTGGATCTTCAAAAGGAAGATTTGTGTAGATGGACAGGTTGAGACCTATAAAGCTTGACTTGTTGCAAAGGGTTTTCGTCAAAGACCTGGTTTGGACTATGACGAAACCTTTTCTCCAGTGGCTATGCTGAAATCCATTCGGATCCTTCTTGCCATTGCTGCCTTCCACGATTATGAGATTTGGCAAATGGACGTAAAGACCGCTTTTCTAAATAGAAATTTAGAGGAGTGTGTCTATATGGACCAGCCAGAAGGTTTCATTCAGAGTGGGAGTAGCGGAAAGGTGTGCAAGTTGCTTAAGTCCATCTATGGACTAAAGCAGGCATCGCGGAGTTGGAACATCTGTTTTGATGAGACGGTCAAGGAATTTGGCTTTATCAAAAATCCAGATGAACCATGCATCTACAGTAGATTTATAGCGAGAACTGTAGTATTCCTCGTTTTATATGTGGATGACATTCTCTTAATAGGAAATGACATTCCTATGCTACAATCTGTCAAGGGGTTCTTGTCACACAGGTTCTCCATGAAAGACCTGGATGATGCCTCATACATCCCGGGGATCCGGATCCATCGTGATAGATCCAAGAGGATATTAAGACTTTCACAGTCCAGGTACATCGACACCATACTGAAGAGATTCGGTATGGAAGATTCCAAGCGCGGTAACCTACCGGCTTGTCACGGGATCACCCACTCTAAAGAGATGTCTCCCAAGACTGATTTGGAGAGGGATCGCATGTCTATTATACCCAACGCTTCTGCGGTAGGCTCTATAATGTATGCGATGTTGTGTACCAGACCGGATGTAGCTTATGCACTGAGTGTGGTAAGCCGGTATCAGTCAAACCCTGGGGAGAAACACTGGATAGCGGTAAAGAACATTCTCAAGTACCTGAGAAGGACTAAGGAGATGTTCTTGGTGTATGGCGGAAAAGACCTCCAGATCGAGGCCTTTGCTGACTCCAGCTTCCAGAGTGACAAGGATGATTCCAAGTCCATGTCGGGTTTTGTCTTTACCCTCAATGGAGGGGCGGTGTGTTGGAAGAGTTCCAAACAGGAAACCGTTGCAGACTCGACGATGGAAGCGGAATACATCGCTGCATCTGATGCCGCAAAAGAAGCTGTCTGGATGAGGAAGTTCTTGAAAGAACTTCAGGTGGTTCCGTCCATTGTTGATCCAATACCTCTGTATTGCGACAACAACGGGGCTATAGCTTTAGCGAAGGAACCCAGGTCCCATCAGAGATCCAGACACATCTTGAGGTGGTATCACCTGATCAGGGACATCGTGGATCGCCAGGAGATCGAGGTTCGGAGGGTTGCTTCAGAAGATAACACTGCAGATCCATTCACCAAGGCCTTGCCCCAGACTCAGTTCGAGCGGCTGATCGAGATGATAGGTCTTCGATACGCCAGTACACGGCCTTAGTGCAAGTAGGAGATTGTTAGTGTATATGCCCTAGAGGCCATTACTGTATCATACTAGTTTGTATATTACTTAATGGAAGCTTGGGATATTCACCTTGTATATACAATCTTGCTCAAAATAGTAGTATGCTACTTGGTTTGTTTCTACTTCAATGTGTACATGTGTTTATTTTAGTATATCGCCTATACACATTAGTGGAGCCCTTAGGATCTTTGCTTGATTACCAGCGTTGTGATGGCAGTCACACTAGTGGTGGCTGGGTAATCTATAAGCACATCCTTATGCAGGTCCCTAGTCGCAGGACTATCGAGACAGGGCATCGATACTCCGGAGTAGACTAGCGCATGCGCTTCTCATCCCAGTGTGGGAGATGGTCTGTCCCACAGCCATCAGTACGTCGTACTGGAGAAGTATGCGGGTGCTCGTTAGGTTACGAGTACACTGGACAGGACTCGTCGGGAACTGACCGGTTGGTATTATACCTATCGTCAGTTATCAGTTCCCAGGTGACATGAGTACAGCTTAGTCCGCTGACTTGACATTGTCACTTCGTCTCGAATGTGTTCCCACTGTACTTTGATTACTACCCTACCACGGCTCAAAGGAGTCGTGCAAACAGGTAGTAGTTGGGTGCAGTCCCGAAGCACTTGGAGGCAGTGACGGTTAGACAGGATTTGTCTCTCCCGGTATTGGGGGTTGACGTCGCGCTGTGTCTAGGAGAGCCATTACACGAGTAGTCCCTGGCCAGGGCAAGCGGGATATACTGGTAGGCTTCCAGTGTTATCTCACGGTGTATTGGGCTTCACTCCGACACGACTTGTACCGCTATTAGGGGACTGACGTTTACCGCCCCTAGGCCCGCCATGCGATGTATCAGACGAACAGACTGGACTGTACGGAGATTGTCACATTCAGGCTCTGTAGGAGTTCAGATGGGTTTCACCTCATCAGTCTTCTTGTCGGCATCTACCTGGGGACCGTTACGCACAGCTAGTGCTGCTTGCGGTCTGTGGTTAAACCCACTGCCTGCGTAGTGTCGAGTCTTTAGAGTCCCACACAGAAAGCTATTCGCCTTTAGGCAAAAGAGTAGAGATCGCATGGTTTTGCGACAGGTTGCATGGTTTTGCGACAGGGTTCAGTCACATCCGTGCACTTGTGCACGTTTAGTGTCCGGACAGTTTACACTAGCGGGCTTTAGTTTAAGCCAGATCCTAGTTTACGTATTGGGATTGGTTTTATCCAGTTTGTATATGTGTTCCTCGGAACGCGGATGCGGGTGTGTATGCACAGTTGACGGAGAGACAGAGGCAGAGGATTCTCATTAGGGTTGTTGACCGTTGACTGTTGACTGTTGACTTTTTGCTCAACCCTAATGAGAATATGATATATGATTAACAATAATATTAATTAAGTATTGTGGTGACATGGTTGTTGAGGGGTTGACTTTGTTGACTTGTTGACTTTGTTGACCGGTTGACTAGGTTGGACTAGTTGACCATCATGATGACAATGGCTATCATTTCATGGCAAAGACTTTTCACTTGCTTGTTCTCTTGTGCAATATGAGTGCATGAAATTATATAGCCATTTTGACTTAAACCATTTACACAATACTTGATTACTATTTTTGTGATGATGGTTTTGGATTATGAGAGCCAAGAGAAAAAAGTCTTGCTCACTTTTTCATTTCTTTTCTCTCTCTTGTGTTCTTGAGCTCTCATCTTCTTCCTCTTGCTCTCCCTCTCTTTAGTCTATGGTTCACTTGTCTCATGTGTTGAGAACCAAGAACCATAGAGAAAATCCCAACACACTCTCCTCTACTCACTCTAGTTCACAAGGTTTAGCAAACCGAGTGAACTAGTTTCTTCAAAGTTCGAAGAAGAAGCCAAAGGTAGAAGCTTTCAGGTGGATCGATCTTCGGCGCAAGGAGACGATGGGGTGAAGCCGATCCGGACAACCATCGAGGTTTGAAGACGAAGGAGTTCAAGTAAGAAAGGTATAACCCCCTAACCGAGTAGTTAACAACTCCTAGTTAGGTTGCTAGTTAGATGTTTAACCAAGATCCGGTTTTGAGTCCATGTTACCGCGCCTAGAAAATTGTTTTTCACCAAATTCCACATACCCGAAAGTACCGGGAGAGGTAGCATGGACATACACCAGGATTGGGTAAGGGTTGAGCTGGAAGTTTCCCTTTCTCTCTTGCACTCATTTCGGCTTTTAGTTGTGCAATTTGTTCTTCCATCAATTTGATGTTCTCATTTTGAGAGATAATGATCTTCATCACATTCTCGACGGAAGATTGCAAACTTGCCGTCCCTTCGATGGATTGTTTCATGAAAGTATCCAAGGTTTGTGCTAGTGCAGAGGTATTATCTGTACCGGTCAATTGCAAAGGACTAGACGGTGCAAAAGTGTTGGCCGGATTTTGAAAGTTTTGTGCTTGGAAGGGGTGATGACTCAATTGAAGTGGTGGCTGCTGTTGTGGTGGAGGGACCCTTTGGAAATGATTCGTGTTTGGAACCGTGTTTTGAGATTGGGATTGGTTCCAAGCAAAGTTAGGGTGATTCCTCCAACCCTGATTATATGTGGAGGAAGATGGATCGTTTCTAGGTCTTTGAAATGCGGCATTGGTATGCTCATGACCTTGAAACGGACATTCTTCCGTCAAGTGAGACGGATCAGAATAGCAGCCACATACAGTTTTGGAGAGTGACATTTGATTTAGGGTGGCGGCTAAAAATTTATTTTCCATAGTCTCGAGTTTCTTGTGTATAGCTGCAATGTCATCTCTAACTCCTATGGAAATATCATTGCCCTCCCTAGACGATTGACTCACACCCTCCCACTGTAAAGATTTTTCAGCGAAATCTTCTAGAAATTTCCAGGCTTCCCCATCATCTTTAGTCATGAAGTTGCCTTGCCACATAGATTCAAGGGTCTGTCTTGTGTTAGGATTATTGCCCTCATATATGATACGGCACAGTTCCTATCTCGGGATGTCGTGATGTGGACATTAGACTAACATATCCTTGAAACGTTCATGACATTTTGAAAATGTTTCATTTGGAAGCTGGGTGAATTGATAGATTTCGCTACGGACTCGAGCTGTTTTGTGATGTGGGTAAAATTTCTTAAGGAATGCTTTGACGAATTCGTCCCAATTTGAAATGGAATGTGCGGTAGTGTTATATAGCCACTTCTCGGCTAAATCGCACAAGGTAAATGGGAGAAGACGAAGACGTAAAGCATCCAGAGAAAGCTGTGAAGTACCCATCATTACGCATACATTTTCAAATTTCGTGATAAACACGTATGCGTCTTCAGACTCGAGACCGTGAAATTTTGGTAGAAGGTTGATGTATTGGGGTTTAATCTGAAAATTTTCCCCATTGGCTGGTGGAATGGAAAGACAGGTGGAAAGTGGGCCTTGAGTAGGATAGCACCTCTCTTGGAGGGAGATGCGAGGTGGATTCTGCGCACCAACGGACGGCGGCAGAGTAGTGGAAAAGAAATTCGATGGAGGTGGATCCATCGATGTGGGTGTGGTGGTGGGTAAAAGAAAGGGTAAATGTAGAAATACCGACTTTTGGGTCGATGAGGGAAACGCGGACTTAACGGGCACTAGAATCCCGTGTCCAGCCTATCTTGCACTAAAAAGGTTAGTACAAGTGGCAGCGTGAATTTATAATTAGGGGAATGAATGAATGTGATTGGTGTTTGTTTTGAAAAAGGATACGGATTTTTTTTGAAAAATATGATGCAACACAATAAATGCAACACACAAAAACCCTAATTCTAGGGGTCACCTCGGTCCGGCTCTAGACCGCTCCTAACTGCCAAAAGACAAGTCGCAAGATAAATCCTCCACTGCCTCTTTGTCCACCTATGGCCAGGTAAGTGCCAGGTAAGTGGGAAGGTATTCCTCTACGTAAGTAGTGGGCCTAATTAATAACCACTAGCCTTAGACACACTTGCCTTAGACACCACAAGAAAATGCGGATAAGCAATGAATTACCCACGACCTTCTCTTGTCCTAAGTGAGCGCGACGGTCCTTAGAGTCATCTCTAGATTTCTTTTAATTAATGAGGGTAAATGCGGATGCAAGTTTTGCGATTTTCGGGGCTTAGGAAGGGTAATGAACTCCCCACCTAATCTGGATTTGGTCGTGCCCCTTAATATCCGTATTAATATGCAAACAACCAAGAAATCAAAACACGCACAAATTTTTATTTTGCTTTCGCGGCGCTGTGATTATTTGCAAAGAAACCTGCAGAAATTTGTTAGTTGGAGCCAAAAAGAGGAGAGAGAAGAAGGATAGAATGTACCTGAGGAAATTTTTTACAGAGATCACTCTATAAAGCCATGGTTCTGTGGCAATTCATGGCTAATGCCGCCCTTCCGCGGTCGTTTCAAAGGAACACTGCATAAAATTTTCAGAGAATGTCCCTGTTCACTTCCCTTGTCCTCTGGAATACTCCAAAAATTATTCCAATTTCACAGCAAGCTCCAGATTTCCTCTCAATAAACCACAACAAATTGTTTAGGGTTTGTGCGAATTTTGATCTAAAAATTATAATGGAATAAATTTTTCAACTCAAATTTCAAAATACGAACAATTAGCGCACTATCCCCGGCAACGGCGCCATTTGATTGAAAAGATTTTCCGTTGTGTGTATGTTTAGAAGAAACTTGTATTTAGAAATCACAACCAAAAATTATTTGACCGCAATCAACTACGGTGTCGGATGTAGATTGTTAGTGAGTGCGGATCGTCCACAGGGAAAGTGTAATCGTTCGTCTTTTGAATTAGATGAATTGAAACTTTAAAGAAAAGAAAACAAACAATTCTTGATTTGAAATTGAAGTTCAAGAATTAGAAAAATCTAGACCTAATAACAAGAAAAAGATAGAATCAAGAATTGATAGTTTGTTGATTTTTCCAAACCAAATATCAAGAATCGAAATGAGGCTCGTAGAAATCGATCGGATCTATAGATGTGATGTAATATTATAATGACGTATTCTTATCCTTCGATGAATTGATACTAGATCGATGATGATCGACGAGAATTAGGGATTTCTAGTGAAACTAGGGTTTCATCTTATCCCTTGTTCTTTCGTCGATATCATTCACATTCTAGCCTCTAGTAAATTCAAGAAACTATCGTAGATCCTTAATTTCGAGCGATCACAATCAAGAAAGTATCGCAATGAAACTAGGTCATCGATTCTTGAACTTGCTAGGGTTTACAAAACTCGTAGGACTTAAAAATCGTTTTAAGATTTGTTACATCATCATTCAATTGATCGTCTCGACTCCTTTACGAGCGGAGTTTTACTCAAATATCACAACAAGAACTACAATTACAAATTGAGATCGAATCATGATGCAAGAATTTAAAGAAAGAAAGATTAAAGAATTTCACCTTTTATTTATATCAACAATTTCGTTACAGTCGCTCAAGAACTACAAGAGGAAGAACTCGATCGTCGATTTGGCTTCGCTCGTCTCCGTGAGTCGCGGATCGGCTTGGATCACTTGCTCGGTTGGAGATCGGCTCCGCTCCTAAAAGGTTGAAGGCTTCTCGCTTGATTGGTACTCGGGATCTTGAATTTGGAGTGGAATTAGAGTTAGGGTTTCACACAAGTCTTGTAACTAGACTTGTGGAAGAAGATGGAGAATTGAAGAAGACTAAAGATTATTGAACTAACTAATGATTGAACCCTATTAACCCTAGGTCTAGGCTTCTATTTATAGACTTCCCTAAACCCTAGATCTAGGATTAGAATTTGAATTTCCCTCCAAAAGTTAGTTAAAAGAGATTTGAATTTCCCTCCAAAAGTTTGTTGAGGAGAAGCTTCTAGATGTGATTAGTTAGGAGGGAGCTTTTAGAAGAGGTTAGTTAGGAGCTTAATTAGGATTAGCTTTGCTTAATGATCTTTGCTGATCTGGCAGAAGACTCTGGAGAATTCTGGAATTTGACGTGTCAAAATGAGGTGTACCCACTGAGATAGGAATTATGCCCTGAAAATGGAATGATGATCTGACCAAACCGCCGCGGAACCGCGGTGCAAGACGGCTCCCGCCGCAGTTCCGCGGCGCTTTAGAGGCTTCATGGCTTGGGCTCTCTTCTGATGCTTTGGGCTGATGTGTGGGCCTTTCTTTGATATGTTTATTTATATATTTCCTTCTGAATTACTACCAGATCTGAAAACATAGAGTTGGTGTATTTTTTTGATTAGCTTCTTTTGACTTTGCTCCTGCAATTTCCTGCACAAATCTCGAAATAAGTGTTGCGCAATACAGGGATGATGCGATACCATGAAATGCAGTCAATTTCCTTTATAGTACCGGTTTTAGAGTCTAACACATACAATCTGATATTTAACGACTGATTTGCTAATATGTGTAATATGAATGCCGAACACTTCTAGATGAATGCAAAAGATGGGGAAATTGCCGTGTTAAAAATACATTATTTTCGACTGATCAGTGGACTAACCCATTTAATTAGGCTAATATGAGTTAATTAGGAGCATTAGTTTTCTTTTTAAAAAATAATATAATTAGCTTGTGTTAGGGTTGACTTGAGTTGGAGAGAGAGAGCGCGCATGATAGGCTTGAGCCATGCTTGTAATTAATGAGGAGAGAGAGGGGGCGTTGACTTCATACCTCTCATTTCTTTTTCAAACACTCGAACACTCACATATCATCACATCTCTCTCTCTCTCTCTCATTCTCTCTCTCACACACACACACAACAGCAGCAGCAGCAGCACACAGCAGCAGCAGCAAGCAGCGGCAACAGGCAGCAGCAGCAGCACGTAGCAACAGCAAGGACTTCTTCATCTTCTTCTTCTCTTCTTCTTCTTCTTGCATCCAAGCTAAATTCTTCACTAAAGTCCATTTTCTTCGCCAAATCCCTTGCAAACACTTCCATATGGCAAAGTCTTCAGTTTGAGCTACCACTAACTCACTTGGAGTTATAAAACTCACCCCAACTTCCTTTTGTTAAACTTATAGTTTAATTAGCTTAATATCTTGTTTAAATAGTGATATGAGGATAACTTTGTGTTTTGGGTGGAGTTTTGGTTAAAATGAGATTATTATGGCTTAGTTAACGTAATTAGGTGTTATATGTGCTGTTTAAACCTAGTTGAATCACTGGATTTTACTAAAACGCCTTAAAAACTCAGATTAGAATTTTAAATGCGGTTTTATCAAGTTTTACGATACGAGAGACCTGCTTTATCTCTGATCTTTTCTAGTTTAGCAAATATGTTTAGATTAGTGTGCAGGCCTTTTAGAGTAGTGTGTAGGGTCTCGTGCCGGTTTTCCTCACGAAAATGCGGCGACTTCCCTTCATTTTCCGGCGTAGCCGGCCCCCATGTTGAGTTGGGTGTTGGTGTTTTGGCTAGTGATGTCTGTGTGGATTTGTCTGTGTTTGATATTGTTTGGGTATTATGTTTTTGCTGTGGGTGAAATCTGGCAGAGTTTGGTTAGTTGTAGTGTTTTGTGGACTTTGACGATATTTTGATGGTTTAGTTGGAGAATAGGGTAAATCAGAGGTTTTTAGGTTAGATTAGCTCTAATATGTGCTGTTGGTTTCACTTGGTTACTGTAATTTCACCTAATATCACTAGTGCACCCTTTTGTTGCAAACTAGTATTTTAAAACGTTTTGTTAAAACTAAACTTTAGGATACTAGAATCTTCTGTATCTGGGATTATAATTTTAGTAAGCAAACATATACATTAAGTTCTAATTTAAGTTAGGAAAATAGGGTAGAAACCTGGGCCTTTTTCACCTGATTTTGGCCGATATACTACCCCTAGTAGCCAGCCCAAATGTTTGGGAATTTGTTGGATTTTTGCAGGTAGTTGTCTGTAGGTATTGTGATGGGTTTGGTCTTGTTTGATTTTCCTGTTTTTGCTCCAGATTAAATCTGGGACCGTTTACCTATTTTTAGCATAGAGGGACTTGCGCGACACGTACGATACGAGTTGAGTTGGTTTGCTGTGTGTCACAGCGTGTCGCGGTGAGTTTTGGCATATGCATACACGTTACGTATCCACACGTGTTTAGGTCGCGATGCTTGTTTCTCGTATAACCTTGATATCGCGTTTTTGCAGGATTTTGTCTTCTGTGTGTTACTTTGTGTAAATTCTAGGTTCGCAGGCGGGGACTTTGAGCGCCGTGGAGAAAGGAAAGCAGGTGGTCGGATATACCTAGCACGAGATCACGGGTGAGTAGATGTAACATCTACAGGGGAAAATTGTTTGGATGGTGCAAGACGCCCGATAGTTCAGATAATTTATAAACTTCTAGTAGTACTAGTATCTATGAGTATAGTGCCTAGTTAATCATTTTGCTGCAATCACGATCCTATATACTTACATACATGTGCGAACTCATTGCATAGGACACTTGCACTATTGCCTGGGTTTTTATGCTGCACGAGTACTATTCATGCGGACACATACGCCTTGGTAATTGCTATGCCACAACACTAGATAACTTGTATAACCTGAAATCTAGAACAATTTCACTATATATAATGCTTAAACCTGTGCTAATGCATTTAAATTCCTCAGGATGAACATGTAGGATTGCTATTCATATGCATGTACCTCATTACATCATTCGTTCATGCCTAGCCTACTAGTCATACATTATAGTTCGATTGTTGATATTATAGACATCCATTATCATTGACATGTGCCTTTATGATGATTTTTTTGAGTATTTCAGCACTTGAGATTTATGAGATTTTGGGGAAAAGCCACAAGGATTTAATAAACCTCATATTATTTTAAACATTGAAAGTTGCGGTTTTTCTCGTGATATGATACATGTGTTGTCTACCATGAGTTTTTTGTTGGTTTTCGAGACCCGTTTCGAGAAGTTGGATGAACCGTCTCGGGTACATGGTGGGCCTAGTAAGGTACCCCGGGGCAAGAAGATCGAGGTGTAGACGATGAGCCTGGCAGGGGAAGACTACCTACCGGTGATTGTTGGCGCGGCGGATATCTAGAGTTTACCAACCGTGGTCGTGAGATGTTGAGATATTGATACTTTGAGATGGGTCAGCCGGACGGCTGGGGCCTGAGATACTGTGATATGGATACATGAGATTTGAGACAGTTGTTTGAGGTGTCGATACTGGACACGGATTTCTATTGATTCTATTGATATTATGTTGATATTTCAAAAGAGTTTTCTAAGAAGAAAATAATGTTTTTCTTATATCAACAGATTCAAATCACGAGTTGAAATTGATTCATGTTGCATACATACATGCTAGTACATCATGCTAGATTAGTATTGTACATTGATTCATGTAGCATACATATCTGCTAGTATATCATGCCATATCAGTATTGTTGATGTTATAACAGTTGTGTGCATGCTTACGATAGCCTCTATAAATGTTATTTATTAATCACGAGTTGGCAACTCACCCCCGTTGTGCCACAGCCTTTTTGAAGGTCTGCTCCGTCACCGCAGTAGCGGCGGACGCACTTGCTCCTTTTGCTCGTTTTGCCTGGACTTGAGGCTGTTGCTCATAGGTGGGTTTTGATATCATTTTGGTTTCTACCTTGTATATTCATTGTATCTAGAGTACTCCATCTACTGTACCTGCTATTGTATTGATGTATATTGACCTAGAGACGAGGCAGTGAGATTTGTGGACTTTATGTTGTATTTTTAGGTCGAGCTCACTTGAGCCGACATGATGTTATTACTTGTGCCTTTTATGCTCATATTGCACATTGATGATTTACATTGCATGGGATTTGAGTCCGCTTCAGCGAAGAGCTAGCTCCCGTTTGGGGATGCCTTATTCATGTTATATGTTTATTCGTGATTTGTACCTGTTTTAGGGCCAGTTTTTACAAATGAGACTCTGCCGAAATTTTTGGAAAAAGGTGAAGTTGTTTTTAAAGATTTTGATGTGACTTGTTTGGTTTTCCTTCACTCTATTTCTTAATCGGGTTTTGATTTCTGCGCTTTGGCTTACTTAGATTACGTACGCCTCGAGACGTTTCGTAATTTAAGTGCCAGTCACGTTCTGTACCTTTCGGGTCGTGACAAAGTTGGTATCAAAGCGATAGGTTTTACCTTTCTGAGTGTAGGATGACCCATGGTAGATGGCGTAAGTGAATTAAGCAGGGTAACGTACCGTGTGTATGTCCGCGGCATACTTGCGATACGGTACTCCACCTAAGTGACTTTAGGATATAGTTGCTTGAAATTCCTTCTTCAATTCCGTGTATCCTATGATCCTATTGCATTGTTCTTATTATCCTGTTTCTTGTACCAGCCACTATGCCACCGAAGGCTACGAGAGCGCAGAGGGCTGCCGCCCGAGATGAGATCCGAGCAGGTTCATCCGAGACGAGGACCGAGTAGGGTGGCGTACCCACCCTTCAGGGAAAGATTGATCCGCCTTCCCTAGGCCGCATGGATAGGCTAGAGTCTGGTATGGAGGAGCTACGACAGATGGTAGGAGGTATGCAGGAGTTACGGCAGATGGTTGGATCCTTAGTAGAGGCGAGTCGTGCACCGAGATCGGAGGACGCACTTACCACAGCACAGACTAAGATAGTACCTGCTGCCCAGACAGTTGCTCCTACTACTACCGTGGCTATTCCTGTATCACCACAGGATTTTATGAGGCCGAGACCCCCAGTCTTCACCGGTACAGATGCAGCGGAGGATCCGCAGACATTCTTTGACAAACTAGCTAGGATTTGCCATTCGCTCAGATGTTCTGACGACCGATGGGTGGAGCTTACGAGTTTCCGTCTAGAGGGCCTTGCGTAGACATGGTGTGAGTCGGTCGAGAGAGGTCGAGCTGCAGGTTTACCACCTATGACTTGGGATGAGTTCACAGCAGTATTTCTAGCCGGTTTCCTTCCAAAGAGCGTTCGTGATGCTAGAGCTTATAGTTTTGAGGGTTTGCGCAAGACTCCAGGGATGACAATATCCGAGTATGATGTCCAGTTTACGCAGTTGTCCAGATATGCTCCGTACTTGGTTGATACTGAAGAAAAAAGGGTAAAGAGGTTTATGATGGGACTTGACACCCAGTTATTTCTTGCCATCGGCGCCCCGCACTTCGACACTTATGCAGCTGTTATGGACACGGCCTTACGGATGGAGGCGCGTATTTCAGAGACTTCGGCCGTTTTTGGGCCGAAGAGGATTCGTACCGATATGCCAGCTCAGAGGCATCGTGCCGGATTCTTTCCGAGAGATGGTAGCGGCAAAGGAGTTGGACGAGGTCAGCTATTTGGTTCTTACCCGTAGGGACAGCAGGCGTCGCCAAGATGTTTTAGGTGCGGGAGTCCGCACCATCGTGTCAGAGACTGTATGGTGAGACGACAGGGAGCGGCGACTGTTCCACACGTGACTTTACCACCTTCACCACCTCCTCAGAGAGCTCTACTTCCTACCCCCGGTGGTGCTCCACGTCAGTTAGACGACCCCAGAGGTCGTGGACACGGCGGTCTTGTTCAGAGAGGACGAGGAGGAAGAGGCCGGGGTAGAGGTCAGCCAGCTATTGGCGAAGGGCATGCCCGAGTTTTCGCTTTGATTCCGAAGGATGCGCAGGCATCCAATGCCGTCGTGACAGGTACCTTGCCTGTATGTTCTTTCGACGTGCGGGTATTATTCGACCCAGGTTCCACACATTCGTATGTATCTACACACTTTGCACCGATGTTGGGCCATGAGTCATCGCCGTTAGATCAGTCGCTTGTGGTTATTATTACGGTAGGCGAGTCGTTTGTCACTCGTTTTGAGTTTCGATTGTGTTCTGTTCGTATCGGGGTGAGGGATTCATCAGTTGATTTGATTCTCCTCGATATGTTGGATGTTGATGTGCTTCTGGGAAAGGACTGGCTAGCTACTTGTTATGCATCTGTGGACTGCCATGAGAAGGAAGTCAGACTTAGCTTTCCGGGAGAGCCAGTCCTTGTTATTCAGGGAGATCGCAGTGTCACTTTTCCCAGCTTGATTTCATCTCTTCGCGTCAGTCAGCTATTATGGAAGGGATGTCAGGGATTCTTAGCGTCTGTTTGTGATACTCGAGCTGCGGAGGTTCCTTTGGACCACGTCCCGATTGTTAGAGAGTTCCCTGATGTTTTCCCTGATGAGCTGCCTGGGTTACCGCCTGAGCGCGATATTGAGTTCTGCATTGATTTGATCCCCGGCACAGGGCCTATTTCCATACCGTCTTTTCGGATGGCTCCGGCGGAGCTTAGAGAGCTGAAGGATCAGTTGCAGGATTTTTTAAATAAAGGGCTTGTTCGACCTAGTGTGTCTCCGTGGGGTGCTCCTGTCCTGTTCGTCAAGAAGAAAGACGGCAGTTTGCGCTTGTGCATTGATTACCACCAGCTGAACAGGGTTACCGTACGGAACAAATATCCCTTACCACGTATAGATGATTTGTTCGACCAGCTTCAGGGTGCGGGATACTTTTCGAGGATTGACTTGCGATCAGGTTACCATCAGTTACGAGTGAGGCAGGATGATATTCCGAGGACGGCTTTTCGCACGCGTTACGGGCACTATGAGTTTTTGGTGATGTCGTTCGGACTCACCAATGCACCAGCCGCGATTATGGATTTGATGAACCGCATTTTAATGTCGTATCTAGATCTGTTCATCATCGTGTTTATTGACAACATTTTGGTGTATTCCCGGAGCCGAGAGGAGCACGAGCAACACCTGCAGATCATATTGCAAACTTTGAGGGAGCACCAGCTGTTCGCGAAATTTTCCAAGTGCGCGTTTTGGCTTGACAATGTTGAGTTCTTAGGTCACGTGATTACGAGAGATGGCATATGTGTTGACCCGAGGAAGATCGAGGCCGTTCAGAATTGGCCCAGACCGACATCTGTTACAGAGATCCGCAGCTTCCTAGGCCTGACTGGCTACTACCGACGATTTGTTCAGGACTTCTCCCGTATCGCTGCACCGTTGACCGGGTCGACCCAGAAGGGAGTTCCTTTTGATTGGACCGAGGCGTGCGAGCATAGCTTCCAGCAGTTGAAGACTCTTCTGACTACTGCACCAGTGTTGTCATTGCCTTCGGGATCGGGCGGATTCGTGGTTTATTGCGACGCTTCGCGAGTGGGACTAGGTTGCGTGTTGATGCAGCACGACAAGGTTATCGCGTATGCTTCTCGGCAGCTGAAGGCGCATGAATAGAACTATCCTACGCACGATTTAGAGATGGCTGCCGTGGTGATTGCACTCAAGATCTGGAGACATTACCTATACGGAGAGTCATGCCAGATATTTACGGACCACAAGAGCTTGAAGTACATATTTCAGCAGCGAGACTTGAATCTGAGACAGTGCCGTTGGATGGAGCTGGTGAAAGACTATGATTGCGAAATCCTTTACCATCCGGGCAAGGAGAACGTGGTGGCAGATGCTTTGAATAGGAGGCCCGGAGGTAGTCTATCTTATTTGAGCACCATGCAGAGGCAGTCATTGGCAGATTGGCAGATTTTATGCGACAGTCAAGTTGAGTTCGAGTTCACTCCTATCGGGGGACAGCTTGCGCATATTCGTGCACGTCCGCAGTTGCTTGACCGTATTCACGAGGCACAGCCCAGTGATGACCGTCTTTCAGAGATCATGGAGCAGATTAGGCAGGGCAGAGTTTCCGAGTTCGTGATCGATGATCAGGGAGTACTGGGATTTGGGACTCGATTGTCCGTACCAGATTCTGAGGGACTGCGGCGTAAGATTCTTGAGGAGGTGCAAAGATCGATATATAGCGTTCATCCAGGTTCCACCAAGATGTACCGCGATCTGAGAGATGTTTATTGGTGGGACAGAATGAAGAGGGACGTCACAGATTTCGTGTCGAGATGCCTGACTTGTCAGCAAGTCAAGGCTGAGCACCAGAGGCCCGCTGGAGAGTTGCAGCCTTTGCCCATTCCGGAGTGGAAATGGGAGCAGATTTCTATAGACTTCGTTGTGGGTCTACCCAGGACCAGTCGAGGGTATGACTCCATTTGGGTGATCGTGGATCGATTGACGAAAGCGGTTCACTTCCTGCCAGTGAAGACCACTTTCGGTTTTACTCAGTATGCCCAGATTTACATCGACGAGATCGTACGGTCGCATGGTGTCCTGACTTGTATTGTGTCAGACCGAGGCACCCAGTTTACCAGCCGACTATGGCAGATACTTACGGAGGCGTTGGGCATCCGTTTGAGTTTCAGCACAGCATTTCATCCGCAGACCGACGGCCAGTCAGAGCGGACTATTCAGACTCCTAAGGACATGCTCCAGGCGTGCGTATTAGACTTCGGTGGTTGCTAGGATCATCATTTACCCTTGGTAGAGTTCTCCTACAACAACAGCTTTTAGGATACTATTCAGATGGCACCTTTCGAGGCCTTGTATAGGAGGAGATGTAGATCGCCCGTCTGTTGGACCGAGCTTAGCGAGAGCAGTATCTTGGGGCCGCATATTGTGCAGGAGACGACCGAGAAAGTACAGTTGATTCGAGATCGGATGAGAGCGGCTCAGAGAAGGCAGAAATCGTATGCGGACAGACGCCGTCGCAGAATAGAGTTCGCAGTTGGCGATCACGTTTTTCTGAGGGTCTCTCCGATTTGGGCGTGATGAGATTTGGGTGAAAAGGAAAGCTTAGTCCCAGATTTGTGGGTCCCTTCGAGATCCCCGAGCATGTCGACGCAGTTGCATATTGTTTGGCTCTTCCACCCAGCTTTCCGGACGTTCACCCCGTGTTCCTTTTGTCGATGCTATGCAGATATCTCCATGACCCTTCTCACACGTTTCAGCATCAGACCATTCAGCTTGAGCGTGATCTTTCGTGCACCGAGTAGCCAGTAGTGGTATTGGATCGGCAGGTGAAGAAACTTCGATCAAAGGTCTTGCCATCTGTGAAGATTCTTTGGCGTAGCCCGAATGGTGAAGAGATCACTTAGGAGGCCGAGGGCAAGATGCGGAAGAAAATTGCTCATCTCTTTGAAGGTATGTGTAGCAATATATTTAAATTCGGGGACGAATTTTCATTAAGGGGGGAAGATTGTAAGACCTTAGAATGTGATTAGGGGTTATTATTCTTTAATGTGGCGTTTTTAGTAAAATGTTTACCAAAACGGTTTTCAAATATTTTATCTGGATTTATGAATATTTAATTAGAATTTAATTTGGACTGCACACACATGTGCATGTAAACTAGGGTTAAGTTTGGGGTTAAACCATGTTTAGACAACCATGGTGGACTAACCCATTTAATTAGGCTAATATGAGTTAATTAGGTGCATTAGTTTTCATTTTAAAAAAAATATAATTAGCTTGTGTTAGGGGTTGACTTGAGTTAGAGAGAGAGAGAGAGAGAGAGCATGATGGGCTTGAGCCATGCTTGTAATTAATGAGGAGAGAGGGGGGGTTGACTCTCATAACTCTCATTTCTTTTTCAAACACTCAAACACTCACACATCATCACATCTCTCCCTCTCATTCTCTCTCACACATACACACAACAGCAGCAGCACACAGCAGCAGCAGCAACAGCACACAGCAGCAGCAGGAGCAAGCAGCAGCAGCATCAGACAGCAGCAGCAGCAGGCAGCAGCAGCAGCAAGCAGCCACAGCGAGCACTTGTTTTTCTTCTTCTTCTTCTCTTCTTCTTCTTCTTGCATCCAAGCTAAATTCTTCACCAAAGTCCATTTTCTTCACCAAATCCTTTGCAAACACTTCCATATGGCCAAGTCTTCAGTTTAAGCCACCAATAACTCACTTGGAGGTATAAAACTCACCCCAACTTCCTTTTGTTAAACTTATAGTTTAATTAGCTTAATATCTTGTTTAAATAGTAATATGAGGATAACTTTGTGTTTTGGGTGGAGTTTTGGTTCAAATGAGATTATTATGGCTTAGTTAACGTAATTAGGTGTTATATGTGCTGTGTAAACCTAGTTGTATCACTGGATTTTACTAAAACGCCTTAAAATCTCAGATTAGAATTTTAAATGCGGTTTTTATCAAGTTTTAGGATACGAGAGACCAGCTTTATCTGTGATCTTTTCTAGTTTAGCAAACATGTTTAGATTAGTGTGCAGGCCATTTAGAGTAGTGTATAGGGTCTCGTGCCGGTTTTCCTCCCGAAAATCCGGCGACTTCCCTTCATTTTCCGGCATCACCGACCCCCATGTTGAGTTGGGTGTTGGTGTTTTGTCTAGTGATGTCTGTGTGGATTTGTTTGTGTTTGGTATTGTTTGGGTATTGGGCTTTTGCTGTGGGTGAAATCTGGGAGAGTTTGGTTAGTTGTAGTGTTTTGTGCACTTTGACGATATTTTGATGGTTTTGTTGGAGAATAGGGTAAATCAGGGTTTTCAAGGTTAGATTAGCTTTAATATGTGCTGTTGGCTTCACTTGGTTACTGTAATTTCACCTAATATCTCTAGTGCACCATTTTGTTGCAAACTAAGTGTTTTAAAATGTTTTGTTAAAACTAAACTTTAAGATATTAGAATCTGTTGTATCTGGGATTATAATTTTAGTAAGCAAACATATACATTAGGTTCTAATTTGTGTTAGGAAAATAGGGTAGAAACCTGGGCCTTTTTACCTGATTTTGGCCGATATACTTCCCCTAGTGGCCGGCCCAAATGTTTGGGAATTTGTTGGATTTTTCCAGGTAGTTGTCTGTAGGTATTGTGATGGGTTTGGTCTTGTTTGATTTTCCTGTTTTTGCTCTAGATTAAATCTGGGACCATTTACCTATTTTTAGCGTAGCGGGACTTGCGCGACACGTACGATACGAGTTGAGTTGGTTTGCTGTGTGTCACAGTGTGTCGCGGTGGGTTTGGGCGTATGCATACACGTTACGTATCCATACGTGTTTAGCTCGCGATGCTAGTTTCTCGTATAACCTTGATATCGCGTTTTTGCAGGATTTTGCCTTATGTGTGTTACTTTGTGTAAATTCTGGGTTCGCAGGCGGGGACTTCGAGCGCCGCGGAGAAAGGAAAGCACGTGGTCGGATACACCTAATACGAGATCATGGGTGAGTAGATGTAACATCTACGGGGGAAAATCGTTTGGATGGTGCAAGACGCCCGATAGTTCAGTTAATTTATAAACTTCTAGTAGTACTAGTATCTATGAGTATAGTGCCTAGTTAATCATTTTGCTGCAATCACGATCCTATATACTTACAAACATGTGCGAACTCATTGCATAGGACACTTGCACTATTGCCAGGGTTTTTATGCTGCACGAGCACTATTCATGCAGACACACACGCCTTGGTAATTGCTATGCCACAACACTAGATAACTTGTATAACCTGAAATCTAGAACAATTTCACTATATATGATGCTTAAACCTATGCTAATGCATTTAAATTCCTCATGATGAATATGTAGGATTGCTATTCATATGCATGTACCTCATTACATCATCCGTTCATGCCTAGCCTATTAGTCATACATTGCAGTTCGATTGTTGATACTATAGGCATCCATTATCATTGACATGTGCCTTTATGATGATTTTCTTGAGGATTTCAGCACTTGAGATTTATGAGATTTTGGGGAAAAGCCGCAAGGATTTAATAAACCTGATATTATTTTAAACATTGAAAGTTGCGGTTTTTCTCGTGATATGATACATGTGTCATCCACCATGAGTTTTCTGTTGATTTTCGAGACCCGTTTCGAGGAGTTGGATGAACCGACATGGGTACATGGTGGGCCCGGTAATGTACCCCGGGGCAAGAAGATCGAGGTGTAGACGATGAGCCTGGTAGGGGAAGACTACCTACCGGTGATTGTTGGCGTGGCGGATATTCAGAGGATACCGACCGTGGCTGTGAGATGTTGAGATATTGATACTTTGAGATGGGTCATGATTGAAAGAATTAAAGTTAACCGCAATCAAGACGGTGTCGCTATGCAGCTAGCCGGTTGAGCACGGGTCGATCCACAGGGAGATGGTTGTATGTCCTTTCTTGTGTTAGACGAGTCAATAAAGAATTTGTATGTTTTGTTTGATTCTAACCTATGTGTATTATTTGCAAGTATGAAGTTTGTTAAGAAAAAGATACGAGATTATAAGCTAAAGAAATCCGTACTCGAAACCTTTGAGCCGAATCTTGACCAATTGAAGCTAAGCAATCGGCAACAACGTGGATTAGGGGATTTAAGCGCGGTATTCGTGGAATCCGGCTTATTTACCCTTGTCCTTCCGTTCTTGTCTCTTGCTTTCGCCTCCGGCCAAACCGAACGCAACCGGTCGCGGTTAGGAATCACCGTTACCTTGTCAGGGTACGGTGCCTAACGGAGCGCTTGCGTATGGTTTGGGCGGAGTTCAATGGAAAATACGGGAAAAGGAAATGGCAAAGAAAATCTTTAACTTATAATACCGTATTTTATCTTAACAACAATAATTACATTCATTCACAAAAGAGAACCAAAAAGAGAGAACAAAAAGAAAAGAACAAAGAAAAGAAAAGATACAAGAAAGAAAGTGCATGAAATAAAATTGCATGAAATAAATTGCAAGTAATAAAAGCAAGAATGAAAAATGCAAGTAATAAATAAGCAAAAAAAAAGAACACGGAAGTAGAACCCAAGCCAAGCATGTGCTCAATAGCCAACCCTTAAACTTGCAAGCTCAATGAAGAGGTTGCAAGATCAAGGGAAGGGTAGAGAACGCATGTGAAGTGAAGAACTAGTCCCGTGAGAAAATACGACCCTTGAGATCAATAACTAACCCTTAACCATTCAAGCTCAATGAAGAGGTTGAATGATCAAGAGAAAGCAAAAATCTCAAGGGGAAGAAGGAACAAAAAAGAATGATGCAAAACCCTCATCTTCATTGATCTCCCACTCAAAAGCTCTCACTACAATTTCATGGAAAAAGAATGAAGAAGAAGAAGAAGAACTATACAAAAAAACTACAAAAGAGGCTACAAGAATGAACACCAAGGTTGGGCTCAGATCTGCTGTATTTATAGGCAGGAGAATGGAGTTCTAGGGCAACCACCAGACCAGAAATGGAGTACCCAAAATACCCCCAAAAGACGACAACATGAGGCCACAGTACGGCCGCGGATCCGCGGCCTGGACCCCACTTTGGCCGCGGATCCGCGCCCCTATAGTGGTGTTAGGGTGTGGTCTTCTGTGTATCTCCCTGGTCTTCTGTCCCCTCTTGTCTGGTACATGTATTTTCTGATAATTTCTTCCAGAATATCAGCAGAATTCATAGTCCAAGATTGTTATCTTTTCTTCACTTTTGACTTTATCTCTCTTGAGCTCCGCGCACCCATTGATTCTTGTGCTGCCCCCCTCATGCTCTGTGCTTGTCCGAGACACGAATGACCACTGTCATATGTCTTGTCTCTGGAACTGGTACTCGGCACTGGACGGATATGGATGACCGGAACCCGGCTTTTATCTGCTGTGACAGATGTTCTGTATTTGGTGTAACTGTGGAGATTTGTCTTGATTTGCAATATTTGGACTGAAAACCTGTACTCTGTAAATATGTAACAAACACGGATTAAAAGTACCTACCTATAAACAACCGAGCGTAAGAATGGGCGGTATAAAATGCAGTATTCTGTGATGAACAAATACCCCCAAACTTAACTTTTGCTCGTCCCGAGCAAAACCAATTATTCACAAAAAATAAAATGATAACCGCACTTTCGCAGGGAACGCGATTGCACTGAGCGCGTGCAACAAGCCGTTAAACCTCTAGGTGTCCCTAGTAGGAGGAGTGTTGTCTCCTGAGGGTTTTCAGCGGATACTACCCACAAAATCCGGTCAAGTTGGTTTCGTAAAATAACTAAGATTCAAACCCTAAAGTTTTGTTTTTAGAAAATAATAATTCTATAATCCTAAGTCTAGACCATCGAACCTTTATTTTTCACACCTCGCTTCTTATTTAACTACAGATTTTATATGTCTTTACGTGCAGTGCAAATAGAGTCGTTAAGTTCCGGAAGGATCGATTAAAGTCATCATGTCGCACAATAAAGCCCAGATAACAATTTTAAAAGGATCACATAAGTTTTATAACGAGTTAAGCATTTTTCAAGTTTCGTTTTCCAGTAAGGTTTCAACTTCAGAATTTCTATCTTCCTTAACAGGAAACTAAGTCGTATTTTTCACTCCACCTTTTTCTTGTTTTCATTTCATACACACCTCTGTGAACGTGCAATAGTCTTTATCATAGAGTAAAATCTTCATATCTCCGTTAAATTTTTTTTATAAAAGCTTGTCTTTTATCAAGATTATTCTCACACAAAGAACCGTTAGGAATTTTAACTCGGAGAGAACACTTGCTTGACTTTGTTTTTATCTGGACTTTCTAGGCTTCTTAGCGAGCTTTGGGCCAATGCACCCAAACCAGTTGGTTTTAGGGCATTAGGTGTAGAAACACACCAGCGGACTTAATTACTCAAGTTACCTAGGTCCAAAAACAAAAGACAGTTTGGCGTGAAAAACATGATGATTCAATACGAACGGAGATATAACCGGTAGTTCAATTATTTTTTTTGGATAAAAGACGTGTTTAGTGGGTTCGGTGTGTAATCATTCCAATCAAGTTTCAGATGGGTTATTTTTCAGACTTAGTTCCAATTAAGGCATCAATAACATTCCTTCATATTCACTTACTTCATAAACTATTCTTGATATATTACTTATTTCAGAACAAACCTATTTGATCCTCAGAAAATCATTTATCTATTTAAAAGTTTTTTAAACATAAAAGACTTGTCATCTAATTCCCAAAAACTCACGACACGTGTAGTGTGATGTAAAGACGTATATCAGCTATAGTTAACATCAAAGGAGAGTTATCTTTCAGGTTTTCAAAATCCAAGCATAAGATCTAGTTATTCCTATTTTTTCAAACAAAAACCGTCGAAATGTTGAATCAGAGTTCTTTCACAAGCTAACTTGACAAAAAAGTTTTTATATTTTTAGAAAATTTTCAGATTTTTATGGATTTTATGTATTTAATATGCAGATGCAAAATATACATATGAATGCGAAGGAAGAAAGCTTACCGAGCACACCCCCAAACTTAAACTTGACAGTGCCCTCACTGTCAGGCTATACCAAGAGGGTCAAAATTGCCGGCGCTCCCTAAAAACAAATTATATACAACAAAGAAAACCAAAAATATATACAAAAAAAAAAGGTGTCCCCCCCAAACTTAAGTAAAACAGTGTTACCACTGTTAAGCATTGAAGTTCAGGATTAGGGGGGAAAGAACAGTATCAAGCTATACAAGGCCTTACACAGGCCAAAAGTTAGTACCAACCATTCAAAGATTTTATCGTGAAAAAGCAGTGGTTGGTCAAAGAAGGCGTAGAGAAAAGAAATGGAGAATACGCGAGACCGTATGGAGATAGAAGCGAGATACGGTCTCGGTATATCAGAAGAAGAAGAATGGCGGAAGGGAAAAAGAAGTGGAATACGAACTTGAGGGTGCAAATGGAGTAAATAGATTAGCACAATTTGTGATGACCGATGTGTGAAAAGTGATTGTGCTAATATATTTACTCGTCGAGAAATTGGGTCGAATCCCTCAAGATTCGTAAGAAACCATGGGTACGCCGAACTCGGTAAACCAGACATATGAAATGAAAGTGATACGGTTTCTTGCATGGTCGGAACGATGGAAACGGTGGGGGGAGGTGATTGAGGAAGGGTATCGGTTAAGGTTTCGGGAGGGTGTACACAGTCAATGACAGGGACAGGATGAATGGGAAAATCCGACTCATCAATTAACACTGGTTCATCCTCAAAACTATCCTCAATATTCTCCTCAAAATTTAGCACATCCATGCACTTCTCTTCAAAATCCAGACGCATATGGGGTTCGGGAAAAACATTTAATGACTCGGGATGATGATTTGAAGAGACAAACTCAGCCAAATCTACGGGTTCATCATCCAAAATATTCCCGGCGTCAATATCCTTAATCCAGTGAAAATCAAAATTCTCTGACACCTCAAAAGCATGGATATCAATCGATTCAGGTTCTAAAGTGGAGGTGTAGAGGTCAAAAGGTTTGGGTGTGGTTTCACTTGGAAAGGACCCTTCACAATCAGGTAAATCAAACACTACAAAGTCGCACAACTCATTAATCATTCTATCTTCAATTGATAAAGCATGTGGGATACTCGATAGACTTTCAAAACAGTAGTTGTGGGATTCAATTTGGGACGGGTAGGTTTGATTTAGAAGTGGGTACATCTCACTCTCTCCACTCAAATTCACAGCCTGTCCTACCGCCTCATCATACATTGGAAAATTCGGAGCTAGCTGGAAACTAACTACCGGGTCAGTAGGTTGTATGAGAGCGGCCATGGACGCATTCAAATCCATCATCTGTTGGCTTGACGCTACCCTAAAGTCTTCCAAGGACTGTTCTAGACTAGACATTGGTTGTGAAGGGGTTTCAGTAAAAGATTCAAAGTTGTTTAGATACTGAAAACTCCCAAATGGCGGTTCTGATGCAATGTCTAGGGAAGGTGCAAAAGTAGGGTAGGATTGGTAGGAATTGAATGGCTGGACAGGAGTGGGATCAACATTGGGATAAGAAGGTAAATGGAATTGTTGATCCCAAGAATTCGAAGTGGTGAAAGGGGTGAAAGATCGGCTACGGGATTGTTGAATACGTTCAGCAAGAGACATAGGTCTGGTTGCTACAACTGGACTTTCAAAAGGGGTATCAACGCAAGAAGGGGTGAATGTCTGAAATGGTTGATACGAAGTGGATTGCGGGGTCCAGTTGTTCGTCCTAGACGCGTCTATCCGATCTTTCAAAGAAATTTTGGGCATGGAGGGGTCGTTCGAAGTTCGACCAAAACAAGAACCGTAGGAAGTTATGTCTGGTTGTGGGTACCAAAGTTCGGCAAGAGTTTTGCGAGGTGGAGTACCCATGATATGAAGAGAGAAAGAAAGAAAGGCAGAGAAAAGGAGGGGAAAAAGAATGTGATATTTTTATTTTTTTAAATTATTATTTTTTATATATTAACAAAAGAATGAAGTATACACAAAAAGAATATGGACAAAAATAATCACGATACAAAAAATTACCACACACCTAATCGTTCTAGGGTTCACCTAGGTCAACTAGACCTGCTCAAGAACTTGATTGTCGAAGTTAAACTGTGTCGAGAAACAGACTCAAGATACACTGATCACGAGGACAGGTAAGTGCAGAGGTAAGGGGAGGTTTTCCAACGCTTTCGCGAAGTTCCTTAATTAAATAACCCTTTCTCTTTTGGCGGTTTCGCCGTTAACACTTTCCTAGACACCCCGTAAACAATATACCGTTAAGCGAGTTTCTAAACACGGTTAACTTCTCCTAATGAGCGCGAAGTCCTTAAGGCTTAAAGTCTAATTTCTTTTAAAATTTGTGCGGGTAGACGTTATGCTCAAGTTCGTGATTTGTGGGCCACGGAAAAGGTGATGAAATCATTTACCGTATGTTGTGGGGTTCGCTTGCCCTTAAGTCCGTATTAATGTATGCAATGCGCAATTCAAAAATTCTATAAAGAATCAAACAATCGTTTTTTAGTTTTAAGCGCGGCGCTGCAACAAATACGGGTTAGTCAATTTTTTTAGCGTTTGCTAGCGAACTTGCAAAGAATCCTGCAAAGAATAGTATATTGGAAGCGTCGGATTTGAGAAGAAGGTGTTAGTAAAATACGTACCGTTAAGTTTTGGGTTAGGAAACCCCCGTTGAATCAAATCCGGTCAGCTTGAAAAGTTCGCTTGCGCGGGTCAAACTACCCGGATCTTTGGCACTGTACTTCGTAATCACCCTTGCCTTGAATGCACACTTTGCTCCCCACAATCGCAGTTTGCAAATACGCAAAAATCTGCACACTTGCCCACAAAAATGATCAAAAAAAAAAAAAAAGATTTTTTTTTTTTATAAATATAAACAAAAAGAATATTAACCCGAATAACAAGAAAGAAAATACGCTACCGTCTCCCCGGCAACGGCGCCATTTGATTGAAAGAATTAAAGTTAACCGCAATCAAGACGGTGTCGCTATGCAGCTAGCCGGTTGAGCACGGGTCGATCCACAGGGAGATGGTTGTATGTCCTTTCTTGTGTTAGACGAGTCAATAAAGAATTTGTATGTTTTGTTTGATTCTAACCTATGTGTATTATTTGCAAGTATGAAGTTTGTTAAGAAAAAGTTACGAGATTATAAGCTAAAGAAATCCGTACTCGAAACCTTTGAGCCGAATTTTGACCAATTGAAGCTAAGCAATCGGCAACAACGTGGATTAGGGGATTTAAGCGCGGTATTCGTGGAATCCGGCTTATTTACCCTTGTCCTTCCGTTCTTGTCTCTTGCTTTCGCCTCCGGCCAAACCGAACGCAACCGGTCGCGGTTAGGAATCACCGTTACCTTGTCAGGGTACGGTGCCTAACGGAGCGCTTGCGTATGGTTTGGGCGGAGTTCAATGGAAAATACGGGAAAAGGAAATGGCAAAGAAAATCTTTAACTTATAATACCGTATTTTATCTTAACAACAATAATTACATTCATTCACAAAAGAGAACCAAAAAGAGAGAACAAAAAGAAAAGAACAAAGAAAAGAAAAGATACAAGAAAGAAAGTGCATGAAATAAAATTGCATGAAATAAATTGCAAGTAATAAAAGCAAGAATGAAAAATGCAAGTAATAAATAAGCAAAAAAAAAGAACACGGAAGTAGAACCCAAGCCAAGCATGTGCTCAATAGCCAACCCTTAAACTTGCAAGCTCAATGAAGAGGTTGCAAGATCAAGGGAAGGGTAGAGAACGCATGTGAAGTGAAGAACTAGTCCCGTGAGAAAATACGACCCTTGAGATCAATAACTAACCCTTAACCATTCAAGCTCAATGAAGAGGTTGAATGATCAAGAGAAAGCAAAAATCTCAAGGGGAAGAAGGAACAAAAAAGAATGATGCAAAACCCTCATCTTCATTGATCTCCCACTCAAAAGCTCTCACTACAATTTCATGGAAAAAGAATGAAGAAGAAGAAGAAGAACTATACAAAAAAACTACAAAAGAGGCTACAAGAATGAACACCAAGGTTGGGCTCAGATCTGCTGTATTTATAGGCAGGAGAATGGAGTTCTAGGGCAACCACCAGACCAGAAATGGAGTACCCAAAATACCCCCAAAAGACGACAACATGAGGCCACAGTACGGCCGCGGATCCGCGGCCTGGACCCCACTTTGGCCGCGGATCCGCGCCCCTATAGTGGTGTTAGGGTGTGGTCTTCTGTGTACCTCCCTGGTCTTCTGTCCCCTCTTGTCTGGTACATGTATTTTCTGATAATTTCTTCCAGAATATCAGCAGAATTCATAGTCCAAGATTGTTATCTTTTCTTCACTTTTGACTTTATCTCTCTTGAGCTCCGCGCACCCATTGATTCTTGTGCTGCCCCCCTCGTGCTCTGTGCTTGTCCGAGACACGAATGACCACTGTCATATGTCTTGTCTCTGGAACTGGTACTCGGCACTGGACGGATATGGATGACCGGAACCCGGCTTTTATCTGCTGTGACAGATGTTCTGTATTTGGTGTAACTGTGGAGATTTGTCTTGATTTGCAATATTTGGACTGAAAACCTGTACTCTGTAAATATGTAACAAACACGGATTAAAAGTACCTACCTATAAACAACCGAGCGTAAGAATGGGCGGTATAAAATGCAGTATTCTGTGATGAACAGGTCAGCCGGACGGCTGGGGCCTGAGATACTGTGATATGGATACATGAGATTTGAGATAGTTGTTGGAGGTGTCGATGCTGGACATGGATTTCTGTTGATTCTATTGATATTACGCTGATATTTCAAAAGAGATTTCTAAGAAGAAAATAATGTTTTTCTTATATCAACAGATTCAGATCACGAGTTGAAATTGATTCATGTTGCATACATACCTGCTAGTACATCATGCTAGATTAGTATTGTACATTGATTCATGCAGCATACATATCTGCTAGTATATCATGCCATATCAGTATTGTTGATGTTATGACAATTGCGTGAATGCTTACGATAGCCTTTATAAATGTTATTTATTACTCACGAGTTGGCAACTCACCCCCGTTGTGCCACAGCCTTTTTGCAGGTCCGCTCCGTCAGCGCAGTAGCGGCGGACGCACTTGCTCCTTTTGCCTGGACTTGAGGCTGTTGCTCGTAGGTGGGTTGTGATATCATTTTGGTTTCCATCTTGAATATTCATTGTATCTAGAGTACTCCATCTACTGTATTGATGTATATTGACCTAGAGACAAGGCAGTGAGATTTGTGGACTTTATGTTGTATTTTGAGGTCGAGCTCACTTGAGCCGACATGATGTTATTACTTGTGCCTTTTATGCTCATATTGCACATTCATGATTTAAATTGCGTGGGATTTGAGTCCGCTTCGGCGAAGATCTAGCTCCCGCTTGGGGATGCCTTATTCAAGTTATATGTTTATTCGTGATTTGTACCCGTTTTCGGGCCAGTTTTTACAAATGAGACTCTGCCAAGATTTTTGGAAAAATGCGAAGTTTTTTTTAAAGATTTGATGTGACTTATTTGGTTTTCCTTTACTCTATTTCTTAATCGGTTTTTGATTTCTGGGCTTTGGCTTACTTAGATTACGTACACCTCGAGACGTTTCATAATTTAAGTGCCAGTCACGTTCCTTACCTTTCGGGTCGTGACAGAAATAATGCAGCACGTGATGGTGAAGCAGACAAAGCAAAGAACTCATGTTTAATACTAAAGCAGGCTCCCCATAAAATAGGGTGTACTCTCCATTTTACTTATTAAGGAAAGATCTTAATTTTCAATATTAATTCAACTCTTATCTCGATGTAGATGCTTATTAATTAAGGGCAATTTTTTACGTTCTAGTCCCCAATTGTTTACTGATGGAGGTTGTGATCTCCTTCAGATGTTATCTTCTGCTGATCTATAGCGAGCGTTGATGGATGGCTGAGATTGAGTTTGAGGGTCGCCTCTTGATGCGTGTGGATCTCAATGGGCTTGATTTAGGAATGAAGCCGAGCTACCTGCAAAGAAGTCCCGCAGTGGTAGTACCTCCGTGGACCCTCCGACGATCAAGTTAGTCGGGGTATTTTGGCAGAGCAACGGCCTATTCGGGTAAAATTGCCTTACCCGAGTCGTCTGAGAAGGGGGTTTATATAGTGGAAGCCATGGGTTGGTGGGCGTGAGATTCATCTTGACTCCGAGGCGGTGAAGGAAGTGATGAGGCGCTCCGGTCTCCGGGCTGCGAAGGCGGTGGAGAACTACAGGACGTCGGATCAATTCTACGCCGACCTCGCCGAAGCCTTGGCCCTCGTCTGGTATGATGACCTCGATGTCGTCATGACGCTGATGCCGGAGTTTCCCGACGCTAAGCTCCGGCTCGAGTACCCCATCAAGGGTGATGTGCAGGGGGATGCTGCCGGAATCGTCGTCGGGGGGCCTCTGTTGGGGGCGGTGGGGAGAAGGCGGTTACCTTGGCTCCAAGCGCTGAAGCTCACGCGGTGGGCGCCGACCCTCAAGCAGCCACCCGGCTCTCGATGTGGCCGTGGAACACGTCGAGATCCTTCCTGGCCCTGAGGCCTGAGTCTCCCTGCCTTCGTTTTTGCATATTTTTTTTTCGTCTTGGAATTTTGTAGGCCTTTGGGCGATTTTGTAAGGCTGAGGAGCCCAGAATACCTTTGTAAAGACTCCTGAGTTGTGAATAAAAGCCATTTTTCAGAAATTCGTGTTGCAACCTTTACATTTTGTGGTAATGTCTCATTCTGCTCGCCTGATGAGCATTAGGTCAGCGGCCGGTTCTATAGTTGGCGATCGCGTGTCGAGTTAAACCCAGTAGTCTGTCAAGTGTGGAAAGACCGGTGTAAGGTCGTCGTCTTTATGGCCCAGAAGTCAAGGTGGCGATCGCTCGATGAAGATACGTCGAGTTGGACTGGCGACCACCGCTTTTAAGATTGGTCGGCGTCGCCGAGGTTGAGGTCTGACCCTTAGCATAGACGGGCAAGGGGTTACCCACTAAGGATGGACAGAGCAGGAAAGCTGCTCGGTAGCCTCTAAATGAGGGCTTCGATCCTTGGCGTCGATGGGTAGTGAACTACCAGCCATGGATGGACCGAGCAGGGTAGCTGCTCGGTTGCCTCTTGGCGAAGGCTTTGATCCTTTGCGTAGATGTGCAAGAAGTTTCCTACTAAGGATAGACCGAGAAGGGTAGCTGCTCGGTTGCCTCTTGGCGAGAGCTTTGATCCTTGGCGTCATTGGGTAGTGAACTACCGGCCATGGATAGACCAAGCAGGGTAGCTGCTCTGTTGCCTCTTGGCGAGGGCTTTGTTCCTTAGCATAGATGGGTAAGAAGTTACCCGCTAAGGATAGACCGAGCAAGGTAGCTCCTCGGTTGCCTCTTGGAGAGGGCTTTGATCCTTGGCGTTGGTGGGTAGTCAACTACCAGCCATGGATGGATCGTGCAGGGTAGCTGCTCGGTTGCCTCTTGGCGAGGGCTTTGATCCTTAGCATAGATGGGTGAGAATTTACCCGCTAAATATAAACCAAGCAGGGTAGCTGCACGGTTGCCTCTTGACGAGGGCTTTGATCCTTGGCGTCGGTGGGTAGTGAACTACTAGCCATGGATGGACCGAGCAGGGAGCTGCTCGGTTGCCTCTTGGTGAAGGCTTTGATCCTTAGCATATATAGGTGAGAAGTTACCCGCTAAGGATAGACCGAGCAGGGTAGCTGCTCGGTTGCCTCTTGGCAAGGGCTTTGATCCTTAGCGTCGGTGGGTAGTGAACTACCAGCCATGGATGGACCGAGCAGGGTTGCTTCTCGGTGGACTCTTGGCGAGGGCTTTGATCTTTAGCGTTGATGAGTGAGAAGTTACCCGCTAAGGATAGACCGAGCAGGGTAGCTGCTCGGTTGCCTCTTGGCGAGGGCTTTGATCCTTGGCGTCGGTAGGCAGTGAACTACCAGCCATGGATGGACCGAGCAGGGTAGCTGCTCAGTTACCTCTTGGCGAGGGGTTTGATCCTTAGCGTAGATAGGTGAGAAGTTACCCGCTAAGGATAGACCGAGCAGGGTAGCTTCTCGGTTGCCTCTTGGCGAGGTCTTTAATCCTTGGCGTCGGTGGGTAGTGAACTACCATCCATGGATGGATCGAGCAGGGTAGTTGCTCGGTTGCCTCTTGGCGAGGGCTTTGATCCTTAGCGTAGATGGTTGAGAAGTTACCTGCTAAGGATAGACCGAGCAGGGTAGCTGCTCGGTTGCTTCTTGGCGAGGGCTTTGATCCTTGATGTCGGTGTGTAATGAACTACCAGCCATGGATGGACCGAGCAGGGTATCTGCTCGGTTGCCTCTTGGAGAAGGATTTGATCTTTAGCGTAGATGGGTGAGAAGTTACCCGCTAAGGATAGACCGAGAAGTGAGGCTGCTTGGTTTATCGAGGCTCTGCCCGACCCTCCGAGGTGTTTGAATATCAGGGAGAGTGACCGTCGCGGGCGGCACGTGGCAGAAACGCATAGGGGAGGCAAAGCGTTCAAAGATCTGCATCGCTCCGACTTCGATTCGCCGAGAAATACGGGATATCCGCCACTTAGCGGTACAGTATTGGAAGGATCGAGCGAATCCTTAGATTCGTGCCTGTGCGCGTGCAAATCTGGACTCTTGGGGGCGCTGTGGAGGCTATAAAATAGAGATGGTGTGGTTCTTATTCCTAGCTTTGCACCCCGAAACATAAGAATGGACGAATTCCCTTTTTCCATCCCCGATATCATTTCCATCGAAGATGTATACTTGTACGACCAGCTGATCTCCAAGGAGACGCTTCAGGCGGTGGTTCGGCGTGTGGAGGACCATTTCGGCCGCCTGCTTCCCCGGCGATCACCCTTTCTCCAGCCACTGATGTACTCGATTTGGAGGGCATCGCTGGGGCTGCACGACCCCTTGTCCGAGCAACTGAAGGATGAGGCGGTTAGCAAGCTGAGGTCGTTATGCCGTTTCAGCCTGATCTCGAAGAGTCGGCACGATTGCTTGGTGGCCATCGTCCTCGAGTGTTACCAACTGAGGTATCTCGCCGACGGGTGCCCGGCTGGAGAGTCCTCCGGCCCGTCCGTTGAGTTGAGGGTTCACGGGCAGCATCGGAGGCAGAGGTCCGAGGCGGCAAGGGCTCGGCTGGCGGCAATCTCTTCGGATTACCACGAGCAATGCTTCCTGCACCCCCTTCCCACGCTGTTGTAATTTCAATTTTTATGTAAGGCTGAGGAGCCCGTAATACCTTATAAATGAATAAAGTTCTCCTTTTTGCGATACTCTATTGTTTCCGTCTTACTATTAAAAGAAGAACTTAGAAAAATTTACATCACTTTTATGAAAGAAGAAATATATATTCATAGATATTCTTTTCAAAGGTACAACTTAAGCTTCTCGGTGTTGTGGGGTCATGGAAACTTGCGAACCGCAGCGTCTTATAAGCGATAAGCATCGTCGGGAAGGACCTCGGAGACGAGGAATGGGCCATCCCACTTCGGAGAAAACCAGTGTAGCTTGCCCTGATCAACGAACTCGTTCCGCCTTAAGACCGAGTCTCATCGGCCCCAGGCGCACCCCCCGCTGATACGACCATGATTTGGCCGATCGTCAACTCGCCGGGAAGGGGATGGTGCTCTTGCTTTCGGTCGGCCTGCCGCTTGTCTCGTAAGTATCTTTCCAGGTGCCTTGAGCGGATTAGCTCCCCGATGTAATCTAGGAGCTATTTGCAGTTCTCGGCGGGGTGTCCCTGCGACTTATGGAAAGCTCAGCAGAGGCCTCGTGTCTGTTTGGCCGCCTTATGGTCGACCGGGGGGAGTTTGAAGAATCTCTCACCCTTTGCCTCTTCCAACAGCTCTGTCTGGGTGACGTTGAGCGGGGTATACTCCTGGAACTTTGGGGAGTAGGGCTTTGGCTTCTCTATCTACTTTTTATCCTCTCTTGCCTTCTTCTTCTGGTCGATCTGGTCTCTCCGAGGTAAGTTGGCGTTCACCTCGGACTTAAGCTGAATTTCGCGCCCGCCAGCCCATTGCTGCCACTATATAAACCCCTCTCTCAGACGACTCAGGTAAGGCAATTTACCCGATTAGGCCGTTACTCTGCCAAAATGCAGGGTTACCCAAGACGGCAGCAAGGTTTCAGGAGGTACCGTCCATTCAAAATTCAAAAATTTGCCGTATTAGCTAACCCTAACAAAGAATCGTAAACCAGAAATCGACGAAAAAAAATGCATACACTTTGCAAGTCTAGTGAGGAAGGAATACAACCTTTGTAGACAGGTCCTTCACTTCAGTAGCTTCATGTAGAAGTCCCCTTCGCTGCGATCGTAAACTCCGGACTCTAGAGAGGCTCCACGAAGAAACGAACATGCTTGCTTCTATGACTTCGAGGCCGATGATGATCTACGTCGGGGAGAAACTAACCCAAGCTGTTTCTTCACTAGGTCAAGAACTTTGTGAAGAGAACACCCTCTACTAAATGGCTAGTAGTAGAGAATGATGAAGTAGGAAGTTTGCTCACATTAGAAATCATTTTCTCACTCATTTTCTCACAACTCCATTGAAGCTAGTAAGCTTGGAGGAAGAAGAAGAAGATGAAGAACTTAACTCATCAAATGAATTATGTAACCATGGGTGGTTAAGTCATCATGCTTAACTCATGTAGAGAATTAACCAAGCTATAAGGTTAAGGGTTGGGTTAAATAATATCTAAAGAAATGACAAAAGAGAAGACTTTGTCAATATTTCTACAAGTTTCATGTAAGCTTGACAACATTGACCAAGTCAATGCTCTTTTGTAATAACTTAAGAAAATAAAAACCTTAACTTAACCCTAGGTTTGATATAAATATATCACATATATACAATGTGTACATCAGGTGAGAAAAGAAATCATAAGTGAGCTAATACTAGTTAATGTAATGTAATATATCAAATATATAATTATATATTAAATTATTAAATCAACTCTTGATTTAATAATCCGGCTATAACTGACTAATAACTTGTGTAACAACTTATCGAATCAACACTTGATCCGATAACCCGGCTATATCGCATATAACCGACCAATGTCACAAATAGCGAGAATAGAATACGGTATCACATATCGTATCAATCTCGGTCCCGCACATATCACGTATGTGCTCCTACTCCGTTTCGCTTGAGACAGGAAACCCCTGTGTAGGACTCTAAAGACTCGTCAATACGCCGACAGTAGGTGATGATCATATCAAACACCCACAAGCCTCAAGCGGTCTGCTAAACGAAACGGCCACCCGGATATTGAGCGATCAGAAGATCAACAAGTAAGCCTGCTCACACTCCTGCGAATCCAATCAGTAACACTACCGTACAGTCCGGTCTCTTCCTTTGATATATCGCATATCTCGTCAAGGGGTGGTAAACGTCAGACCCTAGTAACTCGATAAGTCATGCCGATATAAGGCTCATAACGGGTCGAGAAACTACTGATAACACTTACCAGTATATCTCTGAAGCAGCCTTGGCCAAGGACTTCCTGTTATAGCTAATTGAGCACAGCGCAACATCAACTGAAGGGTTCCTAGGCACACTAATGAGGTCTACAAACCCTAATACGGATCGTTATTATATTCCCAACATCAACTGAAGTGATCAAACATGCCCAATTCAAATTTTTTCATGTGCCTACAAACCCTAATACAGATCGTTAACTAGATAATAAGGCGATGCAAGCAAGTAAATGACTTTATTGCTAAAGGAAAGTGACTACAACCTTTGTAGATCCGGTTCTCCACCTCCTTAGCTCCGCGTTGACGTCCCTCCGCTGCGATCATCGGATCCCGGACTCTTGTGATGGTATCGTCGAAGAAATGATCGGGCTAGGTCGTCGACTTCGATGCCGAAGATGATCTATGTCGAGGCAACTCAAGATCAAGCTCCAACTTCACCAAGTCATGAAACTTGTGAAGAAAACACCCTATACTACTTGGCAAGTGGTAGAGGATGAAGAAATAGGGAGTGGGTTCACTTTAGAATTGGATTTCTCACTCTTTTTCTCATATTGCCATTAATGGTTGCAAGCTTTCTTCTTTGTTGAAGAAGAAGAAGAAGAAGAAAAAGAAAAAGAAAATGATGAGAATTCATAAAATAGAAATTAAAATGATACTTATCATATTTGCAACCATGGTTTAGTGTAGAGAATTAACTAGGGTTTAGTTGAATGGTTAGGTTTAGGAGATGAAGACAAAATGGTCACTTTAGTCAAAGATGCATGAAGCATCAAGAACCTTCTAGTATGAAAGCAACCATTTAGTTTTTCTTTTCCTTTTTAACCAAAGTAAATAGATAAATAAATAAGTTAAATGAAACCCTAACCATTCACTAAACATGGTTTAAGTCTTACACAAACCCAAGTTTGCATGTATCATCAAACATGATACAAACAAGTGCACAAAAATATATCACATATACAACTTGTGCATTTCAAGTGAGAAAATCCATTTAAAGTGAACCAATACTAGTTAATGCAAAGTAGTATATCAAATATATAATTATGCATTAAATCATTAAATCAATACTCGATTTAACGATCCGGTCATATCGCATATAACCGACTAATATCCAATGTATCGGCTTATCGAATCAATCCTTGATTCGATAACTAGGTTATATCGCATACAACCAATCGATACATTCATCGCGAGAATGGAATACGGTATCACATACACACATTATTCTCGGTCCCGTACATATCTCATATGCGCTCTTATTTCGTTTCGCTTAAGCCAGGAAACCTCTGTGTAGGACTCTAAAGTCTCGTCAATACGCCGGTAGCAGGTGATGATCATATCAAACACCCAAAAGCCGTAAGCGGTCTGCTAAACGTAACGGCCACCCGGGTATTGAGCGATCAGAAGATCGACGAGCAAGCCCGCTCACACTCCTGTGAATCCAACCAGTAACATTTACCGTACAGTCCGGTCTGTTCGTCTGATATGTCGCATATCTCGCCTAGGGGTGGTAAACGTCAGACCCCAAAAGCTTAATAAGTCATGCTGACGTGAGGTCCATAACATGTGTGAAACTACTAATAACACTTACCAGTAGATCACTGCAACCCTGGCCAGGGATTTCCAGTTATGGTCAGTCGAGCATAGCGCAACATCAACCTCCAATACCGGGAGAGACGAATCCCCTCTTATCGCTCATTGCCTCCATGTGAATCGGGACTGTACCCAAAAACCACCTGTTTGCTCGACTCAGTAGAGCCATTGTAGGGTGGAAATCAAAGCACAGTGGGAGACACACAAGACTCTATGACGATCTCGGGTCAACAGACTAAGCTGTACCAGTGTCACCAGAGAACTGCCATCTGACGTGAGGTATAATACCATCTGGGAGTTCTCGGCGAGTCCGTTCAGTGTACCCAGTCTCCACTGAGCACCCGCATACCATCTCTCATGTCAAACACTAATGGATATGGGATCATCCATCGCCCATCATATGGGTCGAGAAGATATACGCTAGTCTACTCTGGAATATCGATGCCCCGTCTCGATATTCCCACAACTAGGAACATTGAAGGATGTACTCATGGACTATCCAGGCCACACTAGTATGAACTGCATCATAGTCGTGGAAGTCGAGTACACATCCTAAGGGCTTTATCAACATGTAACAAAGAGACAGAAAGTATACATGTTAAGATAAAGAGCAACCAGATAGCGTACTATCATGTCGAGCAAGAAAGTCCTACCTATATATGTCCCAGCATCCACTACAATATACATCCAATGTACAGTAATGGCCTCTAGGGCATACATATAACTAACAATCTCCCACTTGCACTAGGGCCATCTGTAGCAGTGGTTGCAGTATCACAAACTCAACCATCCTATATAAGTCTCTCTCTGGGAAAAAGCCTTTGTGAGTGGATCCGCCGTGTTGTCCTCTGAGTCTACTCTCCTAACCTCGATCACCCTAGAGATCATCTATCTCCATGATCAGGTGATGCTGCCTCAGAATATGTCTGGGTCACTGATGGGACCAGGGTTCCTGGGCCTAGGCCACACTTCCATTGTCACACAATGGTAGGAACCTAGTTCATCTTATGAACCAATATACACCCAAACCGCCTCTTTGGTGTTAGGTCCACGTTACCTCTCCCGGTACTTTCGGGGTTGCGGAAACGGTAAAACAAAATTTTTTCTGAACATGGTAACATGGACCGTAAAAGCCGGATCTTTACTAAACAATACACTAGCATCCTAACTAGAGATTTATCTACTCGATTAGGGGTTATACCTCAACTTGTACTCCTTCTCTTCTTGTTGTTCTTCTCCTTTCTTGCTCTGAGGCTTGATACGTACTTTGGTCACCTCCGTGGCCTCCTAGAGTCGAAGATGAACCACCCGAGAGATGTACACCGAGATCCACCTCGAGCCGAGGTAACTAGGGCAAAGAGATTGCTAGTCTAGAAGCCCTAGGTTGTGTAGAGGAGATGTATGGATGTGTTTGTCTTTGTAGGATCTTTTTCTCTCAACACATGAGATCAAAAGATGAGATCAAGAGGAGGAAGAAGAAGGAGAAACTTAGCAACCATGGAGCTTTTCTTTTTCTTCACACTTCAAGAGAGAGAATGAGAAAAGAATAATGAAAAGATTAAACCAAAAGAAATGAACCATGGTTCCAATAATACACAAAATCATCATTACTAATCCTATCATGATAGAAGTTGATGGCACATTGAATTGACTATTATCATAACATAAGAAATAAAAAGAAAATGAAAGAAGAGTGTGGATCTCTCTTGAAGGTCAATGGTCAACACGGTCAACGGGTCAACAAAGTCAAGAGAGATCCAAGTGATCAAATGGTCAATGCAATTAGCCATCACAAATCTATCACTAAAAGGATTAGTAAACAATGTCTCCGGCTCATAACGGTTTTGACCAAACGAACTGTCAAAACCCTAATGAGTGTGCCATATTATGGTTTTGGCCAAACCAACTGCCAAAACCCTGATAGGGCACCTCCTCCTTCATCGCTTCTCAAAACTGTGCATACACACCCGCATCCGCATTCCGTAGAATGCGAATGCACAGAAGACAAATCAAATCCATCTGTGCAATACTAGGATCTGGCTTAAACCAAAGCCCACTAGTATTTCCTGCCCGAACACCACACGCACACAAGTGTACGTAAGTGATCGCAGCCCTGCCGTAAAACCATACGGCCTCTACACGTTTCGCTCAGTGCAGGGAAACTCTCTGTGTGGGACTTTAAAGACTCGACACTACGCTGGCAGTGGGTTTAACCACAGACCGCAAGCGGCACTAGCTGTACGTAACGGTCCCCAGGTAGATGTCGATAAGAAGGCCGATGAGGTACACCCATCCGAACTCCTACTGAGCCTGTATGTGACAATCTCCGTACAGTCCGGTCTGTTCGTCTGATACATCGCATGGCGGGCCTAGGGGGGCGGTAAACGTCAGTCCCCTAATAGCGGTACAAGTCGTGTCGGAGTGAAGCCCAGAACACCCTGAGATAACACTGGAAACCTACCAGTATATCTCGCTTGCCCTGGCCAGGGACTACTCGTGTAATGGCTCTCCTAGACACAGCGCGATGTCAACCCCCAATACCGGGAGAGACGAATCCTGTCTAACCGTCACTGTCTCCAAGTGCTTCGGGACTGCACCCAACTACTACCTATTTGCACGACTCAGTAGAGCCGTGGTAGGGTAGTAATCAAAGAACTGTGGGAACACACTCGAGGCGAAGTGACAGTGTCAAGTCAGCGGACTAAGCTGTACTCATGTCACCTGGGAACTGATAACTGACGATAGGTATAATACCAACCATCAGTTCCCGACGAGTCCTGTCCAGTGTACTCGTAACCTAACGAGCACCCGCATACTATCTCAAGTACAACATACTGACGGCTAGGGGACAGACCGTCTCCCGTGCTGGGATGAGAAGCGCATACGCTAGTCTACTCCGGAGTATCGATGCCCTGTCTCGATAATCCTACGACTAGGGACGTGTTTAAGGATGTGCTTGTGGATTACCCAGCCCCCACGAGTATGATCGCCATCACAACGCCGGTAATCAAGCAAAGATCCTAAGGGCTCTACTAATGCGTATAGGTGATACAATAAAGAAACACACATGTACATATTAAAGCAGAGACAAACCAAGTAGCATACTACTATATTGAGCAAGATTGTCTATACAACTGTGAATATCCCAAGCTTCCATCAAGTAATATACAAACTAGTGTGATACAGTAATGGTCTCTAGGGCATATACACTAACAATCTCCCACTTGCACTAAGGCCATGTACTGGCGTATCGAAGACCTATCATCTCGATCAGCCGCTCGAACTGAGTCTGGGGCAAGTCCTTCGTGAATGGATCCGCCGTGTTTTCTTTTGTGTCCACTCTCCGCACCTCGATCTCCTGGCGATCAATGATCCCCCTGATCAGGTGATACCGCCTTAAGATGTGCCTGGATTTCTGATGGGACCTTGGTTCCTTCGCTAAAGCTATTGCCCCATTGTTATTGCAATACAAAGGTATTGGGTCAACAATGAACGGAACCACCTGAAGTTCACTAATGAACTTCTTCATCCAGACCGCCTCTTTTGCGGCATCGCTTGCAGCAATGTATTCAGCCTCCATCGTCGAGTCTGCGACGGTATCCTGTTTAGAACTCCTCCAACATACCGCCCCTCCGTTGAGGGTGAACACAAAACCCGAGACAGACTTGCTGTCATCTTTGTCACTCTGGAAGCTTGAATCGGTAAAGGACTCGACCCTAAGGTCTCCATTACCGTAAACCAGGAACATCTCCTTAGTCCTTCTCAGGTACTTGAGAATGTTCTTCACTGCTGTCCAGTGGTCCTCACCTGGGTCTGACTGATACCGGCTTACCGTGCTTAGCGCGTAAGCTACATCTGGTCTTGTACATAGCATCGCATACATTATAGATCCTACCGCCGAAGCGTAGGGTATAGTGCTCATGCGAACCCTCTCCTCGTCAGTCTTAGGAGACATCATCTTGGAGAGGGTAATTCCGTTTTATGCGGGTATGTTACCGCGCTTGGAATCCTCCATACTAAATCTCTTTAGTACGGTCTCTATGTACCTGGACTGCGAAAGTCCCAGTAGTCTCTTGGATCTATCTCTATAGATCTTGATCCCCAGAATGTACGAGGCATCACCCAGATCCTTCATGGAGAACCTTTGTGACAAAAATAGCTTGACCGATTGTAGCATAGGAATGTCATTTCCTATCAAAAGAATGTTGTCCACGTACAAGACTAGGAACACGACAGTTCGTCCTACAATCTTCTTATAAACACAGGGTTCATCTTCGTTCTTGATGAAACCAAATTCCTTGATTGCCTCATCAAAACAGATGTTCCAGGTCCGCGATGCCTGCTTTAATCCATAAATGGATTTAAGCAACTTGCACACCTTCCCGCTGCTCCCACTGTCTACGAAACCTTCTGGTTGATCCATGTAAACGCACTCTTCCAAACAACCGTTTAGGAAAGCCGTTTTAACATCCATCTGCCAGATTTCATAGTCATGGAAGGCAGCAATGGCAAGTAGGATCCGAATAGATTTGAGCATAGCCACCGGAGAAAAAGTTTCATCATAGTCCAAACAAGGCTTTGACGAAAACCTTTTGCAACGAGTCTAGCTTTATAGGTTTCCACCTGCCCATCTACACCAAGTTTCCTTTTGTAGATCCATTTGCATCCAACGGGTTTTACCCCAGGTGGAGCAATATCCAAGGTCCACACTTTATTGGCGTACATGGACTCCATTTCGGATTGCATTGCTTCTTGCCACTTATCAGAGTCCCTACTGATAATGGCCTGCCTGAAACTAGTAGGGTCATCTTCTTCCAAGATGCAATCCTCTCGATCCCCGTCTGTGAGAAAACCGAAGTATCTCTCGGGCGGACGAGAAATCCTACAAGATCTGCGGAGTGGCTGAGGTTCGTTGGTTGTAACTGAATCTAGCGGTTCCACCAAATCTTTTGTTAAAGCTTGTGTTTCTGGAATTTCATCCAGTTCTACCGTGCTGCCACTAATATTTTTAACAAGAAATTCTTTTTCTAAAAATGTGGCATTTCTTGAAACAATTATCTTCTGTTCCTCTGCATAGTAGAATAGATACCCACTTGAATCTTTTGGGTATCCCACAAACTTACACAAAACTGCCCGAGCCTCAAGTTTGTCTGGGTTCTGCTTTTTGACATAAGCTGGGCAACCCCAAATCTTAATACGTTTAAGATACAAACTCTTACCACTCCATATTTCATACAGAGTCTTAGGCACGGATTTGGATGGAACGTGATTCAATAGATGTGCTGCAGTTTGAAGTGCATATCCCCAGAATGAAAGAGGTAACTCAGCACTACTCATCATGGAGCGAACCATATCCAATAGGGTACAATTCCTCCGCTCCGAAACACCGTTGTGCTGTGGTGTATAAGGAGGAGTAAGCGGAGAGAGAATACCATTCTCTTTTAAGTAATCTAGGAATTCCGTGCTTAAGTACTCCTCTCCTCTATCAGACCGGAGGATCTTGATACTTTTGCCAGTCTGGTTCTCTACTTCGTTTCTGAATTCCTTGAATTTCTCAAAAGCTTCAGATTTGTGTTTCATCAGATACACATATCCGAATCTAGAGAGATCATCAGTGAATGTGATGAAGTACGAGAACCCACCCCTTGCATGTATAGACATCGGACCACATACATCACTATGTACGAGTCCCAAGAGCTCTGCTGCTCTTTCTCCATGTCCGGTGAACGGAGATTTGGTCATCTTCCCTTTGAGACAAGACTAACAAGTTTCATAAGATGAAAACTCGAACGCATCCAAGAGTCCATCTTTATGCAACTTACTCAGTCTTTTCTCTCCGATATGACCAAGTCTACAATGCCACAAGTAGAATTCATTCGTATCTGAATTCTTCCTCTTGCGCGTATTTTGTACATTGAGAACTGTATTCTGATTTAGAACGTAGATACCATTACACAGTGTACCTTCTGCAACCAGTACCTTATGAAGGTAAATGTTCATCATATTTCTATCAAGAACAAAGTTATATCCATCTTTATCGAGTAAAGAAACTGATATGATGTTGCAAACCATGGAAGGTACATAGTAGCAATCGTTCAAAATCATAGCCTTGCCATTTGGCAATACAAGGTGATATTCACCGACGGCTGCCGCATTAACTTGTGCTCCGTTCGCTACTCTGAGCGACATATCACCCGGTGCAACTTTCCTACTTTTTCTCAGTCCCTGCAATAAATTACAGATATGAGATCCTGATCCGGTATCAAGTACCCAGGAGGTAGGGCTGACCGTAAAATAGTTCTCAATTACAAGAACACCTGAAGTAGATGCAAAACCATGCTTCTTCTTCAACTGGGTATCCTGGGAATCCATACAATCCCCTTTCCCTTGCTCATATTCATGACTGTTGTCATAAGTTAGAGCTGAACCAACGTTCCCCAGCCCCGAATAAGAATTCGGATCGGTCAAGCGATACATTTTATTATCTTGATTAGGGCGTGAAATGGTTGCTACCTGGAGAGAGAGAAAAGAAACACTCAGCGTGCGCTCTTACAAGTTTAGATTGGTTTTTAAATTTATCTAAACAGGATGGCTCCCACTGTCTCTCGAATCCCTCCTCAAACCATAAAGGAAGAATTAGTCGGGATCAATCTCACCGTACAATACTTGCTTAACCGTTCAGCCAGGCCAGTGTCGGTACTTCGAGGGAGGTTTTCCAACGCTTTCGCGAAGTTCCTTAATTAAGTAACCTCTTTTCCCTGTGGGCGTAGCCCCGCTAACACCTTTCTAGACACTTACTTGGTTTATAGCATTGATCGTTAAGCGAGAAAGTTCCCGAGGAGTAGCATATACTCACAGTAGGATCGGGATCCAATTATCATCGCGTGACAAAACTGAAGGAATCCTACCAGAATCATCACACTCCAAATGGTATGCAACACTAGCAAGTTTCAGTACTTTTGAAACTCCCGATGTGGTTTTTGCCCCTAGGACCCAAGTGACCTTGACACAGTTAACAAATCAAAGGGTCCTACTCAAGTTCAACCCGTCATTATCTTGATTGCATTAAACCCGCCAGCATAACCCTTGACACAGTCAACAAGGTTACACGACTGTCCTAACCAATCACATTGTATCCAGCAGATAAGCAATACTCAGCTACCGTTCACTGCGCCTTGACACAGTCAACAAACGCAGCACGAATACTAAGTATAACTTATAAGAAACGACGGAGGGCTAGGCTGGGTTTTGGCGAAAACCCGTTAACGTAATGAACTTGATATCGTTGAAGGAACGTGATACACTTTTTGAAAATATAGTGGCGAAAAACTTTTGCTAAAGAGGTCACTCCCTGTGAAGGGATCTCGGCTCTTTCCTCGTCGAATGAGGTGCAGGATATTCCAAACTGAATACCTCGATGCAAAGCAAGAATTAATCGACTATAGTGAAGTTATTAACCTGAATCAAACTTTTGTCCAAGGGGTCACTCCCGATGAGGGGATCTTGGCCCTTGCCTCGTCAAATGAGGTGCTGGGCATTCATAACCGAATACCTCGATGCAAAACAAAAGTGAACGTCCTTGCAATAACAGCTTTTTTTTGAAAAATTGTTCCCACAACGTCTTTTAGGTTTATTTTCTTGCATTAGTTCTTTTAATGCGTCCCATCATTTAAATCCTACCATTGCAGAAAACAACCAAAATATGACGTACGCTTATGCCATTCGCATTCGCCACGGGGCCCCGTCATCACCCGTTAGGTTACTTAACTAACAACAGAGCGGGGGCTGGGCTAGCGCGGCTGAAAAACATAAGCAACGCCTAAATAGTTATTATATATAGATATATAGCAATAATAGCCAATCTAGATCACAGATGAACACTTTGGATATACTAGGAACCCGCGATTCGTTCGAGCCTGCAACGAAAAGCGGATTACACGGTCGCGATGAATAGCCAATAACCCACCCAAGACCCCTACGGGTGTGGCAAACTACCCGCCAAGTACCCGAAGCGAAGCAACCTCCCTCAACGCCGTGAGTAGGCCACTCGGCACTTCGAGATACCCGGTAGTTTGTGCACCCCCTCCATGGGTCTATCCTAGGAGCAAAAACAGTAAAAAGAATTATACAATGACGGCTACAACCCCGACCCGGTTGTGCGGCCATACAAATAATATTACATCAATTTACAAATTTATTACATGAATGAAAGAAAAAGAAACTCTCATCTCACATCCAACCCGGCTATTCATCCGCGACAATCCAACGAGTTCATATACACATACCATCAACAACACAGATCACAGATATGTATAACCCCCACTAATCGACGTATAGCGATTAGTAGACGTTCAATACACATATAACATTACAGATATAACCATTAGCCAAAGTCTACAGAACATCGACCAAAATACGGATTTTTGAGCCCCAAAAACAAATTTTGCTTTCTGGAAAATCTGGGCAGAAAAGTCATATACAAAAAATCCCAAAAACTCACCAGAAACAAACTGCAACAAAAATGATCCACGGCCGAGTCAACTCGGCCACGGTTCCGCGGCAGAAGCAAGCTTCTGCCACAGAACCGCGGTGAGTTGGTCGATTCGTGCGATCATTTTTCTTGCCTGTTCTAAGAAAAGCCTGAGCCGATTTTTAAGACATGATTTATTATCTTTTGAGCAGAAAAAAAAATCGGCCGAAACTCAGGGTTTCCGGGGTGTTTTTCGGTTTTTTCGTTCGGTCGATATTCTAAACACCTTGCTAATATGCTAGGGTGTGTTTAGTTAGGCTCTGATACCACTGTTAGGTCCACGTTACCTCTCCCGGTACTTTCGGGGTTGCGGAAACGGTAAAACAAAAAATTTTCTGAACATGGTAACATGGACCGTAAAAGCCGGATCTTTACTAAACAATACACTAGCATCCTAACTAGAGATTTATCTACTCGGTTAGGGGTTATACCTTAACTTGTACTCCTTCTTTTCTTGTTGTTCTTCTCCTTGCTTGCTCCGAGGCTTGATCCGGACTTTGGTCACCTCCGTGGCCTCCTAGATTCGAAGATGATCCACCCGAGAGATGTACACCGAGCTCCACCTCGAGCCGAGGTAACTAGGGCAAAGAGATTGCTAGTCTAGAAGCCCTAGGTTGTGTAGAGGAGATGTATGGATGTGTTTGTCTTTGTGGGATCTTTTTCTCTCAACACATGTGATCAAAAGATGAGATCAAGAGGAGGAAGAAGAAGGAGAAACTTAGCAACCATGGAGCTTTTCTTTTTCTTCTCACTTCAAGAGAGAGAATGAGAAAAGAATAATGAAAAGATTAAACCAAAAGAAATGAACCATGGTTCCAATAATACACAAAATCATCATTACTAATCCTATCATGATAGAAGTTGATGGCACATTGAATTGACTATTATCATAACACAAGAAATAAAAAGAAAATGAAAGAAGAGTGTGGATCTCTCTTGAAGGTCAATGGTCAACACGGTCAACGGGTCAACAAAGTCAAGAGAGATCCAAGTGGTCAAATGGTCAATGCAATTAGCCATCACAAATCTATCACTAAAAGGATTAGTAAACAATGTCTCCGGCTCATAACGGTTTTGACCAAACGAACTGTCAAAACCCTAATGAGTGTGCCATATTACGGTTTTGGCCAAACCAACTGCCAAAACCCTAATGGGGCACCTCCTCCTTCATCGCTCCTCAAAACTGTGCATACAAACCCGCATCCGTATTCCGTAGAATGCGAATGTACAGAAGACAAATCAAATCCATCTGTGCAATACTAGGATCTGGCTTAAACCAAAGCCCACTAGTATTGCCTGCCCGAACACCACACGCACACAAGTGTACGTAAGTGATCGCAGCCCTGCCGTAAAACCATACGGCCTCTACACGTATCGCTCAGTGCAGGGAAACTCTCTGTGTGGGACTCTAAAGACTCGACACTACGCTGGCAGTGGGTTTAACCACAGACCGCAAGCGGCACTAGCTGTACGTAACGGTCCCCAGGTAGATGTCGATCAGAAGGCCGATGAGGTACACCCATCCGAACTCCTACTGAGCCTGTATGTGACAATCTCCGTACAGTCCGGTCTGTTCGTCTGATACATCGTATGGCGGGCCTAGGGGGGCGGTAAACATCAGTCCCCTAATAGCGGTACAAGTCGTGTCGGAGTGAAGCCCAGAACACCCTGAGATAACACTAGAAACCTACCAGTATATCTCGCTTGCCCTGGCCAGGGACTACTCGTGTAATGGCTCTCCTAGACACAGCGCGATGTCAACCCTCAATACCGGGAGAGATGAATCCTGTCTAACCATCACTGCCTCCTAGTGCTTCGGGACTGCACCCAACTACTACCTGTTTGCACGACTTAGTAGAGCCGTGGTAGGGTAGTTATCAAAGAACTGTGGGAACACACTCGAGGCGAAGTGACAGTGTCAAGTCAGCGGACTAAGCTGTACTCATGTCACCTGGGAACTGATAACTGACATAGGTATAATTCCAACCATCAGTTCCCGACGAGTCCTGTCCAGTGTACTCGTAACCTAACGAGCACCCGCATACTATCTCAAGTACGACATACTGACGGCTGTGGGACAGACCATCTCCCGTGCTGGGATGAGAAGCGCATACGCTAGTCTACTCTGGAGTATCGATGCCCTGTCTCGATAATCCCACGACTAGGGACGTGTATAAGTATGTGCTTGTGGATTACCCAGCCCCCACGAGTGTGATCGCCATCACAACGCCGGTAATCAAGCAAAGATCCTAAGGGCTCTACTAATGCGTATAGGTGATACAATAAAGAAACACACATGTACACATTAAAGCAGAGACAAACCAAGTAGCATACTACTATGTTGAGCAAGATTGTCTATACAACTGTGAATATCCCAAGCTTCCATCAAGTAATATACAAACTAGTATGATACAGTAATGGCCTCTAGGGCATATACACTAACATTTGGTAGCATCTTTAATAGCGATGTTACCAGCCTTTATCGTCTAGTATGCCACGGTATCTTTCTTGGAACTCTTCCAACATAACGTCCCTTTACTGAGGGTAAAGACAATGCCTGTGACTGACATTCAGTCGTCTTTATCACCCTGGAACCCTTCCAGTGATTCTCCCAAGGATCGATTGATACCATCTCACTACATCTAGTGAGAATCCTAGCATCTAATTACATCTATCTCATAGATGAAAACTCAGGATTTAGGAGGTATCACTTTGATCCTATTGGAGAATCCTTGTGATAAGCGGAGATTGACCGAGCTTAGTATAGGAAACTCTTTTCCTATCAAGAGTATGTCGTCCACGTACAATACGAGGATGAGCACCTTACTCTCTACTACTGTTTTGTATATATAAGGTTCATCTATTATTTTGATGAAGTCAAACACTTCGACTACCACATCAAAACAGACGTTCCAACTCCGCGATGCCTGCTTTATTCTGTAAAGCAACTTGCACACGTTTCCGCTGCTCCTACTATTTACGAAGCCCTCTGGCTGTGTTCTTATAGACGTTCTCTTCTAAATCACTATTTAGAAAAGTAGTCATGGCACCCAACCACAAGATATCGTAGTCATGGTATGTAGCAATGTTAAGTAGGATCCGGATGGACTTAAGCATAGCCTCTGGAAAAAGTTTCATCATTATCTACGCCTGGTCGATGACGATAACCTTTAACAAGTCTAGTTTTGAAAGTCTCATCTTTTCCATCTACACTAAGTAATCTTCTCAAGATATACTTGCTCCTGATGGGGATTTAACCCTTCAGATATAGCAGCTAAAGTCCATACTTTGCTGGTGTACATGGATTCCATCTCAGATCGCTAAGCATCCAGCCATTCTTACAGAGTCCCTACTCTCGATGGCCTGCTCGAAACTAGTTGGGTCATCATCTCATGATGCATTCCTCGCTCCCTCTGTTTACGAGAAACCGAGGGATCTCTCAGGCGGATGAGGAACCCTACCAGATCAGCGGAGAGGCTGAGGTTCGTCGGGAACTATTGAATCCTTTGGTTCTGTCAAATCATCAGCTGCAGTTTTGTATAGCTGGAACCTTTTCAATTCTACAGAACTGACCTTGCCTCGATCTTGTCCGGATTTTTCTTTTGACATAGGCCGGACAATCCCAAATCTTAACTTACTTAAGAGATAGGCTCTTTCCATACCATATCTTATATGGAGTGGTAGGCACTGATTTGATTCGAACCTAATTCAATAGGTATGCAGCTTTTCAAGTACACAACCCCAAAAGGAAATAGGTAACTCAGTAAAACTCATCATAGAGCACACCATATCTAATATTGTGCGATTGCTCCGCCCCGATACACCGTTGTGCTGTGGTGCATTCAGAGGAGTAATACTGAGAGAGAATCTCATTTTCTTTTAGAATAGTCCAGGAATGCCATGCACAAGTATTCTCCTCCCTGATCTTATCATAGGACATAATACTTATACCCGTATTGATTCCCTACTTCTAGCTTATATTCTGTGAATATCTCAAAAGGTTCGGACTCATGTTTCAACAGGAACATATGACTGAATCTTGAGAGATCATCAGAGAATGTAATGAAGTATAAAGAACCGGTCCTGGCATGTGTAGACAGGAGGCCTTACATACATCATCATGTATCAATCCCAAGAGTTTAGTAACTCTTTCTCTGTTTCCAATAAACAGAGCTATGGTCATCTAATCTTTGTGACATGACTGGCAAGTTTCACAAGATGTGAATTCAAACTGATTTAAATATGCATCTAAAATGTAACTTCAGCCGGTCGGGTCGCATTGATGTGACCTAGTCTACAATGCCTAAAGAAGGATTCGTTCATTTCTGAACTCTTCCTCTTATGTGTGTTCTGTATACTAGGAACTGTAGTTTGATTTAGAACGTCAATGCTTTTAGATGACGTGCCTGAACCGATCAACTTTTGATATAGGAAATGTTCAAAACATTATCCATCAATACAAAATTTTATCATTTCTTTAATAAATAAAGAGATTGATATGATTTTGTATATCAGGTTCGGTATCTAATAGCATTTGTTCAGAATCAATGTATTGGTAATACAGGGTGACAGTGACTAACAGACTTGGGTGCAACACTTGCCCCGTTTTCTGTCTCATGAAACTTATCACCCGTTCTCAGTTCTCTGCCTTCATGTAGCCCTATGTAACAGATTACATATCTAGGATCCTGATCCAGTATCAAATACCCTGGATGCAGAGGATACTGAGAAATAGTTCTTTGTAATGAACACACCCGAAGGAGATGCATCATATGCACTTTCTTCGTTTGGGCGGCATAGGAATTCTGGTATTCCCCTATTTCCTGCTCGGTCTTATAATAATTATAAGTTGGAGCGGGACCAACGTTCCCCATCTCAGTATAACAAGCGGGTTCGGTCAATACATCCATATTATTATCTTGATTAAGGCGTGATATGGTCGCTACCAGGAGAGAGAGAGAGAAGAAAACACTCTGCGTGCGCTCTTGCAAGATTAGATTGGTTATATATATCTAATCAGGATGGCTCCCACTGTTTTTATCAAATCTTCCTTCAAACCTTAAAAGGAAAGACTAGTCGGGATTAATTACACTCTACAAGTTCGCCAATTTTTCAGCCAGGCCAGTGTCGGTACTTTGAGGGAGGTTCCCCGTGCTTTCGCACGGACCTAATTACAGTAAACCTCGTTTTCCCAGAGGCGTAACCCCGTTGACACCTTTCTAGACACCTACTTGATCGGCTAATTGTAAAGTGCAAAACTCTCCCAGGAGTAACAATTACTCGCAGTGGGTATCGGGATCCAACTATCACATAGAAGGTATGCAATCTCATTGCAAATTTCAACACTTGAAACTCCCGATAAAGATTTTTACCCCTAGCACTTATGACCTTAACTATGGTCAACAAATCATAAGCACTAGTCACGTTCTACCCGTCATTTCGTGATTAATTAGACCCACCCACATGACCCTTAACTAAGATCAACAAAGTCACGCGATTGTCCTAACTAATCGCATCATATGCGGTGTAGGAAGACATCACTTAGCTACCGTACACTGTGTCTTGACTATGGTCAACAAACACAGCACGAATACTAAGTACTCTACTTCCTAAAATGACGGAGGGTTGCGAATGGTTTTTATGAAAACCTTTAACGCTTTGAACTTGATCTCATTGCGGAATCAAATGGTCTTTAAATGGAATGTTTTTTAGGCTTTTCTAGTTTTGCTAAAGGGGTCACTCCCGGTGAAGGGATCGTCGGCCCTTTCCTCGTCGAATGAGGTGCGGGATATATCATATATATCACTGTGCAAAGCAGAAACTATAGAAGCAATCAAAAGACAAATCGAGTGTGTAGCATCTGCCAGTTATTGCTAAAGGAGTCACTCCCGGTGAAGGGATCTCGGTCCTTTCCTCATCAAATAAGGTGCAGGATGTTCTACAATGAACACCGCGATGCAAAGCAAGAACTGTAGCTACCTGTTTTATTTTTAAAATTCGATTCCACAACATCTTTTAGGTTTATTTTCTTTCATTAATCTCATTAATGAATGTCCCATCAATTAAGTCCACCTAAACATCAGAGATAAATATAACGTATGCTTATGCCATCCGCATTCGCCTCGATGTCCCGTCTGCACCGTTAGATTAGGTAACTAACGCCAGAACAAGGCAGGGCTAACGCGGGTGTAAAACATAAGCAACGTCTATATAATATATCATATATACTATATATAATATCTATTTGAACATATCACATGATCACATCAAAGATAACGCAGCAGAAAATATCATATGAAATATTGGATATACTAGGACGTCCGTGTTTTCAATACGAGCCAGTATAAAGCATGGATTCCACGGTCGTGATGAATAGCCAATCCCACACCCCTAGACCCCTACGAGAGCGGCAAGCAACCCTACCAATTCTAGGGTTCGGAGACCCGGACTCGAGTCCTCGAGATGGTCTCCCACTGGACCCTAGAACCCGGTTACTTGTGCTCCCCTCCTTGGGTCTATCCTAATACGGAAAAGTAAATAATATACAAAAGGTGACATCTTCCGCAACCTGGAAGTGCTCCAATAAAAGAATATTACATACAAGTTTTTACATGAATGAAAATGAAAAACACTCATCTCACATAAAAACCCCCGGCTATTCAAACACGACGATCCAATATAACATATCTAGCAACACATAATATCACATGTCATCAACGTAAGTAAATATGCGCAACCCAATTGTCGTTGACATATAGCAACGAAACCGGCGATATCACATATTACACTTACGATCACAGAAAAGAAAGTGTAAAACTACAACAGTTGGAATCCGCAAACTCATTAGACATCGCATACCTAATTAAATGAATTCTTTAGACATCGCATGCCTAACAATTATAAACCCCGCATTTTAGTCTCATTATCGAAAACACTTTTCAATATTAAGTCGGGCAATTCAACAAGATTCCCGACATCCTGATCGAATGCTCGTCGGAAACTTCAGTAGACGGCCGCACCCCTGATACCGTCGATGAAGTGCACCAAGGCGGAACACCGCTGCCGCGAGCACCCGAACGGATGCTTTCGGCGATGGATTTCTCCTACAGTCACTTGGTCGGGGCTATGGGGCGTAGCTGTCTATTAAGTTTACCGGCGAGTATCCGCGTACGCTATGTGATTGCGACGGACTTTTGATCACATCAAAATTCCGTGGAAACCGATCAAGTGGGACTAAACTGCTATGTTTATAACATTCATTCAGTTATCTCATAACTACTTGTGAATTCCAAATGTTGTATCACATTCCAGGTAAATAGAAAATGTTAAACTTTCCGATCGAACAATCGAACACCCAAGTTTTCCCGAAACAGCTCAACACATGAAATAAGTTTAAAAACATTCACTTCGTGCCTCAGTACTGTTGGAGATAGTGCCCTCATAGTCAATTATTGGATCGCAGGTACGTGATTGCAATGATAGCGGAGGACCTATCCCGGTAGGACAGTCTTACTCGAAATGATAGTATGCTATCTGGTTTGCCTTTATCAGTCGTGTACATGTTCAGGTGACTGATTGCATGTTACACTTTGATAGAGCCCTTAGGATCTTGCTTTACTACCAACAGTATGATGGCGATCATATACGTGAGAGTTGGGTAGTTTATATGCATATCCTTAATTGTGGTCCCTAGTCGTGGGAGTTTCGAGACAGGGCATCGATACTCCGGAGTAGACTAGTGTATACAGTCGAGACCCCGACGAGGGGCGGTGGCCGGTCTCACAAGACACTGGTGTCAGTTGGATCACCTAAGATGTATACAGGTGCTCATTGGGTTATGAGTACACCGGACAGGACTCGCCGGGAATCTGCTAGTTAGTACTATACCTATCGTCAGATAGCAGTTCCCTGGTGACATGTGTACAGGTTAGTTCATCGACCTGAGGTCGTCATTTGTCTCGTATGAGTTCCCACTGTGCTTTGATTTCTACCCTACCACGGCTCAAAGGAGTCGTGCAAACAGGTAGCTTTTGGGTACAGTCCCGAGCCATATGGAGGCACGTGAGCGGATCGGCAGGGGATTCGTCTCTCCCGGTATTGGGGGCGAGGTCGTGCTGTGTCTAGGAGAGCCATTACACATAGTCCATGGCCATGGCAGGAGATTTACTGGTAGGTACTCCATTAGTATCTCAGGGTGTTATTGGGCTACACTCCGACACGACTTATACTGCTATTGGGGGTCTGACGTTACTAGCCCCCTAGGCGGATATGCGATACTCATTGACGAACGGACCGGACTGTATATACATTGTCACTGTTAGGCTCAGTAAGGTTTCCGGATGAGTTCGCTCATCGGCCTCCCTTGAGTTCGCTCATCGGCCTCCCTTGAGGTCAGTCCATGGGCAGCCGTTACGCATAGCTAGTGCCGCTGACGGTTTGTGGTTAAACCCACTGCCAGGGTACTGACGAGTCATTAGAGTCCCCCACAGACAGTTTCCCAAGTTCGGGCGAAACGTTGTAGAGGCCGTATGGTTTTATGGCAGGGTTCGGAAAATGCACGTGCGTTTACGCACGTGTCAGTATTCGGGCAGATGATACTGGTCGGCTTTGGTTTAAGCCGGAGCCGAGTATTATATTGAGTAGATATAATATCTTTGTCTCAGTTGCATTTGTATTCGGTCGTAATACAAATGCGGGTATATTTATACAGTTACGGGGTTATCCTGAAAGTCGTTTCAGGATCACTTTTGGAAGTTGCCAGTTTCCAGTTTTCTATCAGCCGTCTTTTAACATTCGGTTAAAGACGGATTTATCTTTTCTTGGATGAGAGTGAGTCATGCTTCTAGAAGGTTCTAGAAGGTTCTAGAATTTGATGACAAGGTTAATGACTCATGCTTTGATTTCAATGAGGTTTTGTTTTCCTTAAGATATTTTCATGTGTTCACATTATGATATTTTGCTTAAGGTTACTCTCCCCTCTCCTACACTCACCCCCTACTTCTATAAGTGGCCGGCTCCCCTCCTCACTCTCTCACTTGAGGTTTTCACTTGAAAAGATTATGATAGCATTTAGGGTGTATGGAATTTCACAGCTCATTTCATTCCAACACCCGATTCCCACGGCAACTTCATTAACCGTCCGTCCATAGCTTTGGACGGAACGAGACAAAGTCATCCACTCATTCTCTACATCATTCTTGGTCGTCTCTTCTAGCAAACTTGACGACCGAGTTGCCTCGAGTCAGAGGCGGGAGCCCGTTTAAAGAATCAGTGATGTGGTGCCACCTGGACGAGCAGATCGGAGATCGAAGAGATCGGAGCAGCCGCAACGGAGCGTGGGATGATGGTTAAAGAATGAAGGACTCGGATCGTTCGGTATAACCTTTCTACACTCTTTATAGTTTGTTAGTTTAGCAATAATGGAATATCCGGGTTAAATTATACGATAGCGCCAGATAAAAAGTTTTTATTCCGCATTTGGCGTCTGTAGACGGCCGGGGCGCTAGCGTAGACTTACATTGGTATCAGAGCCTCACCATTTTGCTATACTAACTTGTGCTAACGCGTTTAAAATATCGATCGAACCGGAAATCAAAAATCGCAATTTTTAAGCTTGACAGTTTCTGTTAATTTTCAAACTGGTCCAAATGTCATTTTGACCATACCAGAAAATCAAGCAGGGTTTTTTAGGAATACTGGAGAAATTCGACCAAGTGACTCGACTGTTCCACCGCGGATCCACGGGCCATGCAGTTGTCTTGGCCGCGGATCCGCCGCAGGAAAGTGACATCACTTTGCCAATTTTCTACAGTGCATTCTATGTTGGAAATTGGGATTTTTGGTATATATATTTTGGGCCCAGGTTTTGTTACTGTTCTCCAGATTTGCGTGGGGCCCACTTTGTGATATTTTGTCGATCGAAATTTAAACATGATTAGTTTACAGTGCTTACATTATATCTCCGACCGGGAATGTCATTTGATCGGTAAACCGCGTCTGATTGCTATAGTTCTTTTAGACGGGTTTGCGAACGTGACATTCGCGTTGATGTTCTGTGTTGTGCTGTGATGTTGCGGATTTGTCGTGTTGGATAGCAGTGTGCAATGGTAGTACAGTTTGAGTTTATTTGTACATTTGATATTGCGGGGCGAGCGTCCAACTTGTGGACTGCCGTCACTGCCTGTTGTATAATATTCTTTTGGGGCACGACCAGGTTGCGGTCGATGTACCTGTTGTACTATTTTTCATTACTGTACTAGGTTTTACCCCGCGACGGAGTGCACGGATAGCCGGGTTCTGGGGGGCAACGGGTCCGCATCTCATGGCTTAGAGAGACAGAGGGGTCCCACTCTAGAATTGGCAGATTATTCGCCGCACTCGTAGGGGGTACAGGTTGACCCAAGGAGGGGTGCCCAAGATTACCGGATTCCATGAAGTGCCGGGTGTTCCATTCACTATGCTGTGGGGACTACCTCGCTTCAGGTTTTGGCGGGTAACTTGCCGCACCCGTAGGGGTCTAGGTTTCATTGCACAGGCTATCCACACGACAGGGGAACGTCGGGTTTCAGCAGCGGCTCTGTGAAACCCGGGGATCCCAGATTATCTGTATTGTTCTGTGATGCTTATTACTTTTCTGTAATGTTGCATATTATCACGCCTGGAGCGATTATTGTATATTGGTTTATATACTATTAGATGTTGTATATGTTTTACACCCACGCTAGTCCAGTCCCCGCTCTGTCGTTAGTTAAGTAACCTAACGGGTGATGACGGGACCCAGTGACGAATGCGGATGGCATATACGTACATTTTATTTTCGTTCTTTTCTGGTGTGATCGATTGATGGGACTGCATTGATTCTGATCAATGCAAAGTAAAACAAACCTGTTTTCAGTTGTTGGAACAAATTTAAAAAGTGTTATTGCAAAGACGTTTCCTTTTGTTTTGCATAGCGGTATTCAGTGGAATATCCTGCACCTCATTCGACGGGGCAAGGGCTGATATCCCTTCACCGGGACTGACCCCTTGGGCAGAAGTTTGCGTCAGGGTAATAACTTCACTATAGTCGATTACAAGTTGCTTTGCATAGCGGTATTCAGTGGAATATCCTGCACCTCATTCCACGAGGAAAGAGCCGAGATCCCTTCACCGGGAGTGACCTCTTTAGCAAAAGGTTTTCGCCACTATATTTTAAAAGCTACCAGGTTCCTTCAGCGATATCAAGTTCACTACGTTAATGGTTTTTCGCCAAAAACCAACCGTAGCCCTCCGTCATTTCATGTGAATGGTCAGTAGTATTCAAGCTATGTTGGTCTGGCCCTTAGCTAGGACATAGTGATTGGTAGCTGCTGGGGTGTTCATATGTTGCATAGATAGATGCGTTGGTTTGGGACAGTCGTACAGCCTTGTTGGCCCTTAGTCAAGGGCGAGTACGGGTGGGTTCAAATTAACAAGATAATGATGGGAAGAACTTGACATGTGACTTATGATGGGTTGGCCCTTAGTCACGATCATAAGAGCATGGGGTAAAAATCTTATCGGGAGTTTCTAAAGAAACTGAAACTTGCCAAGTATGCGCATACCTTCTGGAGTATGAGTAACGTGGATGCATTCCATCACGTTATCATGCGATGAGAGTTGGATCCCGATTCCCACTGATGAGTTGGTTTACTCTTCGGGTGATCCCGATTGATTCTTCTTTCAGGTTTGGGGGAGAATTTGACAGGACAGTGGGAGGTTTCCGGATTAGATAAAGTGATAACCATTCTGATCTAGGTTAGAGTGCACGCAGAGTGTTTCTTTTCTCTCTCTCTTTGGCAGCGACCTTTGACCGACCCTAGACTATGACTCAGTAACCAAGTTGACCGAACCTTCTTAAAATACTGGCTTTTTGGATTGTCTATGTTGCATAAGTCATTGCCACTCCTTCTTTTACCCTTTGCATTTCTCAGAACACCCGTTTTACTACGGATATCCACTTCCATTGGATAGATCCATCGTATGGTTATATACGAACTCGAAGGGACTTCTTCGAGGATGGATCCAGGTTCAGGAGAAATAGAATTGGTTTATTCAGTTGTCTTTTATTATCACCTTCTCTCAGGTTGCGAGAGCTTCTTGGTTTAGGAGAGTACACCTATTACGCTTATTTGATAGTCTTATTCCAAACCATAGGCAGGTGCCGAAAGGTAGGGAATGAAGAAAACCAATTAGCCTAAGTAGGGTGTGCAGAAGGTAATATGTAAAGACAAAATAAAGGGATTAGAAAGAGGGCTAAGTAAATTGCGACTGATATCATTCACGACCAAAACCGCGTACTTCATCGCCACTCCTATTTCACCATTAAAGGAATAAGGTATTATTCAGTTGTCTTTTATCATCACCTTCTCTCAAGATATGAGTACTCCTTGGTTTAGGAGGGTACACCTATTATGCTTACTGGATAGTCTTCTTCCAAACCATAGGCTGGTGCCAAACGGTAGGGAAGGAAGAAAACCATTTAGCCTAACGATGGTGTACAGAAGGTAACGACTAAAAGACAAATAAAGGGATTTGGAGAGATGGCAATAAAATATACGGTTGAAGTCATGAATTGGATTATGGAAGAGGCATTGCTATGAATACCAGGATACCCCTAGGAAACATTTTCATGTTTCAGCGCATTGTTAAAGAAAAACTGTTTTCCCGATTAGACACTTACTCCAAGGGTATGTATTTACCAGGTTTCATTCTCATATCTGTATGGTTTTACAGATGATGAGTGTGAGTAAGTTATTGGGAATTGGGTGATTATCCTCATTATATCGGAATTCGTTATAATTGGTGATATTTGAGGAAATCGCCAGGGTACAGATTTCCAGCTACGACGCACAGGTTTTGAGTTGTTCAAACTCAGCGGACTTATACAGAGTATTGTATGTTGTCCAAGTGTCCATCAGGACAAAGGGGTAGGTCCTCGTACTATGTTCTGTTTACTTATAACTTCTCTAGTATTTAAACAAGTGTTTCGTAGAAATACAAGGTCTAAATTTTGAGAAGTTGTGGGTATAAGAATAAAGTAGAGAACCAGATATCACAAGTATAGGGATTCTTCAAAGAGATCGAAGATGTAGATTCTTGTGATTGGTATTCAGATGATAGTGATGGTTTTGAGAAACTTGTTTCTCTTTCAGGTTACTCATAATTGGATGGATTCCTAAGTTGAGTAATGCTGATTAGCCTCTTCCCATTAAAGTGATATGCACTGGAGACAGCTGCATGATTTGAATCTGGTTCCAATTAAATAAAGTGCCAAAGTTTCTGTATTGGATATAGAATAGTTCGTACCTTAAAAGATGTTAAGGTACGGGGAGTTGTCCAGCTTATGCTTAAAACCAGACTCTGGATAACTCAGGGCACGTTTCTGTAATGGCTGTTTGTGGGTTGACCCTGGCTATGACAAGGGTTGATATTCTACCATTTGGAAGATCAATAGTGATATTGTTCTTGACTCGCCACAGTTTTAGTAAAATGGATTTTTTCAGAAAACAGTAGTGGGAGTATGGTAGAACTGGAAGTGATTCCAGAACCGCGAACGATTACGGAAAATTTAATAGGACCTATATATTCAATCAGGTTTGACATTCCAATAGCCACTCCGCAGATATGGTGGGTAACCTCAGACACCCGAGAGGTACTCCGGTAGCCTCAATGACGGTGACAGGGAGGTTCTTATCTACCCAGACTTGACACTACTGTTGTTCCAGGCTATGAGACCCGGTAGGAGGGTTGTCGTAGTTAGTGGGAGCATCGGAAGAATAGTGGGCAAGTAGCTTATGTCTATTTATAGACTAGAGCAGTTATAGCGGAGATAGATCATCTAATTTTGATGTGACAGTCATGGGTTTGACTTCAATCAGAATAGAGGATGGATCTGTTAAGAAGGTAGTAGGGTGTGATGTCATGGTATCTAGATGACATACACAAAGTAGGAAGTAAAATTCCTATACTACGATCCGTTGTACTGTGGTCGTCACACAGGTGTTTCTCCAGACAGGATATGGATATAATATTTGAAATTCTGGTTTCTGGATCTATGGTTTTATATCTGGATTTGGGTAGTTTCCCAATGTGGGTACTTTGACAAATATTCTAATGGTTTTTTAGAATAGATGACTCCTAGCATGGTGGTGTACCTGCAGGTGATGGAGTCACCCTCTCTAAAGATGTCGTATAGACTAAAGGGGAGAGGGAAGTGCATGATTGGCAGATCACTTGCTTAGGCAATTGAGTCAATCATGAGATGTCAAGTACCACACCAGATGTTGTTTTTGCACGAGATGCAATAAGTTTGTATTAATCCAATCCTGGAGAGACATAAGGAAGCAGTTTTAGAACATAAGTGGATGTTCTACGGATTTGATGACGGCAGCCTCCTTCGGGAGACGATTATCATTCCAGGCTTCAAAGGTGACGTGGATGACAGAGTGATTGTCAGAGTTATAGTTTTTCCCTCTGATGAAGTGGGACAGTATTATGGACAGGTGGTCCAAGAGGATACTGTGGGAGGCATGGTGCCGGATACTGATTAGGTTCAGTGATCGATACAGTCTAAGAAGTTTGGATTTGGAGTTCATTTATGAACTAGGTCCCATCAGATATCCAGACATATTCTAAGACAGGTATTACTCGATTCGGGAGATGGCTTTCTCCGCGAACTTGAGATTTAGAGAGTTATAGAAAGAAACATCTAGGCGGATCCACTCACTGAGGCTATTTCTCGAACACAATAGTTTTACAAACGGGCTTTGTGAAACTGATTAGTAGAGGAGTTGGATGTTCGGTTTCACACGGGCAGTGAGTAGTCGACATCGCAATAATTAGCCTTGAGTGCAAGTGGGAGATTGTTGGAGATAGTGCCCTCATAGTCAATTATTGGATCGCAGGTACGTGATTGCAATGATTGCGGAGGACCTATCCCGGTAGGACAGTCTTACTCGAAATGATAGTATGCTATCTGGTTTGCCTTTATCAGTCGTGTACATATTCAGGTGACTGATTGCATGTTACACTTTGATAGAGCCCTTAGGATCTTGCTTTACTACCAACAGTATGATGGCGATCATATACGTGAGAGTTGGGTAGTTTATATGCATATCCTTAATTGTGGTCCCTAGTCGTGGGAGTTTCGAGACAGGGCATCGATACTCCGGAGTAGACTAGTGTATACAGTCGAGACCCCGACGAGGGGCGGTGGCCGGTCTCACAAGCCACTGGTGTCAGTTGGATCACCTAAGATGTATACAGGTGCTCATTGGGTTATGAGTACACCGGACAGGACTCGCCGGGAATCTGCTAGTTAGTACTATACCTATCGTCAGATAGCAGTTCCCTGGTGACATGTGTACAGGTTGTTAGTGTATATGCCCTAGAGGCCATTACTGTATCATACTAGTTTGTATATTACTTAATGGATGCTTGGGATATTCACCTTGTATATACAATCTTGCTCAAAATAGTAGTATGCTACTTGGTTTGTTTCTACTTCAATGTGTACTTGTGTTTATTTCAGTATATCACTTATACGCATTAGTGGAGCCCTTAGGATCTTTGCTTGATTACCAGCGTTGTGATGGCAGTCACACTAGTGGGGGCTGGGTAATCTATAAGCACATCCTTATTCAGGTCCCTGGTCGCAGGACTATCGAGACAGGGCATCGATACTCCGGAGTAGACCAGCGCATGCGCTTCTCATCCCAGTGTGGGAGACGGTCTGTCCCACAGCCGTCAGTACGTCGTACTTGAGATAGTATGCGGGTGCTCGTTAGGTTACGGGTACACTGGACAGGACTCGTCGGGAACTGACTAGTTGGTATTATACCTATCGTCAGTTATCAGTTCCCAGGTGACATGAGTACAGCTTAGTCCGCTGACTTGACACTGTCACTTCGCCTCGGGTGTGTTCCCACTGTACTTTGATCACTACCCTACCACGGCTCAAAGGAGTCGTGCAAACAGGTGGTGGTTGGGTGCAGTCCAGAAGCACTTGGAGGCAGTGACGGTTAGACAGGATTTGTCTCTCCCGGTATTGGGGGTTGACATCGCGCTGTGTCTAGGAGAGCCATTACACGAGTAGTCCCTGGCCAGGGAAAACGAGATATACTGGTAGGTTTCCAGTGTTATCTCAGGGTGTATTGGGCTTCACTCCGGCACGACTTGTACCGCTATTGGGGGACTGACGTTTACCGCCCCCTAGGCCCGCCATGCGATGTATCAGACGAACAGACCGGACTGTACGGAGAATGTCACACTCAGGCTCAGTAGGAGTTCAGATGGGTTTCGCCTCGTCGGTCTTCTTGTCGGCATTACCTGGGGACCGTTACGCACAGCTAGTGCCGCTTGCGGTCTGTGGTTAAACCCACTGCCAGCGTAGTGTCGAGTCTTTAGAGTCCCACACAGAAAGCTTTTCGCCTTTAGGCAAAAGAGTAGAGGTCGCATGGTATTGCGACAGGTCGCATGGTTTTGCGACAGGGTTCGGTCACATCCGTGCACTTGTGCACGTACAGTGTCCGGACAGTTTATACTAGCGGGCTTTGGTTTAAGCCAGATCCTAGTGTACCTTATGGGATTGGATTTATCCAGTTTGCATTCGTGTTCCTCGGAACGCGGATGCGGGTGTGTATGCACAATTGACAGGGAGGCACAGACAGCGGATTCTCATTAGGGTTGTTGACAGTTGACCGTTGACTTTTTGACTTTTTGCTCAACCCTAATGAGAATATGATATGTGATTAACTATTATATTAATTAAGTATTATGGTGATATGGTTGTTGACTTGTTGACTTTTGTTGACTTGTTGACTTTGTTGACTTGTTGACTTTTGTTGACTTGTTGACCGGTTGACTAGGTTTGACTAGTTGACCATCATGATAACCATGGTTATCATTTCATGCCAAAGACTTTTTCTTGCTTGCTCATTTGAGTAAAATGAGTGCATGACATGATAAGGTTATGGTTGCTTCTAACCATCACATAAGACTTTTTTGATATGATGAGTTATGATCACTTTGGATTATGAGAGGGTGAAAGACAAAAGAGTTGCTCATTCTTTCTTGCTCATTCTCTCTCTTGTTCTTGAGCTCTCCTCTTGCTCTCACCCTCAACCTCTTGCTCGCTCTCTTGATCTATGGTTCTCTTGTCTCATGAGTTGAGAATCAAGAACCATAGATAAAATCCCATTCTAAATCATCTCTACTCATTCTAGTTCACTAGGTTTAGCAAACCAAGTGAACTAGTTTCTTCAAAGAACGAAGAAGGAGCTAAAGGTTGGAGCTTTCAAGTGGATCTATCTTCGGCGTACGGAGACAACGAGAAGGAGCCATCGAACCACCATCGGAGCTTGAAGAGAAGGAGTTCAAGTTTAGGTATAACCATCTTCATCCGAGTAGCTAAATATCTTTAGCTTAGTATGCTAGTTTTAGTTTAGGTAAAGATCCCGACCTAGCTTAGTCCATGTTGCCTCTTGCGTTAAAATTTTGATTTTATACCGTTTCCGCCTCCCCGCAAGAACCGGGGGTCGCAACGTGGACTTACAGTGGTATCAGAGCCTAACTAAACTTAAACTAGCTTGGTAGTGAAATGTAACGAAGTTCGGAACCGGAAAAATCCAAAAACCAAACTTTTACAAAATCTGAGTTTCTGTTGAAATTTTTTCTGGTCAAAATGAAAAACTTTACACTTGTAAATTCGGCTCAGGGTTTTGTGTGAACACCCAAGAAAAACGATACAGTAATTCGTCCAAACCGCCGCCCTTCCGCCGCGCGAGCTAGGCAGCCGCCGCGGAACCGCCGCGCTTTGTCGTCTTCTGTGCATCGTTTTTCGTGCAGTGCGTGTCTGTGTTGGTTTTGGGATTTTTGGAATATATTATATGTGCCCAGATTTTCCAGAAAAGAAATTTCCTTTTGGGGTCCTATAATTCCGTATTTTTCCGAACTTCACTGCACTTTGACTTTGATGGTTATATCTGTGATGTTTGCATGTATTGAACGTCGGCTAATCGCTATAAGTCGATTGGTCGGGGTTATACATGATCTGTAATGTGCTGGAATGTGTATATAAATATGTTGGATTGTCGCGGGTGAATAGCCGGGGGTTGTGAGACGAGAGTTTTCTTTTCTTGCAATTCATGTAAATTTGTAAATTGATGTAATAATTATTTGTATGGCCGCACAACCGGGTCGGGGTTGTAGCCGTCATTGTATAATTTCTTTTTACTGTTTTTGCTCCTAGGATAGACCCATGGAGGGGTGCACAAACTACCGGGTATGCCGAAGTGTCGAGTGGCCTACTCATGGAGATGAGGGAGGTTGCTACGCTTCGGGTACTTGGCGGGTAGTTTGCCGCACCCGTAGGGGTCTTGGGTGGGGTTTTGGCTATTCACCGCGACCGTGTAATCTGTTTTTGTTACAGGCTCGTACAAATTACAGATTCCTAGTATATCCAATGTATTTATCTGTGATCTGAAATGTTTATCATTGCAGTATATCTATATATGATATTATTTAGGCGTTGCTTATGTTTTACAGACGCGCTAGCCCAGCCCCCGCTCTGTCGTTAGTTAAGTAACCTAACGGGTAATGACGGGGCCCCGTGGCGAATGCGAATGGCATAAGCGTACGTCATATTTTGGTTGTTTTCTGCAATGGTAGGATTAAATGATGGGACGCATTAAAAGAACTAATGCAAGAATATCACGCATTAAAAGAACTAATGCAAGATAATAAACCAAGCTAAAGTCGTTGGAACACTTTCGAAAAACCACTCGGTTCTTTTCAAAAACAACTTTTAAATGCGGAGCTTGAGCCATTCCTTTTAAAAGCTATCTCGTTCCATCGACCAAATCAAGTTCACTACGTTCACGGTTTTGCCAAAACCATTCGTAGCCCTCCGTCGTTTCGTATGAATATTCAATAGTATTCAAGCTGTGTTTGTTGACCTTCGTCAAGGCATAGTGATTGGTAGCTATTGGGTATTCATATGTAGCATAGATAGATGCGTTGGTTTGGGACATTCGCATTACCTTGTTGACCTTCGTCAAGGGTATATACGGGTGGATTCAAATTAACCTGGATAATGACGGGCAGAACTTGACATGTGACTTATGATTTGTTGACCTTCGTCAAGGTCATAAGAGCATGGGGCAAAAATCCACATCGGGAGTTTCATAAGTACTGAAACTTGCTAGATTTGCATACCATTTGGAGTGTGATGATTCTGGTAGGATTCCTTCAGTTTCGTCACGCGATAATATTTGGATCCCGATCCTACTGTGAGTATATGCTACTCCTCGGGAAATTTCTCACTTAACGATCAATGCTATAAACCTAGTAGGTGCCTAGAAAGGTGTTAGCGGGGCTACGCCCCCAGGGAAAAGAGGTTCTCTAATTAAGGAACTTCGCGAAAGCGTTGGAAAACCTCCCTCGAAGTACCAACACCGGCCTGGCTGAACGGTTAAGCAAGTATTGTACGGTGAGATTGATCCTGACTAATTCTTCCTTTATGGTTTGAGGAGGGATTCGAGAAACAGTGGGAGCCATCCTGTTTAGACAAACTAAAAACCACTCTAAACTTGCAAGAGCATCATGCTGAGTGTTTCTTCTTCTCTCTCCTAATTGCAGCGACCAATCAACATGACTGGACTTAAGTTACTCCTAGATAAAAACAAACTGACAGGGCCAAACTACAAAGATTGGCTCAGGAATGTCACGATAGCAATCACTTATGACAAGCTGGGGTATCTTCTTACCACCAAAGCTCCCCCTGTCCCTGGTCCAACTTCCAGTGTCGCGGATAAGGAAATCCGCAAGACTTGGGAGATTGATAGCGCGAAGGCCAAGTGCCTCCTGCTTGCCTCGATGGACAACGAACATCAGAGGAGGCATGAGAATATGGACATGGAGTCCATATTGCTCCATACAAAAGAACTGTATGGAGAGCAATCACGTATCGCAAGATACGAAGCGTCGAAAAAGTTATTTTCGACAAGAATGGCCGTCGGATCATCAGTAGCCGAGCATGTGCTAAAGATGATCGGCTACATTGAGGAGCTCGCTGACCTAGGGATCACATTGGAGAGTGAGCTATATACGGATATAGTTCTCCAGTCCCTTCCTTCCACTTACGCCCAGTTTACACTGAACTTCAACCTACAAGAAAAAGAGGTTGAACTTTCAGAACTCCTCAACATGCTGAGGAGCGCAGAGGGCACCCTACAGAAAGGTAGGGAAACATCCACTTTGTTTGTAGGAGGATCATCTTCTTCTAAGTCCAAGGCGAAAGCCAAGGGAAAGAAGAAGAAGGCCCCCGCCAAACCAAGGGGCGGTGTTAGTAAAGTGGATACGAAGGGAAAAGCAAAAGCAACAAAGATAGCGGGGAAGCTTGTGGATAAGGAAGAATGCTTCTATTGTCATAAGAAAGGACACTGGAAGAATGATTGCAGGGCCTGGAAGGCCAGAACACAGGAATTGAAGCAGGTTGCAGCTTCAGCTTCAGGTGTGTATGTTATTGAAAACTGTCTTTCAATAAACTCTACTTCCTGGGTATTGGATACCGGATCAGGATCTCATATCTGTAATTCTTTGCAGGCGTTGAGAAACCGTAGGGTTTTGAAGGCAGGTGACATGACCCTCAAAGTTGCGAACGGAGCTAGCATGGATGCTAAAGCCGTGGGGGACTATCACCTGGGAATGTCAGATGGACATGTTTTGGTTTTGCGTAATTGCTTTTTTGTACCCAACGCAACTTGTAATATCATTTCTGTATCTTTAGTTTCTAAAGAAGGTTATGAATTTGCATTTGTAAGTAATGTTGTAAACATTCACCTTAATCAAGTTTTGATTGGGTCAGGTACATTGAGTAATGGTATATACGTGTTAAACCAACCACAGATTTTCAACGTCCAGAATACACACAAAAGAAAGTCTCCGGAAATGAATCAGACTTTCTTATGGCATTGTAGATTGGGTCACATCAATGAGAGAAGGTTGACTAAGTTACATACAGAAGGATATTTGAATGCGTTCGAATATCAATCGTATGCCACTTGTCAATCTTGTCTCAAAGGAAAGATGACAAAGACTCCATTTACTGGACAAGGAGTAAGAGCGAGCGAGCTCTTAGGACTCGTACACAGTGACGTGTGCGGTCCAATGTCTACACATGCCCGAAGCGGACATTCTTACTTCATTACTTTTACGGATGACTTCTCAAGGTACGGTTATGTCTTCTTGATGAAATATAAGTCCGAGGCCTTTGGAAAATTCCAGGAGTATAAGAATGAAGTAGAGAAACAGACCGGCAAAAGTATTAAGATTCTAAGATCGTATCGAGGTGGAGAATACTTAAGTGCCGAATTCCTGAATTACTTAAAAGAGAATGGTATTCTCTCTCAGCTTACTCCTCCATACACTCCGCAACATAATGGTGTATCGGAGAGACGGAACCGAACCCTATTGGATATGGTTCGGTCCATGATGAGTAACGCTGAGTTACCGCGATCATTCTGGGGATATGCACTAGAAGCAGCTGCGTATCTTTTGAACAAGGCTCCCACCAAGACTGTGCCTACCACCCCATATGAGATGTGGACTGGGAAGAAACCCTGTCTTAAGTATCTTAAGGTATGGGGATGTCCAGCTTTTGTAAAAAAAAGCAGCATGCGGACAAGCTTGAGGCACGTTCAGTACAGTGTAAGTTTGTGGGATACCCAAGGAACTCTAGGGGGTATCTTTTCTATTCAGCTGAGGAACAAAAGGTCTTTGTTTCTCAGCATGCCCGCTTCTTGGAAACTGAGTTTTTGGAAACCCAGATAAGTGGAAACACAATAGAACTGGAAGAAATTCCAGAACCACAGACTATTACTGAAAGGTTAGTGGAACCAGAGGGTTCAACAGAACAGGACATTCCTGCGCCACTCCGCAGGAGTAGTAGGCAGTCTCATCCGCCCGAGAGATACTGCGGTTTTCTCATAGACGGGGATAGAGAGGATTGCATCATAGATTATGATGAGCCTACTAGCTTCCAGCAGGCCGTTCAGAGCGTTGACTCAGTGAAATGGCTGGATGCAATGCGGACCGAAATGGAGTCCATGTACACCAACAAGGTATGGACGTTGGACATTACTCCAGACGGGGTAAAACCCGTAGGATGCAAGTGGATCTTCAAAAGGAAGATTGGTGTAGATGGACAGGTTGAGACCTATAAAGCTAGGCTGGTAGCAAAGGGTTTTCGTCAAAGACCTGGCTTGGACTACGACGAAACCTTTTCTCCAGTAGCCATGCTGAAATCCATTCGGATCCTTCTTGCCATTGCTGTCTTCCACGATTATGAGATCTGGCAAATGGACGTAAAGACAGCTTTTCTAAATGGAAATTTAGAGGAGTGTGTCTATATGGACCAGCCAGAGGGTTTCATTCAGAGTGGGAGCAGCGGAAAGGTGTGCAAGTTGCTTAAGTCCATCTATAGACTAAAGCAGGCATCGCGGAGTTGGAACATCTGCTTTGATGAGACGGTCAAAGAATTTGGCTTTATCAAAAATCCAGATGAACCATGCATCTATAGTAGATTTGTAGCGAGAACTGTAGTATTCCTCGTTTTATACGTGGATGACATTCTCTTAATAGGAAATGACATTCCTATGCTACAATCTGTCAAGGGGTTCTTGTCACACAGGTTCTCCATGAAAGACCTGGGTGATGCCTCATACATTCTGGGTATCCGGATCTACCGTGACAGATCCAAGAGGATATTAGGACTTTCGCAGTCCAGGTACATCGACACCATACTGAAGAGGTTCAGTATGGAAGATTCCAAGCGCGGTAACCTACCGGCTTGTCACGGGATCACCCTCTCTAAAGAGATGTCTCCCAAGACTGATTTGGAGAGGGATCGCATGTCTATTATACCCTACGCTTCTGCGGTAGGCTCTATAATGTATGCGATGTTGTGTACCAGACCGGATGTAGCTTATGCACTGAGTGTGGTAAGCCGGTATCAGTCTAACCCTGGGGAGAAACACTGGATAGCGGTAAAGAACATTCTCAAGTACCTGAGAAGGACTAAGGAGATGTTCTTGGTGTATGGCGGAAAAGACCTCCAGATCGAGGCCTTTGCTGACTCCAGCTTCCAGAGTGACAAGGATGATTCCAAGTCCATGTCGGGTTTTGTCTTTACCCTCAATGGAGGGGCGGTGTGTTGGAAGAGTTCCAAACAAGAAACCGTTGCAGACTCGACGATGGAAGCGGAATACATCGCTGCATCTGATGCCGCAAAAGAAGCTGTCTGGATGAGGAAGTTCTTGAAAGAACTTCAGGTGGTTCCGTCCATTGTTGATCCAATACCTCTGTATTGCGACAACAACGGGGCTATAGCTTTAGCGAAGGAACCCAGGTCCCATCAGAGATCCAGGCACATCTTGAGGCGGTATCACCTGATCAGGGAGATCGTAGATCGCCAGGAGATCGAGGTTCGGAGAGTCGCTTCAGAAGATAACACTGCTGATCCATTCACCAAGGCCCTGCCCCAGACTCAGTTCGAGCGGCTGATCGAGATGATAGGTCTTCGATACGCCAGTACATGGCCTTAGTGCAAGTGGGAGATTGTTAGTGTATATGCCCTAGAGGCCATTACTGTATCATACTAGTTTGTATATTACTTAATAGATGCTTGGGATATTCACCTTGTATATACAATCTTGCTCAAAATAGTAGTATGCTACTTGGTTTGTTTCTACTTCAATGTGTACTTGTGTTTATTTCAGTATATCACTTATACGCATTAGTGGAGCCCTTAGGATCTTTGCTTGATTACCAGCGTTGTGATGGCAGTCACACTAGTGGGGGCTGGGTAATCTATAAGCACATCCTTATTCAGGTCCCTGGTCACAGGACTATCGAGACAGGGCATCGATACTCCGGAGTAGACCAGCGCATGCGCTTCTCATCCCAGTGTGGGAGACGGTCTGTCCCACAGCCGTCAGTACGTCGTACTTGAGATAGTATGCGGGTGCTCGTTAGGTTACGGGTACACTGGACAGGACTCGTCGGGAACTGACTAGTTGGTATTATACCTATCGTCAGTTATCAGTTCCCAGGTGACATGAGTACAGCTTAGTCCGCTGACTTGACACTGTCACTTCGCCTCGGGTGTGTTCCCACTGTACTTTGATCACTACCCTACCACGGCTCAAAGGAGTCGTGCAAACAGGTGGTGGTTGGGTGCAGTCCCGAAGCACTTGGAGGCAGTGACGGTTAGACAGGATTCGTCTCTCCCGGTATTGGGGGTTGACATCGCGCTGTGTCTAGGAGAGCCATTACACGAGTAGTCCCTGGCCAGGGCAAACGAGATATACTGGTAGGTTTCCAATGTTATCTCAGGGTGTATTGGGCTTCACTCCGGCACGACTTGTACCGCTATTGGGGGACTGACATTTACCGCCCCCTAGGCCCGCCATGCGATGTATCAGACGAACAGACCGGACTGTACGGAGAATGTCACACTCAGGCTCAGTAGGAGTTCAGATGGGTTTCGCCTCGTCGGTCTTCTTGTCGGCATTACCTGGGGACCGTTACGCACAGCTAGTGCCGCTTGCGGTCTGTGGTTAAACCCACTGCCAGCGTAGTGTCGAGTCTTTAGAGTCCCACACAGAAAACTTTTCGCCTTTAGGCAAAAGAGTAGAGGTCGCATGGTATTGCGACAGGTCGCATGGTTTTGCGACAGGGTTCGGTCACATCCGTGCACTTGTGCACGTACAGTGTCCGGACAGTTTACACTAGCGGGCTTTGGTTTAAGCTAGATCCTAGTGTACCTTATGGGATTGGATTTATCCAGTTTGCATTCGTGTTCCTCGGAACGCGGATGCGGGTGTGTATGCACAATTGACAGGGAGGCACAGACAGCGGATTCTCATTAGGGTTGTTGACAGTTGACCGTTGACTTTTTGACTTTTTGCTCAACCCTAATGAGAATATGATATGTGATTAACTATTATATTAATTAAGTATTATGGTGATATGGTTGTTGACTTGTTGACTTTTGTTGACTTGTTGACTTGTTGACTTTTGTTGACTTGTTGACCGGTTGACTAGGTTTGACTAGTTGACCATCATGATAACCATGGTTATCATTTCATGCCAAAGACTTTTTCTTGCTTGCTCATTTGAGTAAAATGAGTGCATGACATGATAAGGTTATGGTTGCTTCTAACCATCACATAAGACTTTTTTGATATGATGAGTTATGATCACTTTGGATTATGAGAGGGTGAAAGACAAAAGAGTTGCTCATTCTTTCTTGCTCATTCTCTCTCTTGTTCTTGAGCTCTCCTCTTGCTCTCACCCTCAACCTCTTGCTCCCTCTCTTGATCTATGGTTCTCTTGTCTCATGAGTTGAGAATCAAGAACCATAGATAAAATCCCATTCTAAATCATCTTTACTCATTCTAGTTCACTAGGTTTAGCAAACCAAGTGAACTAGTTTCTTCAAAGAACGAAGAAGGAGCTAAAGGTTGGAGCTTTCAAGTGGATCTATCTTCGGCGTACGGAGACAACGAGAAGGAGCCATCGAACCACCATCGGAGCTTGAAGAGAAGGAGTTCAAGTTTAGGTATAACCATCTTCATCCGAGTAGCTAAATATCTTTAGCTTAGTATGCTAGTTTTAGTTTAGGTAAAGATCCCGACCTAGCTTAGTCCATGTTGCCTCTTGCGTTAAAATTTTGATTTTATACCGTTTCCGCCTCCCCGCAAGAACCGGGGGTCGAAACGTGGACTTACACAGGTTAGTTCATCGACCTGAGGTCGTCATTTGTCTCGTATGAGTTCCCACTGTGCTTTGATTTCTACCCTACCACGGCTCAAAGGAGTCGTGCAGACAGGTAGCTTTTAGGTACAGTCCCGAGCAATAAGGGGCACGTGAGCGGATCGGCAGGGGATTCGTCTCTCCCGGTATTGGGGGCGAGGTCGTGCTGTGTCTAGGAGAGCCATTACATATAGTCCATGGCCATGGCAGGAGATTTACTGGTAGGTACTCCAGTAGTATCTCAGGGTGTTATTGGGCTACACTCCGACACGACTTATACTGCTATTGGGGGTCTGACGTTACTAGCCCCCTAGGCGGATATGCGATACTCATTGACGAACGGACCGGACTGTATATACATTGTCACTGTTAGGCTCAGTAGGGTTTCCGGATGAGTTCGCTCATCGGCCTCCCTTGAGTTCGCTCATCGGCCTCCCTTGAGGTCAGTCCATGGGCAGCCGTTACGCATAGTTAGTGCCGCTGACGGTTTGTGGTTAAACCCACTGCCAGCGTACTGACGAGTCATTAGAGTCCCCCACAGACAGTTTCCCAAGTTCGGACGAAACGTTGTAGAGGCCGTATGGTTTTATGGCAGGGTTCGGAAAATGCACGTGCGTTTACGCACGTGTCAGTTTTCGGGCAGATGATACTGGTCGGCTTTGGTTTAAGCCGGATCCGAGTATTATATTGAGTGGATATAATATCTTTGTCTCAGTTGCATTTGTATTCGGTCGTAATACAAATGCGGGTATATTTATACAGTTACGGGGTTATCCTGAAAGTCGTTTCAGGATCACTTTTGGAAGTTGCCAGTTTCCAGTTTTCTATCAGCCGTCTTTTAACATTCGGTTAAAGACGGATTTATCTTTTCTTGGATGAGAGTGAGTCATGCTTCTAGAAGGTTCTAGAATTTGATGACAAGGTTAATGACTCATGCTTTGATTTCAATGAGGTTTTGTTTTCCTTAAGATATTTTCATGTGTTCACATTATGATATTTTGCTTAAGGTTACTCTCCCCTCTCCTACACTCACCCCCCCACTTCTATAAGTGGCCGGCCCCCCTCCTCACTCTCTCACTTGAGGTTTTCACTTGAAAAGATTATGATAGCATTTGGGGTGTATGGAATTTCACAGCTCATTTCATTCCAACACCCGATTCCCACGGCAACTTCATTAACCGTCCGTCCATAGCTTTGGACGGAACGAGACAAAGTCATCCATTCATTCTCTACATCATTCTTGGTCGTCTCTTCTAGCAAACTTGACGACCGAGTTGCCTCGAGTCAGAGGTGGGAGCCCGTTTAAAGAATCAGTGATGTGGTGCCACCTGGACGAGCAGATCGGAGATCGAAGAGATCGGAGCAGCCGCAACGGAGCGTGGGATGATGGTTAAAGAATGAAGGACTCGGATCGTTCGGTATAACCTTTCTACACTCTTTATAGTTTGTTAGTTTAGCAATAATGGAAGATCCGGGTTAAACTATACGATAGCGCCAGATAAAAAGTTTTTATTCCGCATTTGGCGTCTGTAGACGGCCGGGGCGCTAACGTAGACTTACAAGTACCAACGGTCCAGCCGTAGAAGGGTCAAGCCAACGCCTCACATGTGGCATGCCATACTGCCCCAAACCCTAAGGTTCATGTTAGTGTATATGCCCTAGAGGCCATTACTGTATCATACTATTTTGTATATTACTTAATGGAAGCTTGGGATATTCACCTTGTATATACAATCTTGCTCAAAATAGTAGTATGCTACTTGGTTTGTTTCTACTTCAAAGTGTACATGTGTTTATTTTAGTATATCACCTATGCACATTAGTGGAGCCCTTAGGATCTTTGCATGATTACCAGCGTTGTGATGGCAGTCACACTAGTGGGGCTGGGTAATCTATAAGCACATCCTTATGCAGGTCCCTAGTCGCAGGACTATCGAGACAGGGCATCGATACTCCGGAGTAGACTAGCGCATGCGCTTCTCATCCCAGTGTGGGAGACGGTCTGTCCCACAGCCGTCAGTACGTCGTACTGGAGATAGTATGCGGGTGCTCGTTGGGTTACGAGTACACTGGACAGGACTCGTCGGGAACTGACCGGTTGGTATTATACCTATCGTCAGTTATCAGTTCCCAGGTGACATGAGTACAGCTTAGTCCGCTGACTTGACACTGTCACTTCGCCTCGAGTGTGTTCCCACTGTACCTTGATTACTACCCTACCATGGCTCAAAGGAGTCGTGCAAACAGGTAGTAGTTGGGTGCAGTCCCGAAACACTTGGAGGCAGTGACGGTTAGACAGGATTCGTCTCTTCCGGTATTGGGGGTTGACATCGCGCTGTGTCTAGGAGAGCCATTACACGAGTAGTCCCTGGCCAGGGCAAGCGAGATATACTGGTTGGCTTCCAGTGTTATCTCAGGGTGTATTGGGCTTCACTCCGACACGACTTGTACCGCTATTAGGGGACTGACGTTTACCGCCCCCCTAGGCCCGCCATACGATGTATCAGAAGAACAGACCAGACTGTACGGAGATTGTCACATTCAGGCTCAGTAGGAGTTCAGATGGGTTTCACCTCGTCAGTCTTCTTGTCGGCATCTACCTGGGGACCGTTACGCACAGCTAGTGCCGCTTGCGGTCTGTGGTTAAACCCACTGCCAGCGTAGTGTCGAGTCTTTAGAGTCCCACACAGAAAGCTATTCGCCTTTAGGCAAAAGAGTAGAGGTCGCATGGTTTTGCGACAGGTCGCATGGTTTTGCGACAGGGTCCGGTCACATCCGTGCACTTGTGCACGTACAGTGTCCGGACAGTTAACACTAGCGGGCTTTGGTTTAAGCCGGATCCTAGTGTACGTTTTGGGATTGATTTTATCTCGTTTGTATTCGTGTTCCCCGGAACGCGGATGCGGGTGTATATGCACAGTTGACAGAGAGACAGAGGCAGAGTATTCTCATTGGGGTTGTTGACTGTTGATAGTTGACCGTTGACCGTTGACTTTTGCTTAACCCTAATGAGAATAAGATATAATTATGATTAACATTAATCTTAATTAAGTATTGTAGTGACATGGTTGTTGAGGGGTTGACTTTGTTGACTTGTTGACTTTGATGACCGGTTGACTAGGTTGGACTAGTTGACCATCATCATGACAATGGCTATCATTCCATGGCAAAGACTTTTGCTTGCTTGTTTATTTATGCAAAATGAGTGCATGAAATGATATAGCCATTTTGACTTAAACCATTTACACAATACTTGATTACTATTTTTGTTATGATGGCTTTTGGATTATGAGAGGTGAGAATGAGATGAGTATGGTTCATTCTATCATTTGCTTTCTCTCTCTTGAGCTCTCTCATTCTCAAGCTCTCCCTCTTCCTCCAGCTCTCTCTACCTCAAGGCAAACCATTCTCATGTGTTGAGACTCATTGCCTTAGAGATAAAAAGACACCAAAACATCCCTCTACTCATTCTAGTTCACAAGGCCTAGCAAGCCAAGTGATCTAGTTTCTTCAAAGTTCGAAGAAGAAGCCAAAGGTAGAAGCTTTCGGGTGGATCCATCTTCGGCGCAATGAGACGACGAGGTGAGGCCGATCCGTACACCGGAAGGAGTCGAAGACGAAGGAGTTCAAGAAAGGTATAGCCCCCTAACCGAGTAGGTAAACTCTAGTTAGGATGTTAGTTAGTTGTTTAACAAAGATCCGGTTTTGAGTCCATGTTACAGCCTCTAGAAAATTGTTTTTCACCAAATTCCGCATGCCCGAAAGTACTGGGAGAGGTAGCATGGACTTACAGTTCAAAGGGCAGTTCAAGACGGTCACATAATCGAGTTAAGGTTTGTTGTCTTCTAGAGGGACTATCGCGTTACTTGCACTACTCAGAACGACCTTAAACCATGGAAAAATCCAACAACTGGAAATTTCCCGGCAGGGGAAAAAGTGGGTATTTATATCCGGTCGAACTTTTTATCATATTCTAAAATTACCCGGAAAAACACATAGACAAAGTTTGACAATCCGATCGAATCTACGATCTCCCAATACAACCCAGAATACTCAACTCTTGAGTAAGATTTAAAAATTCCCAGAAAATACAGCACCTAAATATAGAAATTACTGTGCCAAAACTAATGGGAGAGGCGACCGTACGGCCAAGGAACCACCGCACGAGCCATGCTCATGCCGCGGAACCACGGCGGATTGATGGATTCAGCCGCTCGAATTTCACAGTAACTCCTACAAATTCCTGCTGATTTTTCTGAATATTTTTAATTTGTAAAAATCCCCGATTTCAGAAAATGTACAGAGAGCAATTTGAGATTAGGGTTTCGGTTCGATCGGACTTCTAACTCCGTCTACGCATCGCCTAAGGCTCTAGCTAGGATCTGATACCACTGAAGGGTTCCTGGGCACACTAATGAGGTCTCACAAGTGATCAAACATACCCAATTCAAATTTTTTCATGTGCCTACAAACCCTAATACGGATCGTTAACTAGATAATAAGGAGATGCAAGCAAGTAAATGACTATTGCTAAAGGAAAGTGACTACAACCTTTGTAGATCCGGTTCTCCACCTCCTTAGCTCCGCGTTGACGTCCCTCCACTGCGATCATCGGATCCCGGACTCTTGTGATTGTATCGTCGAAGAAATGATCGGGCTAGGTCGTCGACTTCGTTGCCGAAGATGATCTACGTCGAGGCAACTCAAGATCAAGCTCCAACTTCACCAAGTCATGAAACTTGTGAAGAAAACACCCTATACTACTTGGCAAGTGGTAGAGGATGAAGAATAGGAAGTGGGTTCACTTTAGAATTGGATTTCTCACTCTTTTTCTCATGTTGCCATTAATGGTTGCAAGCTTTCTTCTTTGTTGAAGAAGAAGAAGAAGAAGAAAAAGAATATGATGATAATTCATAAAATAGAAAATAAAATGATACTTATCATATTTGCAACCATGGTTTAGTGTAGAGAATTAACTAGGGTTTAGTTGAATGGTTAGGTTCAGGAGATGAAGACAAAATGGTCACTTTAGTCAAAGATGCATGAAGCATCAAGAACCTTCTAGTATGAAAGCAACCATTTAGTTTTTCTTTTCCTTTTTAACCAAAATAAATAGATAAATAAATATGTTAAATGAAACCCTAACCATTCACTAAACATGGTTTAAGTCTTACACAAACCCAAGTTTGCATCTATCATCAAACATGATACAAACAAGTGCACAAAAATATATCACATATACAACTTGTGCATTTCAAGTAAGAAAATCCATTTAAAGTGAACCAATACTAGTTAATGCAAAGTAATATATCAAATATATAATTATGCATTAAATCATTAAATCACTACTTGATTTAACGATCCGGTCATATCGCATATAACCGACTAATATCCAATGTATTGGCTTATCGAATCAATCCTTGATTCGATAACTAGGTTATATCGCATACAACCATTCGATACATTCATCGCGAGAATGGAATACGGTATCTCATACACGCATTATTCTCGGTCCCGCATATATCTCATATGCGCTCCTATTTCGTTTCGCTTGAGCCAGGAAACCTCTGTGTAGGACTCTAAAGACTCGTCAATACGCCGGTAGCAGGTGATGATCATATCAAACACCCACAAGCCGCAAGCGGTCTGCTAAACGTAACGGCCACCCGGGTATTGAGCGATCAGAAGATCGACGAGCAAGCCCACTCACACTCCTGTGAATCCAACCAGTAACACTTACCGTACAGTCCGGTCTGTTCGTCTGATATGTCGCATATCTCGCCTAGGGGTGGTAAACGTCAGACCCCAATAGCTTGATAAGTCATGTTGACGTAAGGTCCATAACATGTGTGAAACTACTGATAACACTTACCAGTAGATCACTGCAACCCTGGCCAGGGATTTCCAGTTATGGCCAGTCGAGCATAGCGCAACATCAACCCCCAATACCGGGAGAGACGAATCCCCTCCTATCGCACATTGCCTCCATGTGAATCGGGACTGTACCCAAAAACCACCTGTTTGCACGACTCAGTAGAGCCGTGGTAGGGTGGAAATCAAAGCACAGTGGGAGACACACAAGGCTCTATGTTGATCTCGGGTCAACAGACTAAGCTGTACCAGTGTCACCAGAGAACTGCCATCTGACGTGAGGCATAATACCATCTGGGAGTTCTCGGCGAGTCCGTTCAGTATACCCAGTCTCCACTGAGCACCCGCATACCATCTCTGATGTCAAACACCAATGGATATGGGATCATCCATCGCCCATCACATGGGTCGAGAAGATCTACGCTAGTCTACTCTGGAATATTGATGCCCCGTCTCGATATTCCCACGACTAGGAACATTGAAGGATGTACTCATGGACTATCCAGGCCCCACTAGTATGAACTGCATCATAGTCCTGGAAGTCGAGTACACATTCTAAGGGCTTTATCAACATGTAACAGAGAGATAGAAAGTATACATGTTAAGATAAAGAGCAACCAGATAGCGTACTATCATGTCGAGCAAGAAAGTCCTACTTATATATGTCCCAGCATCCACTATAATATACATCCAATGTACACTAATGGCCTCTAGGGCATACATATAACTAACATCAACTCCCAATACCGGGAGAGACGAAACCCCTCCTATCGCTCATTGCCTCCATGTGACTTGGGACTGTACCCAAAAGCCACCATTTTGCACGTTCTCTTGAACGTGGTAAGGTGGAAATCAAAGCACAGTGGGAATCACACAAGACTTTATGACGATCTGGGGTCTACAGACTAATCTGTACCAGTGTCACCAGAGAACTGCCATCTGACGTGAGGTATAATACTCTCTGGGAGTTCTCGGCGAGTCCGTCCAGTGTACCCAGTTTCCACTGAGCACCCGTATACTTTCTCTGATGTCAAACACTAATGGATATGGGACATTTGAAGGATGTACTTAACGACTACTCTGTCCCCACTAGTATGATCTGCATCATAGTCCTGGTAGTCAAGTACTCATCCTAAGGGCTTTATCAACATGTAACATAGAGACAATAAGTGTACATGTTAAGATAAAGAGCAACCAGATAGCATACTATCATGTCGAGCAAGAAAGTCCTTCATATATATGTCCAAGCATCCACTACAATATACATCGTATGTACAGTAATGGCCTCTAGGGCTTACATATCACTAACAATCTCCCGCTTGCACTAGGGCCATCTGTTGTAGTATCTCATACCCAACAATTAGCAGTGGTTGAAGTATCTCGTACTCAACCATCCCATAAAAGTCTCTCCTGGGAATAGGCCTTTGTGAGTGGATCCGCCGTGTTGTCCTCTGTAGTCTACTCTCCTAACCTCGATCTCCCTGGAGATCAACCATCTCCATGATCAGGTGATACTGCCCAAGAATATGTCTGGATCACTAATGGGACGGGGGTTCCTAGGCTAAAGCCACAACTCCATTGTCACACAATGGTAGGAACGAAGTTCATCTCATGAACTTATTTATATATCCAGACTGCCTTTTTGGTAGCATTGGAGGTCGCAATGTATCCAGCCTTTATCCTCTAGTATGCCATGGTATCTAGCTTGGAACTCTTCCAACATACCGTCCCTCCACTGAGGGTAAAGACAATGCTTGTGACTGACATTCAGTCGACCTTACCACCCTGGAAGCTATCCAGTGATTCTCCCCAGAATCGATTGATACCATCTCACTACACCTAGTGAGAACCCTAACATCCACTTAGATCTATCTCATAGATCCAAAACCCAGGATTTTAGAGGTATCACCTTGATCCTATATGGAGAATCCTTGTGATAAGAGGAGATTGAGCGAGTGTAGCATAGGAAACTCCTTCCCTATCAAGAGTATGTCATCCACGTACAATACGAGGATCACTACCATACTCCCTACTACCTTTTTGTATATACAAGGTTCATCTACCATTTTGATGAAGTCAAACTCTTTGAATACGACATCAAAACAGATGTTCCAACTCCGCGATGCCTGTTTTATCCCATAAAGCAACTTGCTCATGTTTCCGCTGCTCCTAGTGTCTACGAAGCCCTCTGGCTGTATACTTATAGATGCTCTCTTCTAAATCACTATTTAGAAAAGCAGTCATAACACCGAACCGCCAGATATCGTAGTCATGGTATGTAGCAATGTCAAGTAGGATCTGGATGGACTTAAACATAGGCACTAGAAAAGGTTTCATCATTATCCACACCTGGTCGATGATGAAAACCTTTTGCAACAAGCCTTAGCTTTGAAAGTCTTAACTTTTCCATGTACACCAAGCAATATTCTCAAGATATACTTGCTCCTGATGGGGATTTAACCCTTCAGATAAAGCAACCAAAGTCCATACTTTGTTGGTGTACACAGATTCCATCTCAGATCGCTTAGCATCCAGCCATTCTTACAGAGTCCCCACTCTTGATGGCCTGCTCGAAACCAGTTGGGTCATCATCTAATGATGCAAATCTCGCTCCCACTATCATAGAGAAAACCAAAGTATCTCTCAGGTGGATGAGGAACTCTACCAGATCGGCGGAGAGGCCGAGGTTCGTTGGAAACTATTGAATCCTCTGGGTTTACCAAATCATCAGCTGCAGTTTATATAGCTGGAACTCCTTCCAGTTCTACCTCATGACCACTAATTTCTTCACAAGAAATTCCCTTTCCCAAAGGTGGCATGCTGAGAAACAAAACACCTTTTGCTCCTCAGTGTGGTAGAAGATATTCCCTTGCGAATGCTTGGGATATCCAACAAAATTCCAAAGAACTGACTTTGCCTCGAGCTTGTCCAGATTTTGCTTTTGGCGTAGGCCGGACAACCCAAATCTTTACATCCTTAAGAGATGGGCTCTTCCAATACCATATCACATATGGAGTGGTAGGCACTTGATTTGATTAGAACCTTATTCAATAGGTATGCAACTTCTCAAGTGCATAACCCTAAAAGGAAATAGGCAACTCAGTAGTACTCATCATAGAGTACACCATATCACATAAGGTGCGATTGCTCCGCCCCGATACACCGACGTGCTGTGGTGTATATGAAGGAGTAATGCTGAGAGAGAATCTCATTCTTCTTTAGAATAGTCTAGGAATTCCATGATCAAGTATTCTCCTCCTTGATCACAACAAAGGACATAATACTTATACCCATTTTGGTTCTCTACTTCCGACATATATTCTTTGAATATCTCAAAAGGTTCAGACTTGTGTTTCAACAGGAACATATGTGCGAATCTTGAGAGATCATCAGTGAATCTAATGAAGTACAAAGAACTGGTCCTGGCATGTGTAGACAGGGTACCTACATACATCATCATGTATCAATCCCAAGAGTTCACTAACTCTTTCTCTGTTTCTAATAAACGGAGCTACGGCCATCTTATCTTTGTGACATGACAGGCAAGTTTCACAAGATATAGATTCAAACTGATTTAAATATGCATCTAAATGTAACTTAGCTAGTTGGGTCGCATTGATATGACCTAGTCTACAATACCTCAAGAAGGATTCGTTCATTTTTGAATTCATCCCCTTGTGTGTGTTCGATACGTTTAAGAACTGTAGTTTGATTTAGAACGTATATGCTTTTAGATAACGTGCCTGAACCGATCAACTCTTGATATAGGAAATGTTCAAAACATTATCCAACAATACAAAAATATATCCTTCTTTATCTCAATAAAGAGACTGATGCAATGTTGTATATCAGGTTCGGTATCTAATAACATTCGTTCAGAATCAATGTATTTGGTAATACAGGATGATAACTGCCAACAGACTTGGCTGCAACACTTGCACCATTTCCAACTCTTGAAACTTATCACCCGTTCTCAGTTCTCTACCTATCTGTAGCCTATATAGTAGATTACATATCTGGGATCCTGATCCGGTATCTCATACGCAGGACGTAAAGGATACTGAGAAACAGTCCTCTGTAATGAACATACCCGTAGAAGATGCATCAGCATGCACTTTCTTCGTTTGGGTGGCACGGGAATCCTGGTAATCCCCTATTTCCTGCTCGGTCTCATAACAGTTATAAGTTGGTGCGGGGCCAACGTTTCCTAGCACAGTATAACAAGCGGGTTCGGTCAATACATCGGTATTATTATCTTGATTAAGGCGTGACATGGTCGCTACCTGGAGAGAGAGAGAAGAAAACACTCAGCGTATGCTCTTGCAAGATTAGATTGGTTATTAATATATCTAATCAGGATGGCTCCCACTGTTTTAGTCAAATCTTCCTTCAAATCCTAAAAAGAAAGACTAGCCGGGATTATTTACACCTTACAAGTTCACTAATCTTTTAGCCAGGTTAGTGTCGGTACTTTGAGGGAGGTTCCCCGTGCTTTCGCACGAACCTAATTAAAATAAACCTCGTTTTCCCAGGGACGTAACCCCGTTAACACCTTTCTAGAAACCTACTTGATCGGCTAATTGTGATGTGTAAAACTCTCCCAGGAGTAATTCTTACTCGCAGTGGGTATCGGGCTCCAACTATCTCATAGGAGGTATGCAATCTCATTGCAAATTTCAACACTTGAAATTCCCGATAATGTTTTGCCCCAAACGTCCTATGACCTTGACAGAGGTCAACAAACCAAAGGCAGCTAGTTAAGTTCAACCCGTCATTTCCTGATTGAAGTAAATCGACCCGCACGACCCTTGACAGAGGTCAACAAGGTCGCACGACGACCCTAAATCAATCGCATCATATGCTTATGCAGATAAGCAGTAATCAGCTACCGCACACTACGCCTTGACAAAGGTCAACAAACGCAGTACTGAAAGGTTTGTCTAGCACCCTATAATGAGTTTTGAAGCATCACATGACCCAAAGTTTAAATTTTTATGGTGCTAAACGAACATGCAAAGGAATCGATCCTAGAAAATTAGGGTTTCGAAATATAAAGCGAACTAATCTAGGGTTTTGAGACTACAACCTTTGTAGCTCCCTTTCACTGGACTCCTTGGTCTCTAGGGTGTTGAATGGAGGTCCTCTTGAAGTCCTCTTGTGTCCACGACGATCCACCACGGAGTTCTCCGTCCAAGCTCGCAACTTCGTAAAACCGAAGAGAACACTCTAAACAAGACGGCTAAGCTTGTGTAGAATGAAGTTGTGGTTAAGGTTCTCACTTCAAAAACCTTTCTTTAAGTGGTATTTACTCACTAGAAAAAACTAGAGAGCAAATGAGAAAGAGGAAGAAGATGATGGCAATATTTTTCACAAAAGGTAATGAGATAAAAGATAACTCATTAGAAGAAAAAGAAATATATCAATATATATTTTATTTCTTCTCACTATGAACCATGGTTAAAGTGATGGAGACATTATTTAACTTGAGTTTTAAATGATAAAGAGAAGGATAACTCAAGTTAAGAGGTAGGTAAGCATGGTTAGGTCAAAGGAAGAATGTAGAAGCTAGAATGATTATCCTTTCCTTTTTCATTTTGTTTTAAAACCAAAATTAAATAATAATCCATAATTTAATCCATGGTGTGAGTCTTATATTGCCACCATTTCCATATGCTAACAACCATGATGGATGGGTGTATGTATGTATGCATGTATGCACATCCACATGTGCATGAAACTAGAATGAAAGAAAGAAACACATGCATGCATGCATACATCCATCAAACCCTAGAAAGGTTTCAAGTGAGAAAACTAATGGTTAGATGATAAATCAACACTTAATTTATCAATCCGGTCATATCTCATACGACCCCACCAAAAGCAGGCCACCCGATCAATGTTCGGTATCATATACGCACATTTTAATCGGGTGCATGCGCATATCGCATACGCGCACCACAACGTTTCGTCTGGACTGGGTAACTCCTTTGTGGGACTCTAAGACTCGTCAATACGCCGGCAGAGGGTGATGATCATATCAGGTACCCCCAAACCGCAAGCGGTCAGCTAAACGTAACGGCCACCCGGGTATTGAGCGATCAGAAGAAAACAAGCGAACCTGCTACAACTCCCGTCGAGCCATCCGGAAACACTACCGTACAGTCCGGTCTCTTCGTCAGATATGCTGCATATCGAGCCTAGGGATGGTCACATCGACCCTAATAACTCAATAAGTCATGCCGGTGAATGGTCTATAACAGATCGAGAAACTACCGATAACACTTATCAGCAAATCTCAGCAGCCCTGGCCAGGGACTTACTGATATAACCAGTCGGGCACAGCACAACATCAACCCCCCATACCGGGAGAGACGAAACCCCTCCTATCGCTCATTGCCTTCGTGTGTCTCGGGACTGTACCCAACGGCCACCTGTTTGCACGACTCAGTAGAGCCGTGGTAGGGTGGCAATCAAAGTACAGTGGGAGAGCACACAAGACTCCATGACGATCTCGGGTCTACAGACTAACCTGTACCAGTGTTACCTGAGAACTGCTATCCGACGATAGATATAATTCCATATAGGAGTTCTCGGCTAGTCCAGTGAGTGTACCCAGTCACCACTGAGCACCCGTATATGATCTTGATGTCAAACACCAATGGATATGGGATCATCCATCGCCCATCACATGGGTCTAGTATCATATACGCTAGTCTACTCTGGTATATCAATGCCCCGTCTCGATATACCTACGACTAGGGACTTTCCAGGATATGCTTATAGACTACAGATGTCCCACTAGTATGATCTCCATCATAATCAGAGCAGTCAAGCCAATATCCTCAGGGCTTTATCAGCATGTATGAATGAATAAAAGCATGATCAAATCAACATGTCAGATAAAGAAGAACCAGATAGCATACTATCATGTCGAGCAAGAATGCATACTGAATATATATACATGTATAGATACATCCACTATCATATAATGGCCTCTAGGGCATACATATATCCAACAATCTCCCACTTGCACTAAGGCCAGTTATTGGCGTATCTCATACCCAACATCTCAAAAAGTCGCTCATGCTGCGGCTGAGGGAGGGCCTTGGTGAATGGATCCGCGGCGTTGTTCTTTGTGTCTACTCTCTTAATCTCGATCTCGCGGCGATCTACAATCTCCCGGATAAAATGAAAGCGCCTCAGGATGTGTCTGGACCGCTGATGGGACCTGGGCTCCTTGGCTAACGCCATAGCCCCATTATTATCACAATACAAGGGTATTGGATCAATAATGGTTGGAACTACTCCTAGCTCCGAGAAGAACTTTTTCATCCAGACGGCTTCCTTGGCGGCATCATTTGCAGCAATGTACTCAGCTTCCATCGTAGAGTCTGCAACGGTATCTTGTTTGGAACTCTTCCAACTTACCGCCCCTCCATTGAGGGTAAATACAAACCCAGAGATAGATTTACTATCATGTTTATCGCTCTGGAAGCTCGAATCGGTAAAGGCTTCCATTTGGAGATCTGTATTACCATATACCAAGAACAATTCTTTAGTCCTTCGCAAGTACTTGAGAATGTTCTTCGCAGCTGTCCAGTGGTTCTCCCCTGGGTTGGATTGATACCTGCTTACAACACTGAGTGCATAAGCTACATCTGGGCGTGTACATAACATCGCATACATTATAGATCCTACTGCCGAAGCATAGGGTATAATGCTCATGCGAGCTCTCTCTTCATCGGTCTTTGGACAAGAATCCTTGGAGAGAGTGACTCCATGGCAAGCGGGTAAGGCACCCCGCTTGGAGTCTTCCATACTAAACCTTTTTAGGATGGTGTTGATGTACCTGGTTTGGGACAATCCCAATAACTTTTTGGATCTATCCCTATAGATCCTTATGCCCAGGATGTATGTGGCATCCCCCAGGTCCTTCATGGAGAACCTCAGTGATAAGAATGATTTGACCGACTGTAGCATAGGAATATCATTTCCTATCAGAAGAATGTCATCTACGTAGAATACGAGGAATGTGACAGCTCTTCCTACAGCCTTCTTATAAACACAAGGTTCATCTGGATTTTTGATGAAATCAAACTCTTTGATAACATCATCGAAACAGATGTTCCAACTCCGAGATGCCTGCTTTAACCCATATATGGATTTAAGCAGCCTGCACGCTTTCTCACTGCTCCCACTGTCAATGAAGCCCTCTGGCTGATCCATATAAACGCATTCTTCTAAATCTCCATTTAGAAATGCTGTTTTAACGTCCATCTGCCAGATTTCATAGTCGTAGTGAGCAGCAATAGCAAGCAGGATCCGAATGGATTTAAGCATGGCTACGGGCGAAAAAGTTTTGTCATAGTCCAAACCTGGTCTTTGACGAAAACCTTTCGCCACAAGTCTTGCCTTATAGGTCTCTACCTGCCCATCTACACCAATCTTTCTTTTAAAGATCCATTTGCACCCTACAGGTTTTACCCCAGGGGGTACAACGTCCAAAGTCCATACTTTGTTGGTGTACATAGACTCCATTTCGGATCTCATGGCATCCAACCACTTCACAGAGTCACCACTCGTGATAGCTTGCTGAAAACTGGTAGGATCATCATCATCCATGATGCAATCTTCCCTGTCACCATCAATGAGGAAACCGTAGTACCTCTCCGGTGGGCGAGAAGTCCTACCAGACCTTCGGAGTGGCCGAGGTTCCTCAGTTTCTGTTGCAACAGCCGGTTCAACCAAATCGTCATTTGTAGTTTGTGTCTCTAGTGTTGCGCCACGGCAGCGCCCCGGCCTCTTTCTCGAGGCCAAAATGCGGAATAAAAATTATTCCCTAACTCGGAAACCGGCGCTACCGCGGACAAAGAATACCCGGATCGAAACCATTAACCTATACTAGCTAACTAGAGAGATAGGGTGAGAAGTATACCGAGCGATCCGTGTCCTTCGGTCTTCATCTCCACTTCGATCTCTTGCGGAATCTCCGTCACCTCCTCGCTCGTCGGAAAAGGGCACCACGTAGCCGGAATCTTTTACGGGCTCCCGCCTCTTGACCGAGGCAACTCGGGCGCGAAGTTGGCTAGCCGACGCGTCCAAGGCTTGCTATAGAATAGTGTAGTGAACTTGTCTCTTGGGGTTATGAGGTTGCCTTGATGTGGAGGAATGGAGAAGAGAAGGAGAGAAAGAAATGAGCTTTTTAAGCTTATCTTTTACAACCATGGAATGAGATGAAAAATGCCACCACTAGAAAAATGATCCTCTCCTCTCCTCTCTCTAGAATGGCCGGCCCTTCACTCACCCAAATAGATTGGAGAGAGAAAAAGGAAAAAGAAAGAATAATCAATTATCAAAAAAGGTCACTCTCATTTCACCTCTTCAAACCATCAAATGAAAAGAAAAGAATGGAATAGACTAGAAAGGCATCTCATGATGAAACAAGTCTCATCATAATGCAAACTTGCAAGAAAACCCTCCACTAAATGTTAATTGCGAACTTGCAATTAACACCCTCCACCAAGAAAGTCCGACCGAGAAGGAATGAAGGAAAACCGGACGGAACGGAATGCAAACTGGCAACCCCAGAAAACCGATCCCATAATAAATTACAGGAAAACCCCGCTACTGCAAATACATGCCCGCATTTGTATTCCCACTGAACACAAATGCAAAGAGACAAAACTACACTATCTAATACTAGAATCCGGCTTAAGCCAAAGCCGGCTAGTAAAAACCGTCCGATCACGATCCGTGCAATACCTCACGTATCTGATCGAACCCTGCCATATCTCCATACGGCCTCTACAGCGTTTCGCCCGAAACTTGAGTAACTGTAACTGAGTGTGGTGGACTCTAAAGACTCGTCAATACCTTGGCTGTGGATTTAACCACTAGCACGTCAGAGGTATAAGCCAATACGTGACGGGCCACCAGGTATTGACCAAATGGGACGTCGATGAGGAAGCTCACCCCGACACCCAACTGAGCCTGTCAGTGACAATATCCGTACAGTCCGGTCCGTTCGTCTATGAGTATCGCATGGCGGGCCTAGGGGGTTGGTGAAAGTCAGACCCCCAAAAACGGTACAAGTCGTGTCGGAGCGTAGCCCAGAACGCCCTGAGATACTACTGGAATACCTACCAGTAAATCTCCTGCCTCGGCCGAGGGCTTTGCGTAATGGCTCTCCTAGACACAGCGCGACCTCACCCCCAATACCGGGAGAGACGAACCCCTGCAGATCCGCTCACTGCCTCCATATGGCTCGGGACTGTACCCAACTAAAACCTGTTTGCACGACTCCTTTGAGCCGTGGTAGGGTAGTAATCAAAGCACAGTGGGAACTCACACGAGACAAATGACGATCTCAGGTCGATGAACTAACCTGTACACATGTCACCAGGGAACTGCTATCTGACATCTGGTATAAGACCAACTAGCAGGTTCCCGGCAAGTCCTGTCCGGTGTACTCATAACCCAATGAGCACCTTTATACATCTTAGGTGAACCAACTGACACCAGTGGCTTGTGAGACCGGCCACCGCCCCTCGTCGGGGTCTCGACTGTATACACTAGTCTACTAACGGAGTATCGATGCCCTGTCTCGAAACTCCTACGACTAGGGACCTTTTAAGGATGTGCTTATAGACCACCAGCTCCCACGTATATGATCGCCATCATACTGCTGGTAGTCAAGCAAGAATCCTAGGGGCTCTATCAACGTGTAATAGCGACATGTCAGGTCACCTAAAGCAGTACACGATGATAAAGATAAACCAGATAGCATACTATCATCTCGAGTAAGACTGTCCCACCGGGATAGGTCCTCCCTCAATCATTGCAATCACGTGCCTGTGATCCAATAATTGACTCTGAGGGAACTAACTCCAACAATCTCCCACTTGCACTCAAGGCTAATTATTGCGATGTCGCATACTCACAGCCCGTGTGATACCGAACACCCAACTCCTCTACTAGTCAGTCTCACAAAACCTGTTTGCGAAACTATTGCGTTCGAGGAATAGCCTCATTGAGTGGATCCGCAGTGATGTTTCTTTCTGTGTCTCTCTATATCTCATGTTCGCGGAGAAAAACCATCTCCCGAAATGAGCAATACCTGTCTTAGAATATCTGGATGTCTGATGGGACCTAGCTCATAAATGAACTCCAAATCCAAACTTCTTAGACTGTATCAACAACTGAACTTAATCAGTATCCTGCGCCATGCCTCCCTCAGTATTGCCTTGGACCACCTGTCCAAAATACTGCCCCTCGTCAGAAGGAAAATCTATAACTCTGACAACCTGCTTGTCGTCCATGTCACCTTGGAAGCCCGGAGTGATAACCGTCTCCTAAAGGAGGCAGCCGTTATCATATCCCTAGAACATTCACTTATGTTCTAAAACTGCTTCCGACTGGTTTTCCAGGATTGGATTAATATCAACTTATTGCATCTAGTGCAAGAACAACATCTGGTGTGGTATTTGACATCTCATGATTGACTCAAATGCCTAAGCAAGTGATCTGCCAATCATGCACATCCTCTCCCCTTTAGTCTGTAAGACACCTTTGGAGAGGGTGACTCTATTATCTGCAGGTATACTACCATGCCAGGAGTCGTCCATTCTAAATACTCATAGAATGCTGTCAAAATACCCTGATTGGGAAACCACCCAAATCTAGATCTAAAACCATAGATCTAGTAACCAGTATGTCTGATGTAATGTCCAAGTCCCATGTGGAGAAAACACTGTGTGACGACCAAAGTATAACCGATCGTAGTATAGGAATATCACTTCCCACTACCTTCTCAACAGATCCATCCCCTATTCTGATGACGTCAAACCTATGACTGTCACATCAGAAATATATGATCTATCTCCGCTACATCTGCTTTAGTCTATAAATAGACATAAGCCTGATGTCCACCAATGCTTCCGCTGCTCCCACTGACTACGACAACCCTCTGGTGGAGTCATATAGACGCGCACTTCTAAAGCTAGTTTAGAACGACGCTATACTCATCCTCTCACCGGGTCTCGCAGCCTGGAACAACAGCAATGGCAAGTGTGGGTAAACAAGAACTTCCCTGTCACCGTCCTTGAGGCTACCGGAGTACCTCTCGGGTGCCTGAAGTTACCCACCTTATCTGCGGAGTGGCCAATGGAATGTCAAATCAGATTGAATCTTTAGGTTCCTTATTAAATCTTCAGTAATCGTTTGCGGTTCTGGAATCACTTCCAGTTCTACCATACTCCCACTACGGTTTTTGAAAAAATCCATTTTTAATAAAACTGTGGCGAGTCTAGAACAATATTTCTATTGATCTGCCAGATGGTAGAACGTCAACCCTCGTCATAGCCTGGGTCAACCCACAAATAGCCATTACAGAAACGTGCCTTGAGTTATCCGGAGTCTGGTTTTAAGCATAAGCCGGACAACTCCCCGTACCTTAACATCGTTAAGATATGAACTGTTCTATATCCAATATAGAAACAGAGGCACTAATTCAATTGAACCAGATTCAAATCATGCAGCTATCTCCAGTGCATGTAAACTAAATGGAAGGAGGCCGATCAGCGTTACTCAACTTAGGAATGCATCCAATTATGAGTAACCTGAAAGAGAAGCAAGTTCTCTTTATCATCACTATCAACTGAATACCATACACAAGTATCTACATCTTCGATCACTTTGAAGAATCCTGATACTTGCTATACCTGGCTCTCTACTCTATTCAAATACCCATAACTCCTCAAAACTTAGACCCTGTGTTCCCACGAAACATATGTCTAAGAACTAGAGAAGTTAAAAGTAAACAGAATATAGTATGAGGACCAACCCCTCTGTCCTAATGGACACTGGACAACATACAATACTCTGTATAAGTCCGCTGAGTCTAACAACTCTTTCACTGTGCGTCGTAGGTCGAAAACTGTACTTATGGTTAAGAAGAATTACACCGCCGTTCAATGCTCCTTACCTAACCATCCACTGATATAGGTAAATGTCATTGACATAATATCAAAAGGTATATCTCACTCTATGAAAATAGACGTACAGATATATCGATTTGAAATTGGTGCACAACAGCGGATATTCAAAACCAAATATTTGCCAACCGGCAAACAACCCAGTTGACTTCCTCAAATATCACCGATTACAACGAATCCCGATATAATGAGGATGATCACCCAATTCCCAATAACTTACTCCCACTCAGCATCTGTAAAACCATACAGATGTGAGAATCCAACCTGGTAAATACATACCCTGGAGCAAGTGTCTAACTGGGAAATCAGTTTTCCATTAACAGTACACAGTGAAACTGAAACATTGAAATGTTTCGTTGGGGTATCATGGTATTCCTAGTAATGCCTCTTCCATTATCCAGATTCACAACTGTAACCGTATATCTCTTTGCCATCTGTCCAAATCCCTTTATATGTCTTTAGTCATTACCTTCTGTACACCCCTTTAAGCCAAATGGTTTTCTTCCTTCCCTACTGTTCGGCACCAGCCTATGGTTTGGAAGAAGACTATCCAAAAAGCATAAAGGGTGTACTGTCCTAATCCTAGGAGCACTCGCAATGCGAGAGAAGGTGAAGATAAAAGACACCTGAATGTACTTTATTCCTATTTCTCCTGAACCAGGATCCATCCCCGAACTGGAACAAGTTCCTTTCGAGTTCGTATATAACCATACGATGGATTATCCAATAAAATGGGATCTTCGTAGTGATACGGAGTGTCCTGGAGAAATACAAAAGTGATTTAGGATTGGCGAAGAAATACTTGGTTTGGTCGTGAATATCAGTCGCAATTTACTTTGCCCTCTTACTAATCCCTTGCTTTGTCTGAACTTAATACCTTCTGTACACCGTTTTAGGCTAACTGGTTTTCTTCATTCCCTACCGGTCGGCACCAGCCTATGGTTTGGAAGAAGACTATCCAATTTGCGTAATAGGTGTACTACTCCTAAACCAAGGAGTACCCGCAACCTGAGAGAAGGTGAAAAGAAAAGACAACTGAATAATCCTATCCGTTTTCTCCAGAACCAGAAACCATCCTCGAAGTCCTTCGAGTTCGTATCTAACCATACGATGGTTTTGTCCAATGGAAGTGGACGTTCGCAGTAATACGGGGTGTCCTGGAGAAAAGGGTAAAAGTAGGAGTGGCAATGAGGTCTGCAACTATGACAATCCAAAAGCCAGTGTTAAGAAGGTTCGGTCAACTTGGTCACTGAGTCATAGTCCAGGGTCGGGTCAATGGTCGCTGCCGGAGAGAGAGAAAAGAAACACTCAGCGTGCACTCTAACCTAGATCAGAATGGTTATCACTTTATCTAATCTGGAAACCTCCCACTGTACCTCAAATTCTCCTCCAAACCTGAAAGAAGAATTAGTCGGGATCACCCGAGGAGTAAACCAACTCAACAGTGGGAATCGGGATCCAACTCTCATCGCATGATAACGTGACGGAATCCACTCACGTCACCACACTCCAGAAGGTATGCGCATGCCTGGCAAGTTTCAGTTCTTTTGAAACTCCCGATGTGATTTTTACCCCTAGGACTCAAGTGACCTTGACGGAGTCAACAAATCAAAGAGTCCTAGTCAAGTTCATCCCGTCATTATCTGGATTGCATTAAACCCACCCGTACGTGCCCTTGACGGAGTCAACAAGGCCGCACGACTGTCCTAACCAATCCCATTTATGCAACAAACAAGCACTACTTAGCTACCGTACACTACGCCTTGACGGAGTCAACAAACGCAGCACGAATACTAAATAATACTCATAAGAAATGACGGAGGGCTACGAATGGTTTTTGGCGAAAAACCTTTAACGTAAAGAACTTGATATCGTTGAAGGAACTGCATAGCCTTTTATAAAATATAGTGACGAAAACCTTTACTAAAGAGGTCACTCCCGGTGAAGGGATCTCGGCTCTTTCCCCGTAGAATGAGGTGCAGGATATTCCAAATGAATACCACGATGCAAAGCAAAAGTAATCGGCTATAGTGAAGTTATTGCCCTGACGCAAACTTCTGTCCAAGGGGTCACTCCCGGTGAAGGGATCTCGGCCCTTGCCTCGTCGACTGAGGAGCAGGATATTCCAAATGAATACCACGATGCAAAACAAAAGTGAACGTCCTTGCAATAACAGCTTTTGAAAAGTGTTCCAACAACATCAGATTAGGTTTGTTTATCTTGCATTGATCCGAATCAATGCAGTCCCATCAATTGATCACACCACAAAGAACGAAAATATACTGACGTACGTATATGCCATCCGCATTCGCCACTGGGTCCCGTCATCACCCGTTAGGTTAGCTAACTAACGGCAGAGCGGGGACTGGACTAGCGCGGATGTAAAACATATACAACATCTACTAATATATATACCTATAAATAGTATTTCGCTCAAGGCGTGAATAAAATGCAACATCACAGAAATGTACAGCATCACAGAACAATACAGATATCTGGAAACCCCGGGTTTTACAGAGCCGCTGCTGAAACCCGACGTTCCCCTGGTCGTGTGGATAGCCTGTGCAATGAAAAACCTAGACCCCTACGGGCGCGGCAAGTCACCCGCCAAAACCTGAAGCGAGGCAGCCCCCTTCAGCTCCGTGAATGGACCACCCAGCACTCCACGGAATCCGGCAACTTGGGCACCCCTCCTGGGTCAACCTGTACCCCCTACGAGTGCGGCGAATAGCCCGCCAATCCCAGAGTGAAGCCCCCTCCGTCTCAATGCCATGAGATGCGGGCCCGTTGCCCCCTAGAACCCGGCTGTCCGTGCACCCCTCCGCGGGGTAATCCTAGTACAGAATGTAAAATATACATACACCGGGTACATCGACCGCAACCAGGTCGTGCCCCAAAATAATAATACAAACAGGCAGTGACGGCAGTCCACATGTCGGACGCTCGCCCCGCAAAATCAAATGTACATAATACAACAAAAACTGTACTAGCATTGCATCCAGGCTATCCCCACGACCGATCCGCAACATCACAGCATAAACATAGAACATCAACGTGAAAGTCACGTTCGCAAATCCGCCTAACCGGGCTATAGCAGTTAGACCGGATTTACCGATCGAGTGACATTCACGGTCGCAGATATAATGTAAATACTGTGAAATAATGTGTTTCAAATATCCGATCGATCAAACAATTAACAAGCGGGCCCCAAACCAATACTGTAGCAGTCACAGAAAACCTGGGCCCTAAATTAATATTCCAAAACCCTCAAAATTAGCCCAAAAGCCCACTGTAAAATTTCCACAGTGTGAGCACAGTAGACTGCGGCGGAAGCGCGGCCCAAAGTGGGGTTTGGCCGCGCTTCCGCGGTCAACTGTACGACTGACACTGTCGACATTTTACAGTGGTCTTAGAATTTCGTGCACATTATTTTTCTGTAACCTGAAAAATTTTTAGACACCAAAAAATTCCAACAGAAAACTGATGTGAACAAAATACGGTTTTTTGAGATTTTGGTCGATCGGATAAGTAAAACGCATTAGAACAAGCTAGGTGAGGTTAATGGCGTGGCTCTGATACCATGTTGCGCCACGGCAGCGCCCCGGCCTCTTTCTCGAGGCCAAAATGCGGAATAAAAATTATTCCCTAACTCGGAAACCGGCGCTACCGCGGACAAAGAATACCCGGATCGAAACCATTAACCTATACTAGCTAACTAGAGAGATAGGGTGAGAAGTATACCGAGCGATCCGTGTCCTTCGGTCTTCATCTCCACTTCGATCTCTTGCGGAATCTCCGTCACCTCCTCGCTCGTCGGAAAAGGGCACCACGTAGCCGGAATCTTTTACGGGCTCCCGCCTCTTGACCGAGGCAACTCGGGCGCGAAGTTGGCTAGCCGACGCGTCCAAGGCTTGCTATAGAATAGTGTAGTGAACTTGTCTCTTGGGGTTATGAGGTTGCCTTGATGTGGAGGAATGGAGAAGAGAAGGAGAGAAAGAAATGAGCTTTTTAAGCTTATCTTTTACAACCATGGAATGAGATGAAAAATGCCACCACTAGAAAAATGATCCTCTCCTCTCCTCTCTCTAGAATGGCCGGCCCTTCACTCACCCAAATAGATTGGAGAGAGAAAAAGGAAAAAGAAAGAATAATCAATTATCAAAAAAGGTCACTCTCATTTCACCTCTTCAAACCATCAAATGAAAAGAAAAGAATGGAATAGACTAGAAAGGCATCTCATGATGAAACAAGTCTCATCATAATGCAAACTTGCAAGAAAACCCTCCACTAAATGTTAATTGCGAACTTGCAATTAACACCCTCCACCAAGAAAGTCCGACCGAGAAGGAATGAAGGAAAACCGGACGGAACGGAATGCAAACTGGCAACCCCAGAAAACCGATCCCATAATAAATTACAGGAAAACCCCGCTACTGCAAATACATGCCCGCATTTGTATTCCCACTGAACACAAATGCAAAGAGACAAAACTACACTATCTAATACTAGAATCCGGCTTAAGCCAAAGCCGGCTAGTAAAAACCGTCCGATCACGATCCGTGCAATACCGCACGTATCTGATCGAACCCTGCCATATCTCCATACGGCCTCTACAGCGTTTCGCCCGAAACTTGAGTAACTGTAACTGAGTGTGGTGGACTCTAAAGACTCGTCAATACCTTGGCTGTGGATTTAACCACTAGCACGTCAGAGGTATAAGCCAATACGTGACGGGCCACCAGGTATTGACCAAATGGGACGTCGATGAGGAAGCTCACCCCGACACCCAACTGAGCCTGTCAGTGACAATATCCGTACAGTCCGGTCCGTTCGTCTATGAGTATCGCATGGCGGGCCTAGGGGGTTGGTGAAAGTCAGACCCCCAAAAGCGGTACAAGTCGTGTCGGAGCGTAGCCGAGAACGCCCTGAGATACTACTGGAATACCTACCAGTAAATCTCCTGCCTCGGCCGAGGGCTTTGCGTAATGGCTCTCCTAGACACAGCGCGACCTCACCCCCAATACCGGGAGAGACGAACCCCTGCAGATCCGCTCACTGCCTCCATGTGGCTCGGGACTGTACCCAACTAAAACCTGTTTGCACGACTCCTTTGAGCCGTGGTAGGGTAGTAATCAAAGCACAGTGGGAACTCACACGAGACAAATGACGATCTCAGGTCGATGAACTAACCTGTACACATGTCACCAGGGAACTGCTATCTGACATCTGGTATAAGACCAACTAGCAGGTTCCCGGCGAGTCCTGTCCGGTGTACTCATAACCCAATGAGCACCTGTATACATCTTAGGTGAACCAACTGACACCAGTGGCTTGTGAGACCGGCCACCGCCCCTCGTCGGGGTCTCGACTGTATACACTAGTCTACTAACGGAGTATCGATGCCCTGTCTCGAAACTCCTACGACTAGGGACCTTTTAAGGATGTGCTTATAGACCACCAGCTCCCACGTATATGATCGCCATCATACTGCTGGTAGTCAAGCAAGAATCCTAGGGGCTCTATCAACGTGTAATAGCGACATGTCAGGTCACCTAAAGCAGTACACGATGATAAAGATAAACCAGATAGCATACTATCATCTCGAGTAAGACTGTCCCACCGGGATAGGTCCTCCCTCAATCATTGCAATCACGTGCCTGTGATCCAATAATTGACTCTGAGGGCACTAACTCCAACATCTAGAACCTCTTCTAGATCCACCACCTTGCCATCATCTTTATCTGTGAAAAACTCTTTTTCCAAGAATGTGGCATACTGGGAAACAAACACCTTTTGTTCCTCTTTGTGGTAGAACAGATATCCATAAGAATTCTTTGGATATCTCACAAAGTTACACATGACTGACCGTGTCTCGAGTTTGTCCGGATTCTGCTTTTTAACATAGGCCGGGCAACCCCAAATCTTAATTCTCTTAAGAGATGGTCTCTTCCCATTCCATATCTCATATGGCGTGGTAGACACGGCTTTGGTTGGAACCCTGTTCAGCAGAAACGCTGCAGTCTCCAATGCATACCCCCAAAATGAGACTGGTAACTCAGCGTCACTCATCATGGACCGGACCATATCTAATAGGGTCATATTCCGTCGTTCTGACACACCGTTGTGCTGTGGTGTGTAAGGAGGAGTGAGCTGAGAGAGAATCCCATTCTCTTTTAGGAAGTTTGCAAATTCTGTACTGAGATACTCACCACCTCGATCTGATCGAAGCATCTTAATACTCAAGCCGGTTTGTTTTTCTACTTCTTGTTTATATTCAATGAATTTCTCGAAAGCGTCGGACTTGTGCTTTAATAAAAATACATGATCGAATCTTGAGAAGTCGTCAGTGAATGTAATGAAGTATGAAAAACCGCCTCTAGCCTGTGTAGACATTAGCCCACATACATCAGTATGTATGAGGCCAAGGAGCTGAGTAGCTCTTTCTCCGTGTCCGGTAAACGGAGTTTTGGTCATTTTACCCTTGATACAAGACTGGCAAGTCGCATAAGATTTATATTCAAAAGAGTTTAAATATCCATCTTTGTGTAACTTGTTTAGTCATGTTTCGTTAATATGACCAAGTCTACAATGCCAAAGAAAAGCTTCATTTAATTCTGAAAGTTTTCTTTTATTAGTGTGTTGTATACTGAAAACTGTGTGTTGATTTAGGACATATATTCCGTTATTAACCGTACCATACCCAACCAACATTTGATTCAGGTGAATGTTCATAACATTGTTCTGCAACACAAAATTATATCCTTCATTGTCCAACAAAGAAACGGATATTATATTACATAGCATACTTGGTACAAAATAACATGGATTCAAAATCAAAATACATCCAGATGGCAACCCCAAGTGATACTCTCCCACTGCGACTGAATGTACATTAGAACCATTTTCAACGCGGAGAGTATGGTCACCTGTCTTCAAAACCTTGCTATTTCTCAGCCCCTGCATAGAATTGCAAATGTGAGAACCTGAACCGGTATCCAATACCCAGGAAGCAGAGTTTATAGAAAAACAGTTTTCAGTCACAAACGCACCTGAAGCAGAAGCATCACCATGCTTCTTCTTGAGACTTAAGTACTCCGTGCAATTGCGCTTCCAATGTCCTGTCTTGTGGCAATGAAAACATTCGCCTTTCCCCGAGTCTCCAGCCTTGGACTTTCCCTTTCCCTTCACCTTTTTAACTCCGCCCTTAGGATTAGTGGGTTTCTTCTTTTTCTTTCCCTTGGCCTTAGCTTTCGGGCGAGAAGAGGAAGACTGTCCAATAGTCATAACAGGAGTTTTTGCTAACTTCATAGTGCTCTCTACACTCCTTAACATATTAAGGAGTTCAGGGAGGTCCTTCTCCATGCCATGCATGTTGAAGTTCACTATGAACTGAGCAAAGGTGGAGGGGAGGGACTGCAGAATAATATCTATATATTGTTCATTGTCCATCGTCCATCCAAGGTCCTCAAGCTCTTCTATAAGAGCTATCATCTTCAGAACATGGTCTCCTACTGGTGTGCCAGGGGCCATTCGCATCTGAAACAATTTCTTTGATGCTTCGTATCGTAATACGCGGGATTTCTCCCCATACAACTCCTTTGTATGGAGCAATATACCGTGAATGTCCATGTCCTCGTGCTGCTTTTGATGTGTGTTATCCATCGATGCAAGCGCGAGGCATGTGGCCGTGGCACAGTCAGCGTCCCATGTCTTGCGGACTTCAATGTCCGCAACTGAAGATTTTGGACCAGGGACGGGCGGGGCTGAAGCCGTGAGGACATATGATACTTTATCATAAGTCAAGGCGATTTTCAGATTCCTCAGCCAGTCTTTATAGTTGGTCCCATTCAGTTTGTTTTTATCTAGTAAAAGCTCGAGTCCAGTCATGGGTATCTGCCATTAAGAGAGAGAAAAGAATACACTCAGCGAAAGCTCTTGCATAGATTAGATTGGTTTATTATCTTGTCTAATCAATGTTTCCCACTGCTTTTATCGAGTTTTTCTTTCAAACCTCAAAAAGAAAAACTGGCCAGGATTAATTACAGTCTACAACTTCGCTAACCGTTCAGCCAGGCCAGTGTCGGTACTTTGAGGGAGGTTCCCCATGCTTTCGTACGGACCTAATTAGAGTAAACCTCGTTTTCCCAGAGGCGGAGCCCCGTTAACACCTTTCTAGACACCTAATGAGTTAGCTAATTGTAAACTGTAAAACTCTTCTAGGAGCAACTATTGCCCACAGTGGGATCGGGATCCAACCATCACATGGAAGGTATGCAATCTCATTGCAAATTTCAACTATTGAAATTCCCGATGTGGTTTTTACCCCTAGCACTTATGACCTTAACTATGGTCAACAAATCATAAGTACCAGTCAAGTTCTACCCGTCATTTCTTGATCAATTAGACCCACCCATATGACCCTTAACTATGGTCAACAAATTCGTATGAATGTCCTAATTAATCTGCATCATATGCAGTGTAGGAAGACATCACTTAGCTACCGTACACTACGCCTTAACTAAAGTCAACAAACGTAGCACGAATACTAAGTACTCTACTTCCTAAAGTGACGGAGGGTTGCGAATGTTTTTTAAGAAAATCTTTAACGCTTTGAACTTAATATCGTTGTAGAATCAAATGGTTTTCAAAAAGGAGTGGCTTAAGCTCCGCAGTTTTGAAATATAGCTTTTTCATAAATAGCCGAGTGGTTTTCAAATCCGATTCTACAACATCTTTTTAGGTTTATTTTCTTTACATTAATCACATTAATGTAATCCCATCATTTAAGTCCTTAAGCCAATCACAGAAAAGAAACGAAAATAACACGTACGCTTATGCCATCCGCATTCGCCGCAATGTTCCGTTATGCACCGTTAGGTTACTTAACTAACGGCATACCGGGACGGGACTAGCGCGGGTGAAAAACATAAGCAACGTCTACTATATATCATATATATAATATGTCATTCGTCTCAGATATCACAGAACACAGGCAGTAGAAATATAGATATAACGTGGGATATACTAGGACGTCCGTATTTAGTATTTAGCCAGAATAGAAAATACGGATTCCACAGTCGCGATGAATAGCCAAGCCCACACCCTGGACCCCTACGAGAGCGGCAAGTGACCCTGCCAATTCTGGAGTTTAGGAGACCCGGTCTCGACTCCTCGAGATGGCCTCCCACTGAACCCCAGAACCCGGTCACCTGTGCTCCCCTCCTTGGGTCCATCCTAATGCGGAAAAGTAAATAATATACAACACTGGTAACACAACCTCAACCCGGAAGTACCCCAAATAAAAGAATATTACATTACATTTGAATTTACGTGAATGAAAATATAAAACTCTCATCTCACAAAAACCCCCCCGGCTATTCGATCGCGACAATCCTGCACATCATATCTCAGCAACACATAATATCTCATATCATCAACGTAAGTAAGTATGCATACCCCAATTGTCGTTGACGTATAGCAACGAAACCGGCGATATCGGACATACTACACTTACGGTCACAGAAAAGAAAGTGTAAAACTATAATATTTGGAATTCACATTCTCTTTAGACATCATAAATGCGAAATATCACATATCTCGTATTTCATGCCTAAACTATATGAATTCCACATATTGTATCAAATTCCAGATAAACAGACAGTATTAAAGTTTTCGAACGAACGATCAAGTACCCAAGATTCACTAAATCTCAACACTTGAGCAGGGTTCAAAAAATCCGGAGTGTGACACAGTAGTAGCGGTCCAGCCGTAGAAGGGTCAAGCCAACGCCTCACATGTGGCACGCCGTACTGCCCCAAACCCTAAGGTTCAAGGGGCAGTTCAAGACGGTCACATAATCGAGTTAAGGTTTGTTGTCTTCTAGAGGGTCGACCACAAAAAGACTTGCACGTATCTCCAAAGTATTTAAACCCCGTGAATAGTGAGCAAATGATCCGTTCAAACACTTCAATACTTTCTAATTTACCCGGAAAAACCAGGAAAACAAAATTCCGATCGAATCAACGGGTCCAAAATCATCTCCAGAATTTTTCAAAACTAAATACAGATTAAAAATATCCAAAAAAATATACAAGCAGATTAATGAATTACTGAAAAAAATTTATCCAACAATTAATTGATAAGGCCGCGGAACCGCGGCCTAAGCAAGCTTAGGCCGCGTTTCCGCGGCAACAATCACTGTTCATGGAATAATTTTTGTACCGTAATCCTTATTTTTTCCTGCTGTATTTTTTACATATTTTTAATTCTGAAAAATGTCAATTTTTAGAAAATTTCCAGAGAGCACCCTAAAAAACCGTATTTCGGTTCGATCGGAGTTTTAACTTCGTAAAAGGGTCGCCTAATGTTCTAGGTTGGCTCTGATACCAATGAAAGGTTTGTCTAGCACCCTATAATGAGTTTTGAAGCATCACATGACCCAAAGTTTAAATTTTTATGGTGCTAAACGAACATGCAAAGGAATCGATCCAAGAAAATTAGGGTTTCGAAATATAAAGCGAACTAATTAAGGGTTTCGAGACTACAACCTTTGTAGCTCCCTTTCGCTGGACTCCTTGGTCTCTAGGGTGTTGAATGGAGGTCCTCTTGAAGTCCTCTTGTGTCCACGACGATCCACCACGAAGTTCTCCGTCCAAGCTCGCAACTTCGTAAAACCGAAGAGAACACTCTAAACAAGACGGCTAAGCTTGTGTAGAATGAAGTTGTGGTTAAGGTTCTCACTTCAAAAACCTTTCTTTAAGTGGTATTTACTCACTAGAAAAAACTAGAGAGCAAATGAGAAAGAGGAAGAAGATGATGGCAATATTTTTCACAAGAGGTAATGAGATAAAAGATAACTCATTAGAAGAAAAAGAAATATATCAATATATATTTTATTTCTTCTCACTATGAACCATGGTTAAAGTGATGGAGACATTATTTAAATTGAGTTTTAAATGATAAAGAGAAGGATAACTCAAGTTAAGAGGTAGGTAAGCATGGTTAGGTCAAAGGAAGAATGTAGAAGCTAGAATGATTATCCTTTCCTTTTTCACATTTTTTTAAAACCAAAATTAAATAATAGTCCATAATTTAATCCATGGTGTGAGTCTTATATTGCCACCATTTCCATATGCTAACAACCATGATGGATGGGTGTATGTATGTATGCATGTATGCACATCCACATGTGCATGAAACTAGAATGAAAGAAAGAAACACATGCATGCATGCATACATCCATCAAACCCTAGAAAGGTTTCAAGTGAGAAAACTAATGGTTAGATGATAAATCAACACTTAATTTATCAATCCGGTCATATCTCATACGACCCCACCAAAAGCAGGCCACCCGATCAATGTTCGGTATCATATATGCACATTTTAATCGGGTGCATGCGCATATCGCATACGCGCACCACAACGTTTCGCCTGGACTGGGTAACTCCTTTGTGGGACTCTAAGACTCGTCAATACGCCGGCAGAGGGTGATGATCATATCAGGTACCCCCAAACCGCAAGCGGTCAGCTAAACGTAACGGCCACCCGGGTATTGAGCGATCAGAAGAAAACAAGCGAACCTGCTACAACTCCCGTCGAGCCATCCGGCAACACTACCGTACAGTCCGGTCTCTTCGTTAGATATGCTGCATATCGAGCCTAGGGATGGTCACGTCGACCCTAATAACTCAATAAGTCGTGCCGGTGAATGGTCTATAACAGATCGAGAAACTACCGATAACACTTATCAGCAAATCTTAGCAGCCCTGGCCAAGGACTTACTGATATAACCAGTCGGGCATAGTACAGCATCAACTCCCCATACCGGGAGAGACGAAACCCCTCCTATCGCTCATTGCCTTCGTATGTCTTGGGACTGTACCCAACGGCCACCTGTTTGCACGACTCAGTAGAGCCGTGGTAGGGTGGCAATCAAAGTACAGTGGGAGAGCACACAAGACTCCATGACGATCTCGGGTCTACAGACTAACCTGTACCAGTGTTACCTGAGAACTGCTATCCGACGATAGATATAATTCCATATAGGAGTTCTCGGCGAGTCCGTCCAGTGTACCCAGTCACCACTGAGCACCCGTATATGATCTTGATGTCAAACACCAATGGATATGGGATCATCCATCGCCCATCACATGGGTCTAGTATCATATACGCTAGTCTACTCTGGTATATCAATGCCCCGTCTCGATATACCTACGACTAGGGACTTTCCAGGATATGCTTATAGACTACAGATGTCCCACTAGTATGATCTCCATCATAATCAGAGCAGTCAAGCCAATATCCTCAGGGCTTTATCAGCATGTATGAATGAATAAAAGCATGATCAAATCAACATGTCAGATAAAGAAGAACCGGATAGCATACTATCATGTCGAGCAAGAATGCATACTGAATATATATACATGTATAGATACATCCACTACCATATAATGGCCTCTAGGGCATACATATATCCAACAAGTACGAATTCTAACTATTACTTTTCTGAAATGACGGAGGGCTACGACAGGTTTTTAAGAAAACCTTTTGCGTAATGAACTTGATATCGTCGTAGAATCGAGTGATTTTGAAAAGGAGTGCTTTTGAGGCCTTTACTAGTTTTGCTAAAGAGGTCACTCTCGGTGAAGGGATCTCAGCTCTTTCCTTATCGAATAAGGTGCAGGATATTTCACAAATACCACTATGCAAAGCAAAAACTATGAAAGCAATCAAAAGACAATCCGAGTTTGTAGCATCTTCTAGTTTCGCTAAAGAGGTCACTCCCGGTGAAGGGATCTTGACTCTTTCCTTATCGAATAAGGTGCTGGATATTTTACAAGGAATACCGCTATGCAAAGCAAGAACTAGAGCTACCAGTTTTTGAAAATTCGATTCCACAACATCTTTAGGTTTCTTTTATTTCATCAATCTCATTAATAAAGTCCCATCATTATAAGTTACCTAAACATCACAAATAAATACAACGTACGCTTATGCCATTCGCATTCGCCTTGATGTCCCCTCGTGCACCGTTAGGTTAGGTAACTAACGGCAGAGCGGGGCAGTGATAGCACGAGTGTAAAACATAAGCAACGTCTATATAATATATCACATATACTATATCCTGTATTCATCCCATCAATATATCAAATGATCACATCATAGATATCGCAGCAGAAAACAACATATGAAATATTGGATATACTAGGATTTCCGTGTTTTATTTTAAGCCTCTATAAAACATGGATTCCACGTTCGCGATGAATAGCCAATCCCACACCCCTAGACCCCTACGAGAGCGGCAAGCAACCCTGCCAATTCTAGAGTTAGGAGACCCGGTCTCGACTCCTCGAGATGGTCTCCCACTGGACCCTAGAACCCGGTTACTTGTGCTCCCCGCCTTGGGTCTATCCTAATGGGGAAAAGTAAATAATATACAATGGTGAAAACATCCTCAACCCAGAAGTGCCCCAATATAAGAATATTACATACAATGAATTTTACATGAATGAAAATGAAAAACTCTAATCTCATATAAAACCCCCGGCTATTCAAACACAACGATTCAATATAACATATCACAGCAACACATAACATCACATGTCATCAACGTAAGTAAATATGCGTATCCCAATTGTCGTTGACATATAACACTGAAACCGGCGATACACCACATATTACACTTACGGTCGCAGAAAAGAAAGTGAAAAACTACAACAGTTGGAATCCGCAACCTCCTTAGGATTCATAAACCCAATGTATCACATATATTGGATTTCATGCCTAACCAAATGAATTCTTTAGACATCACATGCCTAACAATTATAAACCGTGCATTTTAGTCTCGATACCGAAAACACTTTTCAATAAGAAGTCGGGCAATTCAACAAGATTCCCGACATCCTGATAGAATGCTCGTCGGAAACTTTAGTAGACGGTCGCACCCCCCGATGCCATCGACGAGTGCACTAAGGCGGAACACCGCTGCCGCGAGCACCCGAACGGATGCTTTTGGTGACGGGGTTCTCCTACAGTCACTTAGTCGGGGCTATGGGGCGTGGCTATCTATTAAGTTTACCCGGAGAGTATCCGCATACGCTACGTGATTGCTACGGACTTTTGATCACATCAAAATCCCGTGGCAACCGATCAAATGAGAATAAACTGCTAGATTTATAACCTTCAAATTAGTTATCTCATAACTACATGTGGATTCCAAATATTGTATCCCATCATATAATATCCGGATGATGTTAAACTCTTCGATCGATTCATCAAAGTCATACAATTTCCAGACAGCTCAACACTTAAGCACAGTTTTAATAATACCCAGAAGATACCACCGTACCTATGAACCGGCCGAAGAAGGGTTAAACCAACGCCTCACATGTGACAACGCTAAACTACCACAAACCCTAGGGTTCAAGTGGCAGTTTTGACGGCCACATAATCGAGTTAAGGTTTACGTTCTTCTAGAGGGTCCACAGAATTACTTGCATATTTTTCCGAATACGTTAAACTTAGAAAAATGGGTTTTTGACATTCGATTGAACTTTTTAACTTCGCCTAGACAATATGTGAAAACCCGAAACAATGTTAAAACTATGAATACAAAACACTCCTATTTGCTTATAGTTTAAGATTACATCACATGCAAAATTAACAAAAATAAAAAACACCTGAAACACCTAAACCCAGTAACTGGAACACCCCAAAAACTTTCAACCCAAATCCCTTTGATACATTCGGCGGCGCCGGAATTCTTGAGTTGGTCGCCGGCCTTGGTCCGAAGGATGGGGTTGGAATTTCTTGTGTGTTCATGTGGTATCACATACTACATTCTGCACATGTTTAAATAATTTTTTGACAACAATTTAAAATCGACAGAAACTAGGGTTTTCCGTTTCATGTTTCGGAGTTGTTTCGGTTTCATAATCTTAACAAAATCCGCATAAATTTCTAGCATGGCTTTGATACCACTGCAGGGTTACCCAAGATGGCAGCAAGGTTTCGGGAGGCATCGTCCATGCCAAATTCAAAAATTTGCCGTATTAGCTAACCCAAACAAAGAATCGTAAACTAGAAATCGACGGAAAAACATATGCAAACACTTTGCAAGTCTAGTGAGCAGGGAATAGAACCTTTGTAGACCAGTCCTTCACTTCAATAGCTCCATGTAGAAGTCCCCATCATTGCGATCGTAAACTCCGGACTCTAGAGAGGCTCCACAAAGAAACGGACATGCTTGCTTCGATGACTTCGAGGCCGAATATGATCTACGTCGGGGAGACACTAACCAAAGCTGTTTCTTCACTAGGTCAAGAACTTTGTGAAGAGAACATCTTCTACTAAATGGAAAGTAGTAGAGGATGATGAAGTAGGAAGTTTGCTCACATTAGAAATCATTTTCTCACTCATTTTCTCACAACTCCATTGATGCTAGTAAGCTTGGAGGGAGAAGAAGAAAATGAAGAACTTAACTCATCAAATGAATTATGTAACCATGGGTGAGTTAAGTCATCATGCTTAACTCATGTAGAGAATTAACCAAGCTATAAGGTTAAGCATTGGGTTAAATAATATCTAAAGAAATGACAAAAGAGAAGACTTTGTCAATGTTTCTACAAGCTTCATGTAAGCTTGACAACATTGACCAAGTCAATGCTCTTTTGTAATAACTTAAGAAAATAAAAACCCTAACTTAACCCTAGGTTGATATAAGTATCATACACCCATCTAGCATGTATCATCAACCATGACACAATACATGTACACAAAAATATATCACATATATACAATGTGCACATCAAGTGAGAAAAGAAATCATAAGTGAGCTAATACTAGTTAATGTAATGTAATATATCAAATATATAATTATAAATTAAATTATTAAATCAACTCTTGATTTAATAATCCGGCTATAACCGACTAATATCTTGTGTAACAACTTATCGAATCAACACTTGATCCGATAACCCGGCTATATCGCATATAACCGACTAATATCACAAATCGCGAGAATAGAATACAGTATCACATATCGTATTAATCTCGGTCCTGCACATATCACATATGTGCTCCTACACCATTTCGGTTGAGCCAGGAAACCACTGTGTAGGACTCTAAAGACTCGTCAATACGCCGGCAGTAGGTGATGATCATATCAAAGACCCACAAGCCGCAAGCGGTCTGCTAAACGTAACGGCCACCCGGGTGTTGAGCGATTAGAAGATCAACAAGAAAGCCTGCTCACACTCCTACGAATCCAATCAGTAACACTGCCGTACTGTCCGGTCTCTTCGTCTGATATGTCGCATATCTCGTCTAGGGGTGGTAAATGTCAGACCCCAGTAACTCGATAAGTCGTGCCGATATGAGGCTCATAACGGGTCGAGAAACTACTGATAACACTTACCAGTATATCTCTGAAGCAGCCTTGGCCAAGGACTTCCTGTTATAGCCAATCGAGCACAGCGCAACATCAACTCCCAATACCGAGAGAGACGAAACCCCTCCTATCGCTCATTGCCTCCATGTGACTTGGGACTGTACCCAAAAGCCACCGTTTTGCATGTTCTCTTGAATGTGGTAAGGTGGAAATAAAGCACAGTGGGAATCACACAAGACTCTATGACGAACTCGGGTCTACAGACTAACCTGTACCAGTGTGACCAGAGAACTGCCATCTGACCTGAGGTATAATACCATCTGGGAGTTCTCGGCGAGTCCTTCCAGTGTACCCAGTCTCCACTGAGCACCCGTATACTGTCTCTTATGTCAAACACCAATGGCTATGGGATCATCCATCGCCCATCAACATGGTTCGAGAAGCTATACGCTAGTCTACTCTGGTATATCGATGCCCTGTCTCGATACACCCTCGACTAGGAACATTTGAAGGATGTACTTAACGACTATTATGTCCCCACTAGTATGATCTGCATCATAGTCCTTGTAGTCAAGTACTCATCCTAAGGGCTTTATCAACATTTAACATAGAGACAATAAATGTACATGTTAAGATAAAGAGCAACCAAATAACATACTATCATGTCGAGCAAGAAAGTCCTCTATATATATGTCCAAGCATCCACTACAATATACATCAAATGTACAGAAATGGCCTCTGGGGCATACATATCACTAACACAAAATACCCCGACTAACTTGATCGTCGGAGGGTCCTCGGTGGTACAACCACCCCGGGACTTCTTTGCAGGTAACTCGGCTTCATTCCCAAATCAAACCCATTAAGATCCACACGCATCAAGAGGCGACCCTCAAACTCAATCTCAGCCTTCCATTGACGCTCGCTACAGATCAACGAAAGATAACATCTGATGGATATCACAACCTCCATCAATTGGTGCCGTCTGTGGGAATCGAACACACGACCACACGTGTGGATCTCAATGGGCTTGATTTGGTAATGAAGCCGAGCTACCTGCAAAGAAGTCCCGGGGTGGTTTTACCACCGTGGACCCTCCGAAGATCAAGTTAGTCGGGGTATTTTGGCAGAGTAACGGCCTATTCGGGTAAAATTTCCATACCTGAGTCGTCTGAGAGAGGGGTATATATAGTAGCAGCCATAGGCTGGTGGGCGCGAGATTCACACCGGCCGTTACGCCCCTGGCGTTACGCCTGCGTGAAAGGCGGGATCCTCCATTAATGACGAGATACGCTCGTAATGGGGGGACTGGGATGGCGTGGAACGCGGGATCATGTGCGGCTGATATCTCGCGACTTGCGAGATTCGCGGAGCCGTGGCAGAGACGCCTGTGATCCGCGCAGTGGTTCGGTCTGTGATACCGAGGAAGCTAAGCTCGGCGGGAGGCTCGGAAACGAGCGGGAGGCTGAGAGAGCTTGGTTCTGTGATAGCTCGGAGGCGAGCTAAGAGGGCTGAGGGTACTCAGTGTGCAGGAGGGCTTGGAGGCGAGCTAATGGTTGTTTGGAAGACGAGCATAGGAGTGGTCTGGGAGGCCATCGAAGGTCGGGAACATCCTCGGGAGGAAGGCCCGGGGTATGCCTCCAATGTTCCCTTCTTTCTCTTCTCTCATAAGCTTTGGGACACGTCATCTGCCATGTTTTATGATCTGGGAGTCCTCAGTACCAAGCATCATCAGTTACGAACATCAAAATAGGAGAATATTCCCGTTCTTCAGATGTCTTGTTAAATTAACCAGAGGAGTTTTTTGATAATTTATATACTTTGAGGGTGGCATTTGGAGGGTGATGTATAGAAAAAAAACAGAAAAGTATAGTTTAGTTTGCTAAGCATGAAATTTGATTCTAAGTATGTACATATTTATGATTATGATAACCGAAATTTATTTTCAGACCCAGTTTAGAGACGTGAATTATTTTAAACCCACATATTATCTGAACTATCTAAAAAAACTAAAATTTAAAAAATACGGATATTTCAAAACCAAAATAGATTGTGTGAATCATATTTAGAATACCTTTGAAAGTTCTAGGTTTACCCTTATTATTTTTAATCACATGCTGATAGAGGTGATGATCTTTCTCAGATGTTGTCCTCCGTCGATCTGGTGCGAGCGGTTTTGAGCGGTTGAGATTTGGGTTGAGGGTTGAGTGTGTGGATCTCAATGTTTTGGTGTCGACGCCGAGTTATTTGTAAAGAAAGTCCCCCGGTGGGTGACCACCGTAGGACCCTCCGACGATCAAGTTAGTATCGTGGAATAAGAGCAGAGTAGCGGCCTATTGGAATGAATTCCACTTACCCGAGTCATCTGAACGAGGGGTTTATAGAAGTCGCATAGAGCGAGCCGGCGTGAGATCCTCTCCGTTCGTTATACCCCTGCGTTACGCCCGCGTTGATGGCGGGATCCATCCATTAATGGCGGGATACACTCATTAATAGAGGGACGTGCCAGCGTGGGATGTGGAATGTGGGGCGGCGGATATCTTGCTTTGGCGAGATACATGGAGCTGTGGCGGGGGAGGATAGGCTCCGTGCTCTCGGTTGATCGAGGAGGACGAGGAAACTCAGCTCTGTGGATGGCTCGGAGATGAGCCGGGAGGCCGAGGATGCTCAGCCCTGTAATAGCTCGGAGACGAGCAATGAGGCTGTGAAAGCTCGATTATAAGAAGGTACTTCGGGGAGGCCTCCAAGAGGTCGGATGTGACCTCGGAGACGAGGTTCCCTAAGGAACGTCCCTAATGCATCATACTTATTCCAGCTCCAAATTCCTCAAAAATCTAGGGGACATACGTGGATGACACGTCATTCGCTACGTGTCGCGATCTGAGGAATTCCCACTTATGAGCATCATCATTAGCCCCCACTCTCGTTTCGACCTATTTATGGGTCGGGTCGAGAGTGGTCTGCTTAGTTTTCTCTGCTCAGCTTGGTGCCGAGAATTCTTCGTAGAGGATTGTCCGGGGACGACAGGGCATTTGGCAGTTGCGTCTTTTCTATCTTCGAATCTACGTGGCATCTCACCGTGCACCTAAATTTCCACGCGTATCCCTGATGACGTCAGCGGATCGGTGAAATGATTGTGCTTTAAAGTGGGGGCTCCATTTCACTCGATTGTCAGTTGGGCTATGGGCAATATGTCCGATGTTGGTTGGCGGGGCGTGACAGGATGTCCCTGCTTCCTGCCACGAACAGACGTTTCCAATGGCCGATCGCTACATGGAGCCTCGACGGCCGCTAGGCACGACGCTTCGTTTTTGCGGGAATCATCTGGGCCATAGAATGTTCTCGTTGGAGTGTATAAATAGGAGAGGGCCATCTCAGGGCCGACACTTTTGACTTAGTTGCCTCTCGTTGTTTGAAGATTGCCCGGAGCACTCCCGCTTAGGTCGGATCTCCTGCTGAATTTTCCTCGGCAAACCCTTTCCTTGAATCAGGTTAGATGTCTTCTTCCGAGGTATCTGTGGATGTAGTAGGGGTAGAGTCGGGCGATGGGGCTCAAGTTTCTAGGGCCGAGTCCAATGGGTCTTCTTCTTCCTCGGCTTCAGATAGACGAGAGGGTTCTTCTTCTTCATCTACGACTTCAATGTCGGGTACGCCCCCCAGGGCCAGGGCCGCCCTTGTCACTCGCCGTCGGGCGGTGACAATAGCTCCCAAGGTACACATCAGAAATACCCGCGATATGCCCTTCGTTTTGAATCGTCTGGACGAGCTTTCCGACATCAGGCTCGGTTCCATATCCCCTCTGTCTATTCACTCTGTCTGGGCAGAGAGGGTTAGCGGGTAGACCAGGTGCGGGGCAAGGAGATTTCCCTGTATCTGGAAGCGTTCCGGGCAGAGATGTGTCTGCCCTTCTCATTTGAGATTTTTGCGGTGCTCCATTGTTTCCATCTTGCTCCGGACCAGCTAGTACCGAACTCGTGGAGGATCCTCCTCAGGTTTCTGGTCCGGTTAAAATTTGATCGGATCCCCTTCGATTTGAGCCTTCTCCTATCTTTTCTTTGTTATAAAAATCACCCCGGTACTAGTAAGGAAGAGCCGAGCTGGGTGTATCCGTCGTTTAAAAAACATAAGGGTAGGGTGGCCGGGTCTGGAGTAGTGGTCGTCCCTTCTTCCATCCATGAATGGAAGGAGAAGTTCGTTTTCGTATGACTTCCGGAGGGTAAGGATTGGTCTGTGCCTACCCAGTGGCACAGGGCCGACTGCCCGAGGGTGTGGCAGTCGAACGCCCCCGAGATGAAGGTGGTGTCCCAGTGGGAACCGATTCAGCTGGCTGATGTCCTGCTCTCCGAGCAGGTACTGAGCTGGGCCGGGCTCAGTCCTGCGTGTTTTTTGTCTAAGTTAGGGCTCCCGACGATCTGTTTATACTTTTCCAAAATTCTTTTGCCGTTTCTGTGTTGCTGACCCTTTCTTTATGTTTTTCTCTCTTTTTTTTTTGCAGAGTCCATGGATCGATAAACAATTATGGCCGCTATGGCCTAGGGAAGAATGACCAGTGGTGTCAGCTCGTCCCGACCAGCTTCGAATGTGGCTCCTAGGAAAATTCCTCCGGCCAAGACTCCCGCAGTGCCCATCGTACCAAAGGAACATCATTGGGGGGACAGAAACAAGTGCGGGACCTGGCACCTCGGGTTAGGGCGGAGGTGACTCCTCCTGCCGAATCCCCCTTTAAGAGACAGAAGATGGTGGTTTCTCGGTCACCCCCTACCGGGATTCAAGTGCAAGAGGGTGACTTTTGCATCGAGGTGCTCTCGGAGCTATCCGTGGACGACAGCTTGCTGCCGGACAAGGAGAAGGCGGCTGGGGCCAAGATTCCTCGGGGAACCAAGGAGGCCCAAGTGGCCGCGATAGCTCAGGAGGCGATTCAGGTCGGTAGCTTTCCCTGAAAATTTCTTAAGCTTTATTTCCTTGGTTTCAGCTTCTTAACACGCTTCCTGTTTTCCTCAGGTCCTACAGCACTGTACTCTCCTCACCACTATGGAGTATGAGGAGATTGCCTCGGCAATAAAGAAGGTTGGCGAATCTTCCTCTCAAGAAGAAGAGTTTCTCGTTCAGTTGCAGCAGGCAGAAGAAAAGGCGGCCATTCATGACTCGAGATTGGTCGCCGAGGGCCTGACGGTTTCCAAGCTGAAGGAGTCGCATCGGCTTTTAACCAAATCTAATCGGGCTATCCAGGCCCAGATGGAGGAGACGAACGGGCTTTTCAAAACCATGAAGAGGTCGAGGGACGCCATAAAAAAGGATGCCCGGATGGCTTGTGATGCGGCGAAGCTCGCGGAGAGTAGGGCAAAGAGGGCCGTGGAGGAGTACATGGCTTCTGATCAGTTTTATATCGATCTTGCCGACTCCGCGGCCATTGGGTGGCACACTACCCTGGATGCTGTCAAAGTGGCCGTGCCCGAGTTCGTCGACTGCGAGCTCCACGCAAGATATCCCCTCGCCGAGGAAGCACCATAGGGGGGCGGCGCCGAGCTAGCCGCAGAAGGCGTGGTGGCCGGCGGAAGCGCCAAGCTCGAGGTCGCCGTTGTGGTCCCCGATGGAGGCGCAGAGCAAGGAGAGGTGGCGACAGAGCGGGCAGCCTGAGCCGTTCCCTTTTTTTCTCTTTTAGAATTTTATAAGCCTCAGGGCATTTTTGCAAGGCTGAGGACCCCAAAATACCTTGTATATAATTTTGATCGTAAATAAAGTACATATTTTTGCTCAAGTTTTTTTATCTCGCAAAACTTCTATTGCAAAACTTATCTTCTTTTATCTTATAAGTACAAGTCTTTTTATCTTGCAAGTAATTTTGGCTCGCAAGTGCAAAGGTTATCAAGTGGGTATGACGCAATCTTCCTGTAGGCTGGAGCCATCCCTTTCCCCGAAGTCGAGGAAACGACCGCGCATCGAGCGATAGCCAAGTGTACGAAGTCCGGTATCCTCCCTTTCGCCAGAATTGAGTATGAATCGAGCGTTATCCAAGTTTGAATAGGCCGGTGTCCCTCGACTCCTTCTTGGTGCGGGTCTTGGATCTGTGTTTTCATAGAGAAAGAATCTGCTCGGTGGCTTCGCGATGAGGGCTTTGAATCCACATCTTTGAATGGCAGGAAGCTACCCGTTGTGGATGGACCGAGCAAGAATCTTCTTGGTGGCCTCGTGACGAGGGCTTTGTATCCCCATCTTTGCAGGGCAGGAAGCTACCCGTTGTAGATGGACCGAGAAGGAATCTGCTTGGTGGCCTCGCGACGAGGGCCTTGGATCCACTTCTTTGTAGGGCATGAAGCTACCCGTTGTAGATGGACCGAGCATGAATCTGCTCGGTGGCCTCGCGACGAGGGTTTTGGATCCACTTCTTTGTAAGGCAGCAAGATACTTTTTGTGGATGGACCGGGCAGGAATCTGCTCGGTGGCCTCGCGATGAGGGCTTTGGATCCACTTTTTTGTAGGGCAGGAAGCTACCCGTTATGGATGGACCGAGCAGGAATCTGCTCGGTGGCCTCATGAAAAGGACATTGGATCCACTTCTTTGTAGGGCAGGAAGCTACCCTTTGTGGATGGGCCGAGCAGGAATCTGCTCGGTGGCCTCGTGATGAGGGCATTGGATCCCCACGGTGGGCGCGAGAAGCTCTTCCGTGAAAAGACCTAGTTTGGAAGACTTAGTTAATGCTGAACTTCTCTTCTTTTAGCTAATGATGAAGATGAAAAGGAATTACATTATTTAAAAGAAGGAACATGCTTATTTATACAACTTAAGCTTGTCTGCGTTATAAGGCCAAGGAAAATTACGGCCCACGGCATTCTGCAGGCGGTACACTCCACCGGGCAATGCTTCTGTTACGAGAAACGGTTCATCCAACTTCGGAAAGAACTTGTGCAGTCTCTCTTGGTCTACGAACTCGTTTTTTGTAAGACCAAATCTCCCGTCTTGAAGGCCTGATGTTTAACTCGGGCATTATAGTAGCGAGAGGCAGCTGTTCTGATTTGCGCTCGATCTCCCTTTTCCAACAAGATATCCAAGTTGTTTCAGAGTGCCAAGGTGTTAGCTTTGTCGTCAAAGTGTTCGACACTATAACTGGGTAGTCCAATTTCTGTGGGGACCATTGCCTTGGTTCCGTAGCAGAGGCTAAATCGGGTTTCTCCCGTGGGTGTCTTTTTCGATGTCCGCAACGCCCATAGCACCCGCGGTAATTCCTCGACCTAGCTTCCTTGCCTACCATCCAAACGGGCTCTGAAACCGCGGATGACGCCTTGGTTCGCTACCTCAGCCTGCCCGTTGCATTATGGATGTTCGACCGCGACAAACTTCATCAATATGTGGTAGTCATTGCAAAACTCTTTGACTTTATCGTTTTCGAAGTTGGTCCTATGGTCGGTAACCAAGCATCTCGGGATTCCAAATCGAGAGATTATGTTGTTCTGTAGGAACTTTATCATAGAGGTGGCGTCCGGTTTCCTGATGGGAATGATCTCTATCTATTTTGTGAAGTAGTCTACAGCGACAAGGATGTATCTGTGTCCGCCCGTCCCGGTGTGGAGTTGGCCCAACATATCCACCCACCATTGTGCAAACGGCCAAGGGGAACTGAGTGGCATTAGTTCGATGGTGGGAAGACGAGGTATGCTGCCGAAGAGTTGGCAGTTCTTGCATCTTCTGACCAGCTTCTCGGCATTCTGGTGTATTCTCGGTCAATAGTAGCCTTAGAGTAGTGTCTTCTGGACTAGGTTGCGGGCCCCTTGATGTGCTCCCCTGACCCCTTCATGTATCTCTCGCAGAACATAGTCTGCCTTGTGGGGCTCGATGCACTGGAGCAGAGGATGTGTGTATGACTTCTTGTACAGGTTTCTGTTGCTCTAGATGAAATGGCGTGCTTTGGCCCGAAGCCGGCGAGCTTCTCCTCGGTCTTCGGGGATGTAACATTTCAGAAAATATAAACATTATTTTTTGAATTTAATATTAAAATAATATATTTCGCTAAAGTTACCCGATTTGCGAATCCGGGGCTTTCTTATGATCCGTTACAAGATATCTTTTGAAGTCGCAATTACCTTTTCTTCCGATATAAATTAATGGCTATTGTTTGAGTATCTTTTTTTTTCTGGGGCCGAATTTCATTCAGCCATTCGCCGAACCATTGTTTGTAGTGGGCTTGATCTGTTTTTGTTGGAGGGTGTTGTTTTTTTGTGATGCCTGAACATTGAATAGGCAAGAGGTTTTAGAGTGAGGTGTTTTGTGCAAAGTTTTATTTTAAAGATGAGAGGTTTTTTGCGGTGCAGGGGTATCCAGCAGCCTAGAGCATGAGTCATGGTTTTCTTTAATTGGCATTGAATGTTTTTTTGGAGTTTCTATAGATATTTTGTAATGGATATTTTATGTCACACTCACCACTTGTATGTATATACTCACCTCCTCTAATTTTTTTGCCAGCGAACATTTTCACTTCTCCAATTATGGCCGAGCACCAGATATTGGCCAAGCATTTTTTTTGTGTGTGAGGAAATTTGTTCTCTTTGCAAAATCCTTAGCTCACATCTTCTCACTTCATTCTCATTCTCTGTGGAAACTTCATTTAGCTCCACCCAATTCATTGGGTGTCTTGAGACAAAGTATCCTACACCCTCTCTACTTCTTTCTTGGGTATCTAGGCTAGCAAACTGGATGTTTGAGTTACTTCGGTTTGAAGCGGGAGCCCGTATAAAGATTCGTTGGCGTGGTGCCAATTCGACGAGGAGACCGGAGATCGGAGATACAGCGAGGAGCATGGAATGATAGCTAAAGACCGAAGGACACGGATCGATCGGTATAATTTCTTAAACCGCTTTACAGTTTACTAGTATAGGGTTACTGGTACGATTGGGAGTTTTAGGCTTGGTGGTGTTCATGGATAGCGACTATAGTTATGGTTTGGCTATATTTTCCGGTATTTGGATTTCTTGGTTTTGCGTCTGGATATTGTATTTGGGCGTTGGACATTTTTACTTCAACGACAAGAGTTGTTTGGTTGTTTTGCATGCGCAGGCTATAGGTTCTAACCTATGAGCGCACCGCGTGCCGTTTTGGATTTCGGAACTTGATTTTTATGGTATTGCGATACGTGTTGATATTGTAGGTACATTCGCGTGGATTTCGAGACGACGAAGCACATCGACTACGGCTAAGCGATGAGTTTAGCAGGTGAGTAGATTTATATTTACGGGGGAAGTCGGGTGGATGGCGTATAGCACCCCCACAAACATTGATATGGAATATCATTTGACTATTATATCCTGATAAATGATATGCGACGGACAAGATTGTAGGATTTACAAACGATAATATGATAGAAGTTGATGCTAATGAACATATTGATATATGAGAATATGAAATGATAAGTGAATCATGATAGGTACGAATTAAAAGAGAACAAGTATGATGTCTATATTATAGATGCGAGATATTAATATGATGAACGAGTATATGATGTGATATGATGACTTAGTGTGATATGTCGTTATATGGATTCGAGTCGATATGGGATTGTTGATACCTTTGTAGGTCCCCCTGATACGAGATGGACATTGATGTAACCTGAGAGATAGATATATTTTTATATGGATAATGTGTTGCATTTTGAGTGATATACCGTACGAGACTTAGATCCGTACCCCGATGTTATATAGGTTGATAGAATCCCTATATTTTTATTGCCGCCGTACGTGGATTACCGTACGCGATGGGTTTTACCTGTTGATTTATCCATACCATTGTTTAGAGGATGCCGTACGATGAGTTGTACCGTACGTGATGTTGTGAGGCTGGATGTCGATTGATGGATTCACCGACTCGTACATATTATAGACACGTATATCTTATAGCTTTTAGTTGACGATGTGCATTATGCTGCATTCATATTACTATCATTGCATTTCATATACCTGTGTTAGTACACCTACACAATTATCGATGATGCGTATGTTACACATACACAGATTGTCGGCTCACACACTTCATCATCGATAATTGCTATGTCACTACACAGTAGAATTGCTACATCATGCTATGATATATTTGCTATGTTCATATCACTGTTCCACATTGCATGCGATATACGGACATGCTTACATCCTGTTATTTGTTGTATACCTTGCTACAGCTACATGCACATCTTGCATACATACTGACATGTACACCCACATATCTTGCTATAGCTGGATATACCCCTAAGTGGTATTGTATTGACATGTGATTTTGAGACGTTGATTATTGTGCTATTGCGCTTATGAAATGCGTCATGCATACTTGCTTACATGTAGATACTTATACCTTGCTACAGTTATATGTACCCTCATATGATACTGCACTTGATTTTTGGAGGATTTGGGAACCGCATGATATATTTTAAAGCTGGATTCATTTAAAAGAGCGGTTTTCCCTTAATATGCTCATATTGCTGTTTTATGTTGCATATATCATATTTTCATGGATATACGCATTGAGATATGGATTTCATATGATTTATGGATTTGAGAACCGTGGGGGTATTTCAAGAAATTTATGTATTGTTTGAAACCCCGGTTTCTCTTGATATGATATTTCAGTGCGTCCACCATGTGTTTTCTCGGTTCTGAGATTGGCATGTGAAACCTGATTCGAGGAGCAAGAGGCACCATCTGCGGGTACATGGTGGATCTGGTATGGTACCCCAGGACAAGATATGATTTCGTGGTGTAGACGATAAACCTGGCAGAGGGACCACTACCTACCGGTGATATTATTTGGACTCGGCGGATATCTGGGGGATACCGACTGGAGTCATGTTCAGACATGCTACGTGGATTGCGGGTGTCGATGTGGACACTTAGGTTCCATGAGATGTACTGACATCAGGGCCGGTCATGGTGACGACGCCTGACAGATGAGGATTTACGTGTCGATGCTAGACACGGGTTTCATGATATTTAGGGTGTCGATGTGGATACTCAGGTTTCAATGATTTTGTTGTGTCGCGAGGGACACACGTTGTTTTATATCCTCATATTTACCTGCATATGCTTTTATGATATTTACATACAGGAGTTGTTGTGTCAGTGGGTGACACGTGGACGAGATCTACTGCATACATGCATTGATTATATTGTGGACGAGATCCACTGCATACATGCATTGATTATATTTTTGGATAATATTCACTTGCTGATAGGCATTTATTATGTGTTGGCACATATGTAGATACGGTCACCCTAGATATCATAGTATTACCTTTATGATATAGTTGACCTAAGAAATCGTTATTTATTTTGATTTTAACCTGTTGATGTTTTCTACTCATTAGTTGGCAACTCACCCCCGTTGTGCCTCAGTTCTTGCAGGTTGTCTGCTTGGATCAGTAGCGGCATTGTTGGCACACAGCTTACTTTTGGGTGTTTTGCTTTGGTAGATGGTACATGTTGGATCGTGCCCCTCTCGTATTTATTATTCCTGTTGTATCTAGTCAACTCTATCAATTCAGAAACTAGTTATTATATATGTTGCAGACTTAGAAGACTTGTAGTTGCGAGACTTGAGCGATGGGTTTTATGTTCGCTTTTGGGGGGGTTGTCTTGCTTTACTTTATTTCCTTGTGTGGATCTTCGCCGTTGGGCGTCGTATACTTGTTATTTATACTTGTGGTAGTTGTTTCCGTCGTTGGGCATGATTTGCTCCCGTTTGGGGTTGCTTTATATTTTTCTTTGTTGTACCAGTTTTCGAGGTTAGTTTTTACATGGGATGTGCTGCCGAAATTTTCAAAAGACAAAACATGATTTACTATACCTTTATTTCAAAGTTTCACCTCTTTATTTCTTGAAAAGGTTTAGATTTCTGGGTTTCAGCTTACTTGAATTACGTTACGCCTGTAGACGTCGCATGATTTAAGTGCTGGTTGCGAGCTTATATTTTGGGTCGTGACAGGGGAGTACACCATCTTTTAGGAATTCCATGAGGGGCTTTCTCCAATCTTGGCCTTCTTCCTGAGTTGTGTAGAACTGGAGCATTACTTCTTCGTTTTCCATGCTGGGCCGTGGCAAGACTTCGAAGAGGATATTTCTTTTATGGTTGGCCGAATAGGAAGAAGCGAGCTTGCTTAAGGCGTCGGCCTGGGTGCTCAAGGTCCAGGGAATCTGCTTCACTTGGACTTCGCTGAAATTTTTCCAAAGCCTTTTTACCTCGGCCAGGTATTTTATCATGAGTGGCTCCCGGGCGTCGAAACGCCCGGTTACTTGGCCGACGACTAGTGCGGAGGCGCTGCGTGTTGGATATAGTGCTCTCAGAGTCAATTATTAGATCGCAGGCACGTGATTGCAATGATTGAGGGAGGACCTATGCCGGTAGGACAGTCTTACTCAAGATGATAGTATGCTATCTGGTTTATCTTTATCATCGTGTACTTCTTCATGTGACATTACTACTCACTATTGCACGTTGGTAGAGCCCTTAGGATTCTTGCTTGACGGCCAGCAGTATGATGGCGATCATATACGTGGGAGCTGGGGTCTATAAGCACATCCATAAAGTGGTCCCTAGTCGTGGGAGTTTCGAGACTGGGCATCGATACTCCATTAGTAAACTAGTGTATACAGTCGAGACCCCGACTAGGGGCGGTGGCCGGTCTTACAAGCCATTGGTGCCAGTTGGTTCACCTAAGATGTATACAGGTGCTCATTGGGTTATGAGTACACCGGACAGGACTCGTCGGGAACATGCTAGTTGGTATTATACGTGACGTCAGATAGAAGTTCCCTGGTGACATGTATACAGGTTAGTTCATCGACCTGAGATCGTCATTTGTCTCGTGTGAGTTCCCACTGTGCTTTGATTACTACCCTACCACGGCTCAAAGGAGTCATGTAAACAGGTTTTAGTTGGGTAAAGTCCCGAGCCACATTGAGGCAGTGAGCGGATCGGCAGGGGTTTCGTCTCTCCCGGTATTGGGGGTGAGATCGCGCTGTGTCTAGGAGAGCCATTACACAAAGTCCTTGGCCAAGGTAGGAGATTTACTGGTAGGTATTCCAGTAGTACCTCAGGGTGTTCTGGGATACACTCTGACACGACTTGTACCACTTTTGGGGGTCTGACTTTTACCAACCCCCTAGGCCCGCCATGCGATGCTCATAGACGAACGGACCGGACTGTATGGATATTGTCACTGACAGGCTCAGTTGGGTGTCAGGATGAGTTCGCTCATCGACCTTCCTTTTGGTTAATACCTGGTAGCCCGTTACGTACAGCTAGTACCACTGACGTGCTAGTGGTTAAATCCACAGCCAAAATATTGACGAGTCTTTAGAGTCCCCCACAGACAGTTTCTCAACTTTCGGGCGAAACGTTGTAGAGGACGTATGATATATGGCAGGGTCCGATCATATACGTGCGGTAGTGCATGGATAATGATCGGGCGGATCATACTTGTGGGCTTTGGTTTAAGCCGGATCCTAGTATTAGATTTGTTGGATCACTTTAGTCTCATCGCATTCGCATTCAGTCGGAATGCGGATGCAGGTATGTATATACAGGTGAGGGGTATCCTTATGATCCGTCACGAGTTTGTTTTAGATGTTGCCGTATCCTTTTGGTTTGGAAAACATTTGGATTAATGTTTGCATTTGGAAATAATGAGCTAGAATTCATCATGAGATGCATTAAATATGACATAGACATATATAGTGACTCATGGTCTCTTTTTTGTGAAAAATGTCACATTTAGTGATTGATTTGTGGAGGAAATGACAGGAGGAGAGAGGAAGGGCAGCCATGTGATGTTGTTAGCTCTCATATTATTCTCACTCTCTCATTTTATCACACATATCACAAAAGGAAAAAGAAAGCTTCTTCTTCTTCTTCTTCCTCTAGCTCATTATCTCCATCAATGGCAACACCTCTAACTTCCATCCAAATCCATGGATGCAAGAGACAAAGTGATCACAAACATTCTCTATATCACCTTGGACACGTTGGATAACACACTTCGTGCCTGAGTTGCTTCGGATGAAGCGGGAGCCCGTAAAAGGAATCGATGATGTGGTGCCCTTTCTGACGAGGAGATCGAGACCGGAGATGTCGCGAGGAGCTTGAGATGGTGGCCAAAGACCGAAGGACACGGATCGATCAGTATAGCTTTCCAACCCTCTCTATAGATAGCTAGTTGTAGGTTAATGGTTCGATCCAGGTTTTAAGCATACAATAGCGCCGGTTTCAAGTTATGAAAAAGTTTTCGTTTCAGCATTTTGGCCTCGGAAAGACGGTCGGGGCGCTACCGTAGTCTTACATGGTATCAGGGACAGGCCATTAACCTTTACTAGCTTGCTCTAACGTGTTTAGAACTTTGATCGAACGAATTTTCTAAAAACTGCATTTCCATGTCACAGTTTCTGTCAAATTTTTCCTGTGGTCAAAAAATTATTTGGTATGCTGCAGAAAAACAGGCAGGGTTTTTTAAGAACACTACAGAAAATTGGTGGCATGACAGCACTGTAGCGCCGCAGAACCGCGGCCGTAACCCCGTTTTGGCCGTGGTTCCGCCGCCGCACTGTAACTGCACTGCACCATTTTTTCTACAGTGCTCTCTGACATGGAATTGGGGTTTCTGGTAATTTTTGTTTGGGCCCAGATTTGTTTGAGTACTGGGTATTGTACTTAGGGCCCACTTCGGGAAATTTTGTCGATCGAAAATTTTAAACATGTTAGTTCACATTATTTACATTATATCTGCGACCGTGAATGTCATTTGATCGGTAAATCCTGTCTAATTGCTATAGCCTTTTTAGACGGATTTGCGAATGTGACATTCACGTTGATGTTCTGTGTTGTGCTGTGATGTTGCGGAATTGTCGTGGTGGATAGCCTGGGTGCAATGTTAGTACAGTTTGGTATTGTTTGTACATTTGATATTGCGGGGTAAGCGTCTGACATGTGGACTGCCGTCACTGCCTGTTTGTATATTATTCTTTTAGGGCACGACCGAGCTGAGGTCGATGTACCTGTTGTATATATTTTACTTTCTGTACTAGGATTACCCCGGGTGGGGTGCACGGATAGCCGGGTTCTAGAGGGCAACAGGCCCGCATCTCATGGCTTTGAGACGGAGGGGGATTTACTTTAGAATTGGCGGGCTATTCGCCGCACTCGTAGGGGGTACAGGTTAACCCAAGGAGGGGTGCTCAAGTTACCGGATTCCATGAAGTGTTGGGTGGTCCTTTCACTTTGCTGTAGGGGGCTGCCTCACTTCAGGTTTTGGCGGGTAACTTTCCGCACCCGTAGGGGTCTAGGATTTTCATTGCACAGGCAATCCACATGACCAGGGAAACGCCGGGTTTCAGTAGCGGCTCTATGGAGCCTAGGGATCCCAAATTATCTGTATTGTTTTGTGATGCTTATTACATTTCTGTGATATTGCATTTTATCACGCCTTGAGCGATTATTATATATTGATATATATACTAGTAGATGTTGTATATGTTTTACACCCGCGCTAGTCCAGTCCCCGCTCTGTCGTTAGTTAAGTAACCTAATGGGTGATGACGGGACCCAGTGGCGAATGCGGATGGCATATACGTACATCATATTTTCGTTCTTTATTGGTGTGATCAATTGATGGGACTGTATTGATTCGGATCAATGCAAGCTAAACAATCCTATTCTGATGTTGTTGGAACATTTTTCAAAAAAAAAGCTATTATTATAAGGACGTTTTCTTTTTTTTTTTTGCACAGTGGTATTCGGTTAGGAATATCCAGCACCTCGGTCGACGAGGCAAAGGCCGAGATCCCTTCACCGGGAGAGACCCCTTGGACAGAAGTTTACATCAGGGTAATAACTTCACTATAGCCGATTGCCTTTTTGCTTTGCATCGTGGTATTCAGCTAGAATATCCTGCACCTCATTCTACTGGGGAAGAGCCGAGATCCCTTCACCGGGAGTGACCTCTTTAGCAAAGGTTTTCGGCACTATATTTTTATAAAAAGCTATGCAGTTCCTTCAATGATATCAAGTTCATTACGTTAAAAGTTTTTCGCCAAAAACTAGACGTAGCCCTTCGCATTTCTTACAAGTATTACTTAGTATTCGTGCTGCGTTTGTTGACTGTGTCAAGGTGTAGTGTGCGGTAGCTAAGTAGTGTTTGTTTGTGGCATATTAATAGGATTGGTTAGTACAGTCGTGCAGCCTTGTTGACTTTGTCAAGGGCTCGTACGGGTGGGTTTAATGCAATCCAGGATAATGACGGGTTGAACTTGACTTGGACTCTTTGATTTGTTGACTGTGTCAATGTCACTTGGGTCATAGTGGTAAAAACACACATCGGGAGTTTCTAAAGAAACTGAAACTTGCCAGGCATGCGCATACCTTCTGGAGTGTGATAACATGAGTGGATTCCATCACGTTATCATGCGATGATAGTTGGATCCCGATTCCCACTGATGAGTTGGTTTACTCCTCGGGTGATCCCGACTAATTCTTCTTTCAGGTTTGGAGGAGAATTTGAGGATACAGTGGGAGGTTTCTTGATTAGATGAATTGATAACTATTCTGATCTAGGTTAGAGTGCACGCTGAGTGTTTCTTTTCTCTCTATCTTTGGCAGCGACCATGGCCCGACCATTGACTATGACTCAGTGACCAAGTTGACCGAACCTTCTTAAACACTGGCTTTTGGATTGTCAGAGTTGCATACCTCATTGCCACTCCTACTTTTACCCTTTTCTCCAGAACACCCCGTATTACTATGAACGTCCACTTCCATTGGATAAAACCATCGTATGGTTATATACGAACTCGAAGGAATTTATTCGAGGATGGTTTCCGGTTCTGGAGAAAACGATTAGGACTATTCAGCTGTCTTTTCCTTTTACCTTCTCTCAGGTTGCGAGTGTTCCTTGGATTAGGACGGTACACCTATTACGCTTAATTGATAGTCTTCTTCCAAACCATAGGCTGGTGCCGAATGGTAGGGAAAGAAGAAAACCATTTAGCCTGAAAGGTGCACAGAAGGTATTAAGTAAAGACAAATAAAGGGATTAGTAAGAGGGCAAAGTAAATTGCGACTGCTATTCACGACCAAACCAAGTATTTCTTCGCCAATCATACATCACCTTTGTATTTCTCCAGAACACTTCGTGTCACTATGAAGATCCACAGTTTATTGGATACTCCATCGTATGGTTATATACGAACTCGAAAGGAACTTGTTCCAGTTCGGAGATGGATTCTGGTTCAGGAGAAATAGGAATAAGGTTTTATTCAGTTGTCTTTTATCTTTACCTTCTCTCGGGTTGCGAGTGCTCCTAGGATTAGGACAGTACACCTATTATGCTTATTGGATAGTCTTCTTCCAAACCACAGGCTGGTGCCGAACGGTAGGGAAGGAAGAAAACCATTTAGCTTAAAGGGGTGTACAGAAGGTAATGACTAAAGACATATAAAGGGATTTGGAGAGATGGCAAAGAAATATACGGTTACAGTTGTGAATCTGATAATAGAAGAGGCATTACTAGGAATACCCGGATACCCCTCCGAAACATTTACATGTTTCAGTTTCACTGTGTATTGTTAAAGGAGAACCGATTTCCCAATTAGCCCTTGCTCCAGGGTATGTATTTACCAGGTATGATTCTCACATATGTATGGTTTTATAGATGATGAGTGGGAGTAAGTTATTGGGAATTGGGTGATCATCCTCATTATATCGAGATTCGTTGTAATTGGTGATATTTGAGGAAATCACCTGGGTTGTTTGCCGGATGGCAATTGTTTGGTTTTGAATATCCGTTGTTATGCACCAATTTCAAATTGATATATCTGTATGTCTATTTTTATAGAGTGAGATATAATTTTTTGAAATTATGTCCATGACATTTACCTATATCAGTGGATAGTTAGGTAAGGAGAATTAAACAGCGGTGTAATTCTTCTTATCCATAAGCACAGTTTTCAACCTACAACACACAGGGAATGAGTTATTAGACTCAGGAGACTTATACAGAGTATTGTATGTTGTCCAGTGTCCTTGACTACAGAGGGGTTGGTACTCGTACTAATTTCTGTTTACTTGCGACTTCTCTAGTTCTTAGACATGTGTTTCGTAGAAATACAAAGTCTAAGTTTTGAGAAGTTGTAGGTATAAGAGTAAAGTAGAGAACCAGGTGTTGCAGGTATCGGGATTCTTCAAGGTGATCGAAGATGTAGATACTTGTGTATGGTATTCAGTTGATAGTAATGGTTTTTGAGAAACTTATTTCTCTTTCGGGTTACTCATGTTTGGATGCACTCCTAAGTTGAGTAAAGCTGATCGGCCTCTCTCCATTTAGTTGACATGCACTGGAAACAGCTGCATGATTTGAATCTGGTTCCAACCAAATCAATGCTTCTGTTTCTATATTGGATATAGAACGGTTCATATCTTAACGATGTTAAGGTACGGGGAGTTGTCCGGCTTATGATTAAAACTAGACTCTGGATAACTTAAGGCACGTTTCTGTAATGGCTATTTATAGGTTGACCCAGGCTATGACGAGGGTTGACTTTCTACCATATGGAAGATCAATAGTGATATTGTTCTTGACTCGCCACAGTTTTGGTAAAATGGATTTTTATAGAAAACAGTAGTGGGAGTATGGTAGAACTGGAAGTGATTCCAAAACTGCAAACGATTACTGAAAATTTGATAAGAACCTAAAGATTCAATTTGGTTTGACATTCCATTGGCCACTCCGCAGATATGGTAGATAACCTCAGCCACCCGAGAGGTACTCCGGTAGCCTCAACGACGGTGACAGGGAGGTTCTTGTTTACCCAGACTTGCCATTACTGTTGTTCCAGACTGTGAGACCCGGCAGGAGGATGAGTATAGCGTCGTTCTAAATTAGCTTTAGAAGTGTACGTGTATATGACTCTGCCAGAGGGTTGTCATAGTCAGTGGGAGCAGCGGAAGCATAGTGGACATGTAGCTTATGTCTATTTATGGACTAAAGCAGATATAGCGGAGATATATCATCTATTTCTGATGTGACAGTCATAGGTTTGACTCCATCAGAATAGGGGATGGATCTGTTAAGAAGGTAGTAGGGTGTGATGTCCTGGTATTTGATGACATGCACAGAGTTGGAAATGATATTCCTATACTACGATCGGTTATACTTTGGTTGTCACACAGTGGTTTCTCTGTAAGTCGATGTTCAACACCCCAATACTTATGGGGAGGCGGAAATATGAATAACAATCTTGTTCTATGATCAAACATCGATTAACCGTATGAATCGTTTGCTAAACAAGTTTTAACAAAAGCTATAGAGTTCTAAACTACTATGTTAAGAGATTATACCAAACAGTTCTAGTCCTTCGTCTTAATGTTATCTACGGCCTCTTTGGATCTCCACGTCCTCTTCGGCTTTCTTCCGTGATAGACGATCCACCCGAGAACCTTAATCCAAGCTATAACCTCTAAACTTGAGGTTACTTAGTTTCTCTAGTTGCTAAATAGAGTAGCTAAGGTGATGTAGAGATAGGTTATGGAGTAATTAGTCTTTCCTAATCCTTGTTCTCAACTCATGAGGGTAGGATAGGTTTGGTGAAGGAGAGAGAACTTGAAGAGAGAGAGTGAGAAGATGATAATGATAATAATATATGAAATGAAAAAGCTTCTCACTAGATATATGAAACATAATGAATTAAAAAGAAATGAATAATAAGAGATTATTCATCATGTTTCATTAATGCAAGTGGGTGATTCATTATGTGAGTCATTAAGCATTTAATAATGCATTAATGACAAGATGAATCACTCACAATGAGTCACTAATTCATTAAATGAAAATGCCACCTCTCCCTCCATGTCACATCCTTCTAGAAGCTTCTCGGAAAATTACGAGAACGCCCCTCTCATCCGTAAAAACACGGAAAAACTTTAGACTGTATAAATCCAATAACCTGATACTAGAATCTGGCTTAAACCAAAGCCGGCTAGTAAAAACTGTCCGAATGTCGTACGTGCGTTCAAACACGTATGCGTCCGAACCTTTATCGTAAAACCATACGACTTCTATATCTTTTCGCCTGGGTTTGGAAAATCTCTGTGTGGGACTCTAAAGACTCGACTACTACGCTGGCAGTGGGTTTAACCACAGACCGCAAGCGGCACTAGCTGTACGTAACGGTCCCCAGGTAGTTGTCGATAAGAAAGCTGATGAGGTAACCCATATGAAATCCTACTGAGCCTGTCTGTGACAATATCCGCGCAGTCCGGTCCGTTCGTCTAAGAGTATCGCATGTATGGTCTAGGGAGGTGGTGGACGTCAGACCCCTAATAACCGTACAAGTCGTGTCGGTATGGTTCAAGACCACCCGAGAATCTACTGATCATTCCATCAGTAATTCTCAATCAGCCCTGGCCAGGGACTTATGGTAATGACCAAACGACCACAGTGCGATATCAACTCCCTATACCGGGAGAGACGAATCCCTAACAGTCACTCACTGCCTCCATGTGGCTCGGGACTGTGCCCAACTGAAACCTGTTTGCACGACTCCTTTGAGCCGTGGTAGGGTAATAATCAAAGCACAGTGGGAACTCACACGAGACAAATGATGACCTTAAGTCAACGGACTATCTGCACACATGTCACCTGAGAACTGCTATCTGACGTTAGGTATAATACCATCCAGTCAGTTCTCGGCGAGTCCTGTCCAGTGTACTCACACCCAGTGAGCATCTGTATACAATCTTAGGTGAACACCACCAATGGTTGCGGGACCAATCCATTGCCCCTTGTCAGGGTCTAGATATGTATACACTAGTCTACTCCGGAGTATCGATGCCCAATCACGATACTCCTGCGACCAGGGACATCTAAGGGTGTGCCTATTGACTATCCAGCTCCCACTAGTATAACTGCCATCACAACGCCGGTAGTCAGACAAAACACCCTTTGGGCTTTATCAACATATATATATATATATATAGATACCAAGTAAAAAATATCATACGTTAAGACAAAGTCAAACCAAATAGCGTACTATCATATCAAGCAAGACTGTCATGTACATACATATCCCAAGCATCCTATACAATGTAGGCCTCTAGGGCATATATATCCAAAAATCTCCCACTTGCACTAAGGCCTATAATTGGCGCAATGAGTACCCACTGTCTCTACCAGATCCAGTTGCTTGCGTACCGCATGCCCAACATCTCAAAAAGCCTCTCGAACTGTACTTGAGGAATGGCCTTGGTGAATGGATCTGCCGTGTTGTCTTTTGTGTCTACTCTCCGTATCCCGATCTCCCGACGATCCACGATCTCCCTGATCAGGTGAAACCGCCTTAAGATATGCCTGGATTTCTGATGGGACCTTGGTTCCTTCGCTAAAGCTACAGCGCCATTGTTATCGCAATACAAAGGTATTGGATTGGCAATGGACGGAACCACCTGAAGTTCAGAAATGAACTTCCTCATCCAGACAGCCTCTTTTGCGGCTTCACTAGCAGCTGTATACTCAGCCTCCATAGTTGAGTCTGCGACGGTATCTTGTTTGGAACTCTTCCAACATACCGCTCCTCCATTGAGGGCAAACACAAAACCCGAAATGGATTTAGAATCATCCTTGTCACTTTGGAAGCCGGAGTCGGTAAAAGCCTCTACCTGGAGGTCCTCATTACCGTAAATCAAGAACATCTCCTTAGTCCTTCTTAAGTACTTGAGAATGTTCTTCACCGCTCTCCAATGTTTCTCACCTGGGTCAGACTGATACCTGCTTACCACACTAAGTGCGTAAGCTACATCCGGTCTGGTACATAACATCGCATACATTATTGATCCTACCGCCGAAGCGTAGGGTATAATGCCCATACGAGCCCTCTCTTCATCAGTCTTTGGAGACATCTCTTTGGAGAGGGTGATTCCGTGACAAGCGGGCATATTGCCGCGTTTGGAATCTTCCATACTAAATCTCTTTAGTATAGTTTCTATATACCTGCACTGTGAAAGTCCCAATATTCTATTAGATCTATCTCGATAGATCTTAATGCCCAGAATGTATGATGCATCTCCTAAGTCTTTCATAGAGAATTTCTGTGATAAGAAGAGCTTTACTGATTGTAGTATAGGGATATCAATCCCTATCAGTAGTATGTCGTCGACGTACAAAACGAGGAAGACTACTGCTCCTTCTACAATCTTCCTATAAATACATGGTTCATCTATATTTTTGATAAAGTCAAATTCCTTGACTGTTTCATCAAAGCAGATGTTCCAACTCCGCGATGCTTTCTTTAACCCATAAATGGATTTAAGCAATTTACACACTCTTCCGCTGCTCCCACTGTCTAAGAAACCTTCTGGTTGATCCATGTAAACACTCTCTTCTAGATGTCCATTTAGAAAAGCTGTTTTTACATCCATTGCCAGATTTCATAGTCATGGAAGGCGGCAATGGCAAGCATGATCCGAATGGATTTAAGCATAGCTACTGGTGAAAAAGTTTCATCATAGTCCAATCCTGGTATTTGACGAAAACCTTTTGCAACTAGTCTAGCTTTGTAGGTTTCCACTTGTCCAAATGTACCAATCTTCTTTTTGAAGATCCATTTGCACCCAACTGGTTTTACCCCAGGAGGAGCAACTTCTAAAGTCCATACTTTATTGGTGTACATGGATTCCATTTCGGATCTCATTGCATCCAGCCACTTCACTGAGTCGCTACTTGTGATAGCCTGCTGAAAACTAGTAGGCTCATCATCATCGATGATGCAATCCTCTCGATCCCTATCAAGAAGAAAACCATAGTATCTTTCAGGAGGATGAGAAAGCCTACTAGATCTGCGGAGTGGCGTTGGTTCGTCATGTTCTATTGAAATCTGAGATTCTTCTAAGTCTTCGGTTGCAGTTTGAGGTTCTGGAATTTCTTCCAGTTCTACTGTGCTCCCACTAATTTCTTTTGCAAGAAATTCGCTTTCTAAGAAGACAATGTGACGAGCGACAAACACCTTTTGTTCTTCAGTGTGGTAGACCATGTACCCCCTTGAATGCTTGGGGTATCCTACAAACTTGCATAAAACCGATCGTGCTTCGAGCTTGTCCGGATTATGCTTTTTAACATATACCGGACACCCCCATATCTTGATATACTTGAGATATGGTCTCTTCCCACACCACATTTCATATGGAGTGGTAGGTACAGACTTAGTTGGAACTCTATTCAATAGGTATGCGGCTGATTCTAGAGCAAATCCCCAGAAGGAAAGTGGTAACTCAGCACTACTCATCATTGAACGCACCATATCTAATAGAGTGCGATTCCTTCTTTCTGATACACCATTATGCTGAGGTGTATAAGGTGGAGTAAGCTGAGAGAGAATTCCATTCGCTTTTAAGTATTCAAGGAAACTGGTACTTAAGTATTCTCCGCCTCGATCAGATCGAAGTGTCTTGATGCTTTTACCAGTTTGTTTCTCTACTTCATTTTTATACTCCTTAAACTTCTCAAAAGCCTCGGATTTATGCTTTATTAAGAACACATGTCCATACCTAGAGAAGTCATCAGTAAAAGTGATGAAGTAGGAGTGACCTCTTCGTGCATGTATAGACATCGGACCACATACATCACTGTGTACTAGTCCCAAGAGTTCAGTGGCTCTTTCTCCGTGTCCGGTGAACGGAGATTTGGTCATTTTTCCTTTGATACATGATTGACAAGTTGCATATGATGAATATTCAAACGGATCTAGATATCCATCTTTATGTAACTTAGTCAACCTTGTTTCATTTATATGACCAAGTCTACAATGCCATAGGAAGGCTTGATTCGAATCTGGAGCCTTTCTTTTACGCGTGTTTTGAATATTGAAAATTTGAGGTTGATTAAGTATGTATATGCCGTTTTCCAGTGTGCCAAACCCAATCAGTTCTTGATTTAGGAGAATGTTCATGACATTTCTTTCAAGCACAAAATTATATCCTTTATTAGACAACAAAGATACTGATATAATATTACACAACATACTGGGAATACAAAAACAGCTATACAATACCAAAATGTGTCCACTATTCAACCCTAGGTGATATTCCCCTATTGCAACTGCATCTACATGCATTCCATTGCCCATCCAGAGAGTCATATCACCTGCCCCCAGTACTCTACTATTTCTCAGATCCTGCAAAGAATTACAGATGTGAGAACCAGAACCGGTATCAAGTACCCATGAAGTAGAGTTTACTGAAAGACAATTTTCGATTACGAACACACCTGAAGCAGAAGCAACAGCTTGCTTCATGTCCTTGGCTTTAATGGCCAAACAGTCCTTCTTCCAGTGCCCTTGCTTGTGACAATAGAAGCATTCGTTCTTTTCTTCCTTCACCCTTCCTGCCTTGTTCGTTCCCTGCACCTTCTTGACCCCACCCTTCGGTTTGGTGGCTTTCATCTTCTTCTTCCCTTTAGCTTTCGCTTTAGATTTAGAAGAAGATGATTGGCCAACATACAGAACGGGGGTCTTCTCCTTTTTTAAGGAGGTCTCTGCTACCCTCAACATATTGAGGAGCTTTGGAAGATCCTCTTCCATTTCGTGCATGTTGAAGTTTAGCACGAACTGAGAGAAGGTGTGGGGAAGTGACTGCAAAATCAAGTCGATATACAAATCATTCTCTAGCACGCATCCCAGGTTTGCGAGTTCCTCAATGAGGGTGATCATTTTGAGGACGTGCTCTCCAACAGGCGATCCTGGAGCTAACCTCATCTGGAAGAGTTTCCTTGAGGTTTCGTACCTTGCGATACGGGAGTGTTCACCATACAATTCCTTGCAATGGAGGAATATGGATACAATATCCATACTCTCGTGCTGTTTCTGGAGTTCATTATTCATGGACGCCAGCACGATACACTTAGCTCATTCACAGTCTAGATCCCAGGTTTTACGAACTTCCTTGTCCGCAACTGAGGAATCTAGTCCTGGGATAAGGGGAGGAACAGCGGTGGTAACATATGCAACTTTGTCATAAGTCAGCGCAATATTGACGTTCCTTAGCCAATCTTTATAGTTCTGCCCGGTCAGTATATTTCTTTCAAGTAATAGTTTTAGTCCAGTCATGGTAGCTGCCAGAGAGAGAGAAAAGAAACACTCAGCATACGCTCTTGCAAGTTTAGATTGGTTATTAATTTATCTAAACAGGATGGCTCCCACTGTTTCCTCAAATCCTTCTTCAAAACCTAAAAGAAGAACTAGTCAGGATTTAATCACACGTTACAATTCTTGCTTAACCTTTCAGCCAGGCTGGTATTGGTACTTCGAGGGAGGTTTTCCAACGCTTTCGCGAAGTTCCTTAATTAAAGAACCTCTTTTCCCTGGAGGCGTAGCCCCTCTAACACCTTTCTAGGCACCTACTTGGTTTATAGCATTGATTGTTAAGTGAGAGAAATTCCCGAGAGTAATCCTACTCATCAGTGAGATCGGGATCCAACTATCATTGCATGATGCCCTAGATGGAAGCCACTCTAGTCACCACACTCCAGAAGGTAAGCTAAATCTGCAAGTTTCCTTTATGTTTGAAACTCCCGATGTGATTTTTACCCCAAGCTCTTATAGACCTTGACGTAGGCCAACAAGTCATAAGACGCAAGTCAAGTTCTACCCGTCGTTGTCCTGATCAATTTAAATACATCGTACAAGCCCTTGATGTAGGCCAACAAGGTGTACGTCTGTATTAAACTAATGCATCTATCTATGCAACAAATAGGCACACACACTTCTACCATTCACTATGCCGTGACGTAGGCCAACAAGCATAGCATGAATACGATGTGCTGTCTATCTGAAACGACGGAGGGTTACGGCTGGTTTTTGGCAAAAAACCGTTAACGTAGTGAACTTGATTTGATCGAAGGAACTAAGATAGCTTTTATTAAAAGGAGTGGTTTAAGCTCCGCATTTAAAATTTGCTTTTTCAAGAAAACCGAGTGGTTTTTTGAAATTGTTCCAACGATTTCAGTTTAGGTTTTATTTTCTTTGCATTAATAATAATGCGTCCCATCTTTAACCTATCATTACAGATAACAACGAAAATACAACGTCCTCTTATGCCATCCGCATTCGCCACGGGGTCCCGTCATCACCCGTTAGGTTACTTAACTAACGACAGAGTGGGGGCTGGGCTAGCGCGGGTGTAAAACATAAGCGACGTCTTAATTGCTATCATATATAGATATTGTACATTCGTCAGACGCAATAATAGGCATTCCAGATCACAGATAAACAATATTGGATTTGCAAGCAATCCGCATTTCTTTTGAGCCTGCAATGAAAGACGGATTACACAGTTGTGATGAATAGCCATTTTCCCACCCCAGACCCCTACGGGTACGGCAAACTACCCGCCAAGTACCAGAAGTGAAGCGGTCTGCCCCAACACTTCAAAATACCCGGTAGTTTGTGCACCCCACCTTGGGTCTATCCTAGGAGCAAAAACAGTAAAAAGAAATAATACAACGGTGGCTACAACCGCAACCTGGATGTGCCCCGCAAAATAATATTATGACTTATTACATTTACATCAAATGAATTGATACAAAAACCCATCACAAAACCCGGCTAAACACCACAACAGTCCAATACAGTTTATATACACAAACAGTTATATATAACATCATAGATATGTGCAACCCCCTGCCAACCGACATACTAGCAGTTAGGGGAGGTTTACGAACACATATAACATTTCACAGATATAATCAAACAAGCAAATACTGTATAATTTCGATCGATTAAACACATTTAATCTTGCTCCAATACTTCCCTGTAAATCTGAAACCTGAGCAAAAATAAAAATTACCAGAAAACACCAAATATCACAGAGAAACAACACAAGAAAGTTGGGATGATGAATCGTCCAAAGCGCGGCGGAATCGCGGCGGATCGGTGGGATCGGCCGCGGTTCCGCGGCGCTATGGCCGATTCATGAGCCCAATTTTCTTGGGTGTTCTAATACATTCATTTAGGTCAATCTGAAGGTCCCTGAAAAATTTTTGGACCTCATTTAAAATTCGACAGAAAGTACATGATATCGGGGTTTTTCCGGTTTGTTTTTCCGTTCGAAATTCATACAAATTTGCAAGTGTGTTAAATACTGTTTAGCTAGGCTCTGATACCACTGTAAGTCGATGTTCAACACCCCAATACTTATGGGGAGGCGGAAATATGAATAACAATCTTGTTCTATGATCAAACATCGATTAACCGTATGAATCGTTTGCTAAACAAGTTTTAACAAAAGCTATAGAGTTCTAAACTACTATGTTAAGAGATTATACCAAATGGTTCTAGTCCTTCGTCTTAATGTTATCTACGGCCTCTTTGGATCTCCACGTCCTCTTCGGCTTTCTGCCGTGATAGAAAATCCACCCGAGAACCCTAATCCAAGCTATAACCTCTAAACTTGAGGTTACTTAGTTTCTCTAGTTGCTAAATAGAGTGGCTAAGGAGATATAGAGATAGGTTATGGAGTAATTAGTCTTTTCTAATCCTTGTTCTCAACTCATGAGGGTAGGATTAGGTTTGGTGAAGGAGAGAGAACTTGAAGAGAGAGAGTGAGAAGATGATAATGATAATAATATATGAAATGAAAAAGCTTCTCACTAGATATATGAAACATAATGAATTAAAAAGAAATGAATAATAAGAGATTATACATCATGTTTCATTAATGCAAGTGGGTGATTCATTATGTGAGTCATTAAGCATTTAATAATGCATTAATGACATGATGAATCACTCACAATGAGTCACTAATTCATTAAATGAAAATGCCACCTCTCCCTCCATGTCACATCCTTCTAGAAGCTTCTCGGAAAATTACGAGAACGCCCCTCTCATCCGTAAAAACACGGAAAAACTTTAGACTGTATAAATCCAATAACCTGATACTAGAATCTGGCTTAAACCAAAGCCGGCTAGTAAAAACTGTCCGAATGTCGTACGTGCGTTCAAACACGTATGCGTCCGAACCATTATCGTAAAACCATACGACTTCTATATCTTTTCGCCTGGGTTTGGGAAATATCTGTGTGGGACTCTAAAGACTCGACTACTACGCTGGCAGTGGGTTTAACCACAGACCGCAAGCGGCACTAGCTGTACGTAACGGTCCCCAGGTAGTTGTCGATAAGAAAGCTGATGAGGTAACCCATATGAAATCCTACTGAGCCTGTCTGTGACAATATCCGCGCAGTCCGGTCCGTTCGTCTAAGAGTATCGCATGTATGGTCTAGGGAGGTGGTGGACGTCAGACCCCTAATAACCGTACAAGTCGTGTCGGTATGGTTCAAGACCACCCGAGAATCTACTGATCATTCCATCAGTAATTCTCAATCAGCCCTGGCCAGGGACTTATGGTAATGACCAAACGACCACAGTGCGGTATCAACTCCCTATACCGGGAGAGACGAATCCCTAACAGTCGCTCACTGCCTCCATGTGGCTCGGGACTGTGCCCAACTGAAACCTGTTTGCACGACTCCTTTGAGCCGTGGTAGGGTAATAATCAAAGAACAGTGGGAACTCACACAAGACAAATGATGACCTTAAGTCAACGGACTATCTGCACACATGTCACCTGAGAACTGCTATCTGACGTTAGGTATAATACCATCCAGTCAGTTCTCGGCGAGTCCTGTCCAGTGTACTCACACCCAGTGAGCATCTGTATACAATCTTAGGTGAACACCACCAATGGTTGCGGGACCAATCCATTGCCCCTTGTCAGGGTCTAGATATGTATACACTAGTCTACTCCGGAGTATCGATGCCCAATCTCGATACTCCTGCGACCAGGGACATCTAAGGGTGTGCCTATTGACTATCCAGCTCCCACTAGTATAACTGCCATCACAACGCCGGTAGTCAGACAAAATACCCTATGGGCTTTATCAACATATATATATATATATATATATAGATACCAAGTAAAAAATATCATACGTTAAGACAAAGTCAAACCAAATAGCGTACTATCATATCAAGCAAGACTGTCATGTACATACATATCCCAAGCATCCTATACAATGTAGGCCTCTAGGGCATATATATCCAACATTCTCCACATAGGATATGGATATTATATCAGATATTCGGGTTACTAGATCTATGGTTTTAGATCTAGATTTGGATAGTTTCCCAATCTGGGTACTTAGACAGCATTCTAAAGGTGTTTTAGAATGGACGACTCCTGGCATGGTGGTGTACCTACAGGTGATGGAGTCACCCTCTCTAAAGGTGTCTTATAGACTAAAGGGGAGAGGGATATGCATGATTGGCAGATCACTTACTTAGGCAATTGAGTTGATCATGAGATGTCAAGTACCACACCAGATATTGTTTTTTGCACGAGATGCAATAAATTGATATTAATCCAATCCTGGAGAAACGATCGGAAGAAGTTTTAGAACATAAGTTGATGTTCTAGGGATTTGATAACAACAGCCTCTTTCAGAGACGGTTATCATTCCAGGCATCCAAGGTGACCTGGATGACAGAGTGGCTGTCAGAGTTGTAGTTTTCCCTCTGACGAGGGGCAGTAGTTTGGACAGGAGGTCCAAGCGGATACTGAGAGAGGCATGGCGCTGGATACTGATTAAATTTAGTTGACGATACAGTCTAAGAAGTTTGGATTTGGAGTTCATTTATGAGCTAGGTCCCATCAGATATCCAGACATATTCTAAGACAGGTATTGCTCATTTCGGGAGATGGTTTTCTCCGCGAACTTGAGATAAAGAGAGACATAAAAAGAAACATCAGGGCGGATCCACTCACTGAGGCTATTCCTCAAACGCAATAGTTTCACAAACGGGCTTTGTGAGACTGATTAGTAGAGGAGTTGGGTGATCGGTATCACACGGGCTGTGAGTATGCGACATCGCAATAATTAGCCTTGAGTGCAAGTGGGAGATTGTTGGATATAGTGCCCTCAGAGTCAATTATTGGATCGCAGGCACGTGATTGCAATGATTGAGGGAGGACCAATGCCGGTAGGACAGTCTTACTCAAGATGATAGTATGCTATCTGGTTTATCTTTATCATCGTGTGCTGCTTCATGTGACATTACAGGTCACTATTGCACGTTGGTAGAGCCCTTTGGATTCTTGCTTGACGGCCAGCAGTATGATGGCGATCATATATGTGGGAGTTGGCGTCTATAAGCACATCCTTAAAGTGGTCCCTAGTCATGGGAGTTTCGAGACTGGGCATCGATACTCCATTAGTAGACTAATGTATACAGATGAGACCCTGACGAGGGGCGGTAGCCAGTCTCACAAGCCATTGGTGTCAGTTGGTTCACCTAAGATGTATACATGTGCTCATGGTGTTATGAGTACACCGGACATGACTCGCCGGGAACATGCTAGTTGGTATTATACCTGACGTCAGATAGCGGTTCCCTGGTGACATGTGTACATGTTAGTTCATCAACTTGAGATCATCATTTGTCTCGTGTGAGTTCCCACTGTGCATTGATTACTACCCTACCACGGCTCAAAGGAGTCGTGCAAACAGGTTTTAGTTGGGTACTGTCCCGAGCCACATTGAGGCAGTGAGCGTATCGGCAGGGGTTTCGTCTCTCCCGGTATTGGGGGTGAGATCGCGCAGTGTCTAGGAGAGCCATTACACAAAGTCCTTGGCCAAGGCAGGAGATTTACTGGTAGGTATTCCAGTAGTACCTCAGGGTGTTCTGGGCTACACTCCGACACGACTTGTACCACTTTTAGGGGTCTGACTTTTACCAACCCCCTAGGCCCGCCATGCAATGCTCATAGACGAACGGACCGGACTGTATGGATATTGTCACTGACAGGCTCAGTAGGGTGTCAGGATGAGTTCGCTCATCGACCTCCCTTTTGGTCAATACATGGTAGCCCGTTACGTACAGCTAGTACCACTGACGTACTAGTGGTTAAATCCACAGCCAAAGTATTGACGAGTCTTTAGAGTCCCCCACAGACAGTTTCCCAAGTTTCGAGCGAAACGTTGTAGAGGCCGTATGATATATGGCAGGGTCCGATCATATACGTGCGGTAGTGCACGGATCAGGATCGGGCTGATCATATTAGTGGGCTTTGGTTTAAACCGGATCCTAGTGTTAGATTTGTTGGATCACTTTAGTCTCATCGCATTCGCTTTCAGTCGGAATGTGGATGCAGGTATGTATATACAGGTGAGGGGTATCCTTGTGATCCGTTACGAGTTTACTTTAGATGTTGTCGTATCCTTTTGTTGTGGCAAACATTTGGATTAATGTTTGCATTTGGAAATAATGAGCTAGAATTCATCACGAGATGCATTAAATATGACATAGACATATATAGTGACTCATGGTCTCTTTTTTGTGAAAAATGTCACATTTAGTGATTAATTTGTGGATGAAATGAGAGGAGGAGAGAGGAAGGGCAGTCATGTGATGGTTGTTAGCTCTCATATTATTCTCACTCTCTCATTTTATCACACATATCACAAAAGGAAAAAGAAAGCTTCGTCTTCTTCTTCCTCTAGCTCATTATCTCCATAAATGACAACACCTCTAACCTCCATCCAAATCCATGGATGCAAGAGACAAAGTGATCACAAACATTCTCTACATCACCTTGGACACATCGGCTAGCACACTTCGTGCCTGAGTTGCTTCGGATGAAGCGGGAGCCCGTAAAAGGAATCGATGATGTGGTGCCCTTTCCGACGAGGAGATCGAGACCGGAGATGCCGCGAGGAGCTTGGGATGGTGGCCAAAGACCGAAGGACACGGATCGATCGGTATAGCTTTCCAACCCTCTTTCTAGATAGCTAGTTGTAGGTTAATGGTTCGATCCAGGTTTTAAGCATACGATAGCACCAGTTTCAGGTTAAGAAAAAGTTATCGTTTCCGCATTTTGTCCTCGGAAAGACGGCCGAGGCGCTACCGTAGTCTTACACTGCGAACTCTGATGGTCTTCAGCCCTACCCCGGAGGCAATTTGCAGTCATGCCAACAAAGCCTTGTATTCCGCGGCGTTGTTTGACGCTCTGAATCCGAGCTTTAAAGAGTATTCCATTTCCTCTTCATCCGGGCCACAGATGATTAGGTCAGCCGCGCTCTCCTCCTCTGTGGAGGATCCGTCCATAAAGAGTACCCAATCCGGGATTGGGTTAGGCACCTCCTCGATCGAGGGACGTGGTTCAGGGCCCCGTGCCGCTGTTTCTTCTAGGGATGGTGCATTCGACAACAAAATCCGCTAAGACCTGTGCTTTGATGGCTTATCGGGGGCGATATTTGATATTGAATTGGCACAATTCCCACCTCCATTTCTCCAGATGACCTGACGATTCGGGGGAGGCGAGAATAGACCCTAAAGTTCGCTCGGTGAGGACGTGGATTGTGTGTGCTTGGAAATAGTGTCAAAGTTTTCTGGAGGAGACGACAAGCGCCAGGATTATTTTCTCTATGGCCGGGTATCTCTTTTCCGCGTCCTTGAAAACATGGCTCAAGTAGTAGACCGATCTCTGTATGCCTTTGAATTCTCAGACGAGCACTGAGCCTGCAGCTTGGTCGGAGATAGCAAGATAATGTAGGATTGCTTGGCACGACAGCAAGGTTTTGGGAGGCATCATCCATGCCATTTTCAAAATTTTGCCATGCTAAACAATCCTAACCCTAGAATCTTAACTAGAGATTTAGACAATACAAAGTCTAAACTATTTTACAACTAAGTGAACTAGGAATACAACATTTGTAGATCGGTCCTTCACTTCAATAGCTCCGTGTAGTAGCCCCTTCGCTCCAAGTAGTGATCTTGCGGACTCTAGAGTGGCTCCACAAGAAGAAAGTAACGAGCTTGCACGAAGTCTTCGAGGCCGAAGATGGTCACGTCGAGGAGACACTAACACAAGCTACATCTTAACTAATGTGGGATTAGTGAAGCTAACACCCTAAACTAAATTGCTAATCTAGTAGAGGATGATGAAGTAGGATTTTTGCTCACTTTAGAATTATTTTTCTCACCATTTTTATGCTCTTCTCAAAAACCTAGAGAGCTCTCTCTTGAGCTTGAGGAAGATGAAGCAAATAATGGATGAGAGAGTGAATGGCAACCATGGGTGAGAAAATATCTAATATATCTCATGTAGAGACTCAACCATGGGTTTAGATAATGGTTGGGTTAATAAATATCTGGTGCAAGACAAAACTAGTGGACTAAGTCAATGGATCTCTAAGCTTCTACAAGCTTCATGCCATGTGACCCATTTCCAACTAATATTTGCTTTACTATAAATAAATAAACCCTACATTATCATTAGCATGGTGTAAGTCTCATACACCCATGTTGCATGTGACATCAAGCATGACACAAAAAGAAAACACAATTAATATATATCGCACATATATTAAGTGTGCACATGTGAGAAAAAGAAATGCTTAAGTGAGCTAATATTAGTTAATGTAAATTAATATATCAAATATATAATTATACATTAAATTATTAAATCAATACTTGATTTAATAATCCGTCTATATATCATATGACCGACTAATATTTTCTTGTATCAACTTATCGAATCAACACTTGATTCGATAACCGGGCTACATCTCATATAACCGACCGATACAGTATCAACTTATCGAATCAACATTTGATTCGATAACCCGGCTATATCTCATATAACCGAGTGATAACATAAATCGCCAGAATAGAATAAGGTATCATATACTCGTATTAATCTCGGTCCCGCACATATCACATATGTACTCCTACTTCGTTTTGCCTGAGCCAGTGAAACCTCTGTGTAGGACTCTAAAGACTCGTCAATACGCCGACAGTAGGTGATGATCACATCAAGCACCTACAAGCCGTCAGCGGTACTAGCTGGACGTAACGGCTACCCGGGTATTGAGCGATGAGAAGATCAACAAGCAAGCCCGCTCCTACTCCTGAAAAGCCTGTCAGTAACACTATCGTACAGTCCGGTCTTTTTGTCTGATATGTCGCATATCTAGTCTAGGGGTGGTAAACGTCGGACCCCAGTAACTGATAAGTCGTGCCGATGTAAGGATCATAACGGGTCGAGAAACTACTGATAACACTTATCAGTAAATCTCTATAGCAGCCCTGGCCAGGGACTTCTTGTTATGGCCAATCGAGCACAGCGCAACATCAACCCCCAATACCGGGAGAGATGAATCCCTTCCTATCACTCATTGCCTCTATGTGATTCGGGACTGTACCCAAAAGCCACCGTTTTGCACGTTCTCTTGAACGTGATAAGTGGAAATCAAAGCACAGTGGGAATCACACAAGACTCTATGACGATCTCGGGTCTACAGACTAACCTGTACTAGTGTCACCAGAGAACTGCTATCTGACGATAGGTATAATACCAACTAGGAGATCTCGGCGAGTCCGTTCAGTGTACCCAGTCTCCACTGAGCACCCGTATACTATCTTTGATGTCAAACACCAATGGATGCGGGATCATCCATCGCCTATCATATGAGTCAAGATGCGTATACGCTAGTCTACTCCGGAATATCGATGCCCTGTCTCGATACACCCTCGACTAGGAACAATTAATAAGGTGTACTTATGGACTAACTTTGGCCCCACTAGTATGATCTCCATCATAGTCCTGGTAGTCAAGTACACATCCTAAGGGCTTTATCAACATGTGAGAGCAAGACAACATCACTTATACAAGTCAACATGTTAAGACAAAGAGCAACCAGATAGCATACTATCATGTCGATCAAGAAAATCCTCTCTATATATATCCAAGCATCCACTATAATATACATCACATGTACAATATTGGCCTCTAGGGCATACATATTACTAACAATCTCCCACTTGCATTAAGGCCAGTTGTTGTAGTATCTCATACACAACATCCCGAAGAGTCCCTCAAATTGTATATGTGGTATGGCCTTTGTGAATGGATCCGCTATGTTGTCTTTCGTGTCAACTCTCCTGACCTCGTTCTCCCGGCGATCAACTATCTCCCGGATCAGGTGATACCGCCTCAGAATATGCCTGGATCGCTGATGGGACCAGGGTTCCTTGGCCTAGGCCACTGCTCTATTGTTATCGCAATACAAAGGTATTGGATGCTTAATGGACGGAACTACACAAATTTCAGTTATGAACTTCTTCATCCAGACAGCCTCTTTGGTAGCGATGTATTCAGCTTCCATCGTCGAGTCTGCCACGGTTTCTTGTTTGGAACTCTTCCAACAAACCACCCCTCCAATGAAGGCAAAGACAAATCCCAAGACTGACTTAGAGTCGTCCTTATCACTCTGAAAGCTCGAATCGTTAAAGGACTCCACTTGGAGTTCACCATTACCATACACCAAGAACATCTCTTTAGTCCTTCTCAAGTACTTGAGAATGATCTTCACAGCTGTCCAGTAACTCTCTCCTGGATCTGCTTGATACCTATTCAATATACTTAGTGAGTATGCTACATCGTGTCTGGTAACATCGCATACATGATAGAGCCTACTTCCGAAGCATAGGGTATCCCTTGCATGCGAACTCTCTCCAAATCAGTCTTGGGAGACATCTTTTTGGAGAGAGTGAGTCCTGTGATAGTGGGTAAATTCCCACGCTTGGATTCTTCCATACTAAACCTCTTTAGTATAGTGTCAATGTACCTGGATTGGGACAATCCCAGTATCCGTTTAGATCTATCTCTATAGATCTTAATCCCAAAGATGTAGGAGGCATCCCCTAGATCTTTCATTGAGAATCTTTATGATAAGTAGAGCTTGACCGAGGGCAACATAGGAACATCATTTCCTATCAAGAGTATGTCATCCACGTACAATACGAGGAAGACAACCTTTCTCTCTGCTACCTTCTTGTATATGCAAGGTTCATCTATGTTTTTGATGAAGTCAAACTCTTTGACTACCACATCAAAATAGATGTTTCAACTCCACGATTCCTGCTTTAACCCGTAGATGGATTTAAGCAGCTTGCATACCTTCCCGCTGCTCCCACTGTCCACGAAGCCCTCTAGCCGAGTCATGTACATGCACTCTTCTAAATCACCATTTAGAAAGGCGGTCTTAACATCCATTTGCCAGATTTCGTAGTCATGGTATGTAGTGATGACAAGTAGGATCCGGATGGACTTAAGTATTGCCACTGGAGAAAAGGTTTCATCATAGCCCACACCTGGTCGTTAACAAAAACCTTTTGCAACAAGTCTATCTTTGAAAGTCTCAACTTTTCCATCTACACCAAGTTTCTTCTTAAAGATCTATTTGCTCCCAATGGTTTTACCCCTTCAGGAGAAACTTCCAAAGTCCATACTTTGTTCGTGTACATGGATTCCATCTCAGATCGCATTGCATCCAGCCATTTCACAGAGTCCCCACTCGTGATGGCCTGCTCGAAGCTAGTTTGGTCATCATCTTCCATGATGCAATCCTTGCTCCCACCATCAATGAGAAAACCATAGTATCTCTCAGGTGGATGAGGAACCCTACTAGATCGGCGGAGAGGCTGAGGTTCGTTGGTGACTATCGAATCCTCTGGTTCCACTAAATCTTCAGTTGTAGTTTGTTCTGCTAGAACTTCTTCCAGCTCTACCTCTCGCCACTAATTTTTTTTGTAAGAAATTCCTTTTCTAAAAAGGTGGCATGTTGAGTAACAAACACCTTTTTTTGTTCACTGTGGTAGAATAGATATCCATTTGAATGTTTAGGATAGCTAACAAACTTACAAAGAATTGATCGTGCCTCGAGTTTGTCCAGATTTTGCCTTTTGACATAGGCCGGACATCCCCATATCTTAACTCGTTTAAGACATGATCTCTTCCCACTCCATATCTCATATGGTTTGGTAGGTACAGATTTAGATGGAACTTGATTCAATAGGTATGTTGCTATTTCAAGCGCATAACCCCAAAAGGAAATAAGCAACTCAGCGGTGTTCATCATAGAGCGCACCATATTTAATAGGGTGCGATTCCTTCGCTCCGATACACCGTTGTGCTGTAGTGAATATGGAGGAGTAAGCTGAGAGAGAATCCCATTCTCTTTTAGATAGTCCAGGAACTCATTGCTCAAGTATTCTCCTCCTCGATCAGATCGAAGGATTTTAATACTTTTACCCGTTTGGTTCTCAACTTCATGCTTATATTCTTTGAATTTCTCAAAAGCTTCAGACTTGTGTTTCAATAGGAACACATGTCCGTACCTTGAGAGATCGTCGGTGAATGTAATAAAGTATGAAGAACTTTTCCTGGCATTTGTAGACATGGGACCACATACATCACTATGTATCAGTCCTAAGAGTTCCGTAACTCTTTCTCCGTGTCCAGTAAACAGAGTTTTGGTTTCCTTTGAAACATGAATGGCAAGTTTCATAAGATGATAATTCGAACGGATTCAAATATCCATCCTTATATAACTTAGCTAGTCGTTATAATGGCACAAGAAGGATTCGTTCATTTCTGAACTCTTCCTCTTGTGTGTGTTTTGTACGTTAAGAACTGTGGTTTGATTTAGAATGTATATGCCATTATTTAACGAGCCTGATCCAATCAAATTTTGATTCAGGAAGATGTTCATAACATTATCCTATACTATAAAATTATATCCTTCTTTACTTAATAAAGAAACTGATATAAGATTGCATATCAGGGTCGGTATGTAATAGCATTCGTTCAGAATCAATGTATTACTATTTGGTAATACAAGGTGATATTCGCCAACTGCTTTGGCTGCAACATTTGCACCATTCCCTACTAGTACGGAATGATCACCTATTCCCAGTTCTCTACCATTCTTTAGCCCATGTGACATATTACATATGTGGGATTCCGATCCAGTATCTAATACCCAGGACGTAGAGTGTACTTAGAAACAGTTCTGGGTGACTAACACACCCGAAGAAGATGCATCAACATGCTCATTCTTCGTTTGTGTGGCGTGGAAATCTGGATATTTTCCTATCTCCTGCTCAGACTTATAACAATTATAAGTTAGAGCGGAACAAACGTTCCCCCGCTCAGCATAACAAGCGAGTTCAGTCAAGACATCCATATTATTATCTTGATTAAGGCCTGATATGGTCGCTACCTGGAAAGAGAGAGAAGAAAACACTTAGCGTATGCTCTTGCAGGATTAGATTGGTTTATTATCTTATCTAATCAGGATGGCTCCCACTGTTTTTATCAAATCTTCCTTCAAACCCTAAAAGGTAAGACTGATCTGGATTAATTACACCTAACAAGTGCTATTATTATCATGATTCAGGAAGATGTTCATAACATTATCCTATACTATAAAATTATATCATTCTTTACTTAATAAAGAAACTGATATAAGATTGCATATCAGGGTCGGTATGTAATAGCATTTGTTCAGAATCATTGTATTACTATTTGGTAATACAAGGTGATATTCGCCAACTGCTTTGGCTGCAACATTTGCACCATTCCCTACTAGTACGGAATGATCACCTATTCCCAGTTCTCTACCTTTCTTTAGCCCATGTGACATATTACATATGTGGGATCCCGATCCAGTATCTAATACTCAGGACGTAGAGTGTACTTAGAAACAGTTCTGGGTGACTAACACACCCGAAGAAGATGCATCAACATGCTCATTCTTCGTTTGTGTGGCGTGGAAATCCGGATATTTTCCTATCTCCTGCTCAGACTTATAACAATTATAAGTTAGAGCGGAACAAACGTTCCCCCGCTCAGCATAACAAGCGAGTTCAGTCAATACATCCATATTATTATCTTGATTAAGGCCTGATATGGTCGCTACCTGGAAAGAGAGAGAAGAAAACACTTAGCGTATGCTCTTGCAGGATTAGATTGGTTTATTATCTTATCTAATCAGGATGGCTCCCACTGTTTTTATCAAATCTTCCTTCAAACCCTAAAAGGTAAGACTGATCTGGATTAATTACACCTTACAAGTTCGCCAATCTTTCGGCCAAGCCAGTGTTGGTACTTTAAGGGAGGTTCCCCGTGCTTTCGCATGAACCAAATTAAAATAAACCTCGTTTTCCCAGGGGCCTAATCCCGTTAACACCTTTCTAGACACCTACTTGATCGGCTAATTGTGATGTGTAAAACTCTCCCAGGAGTAACTCTTACTCACAGTGGGTATCGGGATACAACTATCTCATAAAAGGTATGCAATCTCATTGCAAATTTCACCACTTGAAATTCCCGATAATACTTTTGCCCCTAGCATCCTATGACCTTGATGGAGGTCAACAAACCATAGGCTGCTCGTCAACTTCAACCCATACATTTCATGATTTAATTAAACCCACCTGCACGACCCTTGACGGAGGTCAACAAGGTGGTGCAACTATCCTAATTCAATCGCATCATATGCAACAGATAAATACTAGTCAGCTACCGCACACTATGCCTTGACGGAGCTCAACAAATGTAGCACGAATACTAAGTAGTATTTATTTGAAATAATGGAGGGCTACGCTGGTTTTTAAGAAAACCATGAGCGTAATGAACTTGATATCGTTGTAGAAACAAGTGATTTTTGAAAAGGAGTGTTTTTTAGGCTTTTTACTAGTTTTGCTAAAGAGGTCACTCCCGGTGACGGGATCTCGGCTCTTTCCTTATCGAATAAGGTGCAGGATATTTCATAAATACCGCTATAAAAAGCAAGAACTAAAAGAAGCAATCAAAAAATAAAACCGAGTGTGTTGTAGCATCTGCTAGTTTTTCTAAAGAGGTTACTCCCGGTAAAGAGATCTCGGCTCTTTCTTCATCGAATGAGGTGCTGGATATTTTACAAGGAATACCGCTATGCAAAGCAAAAACTAGAGCTACCCTTTTTAAAAATTTGATTCTACAACATCTTTTAGGATTCTTTCGTTTTCATTAATCTCATTAATGAATTCCCATCAATTATGCTTCCTAAGCATCACAGAAGAAACGAAAATACAACGTACGCTTATTCCTTCCGCATTCGCCACAGTGTCCCGTTATGCACCGTTAGGTTACTTAACTAACGTTATAGCGGGGTGGGACTAGCACGGGTGTAAAACAAAAGTAACGTTTTTTATATATCATATATACAATAATAAAGCATTCGTCTCACGCATATAAAGTGATCACATCACAGAATATCAGCAACAGAAGATAACATACGAATATTGGATATACTAGGAATCCCGTGTTTTAAATTAAGCCAGTATAAAACACGGATTCCACGGTCGCGATGAATAGCCAAACCCACATCCCTAGACCCCTACGAGAGTGGCAAATAACCCTACCAATTCTAGAGTTAGGAGACCCGGTCTCGACTCCTCGAGATGGTCTCCCACTGGACTCTAGAATCTGGTTGCTTGTGCCCCCTACCTTGGGTCTATCCTAATGCGGAAAAGTAAATAATATACAACAATGGTGACATCATCCTCAACCCGGAACTGCCGCAATAAAAGAATATTACATATATTGAATTTTACATGAATGAAAATAAAAACTCTCGTCTCACATAAAGCCCCGGCTATTCAAAACACGACGATCCGATATAACATATCCCAGCAACACATAACATCACATGTCATCAACGTATGTAAATATGCGTATCATAATTGTCGTTGACATATAGCAACGAAAACGGTGATACACCACATATTACACTTACGGTCGCAGAAAGAAAATGAAAAACTACAACAATTGGAATCCGCAACCACCTTAGACATCATAAAACCAATGTATCACATACTTTTGATTTCATGCCTAACCAAATGAATTCTTTAGACATCGCATGCCTTAAAATTATAAACCACGCATTTTAGTCTCGACATTGAAAACACTTTCCAATAACAAGTCGGGCAATTCAACAAGATTCCCGACATCCATATCGAATGCTCGTCGGAAACTTTAGTAAACGGATGCACCCCTGATGCCGTCGACAAAGTGCACTTAGGCGGAACACCGCGGCCGCGAGCATCCGAATGGATGCTTTAGGCAACGGGGTTCTCCTACAGTCACTTGGTCGGGGCTATGGGGCGTAGCTATCTAGTAACGTTACCCGGCGAGTATCCGTGTGCACTACTTAATTGCGACGGACTTTTGATCCATATCAAAATTCCGTTGCAACCGATAAATTGAGACTAGATTGCTGGATTTATAAAATTCAAACTAGTTATCATATAACTAATTATTGTGGATTCCAAATATTGTATCACAATCACAGATAGCTAGATGATATTAAACGTTTCGATCGATTCAACGAATTCCCAAAATTTCCCAGAGTGCTCAACACTTGAGCAGTGTTAGAAGTACCTAGAACCATACCACAGTGCCCATGGACCAGCAGCTGAAGGCCCGTACCAAGCCTCTCAAGTGGTGCCGCGGAACCGCCGCCAAAACTAAGTTTTGGCCGCGGTTCCGCGGTCACTTAGACGAGTTAGGGACTCGTTCTTCAGGTGGGTCCATGGAATTACCTGCAAGATTTTTAGAGTATTTTTAACATGGAAAAATCCAACTATTGGAAAAATTTCCAGAGTGGGGTCCAAAATTGGGTTTTCGGGGTTCGATCGGATTTCTAACTTCTTCTAGACAATGCCTAATGCTCTAGTTTGGCTCTGATACCACTGTAGGATTGCTTGGCATGAAAGCAAAGTTTCGGGAGGTATCAACTATGCTATTTTAAAATTTTTTCCATGCTAAACAATCCTAACCCTAGAATCTTAACTAGAGATTTAGACAATACAAAGTGTAAACTATTTTACAACTAAGTGAACTAGGAATACAACCTTTATAGACCGGTCCTTCACTTCAATAGCTTCGTGTAGTAGTCCCTTCGCTCCAAGTAGTGATCTTGCGGACTTTAGAGTGGCTCCACATGAAGAAAGTAACGAGCTTGCGCGAAGTCTTCGATGCCGAAGATGATCTACGTCGAGGAGACACTAACCGAAGCTACCTCTTCACTAATGTGTGATTAGTGAAGCTAACACCCTAAACAAAATTACTAATCTAGTAGAGAATGATGAAGTAGGATTTTTGCTCACTAATTTTATGCTCCTCTCAAAAACCTAGAGAGCTCTCTCTTGAGCTTGAGAAAGTTGAAGCAAATAATGGATGAGAGAGTGAATGGCAACCATGGGTGAGAAAATTTCTAATATATCTCATGTAGAGACTTAACCATAAGTTTAGATAATGGTTGGGTTAATAAATATCTAGTGCAAGACAAAACTAGTGGACTGAGTCAATTGATCTCCAAGCTACTACAATCTTCATGCCATATGACCCATTTCCAACTAATATTTGATTTACTCTAAATAAGTAAACCCTACATTATCATTAGTATGGTGTAAGTCTCATACACCCATGTTGCATGTGGCATCAAGCATGACACAAAAAGAAAACACAATTAATATATATCACATATATATTAAGTGGGCACATGTGAGAAAAAGAAATGCTTATGTGAGCTAATATTAGTTAATGTAAATTAATATATCAAATATATAATTATACATTAAATAATTAAATCAACACTTGATTTAATAATCTGGCTATATATCATATGACCGACTAATATTTTTTTGTATCAACATATCGAATCAACACATTGATTCGATAACTCGGCTACATCTCATATAACCGACCGATACAGTATCGACTTATTGAATCAACATTTGATTCAATAACCCGGCTATATCTCATATAACCGAGCGATAACATAAATCGCGAGAATAGAATATGGTATCACATACTCGTATTAATCTCGGTCCCACACATATCACATATGTGCTCCTACTTCGTTTTGCCTGAGCCAGTGAAACCTCTGTAGTACTCTAAAGACTCGTCAATACGCCGGTAGTAGGTGATGATCACATGAAGCACCCATAAGCCGTCAGCGATACTAGCTGGATGTAACGGCTACCCGGGTATTGAGCGATCAGAAGATCAACAAGCATGCCCGCTCCTACTCCTGAATGGCCTATCAGTAACACTATCGTACAGTCCGGTCTTTTTTTCTGATATGTCGCATATCTAGTCTAGGTGTGGTAAACGTCAGACCCTAGTAACCGATAAGTCATGCCGATGTAAGGCTCATAACGAGTCGAGAAACTACAGATAACACTTATCAGTAAATCTCTATAGCAGCCTTGGCTAGGGACATCCAGTTATGGCCAATCGAGTACAGCGCAACATCAACCCCCAATACCGAGAGAGACGAATCCCCTCCTATCGCTCATTGCCTCCATGTGATTCGGGATTGTACCCAAAAGCCACCGTTTTTCACGTTCTTTTGAACGTGGTAAGTGGGAATCAAAGCACAGTGGGAATCACACAAGACTTTATGATAATCTCTGGTCTACATACTAAGCTGTACTAGTGTTACCAGAGAAATGCTATCTGACGACAGGTATAATACAAACTAGGAGTTCTCGGCGAGTCCGTTCAGTGTACCCAGTCTCCACTGAGCACCCGTATACGATCTTTGATGTCAAACACCAATGGATGCGGGATCATCCATCGCCAATCATATGGGTCAAGATGCATATACGCTAGTCTACTCTGGAATATCGATGCACTGTCTCGATACACCCTCGACTAGGAACAATTTATAGGGTGTACTTGTGGACTACCCTTGTCCCCACTAGTATGATCTCCATTATAGTCCTGGTAGTCAAGTGCACATCCTAAGGGCTTTATCAACATGTGAGAGCAAGACAGCGTTACTTATACAAGTCAACATGTTAAGACAAAGAGCAACCAGATAGTATACTATCATGTCGAGCAAGAAAGTCCTCTCTATATATATCCAAGCATCCACTATAATATACATAACATGTACAATAATGGCCTCTAGGGCATAGATATAACTAACAGATATAGCAATAGCTCGTCACCCTTGACCAGTCGGGTGAGTAGCGGTGGTGTCACAAGGTATGCCTTGAGTTGTTCGAAAGCACTCTTGCACTCTTCAGACCATTCGAACTTAGGAATTTTTCTTAGGGCCCTGAAAAACGGGAGGCACTTTTCTTCGGATCTGGACATAAAGTGGCATAGGGCAGCCACCCTTCCCGTGAGTCTCATGATGTTGACATTGCGCTTGGGTGTTTCCATATTGAGGATGGCGCTGATCTTTTCATGGTTCGCTACGATTCCTCGGTGGGTAACCATGAACCCGAGGAACTTCCCACTGGTGACTCTGAATGCACACTTAGCTGGATTCAGCTACATTTTTTACTTGCGCAGGATGTCGAATGTCTCGCCGAGGTCTTTCGTATGCTTAGTTGACAAGGTGGATTTTACGAGCATGTCGTCGACGTAGACTTCCATGTTTCTCCCAATCTGCGGTTTGAACAGCTTGTTGACAAGCTACTAGTACGTGGCCCCGTCGTTCTTGAGTCTGAAGGGTATCACTTTGTAGCAGTAGACCCCCCGATCAGTGGCGGTAAGTTCTTCGTCGTCCGGGTTCATCCGGATCTAATTGTAACTAGAGAAAGCGTCAATAAAGCTCAGTAGTTCATGACCGGCCAAACTGTCCACTAGCTGGTCAATCCGAGGAAGTGGATAGTTGTCTTTGGGGAAAGCCTTGTTCAAGTCCGTGAAATCGACGCACATGCGCCATTTCCCATTTACCTTCTTGACCATGACCACGTTTGCAAGACAATCCGAGTAGTCTAGGTTTCTGATGAAGTTGGTGACGAGCAATCGATCCACCTCGTCTTCTATCGCCTTCTGTTTAACCGGCGCAAAACTTCTCTTCTTCTGTCGGATGGGCCTGGACTTCGGGTCGACTTCGAGCTTGTGGGAGATTACTTCATGGTTGATCCCGAACATGTCCGCTGGCGCCCAAGAAAATACATCCGAGTTATATCGGAGGAACCGAATCAGGCCTTCACGGTGGTCCCCTGCCAAGAGAGAGCCGATCTGGACTGTCCGGCTATCGGTTCCCTCTACGAGGGGGACTTCCGTCAACACTCCCACCGGGGCACCACGAACTTCCCTTTGGTCTTCGCGTGTATCTGAAGACCCCTGGAAGTTATGCGTGTCTTTAAAATCGCTTCCCTGCTCTCCGGCGGGGGTCGTCGAGGCGAGGCAAATCTAGGCGGTTCGCTGGTCCCCATAAACCCGGCCCATCCCCCTTAATCCAAAGGGAATTTGAGTGTGAGGTGATAGGTCAAGATTTGAGCCCGGAGGGCGTTCAGGGTTGGGCGTCCCAGGAAAACGTTATAGGACGACGGGACCTTAGCAACGAGGAAGTTCATCGGTATGGTCCGCGTCTTGCCCGCTTCCCCAAAATTGAGGAGGAGGGTGACCGAATCCTCTGCCGGGACGGAATGGTTGGTGAACCCAGAGAGGACATGGGAAGTCGGTTGAAGGTCGGATGAACCCAACCCCATACGTCAGAAATAGTCGTAGAACATGATGTCCGCCGAGCTCCCGGAATCAATCAATATTCTCTGGACCTTATAACGGTGGACTCAGGCCGCAATCACAAGGGGTTATTATGAGGAAGTGATATGCCACGAAGGTCTTTGTCGGTGAAGATGACCGGGTCATCCTTCCTGCACTTCTTGTAGGGCGGATCGCTTACCACCTTGATTGGTAAGAGGCGGTGGTTCCTGTTAGGAATATGTATGCCCTAGAGGCCATTATTGTATGATATAGCGGATGCTTGGACATATATAGAGGACTTTCTTGCTCGACATGATAGTATGCTATCTGGTTGCTCTTTTTCTGAACATGTACACTTGTATTATTATACCGTCTCTCTAATACATGTTGATAAAGCCCATAGGGCGTTTGCTTGACTACCAGGACTTTGATGCGGATCATACTACTGGGACTTTTGTAGTCCACAAGCATATCCTTTAACTGATCCTAGTTGAGGGAGTATCGAGACAGGGCATCGGTATTCCAGAGTAGACTAGTGTGTACGTTTCTTGACCCTGTAGGGGGCGATGGTTGATCCCATAACCATTAATATTTTACATCAAAGATTGTACACATGTGCTAATTAGAGAATGGGTACACCGAACATGACTCGCCGAGAACTCCTATATGGTACCATATCTATCGTCAGATAGCAGTTCTCTGGTGACACTGGTACAAGTTAGTCTGTAGACCCGAGATCTTCATAGTGTCTTGTGTGGTTCCCACTATGCTTTGATTTCCTCCCTACCACGGCTCAAAGGAGTCGTGCAAACAAGTGGATTTTGGCTACAGTCCCGAGTCACATGAAGGCAGTGAGCGATAGGAGGGGTTTCGACTCTCCCGGTATTGGGAGTCGATGTTGCGCTATGCTTGATTGGCTATAATAGTAAGTCCCTGGCCAGGGTTGATGAGATTTACTGGTAAGTGTTATGAGTAGTTTCTCAAACCGTTAAGAGCTATACATCGGCAAGACTTATCAAGTTACTAGGGTCTGAAGATTCAGTTAGTTATATGTATGCCCTAGAGGCCATTACTGTATATGCGATGTATATTGTAGTGGATGCCTGGACATATATAGGGAGGATATTCTTGCTCGATATGATAGTATGCTATCTGGTTGCACTTTATCTTAACATGTACACTTATTATCTCTCTATTACATGTTGATAAAGCCCTTAGGCTGAGTACTTGACTACCAGGATTATGATGTATATCATACTAGTAGGGCAGAGGTAGTCGGTAAGTACATACTTAGATAGTTCCTAGCCGTGGGAGTATCAAGACAGGGCATCAATACTCCATAGTAGACTAGCGTATGCGCTTCTCGACCCATATGATGGGCGATGGATGATCCCACATCCATTGGTGTTTGACATCAAAGAAGGTATACGGGTGCTCAGTGAAGACTGGGTTCACTGAACGGACTTTTCGAGAACTCCTAGATGGTATTATACCTATCGCCAGATAGCAGTTCTCTGGTGACATAGGTACAGGTTAGTCTGTCGACCCGAGATCGTCAAAGAGTCTTGTGTGATTCCCACTGTACTTTGATTTCCACCATACCACGGTCAAGAGATTGTGCGAAAAGGTGGTTTTTGGGTACAGTCTCGAGTCACATGGAGGCAATGAGCGATAAGAGGGGATTCGTCTCTCCCGGTATTGGAAGTTAATGTTGCGCTATGCTCGATTAGCCATAACATGAAATCCCTGGCCAGGGTTGCTGAGATATACTGGTAAGTGTTATCAGTAGTTTCTCGAACTGTTATGGACCTTGCATCGGCATGACTTATTAGGCTATTGGGGTCTGACGTTATACCACCCCCAGGCTGTGATAGGCGACATATCTGACGAAGAGATCGGACTGTACGGTAGTATTACTGATTGGATTCGCAGGAGTATCAGCAGGCTTGCTTGTTGATCTTCTGATCGCTCAATACCCGGATGGCCGTTACGTTTAGCAGACCGCTTGCGGCTTGTGGGTGTTTGATATGATCATCACCTATTGCCGGTGTATTGATGAGTCTTTAGAGTCCTACACAGTGGTTTCCTGGTTCATGCGAAACGGAGTAGGAGGACCTATGTGATATGTGCGGGACCGAGATTAATGCGCGTATGTGATACCGCATTCTATTCTCACGATTTGTTACATCGGTCGGTTATATATGATATAGCCGGGATATCGGATCATGTGTTGATTCGATAAGTTGTTACATTTTATATTAGTCGGTTATATATGATATAACCAGATTATTAAATCAAGTGTTGATTTAATAATATAATGTAGAATTATATATTTGATATATTAAATTACATTAACTAATATTATCTCAATTAAGCATTTCTCTTTCTCACTTTTAATACATTGATATATATGTGATATATGTTATTGTATTGTTTTCTTAGCACACAAAATATATATATGATATGCAACACATGCAACATGGATGTATGAGACTTAAACCATGCTAGGGTTAAGTTAGGGTTTATATTTATTATTAAGTAATTCAAATAAAGTGGAATTTGTCATGGTTGTTTTTTTGGGTGGAAACTTGTAGAACATTGACTTAGTCCACTTATTTTGTCATGCTTAAGATATTTATTAACCTAACCATTACCCTACACCATGTTTTAATCTCTACAAGGGTTAAGGTATGACATATACTCACCATGGTCGCATTTCTAACCTCATGAGTTTTCATTCATGATCTTCTTCCTCATTTGAGAAAAAGCTTGCTAGTTTTTTCTAAGTGATGAAATATTTTACGAAAAAGAAATCTAAAGAGACCTCAATTCCTACTTCATCATCCTCTACTATTAGCCATTTAGTTTAGGATGTTTGCTTCACTAATTTTACCATTAGTGAAGATGTAGCATGAGCTTGAGTCTTCTCAACGTAGATCATCTTCGGCTTCGAAGGCATTGAGCAAGCTTGTTCATTTCTTCATGTGAACCCTTTCAAGAGTCCAGGTCTTCATAACTTGTAGCGAAGGGACTACGACATGGAACTTTAGAAGTGAAGGACTGGTCTACAAAGGTTGTATTCCTCATTAACTTAGATGTTAAGATGTTAACATTGCTAGTTTGTTTAAATCTCTAGTTAAGATTCTAGGGTTAGGGTTCATTAGAATAGCAATTTTTTGAAAACGACATGGACGATGCCTCCCGAAACCTTGCTGCCGCGCTAAGTAACCCTACAGTAGTATCAGAGCCAAGCTAGAGATTTAAACGATGTTTGTTAGATTACGAAACAGAAATAACTCTGAAACCTGAAACATATAATCCTAGTTTCTGTCGATTTTTATTTGGCCTCTAAAATTTTTTTTTAGCAACTGCAGAATGTTGTATGTGATATAACATGAACACAGTACAAAACTCACCCCCCTCGCCAGATTTTGGCCGGCCAGATGCATGTTAAAACTGGTGTGCTCGGCCATTATAGGGAGTTTTGGGTTGAATTTTGTAGTATGTTCCAGTCTATGGGTTTTGGTGTTTCAGGTGTTGCTAGTTTTTGCTAAATTTGCATGTGATGTTATCTTTCTGCACAGGAAACTCGGTGTGTTTCGTAATCATAATTCTAACATGAATTCGGGTTATTTAGAAGATGTTAAAAAGTTTGAACGGATATCAATAACCTAATTTTTCCCGCTGAAAATTTTCCAAGAGTTGGATTTTTCCGAGTTTAAAATTTTCAGAAAATCATGCAAGCGATTCTGTGGACCCTCTAGAAGAACGATACCCAAACTCGACTTTTTTGGATCGCGGAACCGCGGTCATACCCTAGGGTTTGCCGCAGTCCCGTGGCGACATGAGTGAGGCATGGGTCGACCCTTCTACGGATGGTTCATAGGAGCTGTGGCAGTTTCTGGGTACTTTTTGAACTCCGCTCAAGTGTTGAGCTTTTTATGAAATTATGGATGTTTGTTTATTCGATCGAAAAGTTTATTATCGTCTAGCTATCTGTGATTGTGATACAATATTTGGAATCTACATAATTATTTATGAGATAACTAGTTTGAATTTTATAAATCTAGCAGTTTAGTCTCATTTGATCGGTTGCCATGGAATTTTGATGTGGATCAAAAGTCCGTCGCAATTATATAGTTTACGCGGATACTTGCCGGGTAACCTTAGTAAATAGCAATGCACCATAGCCCCGACCATGTGACTGTAGGAGAACACCGTCGCCAAAAGCATTCCTTCGGGTGCTCGCGGCCGCGGTGTTCTGCCTTAGTGCACTTCGTCGACGACATCGGGGTGCGGCCGTCTACTAAAGTTTCCGCCAAGCATTCGATTAGGTTATCGAGAATCTTGTTGAATTACCTGACAGGTTATTGGAAAGTGTTTTCAATATCGAGACTAAAATGCGGGGTTTATAATTGTTATGCATGTGATGTCCAAGGAATTCAGTTGGTTGGGCATAAAATCCAAAGTTGCGGATTCCAGTTGTTGTAGTTTTTCACTTTCTTTTCTGTGACCGTAAGTGTAATATGCGGTGTATCGCCTGTTTCATTGCTATACGTCAATGACAATTGGGATACACATATTTACTTACGTTGATGATATGTGATGTTATGTGTTGCTGTGATATGTTATATTGGATCGTCGTGTTTTGAATAGCCGGGGTTTTTTATGTGAGATGAGAGTTTTTCATTTTCATTCATGTAAAAGCTTGTATGTAATATTCTTTTATTGGGGCACTTCCGGGTTGAGGATGATGTCGCCATTGATGTATATTATTTACTTTTCCGCATTAGAATAGACCCAAAGAGGAGAGCACAAGTAACCGCGTTCTAGAGTCCAGTGGGAGACCATCTCGAGGAGTCGAGATCGGGACTCCTAACTCTAGAATTGGTAGGGTTGCTTGCCTCTCTCGTAGGGTTCTAGGGATGTGGGCTTGGCTATTCATCGCGACCGTGGAATCCGTGTTTTATACTGTCTTAATTTAAAACACGGAATTCCTAATATATCCAACATTTCATATGTGATTCTTCTGCTACTGATATTCTGTGATGTGATCACTTGATATTCTGAGACGAATGCCTATATTATATATATGATATATAATAACTATTGTTGCTTTCGTTTCTTCTGTGATACTTAGGAATTACTATTAATAGGACTTCATTAATGAGATTAATGAAATAAAAGAAACCTAAAGATGTTGTAGAAACTTGATTTAAAAACTGGTTGCTCTAGTTCTTGCTTTGCATAGCGGTATTCCTTGTAGAATATCCAGCGCCTTATTCGATAAGGAAAGAGCCAAGATCCCTTTACCGGGAGTGACCACTTTAGCGAAACTGGAAGATGCTACAACCTACTCGGTTTGTCTTTTGATTGCTTCTATAGTTTTAGCTTTGCATAGTGGTATTTGTGAAATATCCTGCACCTTATTCGATAAGGAAAGAGCCGAGATCCTTTCACCGGGAGTGACCTCTTTAGCAAATCTAGTAAAAGCTTCAAAAAACAATCTTTTTCAAAATCACTCGATTCTACGACGATATCAAGTTCATTACGCAAAAGGTTTTCTTAAAAAACCTGTCGTAGCCCTCTGCCATTTCAGATAAGTACTACCTAGTATTCGTGCTACGTTTGTTGACTATGTTAAGGCGTAGTGTGCGGTAGCTGATTAGTGCTTATCAGCTTAAGCATATGATGCGATTGGATTAGGGTAGTCGTACGACTTTGTTGACTATGTTAAGGGTCATGCGGATGGGTTTAATTCAATCAGGAAATGACGGATTGAACTTGGCTAGCGCTTATGATTTGTTGACCATGTTAAAGTCATAAGTTGCTAGGGGCAAACTATTATCGAGAATTTCAAGTGTTGAAATTTGCAATGAGATTGCATACCTTCTATAAGATAGTTGGATCCCGATACCCACTGCGAGTAAGAGTTACTCTTGGGAGAATTTTATACATTACAATTAGCCGATCAAGTAGGTGTCTATAAAGGTGTTAACGGGGTTACGCCCCTGGGAAAACGAGGTTTATTTTAATTAGGTTCGTGCGAAAGCATGGGGAACCTCCCTCAAAATACCGACACTGGCCTGGCCGAAAGATAATCTCAGCTATTCTTACCTTTTAGGATTTGAAGGAAGATTTGATAAAAACAGTGGGAGCCATCTTGATTAGATAATCTAATAACCAATCTAATCTTGCAAGAGCGCACGCAGAGTGTTTTCTTCTCTCTCTCTCCTGGTAGAGACCATGTCACGCCTTAATCAAGATAATAATATGGATGAATTGACCGAACCTGCTTATTATATTGAGCTGGAGAACGTTGGATCCACTCTATCTTATAATTGTTATAAGTCCGAGTAGGAAATAGGGGAATATCTGGATTCCCATGCCACCCAATCGAAGAAAGTGCATGTTGATGCATATTCTTCGGGTGTGTTCATTAGCAAGAACTGTTTCTCAGTGTCCTCTACATCCTAGGTTTGAGATACCGGATTAGGATCCCATATATGTAATCTGTTACATGGGCTACAAATAGGTAGAGAACTGAGAATGGGTAATATGTCTCTAAGTGTTAGAGAATGGTGCAGTTGTTACAGCCAAGTCAGTTGGCAAATATCACCTTGTATTCATACATTGATTCTGAACAATTATTATTAAATACCGAACCTGATATACAACATTACATCAGTTTCTTTATTAAGTTAAAGAAGAATATAATTCTGTATTGGAGGATAATGTTGTGAACATTTTCTTGAATCAAGAGTTGATTCGATCAGGAACGTTATGTAATAGCATATACGTTCTAAATCAAACCACAGTTCAAAGTATACCGAACACACACAAGAGGAGTAGTTCAGAAAGGAACGAATCCTTCTTATGTCTTTGTAGACTAGGTCATATCAATGAGACATGACCAGCTAAGTTACATAAGGATGACTATGAGAATCTGTTCGAATTTTCATCTTATGATACTTTCCAGTCTTGTCTTAAAGGTAAAATGACCAATACTCCATTTACTCGAAACAGAGAAAGAGTTATTGAACTCTTGGGACAGATACATGATGATGTACACGGTCCTATGTCTACAAATGCCAAGGTTGGTTCTTCGTACATCATTGTATTCACTGATCTTCTCTCAGGATTCAGACATATGTTCCTGTTAAAACACAAGTCTGAAACATATGAGAAATTCAAGGAATATAAGATTGAAGTTGAGAACCAAATGGGTAGAAGTATTAATGTCCTACGATGTGATCGAGGAGAAGAATACTTGGGCATGGAGTTCCTTGATTATTTAAAGGAGAATATGATTCTCTCTCAGCTTACTCCTTCGTATACACCACAGTACCACGGTGTATCGGGGCGGAGGTATCACACCCTATGAGATATGGTGCGCTCTATGATGAGTATTGCTGAGTTACCTGTTTCCTTTTGGGAGTTATGCACTTAAGAAGCTGCATACCTATTGAATAAGGTTCCATCCAAATCAGTGCCTACCACTCCATATAAGATATGGAATGGGAAGAGACCGTGTCTTAAACAAGTTAAGATATGGGGTTGTCCGGCCTATGTTGAAAAGCAAAATCCGGACTAGCTCGAGGCAAGGTCGGTTCTATTTAAGTTTGTTGGATATCCCAAACATTTGCGAGGGTATATCTTCTACCTAACTGAGGAGCAAAAGGTGTTTTGTTTCTCAACCTGCCACCTTTTTAGAAAAAGAATTTCTTATGAAGAAATTTGTGGTCATAAGGTAGAACTGGAAGGAGTTCCAGCTAGACAAACTAACAGCTGATGATTTGGTGAAACCAAAGGATTCAATAGTCTCCAACGAACCTCAGCCTCTCCGTGAATCTGGTAGGGTTCCTCATCCACTTGAGGGATACTACGGTCTTCTCCATGACGGTGGGGGCGAGGATTGCATCATGATTGATGATGGCCCAACTAGGTTCAGGAAGGCCATCACGAGTGGGGACTCTATAAAATGGCTAGATGCTATGCGATCAAAGATGGAATCCATATACACCAACAAAGTATGACTTTGAAGTTGCACCTGAAGGGGTAAAACTCATTGGGAGCAAATAGATCTTGAGAAGATTCTTGGTGTAAATGGAAAAGTTGAGACTTTCAAAGCTATGTTTAAGTCCATCAGGATCAATGCGCGCATCGCGGAGTTGGAACATCAGTTTTGATGTGGCAGTCAAAGAGTTTGACTTCATCAAAAAGATAGATGAACCTTGTATATATAAGAAGGTAGTAGAGAGTAAGGTTGTCTTCCACGTATTGTACGTAGATAACATACTCTTGATAGGAAATGGTTTCTTATGCTACACTCGGTCAAGCTTCTCTTATCACGAGGATTCTCCAAGGAAGATCTGGCTGATACCTACTACATCTTGTGGATTATGATCCATGATGATAGATCTAAGTGGATATTGGGATTGTCCTAAATCCAGGTACATTAACACCATACTAAAGGGGTTTAGTATGGAGGATTCTAAGCGTGGTGGTTCCCCACTTACTGAGGAATCACTCTCGCCTAAAAGATGTCTTCCAAGACTGATTTGGAGAGAGATCGTGTGCAAGGGATAACCTATGCTTCGGCAGTAGGCTCTATCATGTATGCGATGTTATGTACCAGACCAGATGTAGATAACTCACTAGGTGTAGTGATCAGGAATCAATCGGATCTTGGGAGAATCACTGGACAGCTGTGGAGGACATTCTTAAGTACTTGAGAAGCACTAAATGAACGTTCTTGGTTCGAGCTTCCAGAGTGATAAGGTCGACTGAGAGTCAGTCACGGGCATTGTCTTTTCAGTAGAGGGACGGTATGTTGGAAGAGTTCCAAGCTAGACACTAAGACATACTAGACGGTAAAGGCTGAATACATCGCTACCAACGATACTACCAAAGAGGTTGTCTGGACATTTCTTGTTCATGAGATGAACAAGGTTCCTACCATTGAGCGTCCAATAACTGTTATTGTGACAACAATGGAGTTGTGGTATTGGCCTAGGAACGCAGGTCCCATCAGCGTTCCAGACATTCTCTGAGGCGAGTATCACCTGATCAGGGAGATGGTTAATCTCCAAAGGATCGAGGTCAGTAGAGTAGACACGATGGATAACACAGCGGATCCACTCACAAAGGCTTTACCCCTAGAGAAACTTCTATGGGATGGTTGAGTATGGGATACTACAACCACTTCTATATTGTTGGGTATTGGATACTACAACAGATGGCCTTAGTGCAAGTGGGAGATTGTTAGTTATATGTATGCTCTAGAGGCCATTACTGTACATGCGATGTATATTGTAGTGGATGCTTGGAAAAATATAAGGAGGAATTTCTTGCTCGACATGATAGTATTCTATCTGGTTGCACTTTATCTTAACATGTACACTTATTGTCTCTCTATTACATGTTGATAAAGCCCTTAAGATGAGTACTAGACTACCAGGATTATGATGCAGATCATACTAGTGGGGCAGAGGTAGTCGGTAAGTACATCCTTAGATAGTTCCTAGTCATAGGAGTATCGAGACAGTGCATCGATACTCTAGAGTAGACTAGCGTATGCGCTTCTCGACCCATATGATGGGCGATGGATGATCCCACATCCATTGGTGTTTGACATCAGAGAAGGTATACGGGTGCTCAGTGAAGACTGGGTACACTGAACAGACTCGTCGAGAACTCCTAGATAGTAATATACCTATCGTCAGATAGCAGTTCTCTGGTGACACTGGTACAGGTTAGTCTGTCGACCCGAGATCGTCATAGAGTCTTGTGTGATTCCCATTATGCTTTGATTTCCACCATACCATGATCAAGAGATTGTGTAAAAAGGTGGTTTTTCGGTACAGTCCCGAGTCACATGGAGGCAATGAGCGATAGGAGGGGATTCGACTCTCCCGATATTGGGAGTTGATGTTGCGCTATGCTCGATTGGCCATAACATGAAATCCCTGGCCAAGGTTGCTGAGATTTACTGGTAAGTGTTATCAGTAGTTTCTCGAACTGTTATGGACCTTGCATCGGCATGACTTAACAGGCTATTGGGGTCTAACGTTATACTACCCCCGGGCTGTGATATGCGATATATCTGACGAAGAGACCGGACTGTACGGTAGTGTTACTGATTGGATTCGCAGGAGTATGAGCATGATTGCTTGTTGATCTTCTGATCGCTCAACAACTGGGTGGCCGTTACGTTTAGCAGACCGCTTGCGGCTTGTGGGTGTTTGATATGATCATCACCTACTGCCGGCATATTGACGAGTCTTTAGAGTCCTACACAGAGATTTCCTGGCTCATGTGAAATGGAGTAGGAGCACATATATGATTTGTGCGGGACCGAGATTAATGCACGTATATGATACCGCATTCTATTCTCGCGATTTGTGACATCGGTCGGTTATATGTGATATAGCCGGGATATCAGATCAAGTGTTGATTCGATAAGTTGTTATATTTTATATTAGTCGGATATATGTGATATAGCCGGATTATTAAACCAAGTGTTGATTTAATAATTTAATGTAGAATTATATATTTTGATATATTAAATTACATTAACTAATATTAGCTCACTTAAGCATTTCTCTTTCTCACTTTTAATACATTGATATATATATGTGATATATGTTAATTGTATTGTTTTCTTAGCACAAAAAATATATATGTGATATATATTAGTGTGTCATGCTAGGTTACACATGCAACATGGATGTATGAGACTTAGACCATGCTAGGGTTAATGTCAGGGTTTATATTTATTATTAAGTAATTCATATAAAGTGGAATTTGTCATGGTTGATTTTTTGCGTGGAAACTTGTAGAACATTGACTTAGTCCCCTTATTTTGTCATGCTTAAGATATTTATTAACCTAACCATTACTCTACACCATGGTTTAGTCTTTACAAGGGTTAATGTATGACATATACTCACCATGGTTGCATTTCTAACCTCATGAGTTTTCATCCATCATCTTCTTCCTCATTTGAGAAAAAGTTTGTTAGTTTTTTCTAAGCGATGAAATATTGTGAGAAAAAAAATCTAAAGAGAGCCCAATTCCTACTTCATCATCCTCTACTATTAGCCATTTAGTTTAGGTTGTTTGCTGCACTAATTTCACCCTTAGTGAAGAGGTAGCATGAGCTTGTAACATTTCAGAAAATATAAAATATTATTTTTGAAATTTAATATTAAAATAATATGTTTCCCGAAAATTGCCCGATTTACGAAATCGGGGTTTTCGAAAAAGGTATAAATATATACCAATAATTGTGAAATAATTGGAAATTAAAATGATTTATTCATTTCAAAATATATTTAAAGGATTTGGCATTTTTAAAATCAATTACATGCAGTTTAAATGAAAACCCGATTAGTGCACCGCTAATCGTGATTAGGCCAAATCCGCGTTTCTACAGTTTTCCATGGCTAGTGCACCATGTCATGTTGCATTTTGATTACATGTCGTTTCTTGTGTTGTTTTGGGGTATTATGTGGTTTGGGATTTAAAAAGAAAAGAGAAAAGAGAAAATGATTGGTAAGAGAGAGAGAGAGTGTGAGAAATGAGTGAATGGGGGTGAGAATAAGAGAGTAAAGAGAGAGAAGGCAGCCACACCTATTTCATTTCTCCCATTATTTTCTTTCTTCATCTTCTTCTTCCTCATCTCCCTCCCCATTCAACCCTAAGATCTATCTTAATTCCCTCACCAAAACCCTATAGACCCTTCACAAAAGTTGATCCCGTCTTCATCCTCTACACTTTAGACCAAGTAAAGTAGGATTTTATTGACTTTGGAGAGCTAGGGTTTTTCTTGAGTTGCACCCATGAGGTATATCTCTTTTCATTTAGTTTAGTTTTGAATTCATAGAATTTTAGTTTAGTTTAGAATTCGTTTAGTGGTGGATTTGTGAATTTGAAAATTCCAAGAGAAGGATTTGGGTTTGAGTTGTGTTGTGGTGATGTGTAGTGGTTGTTACAAGACCTTAGCGTTGATTTTACTGTCCCAGAAACGGATTAGGAACCAATACACGGATTTAGAATTTCCTGATGTCGGATTTGTGGCAGATTTTGATGGTATATGGGAATTTGAAATGACCCGAGACCACTATAAATCAAGTTCCCTTGGCAGTGAGACGTGCAGGAAAACATGAATCACCCCTTGAAACCAGAGGCCCTCCCCTCATTTCCTGGCTGCAAATAAATCCATTGTGGCCGCAAATTGCGGCCTCACCAGAGTGGAACATGGTGGATTTTTTTCTGTAGCTTCCTTATCAGATATCTAGAGCAACCCAATGTGCAAAATTTTCTAGTTTGGCCCAGGGTGAAATATGGTAGTGGTTTTCCTAGATTGCTGTTTTCGTGTTTTTACGATTCTGAATTCTTGGGTTTTAGTGTTTGATTTGAATTCCTTCGTGTGGCGTTTGAACATCAACGACGAGGGTTATTTGGTTGTGTTTTGCATGCGTGGCTATAGGTTTTAACCTATGAGCGCACCGTATGCCGTATTGGTTTTCCGGATTCGATTTTAATAGCGATTGCGATTGTGTATTATTGTAGGTACCTTCACGTGGATTCCGAGGCGACGGAGCATGGCATTATCGACTTTGGCAAGCAAGGACCAAGGTGAGTAGATCTATATCTACGGGGGAAGTCTGGTGGATGGCGTATAGCACCCCCGCAATGTTTTGGTGGAAACCGATTGATAGAATATGGTTAAGAAAACTTAGATTAGGAAATTATGGATAGGGTTAAAAGGATAGTTAGAGATGATGCAAATGATTGAGTATGTATATTGAGATATGAGGTGAAAGCTTTAGGGATATGAAAAGTGAATGTGAATCACGACTTATAGATATACAGTTGCACTAGAATAAGTATAAATTTTTGAGTAACTTGACATTTGACGAATAGTGCAGAATGTACATAAATTGACTTGATGTGGGATATAAATGCGATGAAAAGAATAAACGATGTGATATGATGATCTGATGATATGTTGGTATACGGATGCGAGTCGATTGAGATGATTGATACCTTGCTGGTTCCCAAATATGAGATTGTTATGGATGTGGCCTGGGATATAGGTATATAGATTTATATAACTTTGTGAATCTTGTTTGATATGCTGTACAAGACGTTAGGTCCGTACCCTCATTGTCGTATAGGTTGATAGGATCCCAGATGGTATAATGCCGCCGTACGATGATTTTCCGTACGTGATGAGTTTGACTTGAAGTTTGATCCATACCCTTGACTAGAGGATGCCGTACGATGGTTTATACTGTACGTGATGTTGTGAGGCTGGATGCCGACTGATAGATTCACCGACCCGATCATATTAGATGCGTATACCTTATAGCATTTAGCTGATGATTTACCTTATGTTGCATTCATGTTATTCTCATTGCATTACATATACTTGTACTAGTACACCTACAACATTATCGATAATGTGTATGTTACACTTACACAGATTTGCCGGCTCACACACTTCATCATCGATAATTGCCATGTCACTACACAGTAGAATTCCTGCATCATGATAAGACTCCTTGCATGAATTACTTACTATCGTACATATACACTTTTATACGATGTTTCATTGGACTTTGGAGAATTTGGAAACGCAGGATTTATTTAAAAAACTGGATTCATTTAAAAGAGCGGTTTTCCCTCGACATGTGCATATTACTGTTCTAAGTTGCATGATATACGGATATGCTTACATTTCTGTTATACGTCGCATACATCATGATTTACGATTATACACATTGAGATATGTTGTTTTCATAAGATTTCTGGATTTGAGAACCGTGGTCATTTTAAAGGGAAAGTATGTATTGTTTTCAAAACCCACTTTCTCTTGATATGATATTTCAGTGCGTCCACCATGCGTTTTCTCGGTTCTGAGACGTGTGACAATGATACCCGATACGAGGAGCTGGATGAGGCCGATTGCAGGTACATGGTGGACCCGGTATGGTACCCTGGGGCGAGAATGGATTGCTGTGCAGTAGACGGTGAGCCTGGCAGACGGACTACTACCTACCGGTGATTGGTTCGACCTGGCGGATATCCGAAAGATACCGACCGGAGTCGAGAGATGATATGGGCCGATTCGGACTGACGGAGCCCGGGGGCCGATCCGGACCGACGGAGCCCGAATATGAGGATTTACGTGTCGATGCTGGACACGGGTTTCATGATGTTTCGAGTGTCGATATTAGACACTCAGGTTCCATGATTTTGATGTGTCGCGAGGGATACACGTTGATTTATATTCTCATACTTTCATGCATATGCTTTTATGATATTTACATCCATGATGTTGTTGTGTCATCGGTTGACACGCGGATGAGATCCATATACATACAGGCATTTATTATACCGTTGGATGTTATCCACATGCTCATAGGCATTAATTACATTGTTGGCACATATACAGTTACGGTCACCCTAGATATCATAGTATTACCTTCATGATATAGTTGACCTAGGAAATCGTTATTTTATTCGATTTCTACTTGTTGATGTTTTTCTACTCACGAGTTGGCAACTCACCCCTATTGTGCCACAGTTCTTGCAGGTTGACCGCTTGGATTAGTAGCGGCATCGTTGGCACACAGTTGCATTTGGGTGATTTGCTTGGTAGGTGGTACATGTTGGATCGTACCACTATTGTATTCATTATTCATATTGTATCTAGTCAACTCTATCAATCAAACTAGTATTTGTATAAGTAATGAGACTTGGTGAGTTTGGGGTTGCGAGACTTAGAGCGAGGGGTATTCCGCTACTTGTGGTTTTGATGTCTTGCTTACTTCTTTATCTTTTGTGGTGATCTTCACCGTTGGGCGTCGAATACTTGTATTTATGCTTTGCGTGGTTGTGGATCCGCCGATTGGCGAAGAGCTAGCTCCCACTTGGGGTTGCCTTTTATATTACCTTGTATTGTGGTTTTGGATCAAAAAAATACAAAGGAGGTGCTGCCCAAATTTTTAAAAGACGAAACATGTTTTTCAACTAGTAAATTCCACTTGCATTTTTCATATTTCCTTACTTATGCATTTATACAACATTGATTTCACCCTACCTTTATTTTCAAAACTTCACCTCTTTTATTTCTTAAAAAGGTTTAGAATTCTGGGTTTCAGCTTACTTGAATTACGTTACGCCTTTAAACGTGGCGTGATTTAAGTGCCGGTCATAAGCTAATATTTCGGGTCGTGAAAAGTCTCATCGATGTAGACCATCTTCAGCTTCGAAGGCATTGAGCAAGCTTGTTCATTTCATCATGTGAACCCTCTCAAGAGTCCGGGTCTTCACAACTTGCAGCGAAGGGACTACGACATGGAGCTTTAGAAGTGAATGACCGGTCTACGAAGGTTGTATTCCTCATTCACTTAGATGTTAAGATGTTAAAATTTCTAGTTTTTTTAAATCTCTAGTTAAGATTCTAGGGTTAGGGTTTATTAGAACGACAATTTTTTGAAAACCGTATGGACGATGCCTCCCGAAACCTTGCTGCCACGCTAAGTGACACTACAGATCCACTCCTAGATTCGATATGCGACATATCAGACGAAGAGACCGGACTGTACGGTAAGTGTTACTTATAGGCTTCATGGGAGTTTGGACAAGCTTGCTTGTTGATCTTCTAATCGTTCAATACCTGGGTAGCCGTTACTTCCAGCTAGTATCGCTGACGGCTTGTGGGTAACTGATGTGATCATTACCTACTTCTTGCATATTGACGAGTCTTTAGTTTCCTACACAGAGGTTTCCTAGCTCAAGCGAAACAAAATAGGGCACATATGCTGATATGTGCGGGAGCCTGATTAAATACACGTATGTGATACCGTATTCTAATATGGCGACATTTGATATCGGTTAGGTTATATGTGATATAAACGGATTATTAAATCAAGTGTTGATTTGATAATGTGATATACAGATAAATGATATTAGTCGGTTATATATGATATAACAAGATTATTAAATCAAGTGTTGATTTAATAATTTGATATATATTTATATTTGATATAAATATATATTAATTAATATTAAGCTCACTAATTATTTTTTTCTCTTAATATATATATATATATGTGATATGTGGGTGTGTGGGTGTCTATTAAGAAGCACGGCATTTCTATTTTGAGAAAATAGAAATATGATATGGAAAAAGAAGAGAAATTTGTGGAATGGGTGAAGCATGGCTTGATCATTTATTTATTCATCTGTGTTCACTATACAAGCATGGTTGCAACTTATTATTGCATTTTTATTACATGCTTCAAAAGTGAATGATTTATTAAGCCATTCTTCACACTTCCTCATTTTTACCCTAGCTCATTTTTCATTAGCTCTCTCCATTTTCCTTCTTCTTTCACTTGCTTCAAGCTCTAACCTTCACATGAGTTGTGAACCCTAGAGCTTTAGAGTATTCTAGGTGAGCGTATACTCCTACATCATCAACCTACACTCTATTAGCCATTAAGTATAGGTTGTTTCATTCACTTATAGTGGATTAGTGAAGAGCTAGCTTGAATTAGAGAAGCTTCAAGGTGGATCATTTTCGACACGAAAATCGCGAAGTAAGCTCATTCCTTCTTCAGGTAGAGCCTAAAGGAGTCGTAGGGACTACTACCCGGAGCTATAGAAGTGAACGACTCGATCTATGTTAGTTGTATGTATGCCCTAGAGGCCAGTATTGTACAGATGATGTATATTATATTGGATGCTTGGACATATATAGAGATGACTTTCTTGCTCGATATGATAGTATGCTATCTGGTTACTCTTTATCTTAACATGTACACTTGTCTCTTTAAACTGTCTTATAGTTACATGTTGATAAATCCCTTAGGATGTGTACTTGACTACCTGGACTACGATGCAGATCATACTAGTGGGGACATGGTAGTCCATAAGTACATCTTTCAAGGTCCCTAGTCGTGGGTGTATCGAGACGGGGCATCGATATACCAGTGTAGACTAGCGTATACGCTTCTCGACCCATGAGATGGGCGATGGATGATCCCATATCCATTGGTGTTTGACATCAGAGATGGTATACGGGTGCTCAGTGGAGACTGGGTACACTGGACGGACTCGCCGAGAACTCCCAGATGGTATTATACCTCACGTCAAATGGCAGTTCTCAGGTGACACTTGTGCAGGTTAGTCTGTAGACCCGAGATCGTCATAGAGTCTTGTGTGATTCCCACTGTGCTTTGATCTCCACCTTACCACGTCCATGAGGGCATGCAAAACGGTGGTCTTTGGGTACAGTCCCGAGTCACATGGAGGCAATGAGCGATAGGAGGGGTTTCGTCTCTCCCGGTATTGGGGGTTGATGTTGCGCTGTGCTCGATTGGCCGTAACAGGGAAGTCCCTGGCCAGGGCTGATCAGAGATTTGCTGGTAAGTGTTACCAGTAGTTTCTCGACCCGTTATGAGCCTCACATCGGCACGACTTATCGGTTATTGGGGTCTGACGTTTACCACCCCTAGACTTGATATGCGACGTATCAGACGAACAGACCGGACTGTACGGTAAGTGTTACTGGTTGGATTCACAGGAGTGTGAGCGGGCTAGCTCGTCGATTTTCTGATCGCTCAATACCCGGATGGCCGTTACGTTTAGCAGACCGCTTGCGGCTTGTGGGTGCTTGATATGATCATCATCTGCTACCGGCGTATTGACGAGTCTTTAGAGTCCTACACAGAGGTTTCCTGGCTCAAGCGAAACGAAATAGGAGCGCATATGAGATATGTGCAGGACCGAGAATAATGCGTGTATGTGATACCGTACTCCATTCTCGCGATGAATGTATCGATTGGTTATATTCGATATAACCTAGATATCGAATCAAGGATTGATTCGATAAGCCGATACATAGGATACTAGTCGGTTATATGCGATATGACCGGATCGTTAAATCAAGTGTTGATTTAATGATTTAATATATAATTATATATTTGATATATTACTTTGCATTAGCTAGTATTGGTTCACTTTAAATGGATTTTCTCACTTGATGCACATTGTATATGTGATATATTTTTTTGTGCACTTGTTTGTATCATGTTTGATGATACTTGCTCACTTGGGTTTGTGTAAAGATTAAACCATGGTTATATGAATGGTTAGGGTTTTGATTATTTACTTAGTTATTTATTTATTTATTCATTTTGGATATTATTAAGAATGGTGGCTTATTTTGTTTCTATGTTGAAGCTTCTTGAAGCTTTGACAAAGTCCACCATTCTTATCTCATCCTTAACCCTAACCATTCCAACTAACCTTAGTTTAATCTCTACACTTGACCATGGTTAGTATATGATAAGTATTCATATTAGTTTCGTTTTTAAAATAAGAAACATATCATATTCTTTCTTCTTCTTCATCATCTTCTTCAAGAAAGCTTGATGCCATCAATGGCAACTTGAGTTCTAAAGTGAGAAATCCAATTCTAAAGTGAACCCACCTCCTATATCTTCACCATCTACCTCTTGCCAAGTTGTTTTGGGTGTTTTCTTCACAAGTTTCACAAATTTGTGAAGTTAGAGCTTGAACTTGTGATGCCTCGACGTAGATCATCTTCGGCACGAAACCGACGACCTAGTCCGCCCAATTCTCCGATGAAGCCGACGTTTGACTCCGGGATTCGAGATGGACAGCGAGAGGATGCCTACGTGGAGCTAAGGAAGTGGAGAACTGGATCTACAAAGGTTGTAGCCTCTCTCCTTTAGTTAAGTTGTTAACTAGTTTAGTTTTTCGCCTAAATTTCTAGTTAACGATCCGTATTAGGGTTTCTCGGCACCCGTAAAATTTGAAATTGGCATGGTTGATGCCTTGTGAGACCTCTTGAGAGTGCCTAGGAAACCTACAGTGGTATCAGAGCCTAGCTAGAGCCTTAGGCGAAGTCTAGACGACGTTTGAAACCCGAACGAACCCGAAACCCTAAAACCCAAGTGCTCTCTGGACTTTTTCTAAAATCTGGGATTTTTCCATATTAAAAATATGCAGAAAATTCAGCAGGACTTTCTAAGAATTACTGTGAAACACGATCACCCAATTCCTCCAAAGTGCGGCGGAACCGCGGCAGAAGCCTGGCTTCTGCGGCGGTTCCGCGGCCGTATGATGACGTCACCCACCCAATTTTGCACAGTAACTTCTTTTATTCTGTGCTGAGTTCTCTGGGAATTTTTAATATTTATTCAAGAGTTGAGTATTCTAGGTTGTATTGGGGAGTCGGTATTTCGATCGGATTATCGAACTTTGTCTAAGTGCTTTCCGGATAATTTTTTGAATATGTTAAAAAGTCCGACCGGATATAAATACCCAACTTTTCCCCTGCCGGAAAATATCCAAGTGTTGGATTTTTGTGTGGTTTAAGGACGTTCTGAGTAGTGCAAGTAACGCGATGGTCCCTCTAGAAGACAACAAACCTTAACTCGATTATGTGACCGTCTTGAACTGCCCTTTGAACCTTCGGGTTTGGGGCAGTACGGCGTGCCACATGTGAGGCGTTGGCTTGACCCTTCTACGGCTGGACCGTTGGTACTGAGGCATGAAGTGAATGTCTTTGAACCTATTTCACGTGTTGGACGGTTTCGGGAAAACTTGGGTGTTCAAATGTTCGATCGGAAAGTTTAATATTTTCTATTTATCCGGAATAGGATACAATAATTGGAATTCACAAACAGTTATGAGATAACTGAATGAATGTTATAAATCTAGCGGTTTAGTTTCACTTGATATTGAAAAGAGTTTTCGATAATGAGATTAAAATGCTGGGTTTATAACTGTTAGGCATGTGATGTCTAAGTATTTCATTTTGATTAGGCATGCGATGTCTAAAGAGATTGCGGATTCCAACTGTTGTAGTTTTACACTTTCATTTCTGTGACCGTAAGTGTAATATGTGATATCACCGGTTTCGTTGCTATATGTCAACGACAATTGGGATGCGCATATTTACTTACGTTGATGACATGTGATGTTATGTGTTGCTGGATATGTTATATTGGATTGTCGTGTTTGAATAGCCGGGGTTTTTTATGTGAGATGAGTGCTTTTCATTTTCATTCATGTAAAAAAAAACTTGTAAGTAATATTCTTTTATTGGGACACTTCCAGGTTGCGGAAGATGTCACCTTTTGTATATTATTTACTTTTCCGCACTAGGATAGACCCAAGGAGGGGAGCACAAGTAACCGGGTTCTAGGGTCCAGTGGGAGACCATCTCGAAGAGTCGAGTCCAGGTCTCCTAACCCTAGAATTGGTAGGGTGGCTTGCCGCTCTCGTAGGGGTCTAGGGGTGTGGGATTGGCTATTCATCACGACCGTAGAATCCGTGTTTTATACTGGCTCGTATTGAAAACACGGACGTCCTAGTTTATCTAATGTTTCATATGTTTCTTCTGCTGCGATATCTGTGATGTGATCATGTGATGTTCTGTGATAGATACAGTATATAGTATATATGATATATTATATAGACGTTACTTATGTTTTGCACCCGCACTAGCCCTGCCCTGCTCTGTCGTTAGTTACCTAACCTAACGGTGCACGAGGGGACATCGAGGTGAATGCGGATGGCATAAGTGTACGTCGTATTTATCTGTGATGTTTAGGTATTTAAATGATGGGACTTCATTAATGTGATTAATGAAAGAAAAGAAACCTAAGATGTTGTAGAATCAAATTTTAAATTAAAAAAAAGGGTAGCTACAGCTCTTGCTTTGCACAGCGGTATATGTGATATATCCTGCACCTTATTCGATGAGGAAAGTGTTAGTTATATGTATGCCCTAGAGGCCATTACTGTACATAGGATGTATATTGTAGTGGATGCTGGGACGTATATAGGGAGGACTTTCTTGCTCGACATGATAGTATGCTATCTGGTTGAACTTTACCTTAACGTGTTTACTGATTGTCTCTCTGTTACATGTTGGTAAAGCCCTTAGGATCTGTACTTGACTACCTGGACTATGATGCGGATCATACTAGTGGGGACATGGTAGTCCATAAGTACATCCTTCAAAGTCCCTAGTCGTGGGTGTATCGAGACGGGGCATCGATATACCAGAGTAGACTAGCGTATACCTTCTCGACCCATACAGATGGGCGATGGATGATCCCATATCCAATGGTGTTTGACATCTGAGATGATATACGGGTGCTCAGTAGAGACTGGGTACACTGGACGGACTCGCCGAGAACTCCCAGATGGTATTATACCTCACGTCAGATGGCAGTTCTCTGGTGACACTGGTACAGAGTAGTCTGTTGACCCGAGATCGTCATAGAGTCTTGTGTGGTTCCCACTGTGCTTTGATTTCCATCTTACCACGTCCAAGAGGGCGTGCAAAACGGTGGTTTTTAGGTACAGTCCCGAGTCACATGGAGGCAATGAGCGATAGGAGGGGATTCGTCTCTCCTGGTATAGGGAGTTGATGGTGCACAGTGTTCGATTGGCTATAACAGGAAGTCCCTGGCCAGGGCTGCTCAGAGAATTGCTGGTAAGTGTTACCAGTAGTTTCTCGACCCGTTATGAGCCTCATATCGACACGACTTATCGAGCTATTGGGGTCTGACGTTTACCACCCCTAGGCAAGATATGCGACATATCAGACGATCAGACCGGACTGTACGGTAGTGTTACTGGTTGGATTCACTTGAGTGTGAGCGGGCTTGCTCGTCGATCTTCAGATCGCTCAATACCCGGGTGGCCGTTACGTTTAGCAGACCGCTTGCGGCTTGTAGGTGTTTGATATGATCATCACCTGCTGCCGGCGTATTGACGAGTCTTTAGAGTCCTACACAGAGGTTTCCTGGCTCAAGCGAAAAGCAATAGGAGCGCATATGAGATATGCGCGGGACCGAGAATAATACGTGTATGTGATACCGTATTACATTCTCGCGATGAATGTATCGGAAAGGTTGTATGCGATATAACCTAGTTATCGATTCAAGCGTTGATTCGATAAGCCGATACATTGAATACTAGTCGGTTGTGTGCGACATGACCGGATCATTGAATCAAGTGTTGATTTAATGATTTAATGCATAATTATATATTAGATATGTTACTTTGCACTAACTAGTATTGGTTCACTTTAAACGGATTTTCTCACTTGGATTGTGCACATTGTATATGTGATATATTTTTGTGCACTTGTATGTATCATGTTTGATGATGCATGCTAACTTGTGTTTTGTGTGAAGATTAAACCATGGTTGTGAGAGTGGTTAGGGTTTTATTTTCCATTACTTATTTATTCATTTATTTATTTGTTTATACATTTTGGAAAATAAATGGAAAAGAGAAAAGAATGGTGGCTTTATTTGTTCTTTAGTTGAAGCTTCATGAAGCTTTGATAAAGTCAACCATTCTTATCTCATCCTTAACCCTAACCATTCCCACTAACCCTAGTTTAGTCTCTACACTTGACCATGGTTAATTTTATGATAAGAATTCATTTTCTTTTCTTTTTCAATTAACTTATCATAACTATTTCCTTCTTCTTCTTCATCTTCTTCACATGAAGAAAGTTCACTTCATCAATGGTGATTGATGAAAACAAGTGAGAAATCCAATTCTAAAGTCTACCCACTTCCTATTTCTTCATCCTCTACCTCTTGCCAAGTAGTAGAGTGTGTTCTCTTCACAAGTTTTTGGACTTGGTGAAGTCGGAGCTTGATTTAGCGATGCCTCGACGTAGATCATCTTCGGCGCGTCGTCGATGACCTAGCCCGCTTCTTCTCCGACGAAGCCAACGCTAGAGCCCGGATTTGATTTGGACAGCGGAGAGGACTTCGTTGCGGAGCTATGGAGGTGGAGCACCGGATCAACAAAGGTTGTATTTCCGTATTCCCTTAGTTAAGTGATAACTAGTTATCTTTTCGCCTAGTTTTCTAGGAAACGATCCGTAGTCGGGTTTCTCGGCACCGTTAAAATTTTAATTTGGCATGTTCGATGCCTTGTGTGACCTCACTAGGGTGCCTAGGAACCCTACAGAAAGGACCGAGATCCCTTCACCGGGAGTGACTCCTTTAGCAATAACTGGCAGATGCTACACACTTGGTTTGACTTTTGATTGCTTCTATAGTTTCTGCTTTGCACAGTGATATATATGATATATCCCGCACCTCATTCGACGAGGAAAGGGCCGACGATCCCTTCACCGGGAGTGACCCCTTTAGCAAAACTAGAAAAGCCACAAAATCACTCCATTTTCAAAACTTCATTTGATTCTACAACGATATCAAGTTCATTACGCTCATGGTTTTTATGAAAAACTGACGTAGCCCTCCGTCATTTCAGATAAATCCTACTTAGTATTCGTGCTACGTTTGTTGACCTCTGTCAAGGCGTAGTGTGCGGTAGCTAACTAGTATTTATCTGCTTATGCATGTGATGCAGATTGGATTAGGGTAGTCGTACGACCTTGTTGACCTCCGTCAAGGGTCGTGCCGGTGGGTTTGATTCAATCAAGAAATGACGGGTGGAACTTGACTTGCACCCTGTGATTTGTTGACCTCCGTCAAGGTCATAGGATGCTTGGGGCAGAATATTATCGGGAATTTCAAGTGTTGAAATTTGCAATGAGATTGCATACCTTCTATGAGATAGTTGGATCCCGATACCCACTGCGAGTAAGAGTTACTCCTGGGAGAGTTTTGCACATTGCAATTAGCCGATCAAGTAGGTGTCTAGAAAGGTGTCAACGAGGTTACGCCTCTGGGAAAACGAGGTTTACATTAATTAGGTTCGTGCGAAAGCACGGGGGACCTCCCTCAAAGTACCGACACTGGCCTGGCTGAAAGATTGGCGAACTTGTAGTGTGTAATTAATCCCGGCTAGTCTTTACTTTTAGGGTTTGAAGGAAGATTTGATAAAAAGCAGTGGGAGCCATCCTGATTAGATAAGATAATAACCAATCTGATCTTGCACGAGCATACGCTAAAGTGTTTTCTTCTTTCTCTCTCCAGGTAGCGACCATTTCATGCCCTAATGAAGATAATAATATGGATGTATTGACCGAACCCGCATGTTATACTGTGCTGGGGAACGTTGGTTCCGTTCTTTCTTATAAGAGTTATAGGAATGAACAAGATATAGGGGAATACCAGGATTCCCATGCCACCCGATTGAAGAAAGTACATGATGATGCATTTTCTTCGGGTGTGTTCGTTACAGAGAACTGTTTCTCCATTTGCCCTACGTCCTGGGTATTGGATACCGGGTCAGGATCCCATATATGTAATCAGTTACATGGGCTTAGGAAAGGTAGAGAACTTGGAGAAGGTGATAAAGACATTAGAGTTGGAAATGGTGCAATTGTTGCAGCTAAGACTGTCGGGGAATATCACCTTGTATTACCAACTGGTAATACATTGGTTCTGATCGAATGCTATTACATGCCGAACCTGATATGCAACATTATATCGGTTTCTTTGCTAAGTAAAGAGGGATATAATTTTGTATTACAGGACAATGTTATGAACATTTTCCGTAACCAAAAGTTGGTTGGATCAGGCACGTTGTGCAATGGCATTTATGTTCTAAATCAATCAACAGTTCTGAGCATAACAAACACACACAAGAGGAAGAGTTCAGAATTGAACGAATCCTTCTTGTGGCATTGTAGACTGGGTCACATTAATGCGACACGACTGACTAAGTTGCATAAGGATGGATATTTGAAACCATTCGAATTTTCATCTTATGACACTTTCCAGTCATGTCTCAAAGGCAAGATGACCAAAACTCCGTTTACGGGACACAGAGAAAGAGTTACCGAACTCTTGGGACTAATACATAGTGATGTATGTGGTCCCATGTCTACACATGCCAGGGATGGTTCTTTGTACTTCATTACATTCACTGACGATCTCTCAAGATACGGACATGTGTACTTGATAAGACACAAGTCTGAAGCTTTTGAGAAATTTAGAGAATATAAACAAGAAGTCGAGAACCAAACCGGAAAAAGTATTAAAATCCTACGATCTGATCGAGGAGGAGAATACTTGAGCATTGAATTCCTGGACTTCTTAAAAGAGAATGGGATTCTCTCTCAGCTAACTCCTCCATATACACCACAGCACAACGGTGTATCGGAGCGGAGAAACCGCACCCTATTAGATTTAGTGCGCTCTATGATGAGTGTAGCTGAGTTACCTGTTTCCTTCTGGGGATATGCACTGGAAACAGCAGCATACCTACTGAACAGGGTTCCCACCAAATCTGTGCCTACCACACCATATGAGATATGGGAAGGGAAGAGACCATATCTTAATTTTATAAAGATATGGGGTTGCCCGGCCTATGTCAAAAGACAAAAACCGGACAAACTCGAGGCAAGATCTGTTTTGTGTAAATTTGTTGGATATCCCAAACATTCGCGAGGGTATATCTTCTACCACAGTGAGGAACAAAGAGTATTTGTTGCTCAACATGCCACCTTTTTAGAAAAGGAATTTCTTGCAAAAGAAATTAGTGGCTCTGAGGTAGAACTGGAAGAGGTTTCAGCTGAACAAAACACAACAGAAGATTTAGTGGAACCAGAGCATTCAGTAGCTCCCGACGAACCTCAGCCTCTCCGCCGATCTAGCAGAGTTCCTCGCCCACCTGAGTGATACTACGGTTTTCTCATGGATGGTGGGAGCGAGGATTGCATCATGGAGGATGATGACCCAACTAGCTTCGAGCAGGCCATCACGAGTAGGGACTCAGTGAAATGGCTGGATGCTATGCGGTCCGAGATGGAATCCATGTACACCAACAAAGTATAGACTTTGGATGTTGCTCCTGAAGGGGTAAAACCCATTGGGATCAAATGGATCTTCAAGAAGAAACATGGTGTAGATGGGAAAGTGGAGACTTTCAAAGCTAGACTTGTAGCAAAGGGTTTTCGTCAAAGACCAGGTGTGGACTATGACGAAACCTTTTCTCTAGTGGCTAAGTTAAATCCATCCGGATCATGCTTGCCATCGCTGCATATCATGATTACGAAATCTGGCAAATGGATGTTAAGACCGTCTTTCTAAATGGTGATTTAGAAGAGTGCGTGTACATGACTCAGCCAGAGGGCTTCGTAGACAGTGGGAGCAGCGGGAAGGTGTGTAAGCTGCTTAAATCCATTTATGGATTAAAGCAAGCATCGCGGAGTTGGAACATCTGCTTTGACGTTGTTATCAAAGAGTTTGATTTCGTCAAAAACCCAGATGAACCTTGTATCTACAAGAAGGCGGCAGAGAGTAAGGTTGTCTTCCTCGTATTGTACGTGGACGACATACTCTTGATAGGAAATGATATTCCTATGCTGCAATCGGTTAAGCTCTTCTTATCACAAAGATTCTCAATGAAAGATCTTGGTGATGCCACCTGCATATTGGGAATTAGGATCTATAGAGATAGATCCAAACGGATTTTGGGATTGTCCCAATCCAGGTACATTGACACCATACTAAAGAGGTTTAGTATAGAAGAATCCAAGCGTGGGAACCTACCCACGATCTCTGGAGTCACTCTCTCCAAAGAGATGTCTCCCAAGACTGATTTGGAGAGAGCTCGCATGCAAGGGATACCCTATGCTTCGGCAGTAGGCTCTATCATGTACGCGATGCTATGTACCAGACCCGATGTAGCATACTCACTAAGTGTAGTGAGCAGGTATCAAGCTGATCCTGGAGAGAATCACTGGACAGCTGTGAAGAGCATTCTCAAGTACTTGCGAAGGACTAAAGAGATGCTCTTGGTGTATGGTAACGGAGAACTCCAAGTGGAGTCCTTTACCGATTCGAGCTTCCAGAGTGATAAGGACGACTCTAAGTCGCAGTCGGGCTTTGTCTTTACCCTTTACGGAGGGGCGGTTAGCTGGAAGAGTTCCAAGCAGGAAACCGTGGCAGACTCGACGATGGAGGCTGAATACATCGCTGCCAACGATGCTGCTAAAGAAGCTGTCTGGATCAAGAAGTTCATTACTGAACTTGGAGTGGTTCCATCCATTGAGCGTCCAATACCTCTGTATTGCGATAACAATGGAGCGGTGGCTTTGGCCAAAGAACCCAGGTCCCATCAGCGATCCTGGCATATTCTGAGGCGGTATCACCTGATCCGGGAGATAGTTGATCCCCGGGAGATCGAGGTCAGGAGGGTTGACACGAAGAACAACACGGCGGATCCACTCACGAAGGCCATTCCCCAGATACAGTTTGAGAGACACTTCGGGATGCTCGGTATGCGATACTACAGCAGCTGGCCCTAGTGCAAGTGGGAGATTGTTAGTTGTATGTATGCCCTAGAGGCCAGTATTGTACAGATGATGTATATTATATTGGATGCTTGGACATATATAGAGATGACTTTCTTGCTCGATATGATAGTACGCTATCTGGTTACTCTTTATCTTAACATGTACACTTGTCTCTTTAAACTGTCTTATAGTTACATGTTGATAAAGCCCTTAGGATGTGTACTTGACTACCTGGACTATGATGCAGATCATACTAGTGGGGACATGGTAGTCCATAAGTACATCCTTCAAGGTCCCTAGTCGTGGGTGTATCGAGACGGGGCATCGATATACCAGTGTAGACTAGCGTATACGCTTCTCGACCCATGAGATGGGCGATGGATGATCCCATATACATTGGTGTTTGACATCAGAGATGGTATACGGGTGCTCAGTGGAGACTGGGTACACTGGACGGACTCGCCGATAACTCCCAGATGGTAATATACCTCACGTCAGATGGCAGTTCTCAGGTGACACTTATGCAGGTTAGTCTGTAGACCCGAGATCATCATAGAGTTTTAGGGTTCCTAGGCACTCTCAAGAGGTCTCACAAGGCATCAACCATGCCAATTTCAAAAATTACGGTGCCGAGAAACCCGACTACGGATCGTTGGCTAGACGTTTAGGCGACAAAAGAAACTAGTTTACAACTAAACTAAAAGAACGGAAATACAACCTTTGTAGATTCGTTTCTCCACCTCCATAGCTCCATGATGAAGTCCTCTCCGCTGTCCAAATCGAACCATGACTCTAGCATCGGCTTCATCGGAGAATAAGCGGGCTAGGTCATCGACGACGATGCCGAAGATGATCTACGTCGAGGCATCACAAGATCAAGCTCCACCTTCACCAGGCCATGAAAACTTGTGAAGGAAACACCCTATACTACTTGGCAAGAGGTAGAGGATGAAGAAATAGGAAGTGGGTTCACTTTAGAATTGGATTTCTCACTCATTTGCTCAAGTTGCCATTGTTGAAGCAAGCTTTCTTCAAGTGAAGAAGAAGAAGAAGAAAGAAAGAATATGATAAGTGTTCATACAAAAATGGAAAAGAAAATCAATCATTATCATATTCAAACCATGGTTATGTGTAGAGAATAAATCATGGTTAAATGGAATGGTTAGGGTTAAGCATGAAGAGAAAATGGTCACTTAGTCAAAGCTTCATGAACTTTCAATGTAAAACAAAACTAGCAACCATTTTCTTTTCTTTTGCCATTTCTTTTCCAAAATAAAATAAAAGAAATAAATAAATAAATGAAAAAGAAAACCCTAACCATTACACAACCATGGTTTAATCTTTACACAAACCCTAGATAGCATGTATCATCAAACATGATACAAGCAAGTGCACAAAAATTATATCACATATACAATGTGCACATCCGAGCGAGAAAATCCATTTAAAGTGAACCGATACTAGTTAATGCAAAGTAATATATCAAATATATAATTATGCATTAAATCATTAAATCAACACTTGATTTAATGATCCGGTCATATCGCATATAACCGACTAATATCTACAGTAACAACTTATCGAATCAACACTTGATCCGATAACCCGGCTATATCGCATATAACCGATCAATGTCACATATCGCGAGAATCAAATACAGTATCACATACCGGTATCATTCTCGATCCCGCACATATCTCATATGCGCTCCTATTTCGTTTCGCTTGAGCCAGGAAACCTCTGTGTAGGACTCTAAAGACTCGTCAATACGCCGGCAGCAGGTGATGATCATATCAAACACCCACAAGCCGCAAGCGGTCTGCTAAACGTAACGGCCAACCGGGTATTGAGCGATCAGAAGATCGACGAGCAAGCCCGCTCACACTCCAGTGAATCCAACCAGTAACACTACCGTACAGTCAGGTCTGATCGTCTGATATGTCGCATATCTCGCCTAGGGGTGGTAAACGTCAGACCCCAATAGCTCGATAAGTCGTGTCGATATGAGGTCTATAACAATTCGAGAAACTGCTGGTAACACTTACCAGTTAATCTCAGCAACCCTGGCCAGGGATTTCCGGTTATAGCCAATCGAACACAGCGCAACATCAACTCCCTATACCGGGAGAGACGAATCCCCTCCTATCGCTCATTGCCTCCATGTGACTCGGGACTGTACCCAAAAACCACCGTTTTGCACACCCTCTTGGACGTGGTAAGAGGGAAATCAAAGCACAGTGGGAACCACACAAGACTCTATGACGATCTCGGGTCAACAGACTACTCTGTACCAGTGTCACCAGAGAACTGCCATCTGACGTAAGGTATAATACCATCTGAGAGTTCTCGGCGAGTCCGTCCAGTGTACCCAGTCTCCACTGAGCACCCGTATATCATCTCTGATGTCAAACACCAATGGATATGGGATCATCCATCGCCCATCTGTATGGGTCGAGAAGGTATACGCTAGTCTACACTGGTACATCGATGCCCTGTCTCGATACACCCACGACTAGGGACCTTGAAGGATGTACTTATGGACTACCATGTCCCCACTAGTATGATCTGCATCATAGTCCAGGTAGTCAAGTACACATCTTAAGGGCTTTACCAACATGTAACAGAGACAATCAGTGTACACGTTAAGGTAAAGAGTAACCAGATAGCATACTATCATGTCGAGCGAGAAAGTCCTCCCTATATATGTCCAAGCATCCACTACAATATACATCCTATGTATAGTAATGGCCTCTAATGCATACATATAACTAACAATCTCCCACTTGCACTAGGGCCATCTGTAGCAGTGGTTGTAGTATCTCATACTCAACCATCCCATAAAAGTCTCTCTCTGGGAATAGGCCTTCGTGAGTGGATCCGCCGTGTTGTTCTCTGACTCTACTCTCCTAACCTCGATCCCCTGGAGATCAACCATCTCCATGATCAGGTAATACTGTCTTAGAATATGTCTGGATCACTGATGGGACGGACGTTCCTTGGCATAAGCCACAACTCCATTGTCTCACAATGGTAGGAACGTAGTTCATATCATGAACCAATATACACCCAAACAGCCTCTTTGGTAGCATCTTAAGTAGCGATGTATCCAGCCTTTATCGTCTAGTATGTCACGATATTTAGTTTGGAACTCTTCCAACATAACGTCCCTTTACTGAGGGTAAAGACAATGCCTGTGACTAACATTCAGTCGTTCTTATCACTCTGGAACACTTCCAGTGATTCTCCCCAGGATCAACTGATACCATCTCACTACAACTAGTGAGTGTCCTAATATCCATTTAGATCTATCTCATAGATCCAAAACCGAGGATTTAGGAGGTATCACTTTGATCCTATATGGAGAATCATTGTGATAAGCGGAGATTGATCGAGCGTAGCATAGGAAACTCCTTCCCTATCAAGAGTATGTCATCCACGTATTCTACGAGGATCATCACCATACTCCCTACTACCTTTTTGTTTATACAAGGTTCATCTACCATTTTGATGATGTCAAACTCTTTGACTAACACATGAAAACAGATGTTCCAACTCCGCGATACCTGCTTTATCCTATAAAGCATCTTGTACACGTTTCCGCTGCTCCCACTGTCTACGAAGCCCTCTGGCTGTGTACTTATAGACGTTCTCTTTTAAAACATCATTTAGAAAAGCAGTCATGGCACCCAACCGCCAGATATCGTAGTCATGGTATGTAGCCGTGGCAAGTAGGATCTGGATGGACTTAAGCATAGCTACTTGAAAAGGTTTCATCATTATCCGCACTTGGTCAATGATGCAAACTTTTAACAAGTCTAGCTTTGAAAGTCTCAACTTTTCGATGTACACCAAGTAATCTTCTCAAGATATACTTGCTCCTGATGGGGATTTAACCCTTCAGATATAGCAACCAAAGTCCATACTTTGTTGGTGTACATGGATTCCATCTCAGATCGATAAGCATCCAGCCATTCTTACAGAGTCTTACTCCTCATGGCCAGCTCGAAACTAGTTGGGTCATCATCTCATGATGCAATCCTCGCTCCCACTGTCATAGAGAAACCAAAGTATCTCTCAGGTGGGTGAGGAACCTTACTAGATCGGCGGAGAGGCTGAGGTTCGTTGGAATCTACTGAATCCTTTGGTTCTATCAAATCATCTTCTGTAGTTTGCATAGCTGGAACCTTTCCAGTTCTACATAACTAACCTTGTCTCGAGATTGTCCGGATTTTGCTTTTAGACATAGGCCGGACAACCCCAAATCTTAACTAACTTAAGACATGGGCTCTTCCCTTTCCATATCTCATATGGAGCGGTAGGCAACTGATTTGATTCGAACCTAATTCAACAGGTATGCAGCTTCTCAAGTGCATAACCCCCAAAAAGGAAATAGGTATCTCAGTAGTACTCATCATAGAGCACACCATATCAAATAGGGTGTGATTGCTCCGCCCCGATATACCATCGTGCTATGGTGTATTCGGAGGAGTAATGCTGAGAGAGAATCTCATTCTCCTTTAGAATAGTCCAGGATTTCCGTGCTCAAGTATTCTCCTCCTTGATCACACCAAAGGACATAATACTTATACCCGTATTGTGGTTCTCTACTTCTAACTTATATTCTGTGAATATCTTAAAAGGTTCGGACTTGTGTTTCAACAGGAACATAGGTCTGAATCTCGAAAGATCATCAGAGAATGTAATGGAGTATAAAGAACCGGTCTTGGTATGTGTAGACAGGGGACATACATACATCAACATGTATCATCCCAAGAGTTCACTAACTCTTTCTCTGTTTCCAGTAAACGGAGCTATGGTCATCTTATCTTTGTGACATGACTGGCAAGTTTCACAAGATGTAAATTCAAACTGATTTAAATATGCATCTAAACGTAACTTCAGCCAGTCGGGTCGCATTGATATGACCTAGTCTACAATGCCTCAAGAAGGATTCGTTCGTTTCTGAACTCTTCCTCTTGCGTGTGTTCTGTATACTAAGAACTGTAGTTTGATTTAAAACATCAACGCTTTTAGATAACGTACCTGAACCGATCAACTTTTGATATAGGAAATGTTCAAAACATTATCCATCAATACAAAATTTTATCATTTCTTTACTAATAAAGAGACTGATATTATTTTGTATATCAGGTTCGGTATCTAATAGCATTTATTCAGAATTAATGTATTGATAATACAGGGTGACAGTGACCAACAGACTTGGCTGCAACACTTGCCCCGTTTTCTGCCTCATGAAACTTATCACCCGTTCTCAGTTCTCTACCTTTCTGTAGCCCTATGTAACAGATTACATATCTGGGATCCTGATCTGGTATCACATACCCAGGACGTAGAGGATACAGAGAAACAGTTCTTTGTAATGAACACACCCGAAGATGATGCATCAGCATGCACTGTCTTCGTTTGGGCAGCACGGGAATTCTGGTAATCCCCAAATTCCTGCTCTGTCTTATAACAATTATAAGTTGGAGCGGGACCAACGTTCCCTAGCTCAGTAAAACAAGCGGGTTCGGTCAATAATCCGTATTATTATCTTGATTAAGGCGTGATATGGTCGCTACCTGGAGAGAGAGAGAAGAAAACACTCAGCATGCGCTCTTGCAAGAATAGATTGGTTATTATTTTATCTAATCAGGATGGCTCCCACTGCTTTTTATCAAATCTTCCTTCAAACCCTAAAAGGAAAGACTAGCCGGGATTAATCACACACTACAAGTTCGCCAATCTTTCAGCCAGGCCAGTGTCGGTACTTTGAGGTAGGTCCCCCGTGCTTTCGCACGAACCGAATTAATGTAAACCTCGTTTTCCGATAGGCGTAACCCCGTTGACACCTTTCTAGACACCTACTTGATCGGCTAATTGTAATGTATAAAACTCTCCCAGGATTAACTCTTACTCGCAGCGGGTATCGGGATCTAACTATCTCATAGAAGGTATGCAATCTCATTGCAAATATCAACACTTGAAATTCCCGATAATATTTTGCCCCGAACGATCTATGACCTTGACAAGGTCAACAAACCATAGACCGCAAGTCAAGTTCAACCCGTCATTTCTTGATTGAATCAAACCCACCCGCACGACCCTTGACAAGGTCAACAAGGCCGCACGACTACCCTAACCCAATCTGCATCATATGCATAAGCAGATAAATACTGGTTAGCTACCGCACACTGCGCCTTGACAAGGTCAACAAACGCAGCACGAATACTAAACAGGACTTATCTGAAATGACGGAGGGCTACGACAGGTTTTTCTGAAAACCTATTGCGTAATGAACTTGATATCGTTGTAGAATCAAATGATTTTAAAATGGAGTGCTTTTGAGGCTTTTCTAGTTTTGCTAAAGGAGTCACTCCCGGTGAAGGGATCGTCGGTCCTTTCCTCGTCGAATGAGGTGCGGGATATATCATATATATCACTGTGCAAAGCAAAAACTCTTAAAAGCAATCAAAAGACAAACCGAGTGTGTAGCATCTGCCAGTTATTGCTAAAGGAGTCACTCCCGGTGAAGGGATCTCGGTCCTTTCCTCATCGAATAAGGTGCAGGGTACATCACATATACCTCTATGCAAAGCAAGAACTGTAGCTACCTGTTTTATTTTTGAAATTCGATTCTACAACATCTTAGGTTTCCTTTTACTTTCATTAATCACATTAATGAAGTCCCATCATTTAAGTACCTAAACATCACAGATAAATACGACGTACACTTATGCCATCCGCATTCGCCTCGATGTCCCCTCGTGCACCGTTAGGTTAGGTAACTAACGGCAGAGCGGGGCAGGGCTAGCGCGGGTGTAAAACATAAGTAACGCCTATATAATATATCATATATACTATATACAGTATCTATCACAGAACATATCACATGATCACATCACAGATATCGCAGCAGAAGAATCATATGAAATATTGGATATACTAGGACGTCCGTGTTTTCAATACGAGCCAGTATAAAACACGGATTCCACGGTCGTGATGAATAGCCAAACCCACACCCCTAGACCCCTACGAGAGTGGCAATCAACCCTACCATTTCTAGAGTTAGGAGACCCGGACTCGACTCCTCGAGTTGGTCTCCCACTGGACTCCAGAACCCGGTTACTTGTGCTCCCCTCCTTGGGTCTATCCTAGTGCGGAAAAGTAAATAATATACAAACGGTGACATCTTCCGCTACCTGGAAGTGTCCCAATAAAAGAATATTACATACAAGTTTTTACATGAATGAAAATGAAAAACACTCATCTCACATAAAAAACCCCGGCTATTCAAACACGACGATCCAATATAACATATCCAGCAACACATAACATCACATGTCATCAACGTAAGTAAATATGCGCATCCCAATTGTCGTTGACATATAGTAACGAAACCGGCGATATCACATATTACACTTACGGTCACAGAAAAGAAAGTGTAAAACTACAACAGTTGGAATCCGCAACCTCCTCAGACATCGCATGCCTGACCAAATGAATTACTTAGACATCGCATGCCTAACAATTGTAAACCCCGCATTTTAGTCTCATTATCGAAAACACTTTTCAATACCAAGTCGGGCAATTCAACAGGATTCCCGACATTTTGATCGAATGCTCGTCGCAAACTTTAGTAGGCGGCCGCACCCCCGATATCGTCGACGAAGTGAACTAAGGCGGAACACCGCTGCCGCGAGCACCCGAACGGATGCTTTCGGCGACAGGGTTCTCCTACAGTCACTTGGTCGGGGCTATGGAGTGAGGCTGTCTATTAAGTTTATCGGCGAGTATCTGCGTATGCTACGTGATTGCGACGGACTTTTGATCACATCAAAATTCCGTGGCAACCGATCAAGTGAGACTAAACTGCTATATTTATAACATTCATTCAGTTATCACATAACTTTTGTGAATTCCAATTGCTGTATCACATTCCGGATAAACAGAAAATGTTAAACTTTCCGATTGAACATTCGAACACCCAAGTTTTCCCGAAACAGATCAACACATGAAACAAGTCTTAAAACATTCAGTTCGTGCCTCAGTACCAACGGTCCAGCCGTAGAAGGGTCAAGCCAACGCCTCACATGTGGCACACCGTACTGCCCCAAACCCTAAGGTTCAAAGGGCAGTTCAAGACGGTCACATAATCGAGTTAAGGTTTGTTGTCTTCTAGAGGGTCCATCGAGTTACTTGCACTACTTAGAACGTCTTTAAACTACGGAAAAATCCAACACTTGGAAATTTCCCGACAGGGGAAAAATTGGGTATTTATATCCGGTCGAACTTTTTAACATATTCTAAAATTTATCCGGAAAGCCACATAGACAAAATCTGATACTCCGATCGAAACACCGAATCCCCAAAACAACCCCAGAAAATTCAACTCTTGAATAAATATTAAAAATTCCCATAAAACTCAGCACCAGAAAAGAGGAATTACTGTGCAAAAAATATTGCGCATTGTGAACAGTAGGCGGCGGAACCGCGGCAGAAGCCATGCTTCTGCCGTGTTTCCGCGGCGGTTTAGACGCATCATGAGCTCGTTTTGCACCATAATTCATATATCTTCCTGCTGATTTTTCTGAATATTTTTATTTTCGAAAAACTCCAGATTTTAGAAAAAGTCCAGAGAGCATGTTTGGTTTAGGGTTTCGGGTTCGTTCGGGTTTCAAACTTCGTCTACGCATCGCCTAAGGCTCTAGCTAGGCTCTGATACTACTGTAGGGTTCCTAGGCACTCTCAAGAGGTCTCACAAGGCATCAACCATGCCAATTTCAAAAATTACGGTGCCGAGAAACCCGACTACGGATCGTTGGCTAGAAGTTTAGGCGACAAAAGAAACTAGTTTACAACTAAACTAAAAGAACGGAAATACAACCTTTGTAGATCCGTTTCTCCACCTCCATAGCTCCATGATGAAGTCCTCTCCGCTGTCCAAATCGAACCATGACTCTAGCATCAGCTTCATCGGAGAATAAGCGGGCTAGGTCATCGACGACGATGCCGAAGATGATCTACGTCGAGGCATCACAAGATCAAGCTCCACCTTCACCAAGCCATGAAAACTTGTGAAGGAAACACCCTATACTACTTGGCAAGAGGTAGAGGATGAAGAAATAGGAAGTGGGTTCACTTTAGAATTGGATTTCTCACTCATTTGCTCAAGTTGCCATTGTTGAAGAAAGCTTTCTTCAAGTGAAGAAGAAGAAGAAGAAAGAAAGAATATGATAAGTGTTCATACAAAAATGGAAAAGAAAATCAATCCTTATCATATTCAAACCATGGTTATGTGTAGAGAATAAATCATGGTTAAATGGAATGGTTAGGGTTAAGCATGAAGACAAAATGGTCACTTAGTCAAAGCTTCATGAACTTTCAATGTAAAACAAAACTAGCAACCATTTTCTTTTCTTTTGCCATTTCTTTTCCAAAATAAAATAAAAGAAATAAATAAATAAATGAAAAAGAAAACCCTAACCATTACACAACCATGGTTTAATCTTTACACAAACCCTAGATAGCATGTATCATCAAACATGATACAAGCAAGTGCACAAAAATTATATCACATATACAATGTGCACATCCGAGCGAGAAAATCCATTTAAAGTGAACCGATACTAGTTAATGCAAAGTAATATATCAAATATATAATTATGCATTAAATCATTAAATCAACACTTGATTTAATGATCCGGTCATATCGCATATAACCGACTAATATCTACAGTAACAACTTATCGAATCAACACTTGATCCGATAACCCGGCTATATCGCATATAACCGATCAATGTAAAATATCGCGAGAATCAAATACAGTATCACATACCGGTATCATTCTCGATCCCGCACATATCTCATATGCGCTCCTATTTCGTTTCGCTTGAGCCAGGAAACCTCTGTGTAGGACTCTAAAGACTCGTCAATACGCCGGCAGCAGGTGATGATCATATCAAACACCCACAAGCCGCAAGCGGTCTGCTAAACGTAACGGCCACCCGGGTATTGAGCGATCAGAAGATCGACGAGCAAGCCCGCTCACACTCCAGTGAATCCAACCAGTAACACTACCGTACAGTCAGGTCTGATCGTCTGATATGTCGCATATCTCGCCTAGGGGTGGTAAACGTCAGACCCCAATAGCTCGATAAGTCGTGTCGATATGAGCTCTATAACAATTCGAGAAACTGCTGGTAACACTTACCAGTAAATCTCAGCAACCCTGGCCAGGGATTTCCGGTTATAGCCAATCGAACACAGCGCAACATCAACTCCCTATACCGGGAGAGACGAATCCCCTCCTATCGCTCATTGCCTCCATGTGACTCGGGACTGTACCCAAAAACCACCGTTTTGCACACCCTCTTAGACGTGGTAAGAGGGAAATCAAAGCACAGTGGGAACCACACAAGACTCTATGACGATCTCGGGTCAACAGACTACTCTGTACCAGTGTCACCAGAGAACTGCCATCTGACGTAAGGTATAATACAATCTGGGAGTTCTCGGCGAGTCCGTCCAGTGTACCCAGTCTCCACTGAGCACCCGTATATCATCTCTGATGTCAAACACCAATGGATATGGGATCATCCATCGCCCATCTGTATGGGTCGAGAAGGTATACGCTAGTCTACACTGGTACATCGATGCCCTGTCTCGATACACCCACGACTAGGGACCTTGAAGGATGTACTTATGGACTACCATGTCCCCACTAGTATGATCTGCATCATAGTCCAGGTAGTCAAGTACACATCCTAAGGGATTTACCAACATGTAACAGAAACAATCAGTGTACACGTTAAGGTAAAGAGTAACCAGATAGCATACTATCATGTCGAGCGAGAAAGTCCTCCCTATATATGTCCAAGCATCTACTACAATATACATCCTATGTATAGTAATGGCCTCTAGGGCATACATATAACTAACAATCTCCCACTTGCACTAGGGCCATCTGTAGCAGTGGTTGTAGTATCTCATACTCAACCATCCCATAAAAGTCTCTCTCTGGGAATAGGCCTTCGTGAGTGGATCCGCCGTGTTGTTCTCTGATTCTACTCTCCTAACCTCGATCCCCTGGAGATCAACCATCTCCATGATCAGGTAATACTGCCTTAGAATATGTCTGGATCACTGATGGGACGGACGTTCCTTGGCATAAGCCACAACTCCATTGTCTCACAATGGTAGGAACGTAGTTCATATCATGAACCAATATACACCCAAGCAGCCTCTTTGGTAGCATCTTAAGTAGCGATGTATTCAGCCTTTATCATCTAGTATGTCACGATATTTAGTTTGGAACTCTTCCAACATAACGTCCCTTTACTGAGGGTAAAGACAATGCCTGTGACTGACATTCAGTCGTTCTTATCACTCTGGAACACTTCCAGTGATTCTCCCCAGGATCAACTGATACCATCTCACTACAACTAGTGAGTGTCCTAATATCCATTTAGATCTATCTCATAGATCCAAAACCGAGGATTTAGGAGGTATCACTTTGATCCTATATGGAGAATCATTGTGATAAGCGGAGATTGATCGAGCGTAGCATAGGAAACTCCTTCCCTATCAAGAGTATGTCATCCACGTATTCTACGAGGATCATCACCATACTCCCTACTACCTTTTTGTTTATACAAGGTTCATCTACCATTTTGATGATGTCAAACTCTTTGACTAACACATGAAAACAGATGTTCCAACTCCGCGATACCTGCTTTATCCTATAAAGCATCTTGTACACGTTTCCGCTGCTCCCACTGTCTACGAAGCCCTCTGGCTGTGTACTTATAGACGTTCTCTTTTAAAACATCATTTAGAAAAGCAGTCATGGCACCCAACCGCCAGATATCGTAGTCATGGTATGTAGCCGTGGCAAGTAGGATCTGGATGGACTTAAGCATAGCTACTTGAAAAGGTTTCATCATTATCCGCACTTGGTCAATGATGCAAACTTTTAACAAGTCTAGCTTTGAAAGTCTCAACTTTTCGATGTACACCAAGTAATCTTCTCAAGATATACTTGCTCCTGATGGGGATTTAACCCTTCAGATATAGCAACCAAAGTCCATACTTTGTTGGTGTACATGGATTCCATCTCAGATCGATAAGCATCCAGCCATTCTTACAGAGTCTTACTCCTCATGGCCAGCTCGAAACTAGTTGGGTCATCATCTCATGATGCAATCCTCGCTCCCACTGTCATAGAGAAACCAAAGTATCTCTCAGGTGGGTGAGGAACCTTACTAGATCGGCGGAGAGGCTGAGGTTCGTTGGAATCTACTGAATCCTTTGGTTCTATCAAATCATCTTCTGTAGTTTGCATAGCTGGAACCTTTCCAGTTCTACATAACTAACCTTGTCTCGAGATTGTCCGGATTTTGCTTTTAGACATAGGCCGGACAACCCCAAATCTTAACTAACTTAAGACATGGGCTCTTCCCTTTCCATATCTCATATGGAGCGGTAGGCAACTGATTTGATTCGAACCTAATTCAACAGGTATGCAGTTTCTCAAGTGCATAACCCCCAAAAAGGAAATAGGTATCTCAGTAGTACTCATCATAGAGCACACCATATCAAATAGGGTGTGATTGCTCCGCCTCGATATACCATCGTGCTATGGTGTATTCGGAGGAGTAATGCTGAGAGAGAATCTCATTCTCCTTTAGAATAGTCCAGGATTTCCGTGCTCAAGTATTCTCCTCCTTGATCACACCAAAGGACATAATACTTATACCCGTATTGTGGTTCTCTACTTCTAACTTATATTCTGTGAATATCTTAAAAGGTTCGGACTTGTGTTTCAACAGGAACATAGGTCTGAATCTCGAAAGATCATCAGAGAATGTAATGGAGTATAAAGAACCGGTCTTGGTATGTGTAGACAGGGGACTTACATACATTAACATGTATCATCCCAAGAGTTCACTAACTCTTTCTCTGTTTCTAGTAAACGGAGCTATGGTCATCTTATCTTTGTGACATGACTGGCAAGTTTCACAAGATGTAAATTCAAACTGATTTAAATATGCATCTAAACGTAACTTCAGCCAGTCGGGTCGCATTGATATGACCTAGTCTACAATGCCTCAAGAAGGATTCGTTCGTTTCTGAACTCTTTCTCTTGCGTGTGTTCTGTATACTAAGAACTGTAGTTTGATTTAGAACATCAACGCTTTTAGATAACGTACCTGAACCGATCAACTTTTGATATAGGAAATGTTCAAAACATTATCCATCAATACAAAATTTTATCATTTCTTTACTAATAAAGAGACTGATATGATTTTGTATATCAGGTTCGGTATCTAATAGCATTTATTCAGAATTAATGTATTGATAATACAGGGTGACAGTGACCAACAGACTTGGCTGCAACACTTGCCCCGTTTTCTGCCTCATGAAACTTATCACCCGTTCTCAGTTCTCTACCTTTCTGTAGCCCTATGTAACAGATTACATATCTGGGATCCTGATCTGGTATCACATACCCAGGACGTAGAGGATACAGAGAAACAGTTCTTTGTAATGAACACACCCGAAGATGATGCATCAGCATGCACTGTCTTCGTTTGGGCAGCACGGGAATTCTGGTAATCCCCAAATTCCTGCTCTGTCTTATAACAATTATAAGTTGGAGCGGGACCAACGTTCCCTAGCTCAGTAAAACAAGCGGGTTCGGTCAATAATCCGTATTATTATCTTGATTAAGGCGTGATATGGTCGCTACCTGGAGAGAGAGAGAAGAAAACACTCAGCGTGCGCTCTTGCAAGAATAGATTGGTTATTATTTTATCTAATCAGGATGGCTCCCACTGCTTTTTATCAAATCTTCCTTCAAACCCTAAAAGGAAAGACTAGCCGGGATTAATTACACACTACAAGTTCGCCAATCTTTCAGCCAGGCCAGTGTCGGTACTTTGAGGTAGGTCCCCCGTGCTTTCGCACGAACCTAATTAATGTAAACCTCGTTTTCCGATAGGCGTAACCCCGTTGACACCTTTCTAGACACCTACTTGATCGGCTAATTGTAATGTATAAAACTCTCCCAGGATTAACTCTTACTCGCAGCGGGTATCGGGATCTAACTATCTCATAGAAGGTATGCAATCTCATTGCAAATTTCAACACTTGAAATTCCCGATAATATTTTGCCCCGAACGATCTATGACCTTGACAAGGTCAACAAACCATAGACCGCAAGTCAAGTTCAACCCGTCATTTCTTGATTGAATCAAACCCACCCGCACGACCCTTGACAAGGTCAACAAGGCCGCACGACTACCCTAACCCAATCTGCATCATATGCATAAGCAGATAAATACTGGTTAGCTACCGCACACTGCGCCTTGACAAGGTCAACAAACGCAGCACGAATACTAAACAGGACTTATCTGAAATGACGGAGGGCTACGATAGGTTTTTCTGAAAACCTATTGCGTAATGAACTTGATATCGTTGTAGAATCAAATGATTTTAAAATGGAGTGCTTTTGAGGCTTTTCTAGTTTTGCTAAAGGAGTCACTCCCGGTGAAGGGATCGTCGGTCCTTTCCTCGTCGAATGAGGTGCGGGATATATCATATATATCACTGTGCAAAGCAAAAACTCTTAAAAGCAATCAAAAGACAAACCGAGTGTGTAGCATCTGCCAGTTATTGCTAAAGGAGTCACTCCCGGTGAAGGGATCTCGGTCCTTTCCTCATCGAATAAGGTGCAGGGTACATCACATATACCTCTATGCAAAGCAAGAACCGTAGCTACCTGTTTTATTTTTGAAATTCGATTCTACAACATCTTAGGTTTCCTTTTACTTTCATTAATCACATTAATGAAGTCCCATCATTTAAGTACCTAAACATCACAGATAAATACGACGTACACTTATGCCATCCGCATTCGCCTCGATGTCCCCTCGTGCACCGTTAGGTTAGGTAACTAACGGCAGAGCGGGGCAGGGCTAGCGCGGGTGTAAAACATAAGTAACGCCTATATAATATATCATATATACTATATACAGTATCTATCACAGAACATATCACATGATCACATCACAGATATCGCAGCAGAAGAATCATATGAAATATTGGATATACTAGGACGTCCGTGTTTTCAATACGAGCCAGTATAAAACACGGATTCCACGGTCGTGATGAATAGCCAAACCCACACCCCTAGACCCCTACGAGAGTGGCAAGCAACCCTACCATTTCTAGAGTTAGGAGACCCGGACTCGACTCCTCGAGTTGGTCTCCCACTGGACTCCAGAACCCGGTTACTTGTGCTCCCCTCCTTGGGTCTATCCTAGTGCGGAAAAGTAAATAATATACAAACGGTGACATCTTCCGCTACCTAGAAGTGTCCCAATAAAAGAATATTACATACAAGTTTTTACATGAATGAAAATGAAAAACACTCATCTCACATAAAAAACCCCGGCTATTCAAACACGACGATCCAATATAACATATCCAGCAACACATAACATCACATGTCATCAACGTAAGTAAATATGCGCATCCCAATTGTCGTTGACATATAGTAACGAAACCGGCGATATCACATATTACACTTACGGTCACAGAAAAGAAAGTGTAAAACTACAACAGTTGGAATCCGCAACCTCCTCAGACATCGCATGCCTGACCAAATGAATTACTTAGACATCGCATGCCTAATAATTATAAATCCCACATTTTAGTCTCATTATCGAAAACACTTTTCAATACCAAGTCGGGCAATTCAACAGGAATCCCGACATTTTGATCGAATGCTCGTCGCAAACTTTAGTAGGCGGCCGCACCCCCGATATCGTCGACGAAGTGAACTAAGGCGGAACACCGCTGCCGCGAGCACCCGAACGGATGCTTTCGGCGACAGGGTTCTCCTACAGTCACTTGGTCGGGGCTATGGAGTGAGGCTGTCTATTAAGTTTATCGGCGAGTATCTGCGTATGCTACGTGATTGCGACGGACTTTTGATCACATCAAAATTCCGTGGCAACCGATCAAGTGAGACTAAACTGCTATATTTATAACATTCATTCAGTTATCACATAACTTTTGTGCATTCCAATTGTTGTATCACATTCCGGATAAACAGAAAATGTTAAACTTTCCGATTGAACATTCGAACACACAAGTTTTCCCGAAACAGATCAATACATGAAACAAGTCTTAAAACATTCAGTTCGTTCCTCAGTACCAACGGTCCAGCCGTAGAAGGGTCAAGCCAACGCCTCACATGTGGCACGCCGTACTGTCCCAAACCCTAAGGTTCAAAGGGCAGTTCAAGACGGTCACATAATCGAGTTAAGGTTTGTTGTCTTCTAGAGGGTCCATCGAGTTACTTGCACTACTTAGAACGTCTTTAAACTACGGAAAAATCCAACACTTGGAAATTTCCCGACAGGGGAAAAATTGGGTATTTATATCCGGTCGAACTTTTTAACATATTCTAAAATTTATCCGGAAAACCACATAGACAAAATCTGATACTCCGATCGAAACACCGAATCCCCAAAACAACCCCAGAAAATTCAACTCTTGAATAAATATTAAAAATTCCCATAAAACTCAGCACCAGAAAAGAGGAATTACTGTGCAAAAAATATTGCGCATTGTGAACAGTAGGCGGCGGAACCGCGGCAGAAGCCATGCTTCTGCCGCGTTTCCGCGGCGGTTTAGACGCATCATGAGCTCGTTTTGCACCATAATTCATATATCTTCCTGCTGATTTTTCTGAATATTTTTATTTTCGAAAAACTCCAGATTTTAGAAAAAGTCCAGAGAGCATGTTTGGTTTAGGGTTTCGGGTTCGTTCGGGTTTCAAACTTCGTCTACGCATCGCCTAAGGCTCTAGCTAGGCTCTGATACTACTGTAGGGTTCCTAGGCACTCTCAAGAGGTCTCACAAGGCATCAACCATGCCAATTTCAAAAATTACGGTGCCGAGAAACCCGACTACGGATCGTTGGCTAGAAGTTTAGGCGACAAAAGAAACTAGTTTACAACTAAACTAAAAGAACGGAAATACAACCTTTGTAGATCCGTTTCTCCACCTCCATAGCTCCATGATGAAGTCCTCTCCGCTGTCCAAATCGAACCATGACTCTAGCATCAGCTTCATCGGAGAATAAGCGGGCTAGGTCATCGACGACGATGCCGAAGATGATCTACGTCGAGGCATCACAAGATCAAGCTCCACCTTCACCAAGCCATGAAAACTTGTGAAGGAAACACCCTATACTACTTGGCAAGAGGTAGAGGATGAAGAAATAGGAAGTGGGTTCACTTTAGAATTGGATTTCTCACTCATTTGCTCAAGTTGCCATTGTTGAAGAAAGCTTTCTTCAAGTGAAGAAGAAGAAGAAGAAAGAAAGAATATGATAAGTGTTCATACAAAAATGGAAAAGAAAATCAATCCTTATCATATTCAAACCATGGTTATGTGTAGAGAATAAATCATGGTTAAATGGAATGGTTAGGGTTAAGCATGAAGAGAAAATGGTCACTTAGTCAAAGCTTCATGAACTTTCAATGTAAAACAAAACTAGCAACCATTTTCTTTTCTTTTGCCATTTCTTTTCCAAAATAAAATAAAAGAAATAAATAAATAAATGAAAAAGAAAACCCTAACCATTACACAACCATGGTTTAATATTTACACAAACCCTAGATAGCATGTATCATCAAACATGATACAAGCAAGTGCACAAAAAGTATATCACATATACAATGTGCACATCCGAGCGAGAAAATCCATTTAAAGTGAACCGATACTAGTTAATGCAAAGTAATATATCAAATATATAATTATGCATTAAATCATTAAATCAACACTTGATTTAATGATCCGGTCATATCGCATATAACCGACTAATATCTACAGTAACAACTTATCGAATCAACACTTGATCCGATAACCCGGCTATATCGCATATAACCGATCAATGTCACATATCGCGAGAATCAAATACAGTATCACATACCAGTATCATTCTCGATCCCGCACATATCTCATATGCGCTCCTATTTCGTTTCGCTTGAGCCAGGAAACCTCTGTGTAGGACTCTAAAAACTCGTCAATACGCCGGCAGCAGGTGATGATCATATCAAACACCCACAAGCCGCAAGCGGTCTGCTAAACGTAACGGCCACCCGGGTATTGAGCGATCAGAAGATCGACGAGCAAGCCTGCTCACACTCCAGTGAATCCAACCAGTAACACTACCGTATAGTCCGGTCTGATCGTCTGATATGTCGCATATCTCGCCTAGGGGTGGTAAACGTCAGACCCCAATAGCTCGATAAGTCGTGTCGATATGAGGTCTATAACAATTCGAGAAACTGCTGGTAACACTTACCAGTAAATCTCAGCAACCCTGGCCAAGGATTTCCGGTTATAGCCAATCGAACACAGCGCAACATCAACTCCCTATACCGGGAGAGACGAATCCCCTCCTATCGCTCATTGCCTCCATGTGACTCGGGACTGTACCCAAAAACCACCGTTTTGCACGCCCTCTTGGACGTGGTAAGATGGAAATCAAAGCACAGTGGGAACCACACAAGACTCTATGACGATCTCGGGTCAACAGACTACTCTGTACCAGTGTCACCAGAGAACTGCCATCTGACGTAAGGTATAATACCATCTGGGAGTTCTCGGCGAGTCCGTCCAGTGTACCCAGTCTCCACTGAGCACCCGTATATCATCTCTGATGTCAAACACCAATGGATATGGGATCATCCATCGCCCATCTGTATGGGTCGAGAAGGTATACGCTAGTCTACACTGGTATATCGATGCCCTGTCTCGATACACCCATGACTAGGGACCTTGAAGGATGTACTTATGGACTACCATGTCCCCACTAGTGTGATCTGCATCATAGTCCAGGTAGTCAAGTACACATCCTAAGGGATTTACCAACATGTAACAGAAACAATCAGTGTACACGTTAAGGTAAAGAGTAACCAGATAGCATACTATCATGTCGAGCGAGAAAGTCCTCCCTATATATGTCCAAGCATCCACTACAATATACATCCTATGTATAGTAATGGCCTCTAGGGCATACATATAACTAACAAGAATCTTGTGTGATTCCCACTGTGCTTTGATCTCCACCTTACCACGTCCATGAGGGCGTGCAAAACGGTGGTCTTTGGGTACAGTCCCGGGTCACATGGAGGCAATGAGCGATAGGAGGGGTTTCGTCTCTCCCGGTATTGGGGGTTGATGTTGCGTTGTGCTCGATTGGCCGTAAAAGGGAAGTCCCTGGCCAGGGCTGATCAGAGATTTGCTGGTAAGTGTTACCAGTAGTTTCTCGACCCGTTATGAGCCTCACATCGGCACGAATTATCGGTTATTGGGGTCTGACGTTTACCACCCCTAGACTTGATATGCGACGTATCAGACGAACAGACCGGACTGTACGGTAAGTGTTACTGGTTGGATTCACAGGAGTGTGAGCGGGCTAGCTCGTCGATTTTCTGATCGCTCAATACCCGGATGGCCGTTACGTTTAGCAGACCGCTTGCGGCTTGTGGGTGCTTGATATGATCATCATCTGCTACCGGCGTATTGATGAGTCTTTAGAGTCCTACACAGAGGTTTTCTGGCTCAAGCGAAACGAAATAGGAGCGCATATGAGATATGTGCAGGACCGAGAATAATGCGTGTATGTGATACCGTATTCCATTCTCGCGATGAATGTATCGATTGGTTATATTCGATATAACCTAGATATCGAATCAAGGATTGATTCGATAAGCCGATACATAGGATACTAGTCGGTTATATGCGATATGACCGGATCGTTAAATCAAGTGTTGATTTAAAGATTTAATGTATAATTATATATTTGATATATTACTTTGCATTAGCTAGTATTGGTTCACTTTAAATGGATTTTCTCACTTGATGCACATTGTATATGTGATATATTTTTTTGTGCACTTGTTTGTATCATGTTTGATGATACTTGCTCACTTGGGTTTGTGTAAAGATTAAACCATGGTTATATGAATGGTTAGGGTTTTTATTATTTACTTAGTTATTTATTTATTTATTCATTTTGGATATTATTAAGAATGGTGGCTTATTTTGTTTCTATGTTGAAGCTTCTTGAAGCTTTGACAAAGTCCACCATTCTTATCTCATCCTTAACCCTAACCATTCCAACTAACCTTAGTTTAATCTCTACACTTGACCATGGTTAGTATATGATAAGTATTCATATTAGTTTCGTTTTTAAAATAAGAAACATATCATATTCTTTCTTCTTCTTCATCTTCTTCTTCAAGAAAGCTTGATGCCATCAATGGCAACTTGAGTTCTAAAGTGAGAAATCCAATTCTAAAGTGAACCCACCTCCTATTTCTTCACCCTCTACCTCTTGCCAAGTTGTTTTGGGTGTTTTCTTCACAAGTTTCATAAATTTGTGAAGTCGGAGCTTGAACTTGTGATGCCTCGACGTAGATCATCTTCGGCACGAAGCCGACGACCTAGTCCGCCCAATTCTCCGATGAAGCCGACGTTTGAGTTCGGGATTCGAGATGGACAGCGAGAGGATGCCTACGTGGAGCTAAGGAAGTGGAGAACCGGGTGTACAAAGGTTGTAGCCTCTCTCCTTTAGTTAAGTTGTTAACTAGTTTAGTTTTTCGCCTAAATTTCTAGTTAACGATCCGTATTAGGGTTTCTCGGCACCCGTAAAATTTGAAATTGGCATGGTTGATGCCTTGTGAGACCTCTTGAGAGTGCCTAGGAAACCTACTGTGGTATCAGAGCCTAGCTAGAGCCTTAGGCGAAGTCTAGACGACGTTTGAAACCCGAACGAACCCGAAACCCTAAAACCCAAGTGCTCTCTGGACTTTTTCTAAAATCTGGGATTTTTCCATATTAAAAATATGCTGAAAATTCAGCAGGACTTTCTAATAATTACTGTGAAACACGATCACCCAATTCCTCCAAAGTGCGGCGGAACCGCGTCAGAGGCCTGGCTTCTGCGGCGGTTCCGCGGCCGTATGATGACGTCACCCACCCAATTTTGCACAGTAACTTCTTTTATTCTGTGCTGAGTTCTCTGGGAATTTTTAATATTTATTCAAGAGTTGAGTATTCTGGGTTGTATCGGGGACTCGGTATTTCGATCGGATTATCGAACTTTGTTTAAGTGCTTTCCGGATAATTTTTTGAATATGTTAAAAAGTCCGACCGGATATAAATACCCAACTTTTCCCCTGCCGGAAAATATCCAAGTGTTGGATTTTTGTGTGGTTTAAGGACGTTCTGAGTAGTGCAAGTAACGCGATGGTCCCTCTAGAAGACAACAAACCTTAACTCGATTATGTGACCGTCTTGAACTGCCCTTTGAACCTTCGGGTTTGGGGCAGTACGGCGTGCCACATGTGAGGCGTTGGCTTGACCCTTCTACGTCTGGTGTTAGTTATATGTATGCCCTAGAGGCCATTACTGTACATACGATGTATATTGTAGTGGATGCTAGGACATATATAGGGAGGACTTTCTTGCTCGACATGATAATATGCTATCTGGTTGTACTTTATCTAAACATGTACTCTGATTGTCTCTATATTACATGTTGATAAAGCACTTAGGATATGTACTCGACGACTGGGACTATGATGAGATCATACTAGTGGGGCCACGGTAGTCGACGAGTACATCCTATAATTGTTCCAAGTCGTGGGTGTATCGAGACAGGGCATCGATGCAACAGAGTAGACTAGCGTATACGCATCTTGACCCATATGATGGGCGATGGATGATCCCACATCCATCGATGTTTGACATCAAGGATGGTGTACGGGTGCTCAGTGTTAGTGTATATGCCCTAGAGGCCATTACTGTATCATACTAGTATGCATATTACTTGATGGAAGCTTGGGATATTCACAGTTGTACAGACAATCTTGCTCAATATAGTAGTATGCTACTTGGTTTGTCTCTGCTTTAATGTGTACTTGTGTGTTTATTTAATATATCACCTATAAGCATTAGTAGTGCCCTTAGGATCTTTGCTTGATTACCGGCGTTGTGATGGCGATCACACTCATGGGGGCTGGGTAATCTACAAGCACATCCTTATACACGTCCCTAGTCGTGGGAGTATCGAGATAGGGCATCGATGCTCCGGAGTAGACTAGCGTATGCGCTTCTCATCCCAGCACGGGAGACGGTCTGTCCCACAGCCGTCGGTATGTCGTACTTGAGATAGTATGCGGGTGCTCGTTAGGTTACGGGTACACTGGACAGGACTCGTCGGGAACTGATGGTTGGTATTATACCTATCGTCAGTTATCAGTTCCCAGGTGACATGAGTACATCTTAGTCCGCTGACTTGACACTGTCACTTCGCCTCGAGTGTGTTCCCACTGTTCTTTGGTTACTACCCTACCACGGCTCTACTGAGTCGTGCAAACAGGTAGTAGTTGGGAGCAGTCCCGAAGCACTTGGAGGCAGTGACGGTTAGACAGGATTCGTCTCTCCCGGTATTGGGGGTTGACATCGCGCTGTGTCTAGGAGAGCCATTACACAAGTAGTCCCTGGCCAGGGCAAGCGAGATATACTGGTAGGTTCCAGTGTTATCTCAGGGTGTTTTGGGCTTCACTCCGACACGACTTGTACCGCTTTTAGGGGTCTGACGCTTGCCGCCCCCCTAGGCCCGACATGCGATGTATCAGACGAACAGACCGGACTGTACGGAGATTGTCACATACAGGCTCAGTAGGAGTTCGGATGGGTTTACCTCATCGGCCTTCTTATCGACATCTACCTGGGGACCGTTACGTAGAGCTAGTGCCGCTTGCGGTCTGTGGTTAAACCCACTGCCAGCGTAGTGTCGAGTCTTTAGAGTCCCACACAGAGAGTTTCCCTGCACTGAGCGAAACGTGTAGAGGCCGTATGGTTTTACGGCAGGGCTGCGATCACTTACGTACACTTGTGTGCGTATGGTGTTCGGGCAGGCAGTACTAGTAGGCTTTGGTTTAAGCCGGATCCTAGTATTGCACGGATGGATTTGTTTTGTCTTCTGTGCATCCGCATTCTACGGAATACGGATGCAGGTGTGTATGCACAGTTTTTCGGAGTGATGAAGGAGGAGGTGCCTCATTAGGGTTTTGGCAGTTGGTTCGGCCAAAACCGTTATGTGGCGGGCTCATTAGGGTTTTGACAGTTGATTCGGTCAAAACCATTTTGAGGCGGACTCATTAGGGTTTTGACAGTTCGTTTGGTCAAAACCATTATGAGCCACGAACATCATTTACTAATCCTATTAGTGATAATCTTATGATGGCTAATTGCATTGACCATTTGACCCCGTTGACCTCTCTTGACTTTGTTGACCGGTTGACCGGGTTGACCATTGACTTTCAAGAAGGTTCTACACTTTTCTTTTCTTTTCCTTTTTCTTTTGGATTATGATAATGGTCATTTCAAAGTAGCCATCAACTTTATCTTGATGGGATTAGTAATGATGTTGTTTTGCATTTTTTGCAACCATGGTTGTTTTTGTTTTGTATCATAATTTTATTCTCATTCTCTCTCTTGAAATGAGAAGCTCCATGGTTGTTAACCTTCCTCCTTCTTCTTCCTCCTCTTGATTTCTCCTTTGATATCATGTGTTGAGAGAAAAAGGATTCCACTTGACAAACACATCCATACATCTTCTCTACACATCCTAGGGCTTCTAGATTAGCAATCTCGTTGCCCTAGTTACCTCGGCTTGAGGTGGAGCTCGGTGTACATCTCTCGGGTGGATCGTCTTCGACTCAAGGAGGCCGCGGAGGTGACCGAAGTCCGGATCAACCATTGAGCAAGCAAAGAGAAGAACAATAAGAAGAGAAGAACAACAAAGAAGAAGAACAACAAGAAGAGAAGGAGTTCAAGTTGAGGTATAACCCCTAACCGAGTAGATACATATCTTGTTAGGATGCTAGTGTATTGTTTAGCAAAGATCCGGCTTTTACGGTCCATGTTACAAAGTTTAGAAAAATTTTTGTTTTACCGTTTCCGCAACCCCGAAAGTACCGGGAGAGGTAACGTGGACCTAACAGTGGTATCAGAGCCTAACTAAACATAAACTAGCTTGGTAGTGAAGTGTATCGAAGTTCGAAACGGAAAAATCGAAAAAACCAAGTTACGAAAACCTGAGTTTCTGTTAAAATTTTTTCTGGTCAAAACAAAATTTGTTATACTCCAAAAATCATCTCAGGGTTTTTAGAAGAAAGCTACCAAAAACGAGCCAGCAACTCGACCAAAGAGCCGCGTTTCCGCGGCAATAGCAAGCTATTGCCGCGGAACCGCGGCCATCTTAGTGAGTCACTGGGTCATTTTTGGTACAGAGTGTTTCTGACTTGGTATTAGGATTTTTAAGATGGTTTAAATGTTCCCAGATTTTCCAGAATAGAAATTTGTTTTTGGGGGCCTATAAATCCGTATTTTTTCGAACTTCAATATACTTTGACTATAAAGGTTATATCTGTGATGTTCTTATGTATTGAACGTCGGCTAATCGCTATATGTCGATTAGTCGGGGTTATACATATCTGTGATCTGTGATTGTTGTTGATGGTTTGTGTATATGAACTCGTTGGATTGTCGCGGATGAATAGCCGGTGTGGATGTGAGATGAGAGTTTCTTTTTCTTTCATTCATGTAATAAATTTGTAAATTGATGTAATATTATTTGTTTGGCCGCACAACCGGGTCGGGGTTGTAGCCGTCATTGTATAATTCTTTTTACTGTTTATGCTCCTAGGATAGACCCATGGAGGGGGTGCACAAACTACCGGATATCTCGAAGTGCCGAGTGGCCTACTCACGGCAATGAGGGAGGTTGCTTCGCTTCGGGTACTTGGCGGGTAGTTTGCCGCACCCGTAGGGGTCTTGGGTGGGGTTTTGGCTATTCATCGCGACCGTGTAATCCGCTTTTCGTTGCAGGCTTGAACGAATCGCGGGTTCCTTGTATATCCAAAGTGTTCATCTGTGATCTGGATTGGCTATCGTTGCAGTATATTTATATATAATAACTATTTAGGCGTTGCTTATGTTTTACAGCCGTGCTAGCCCAGCCCCCGCTCTGTCGTTAGTTAAGTAACCTAACGGGTGATGACGGGGCCCAGTGGCTAATGCGAATGGCATAAGCGTACGTCATATTTTGGTTGTTTTCTGCAATGGTAGGATTTAAATGATGGGACGCATTAAAAGAACTAATGCAAGAAAATAAACCTGAAAGACGTTGTTGGAACATTTTTTTCAAAAAGCTGTTATTGCAAGGACGTTCATTTTTGTTTTGCATCGCGGTATTCGGTTGTGAATGCCCAGCACCTCAGTCGACGATGCAAGGGCCGAGATCCCTTCATCGGGAGTGACCCCTTGGACAAAAGTTTGCGTCAGGGTAATAACTTCACTATAGTCGATTATTCTTGCTTTGCATCCAGGTATTCAGTTTGGAATATCCTGCACCTCATTCGACGAGGAAAGAGCCGAGATCCCTTCACAGGGAGTGGCCTCTTTAGCAAAAGTTTTCGCCGCTATATTTTCAAAAGATTACCAGGTTCCTTCAACGATATCAAGTTCATTACGTTAACGGGTTTTTCGCCAAAAACCCAGCCGTAGCCCTCCATCATTTCTTACAAGTAATACTTAGTATTCGAGCTGCGTTTGTTGACTCCGTCAAGGCATAGTGTACGGTAGCTAAGTGCTACTTGTTTGTATCGGTATATGGGATTGATTAGGACAGTCGTATAACCATGTTGACTCCGTCAAGGGTTATGCGGGTGGGTTTAATGCAATCCAGATAATGACAGGTTGAACTTGACTAGGACTCTTTGATTTGTTGACTCCGTCAAGATCACTTGGGTCCTAGGGGCAAAAAACCACATCGGGAGTTTCAAAAGTACTGAAACTTGCAGATTTAGCATACCTTCTGGAGTGTGGTGACTAGAGTGGATTCCATCTAGGTTATCACACAATGACAGTTGGATCCCGATCCCACTGATGAGTTGGATTACTCTCGGGAGGTTATTTCACTTAACGATCAATGCTATAAACCTAGTAGGTGTCTAGAAAAGTGTTAGCGGGGCTACGCCCCCAGGGAAAAGAGGTTCTTGAATTAAGGAACTTCGCGAAAGCGTTGGAAAACCTCCCTCGAAGTACCGACACTAGCCTGGCTGAAAGGTTAAGCAAGTATTGTGACGTGAATTAAAAACCCGGCTAGTTCTTCTTTTAAAAAGGTTTTAAGAAGAATTTGAGTAAACAGTGGGAGACATCCTGGTTAGATAAATTAATAAACCAATCTAATCTTGCAAGAGCATACGCTGAGTGTTTCTTTTCTCTCTCTCCAGGCAGCAACCTTTTTTACGCCCTAATCAAGATAATAAAATGTATCGCTTGACCGATCCGAATTCTTATTCGGGACTGGGGAAAGTTGGTTCAGCTCTAACTTGTGACAACAGTCATGAGTGTGAGAATGGGAAAGGGGATTGTATGGATTTCCAGGATACCCAGTTGAAGGAGAAGCATGGTTTTGCATCTACTTCAGGTGTTCTTGTAATTGAGAACTGTTTTACGGTCAGCCCTACCTCCTGGGTACTTGATACCGGATCACGATCTTATATCTGTAATTTATTGCAGGGACTGAGAAAAAGTAGGAAAGTTGCACCGGGTGATATGTCGCTCAGAGTAGCGAACGGAGCACAAGTTAATGCGGCAGCCGTCGGTGAATATCACCTAGTATTGCCAAATGGCAAGACTATGATTTTGAACGATTGCTACTATGTACCCTCCATGGTTTGCAACATCATATCAGTTTCTTTACTCGATAAAGATGGATATAACTTTGTTCTTGAAAAGAATATCATGAACATTTACCTTCATAAGGTACTGGTTGCAGAGGGTACACTGTGTAATGGTATCTACGTTCTAAATCAGAATACAGTTCTCAATATACAAAACACACGCAAGAGGAAGAATTCAGATACGAATGAATCCTACTTGTGGCATTGTAGGCTTGGTCATATCGGAGAGAAAAGACTGAGTAAGTTACATAAAGATGGACTCTTGAATACGTTCGAGTTTTCATCTTATGAAACTTGTCAGTCTTGTCTCAAAGGAAAGATGACCAAATCTCCGTTCACCGGACATGGAGAAAGAGCAAGAGAGCTTTTGGGACTCATACACAGTGATGTGTGTGGTCCGATGTCTATACATGCAAGGGGTGGGTTCTCATACTTCATCACATTCACTGACGATCTCTCTAGGTTCGGATATGTGTATCTGATGAAACACAAATCTGAAGCTTTTGAGAAATTCAAGGAATTCAGAAAGGAAGTAGAGAACCAGATTGGCAAAAGTATCAAGATCCTCCGGTCTGACAGGGGAGGGGAGTACTTAAGCACGGAATTCCTAGATTACTTAAAAGAGAATGGTATTCTCTCTCAGCTTACTCCTCCTTATACACCACAGCACAACGGTGTTTCGGAGCGGAGGAATCGTACCCTATTGGATATGGTTCGCTCCATGATGAGTAGTGCTGAGTTGCCTCTTTCATTTTGGGGACATGCGCTTCAGACAGCGGCGTACCTATTGAACTATGTTCCATCCAAATCAGTGCCTAAGACTCCATATGAAATATGGAATGGAAGAAATCCGTATCTTAAGCGATTTAAGATATGGGGTTGTCCGGCCTATGTGAAAACACAGAAACCGGACAAGTTAGAGGCACGGTCAGTTCTCTGTAAATTTGTGGGATATCCTAAAGACTCACTAGGATATCTGTTCTACCACACTGAGGAACAGAAGGTGTTTGTATCTCGCCACGCTACCTTCTTAGAAAGGGAGTTTCTTGCAAAAGAAGCTAGTGGGAGTTCGGTAGAACTGGAAGAAATTCAGCGACCACAAAATGTAACTGAAAATTTGGAGGAACCGCTAGATTCAATGACCCCAAACGAACCTCAGCCACTCCGCAGATCTGGTAGGATTTCTCATCCGCCCGAGAGATACTACGGTTTTCTCATAGACGGGGATCGAGAGGATTGCATCTTGGAAGAAGATGACCCTACCAGTTTCAGGCAGGCCATTATTAGTAGGGACTCTGATAAGTGGCAGGAAGCAATGCAAACCGAAATGGAGTCCATGTACGCCAATAAAGTGTGGACCTTGGATATTGCTCCACCTGGGGTAAAACCCGTTGGATCCAAATGGATCTACAAAAGGAAACTTGGTGTAGATGGGCAGGTGGACTATGACGAAACTTTTTCTCCGGTGGCTATGCTCAAATCCATTCGGATCCTACTTGCCATTGCTGTCTTCCATGACTATGAAATCTGGCAGATGGATGTTAAAACGGCTTTCCTAAACGGTTGTTTGGAAGAGTGCGTTTACATGGATCAACCAGAAGGTTTCGTGGACAGTGGGAGCAGCGGAAAGGTGTGCAAGTTGCTTAAATCCATTTATGGATTAAAGCAGGCATCGCGGAGCTGGAACATCTGTTTTGATGAGGCAATCAAGGAATTTGATTTCATCAAGAACGAAGATGAACCCTGTGTATATAAGAAGATTGTAGGACGAACTGTCGTATTCCTAGTCTTGTACGTGGACGACATTCTTTTGATAGGAAATGATGTTCCTATGCTACAATCGGTCAAGCTGTTTTTATCACAAAGGTTCTCCATGAAGGACCTGGGTGATGCCTCGTACATTCTGGGGATCAAGATCTATAGAGATAGATCCAAGAGACTATTGGGACTTTCGCAGTCCAGGTACATAGAGACCGTACTAAAGAGATTTAGTATGGAGGGTTCCAAGCGCGGTAACATACCCGCATTGCACGGAATTACCCTCTCCAAGAAGATGTCTCCTAAGACTGACGAGGAGAGGGTTCGCATGAGCACTATACCCTACGCTTCGGCGGTAGGATCTATAATGTATGCGATGCTATGTACAAGACCAGATGTAGCTTACGCGTTGAGCACAGTAAGCTGGTATCAGTCAGACCCAGGGGAGGACCACTGGACAGCAGTGAAGAACATTCTCAAGTACCTGAGAAGGACTAAGGAGATGTTCCTGGTTTACGGTAATGGAGACCTCAGGGTCGAGTCCTTTACCGATTCAAGCTTCCAGAGTGACAAAGATGACAGCAAGTCCGTCTCGGGTTTTGTGTTTACCCTCAACGGAGGGGCGATATGTTGGAGGAGTTCCAAGCAGGATACCGTCGCAGACTCGACGATGGAGGCTGAATACATTGCTGCAAGCGATACCGCAAAAGAGGCGGTCTAGATTAAGAAGTTCATTAGTGAACTTCAGGTGGTTCCATCCATTGTTGACCCAATACCTTTGTATTGCGATAACAAAGGGGCTATAGCTTTAGCGAAGGAACCAAGGTCCCATCAGAAATACAGGCACATCTTAAGGCGGTATCACCTGATCAGGGAGATCATTGATCGCCAGGAGATCGAGGTGTGGAGAGTGGACACAAAGGACAACACTGCGGACCCATTCACGAAGGCTTTACCCCAGACTCAGTTCGAGCGGCTGATCGAGATGATAGGTCTTCGATACGCCAGTACATGGCCTTAGTGCAAGTGGGAGATTGTTAGTGTATATGCCCTAGAGGCCATTACTGTATCATACTAGTATGTATATTACTTGATGGAAGCTTGGGATATTCACAGTTGTACAAACAATCTTGCTCAATATAGTAGTATGCTACTTGGTTTGTCTCTGCTTTAATGTGTACTTGTGTGTTTATTTATTATATCACCTATACGCATTAGTAGAGCCCTTAGGATCTTTGCTTGATTACCGGCGTTGTGATGGCGATCACACTCGTGGGGGCTGGGTAATCTACAAGCACATCCTTATACACGTCCCTGGTCGTGGGAGTATCGAGATAGGGCATCGATGCTCCGGAGTAGACTAGCGTATGCGCTTTTCATCCCAACACGGGAGACGGTCTGTCCCACAGCCGTCGGTACGTCGTACTTGAGATAGTATGCGGGTGCTCGTTAGGTTACGGGTACACTGGACAGGACTCGTCGGGAACTGATGGTTAGTATTATACCTATCGTCGGTTATCAGTTCCCAGGTGACATGAGTACAGCTTAGTCCGCTGACTTGACACTGTCACTTCGCCTCGAGTGTGTTCCCACTGTTCTTTGGTTACTACCTTACCACGGCTCTACTGAGTCGTGCAAACAGGTAGTAGTTGGGAGCAGTCCCGAAGCACTTGGAGGCAGTGACGGTTAGACAGGATTCGTCTCTCCCGGTATTGGGGGTTGACATCGCGCTGTGTCTAGGAGAGCCATTACACAAGTAGTCCATGGCCAGGGCAAGCGAGATATACTGGTAGGTTCCAGTGTTATCTCAGGGTGTTCTGGGCTTCACTCCGACACGACTTGTACCGCTTTTAGGGGTCTGACGCTTGCCGCCCCCCTAGGCCCGACATGCGATGTATCAGACGAACAGACCGGACTGTTCGGAGATTGTCACATACAGGCTCAGTAGGAGTTCGGATGGGTTTACCTCATCGGCCTTCTTATCGACATCTACCTGGGGACCGTTACGTAGAGCTAGTACCGCTTGCGGTCTGTGGTTAAACCCACTGCCAGCGTAGTGTCGAGTCTTTAGAGTCCCACACAGAGAGTTTCCGTGCACTGAGCGAAACGTGTAGAGGCCGTATGGTTTTACGGCAGGGCTGCGATCACTTACGTACACATGTGTGCGTATGGTGTTCGGGCAGGCAGTACTAGTAGGCTTTGGTTTAAGCCGGATCCTAGTATTGCACGGATGGATTTGTTTTGTCTTCTGTGCATCCGCATTCTACGGAATACGGATGCAGGTGTGTATGCACAGTTTTTCGGAGTGATGAAGGAGGAGGTGCCTCATTAGGGTTTTGGCAGTTGGTTCGGCCAAAACCGTTATGTGGCGGGCTCATTAGGGTTTTGACAGTTGATTCGGTCAAAACCATTTTGAGGCGGACTCATTAGGGTTTTGACAGTTCGTTTGGTCAAAACCATTATGAGCCGCGAACATCATTTACTAATCCTATTAGTGATAATCTTATGATGGCTAATTGCATTGACCATTTGACCCCGTTGACCTCTTTTGACTTTGTTGACCGGTTGACCGGGTTGACCATTGACTTTCAAGAGGGTTCTACACTTTTCTTTTCTTTTTCTTTTTCTTTTGGATTATGATAATGGTCATTTCAAAGTAGCCATCAACTTTATCTTGATGGGATTAGTAATGATGTTGTTTTGCATTTTTTGCAACCATGGTTGTTTTTCTTTTGTATCATAATTTTATTCTCATTCTCTCTCTTGAAATGAGAAGCTCCATGGTTGCTAACCTTCCTCCTTCTTCTTCCTCCTCTTGATTTCTCCTTTGATCTCATGTGTTGAGAGAAAAAGGATTCCACTTGACAAACACATCCATACATCTTCTCTACACATCCTAGGGCTTCTAGATTAGCAATCTCCTTGCCCTAGTTACCTCGGCTTGAGGTGGAGCTCGGTGTACATCTCTCGGGTGGATCGTCTTCGACTCAAGGAGGCCGCGGAGGTGACCGAAGTCCGGATCAACCATTGAGCAAGCAAAGAGAAGAACAATAAGAAGAGAAGAACAACAAAGAAGAAGAACAACAAGAAGAGAAGGAGTTCAAGTTGAGGTATAACCCATAACCGAGTAGATACATCTCTTGTTAGGATGCTAGTGTATTGTTTAGCAAAGATCCGTCTTTTACGGTCCATGTTACAAAGTTTAGAAAAAATTTTGTTTTACGGTTTCCGCAACCCCGAAAGTACCGGGAGAGGTAACGTGGACCTAACACTCTGTAGAGACTGGGTACACTGGACGGACTCGCCGAGAACTCCCAGATAGTATTATACCACACGTCAGATGGCAGTTCTCCGGTGACACTGGTACAGAGTAGTCTGTTGACCCGAGATCGTCATAGAGTCTTGTGTGATTCCCACTGTGCTTTGATTTCCATCATACCACGTCCAAGAGGGCGTGCAAAAAGGTGGCTTTTGGGTACAGTCCCGAATCACATGGAGGCAATGAGCGATAGGAGGGGATTCGTCTCTCCCGGTATAGGGAGTTGATGTTGTGCTGTGTTCGATTGGCTATAACTGGAAATCCCTGGCCAGGGTTGCTGAGATTTACTGGTAAGTGTTGTCAGTAGTTTCTCGAACTGTTATAGACCTCAAATCGACACGACTTATCGAGCTACTGGGGTCTGACGTTTACCACCCTTAGGCGAGATATGCAACATATCAGACGACGAGACCGGACTGTATGGGAGTGTTACTGTTTGGATTCACAGGAGAATGTACAGGCTTGCTTGTTGATCTTCTGAGCGCTCAATACCTGGGTAGCTGTTACGTTTAGCTGACCGCTTGCAGCTTGTGGGTGTTTGATATGATCATCACCTACTGCCGGCGTATTGACGATTCTTTAGAGTCCTACACAGAGGTTTCTTGGCTCAGGCAAAACGGAGTAGGAGCACATATGTGATATGTGCGGGACCGAGGATAATGCGATATGTGATACCGTATTATATTCTCGCGATATTTGATATCAGCCGGGTCATCGGATCAAGTGTTGATTCGATAAATCGGTACAGATAAATATTAGTCGGTTATATGCGATATAGCTGGATTGTCGAATCAAGTGTTGATTCGATAATTTAATGTATAATAATATATATGATATATTAAATTACATTAACTAATATTTGCTCACTAAAAGATTCTTTTTCTCACTCGGGTAATACATTGATATATATGCGATATATGTTAATTGTATTATTTTATTTTGTTAGGATAAATATTATATATGTGATATATAATATTGTAACATGATATGATAAATAATGCAACATGTTTTGTGGAGTTTAAATATGATTAGGGTTTGGATTAGGGTTAAGTCTTCTAGTTGATTCTAGAAGCTTTTCATTTTGTCATGATAAAGATATTTGTGAGTGACTCATTCTTAACTCAACCCAAACCCTAACCCTTGGTTAATTCTCTACAATGGTCAAGTCAACCATGGTTGCATTATTCTTCATATTAATCCTTTCATTATTCATCACAAAAGAAAATGGATCACTATTCTTCTTCTTCCTTGAGTTCTTCATGCAAAACTTTCTTGTTTTGATTTTTGTGATGAATAAATATGAGAAAAAGATAAATAAAGAGAGCAAAAATCCTACTTCATCATCCTCATCTTCCCTTGCCATTTAGATGAGGGTGTTCACATCATTTCATGAGTGTTAGCTTGTGTTAACGGAACTTCAAGGTAGATCATCTTAGTATCGAAGATCGGAAGCAAAGGTTGCATCTTTCTCTTCGTGGAACCTCTCGAGAGTCCGGAACCCGGTGATCGCAGCGAAGGGACCACAACACGGAGCATATGAAGTGAAGGACCGGATCTACAAAGGTTGTAATCCCTCTCACTTAGTGTTAAAGTGTTTAGCATGTTAGTTTTCGCCTAATCTCTAGTCTAAAGATCCGTATTCGGGTAGTTCGGCACGGCTAATTTTTTAATCGGGCATGGTTGATGCCTCGTAGACCTTTGTGCGCGTGCCTAGCAACCCTACAGCTGGACCGTTGGTACTGAGGCATGAAGTGAATGTCTTTGAACCTATTTCATGTGTTGGACGGTTTCGGGAAAACTTGGGTGTTCAAATGTTCGATCGGAAAGTTTAATATTTTCTATTTATCCGGAATGGGATACAATAATTGGAATTCACAAACAGTTATGAGATAACTGAATGAATGTTATAAATCTAGCGGTTTAGTTTCACTTGATATTGAAAAGAGTTTTCGATAATGAGACTAAAATGCGGGGTTTATAACTGTTAGGCATGTGATGTCTAAGTATTTCATTTTGATTAGGCATGCGATGTCTAAAGAGATTGCGGATTCCAACTGTTGTAGTTTTACACTTTCATTTCTGTGACCGTAAGTGTAATATGTGATATCGCCGGTTTCGTTGCTATATGTCAACGACAATTGGGATGCGCATATTTACTTACGTTGATGACATGTGATGTTATGTGTTGCTGGATATGTTATATTGGATTGTCGTGTTTGAATAGCCGGGGGTTTTTATGTGAGATGAGTGCTTTTCATTTTCATTCATGTAAAAAAAAAACTTGTAAGTAATATTCTTTTATTGGGACACATCCAGGTTGCGGAAGATGTCACCTTTTGTATATTATTTACTTTTCCGCACTAGGATAGACCCAAGGAGGGGAGCACAAGTAACCGGGTTCTAGGGTCCAGTGGGAGACCATCTCGAGGAGTCGAGTCCAGGTCTCCTAACCCTAGAATTGGTAGGGTGGCTTGCCGCTGTCGTAGGGGTCTAGGGGTGTGGGATTGGCTATTCATCACGACCGTGGAATCCGTGTTTTATACTGGCACGTATTGAAAACACGGACGTCCTAGTTTATCTAATGTTTCATATGTTTCTTCTGCTGCGATATCTGTGATGTGATCATGTGATGTTCTGTGATAGATACAGTATATAGTATATATGATATATTATATAGACGTTACTTATGTTTTGCACCCGCACTAGCCCTGCCCTGCTCTGTCGTTAGTTACCTAACCTAACGGTGCACGAGGGGACATCGAGGCGAATGCGGATGGCATAAGTGTACGTCGTATTTATCTGTGATGTTTAGGTATTTAAATGATGGGACTTCATTAATGTGATTAATGAAAGAAAAGAAACCTAAGATGTTGTAGAATCAAATTTTAAATAAAAAAAAAGGGTAGCTACAGTTCTTGCTTTGCACAGCGGTATATGTGATATATCCTGCACCTTATTCGATGAGGAAAGGACCGAGATCCCTTCACCGGGAGTGACTCCTTTAGCAATAACTGGCAGATGCTACACACTCGGTTTGACTTTTGATTGCTTCTATAGTTTCTGCTTTGCACAGTGATATATATGATATATCCCGCACCTCATTCGACGAGGAAAGGGCCGACGATCCCTTCACCGGGAGTGACACCTTTAGCAAAACTAGAAAAGCCACAAAATCACTCCATTTTCAAAACTTCATTTGATTCTACAACGATATCAAGTTCATTACGCTCATGGTTTTTATGAAAAACCTGACGTAGCCCTCCGTCATTTCAGATAAATCCTACTTAGTATTCGTGCTACGTTTGTTGACCTCCGTCAAGGCGTAGTGTGTGGTAGCTAACTAGTATTTATCTGCTTATGCATGTGATGCAGATTGGATTAGGGTAGTCGTACGACCTTGTTGACCTCCGTCAAGGGTCGTGCGGGTGGGTTTGATTCAATCAAGAAATGACGGGTTGAACTTGACTTGCACCCTGTGATTTGTTGACCTCCCTCAAGGTCATAGGATGCTTGGGGCAGAATATTATCGGGAATTTCAAGTGTTGAAATTTGCAATGAGATTGCATACCTTCTATGAGATAGTTGGATCCCGATACCCACTGCGAGTAAGAGTTACTCCTGGGAGAGTTTTGCACATTGCAATTAGCCGATCAAGTAGGTGTCTAGAAAGGTGTCAACGAGGTTACGCCTCTGGGAAAACGAGGTTTACATTAATTAGGTTCGTACGAAAGCACGGGGGACCTCCCTCAAAGTACCGACACTGGCCTGGCTGAAAGATTGGCGAAATTGTAGTGTGTAATTAATCCCGGCTAGTCTTTCCTTTTAGGGTTTGAAGGAAGATTTGATAAAAAGCAGTGGGAGCCATCCTGATTAGATAAGATAATAACCAATCTGATCTTGCACGAGCATACGCTAAAGTGTTTTGTTCTCTCTCTCTCCAAGTAGCGACCATTTCAAGCCCTAATGAAGATAATAATATGGATGTATTGACCGAACCTGCATGTTATACTGTGCTGGGGAACGTTGGTTCCGTTCTTTCATATAAGAGTTATAGGAATGAACAGGATATAGGGGAATACCAGGATTCCCATGCCACCCGATTGAAGAAAGTACATGATGATGCATTTTCTTCGGGTGTGTTCGTTACAGAGAACTGTTTCTCCATTTGCCCTATGTCCTGGGTATTGGATACCGGGTCAGGATCCCATATATGTAATCAGTTACATGGGCTTAGAAAAGATAGAGAACTTGGAGAAGGTGATAAAGACATTAGAGTTGGAAATGATGCAATTGTTGCAGCTAAGACTGCCGGGGAATATCACCTTGTATTACCAACTGGTAATACATTCGTTCTGAACGAATGCTATTACATGCCGAACCTGATATGCAACATTATATCGGTTTCTTTGCTAAGTAAAGAGGGATATAATTTTGTATTACAGAACAATGTTATGAACATTTTCCGTAACCAAAAGTTGGTTGGATCAGGCACGTTGTGCAACGGCATTTATGTTCTAAATCAATCAACAGTTCTGAGCATAACAAACACACACAAGAGGAAGAGTTCAGAATTGAACGAATCCTTCTTGTGGCATTGTAGACTGGGTCACATCAATGCGACACGACTGGCTAAGTTGCATAAGGATGGATATTTGAAACCATTCGAATTTTCATCTTATGACACTTGCCAGTCATGTCTCAAAGGCAAGATGACCAAAACTCCGTTTACGGGACACGGAGAAAGAGTTACCGAACTCTTGGGACTAATACATAGTGATGTATGTGGTCCCATGTCTACACATGTCAGGGATGGTTCTTTGTACTTCATTACATTCACTGACGATCTCTCAAGATACGGACATGTGTACTTGATAAGACACAAGTCTGAAGCTTTTGAGAAATTTAGAGAATATAAACAAGAAGTCGAGAACCAAACCGGAAAAGGTATTAAAATACTACGATCTGATCGAGGAGGAGAATACTTGAGCATTGAATTCCTGGACTTCCTAAAAGAGAATGGGATTCTCTCTCAGCTAACTCCTCCATATACACCACAGCATAACGGTGTATCGGAGCGGAGAAACCGCACCCTATTAGATATGGTGCGCTCTATGATGAGTGTAGCTGAGTTACCTGTTTCCTTCTGGGGATATGCACTGGAAACAGCAGCATACCTACTGAACAGGGTTCCCACCAAATCTGTGCCTACCATACCATATGAGATATGGGAAGGGAAGAGACCATATCTTAATTTTATAAAGATATGGGGTTGCCCGGCCTATGTCAAAAGACAAAAACCGGACAAACTCGAGGCAAGATCTGTTTTGTGTAAATTTGTTGGATATCCCAAACATTCGCGAGGGTATATCTTCTACCACAGTGAGGAACAAAGAGTATTTGTTGCTCAACATGCCACCTTTTTAGAAAAGGAATTTCTTGCAAAAGAAATTAGTGGCACTGAGGTAGAACTGGAAGAGGTTCCAGCTGAAAAAAACACAACAGAAGATTTAGTGGAACCAGAGCATTCAGTAGCTCCCGACGAACCTCAGCCTCTCCGCCGATCTAGCAGGGTTCCTCGCCCACCTGAGAGATACTACGGTTTTCTCATGGATTGTGGGAGCGAGGATTGCATCATGGAGGATGATGACCCAACTAGCTTCGAGCAGACCATCACGAGTAGGGACTCAGTGAAATGGCTGGATGCTATGCGGTCCGAGATGGAATCCATGTACACCAACAAAGTATGGACTTTGGATGTTGCTCCTGAAGGGGTAAAACCCATTGGGATCAAATGGATCTTCAAGAAGAAACTTGGTGCAGATGGGAAAGTGGAGACTTTCAAAGCTAGATTTGTAGCAAAGGGTTTTCGTCAAAGACCAGGTGTGGACTATGACGAAACCTTTTCTCCAGTGGCTATGTTAAATCCATCCGGATCATGCTTGCCATCGCTGCATATCATGATTACGAAATCTGGCAAATGGATGTTAAGACCGCCTTTCTAAATGGTGATTTAGAAGAGTGCGTGTACATGACTCAGCCAGAGGGCTTCGTAGACAGTGGGAGCAGCGGGAAGGTGTGTAAGCTGCTTAAATCCATTTATGGATTAAAGCAAGCATCGCGGAGTTGGAACATCTTCTTTGACGTTGTTATCAAAGAGTTTGATTTCGTCAAAAACCCAGATGAACCTTGTATCTACAAGAAGGCGACAGAGAGTAAGGTTGTCTTCCTCGTATTGTACGTGGACGACATACTCTTGATAGGAAATGATATTCCTATGCTGCAATCGGTCAAGCTCTTCTTATCACAAAGATTCTCAATGAAAGATCTTGGTGATGCCTCCTGCATATTGGGAATTAGGATCTATAGAGATAGATCCAAACGGATTTTGGGATTGTCCCAATCCAGGTACATTGACACCATACTAAAGAGGTTTAGTATAGAAGAATCCAAGCGTGGGAACCTACCCACGATCTCTGGAGTCACTCTCTCCAAAGAGATGTCTCCCAAGACTGATTTGGAGAGAGCTCGCATGCAAGGGATACCCTATGCTTCGGCAGTAGGCTCTATCATGTACGCGATGCTATGTACCAGACCCGATGTAGCATACTCACTAAGTGTAGTGAGCAGGTATCAAGCTGATCCTGGAGAGAATCACTGGACAGCTGTGAAGAGCATTCTCAAGTACTTGCGAAGGACTAAAGAGATGCTCTTGGTGTATGGTAACGGAGAACTCCAAGTGGAGTCCTTTACCGATTCGATCTTCCAGAGTGATAAGGATGACTCTAAGTCACAGTCGGGCTTTGTCTTTACCCTTTACGGAGGGGCGGTTAGCTGGAAGAGTTCCAAGCAGGAAACCGTGGCAGACTCGACGATGGAGGCTGAATACATCGCTGCCAACGAGCTGCTAAAGAAGCTGTCTAGATCAAGAAGTTCATTACTGAACTTGGAGTGGTTCCATCTATTGAGCGTCCAATACCTCTGTATTACGATAACAATGGAGCGGTGGCTTTTTCCAAGGAACCCAGGTCCCATCAGCGATCCAGGCATATTCTGAGGCGGTATCACCTGATCTGGGAGATAGTTGATCGCCGGGAGATCGAGGTCAGGAGGGTTGACACGAAGAACAACACGGCGGATCCACTCACGAAGGCCATTCCCCAGATACAGTTTGAGAGACACTTCGGGATGCTCGGTATGCGATACTACAGCAGCTGGCCCTAGTGCAAATGGGAGATTGTTAGTTGTATGTATGCCCTAGAGGCCAGTATTGTACAGATAATGTATATTATATTGGATGCTTGGACATATATAGAGATGACTTTCTTGCTCGATATGATAGTATGCTATCTGGTTATTCTTTATCTTAACATGTACACTTGTCTCTTTAAACTGCCTTATAGTTACATGTTGATAAAGCCCTTAGGATGTGTACTTGACTACCTGGACTATGATGCAGATCATACTAGTGGGGACATGGTAGTCCATAAGTACATCCTTCAAGGTCCCTAGTCGTGGGTGTATCGAGACGGGGCATCGATATACCAGTGTAGACTAGCGTATACGCTTCTCGACCCATGAGATGGGCGATGGATGATCCCATATCCATTGGTGTTTGACATCAGAGATGGTATACGGGTGCTCAGTGGAGACTGGGTACACTGGACGGACTCGCCGAGAACTCCCAGATGGTATTATACCTCACGTCAGATGGCAGTTCTCAGGTGACACTTGTGCAGGTTAGTCTGTAGACCCGAGATCGTCATAGAGTCTTGTGTGATTCCCACTGTGCTTTGATCTCCACCTTACCACGTCCATGAGGGCGTGCAAAACGGTGGTCTTTGGGTACAGTCCCGAGTCACATTGAGGCAATGAGCGATAGGAGGGGTTTCGTCTCTCCCGGTATTGGGGGTTGATGTTGCGCTGTGCTCGATTGGCCGTAACAGGGAAGTCCCTGGCCAGGGCTGATCAGAGATTTGCTGGTAAGTGTTACCAGTAGTTTCTCGACCCATTATAAGCCTCACATCGGCACGACTTATCGGTTATTGGGGTCTGACGTTTACCACCCCTAGACTTGATATGCGACGTATCAGACGAACAGACCGGACTGTACGGTAAGTGTTACTGGTTGGATTCACAGGAGTGTGAGCGGGCTAGCTCGTCGATTTTCTGATCGCTCAATACCCGGATGGCCGTTACGTTTAGCAGACCGCTTGCGGCTTGTGGGTGCTTGATATGATCATCATCTGCTACCGGCGTATTGACGAGTCTTTAGAGTCCTACACAGAGGTTTCCTGGCTCAAGCGAAACGAAATAGGAGCGCATATGAGATATGTGCAGGACCGAGAATAATGCGTGTATGTGATACCGTATTCCATTCTCGCGATGAATGTATCGATTGGTTATATTCGATATAACCTAGATATCGAATCAAGGATTGATTCGATAAGCCGATACATAGGATACTAGTCGGTTATATGCGATATGACCGGATCGTTAAATCAAATGTTGATTTAATGATTTAATGTATAATTATTTATTTGATATATTACTTTGCATTAGCAAGTATTGGTTCACTTTAAATGGATTTTCTCACTTGATGCACATTGTATATGTGATATATTTTTTTGTGCACTTGTTTGTATCATGTTTGATGATACTTGCTCACTTGGGTTTGTGTAAAGATTAAACCATGGTTATATGAATGGTTAGGGTTTTGATTATTTACTTAGTTATTTATTTATTTATTCATTTTGGATATTATTAAGAATGGTGGCTTATTTTGTTTCTATGTTGAAGCTTCTTGAAGCTTTGACAAAGTCCACCATTCTTATCTCATCCTTAACCCTAACCATTCCAACTAACCTTAGTTTAATCTCTACACTTGACCATGGTTAGTATATGATAACTATTCATATTAGTTTCATTTTTAAAATAAGAAACATATCATATTCTTTCTTCTTCTTCATCTTCTTCTTCAAGAAAGCTTGATGCCATCAATGGCAACTTGAGTTCTAAAGTGAGAAATCCAATTCTAAAGTGAACCCACCTCCTATTTCTTCACCCTCTACCTCTTGCCAAGTTGTTTTGGGTGTTTTCTTCACAAGTTTCACAAATTTGTGAAGTCGGAGCTTGAACTTGTGATGCCTCGACGTAGATCATCTTCGGCACGAAGCCGACGACCTAGTCCGCCCAATTCTCCGATGAAGCCGACGTTGGAGTTCGGGATTCGAGATGGACAGCGAGAGGATGCCTACGTGGAGCTAAGGAAGTGGAGAACCGGATCTACAAAGGTTGTAGCCTCTCTCCTTTAGTTAAGTTGTTAACTAGTTTAGTTTTTCGCCTAAATTTCTAGTTAACGATCCGTATTAGGGTTTCTCGGCACCCGTAAAATTTGAAATTGGCATGGTTGATGCCTTGTGAGACCTCTTGAGAGTGCCTAGGAAACCTACAATCTACAAAAGTTTTTATTTCTTTCACTTAGTTTAGAACTTGATATATTATCATATAAATCCTAATACTCTAGTTAGATTCTAGGTTAGTGTACATTAGCACCCCAAATTTTTGAAAATTGCATGCTTGATGCCGGTTAAAACACAGTGGTGGTGCTAGGACACACTTTCATTATACCAGAGCTAAGCTAGAACATTAGGGGAAGTCTATACGATTTTAAAGTGTTCGATTGAGTTTCAAAACCCGACTTTTTACAAGTTTCTGTCCATTTTTTCAAAAGTTGAAATTTTCGAGATTAAAAATATGCAAAAAATTGTGCAGGGTATTGTAACATTTCAAAAAATATAAAATATTATTTTTGGAATTTAATATTAAAATATTATTTTTCCCGAAAACTGCACGATTTGCGAAATTGGGGTTTTCGAAAAAAGGTATAAATATATACCGATAATTGTGAAATAAATAGAAATTAAAATTATTTAATCATTTAAAAATATATTTAAAGGATTTGGCAATTTTAAAATTTATTATATGCAGTTTTGATAAAAACCCAATTAGTGCACTGCTAATCGCAATTAAGCCAAATCCGCATTTCTACAGTTTTTCGTGGCCAGTGCACCATGTCATGTTATGTGGTGATTACATGTTGTGTTCTTGTATTATTTTTGGTATTTTTGGACTTGGGTTTTAAATAAAAAGAAAAGGGTAAGAAGAGAAAGGGTAAAAAGGGTAATATTGAGAGAGTGGGTGAGAATAAGAGAGGAGAGAGAGAGAGAGAGAGAGAGAGAGGGAGGCTGCCTCATTTTAACCTCCCCCATCATTTTCTTCTTCTTCTTATTCCTCTCTTCCCTCCACACCCCATGATATCATCTCAAATCTTTGATCCAAACCCTAATTCCCTTTCATAAAAATTGATCCCCTCTACACCCTCTGCACATTGGACCAAGAAAATTGATATTTTGACATCCTTGAGGTGCTAGGGTTATTCTTGTGTTGTCCAAGTGAGTTAATTTCATCACCCTTAGCATAGTATTTCCTTCACTTTACCTTTCATGCAAGTTTAGAGCTGAAATTGTGATGTTTAGCAATGTTTGGGAAGCCCTAGTAAAGGGTTTGAGAGTTTGTTTGAAATTGGTGATGTTGTGGCTGTCAATAGGACTTTTGAGAGGATTCATGACCTGGACCAGAGCTTAGAAACCCGAAAACACGGATTTAGAAACCCCGGTATCGGATAAATGTGTGAATTGTGGGGGTATTTTGGAATCTGGAGCAACCCGGGGACCCTAGAAATGATTTTGCAATTACTGGGAGTCGTGCAGGCACCTAGGAAGTTACCACCAAGACCTGAGCCCCAACCCCTGCACCAGGGCCGCAGATTTATTCAATCTGGCCGCAATTTGTGGCCAGGGTAGGTTAGAATTGATTTGCATTTGTTTTGTGGTCCCTTTATGTTAGTGTATATGCCCTAGAGGCCATTACTGTATCATACTAGTTTGTATATTACTTGATGGAAGCTTGGGATATTCACATTTGTATAGAAAATCTTGCTAAAAATAGTAGTATGCTACTTGGTTTGTTTCTACTTCAATGTGTGTACATGTGTTTTTTTTAACATATCTGTCACGTCCCGAAAGTACGGAATATGACCGGCACTTAAACTACGAAGCGTCTCGAGACGTACGTAATCTAAGTAAGCCGAAAACCCAGAAATCCAAACCAAGAAAAGTAGTGGAGTGGAGGAAAAACCATTTAAAATCAAATAGTTAGCAACATGCGCCGAAATATGCATTTTAAAATCATAAGTCTTTTCTTAAAAATTTCGGCAGAGTTTCCTTTATAAAAACTGACCCCAACAGGTACAAAACCTGATAAGCATATATTATGAAAATGCATCCCCAAGCGGGAGCTGGCTCTTCGTCAATCGACGGTCACAACCAGGCAAGTAATAATATACAACGCCTAAAGACGAGGATCACAACAGAAAGGAAACTCAAAGCAGCATAAAACCCAGAGAAATATAACACACAACTCTAAGGTCGAAAGAATAACATCACAGGTCTCTATCTCAAATAAATACATGTTTGATTGATGGAACTTCTAGATACAGCTGAATAATAATATACAATGTATAATGATGGGTAGGATACAAATAAACCCACCTACTAGCAAGTCACCTGAAAGAAGCGGAGCCCGCAAAGCCGTAATGAAACCTGTACGGCAAACCTGCAAGAAACTGGGGCACAACGGGGGTGAGTTGCCAACTCGTGAATAGAAAAACATCTACGAACAGAAATCACATGTATGACGCAATCCTAGGTCATACGATCATAATATATAAACCTCAAATATATAACGAGCATCCTATAACAATGGCTAGGGTAAATATCTAACCCAAGTGTAATCCCATATGCCCGTGTCAGTGCCTCAGGTAGCAATGTATCATATGGATGATGTATGAATACATGAAACAGATGCATGTACTAAAGAAAATTGCTTTCATAAATTAGTGAGATTTCTGTATGAGGTATCATAAATGAAATCAGCATAAATAGTGTCTAGCATCGACACAAAACATAATCTCAATGTCTCAAAATCTCAGGCTCCGGCTATCCGTACTGGCCTGTATCATCAAATCTTAGTAGCTCAATATCTCGAAATCTCAATGTCTCAATCTCAATATCTAGAGCACCGTCTGTCCAGACCGGCCTCTTCAATCCATCTCAAGACCACGACGGTATCCTCCGGATATCCGACGCGTCGGGTAATATCACCGGTCGGTAGTGCTCCCCTACCAGGCTCAACGCTATCTCCTGTGATCTTCTTGCCCCGGGGTACCGCATCGGGCCCACCATGTAACCGCAATCGGCCTTATCAGCTTCGTCGAATCGGGTTTCACATGTCGCTCTCAGCACCGAGAAAACATATGGTCGACGCACTGAAATAACATATCAAGGGTAACCGGGTTTTAAAACAATTACATAATCTCTTTGAAATACCCACGGTTCCCAAATCCAGAAATATCATAGAAACAACATATCTCAATACGCATAATCAGAAAACATGATGTATGTGACATATCAATGAAGTGCAAGTATAACAGTATATCATGCAACATGGAATAATAGTATGCACATACAAGGGTCATATCCTGATGCAATAATACTACTGTGTAGTGACATGGCAATTACCGATGAAGATGTGTGTGAGCCGGCAAGTAAGTGTACGTGGTACATACGCATCATCGGTAATGGTGCTGGTGTCCTAACAGCATGATATCAATAATGGAATATGAATTACAATAAGTATGCGATGCGGAACAGCAACAATAGTGTGTGGGAGCTGAATACTAAACACAAGGATAGCTAAGCTGTATCTAATGTCATAAGAGTCATACAGCTGCACTAACTATAGGGCTGAGCTAATAGGCTAACTGAAGGTAAGGGAAACCGCCTAACCTCCGAGTCGATACATTTATATATATTAGTCGGTGATCCCGCATCGATAATATCACATCCGATACCATATCTCTATAATCAGTTATTCCCAAGTCATGAGTGTGGATCAAACATCAATTTAGCTCATACGTAAATCCGTCGTACGGCATCCCCAAATCTGGGTACCGGTCAATATCATACTCATCACACTGTTCCTCCGGTATTCTTTTTATCAAGATCATCATCCGGGTACTGACCTATGTCTAGTACAACACTAATATCGTCAATATAACCTTGATCTGACTACTGATCAACAGTCTCGTACCAACCGATATCATCAGCACATCTCATACTAAAGAGGAATACACCGCCCAATACGACCTATCATAAACATCTTGTCATATCATATCATATCTCGTAGCATAATCACATGTCGATCATTTTATATATATAACTTATTCATATGGTATCATCATCCAAGATCCATTATAACATCAGGACGTATCTCAAGTACGAATCCTGCCATATTACCGATACCATATTCTCAGCTCAAATATCATCGACTCATCTCAATCCCAAGTATTATCCTCAAATCCGTATATGAACACCTAGTCCCATACCCAAGTGAACACATAACTATATAGAATCCTATAAGCACATATGAAAGAACTGAGGTATGCAAGTATGGGTGAGTGCGTGTATGTGTGGTGCAACCACTACTCTAGGGTTTCACAATGATATACCAATATCCATCCTAAACATTATCATTAATCCCAAACAACATATAATAATTGTTGGTGTGTATACGCATCCGTATACATCACCACGAACTGCGAGGGTGCTATACGCCATCCACCCGACTTCTCCCCGTAGATATAAATCTACTCACCTTACTTTATGCGTGCCGATGCCGATGTCGCCATTTGCATCTCCAACGCTTCGACGCCACGTGGGGTGCCTACAAGGATATCACATGCTAAAACACATGAAAACCATGTCGGAAACCAAACGGTACACGCTACGTCTATAAGTAAAAACCTATTGCCTCGCGTGCAAACACAGCCATTATCCCTCTATCGTTGGCGTTCAATTGCCACCCGACAGAAACGAATCATCGAATATCAAAAATCCATGCTAAAACAAGTCATAAATCATGCGCCAACATAGGAAAATCAACCCAGATTCTACCATGATTGGAATCATACAAAACTAGACATACCCAGGGTCAAGTTTATAGGTAAAAGGGCCATGCACCAAAAACGAGAGGGGGTTTCCCCTTGCTCTGGCCGCAAATTGCGGCCAGGGGGAATTTTTCTGTGGCCAGGGAAAGGAGATGGGGTCTAGGGTTTTGGGTATTGGTTTCTATCTTCCTGCATATCTCACTGCCAAGTCAAAATTATTTTAGGATATCTCGGGTTGTAGCAGATTCCAGAAAGGCTTAAAAAGTCGACAAAATGCTAACCGACACTAAATCGAACAATCTGGTATTTTTGCTGGAATCTGGGGAAATTCTGGGGTGAACTGGTCTCAACAGCACCAAGTCAAGCTATACTAACATTCAAAACCATAACTTGGCCAAATCTCACTCAAAATCACTAAACTAGCACTAAACTCATAGCAAACACTAAATTTCATCTTTAATGACCGTAATCGAGCAAGAAAGGAGTTAGGTTGCAAGATTATACCTCAAGGGATCCTAGGATTGGAGAAGAGAGGAAGAAGGTGAAGAGGAATGTGTGGTTGCTGGTGGAGTGCTATTTCTACAGCTGAGCTGCTGCTTGTGGCTGTTCTCTTGTTGCTGTAGTTGTTGTTCGGCTGATGCTGCTGCTTGCAAATTGTTTTCTTGTTGCTGTTGCTGCAGCAACTGCTGTTGTTTTTAGTGTTAAGGGCTGATGTTGTTGTGTTGAGGGCTGATGTTGTGTTGGGGCTGATGTTGTGTTGTTGTGTTGAGGGCTGATGTTGTGTTGGGGCTGATGTTGTGTTGTTTTGAATGATGTTGTTGCTGATGATGTTCTCTTTTTGTGTGTGCTGTTGCAGCTGCTACTGCTGAGCTGAAGTGTGTGTTTGAGAGGCAAGCAAAGAGTTTTGAAATGAAATGAGTTAACCCCCATCATCCTCTCTCTCATTAAATGCACAACCATCATGGCCCTCTCTCTCTCTCTCACCACAAGTCAACCCCCATCCTAATCACCATTGAACAAAACCAAAACCCTTGTTTAACCCCAATTATCTTAACCAATAGGTTTAAGCCACCATGGTCATCTAAGCATGGTTTAACCATAGGCTACCAAGAATCCAAAACATGAAACAAGTGTGGAAAATGATATGTGCACATTTTTGCACAAAAGCCAAAAATCCAATCAGCGATTTTTATTTGCGAGTAACACTAAAATAGCATATACTTAACCATAAAAACTTTAAAATGTTATACTTCCACAAAATAACCTATTTAGAATTTCCAAAATTTTCTCAAGAATTTTCCCCATTTATCAGTATTTAATTAAACCGAAATATTAAAATATTCATTAAAAATTAATATTAAATTACGAAAATTCCCAAAAATAATTTTTTTTTTTGAAATGTTACAATCTTCCCCCCTTAAAGAAATTCGGTCCCCGAATTTAAATTTAAACCCCCAAATTCTAAAACATTTCAATAAAATGTCCAAGTCAACGCGGCTCCGAAATCATCAATACATAAAACGCATCATAGCGCAATACTTAAGCGTGAGTAATGAGCAGATAGCTCGAAATCAAAACTCCGTCAAGCATCCTGCAATCATCGGAGTCAAGGCGAAAACACGAATGCCAAATCCAAAGCAAAGCCGATATGCTATAAATCGGAACTATACATGTAAATATCAAATCTGTACATGTAAATATCTGAAGGAAATGCATGCCAAATTCTTTAAAGTCGATGTGCAATGCGCATAACACTGCACAGTGGCGGAGGTCTCTATAAGAAAATAGCCATATACGTATATATCTTTTGTTTAATATGTACGTTCCGCCGCTTTTGCAAACAATTTAGAAGGGTTCCGTGTTTTAAACGTTTCGTGTCATATCAGACACATAGGTGAATACTGAGACTATAGCTCGCTTTTCAGAAATCCCTTTGAAATCTATCAATGCATGCAAAATATATTCAGGTACTGTCCTCTGACTAGTCCCGCTCAGTACGAAAATAAATCACAAATAGCACAAAAATGAACTGCTCCATAAGAAATCAATCCCAAATTAGGCATATGAATACTACGTGCGTCTGGTGCGCACGGGAATCAAAATCCATAAATGTGCCATACATGCGCACAGAAACAACATCTAAGTGCATCAGGTGTGCACGAAACATCTGTCAAGGGCAACGTGTGTGCCTGACAGCAAAACAGGTGCATCTGACATGCACGAAGAACCTCGATTTAGTGCATCTGGTGTGCACCAAAATCGTACCACATAACATGCGCCCAACATGCGCGGAAAATCCAAATCAGGTGCATCCATCGTGCACGAATCATGAAATCCAATATCAAGCGTCGAGCATGCGCAAATCCAATCAGGTGCCCAAGGTGCACGAAATAAATATCGAACATCACAATCGAAATCGAAGTCCAGTGCAACTAAGTGCACAAAATGCGAATCACTGCACTTCAAGCATATGTGAACTATACCGAGTGCAAAAACCAAATCGTGTGCGTACATACGCACGAAATCAACTCCACTTTCTAAAACCCATAGAATCATAAACATGTGAAACCAAGGCACGAAAATGATATCAAGTGCAACAACTGTGCGAAAATCGTAAATACTCAGTAAGTGAAATCATGGTGCATGAAAACAAAGATCATGAAACCCAATTATCAAAATCAGTCATGCGAATAGATCGCCCAAAACATCAAAATCAAGTATGGAGGAATGGTCCCGCTCAAGCACATCCTCAAAGAATCTCCGGCCAACTGTCGTGGTCACTCATAGCATGTTTCGTCGACGATCCTGAACTCTGGTCTGCTGGTGTGCGTAACATGACCACTCCTGGGTCCAAGTCTTCTCTGTGGATTACCAATCTCACGATCCATTGACTCATCGGCCCTGTCAGGTGTGTTAACGGGGACGATTCCGTTTTGGCATTTCTTTGGTCATTTCTCGGTCAATCCTCACGGCCACTCGTAAAGCAGCATGTCACTGGCGTCGGCCTCTGGCTCTCTGAATGCATGTGACACATTTGATCCTGGGTGCAAATATCATTGCAGCAGTGTCCTGGAAGGAATCCTACTCAAGGTCTCTTCCAAGTCTCATCTCTGCCAACTGTCCGGAAGTCATCGTCCTTTACTATATCTGCTTCTTGCTCCGGAACGGCTGCATACTCATCGCGACTCCTTCTGGAAGGTATATCCAGTTCTATGCCTCAGCATGCGCATCGCATCTCTGATGTCAGCAGAGTAGAACGTCATCTTATCCAGATCTGGTACGAACCTCTTACTCCACTTTTCTCTAATGTCGACTGCTTCGGACTCGTCTCGTCGTGGCTGCATGGACTGAGCTCCAACGGCTATCCTCGTATCTGGAGTCTCCCAAGAAATGCATCTCACTACCTAGCATATGAATGAAGTGGAACCATCCGATCGATTCGTCAAAACCTCATAATCCCCCAAAAGCTCACATCTTGGGTATAGTTTAATTGTATCGAGTACATACCACAGCATCGGTGGTCCAGCCGTAGAAGGGCAAACCCAAGCCTCACTAATGGAGCTGCGGAACTGCAGCAAACCCTAAGGTTCAAAGGCTTTCACACGGTCATTAAGTCGAGTTAGGATTTCATTCTTCTAGAGGGTCCATAGAATTGCCTCCATGTCTTTCCGAATACTTTAAACTCGGAATAATAGGTTTCCGACATTCGATCATCTCTGTCAACTCTCAACGTCTCCGCGTGAAGTCGTCTCTAATCTATCTGATGACCTCGCATCGGGGTAGCGAACGAACCACATGTCCTAGTCATTCATCCTCGGTGACTATCGACCTTCTATCATCTTTTAGTACAATCTCGTACTGCAATACCTCCAACATCTGGGGCGATAGCTCGTCGTTTGCAGCAATAACTGGCTCACTCTTCTGCATGCTGAACAATGCCTCAATCACCATGATTAAGCAATACACCAACGGTCATCAACATCTGGCTGGCCTCTATCAGTGGCTCAATCCTCTGGTACTGATCGGCACGTCCAAGAAATCTCGTACAGCGATCCATCCAACGCTCGTGGCTCAAAAACACAATCAAAAGACACATCTCTGCAATCGTGTGTCGCCGGAATTACGCCAGGGTCATTCCTTGTCCGTAACGAGCTCGTGCTGACCGCAACTGTAGCCGTAGCTCTCCCTGCCCGTAATCATGGAAGCAAACCATAACTGGTACCGATGAGGCTAGATCAGGAATGAATATAATACTGAGCAAAGAAATGTACATCCTAAGGCTCCTTAAGTGGAGTGGCGTATCGTAAGTATGCCGCGGAACATACCCACGGTACGTCACTCTACTTTAGTCACCAGTTCTATCAACCAAGGGTCATCCTACGCTCCGAAGGTAAAACCTAACGCACTGATACCAACTTTGTCACGTCCCGAACGTACGGAATATGACCGGTACTTAAACTACGAAACGTCTCGTGACGTACGTAATCTAAGTAAGACGAAAACCCAGAAATTCAAACCAAGAAAAGTAGTGGAGTGGAGGAAAAACCATTTAAAATCAAATAGTTAGCAACATGCGCCGAAATATGCATTTTAAAATCATAAGTCTTTTCTTAAAAATTTCGGCAGAGTTTCCTTTATAAAAACTGACACCAATGGGTACAAAACCTGATAAGCATATATTATGAAAATGCATCCCCAAGCGGGAGCTAGCTCTTCATCAATCGATGGTCACAACCAGGCAAGCAATAATATACAACGCCTAAAGGTGAGGATCACAACAGAACTCAAAACAGCATGAAACCCAGAGAAATATAACGCGCGACTCTAAGGTCGAAAGAATAACATCACAGGTCTTTATCTCAAATAAATACATGTTTGGTTGATGGAACTTCTAGATACAACTGAATAATAATATACACTGTATAATGATGGGCACGATACAAATAAACCCACCTACTAGCAAGTCACCTAAAAGAAGCGGTGCCCGCAAAGCCGTAATGAAACCTGTACGGCAAACCTGCAAGAAACTGGGGCATAACGGGGGTGAGTTGCCAACTCGTGAATAGAAAAACATCTACGAACAGAAATCACATGTATGACGCAATCCTAGGTCATACGATCATAATATATAAACCTCAAATATATAACCAGCATCCTATAACAATGGCTAGGGTAAATATCTAACCCAAGTGTAATCTCATGTGCCCGTATCAGTGCCTCAGGTAGCAATGTATCATATGGATGATGTATGAATGCATGAAACAGAATGCATGTACTAAAGAAAACTGCTTTCATAAATTAGTGAGATTTCTGTATGAGGTATCATAAATGAAATCAGCATAAATAGTGTCTAGCATCGATACAAAACATAATCTCTATGTCTCAAAATCTCAGGCACCGGCTATCCGGACTGGCCTGTATCATCAAATCTCAGTACCTCAATATCTTGAAATCTCAATGTCTCAATCTCAATATTTAGGGCGCTGTCAGTCCAGACCGGCCCCTACCATCCATCTCAAGACCACGACGGTATCCTCCGGATATCCGACACGTTGGGTAATATCACCGGTCGGTAGTGCTCCCCTGCCAGGCTCAATGCCATCTCCTGCGATCTTCTTGCCCCGGGGTACCGTACCGGGCCTACCATGTACCCGCAATCGGCCTCATCCGCCTCCTCGAATTGGGTTTCACATGTCGCTCTCAGTACCGAGAAAGCACATGGTGGACACACTGAAATATCATATCAAGGGTAACCGGGTTTTTAAAACAATTACATAATCTCTTTGAAATACCCACGGTTCCCAAATCCAGAAATATCATAGAAACAACATATCTCAATGCGCATAATCAGAAAACATGATGTTTGTGACATATCAATGAAGTGCAAGTCTAACAGTATATCATGCAACATGGAATAATAGTATGCCCATACAAGGGTCATATCCTGATGCAATAATACTACTGTGTAGTGACATGACAATTACCGATGAAGATGTGTGTGAGCCGGCAAGTAAGTGTACATGGTACATACGCATCATCGGTAATGGTGCTGGTGTCCTAACAGCATGATATCAATAATGGTATATGAATTACAATAAGTATGCGATGCGGAGCAGCAACAATAGTGTGCGGGAGCTGAATACTAAACTCAAGGATAGCTAAACTGCATCTAATGTCATAAGAGTCATACAGCTACACCAACTATAGGTGTGAGCTAATAGGCTAACTGAAGGTAAGGGAAACCGCCTAACCTCTGAGTTGATATATATATATATTAGTCGGTGATCCCGCCTTGATAATATCACATCCGATACCATATCTATATAATCAGTTATTTCCAAGTCAAGAGTGCGGATCAAACATCAATTTAGCCCGTACGTAAATCCGTCGTACGGCATCCCCAAATCTGGGTACGGGTCAATATCATACTCATCACACTGTTCCTCTGGTATTCTCTTTATCAAGATCATCATCCGGGTACTGACCTATGTCTAGTACAACACTAATATCGTCAATATAACCATGATCTGACTACTGATCAACAGTCTCGTACCAACAGATATCATCAGCACATCTCATACTAAAAAGGTATACACCGCCCAATACGGCTAATCATAAACATCTTGTCATATTATATCATATCATATCTCGTAGCACAATCACATGTCGATCATTTTATATATATAACTTATTCATATGGTATCGTCATCCAAGATCCACTATAACATCAGGACGTATCTCAAGTACGAATCCTGCCATATTACCGATATCAATATCTCAGCTCAAATATCATCGACTCATCTCAATCCCAAGTATCATCCTCAAATCCGTATGTGAACACCTAGTCCCATACCCAAGTGAACACATAACTATATAGAATCCCATAAGCACATATGAAAGAACTGAGGTATGCAAGTATGGGTGAGTGTGTATATGTATGGTGCAACCACTACTCTAGGGTTTCGCAATGATATACCAATATCCATCCTAAACATTATCATTAATCCCAAACAACATATAATAATTGTTGGTGTGTATACGCATCCGTATACATCACCACGAACTGTGGGGGTGCTATACGCCATCTACCCGACTTCTCCCCGTAGATATAAATCTACTCACCTTGCATTATGCGTGCCGATGCCGATGTCGCCATTTGCATCTCCAACGCCTCGACGCCACGTGGGGTACCTACAAGGATATCACACGCTAAAACACATGAAAACCATGTCGGAAACCAAACGGTACACGCTACGTCTATAAGTAAAAACCTATAGCCTCGCGTGCAAACACAGCCAATATCCCTCTGTCGTTGGCGTTCAAACGCCACCTGACTGAAACGAATCATCGAATATCAAAAATCCATGCTAAAATAAGTCGTAAATCACGCGCCAACATAGGAAAATCAACCCAGATTCTACCGTGATTGGAATCAGACAAAACTAGACATACCCAGGTTCAAGTTTACAGGTAAAAGGGCCATGCACCAAAAACGAGGGGGGTTTCCCCCTGTTCTGGCCGCAAATTGCGGCCAGGGGGAATTTATCTGCGGCCAGGGAAAGGAGGTGGGGTATAGGGTTTTGGGTATTGGTTTCTATCTTCCTGCATATTTCACTGCCAAGTAAAAATTATTTTAAGGTATCTCCGGTTGTAGCAGATTCCAGAAAGGCTTAAAAAGTCGACAAAATGCTAACCGACACTAAATCGAACAATCTGGTATTTTTGCTGGAATTTGGGGAAATTCTGGTGTGAACTGGTCTCAACAGCACCAAGCCAAGCTATACTAACATTCAAAACCATCACTTGGCCAAATCTCACTCAAAATCACTAAACTAGCACTAAACTACTTAGCAAACGCTAAATTTCAGCTTTTACGACCGTAATCGAGCAAGAAAGGAGTTAGGTTGCAAGATTATACCTCAAGGGATCCTAGGATTTGAGAAGAGAGGAAGAAGGTGAAGAGGAATGTGTGGTTGCTGGTGGAGTGCTATTTCTACAGCCGAGCTGCTACTTATGGCTGTTCTCTTGTTGCTGCAGCTGTTGTTCGGCTGATGCTGCTGCTTGCAAATTGTTTTCTTGTTTCTGTTTCAGCAGCAACTGCTGTTGTTTTTGGTGTTAAGGGCTGATGTTGTTGTGTTGAGGGCTGATGTTGTGTTGGGGCTGATGTTGTGTTGTTGTGTTGAGGGCTGATGTTGTGTTGGGGTTGATGTTGTGTTGTTTTGAATGATGTTGTTGCTGATGATGTTCTCTTTTTGTGTGTGCTGTTGCAGCTGCTACTGCTGAGCTGAAGTGTGTGTTTGAGAGGCAAGCAAAAAGTTTTGAAATGAAATGAGTTAACCCCCCATCATCCTCTCTCTCATTAAATGCACAACCATCATGGCTCTCTCTCTCTCTCCCTCACCACAAGTCAACCCCCATCCTAACACCATTAAACAAAACCAAAACCCTTGATTAAACCCAATTATCTTAACCAAAAGGTTTAAGCCACCATGGTCATCTAAGCATGGTTTAACCCTAGGCCACCAAGAATCCAAAACATGAAACAAGTGTGACAAGTGTGGAAAATGATATGTGCATATTTTTGCACAAAAGCCAAAAATCAAATCAGCGATTTTTATTCGCGAGTAACACTAAAATAGCATATACTTAACCATAAAAACTTTAAAATGGCATACTTCCACAAAATAACCTATTTAGAATTTCCATAATGTTCTCCAGAATTTTCCCCATTTATCGGTATATAATTTTACCGAAATATTAAAATATTCATTAAAAATTAATATTAAATTATGAAAATTCCCAAAAATAATATTTTATTATTTTTTTTTGAAATGTTACAATATCGCCTATACACATTAGTGGAGCTCTTAGGATCTTTTCTTGATTACCAGCGTTGTGATGGCAGTCACACTCTTGGGGGCTCGGTAATCCACAAGCACATATTTATACAGGTCCCTAGTCGTAGGACTATCGAGACAGGACATCGATACTCCGGGATAGACTAGCGTATGCGCTTCTCATCCCAGCAGGGGAGACGGTCTGTCCCACAGCCATCAGTACGTCGTACTTGAGATAGTATGAGGGTGCTCGTTAGGTTACGAGTACACTGGACAGGACTCGTCGGGAACTGAATGGTTGGAACTATACCTATCGTCAGTTATTAGTTCCTAGGTGACATGAGTACCGCTTAGTCCGCTGACTTGATACTGTCATTTCGCCTCGAGTGTGTTCCTACTGTACTTTTGTTACTACCCTACCATGACTCAAAGGAGTCGTGCAAACAGGTAGTAGTTGGGTGCAGTCCTGAAGCACTTGGAGGCAGTGACGGTTAGACAGAATTCGTCTCTCCCAGTATTTCGAGTTAATATCGCGCTGTATCAAGGAGAGCCATTACACACAGTCGTCCCTGGCCAGGGCAAGCAAGATACACTGGTAGGTTTCTGTAGGGTTCCTAAGCACACTTGTGAAGGTTCATAAAGCATCAAACATGCATGAATAAAATTTTACATGTGCCGAACAACCCAAAGACAGGATCTTTGCTAGATTATTAGGGTTTAGCATGCAAGATAACATCTATTTATCTAAGTATGAGGGATTACAACCTTTGTAGTCCGCTCCTTCGCTTCACAAGCTCCGAGTAGAAGTCCCTTCGCCGCGATCCATGATCTCCCGAACTCAAGAGAGGCTCCACGACTCGAACGATCCATGCTAGCTTGAAGTGTTCCGATTCTCCGATGATCTACGTCGAAGTTGCTTTAACCCAAGCTTTCTCACTCTAAAGAGATGAACACCCTAATCTAATGGGCTAGATTAGACGAGGATGAGGGAGTAGTAATTATGCTTTCCTTTTTATTCACTTTCTCATAAGAAATCATCACAAAAGAATTAACTAGTAAGCATTTTCTTTTAGAACTCAAGAGAGAAGAAGATGATAATGGAAAAGATAATCCTTTTGTGATGAATAGAAAAGAAATGTATATGATTGATTATAGAACCATGGTCAAGGATGATAGGCTAAGAGTTTGTAGAGAATAAACTAGAGTTAGGGTTTGGTTAGGTTAAGTTATGAGTCATGGAAAAATATCAACCATAATATCTTAACCAAGACAAAAGCAAAGCTTCTAGAAGGTGCAAGAAGAAGCTAACCCTAATCAAACCCTAATCCCATTTAATCATCCTTAAACATGTTTAATAATAAATCATATCATGTCACAATAATATATATCACATATATATTATATATTTGCAACAAAAGAAAATAATACAATTAATATATATCGCATATATATCAATGTATCATCCAGTGAGAAAATGAAATAATAAAGCGAGCCAATATTAGATAATGTAATACAATATATCATATATATTATTATACATTAAATCATCGAATCAACACTTGATCCGACGATCCGGCTATATCGAATATTACCGACTAATATATCATGTACCGATTCATCGAATCAACACTTGATCTGATGACCCGGTTCATATCTAAATATCGCGAGAATATAATACGGTATCTCATATCGCATTATTCTCGGTCATGTACATATCACATATGTGCCTCTACTCCGTTTCGCCTGAGCCAAGAAACCTCTGTGTAGGACTCTAAAGAATCGTCAATACGCCGGTAGCAGGTGATGATCATATCAGACACCCACAAGCTGCAAGCCGTCAGTTAAACATAACAGCCACCCAGGTATTGAGCGATCAGAAGATCAACAAGCTAGCCTGTGCATTCTCCTGTGAATCCAATCAGTAACACTCTCGTACAGTCCGGTCTGTTCGTCTGATATGTCGCATATCAAGTCTAGGGGTTGTAAACGTCAGACCCCAGTAACCGATAAGTCGTGTCGATGTGTGGCTCATAACAGGTCGAGAAACTACTAGTAACACTTACCAGTAAATCTCTATATCAGCCCTGTCCAGGGACTTCCAGTTATAGCCAATCGAACACAGCACAACATCAACTCCCTATACCGGGAGAGACGAATCCCCTCCTATCGCTCATTGCCTCCATATGATTCGAGACTGTACCCAAAAGCCACCATTTTGCACGCCCTCTTGGACGTGGTAAGGTGGAAATCAAAGCACAGTGGGAATCACACAAGATTCTATGACGATCTCGGGTCTACAGACTACCCTGTACCAGTGTCACCGGAGAACTGCCATCTGACGTGTGGTATATCACCATCTGGGAGTTCTCGGCGAGTCCGTCCAGTGTACCCAGTCTCCACTGAGCACCCGTACACCATCTCTGATGTCAAATACCGATGGATATGGGATCATCCATCGCCCATCATATGGGTCAAGATGCGTATACGCTAGTCTACTCTGGTGTATCGATGCCCTATCTCGATATACCCTCGACTAGGAACAGTTATATGATGTACTCATCGACTACCGTGGCCCCACTAGTATGATCTCATCATAGTCCCAGTAGTCGAGTACAGATCCTAATGGCTTTATCAACATGTGAGAGAAAAACAGTAAACCAGTACAAGTCAACATGTTAAGATAAAGTGAAACCAAATAGCATACTATCATGACGAGCAAGAAAGTCATCTCTATATATATCCAAGCATCCATTATAATATACATCATATGCACAACAATGGCCTCTAGGGCATATACATAACCAACAATCTCCCACTTGCACTATGGCCAGCTGCTGTAGTATCTCATACCTAGCATCCCGAATAATCTCTCAAACTGTATATGGGGAATAACCTTCGTGAATGGATCCGCAGTGTTGTCCTTCGTATCTACTCTCCTGACCTCGATCTCCCGGCGATCAACTATCTCCCTGATCAGGTGATACCGCCTAAGAATATGTTTGGACTTTTGATGGGACCTGGGTTCCTTGGCCAACGCCACAGCTCCATTGTTATCGCAATACAGAGGTATTGGATGTACAATGGATGGAACCACACCAAGTTCACTAACGAACTTCTTGATCCAGACAGCCTCTTTGGCAGCGATGTATTCAGCTTCCATCATCGAGTCTGCAACGGTATCCTGTTTGGAACTCTTCCAACATACCGCCCCTCCATTAAGGGTAAAGACAAATCCCGAGTGCGACTTAAAGTCGTCCTTATCACTTTGGAAGCTGGAATCGGTAAAGGACTCCACCTGGAGTTCTCCGTTACCATACACCAAGAACATCTCCTTAGTCCTTCGTAAGTACTTGAGAATGTTCTTCACAGCTGTCCAGTAACTCTCTCCAGGATCTGCTTGATACCGACTCACTACACTTAGTGAGTATGCTACATCGGGTCTGGTACATAGCATCGCATACATGATAGAGCCCACTGCCGAAGCATAGGGTATCCCTTGCATGCGAGCTCTCTCCAAATCAGTCTTGGGAGACATCTCTTTGGAAGGAGTGAGTCCAGAGATTGTGGGTTGGTTCCCACGTTTGGATTCTTCCATACTAAACCTCTTTAGTATGGTGTCAATGTACCTGGATTGGGACAATCCCAGTATCCGTTTAGATCTATCTCTATAGATCATGATTCCCAATATGCAGGAGGCATCACCTAGATCTTTCATTGAGAATCTCCATGATAAGAAGAGCTTGACTGATTGCAGCATAGGAATGTCATTTCCTATCAAGAGTATGTCATCCACATACAATACGAGGAAGACAACCTTACCCTCTACTACCTTCTTATAGATACAAGGTTCATCTATATTTTTGATGAAGTCAAACTCTTTGAATACAACATCGAAACAGATGTTCCAACTCCGTGATGCTTGTTTTAACCCATAAATGGATTTAAGCAGCTTGCACACCTTTCCGCTGCTCCCACAATCTACGAAGCCCTCTGGCTGAGTCATGTACACGCTCTCTTCTAAATCACCGTTTAGAAAGGCGGTCTTAACATCCATTTGCCAGCTTTCGTAGTCATGGTATGCAGCAATGGCAAGTAAGATCCCGATGGACTTAAGCATAACCACTGGAGAAAAGGTTTCGTCATAATCCACACCTGGTCGTTGACGAAAACCCTTTGCTACAAGTCTAGCTTTGAAAGTCTCAACTTTTCCATCTACACCAAATTTCTTTTTAAAGATCCACTTGCTCCCTATGGGTTTTACCCCTTCAGGAGCATTTTTGTAACCCTTCGAAAATCGTTTAGGCAGTTTTTCGGTAATCGGCTAATTTTTCGGCTTTTTCCGTAAAAGTCAAATTAGGTATTTTTCATTGTAGACCTAATTATACAAAATTTAGATAAGATATTACCATAATTTTGTCACTAAAATGTCACTCATAATTATCTAGTTAAATAAAAAAATTTCGTAATTAATTATTTTTTTATTATTTTAAGCCTTTTTAAATACATTAAATTAGTGATAAATACAAATTTAATTAGGTAAATTTCATAATTAGGAGTCTTTATAAGCTAAAATATGGTGTTAATAAAATTATATCATGTCTTGCAAACTTTTGGTTTTAGGGTGGGAAAATTTGTGAAAAAATGAAGTAAAAATGGGTTTTTTTGTAAAAAGGTTGACATGAAAGCATTAAATGATAACATATGATGTTTATTGACCTAGAAACTTCTCAAAATTTCCCCACAACTCCCTCCCTCACCTGCTGGCCGAAATGCTTCAGGTTATTCCCCCTATTTTCCCCATTTTTGTTTAGCTTAAAACTCTTGAAAAAATCCACAAAAATCCACCGAAATTCACTAAATCCTTCTCTAATTCAACCCAAAACCTTAAGCCATCCCTTCTCAACCCCAAATTGGTTTAAAGTAAGGAGAAAAGAGGCCACTTTAGAGGTTTAGTGCAAGAGAATCAACACTTGTAAGGTAAAATTCTAATCTAGTTGTTTAATTGTAGTTTAATTATGCTAGATTAGAAAGTTTAAGTGTGAATTTTAGTTATAAATTATTGTTTATGAAATTTCAAGAAAGGGATGAAGTTCTAGATTAGGGTTTGAAGTATGATAATTGGGTTAAAATTGTGTTGTGGCCATCTAGTAGTTTAAATTGGATGTTAGAGTTGGATTGTGATCGCGATATCGTTAAATTTCGATGTTTGCATCGAATCGGTATTGAAATTGCTTGCTAGATTTTTACGAAAATTAGAATGCGATCAAAATGCGTTATGTTAGCGATATAATTAGCTTCTTATAGGACTATTAGAGTGCGCGAATGCGGGGTTTCGTCTAGTCGGGTTGTAGTTTAGTCGATTTTCCCGAAATGACGATTCTAGTTAAAGGTTAGCGATTTTCGTGCGTTTTTCCGCGCACCGAGTGCATGCTATGATTAATTCGAGAGCGTCGATATTTGTATATTGTGACTTGCATCGTTTTAGGTTTTGTAATCTTATGCTTGGTATTGTGCAAATATAGGATCGGTGGGGGAAACATCGGACACGGCGCGAAAAGGCAAGGCGGTGGCCGGATCGGATTAGCGGGGATTTCAGGTGAGTAGATGTATTCATCTATGGGGGAATCATCTGAATGGCGCGAGGCGCCCCCCTCCTAGTTAGGATTACCCTACTTTTTGCAAGATTCATATTGTTAGCTAGCTTATCCATTCATGTACACTGCATACCCTTATAGCGAACAGTATATTAGATTGCATGGACATTCATCCATACTTATGCGATATCACTTTGTAGGACACGAACACCATTACCATTGGTATCTGTTGCACGCGCACTATTCATGTGACACACACGCCTTTGGTAATTTCCATGCTACGTGCACTATGGAACCTGTTTATCATAATATCGCCACTTGCATTCATACTTGATATATGAAGTTGCATAGCATACGTATACCTCGCATCATCATCATATTTATATAGATTTCTAGCAAAATTCACATCGTATGCATTGATATCATAGACATTTATCATATATAACATGTGGACATTATGATTTTCTTGATGATTTCAGTATTGCTGCGATTTCTGGATTTTTGGGGAAAACCGCAAGAATTTAACAAAACCTTATATTTATCATTTTCAAAACAAAGTTGCGGTTTTCTCGTGATGTATGTGTCGTCCACCATGGGTTTTCATGTTTTCTGTTGGATTTCGAGACCCGATTCGAGGAGTGGATGAACCGTCTCGGGTACATGGTGGGCCCGGTATGGTACCCCGGGGCAAGAAGATCGAGTTGTAGACGATGAGCCTGGCAGGGGAAGACTACCTACCGGTGATGTCTGGCGCGGCGGATAACCGGAGGATACCGACCGTTGTCGTGAGATTTATGATATGGGCCGATCCGGATTGACGGAGCCCGATATTGAGACAAATATGATTCTTATTTGGTGTCGATGCTTGACACGGGTTTTCAGATGATTTCTTGATGGTATTAAGCTATTATACAGATATTCATGTTCTAAAGTTAAGAATTCAATACCCTTAGCATTTAAAACACCTAAAGACTTAATAATGACATTGCATACCTGTGCACGCATATTAGAGATATTATATCACATATGGACATGCATGTTGTGGTGCATTGCGTGCATTCTTACGATTGCCTTATTAGATGTTATATTTACTCACGAGCTGGCAACTCACCCCCGTTGTGCCACAGTGTCTTGCAGGTCGGATCCGTCACCCTTGTAGCGGCGGGCTATCTTATCATCAGCTTCTTTTGCTCAAACTCGCGACATCGCCCGTAGGTGGGTTGCGAGTATACTTTATTTCTTTTTGCTTTATCATTGTATCTAGTATTCTCCATCTACCACTTTATATTGTATATGCGACCTAGTGATGAGACTGAGAGATATGTATATTTGTGGTTTCTTTTGGGTCGAGCTCACTTGAGCCGACGTGTGTTTTCTGGTATTTTGCGTTTCTTTATGCTCTTTTCTTGAGATTACTATTATATTGCATGTGGTTGTGATCCGCCTTGGGCGAAGAGCTAGCTCCCGCTTGGGGATGCCATTTTATGATTACAGGTTTATTATCTTGTTGTACCCATTTTGGGGGATAGAAAATACAGGGGAGACTCTGCCGAAATTTTCAGAAATTTTTGATGTTTTAAAAAAGGGATTCTTTGCAACTTAATTGATTTGAAAAATCGTTTTCATTAAAGGTTTTCCTTCACTCTCTTTTGATTTTGGTTTAGATTCTGGTGGGCTTTGGCTAACTTAGGTTACGGTACGCCTTTAGACGTCTCGTAATCTAAGTGCCAGTCGCGTTCCGTACTTTCGGGTCGTGACAATTTTCCAAAGTCCATACTTTGTTGGTGTACATGGATTCCATCTCAGATCGCGTTGCATCCAGCCATTTCACAGAGTCACCACTCGTGATGGCCTGCTCGAAACTAGTCGGTTCATCATCATCCATGATGCAATCCTCGCTTCCACCATCAATGAGAAAACCGTAGTATCTCTCAGGTGGACGAGAAACCCTACTAGATTGGCGGAGAGGCTGGGGTTTGTCGGGTACTACTAAATCTTCTGGTTCCAACAAATCATCTGTTGTAGTTTGTGGTGCTGGAACCACTTCCAGCTCTACCTCTTCGCCACTAATTTCTTTTGTAAGAAATTCCTTTTCTAAAAAGGTTGCATATTGAGAAATAAACACTTTTTGTTCCTCACTGTGGTAGAAGATATATCCATAAGAATCTTTTGGATATCCTACAAACTTACATAGACCTGATCTTGCCTCGAGTTTGTCCGGATTTTGCTTTTTAACATAGCCCGGATAACCCCATATCTTAACTCGTTTAAGACATGGTCTCTTCCCATTCCATATCTCATATGGAGTGGTAGGCACTGATTTAGTTGGAACTCTATTCAATAGATATGCGTCTGTCTCCAGCGCATAACCCCAAAAGGAGATAGGTAACTCAGCAGTACTCATCATAGAGCGCACCATATCTAATAGGGTGCGATTCCTCCGCTCCGATACACCATTGTGCTGTGGTGTATAAGGAGGAGTAAGCTGAGAGAGAATCCCATTCTCTTTTAGATAATCCCTGAACTCATTGCTCAAGTATTCTTCTCCTCGATCAGATCGAAGGATCTTAATACTTTTGCCCGTTTGGTTCTCTACTTCGTGCTTATATTCCCTGAATTTCTCAAAAGCTTCAGATTTGTGTTTCATCAGGAACACATGTCCGAATCTTGAGAGATCGTTAGTGAATGTAATAAAGAAGAACCGTTCCTGGCATGCGTAGACATGGGACCGCATACATCACTATGTACCAGTCCTAAGAGTTCGGTAACTCTTTCTCCGTGTCCACTAAACGGAGCTTTGGTCATTTTACCTTTGAGACATGAATGGCAAGTATCATAAGATGATAATTCGAACGGGTTCAAATATCCATCCTTATGTAACTTAGCCAGTCGTGTCGCATTGATATGACCAAGTCTACAATGCCACAAGTAGGATTCGTTCATTTCTGAACTTTTTCTCTTGTGTGTGTTTTGTATATTGAGGACTGTATTTTGATTGAGAATGAATATGCCATTATGTAACGAGCCTGATGCAATCAACTTTTGATCTATGAATATGTTCATAACATTATCCTTTACTGCAAAATTATATCCTACTTTACTTAATAAAGAAACTGATATAATGTTGCACATCATGTTTGGTATATAATAACACTCATTCAGAATCAGTGTATTACGACTTGGTAATACAAGGTGATATTCGCCAACTGCTTTGGCTGCAATACTTGCACCATTCTCTACTTGAACGGAATGATCACCTCTTCCCAGTTCTCTACCTTTCCGTAGCCCATGTAACAATTTACATATATGGGATCCTGATCCGGTATCTAATACCCAGGACGTAGGGTGAACTGAGAAACAGTTCTCAATAACTAACACACCCGAAGAAGATGCATCAACATGCAAGTTCTTTTGGGCGGCGTGAGAATCCAGATATTCTCCTGTTTCCTGTTCAGCCTTATAACTCTTATAAGAAAGTTCGGGTCCAACATTCCCTTGCTCAGTACAATAATCGGGTTCGGTCAATACATCCATATTATTATCTTGACTAATTCCTGACACGGTCGCTACCTGGAGAAAGAGAGAAGGAAACACTTTAGCGTATGCTCTTGCAAGATGAGATTGGTTATTATCTTATCTAATCAGGATGTCTCCCACTGTTTTTATCAAATCTTCCTTCAAACCCTAAAAGGTAAGATTAGCCGGGATTAATTACACGCTACAATTTCGTCAATCTTTCTGCCAGATCAGTGTCGGTACTTTGAGGGAGGTTCCCCGTGCTTTCGTACGGACCTAATTAAAGTAAACCTCGTTTTCCCAGAGGCGTAATCCCGTTAACACTTTTCTAGACACCTACTTGATCGGCTAATTGTCCTGTGTAAAACTCTCCCAGGAGTAACTCTTACTCGCAGTGGGTACCGGGATCCAACTATCTCATAGGAGGTATGCAATCTCATTGCAAATTTCAACTTTTTGAAATTCCTGATAATGCTTTTACCCCTAGTGTCTTATGACCTTAACTATGGTCAACAAATCATAAGCACTAGTCAAGTTCTACCCGTCATTTCTTAGCCCCAAATAAATCCTTGCACGACCCAACCTTCCTTCTTGTCACCTTTCTTCTTCTAACATGGGTACTCTACACAATAAATCATTAGCCGAACTTTGGTTTCCCGAACCTAATTTTGCGTCGTACGTTAATTTGTTCAGTCAATTTAAAAACGATCCTTCCTTACCAAAAATTTCGTTGAAAGATCAAATAGAGGCGTCTAGGAGAAACAGTTTGACTTTTCAACCTACTTTGTGTCGACCAAGTCCGTCTTTACCACCTACATATGTTGACACCACTTTTCCAAGTCCTGTGTAACTCCTAGGCCGATGTCCATTGCTGAGAATATTGCTAAATCTCGCAGTCGATCTTTCACCCCTCTCCACTCATCTAGTTCTAGGGATCCACACGATTATTCACCTTGTTATCCATATGTAGACCCTACCCCTGTCCTACCACCCACTTCCTACCAGTCCTACCCGACCTTACCACCCTTACTAGACACTGTTTCCACACAGCCATTAGGGAGTTTTACATATCCACACGATTTCAAATCTTTTACCGAAACCCCCTCACCACCCAAGTCTAGTTTGGAAGAGTCGTTGGAGGCTTATATTGCTGCAACAAACAAAATGGTGAGGAATGTGGAAGCGTCCATGGCCGCCCTTATGCAACCGAGTGAAACGGTAGCTAGTTTCCAACTAGCTCCAAATTTTCCAATGTATGAGGAGGCGGTTGGACAGAGAGAGAATGTGGGAGGATTTCCAAATCAAACCTACCCATACTCTCTCGAATCCAACAACTCCAATTTTCAAACATGTGTCCAAAATGATGAGTTGTGTGATTTTGTAGTGCTTGATTTGCCAGATTGTGAAGAACCCCTTTCGAGTGAAACCGCACCTAATCCTTTCGATCTTTACACCTCCACTCTAGAACCTAAATCGATAGATATCCATGCTTTTGATGAGGTGTCTAAAGAAATTGATTTTTACTTGATTGAGGATATAGACGCCGGGAATATTTCGGATGATGAACCTGTCGATTTGCTTGAAATTTTATGTTCAAATCATCATCCTGAGTTATTAAATGTTTCTCCCGAATCTCATATGCGTCTAGATTTTGATGATAATGGCATGGATGAGTTGAATATTGAGGATAGTATCGAGAAGAGTCTTGAGGATAATATTGAGGTTGAATCATTTTTTTTTGATGTGTCTGATTTTCCAATTCATCCACCTGAACCTTTAACTGTTATATCACCTTCCCTCCTTTCCATCGTTCCGACCCCGCTTGAAGACTGTGAGCTTGAAACCTTTTCCTTTGAATCTGACACAATTCTCACAGACGATGACACTTACGAGTGTTTCACTTTTTCGGACGATGTTGATGACTTACCGCCCGAGTTTGAGTCCTTTACATTTTCAGATGAGCCATCAGACTCGATTGATTATAGTAGTTTCGAACCATTAATGGAATCTTCCAAGTTCAAAACAGTTTACTACGGTGAGAAAGATACTATCCCTAATTCACTCCCTTTCTTCTCTCCTATTGTCCCGACCGTACAAATGACCGTTACGCTTTCATCTCCGATACCAAGTTCGGCGTACCCATGTTTTCTTGCGAATCTTGAGGGATTTGATCCCATTTCTCGACGAGTAGATAGGTTAGCGCAATCGCTTATAACATATCGGTCATCACATATTGCGCTAATTTATTCACTCAATTTACACCATCAAGATCGTACTCCACTTTCTTCTTCTTTTCGCCATCCTTCTCCCCCACCGAGATCATATTCTACCATTCTACTTTCCACACGGTCTCGCGTGCTTCTCATTTTTTTGCACCAACTATACCATTTCCACGATAAGATTTTTGAATGGTTGGTGCTAACTTTTGGCTTGTGCAAGGCCAAGCTTAAGTTTGGGGGAATCTTTGTATATATGTATATATTTTTTTTGTTTTCTTTTCTATAAAAAAAAAATTTCAAAACATTAAGAATATAAAAAAAATTATAAATAAATAAACAGGGGAGTGCCGGTATTTTGACCCTCTTGGTTTAGCATGACAGTGAGGACACTGTCAAGTTCAAGTTTAGGGGTATGCTCGGTACGTCTTCTTCCTTCGCATTCATTTATACATATTTTTGCATTTGCATACTTATTTTAAAACCCATAAAAATTGAAAAATTTCAAAAATTATAAAAATTATTGTATTCAATTTTGGCTAATTGACTTGAGTTTGACAAATAGGTCAACTGGCTAGGAACAACTAGATCTTAGACTTAGTGAATTAAAAACCCTAAAAATAACATTCCTTAAAGTTTAACGGTAGAAAGTATATGCCTTGTAGTTTATTTAGAAATAGGCAAATTTTGGGTTCCCTTCTTGGGCTAAGTCAAAATGAGGGAAGAGTATTGACGTTCTTATTAGAGTATAAGTTTGAAAAATAGTTCCTAGCTTAAGTCTAGATTCTGAAAACGTATGCCTTACAATTTGCACAATCACACACCTTGAAACTTGGAATAGTAGAAGAGACCTTGAAATACTCTTGTCTAAAGTCCTTAGTACGAAGAAAATAAAAAAAAGAAAAAGAAAATGTGAATAAAGAATAAAAAAAAATGGACACTGGTTTTTGTGATTACTTAAGGCTGTAAAAATAGAAAGATATTTAGCGAGGGTGCTTCATCACCTAGTGTCTTAGACCAACTGGTTTGGGAGTCACTGCTAGAGACTTGGGTGTTGCAAAACTAGGAAGTACGCTTTAAAAGTGCAAACACATTTTGTAATCGGTCGTTGGTACCTCAAGAAGTATTAACGGTCGCATGAAGGATGTGTAGGCAAAATTCAATTAAAAATTCACGTATTAATAAGTGTAGGGTTCCTAGGCACCCTAATGAGGTCTCACAAGGCATCAACCATGCCAATTTTATATTTACGGTGCCGAGAAACCCTAGACTATGGATCGTCGGCTAGATTTCTAGGCTAAACAATAAACTAGTTAACACTTAACTAAGAGATACGGAAATACAACCTTTGTAGATCCGGTCCTCCACCTCCACGGCTCCGTGATGAAGTCATCTCCGCTGTCCAAATCAAAATCCGGGCTCTAGCGTCGGCTTCATCGGAGAAAGAGCGGGCAAGGTCGTCGGCTTCGTGCCGAAGATGATCTACGTCGAGGCATCGCTAGATCAAGCTCTCACTTCACCAAGTCAAGAAACTTGTGAAGAAAACACACTCTACTACTTGGCAAGAGGTAGAGGATGAAGAAATAGGAAGTGGGTAGACTTTAGAATTGGATTTCTCACTTGTTTTCATCAATCACCATTGATGAAGCAAGCTTCTTCAAGGAAGAAGAAGATGAAGAAGATGAATATTGTTATGATAAGTTCAATTAAAATAGAAAAGAAAATCCAAACTTATCATAATACAACCATGGTTATGTGTAGAGACTAAACTCAAGTTAAGTGAATGGTTAGGTTAGGTATGAAGACAAAAATGGTGACTAAGTCAAAGTATTCATGAAGCTTCATGAATGAACAAAAGAATTCCACCATTTTTCTCTTTGCATTCTATTTTCCAAAAAGAATAAATGAAATAAATCAATGAATAAGTAAAAACCCTAATCATCCACTTAACCATAGTTTAATACTTTACAATTAACCAAAAAGCATGTATCATCAAACATGATACAATCAAGTGCACAAAATCATATCGCATATGCAATGCGCACACCCGAGTGAGAAAATCCATTTAAAGTGAACCGATACTAGTTAATGCAAAGTAATATATCATATATATAATTACACATTAAATAATTAAATCAACACTTGATTCAATGATCCGGTCATGTCGCACACAACCGACTAGTATCCTATGTATCGGTTTATCGAATCAATGCTTGAATCGATAACTAGGTTATATCGCAAACAACCAATCGATACATTTATCGCGAGAATGGAATACGGTATCACATACACGCATTATTCTCGGTCCCGCACATATCTCATATGCGCTCCTATTTCGTTTCGCTTGAGCCAGGAAACCTCTGTGTAGGACTCTAAAGACTCGTCAATACGCCGGCAGCAGATGATGATCATATCAAACACCCACAAGCCGCAAGCGGTCTGGTAAACGTAACGGCCACCCGGGTATTGAGCGATCTGAAGATCGACGAGCAAGCCCGCTCTCACTCCAGTGAATCCAACCAGTAACACTACCGTACAGTCCGGTCTGATCGTCTGATATGTCGCATATCTCGCCTAGGGGTGGTAAACGTCAGACCCCAATAGCTTGATAAGTCGTGTCGATATGAAGTCTATAACAATTCAAGAAACTACTGGTAACACTTACCAGTAAATCTCAGCAACCCTGGCCAGGGATTTCCTGTTATAGCCAATCGAACACAGCGCAACATCAACTCCCTATACCGGGAGAGACGAATCCCCTCCTATCGCTCATTGCCTCCATGTGACTCGGGACTGTACCCAAAAACCACCGTTTTGCACACCCTCTTGGACGTGGTAAGATGGAAATCAAAGCACAGTGGGAACCACACAAGACTCTATGACGATCTCGGGTCAACAGACTACTCTGTACCAGTGTCACCAGAGAACTGCCATCTGACGTGAGGTATAATACCATCTGGGAGTTCTCGGCGAGTCCGTCCAGTGTACCCAGTCTCTACTGAGCACCCGTATATCATCTCTGATGTCAAACACCAATGGATATGGGATCATCCATCGCCCATCTGTATGGGTCGAGAAGGTACACGCTAGTCTACTCTGGTATATCGATGCCCCGTCTCGATACACCCTCGACTAGGGACTTTGAAGGATGTACTTATGGACTACCATGTCCCCACTAGTATGATCCGCATCATAGTCCAGGTAGTCAAGTACACATCCTAAGGGCTTTACCAACATGTAACAGAGAGACAATCAGTATACACGTTAAGGTAAAGGGTAACCAGATAGCATACTATCATGTCGAGCAAGAAAGTCCTCCCTATATATGTCCCAGCATCCACTACAATATACATCCTATGTATAGTAATGGCCTCTAGGGCATACATATAACTAACAATAAGTACTTTGGACAACGGACAAGGGCATGATTGCTTGATTTTAATTTCCAAGTGTAGGGGTGATCTATACACACACGTGGGGATATGAATGAAGAATAGAACTTGTATCTTTACTAGAGTTGATAGAAATTCCTAAGTGGAGATGAAACCCTAGAAGGAAGACTTAAGAGATGCCGAAAACTAAGTAGGTCTACATAACATATATAATCTTAAGTTAAATAATGAGGAAGTGTGAAGAATATGGGTGGATAATTTGCGAGTCAAAAGATAATAGAATTCCTTGTTAGAAAACCTAATTGGAGAACAAAAGTCAATGGGCCGAGTTGATAGGATTTTGTGGGTGTAATCCGCTGAAAACCCTCAGGAGACAACACTCCTCCTACTAGGGACACCTAGAGGTTTAACGGCTTGTTGCACATGCTCAGTGCAATCGCGTTTCCCTACGAAAGTGCGGTTAGAATTTTAGTGAATAAAAAATAAGTTTGCTCGAGGACGAGCAAAAGATAAGTTTGGGGGTATTTGTTCATATCATAATATTGCAATTTATATTCCCCAATTCTTATTCGTTTTATAATTAAACAGGTGCTTTTGACGCATGTCTGCTGCATGTTGCAGGATACAGGTTCTTGGAGCGAATACAGTGAAAAAGACAAAAAACAATACAAAAGAGTGACTTTTGACCAACAAGTAGAAGGGTCCTAGTCAAGCCTAGATGAAGAACAATGCAAGGTCCAAAATGTCAAGGCAAACGGTTAAAAGATTGCTACAAGTTTTCACTGAAAGATCTGGAGAAGAATAAGAAGCCAAACAGAGAAAAGAATTATGGAAATAAAAAGCCCAAAGTATAAAGAACCAGCCCCGGACGTTTGGTGAGATGATCTCACCAAAGGGCCGCGGAACCGCGGCCCAAGCCCAGTAAGGCCGCGGTTCCGCGGCCATTTAAAGCCCGTGTCGGTGTATTTTTTTGGTGTCGTTGCGTCGGTGCGGGGGTTTGGATTTTTCGTGGGCAAATCTGTAATTGCATATGTGCGAATCCCGTAACCCTAAATTCTCCTGTTTACTTATAAATTGTAATCGAAAATTGTAAAACCCTATGCTTCTTTTCAATTCATGAATCCAGATCTGACAACCCTGTGTTGATGTTTGGAGAGAGCCATATGTAAGTAATTTTATTTAATTGTTCTAGTTTAGATTTTAATTCCTTGCCTTAGATGTTAGCTTTGGGAAAGGCTTTTGAGAGATGAGATCTCTCATCCCTTTCTTACCCATCACATAGAATCTATAGGACTCCATGCATACACGCACACACCGCGCCCTACGGCACCCTATCCCTCGAGGTAGCGGTGATACCGTAGTATAAAGGCCCGGTTGCGCGTGTTTTCCATGGAGGTTAGGGTAAGGATCTCTAAAGGAAGGACAAGAACCTAGAGGAAGGAACACCTTCCCGAATGGATCTAATCCCCTTTATTGATAATTACCATAACTCCTCTTAGATCCTAATTTAGGTATAGAAAGTGTTGAGATTTATTTACATTTCCAAACCATTCCTAAACCTAACCCTAGCAAGATTTAGATCTAGATTAATTTAGTTTTTAGATAGATTCAGTTTTTTAGATTTAATAATCAATCCGAACACCCTTCGGAATTAACTCGTTAGCGCGAATCGGAGATTCACAAAATCCCTGTGGACCGACCCGTACTCACCGGCTAGCTACATGCGACGCCGTTCTTGATTGCGGCTACAAATATTTTTGATCTATCTTTTAGAAAGCGCAAGCACGCTAAATCACTAAATCAACACCCACGACTAGGGACCTTGAAGGATGTACTTATGGACTACCATGTCCCCACTAGTATGATCCTCATCATAGTCCAGGTAGTCAAGTACACATCCTAAGGGCTTTACCAACATATAACTACAAGATAGTATAAAGAGACTAGTATACATGTTAAGATAAAGAGCAACCAGATAGCATACTATCATATCGAGCAAGAAAGTCATCTCTATATATGTCCAAGCATCCAATATAATATACATCATCTGTACAATACTGGCCTCTAAGGCATACATACAACTAACATGCTAATCGCTATACGTCGATCAGTGGGGGTTATACATATTTGTGATCTGTAATGTTGATGGTTTATGTATATGAATTCGTTGGATTGTCGCTGATGAATAGCCGGGGGGTTATGAGATGAGAGTTTTCTTTATCTTTCAATTCATGTAATTTGTAATTGATATAATATTATTTATATGGCCGCACATCTGGGATGAGGTTGTAGCCGCCATTGTATAATTTCTTTTACTGTTTTTGCTCCTAGGATTTACCCAAGGAGGGGGTGCACAAACTACCGGGTACCTCGATGTGCCGAGTGGCCTACTCACGTTGTTGATGGAGGTTGCTTCACTTCGGGTATTTGGCGGCTAGTTTGCCGCACCCGTAGGGGTCTAGGGTGGGGTATTGGCTATTCATCGCGACCGTGTAATCCGCTTTTCGTTACAGGCTCGTACGAAATGCGGATTCCTAGTATATCCAATGTATTCATCTGTGATCCGGAATGGCTATCATTGCATCTGACGAATGTATATATCTATATATGATATCTATTTAGACGTTGCTTATGTTTTGCATCCGCGCTAGTCCAGCCCTCGCTTTGTCGTTAGTTAAGTAACCTAACGAGTAATGACGGGGCCCCGTGGCGAATGCGGATGGCATAAGCGTACGTCTTATTTTCGTTGTTTTCTACAATGGTAGGATTAAATGATGGGACGCATTAATTTAATGCAAGAAAATAAATCAAAGTTAAAGTCGTTGGAACAATTTCAAAACCACTCGGTTTCTTTTCAAAAACAACTTTTTAAACGCGGAGCTTAAGCCACTCTTTTTAAAACCTATCAAGGTTCCATCGATTATATCAAGTTCACTACGTTCACGGTTTCGCCAAAACCATTCGTAGCCCTCCATCATTTCAGTTAAATATTCAGTAGTATTCAAGCTATGTATTTTGACCTTCGCCAAGGCATAGTGATTGGTAGCTGCTGAATATTTATCTGTAGCATAGATAGATGCGTTGGTTTAGGACAGTCGTACTACTATTTTGGCCTTCGTCAAGGGTATGTACGGGTGGGTTCAAATTAACCTGGATAATGATGGGTAAACTTGACATGTGACTTATGATATGTTGGCCTTCGTCAAGGTCATAAGAGCATGGGGCAAAAATCCACATCGGGAGTTTCAAAAGAAACTGAAACTTGCTAGCGCTGCATATCATTTGGAGTGTGATGATTCTGGTAGGATTCTTTCAGTTTTGTCATGCGATGATATTTGGATCCCGATCCTACTGTGAGTATATGCTACTCCTCGGGAAATTTCTCGCTTAACGATCAATGCTATAAACCAAGTAGATGTCTAGAAAGGTGTTAGCGGGGCTACGCCCCCAGGGAAAAGAGGTTCTTAAATTAAGGAATTTCGCGAAAGCATTGGAAAACCTCCCTCGAAGTACCGACACTAGCCTGGCTGAACGGTTAAGCAATTATTGTACGGTGAGATTGATCCCGACTAATTCTTCCTTTTCGGTTTGAGGAGGGATTCGAGAAACAGAGGGTGCCATCATGTTTACATAAATTAAAAACCAATCTAAACTTCCAAGAGCATCATGTTGAGTGTTTTCTTCTCTCTCTCTTAATTGCAGCGACCCAGTGACCACACATAGGTTACATCTAGATAATAAAATGACTGAATCTGACTGTTTTGACTGGCAAAGGTCTGTCCAGATGTCCATTGCCCATGACAAGCTAGGACACCTCTTAACTAATCAAACCCCTACCGTCTCAGGACCAGTTTCCCCTGTCACGGATATTGACATCCGTAAGAAAACGGAAAAAGACTGTGCGAAAGCCAAGTGCTTCGTGTTAGCCTCAGTTGAAGGTGCAAACCAGAGGCTGCACGAGAAGATGGACTTATTTTCTATCTTCCTCCATAACAAAGATTTATATGGAGAGCAATCTCGTATCGCAAGATATGAGACCTCGAACGAATTGCTTCAAGCGAGGTTGGCTGTCGGGTCATCTGTAGGGGGCAACGTCCTTACAGAGACCAGCTATTTTGAGCTCATGGACCTGAATACCACGTTGGAGAACGGGTCAAATACTGACTTGATTCTACAGTCTCTGCCATCTGTTTATACCCTGAAGGAAACCAGGGAAGTAGAAGGAAAGGGAAGGGCAAAAGTTTCGGGACTGGATGTAGTAAAGGAGGGACGTTCCTATTGTTACGGGAATGAACATTGGCAGAAGGATTGCAGGGCTAGAAAAGCCAGTAGCCAGGATTCGAAGCATGTTGTGGCTTCGGCTTCGGGTGTGTTTGTAGTAGAGAACTGTATGTCAGTTAACCCTACTTCCTGGGTATTGGATACCGGATCAGGATCTCACATCTGTAATTCGTTACAGGCTCTGAGAAACCGTAGGGTTATCAGGAAAGGTGATGTGACTCTCAGGGTTGCTAACGGAATGAGCATGGACGCTGAATCCGTAGGGGAATATCATCTTGGACTGACAACTGGGAAGATATTGATTCTGCGTAACTGTTTGTATGTACCAGATGCGACTTGTAATATCATATCTGTATCCTTACTTCCTAAGGAAGGATATGATTTTACTTTTGTAAGCGATGTCGTCCACATCCACCTAAATCAAGTTCTGATTGGGTCAGGTACATTAGAAAACGGGATATACGTATTGAATCAGGCTCAGATTTTCAGTGTCCAGAACACACTTAAAAGAATGTCTCCGGAATTAAATCAGGCTTTCTTATAGCATTGTAGACTGGGTCACAATAATGAGACACAGTTAACTAAGTTACATAAAGAGGGATACTTGAATTCGTTCAAGTACCAGTCTTATGCCACTTGTGAATCTTGTCTCATGGGAAAGATGACAAAGACTCCGTTCACTGGACATGGAGTAACAGCGAGCGAGCTCTTAGGACTCATACACAGTGACGTGTGTGGTCCAATGTCTACACATGCGCGAGATGGTTATTCATACTTCATTACTTTCACAGATGATTTCTCTAGGTATGTACATGTCTTCTTGATGAAGCATAAATCCGAAGCCTTTGAGAAATTTCGGGAATACAAAAATGAAGTTGAAAAACAAACAGGCAAAAGTATTAAGACACTGAGGTCTGATCGAGGTGGTGAATACTTGAGTGCCGAGTTTCAGGACTACTTAAAAGAGAATGGAATTCTCTCTCAGCTTACTCCTCAATACACACCACAGGACAACAGTGTATCGGAAAGGCGGAATCAAACTTATTGGATACGGTTCGTTCTATGATGAGTAAGGATGAATTAGCGCGATTCTTCTGGGGTTATGCACTAGAATCAGCTGCATATCTTTTGAACAAGCTTCCCTCCAAGACTATGCCTACCACACCATATCAGATGTGGTGTGGGAAGAAACCCCATCTTCAATATCTGAAGATATGGGGATGTCCAGCTTTTGTTAAAAAGCAGCATGCAGAAAAACTCGAGGCACGCTCAGTACTGTCTAAGTTTGTGGGATACCCAAAGAACTCCAGGGGGTATTTTTTCTATTATGCAGAGGAACAAAAGGTTTTTGTTTCTCGTCATGCCCAATTTCTGGAACATCAATTTTTAGAAAAAGGAACAAGTGGGAGCGTAGTAGAGCTGGAAGAAATTCCAGAGCCACAAGCTATTACTGAAAGCTTGGAAGAACCAGAAGTTTCAGGAGAACCGGACATTCCTGCACCGCTCTGCAGGAGTAGTAGGCAGTCTCATCCGCCCGAGAGATACTACAGTTTTCTCATAGACGGGGATAGAGAGGATTGCGTCATTGATCATGACGAGCCTACTAGCTTCCAGCAAGCCATTCAGAACGGTGACTCAGTAAAATGGCTGGATGCAATGCGGACCGAGATGGAGTCCATGTACACCAACAAAGTTTGGACTTTGGACTTTGCTCCAGAAGTGGTAAAACCCGTAGGCTGCAAATGGATCTTCAGAAAGAAGATTAGTGTAGATGGGCAGGTCGAAACCTATAAAGCTAGGCTTGTTGCAAAGGTTTTTCGTCAAAGACCAGGTTTGGACAATGACGAGACCTTTTCTCCAGTAGCTATGCTTAAATCCATTCGGATCCTTCTTGCCATTGCTGCCTTCCACGATTATGAGATCTGGCAGATGGACGTAAAGACGGCCTTCCTAAATGGAAATTTGGAAGAGTGCATCTATATGGATCAGCCGGAGGGATTCATTCAGAGTGGGAGCAGCGGTAAAGTGTGCAAGTTGCTCAAATCCATTTATGGACTGAAGCAGGCATCGCAGAGTTGGAACAACTGCTTTGATGATACTGTCAAAGAATTCGACTTTGTCAAAAACCCAGATGAACCATGCATTTACAGTAAGATTGTAGGGAGAACTGTGGTATTCCTCGTCTTGTACGTGGATGACATTCTCCTAATAGGAAATGATATTCCTATGTTACAGTCAGTCAACGGATTCTTGTCACAGAGGTTCTCCATGAAGGACCTGGGCGATGCCAACTACATTCTGGGGATCCAGATCTATCGTGATAGATCTAAGAGGATGTTGGGACTTTCACAGTCCAGGTATATCGACACCATACTAAAACTATTCAATATGGAAGATTCCAAGTGCGGAAATCTACCGGCTTGTCACGGAATCACCCTCTCCAAAGAGATGTCTCCCAAGACTGATTTGGAAAGGGCTCGCATGTCATCAATACCGTACGCATCTGCGGTAGGCTCTATTATGTATGCGATGTTGTATACCAGACCAGATGTAGTATACGCATTGAGCGTTGTAAGCCGGTATCAGTCGGACCCAGTAAGAAACACTGGATAGCAGTAAAGAACATTCTCAAGTACCTGAGAAGGACTAAGGAGATGTTCTTGGTTTATGGCGGAAAAGACCTCCAGATCGAGCCCTTTGCTGACTCCAGCTTCCAGAGTGACAAGGATGACTCCAAGTCCATGTCGGATTATGTCTTTACCCTCAATGGAGGGGCGGTTTGCTGGAAGAGCTCCAAGCAGGAAACCGTTGCTGACTCAACTATGGAAGTGGAGTACATAGCTGCTTGCGATGCCGCAAAGGAAGCTGTCTGGATGAAGAATTTCCTCATGGAGCTTCAGGTGGTTCCTACCATTGTTGATCCAATACCGCTGTATTGTGACAACAACGGCGCTATAGCTTTAGCGAAGGAACCTAGGTCCCATCAGAAGTCCAGGCACATTTTGAGGCGGTACTACCTGATCAGGGAGATCGTAGATCGCCGGGAGATCGAGGTTAAGAGAGTAGATTCAGAAGATAACACTGCAGATCCACTAACGAAGGCCTTACCCCAGACTCAGTTCGAGCGGCTGATCGAGATGATAGGTCTTCGATACGCCAGTATATGGGCTTAGTGCAAGTCGGAGATTGTTAGTGTATATGCCCTAAAGGCCATTACTGTATCATACTAGTTTGTATATTACTTGATGGAAGCTTGGGATATTCACATTTGTATAGACAATCTTTATCAAAATAGTAGTATGCTACTTGGTTTGTTTCTACTTCAATGTGTGTACATGTGTTTCTTTTAACATATCGCTTATACACATTAGTGGAGCCCTTAGGATCTTTGCTTGATTACCAGCGTTGTGATGGCAGTCACACTCGTGGGGGCTGGGTAATCCACAAGCACATTCTTATACAGGTCCCTGGTCGTAGGACTATCGAGACAGGGCATCGATACTCCGGAGTAGACTAGCGTATGCGCTTCTCATCCCAGCAGGGGAGACGGTCAGTCCCCCAGCCGTCAGTACGTCATACTTAAGATAGTATGCGGGTGCTCGTTAGGTTACTAGTACACTGGACAGGACTCGTCGGGAACTGATTGGTTAGTACTATACCTATCGTCAATTATCAATTCCCAGGTGACATGAGTACAGCTTAGTCCGCTGACTTGACACTGTCATTTCGCCTCGAGTGTGTTCCCACTGTACTTTGGTTACTACCCTACCACGGCTCAAACGAGTCGTGCAAACAGGTAGTAGTTGGGTGCAGTCCCGAAGCACTTGGAGGCAGTGACGGTTAGACAGGATTCGTCTCTCCCAGTATTGGGAGTTGATATCACGCTGTGTCAAGGAGAGCCATTACACACAGTCGTCCCTGGCCAAGGCAAGCGAGATACACTTGTAGGTTTCCAGTGTTATCTCAGGATGTTCTGGGCTACACTCCGACACGACTTGTACCGCTATTAGGAGACTAACATTTACCGTCCCCTAGGCCCGCCATGCGATATTCTCAGACGAACAGACCGGACTGTACGGAGACTGTCACATTCAGGCTCAGTAGGAGTTCCGATGGGTTCACATCATCAGTCTTCTTATCGGCATCTACTTGGGGGCCGTTACGCACAGCTAGTGCCGCTTGCGGTCTGTGGTTAAACCTGTTAGTTTTACGTATGCCCTAGAGGCCAGTATTGTACAGATGGTGTATATTATATTGGAAGCTTGGACATATATAGAGATGACTTTCTTGCTCGATATGATAGTATGCTATCTGGTTGCTCTTTATCTTAACATGTATACTGGTCTCTTTATACTGTCTCATAGTTACATGTTGGTAAAGCCCTTAGGATGTGTACTTGACTAACTGGACTATGATGCGGATCATACTAGTGGGGACATGGTAGTCCATAAGTACATCCTTCAAGGTCACTAGTCGTGGGTGTATCGAGACGGGGCATTGATATACCAGAGTAGACTAGCGTATACCTTCTCGACCCATACAGATGGGCGATGGATGATCCCATATCCATTGGTGTTTGACATCAGAGATGATATATGGGTGCTCAGTGGAGACTGGGTACACTGGACGGACTCGCCGAGAACTCCCAGATGGTATTATACCTTACGTCAGATGGCAGTTCTCTGGTGACACTGGTACAGGTTAGTCTGTAGACCCGAGATCGTCATAGAGTCTTGTGTGATACCCACTGTGCTTTGATTTCCACCTTACCACGTCCAAGAGGGCGTGCAAAACGGTGGTTTTTGGGTACAGTCCCGAATCACATGGAGGCAATGAGCGATAGGAGGGGATTCGTCTCTCCCGGTATAGGGAGTTGATGTTGCACTGTGTTCGATTGGCTATAACCGGAAATCCCTGGCCAGGGTTGCTGAGATTTACTGGTAAGTGTTACCAGTAGTTTCTCGAACTGTTATAGACCTCATATCGACATTACTTATCGAGCTACTGGGTCTGACGTTTACCACCCCTAGGCAAGATATGTAACATATCAGACGAACAGACCGGACTGTACGGTAAGTGTTACTGGTTGGATTCACAGGAGTGTGAGCGGGCTTGCTCATTGTTCTTCTGATCGCTCAATACCTGGGTGGCCATTATGTTTAGCAGACCGCTTATGGCTTGTGGGTGTTTGATATGATCATCACCTGCTGCCGGCGTATTGACGAGTCTTTAAAGTCCTACACAGAGGTTTCCTGGCTCAAGCGAAACGAAATAGGAGCGCATATGAGATATGTGCGGGACTGAGAATAATGCGTGTATGTGATACCGTATTCTATTCTCGCGATGAATGTATCGATTGGTTGTATACGATATAGCCTAGTTATCGAATCAAGGATTGATTCGATAAGTCGATACATTGGATATTAGTCGGTCATATGCGATATGACCGGATCGTTAAATCAAGTGTTGATTTAATGATTTAATGTTTAATTATATATTTTATATATTACTTTGCATTAACTGGTATTGGTTCACTTAAGATGGATTTTCTCACTTGATGTGCACATTGTTTATATGATATAGTATTGTGCACTAGTTTGTATCATGTTTGATGATACATGCAAACTTAGGTGTATGTTTATGTTAAACCATGTTTAGGTTAATGGTTAGGTTTTATATTTGTTTTATTTATTTTCTTTAATTCATTTTTGGAAAGATAAAAGAAATGGTTGCTTGTTTTGTTCTTTTCTTGAAGCTTCTTGAAGCTTTGACCATTTTTGTTTCTTTCCTAAACCTAATCATTCACCTAACCCTAGTTTATTCTCTACACTTGTTAAACTAACCCAAGGTTGCATAATGATAAGAATCACTTTATTTTCTATTATTAATAATTCTTATCATATTCTTTCTTCTTCTTCTTCAAGAAGAAGAAAACTTGCTACCTTCAATGGTGCCATGGGAAAAAGAGTGAGAAATCCAAATCCAAAGTGAACCCACTTCCTATTTCTTCATCCTCTACCACTTGCCATGTAGTATAGGGTGTTTTCTTCACAAGTTTCATGACTTGGTGATGTTGGAGCTTGATCTTGAGTTACCTCGACATAGATCATTTTCGGCATCGAAGTCGACGACCTAGCCTGATCATTTCTCCGACGAAACCATCGCCAGAGTCCGGGACCCGATGATCGCAGCGGAGGGACGTCAACACTGAGCTAAAGAAGTGGAGGACCGGATCTACAAAGGTTGTATTTCCATTCACTTAGCAATAAAGATGTTTAATTGTATGTTTCGCCTTTGCCTCTAGTTATCGATCTATCATTAGGGTTTCTCGGCACACGAAAAATTTGATTTTGCCATGGTTGATCAGTGGTCGAACCTCTTGAGTGTGCCTAGGAACCTTACATTGGTATCAGAGCCTAGCTAGAGCCTTAGACGATGTGTAGACGATGTTAGAAGTCCGATCGAACCCGAAACCGTAGTTTAAGACCACTCTCTGTACATTTTCTGAAAATGTGGATTTTTCCAAATTAAAAATAGCCAAAAAATTCAGCAGGGTTTTGTAGGAATTACTGTGAAATTCGTGGGCCCAATTCTATTAAACCGCCGCGAAACCGCGGCTGTACCCTAGCTTGGACGGCGGTTCCGCGGCAATACAGTGGCTTTTTCCTCCTCTGTTTGCACAGTAATTTCTATATTTAATTCTCTATCTTCTGGGTAATTTTAATTTATACTAAACAGTTGAGTTTTCTGGGTTGTATTGGGGACTCGGTGTTTCGATCGGAAAGTTCAACTCCGTCTATGTGTTTTCCGGGTAATTTAGAATATGTTGAAAAGTTCGACCAGATATAAATACCCACTTTTTCCCCCTGCCGGGAAATTTCCAATTGTTGGATTTTTCCGTTGTTTGAGAACGTTCGAAGTAGTGCAAGTAACACGATGGTCCCTCTAGAAGACAACAAATCGTAACTCGATTATGTGACCGTCTTGAACTGCCCTTTGAACCTTAGGGTTTGGGGCAGTACGGCGTGCCACATGTGAGGCGTTGGCTTGACCCTTCTACGGCTGGACCGTTGGTACTGAGGTATGAAGTGAATGTTTTTAAACTTATTTCATGTGTTGAGCTGTTTCGGCAAAACTTGGGCGTTTGATTGTTCGATCGGAAAGTTTAACATTTTCTATTTTATCTGGAATCTGATACAATATTTGGAATCCACAAGTAGTTATGAGATAACTGATTTGAATGTTATAAACACAGCACTTTAGTCTCACTTGATCGGTTGCCACGGAATTTTGATGTGATCAAAAGTCCGTCGCAATCACGTAGCGTACGCGGATACTCGCCGGGTAAACTTAATAGACAGCTACACCCCATAGCCCCGACCAAGTGACTGTAGGAGAACCCCGTCGCCGAAAGCATCCGTTCGGGTGCTTGCGGCAGCGGTGTTCCGCCTTAGTGCACTTCGTCGACGGTATCGGGGGTGCGGCCGCCTACTAAAGTTTGCGACGAGCATTCGATCAGGATATCGAGAATCTTGTTGAATTTCCCGACTTGATATTGAAAAGTGTTTTCGATAATGAGACTAAAATGTGGGGTTTATAATTGTTAGGCATGCGATGTTTAAGGAATTCATTTGATTAGGCATGCGATGTCTAAATAGGTTGCGGATTCCAACTGTTGTAGTTTTACACTTTCTTTTCTGCGACCGTAAGTGTAATATGTGATATCGCCGGTTTCGTTGCTATATGTCAACGACAATTGGGATGAGCATATTTACTTACGTTGATGACATGTGATGTTATGTGTTGCTGGATATGTTATATTGGATCGTCGTGTTCGAATAGCCGGGGTTTTTTTTATGTGAGATGAGTGTTTTCGATTTTCATTCATGTAAAAACTTGTATGTAATATTCTTTTATTGGAGCACTTCCAGGTTGCGGAAGTTGTCACCATTTGTATATTATTTACTTTTCCGCACTAGGATAGACCCAAGGAGGAGAGCACAAGTAACCGGGTTCTAGGGTCCAGTGGGAGACCAACTCGAGGAGTCGAGTCCGGGTCTCCTAACCCTAGAATTGGTAGGGTTTCTTGCCGCTCTCGTAGGAGTCTAGGGGTGTGGGTTTGGCTATTCATCGCGACTGTGGAATCCGTATTTTCTATTGTTGGCTAAATACTAAATACGGACGTCCTAGTATATCCCACATTATATCTATGTTTCTGCTGCGATATCTGTGATGTGATCATTTGATATGTTCTGATGGATACAGTATATAGTATATATAATATATTATATAGACGTTACTTATGTTTTACACCCGCACTAGCCCTGCCCTGCTCTGTCGTTAGTTACCTAACCTAACGGTGCACGAGGGGACATCGAGGCGAATGCGGATGGCATAAGTGTACGTCGTATTTATCTGTGATGTTTAGGTGACTTAAATGATGGGACTTCGTTAATGTGATTAATGAAAGAAAAGAAACCTAAAAGATATTGTAGAATCAAATTTTCAAATAAAAAGGGTAGCTACAGTTTTGCTTTGCACAGCGGTATATATTATATACCCTGCACCTTATTCGATGGGGAAAGAGCCGAGATCCCTTCACCGGGAGTGACCTCTTTAGCAAAACTGGCAGATGCTACAACACTCAGTTTGACTTTTGACTGCTTTTAGAGTTTTGCTTTGCATAGTGATATATATGATATGTCCTGCACCTTATTCGATAAGGAAAGAGCCGAGATCCCTTCACCGGGAGTGACCTCTTTAGCAAAACTAATAAAAGGCTCAAAATCACTCGATTTCAAAATTTCACTTGATTCTACAACGATATCAAGTTCATTACGCATAAGGTTTTCAGAAAAACCTGTCGTAGCCCTCCGTCATTTCAGATAAGTCCTGTTAGTATTCGTGCTGCGTTTGTTGACCTTGTCAAGGCGCAGTGTGCGGTAGCTGACCAGTATTTTTCTGCTTATGCATATGATGCTGATTAGATTAGGGTAGTCGTACGGCCTTGTTGACCTTGTCAAGGGTCGTGCGGGTGGGTTTAATTCAATCAAGAAGTGACGGGTTGAACTTGACTTACGGTCTATGGTTTGTTGACCTTGTCAAGGTCATAGATCGTTTGGGGCAAAATATTATCGGGAATTTCAAGTGTTGAAATTTGCAATGAGATTGCATACCTTCTATGAGATAGTTGGATCCCGATACCCGCTGCAAGTAAGAGTTACTCCTGGAAGAGTTTTACACATTACAATTAGCCGATCAAGTAGGTGGCTAGAAAGGTGTCAACGAGGTTACGCCTCTGGGAAAACGAGGTTTTACATTAATTAGGTTCGTGCGAAAGCATGGGAGACCTCCCTCAAAGTACCGACCCTGGCCTGGCTAAAAGATTGTAGAACTTGTAGCGTGTAATTAATCCCGGCTAGTCTTTCCTTTTGAGGTTTGAAGGAAGATTTGATAAAAACAGTGGGAGCCATCCTGATTAGATAAAATAATAACCAATCTGATCTTGCAAGAGCGCACGCAGAGTGTTTTCTTCTCTCTCTCTCTCCAGGTAGCGATGATATCACGCCTTAATCAAGATAATAGAACGGATATATTGACTGAACCCGCTTGATATACTGAGCTGGGAAACGTTGGTCCCGCACCAACTTATAATTGTTATAAGACAGAGCAGGAAATTGGGGATTACCAGAATTCCCGTGCCGCCCAAACGAAGAAAGTGCATACCGATGCATCATCTTCGGGTGTGTTCATTATAGAGAACTGTTTCTCAATATCCTCTACGTCCTGGGTATTTGATACCAGATCAGGATCCCAGATATGTAATCTGTTACATAGGGCTACAGAAAGATAGAGAACTGAGAACGGGTGATAAGTTTCATGAGACAGAAAACGGTGCAAGTGTTGCAGCCAAGTCTGTTGGTCACTATCACCCTGTATTGACAGTACATTGATTCTGAACGAATGTTATTAGATACCGAACCTGATATACAGAATCATATCAGTCTCTTTATTAGTAAAGAAATGATAAAATTTTGTATTGTTGGATAATGTTTTGAACATTTCCTATATCAAAAGTTGATCGGTTCAGGAACGTTATCTAAAAGCATTGATGTTCTAAATCAAACTACAGTTCTTAGTATACAGAACACACACAAGAGGAAGAGTTCAGAATTGAACGATTCCTTCTTGAGGTATTGTAGACTAGGTCAGATCAATGTGACCCGACTAGCTAAAGTTACATTTAGATGCATATTTAAATTAGTTTGAAATTACATCTTGTGAAACTTGCCAGTCATGTCACAGAGATAAAATGACCATAGCTCTGTTTACTGAAAACAGAGAAAGAGTTAATGAACTCTTGGGATGATACATGTTGATGTATGTAGGTCCCCTGTCTACACATGCCAAGATCGGTTCTTTGTACTTCATTACATTCTCTGATAATCTCTTTAGATTCAGACATATGTTCCTGTTGAAACACAAGTCCGAACCTTTTGAGATATTCACAGAATATAAGTTAGAAGTAGAGAACCAAAACGGGTATAAGTATTATGTCCTTTGATGTGATCAAGGAGGAGAATACTTGAGCACGGAATTCTTGGACTTTTCTAAAGGAGAATGAGATTCTCTATCAGCATTACTCCTCCATATACACCACAGCACGTCGGTGTATCGGGACGGAGCAATCACACCCTATATGATAAGGTGTGCTCTATGATGAGTACTAATGAGTTACCTATTTCCTTTTGGGAGTTATGCACTTGAGAAGCTGCATACCTATTGAATAGGGTTCAAATCAAATCAGTTACCTACCACTTCATATATGATATGGAAAAGGAATAGCCCATATCTTAAGTTAGTTAAGATTTGGGGTTGGTCAGCCTATGTCTAAAAAGCAAAATCTGGACAAGCTCGAGGCAAGATATGTTATGTAGAACTGGAAATGTTCTAGCTATACAAACTGCAGCTGATGATTTGACAGAACCAAAGGATTCAATAGTTACCAACGAAACTCAGCCTCTCCGCCGATCTAGTAGGGTTCCTCATCTGCCTGAGAGATACTTCGCTTTCTCGATGACAGTGGGAGCGAGGAATGCATCATGAGATGATGACCCAACTAGTTTCGAGCTGGCCATCAGGAGTGGGACTCTATAAGAATGGCTGGATGCTTAGCGATCTGAGATGGAATCCTTATACACCAACAAAGTATGGACTTTGGTTGCTTTGTCTGAAGGGTTAAATCCCCATCAGGAGCAAGTATATCTTGAGAAGATTACTTGGTGTAGATGGAAAAGTTGAGACTTTCGAAGCTAGACTTGTTAAAGGTTTTCGTCATCGACCAGGTGTGGAAAATGATGAAACCTTTTCCGGTAGCTATGCTTAAGTCCATACGGATCCTACTTGCCACGGCTACATACCATGACTACGAAATCTGGCGGTTGGGTGCCATGACTGCTTTTCTAAGTGATGTTTTAGAAGAGTGCATCTATAAGTACACAGCCAGAGGGCCTCGTAGAGAGTGGGAGCAGCGGAAACGCGAGCAAGATGTTTTATGTAATAAAGCAGGCATCGCGGAGTTGGAACGTCTGTTTTGATGTGTTAGTCAAAGAGTTTGACATCATCAAAATGGTAGATGAACCTTGTATAAACAAAAGGGTAGTAGGGAGTATGGTGGTGATCCTCATAGAGTACGTGGATGACATACTCTTGATAAAAAAGGAGTTTCCTATGCTACGCTCGGTCAATCTCCGCTTATCACAAGGGTTCTCCATATAGGATCAAAGTGATACCTCCTAAATCCTGGGATTTTGGATCAATGAGATAGATCTAATTGGATGTTAGGATACTCAATAGTTGTAGTGAGATGGTATCAGTTGATCCTGGGGAGAATCACTGGAAAAGTTCCAGAGTGATAAGGACGACTGAAAGTCAGTCACAGGCATTGTCTTTAGCCTCAGTGGAGGGACGGTATGTTGGAAGAGTTCCAAGCTAGATATCGTGGCAAACTAGACGATAAAGGCTGGATACATCGCTACTTAAGATGCTACCAAAGAGGAAGTCTGGATGTATATTTGTTCATGAGATGAACTTAGTTCCTCCCATTGTGTGACAATGAAGTTGTGCCTTATGCCAAGGAACGTCCGTCCCATCAGTGATCCAGACATATTCTAAGTAAGTATCACCTGATCATGGAGATGGTTGATCTCCAAGGAGATCAAGGTTAGGAGAGTAGACTCAGAGGACAACGCGGCGGATCCACTCACAAAGGCCTTTTCCCAGAGAGAGACTTTTATGGGATGGTTGAGTATGAGATACTGCAACCACTGCTATAGATGGCCCTAGTGCAAGTGGGAGATTGTTAGTTGCATGTATACCCTAGAGGCCAGTATTGTAGAGATGATGTATATTATATTGGATGCTAGGACATATATAGAGATGGCTTTCTTGCTCGATATGATAGTATGCTATCTGGTTGCTCTTTATCTTAACATGTATACTTGTCTCTTTATACTGTCTCATAGTTACATGTTGGTAAAACCCTTAGGATGTGTACTTGACTACCTAGACTATGATGCGGATCATACTAGTGGGGACATGGTAGTCCATAAGTACATCCTTCGAGGTCCCTAGTCGTGGGTGTATCGAAACGGGGCATCGATATACCAGAGTAGACTAGCGTATACCTTCTCGACCCATACAGATAGGCAATGGATGATCCCATATCCATTGGTGTTTGACATCAGAGATGATATACGGGTGCTCAGTGGAGACTGGGTACACTGGACGGACTCGCCGAGAACTCCCAGATGGTATTATACCTTACGTCAGATGGCAGTTCTCTGGTGACACTGGTACAGGTTAGTCTGTAGACCCGAGATCGTCATAGAGTCTTGTGTGATTCCCACTGTGCTTTGATTTCCACCTTACCACGTCCAAGAGGGCATGCAAAACGGTGGTTTTTGGGTACAGTCCCGAATCACATGGAGGCAATGAGCGATAGGAGGGGATTCGTCTCTCCCGGTATAGGGAGTTGATGTTGCACTGTGTTCGATTGGTTATAACCGGAAATCCCTGGCCAGGGTTGCTGAGATTTACTGGTAAGTGTTACCAGTAGTTTCTCGAACTGTTATAGACCTCATATCGACACGACTTATCGAGCTACTGGGGTCTGACGTTTACCACCCCTAGGCAAGATATGCGACATATCAGACGAACAGACCGGACTGTACGGTAAGTGTTACTGGTTGGATTCACAGGAGTGTGAGCGGGCTTGCTCCTTGTTCTTTTGATCGCTCAATACCTGGGTGGCTGTTACGTTTAGCAGACCGCTTACGGCTGGTGGGTGTTTGATATGATCATCACCTGCTGCCGGCGTATGGACGAGTGTTTAGAGTCCTACACAGAGATTTCCTGGCTCAAGCGAAACGAAATGGGAGCGCATATGGGATATGTGCGGGACCGAGAATAATGCATGTATGTGATACCGTATTCTATTCTCGCGATGAATTTATCAATTGGTTGTATGCGATATAACCTAGTTATCGAATCAAGGATTGATTCGATAAGTCGATACATTGGATATTAGTCAGTCATATGCGATATGACCAGATCGTTAAATCAAGTGTTGATTTAATGATTTAATGTATAATTATATATTTGATATATTACTTTGCATTAACTAGTATTGGTTCACTTAAGATGGATTTTCTCACTTGATGTGCACATTGTATATATGATATAGTATTGTGCACTAGTTTGTATCATGTTTGATGATACATGCCAACTTGGGTGTATGTTTATGTTAAACCATGTTTAGGTTAATGGTTAGGTTTTATATTTGTTTTATTTATTTTCTTTAATTCATTTTTGGAAAGATAAAAGAAATGGTTGCTTGCTTTGTTCTTTTCTTGAAGCTTTGACCATTTTTGTTTCTTTCCTAAACCTAACCATTCACCTAACCCTAGTTTATTCTCTACACTTGTTAAACTAACCCAAGGTTGCATAATGATAAGAATCACTTTATTTTCTATTATTAATAATTCTTATCATATTCTTTCTTCTTCTTCAAGAAGAAGAAAACTTGCTACCTTCAATGGTGCCATGGGAAAAAGAGTGACAAATCCAAAGTGAACCTACTTCCTATTTCTTCATCCTCTACCACTTTCCATGTGGTATATGGTGTTTTCTTCACAAGTTTCATGACTTGGTGAAGTTGGAGCTTGATCTTGAGTTGCCTCGACGTAGATCATCTTCGGCATCGAAGTCGACGACCTAGCCTGATCATTTCTCCGACGAAACCATTGCCAGAGTCCGGGACCCGATGATCGCAGTGGAGGGACGTCAACACGGAGCTTAGGAAGTGGAGGACCGGATCTACAAAGGTTGTATTTCCATTCACTTAGCAATAAAGTTGTTTAATTGCATGTTTCGCTTTTGCATCTAGTTATCGATCTATCATTAGGGTTTCTCGGCACAAGAAATATTTGATTTTGCCATGGTTGATCAGTTGTCGAACCTCTTGAGTGTGCCTAGGAACCCTACAAAACCCACTGCCAGCGTAGTGTCGAGTTTTTAGAGTCTTACACAGAGAGCTATTCGCCTTTGGGCAAAAAGGGTAGAGGTCGCATGGTTTTGTGACAGGGTTCATTCACATCCGCGCACTTGTGCACGTTTGGTGTCCGGACAGTTATTACTAGCAGACTTTGGTTTAAGCCAGATCTTAGTATACGTTTTGGGATTGGTTTTATCTCATTGTATTCGTGTTTCTCGGAACAGGAATGCGGGTGTGTATGCACAGTTGACAGAGACAGATGCTGAGGATCTCTTTGTATTCGTGTTCCTCGGAACACGGATGCGGTGTGTATGTACAGTTGACAGAGACAGAGGCAAAGGATTCTCATTAGGGTTGTTGACTGTTGACATTTTCTAAATCCTAATGAGAATAAGAAATATGATTAATAATAATATTTATTAAGTATTAGTGTGCCATGGTTGGGTTGAAAGTTTGAGTTTGTTGACTTTGTTGACCGGTTGACTAGCTTGGACTTGTTGACCATCATCATTACAATGGCTATCATTTCATGGCTATGACTTTTGCTTGCTTGTTATTCTTTACAAAATGAGTGCATGAAATGATAATGCCATTGAAATGAACCATCACAAAAATACTCAATTAGTATTATTATCATGATTATTTGGGATTATGAGAGGATGGTGAAAAAAGTCTTGTTCATTCTATCTTATTGATTCTCTCTCATCCTCAAGCTCTCTCTCTTCCTCTTGCTCTCTCTAGCTCATGGTTCTATTGTCTCCTGAGTTGAGAAACAAGAACCATAGAGATAAAACCCAAAACACTTCTCTACTCATCCTAGTGTACAAGGTCCAGCAAGACAAGTATTCTAGTTTCCTCTAGATTGAGGTTGGAGCCAAAGGTAGAAGCTTTCAGGTGGATCTATCTTCGGCACAAGGAGACGACGAGGTTAGGCTGATCCGATCACCACAAGGAGTCGAAGAGAAGGAGTTCAAGTTAAGGTATAACCCCTAAGATAGTAGTTAAACTCTTAGTTAGGTTGTTAGATAGTTTGTTTAGCAAAGATCCGTTTTTAGAGTCCATGTTACCTCCATCGAAAAATTCGTTTTTCATCATTTCCGCAAACCTAAAGAACCGGGGACGGGTAACGTGGACTTAAAGTTTAGATGTAAATTAGACCCTCCATGTATGCAGAATTGACCAATTTGGCCTACGATAAAATCTGGGAGCACATTGGGGTGTTTTGGCTATGATTTCCGTATTTTGAAATGTTAATTCTTGATATTTGGATTTGTATTTGGTTGTTGGATGTTTGTACATCGACAACAGGGGTTGTTTGATTGTTTTTGCATGTGTAGGCCATAGGTTCTAACCTATGAGTGCACCGTGCACCATATCGGTTTTCCGGATTCGATTTTAATACGTGTTGCGATTGTTTATCATTGTAGGTACCATCGCGTGGATTCCGAGACGACGGAGCGTGGCGTCATCGATTTCGGCGAGCGAAGACCAGGTGAGTGGATCTATATCCACATGGGAAGTCGGGTGGATGGCGTATAGCACCCCCGCAAAGTTTTGGTGGAAACCGATTTGTAGCTTATGGTTAAGAAAACCTAGACTTAGAAACTAGGGTTACAGTTAAATGATAGAGATGAAGTCTTGTTAGAAACTAGAGGATAGTTAGAAGTGTTATGTTACTACTACCATAGGATGACGTTTACCGATATTGCCGTTAGGGTACTGTAGGACTAGATAGTCGCTGTAGATGCGTCATCCGAACCATACCTTTTTCTAAACCGAAGAATCATATGTATCTTTTAAATATATATCTTGAGGGATGTTATGAATTTTTAAATGATATCTTTTTCTTAAAAACACCGTAACTCCTATTTCCAAAACTACGATTCGCTTCTTTTAAAATCTGCTTGTATGGTTCGAGTGTGTATGTTAGATTAGATACTTTACTTAGTAGAGATAGAATGTTTATGTAAATTCGATTTGATGTGTGATATAAATGCGATGGAAGAATATAAGACGGATGTGATAATATGATGATATGATGATATGTTGGTATACGGATGCGAGTCGATCGAGATGATTTATACCCTGCCGGTCCCCTGATATGAGATTATTACGGATGTGACCTGGGACATAGGTATATATATATATATATATATATATATATATATATATATAGAATGTTGTGAATCATGGATGATAGGCCGCACGTGATATTAGGCCGTACCCTCATTTGTCATATAGGATTATAGGATCCCAATTAGCTTAATGCCGCCGTATGATGATTTTCCGTGCGTGATGACTTGACTTGATGATTGATCCTTACCCTTGACTAGAGGTTGTCGTACGATGGATTATACCATAAGCGATGTTGTTCGGCTGGATGCCGATTGATAGATTTCCCCAACTCGGTCATATTAGATACGTATACCCATCAGCATTTGCATATGATTTACATTATGTTGCATTCATATTATTTCCATTGCATTGCTTATACCTGTGCTAGTACACTTGCACCATTATCGATGATGCGTATGTTACATGCACACAGATTTGCCGGCTTACACACTTCATCATCGATAATTGACATGTCACTACACAGCAGGTCTGCTGCATCATGATATATACATTGATATATTCGTACTTGCGCATATACATATTGTCCCTACATAGATAGCTGATTTTATTGGGAGGTTGGGAACCGCAGGATATATTTTAAAAACTGGAATCATTTAAAAGAGCGGTTTTCCCTTAGTATGTCATATCACTGTTCCATGTTGCATGATATATTGATATGCTTACATTTCTGTTATATGTCGCATACATCATGCTTTACGCTTTTACGCATTGAGATATGTTGTTTTCATGAGATTTCTGGATTTGAGAACCGTGGCTATTTCAAAAGAAAGCATGTATTGTTTTAAAAACCCAGTTTCTCTTGATATGATATTTCAGTGTGTCCACCATGTGTTTTCTCGGTTCTGAGAGTGGCATGTGAAACCCGATACGGTGAGCGGTAGGCACCATCTGCGGGTACATGGTAGACCCGGTGAGGTACCCCGGGGCAAGAAGACTTGTATATGTTAGATGGTGAGCCCGGCAAGGGAGCACTACCAACCGGTGATAGTATTTAGACTCGGCGGTTATCCGGAGGATACCGACCAGAGTAGCGAGATGGATATGAGGGCCGACCAGGGTGTGCGGCGCCTGAGGGCCGATCTGAGGATGCGGCGCCTAAGATATATGAGGATTTACGTGTCGATGCTGGACATGGTTTTCATGATGTTTCGAGTGTCGATTCTGGACACTCAGGTTCCATGATGTTGAGGTGTCGCGAGGGACAAATGTTGATTTATATCCTCACATTTTCATGCAAATGCTTTTATGATATTTACATGCATGATGTTGTTGTGTAGGTGGTTGACACGTGGACGAGATCCACATGCATACATACATTGATTATATGGGCAAACGAGACCCACTTGCATACATACTTTGATTATATGGGCGGACGAGACCCACTTGCATACATGCATTGACTATACTGTTGGATATTATACACATGCTTGTAGACATTGGCTACCTCTTTGGCACATATACTGACCCGATCACCCTAGATATCATAGTATTACCCTTTATGATATAGTTGACCTAGGAGTCGTTGTTTATTCGATTTCTATCTGTTGATATTTTTCTACTCACGAGTTGGCAACTCATCCCTGTTGTGCCACAGTTCTTGCAGGTTGACCGCTTGGATCAGTTGCGGCTTCGCTGGCACACAGTTGCATTCGGGTGTTTTGCAATGGTAGGTGGGACATTTGTATCGTACCCACTCTTGTATCTATATTTCATACTGTATCTAGTTAACTCCATCAATCAAAATTTATAATTGTATAAGTAATGAGACTTAGTGGGATTGTGGTTGCGAGACTTAGAGCGAGGGGTTTTCCGCTACTTATGATTTATATGTCTTGCTTTTCTGTATCTTTTGTGGTGAACTTCGCCGTTGGGCGTCGTATACTTATATATATTGTTTTGCGTGGTTGTGATCCGCCGTTTGGCGAAGAGCTAGCTCCCGCTTGGGGATTGCATTATCATTATTATGTATTTGTGGTTTTTGGATCAAAATATACAAAGGAGGTGCTGCCAAAATTTTTAAAAGACGAAACATATTTTCAAACTAGTAAATTTCACTTGCATCATTCATGTTCCTTTTCTATGCATTAAGAAAACTTGATTTCATTATACCTTTATTTCAAAACCTCATCTCCTTTACTTTTCTTAAAAAGGTTTAGATTTCTGGGTTTTCAGTTTACTTGAATTCCGTTATGCCTTCAGACGTTGCGTGATTCAAGTGCTGGTCACGAGCTAATATTTCGGGTCGTGACAAAGTTGGTATCAGAGCACTAGGTTTAACCTTTGTTCGAGTCTACGTTTGACTATGCGGAGTCTGGGGCGGGTATGTATTTCGGAACCTAGGCTTGACCTTACGGAACTTAGACTTGAACGGGGGAGGTGTTAGACCCGAACTTTCGTTTCATAGGCTGACCCTGATTAATGGAGTAGGTAGCTTTAGTAGAGTGACGTACCGTACGTATGTTCCGCGGCATATTTACGATACGATACTCCACTTAAGAAGCCTTAGGATGTACATATTTTTGAGACCAGTGATTCTCTTCGTATCCTTCATTATACATCCATTTGTGTAACATTTCAAAATAATAAAATATTATTTTGGGAATTTTTATAATTTAATATTATTTTAAAGAATATTTTAATATTTCGGTATAATTAAATACAAATAAATGGGCGAAATTTTGGAAAAATTATGGAAAATTCCAAAATAGGGTATTCTATGGGATTATGCCATTTTAAAGTTTTTGTGATTATTTTGACACTAAGTTAGTGCTAATCGCGATTAAAAATCGCTAATCGGATTTTGGGGTTGTTTTGTGCAAAACATGCACATATAATTTTTTTTTCTACACTTGCGTTTTAGTTTCTACCATGTTGTTTGGGTTTACTATTTGAGTGAGAAAGGATTTAGTGAAGAAAAGAAATAAGAAAAAGAAAAGAAAATAGGTATGGTGAGAGAGAGGGTAGGTGAGGGTGTTGACTTAGCCTTTTTCCTCTCATTTCTTCATCACATTTCTCTCTCCCTCTCCTTCATTGCTGCTACTGCTCCTGCTCCCTCTTCTCCCTCCCTTCTTCAAGTCTCAAATCACCATTAAAACAACACCAAAACACCACTCTCATTTCATTAAATGTGTGCACGAGCTCGAGATCTACACATTAGACCAAGGAAGCAAGGATTTTGGCCACTAGGGGCAACTCAAGAAAATTCTTGAGTTGCCAAATGAGGTAATTACTGAACCCTTAACTTAGTTTTAACATTACCTATACCCCTATGTAAAAATTGAATCGATATCGGGTGATGTTGTGGACTTAAGGAAGACCAAGTTAGGGTTTGAGAGAATTGAGTTGTGAAATTGAGATCAGTAGAGGCCACCCCAACATCCTAGTGCTTGAATTATGACCCAAAACAAAGACTTGAAACCCGGAATAAGGATTTAGAGACCCCGACATCGGATAAATGTGTGATTTGTGAGGGTATTTTGGAATCTGGAGCAACCCGGGGCCACTAGAATTGATTTTGGGATTACTTGGAGTCCGGCAGACACCTAGGAAGCTACCACAGAGACCCGAGCCCCTAACTCCAACCCCAGGCCGCAGATATATTCATTCTGACCGCAATTTGCGGCCAGATCAGGGAAATTGGGTCCCATGATTGATTCATAGCTCCTTTTGCACTAAAACAGACCCCTCCTATATGCAGTTTTGGCTAATTGTCACCTGGGGAAAATCTGGGAGCATTTTGGTGTGTTTTAGGCGATGTTTTCCGTATTTTAAAATGCACTTTCTTTATATTTGGATTTGTATTTGGTTGTTGGGTGTTCGTACATCGACAACAGGGATTGTTTGATTTATTTGCATGTTTAGGCCATAGGTTCCAACCTATGAGCATACTGTGCGCTGTATCGATTTTCTGCCTCGATGTTAATACGTATTGCGGCTGTTTATTATTGTAGGTACCCTTGCAAGGATTTCGAGGCGAAGAAGCACGGCGTCATCGATTTCAGCGAGCGAAGACCAAGTGAGTAGATTATATCTACGGGGGAAGTCGGGTGGATGGCGTATAGCACCCCCGCAGTCCGTGGTGATGTATACGAATACGTATACACACATATATTTATTATATGTCCTTTGAGATTATTGATGATAAGATGGATTGGTTTAGTGTAGTGCGAAACCCTAGAGTAGGGGTTGCTCCCATACACACACGCACGTACACACTTGCATACATACTTTATTTCGCATGGGTATATGGGAATATATGTTTGTATGTGTTCACATGGGTATGGGACTATGTGTACATATACTGGATTATGGATAGTGCTTGGGGTGTGGGTTGAGTCGATGTGATTCGATTTGAGGCCGAGAGATCGGCGATTTGACAGGATTCGTATGGGAGATACGACAGGATGCTTTAGCGGGCCTTTGGGCATGTGTTTTACCCAGCATTCATACTTATATAGATGGTATCGATTGTACTAGACTTAGATCTGTACCTTAGATTATGTGATATGATGGTAGTGATACCTGATATGTGATGAGATAATGTGATATTGACCCGTACCCAGCTATTGGGATGCCCTACGATGATTTACCGTACGAGCCTATATTGATGATAGATCCGCGCTCATGACTCGAGAACATTATATCGTTTGTGATACTATTGAGGCAGGATCACTGACTAGTATATATATATATATATCAACTCAGATGTAGGTGGTTTCATACCCCTCTTGTTTAGATTACTTAGTAGACATTAGACTAGACCCGAGTCATACTTATTTCAAAACTAACGAATCGGGGATATTTTAAAGATAGGCAAAAAAGGATTCAACGGGTATTTTCAAACGAAGCATCTTTTCTTAAAACACCGTAGCCCTTATTTTATTAAAAAAAAACCGATTCGTCTTGTTTCAAATGTCAAGGTTGCATGATATATTTAGTGAGGTAGATTCCTTACTGTTGCGTTGATTATTCAATTCCGCATATTCATGCTATTTGAATTGCATCGCTTGCGTTGTTGATATATTACAGTCATGCTGCTAGGACACCAGCACCATTATCGATGATGCGTATGTTCCACGTATACTTGTTTGCCGGCTCACACACTTCATCATCGATAATTGCCATGTCACTACACTGCAGTACTGTTGCATTCAGGATATGATTCTTGCATGACATACTGATATGCTTACATTTCCTTTACATGTCACATACATCATGCTTTCTGATTATACGCATTGAGATATTCGTTTTCATGATATTTCTAGATTTGGGAAACGTGGATAATTTCAAAGGAGAGTATGTACTTATTTGAAAAACCCGGTTTCCTTGATATGATAATTGCGCAGCCACCATGAGATTTATCGGTTCGACTATATGCCCGATATATGAGAAAGTTGGCTGACGGATTGACGGATGCCCGATATATGAGAGAGTGGGCTGACCCGGACTGACGGATGCCCGATATATGAGAGAGTGTACTGACCCGGACTGACGGATGCCCGATATATGAGAGAGTGGGCTGACCCGGACTGACGGATGCCCGATATATGAGAGAGTGGGCTGACCCGGACTGACGGATGCCCGATATACGAGAGAGGGGGCTGACCCGGACTAACGGATGCCCGATATATGAGGATTTACGTGCCGATGCTAGGCACATGTTTTCATGATGTTTTCGAGTGTCGATGCTAGGCACTCAGGTTCCATGCTTCTGGTTATATCCTCATATTTTCCATGCATATGCTTTATGACATTTACATCCATGATGCTTATTGACATTGGGTGACGAGTGGATGGGCTCCACGTACATGCAGATTGATTACATTGATCACACCTCATATTTATGATATGCTATTACTTGAGGTACTGGCACGAGCACTTGGCACTACACTCATGTATAGAGATTACATTGCCTGTTTAGCATGCTTCAGATTTATTCATATTGAGGTTTATTTATATCTGATCGTATTGACCTAGGATGGGTCATACATTCGATCTCTTCTTGTAGATATTTTCTACTCATGAGTTGGCAACTCACCCCCGTTGTGCCACAGTTCTTGCTGGTTTTGCCGTACAGATTCCATAGCGGCTTTTCTGGCACACTGCTTCTTTATGGATGACTTGCTTGGGTAGGTGGGTTATTTGTATCAGAACCACCATTGTACATTTATTATTCATTGTATCTAGAAATTCCATCAACCAAAACTTGTATATTGTTTCAGACTTAGCAAATCAGCGATGTACTATTTCGAGCTTAGAGTCGCGCTTGTAGTATTACGGTTTTCTGGCGGTTTTGAGTTTCTTTTCGAGTTTTGATCCTCGCCCTTTGGCGTTGTATATTATATTGTTTGTGTGGTTGTGACCGTCGGTTGACGAAGAGCTAGCTCCCGCTTGGGGATGCCTTTTTCCTTGCATATATATATGTTTTTCTTGTTGTACCCCGTTTGGGGCCAGTATTTACAAAGGATACTCTGCCGAAATTTTCAGGAAAGATTACACATTTAAAAAGAAATGCATATTCGGCTTAGTTATTTAAAATCTTTGATTTTCAAAACATGTTTTCTTTACTTCTTAAAACCAGTTTTCTTTATTTACTCCTTAAAATGGTGTTAGATTTCTGGGCTTTTGGCTTACTTGGATCAGATGGGGTCCCATAGGCTTCATATGGTTCAAGGGCCAGTCACGTGCTCTTTCAAGTCGTGACAAAGTTGGTATCAGAGCGCTAGGTTAACCTTGGTTCGAGTCTAAGTTTGACTATGTGGAGCCTAGGGCGTTTATATATATACGGAACTTAAGCTTGACCTTACGGAACTTAGACTTAGTCGATGGGGTATTATACCTGAACTTTAGTCGCATAGGATGAGCCTTGGTTGATGGAGTAGGTAGCTTGAGTAGAGGGACGTACCGTACGTATGTTCCGCGGCATACTTACGACACTCCACTCCTCTTAAGAAACCTTAGGATGTACATTTCCTTGCACAGTATTATATTCATTCCTATGATCTATCCTCATCGATACTGGTTATGATTTTGCTGCCGCGATTGCACGGGCAGAGTGAGCTATGGCTCGAGTTGCGTCAGCATGAGCTCGCCGTGGACGAGGACTGACCAGGGCGTGATTCCAGAGGAATACGATTGCATAGGGGGCGTCGTTTTATTGTGTTTTCGCGCCATGAGCGTTTGACTGATCGCTTTTACGAGATTTTCCGGACGTGTCGATCGGTACCAGAGGATTGAGCCACTGATAGAGGCCAGCCAGGATGTGATGACCATTGATATATCACTTATTCATGATGATTAAGGCGCTGTTCAGCGTACAGACAATTGAGCCGGTTGTTGCTGCGAATGACGAGATATCGCCCAGATGATTAGAGCTACTGCAGCTTGAGCATATACTTAGAGATATGATGGTGAGTCGCTAGTCACTGAGGATGAATGACTAGGATATATGGTTCGTTCGCTTACCCCGATGCGAGGTCATCAGATAGGTTGATTCCAGCTAGAGGCGACGTCACGCAGATTCGTTGTGAGTCGATAGAGACGATCGAGTGTCAGGAACCCATTTTTCCAAGTTTAAAGTATTCGAAAAGACATGCAAGCGATTCTATGGACCCTCTAGAAGAATGAAACCTTAACTCGACTTAATGACCGTGTGAAAGCCTTTGAACCTTAGGGTTTGCGGCAGTTCCGCGGCGCCATTAGTGAGGCTTGGGTTTGCCCTTCTACAGCTGGACCACCGATGCTGTGGTATGTACTCGATACTATTAAACTGTACCCAAGATGTTGAGCTCTTGGGGGATTATGAGATTCTGACGAGTCAATCGGATGGTTCGACATCATTCGGATATCATGTGATGGGACACACTGCTTGGGAGACTCCAGATACGAGCATAGCCGTTGGAGCGTAGTCCATGCAGCCACGAGTAGATGAGTCCGAATCAGTTGACATTGGAGCAAGTGGAGTAAAGAGTTCGCATGAGATTTCGACGAGATGACGTTCCACTCCATAGACATCAGAGATGCGATACGCACGCTGAGGACGTGTTTGGCTAGATATCTTCTATTAAGTGATGAAGATACCGAGTTCGTGATTTTGATTCCGTGTGAAAGACTTCGGAAGGACTGTAGCCGAGGACATTACAGTGCACAGATAGAGACGTGACGTCGAAATGGACGACGATACAGACAAAAGGGATGAGAGGTACGTGCGAGACGCCGTTGAGCTGTTATTACTCCCCGTTAAGATTAAAGGTCAGATATGCATACAGAGGTCGGCGCCAGTGACGTGCTGCTTTACGAGTGGTCGTGAGGATTGACCGAGAAATGACCAGAGAAGTGCCAAAACGGAATCGTTCCCGTTAGTATATCTGACAGGGCTGATGAGCCGGAGGATAGCGAGATCGTTAATCCGCAGGGAAGATAAAGAACCAGAGACAGAGGACGCCAGAACGTGAGCAAGAGACAAGTAGATATCTTGCGCTGCTAACATTGGATGTACCGGAACCTTCTCGACCTTGACGGAGGATATACCGACGACGGTTTTTTTGATCTGCGATTTTGTGATTTGATTATCACGTATCCGTCACTTTGGATTTCGGTATTTTGGGCGATCTATTCGCATGATTTAGTCTTGATGACTGAGTTCCATGATATTTGATTTTGTGCACCATGGTTGCACTTACTGGGTATTTATATTTTGTGCAGAGTTATTACGCTCGAGGTATTGATTGTGATTTCATACCTATTTTATGCCGGTGATTTGATTTACGTTTCCAGCATAGTTTTCATGCACTTTAGTGTTTTGATTTGATTTGGGCACGCTGATGCACACGGTTGTGAGATTTTCCACCGCTGTACACCCGATTTGGATTGGGCCGCATTGTATACCGTCGATTTTGGATTCTGATATTGATGTTGATCCTTGCACTCCGTGCATTTGATTTGGACTTGCGCATGTTCGACTCTTGCTATTGGATTTCGTGATTTCGTGCATGTTGAGTGCGCAGAATTTAGCTTTTATTCGTGCAAAATGGATGCACCGATTTGGATTTTCGCGCATGTTGGCCGCATGTTTTGAGATACGATTTTGGTGCACACCAGATGCACTAAATTGAGATTCTTCGTGCATGTCAGATGCACCTGATTTTGCTGTCAGGCACACACGTTGCCTATGACAGATACTTCATGCACACCCATTGCACCTAGATGTTGTTTCTGTGCACATGTATAGCACATATATGGATTTTAATTCCGTGCGCACCAGACGCATAGGGTATTCTTATATACATTTTGGGATTTCTTTTTATGGAGCAATACGTTTTATGATATTTGCTATGTGTTTTCGTACTGAGCAGGACAAGTCAGAGGACAGTACCTGGATATATTTTGCATGTATTGATAGTTATCGAAGGGATTTCCAAAAAGCGAGTTATCGTCTCAGTATATACCTATGTGTCCGATATGACACGAAAACATTTAAAACAAGGAAACCCTTCTAAATTTTTTTCAAAACGGTGGAACGTACATAGTAAACAAATGATATATACATATATGGTTATTTTCTTATGAAAGACGTCCGCCACTGTGCAGTGTTATGCGCATCGCACAGCGAATTAAAAGATCTTGCATGCATTTACTTCAGCTAATTACATGTATAGATTCGATATTTACATGTATGGTTCTGATTTATATCGTATTGGTTTTGTATTGGATTTGACATTTGTGACTTTACCGTAACTCCAATGATTTCAGATGCTTGATGGAGTTTTGCTTTTGAGTTATCTGCTCATTATTCATGCGCATACATTGCGCTATGATGTGTTTATGTATTGATGATTTCGGAACCCCGAAGACTTGGACTTTGTATCGAAATGTTTTAGAATTTAGGGGTTTAAATTTAAATTCGGGACCGAATTTCTTTAAGGGGGGTATATTGTAACATTTCAAAATAATAAAATATTATTTTTCGGAATTTTTAAAATTTAATATTATTTTAATGAATATTTTAATATTTCGGTATAATTAAATACAAATAAATGGTGAAAATTTTGGAAAAATTATCGAAAATTCCAAAATAGGGTATTCTATGGGATTATGCCATTTTTAAGTTTTTGTGATTAGTTTGACACTAATTTAGTACTAATCGCGATTAAAAATCGCTAATCGGATTTTGGGGGTGTTTTGTGCAAAACATGCACATATCAATTTTTTTTCTACACTTGTGTTTTAGTTTCTACCATGTTGATTGGGTTTACTATCTGAGTGAGAAAGGATTTAGTGAGAAAAGAACTAAGAAAAAGAAAAGAAAATAGGTATGGTGAGAGAGAGGGTGGGTGAGGGTGTTGACTTAGCCTTTTTCCTCTCATTTCTTCATCACATTTCTCTCTCCCTCTCCTTCATTGGTGCTGCTGCTCCTGCTCCCTCTTCTCCCTCCCCTCTTCAAGCCTCAAATCACCATGAAAACAACACCAAAACACCGCTCTCATTTCATTAAAAGTGTGCACGAGCTCGAGATCTACACATTAGACCAAGGAAGCAAGGATTTTGGCCAATAGGGGCAACTCAAGAAAATTCTTGAGTTGCCAAATAAGGTAATTACTGAACCGTTAACTTAGTTTTAACATTACCTATACCCATATGTAAAAATTGAATCGATATCGGGAGATGTTGTGGACTTAAAGAAGACCAAGTTAGGGTATGAGAGAATTGAGAGTTGTGTTGTGAAATTGAGATCAGTAGAGGCCACCCCAACATCCTTGTGCTTGAATTATGACCCAAAATAGAGACTTGAAACCCGGAAAACGGATTTAGAAACCCCGACATCAGATAAATGTGTGATTTGTGAGGGTATTTTGGAATCTGGAGCAACCCGGGGCCACTAGAATTGATTTTGGGATTACTAGGAGTCCTGCAGGCACCTAGGAAGCTACCACAGAGACCCGAGCCCCTAACTCCAACCCCAGGCCGCAGATATATTCATTCTGGCTGTAATTTGCGGCCAGATCAAGGAAATTGGGTCCTAGGTTTGGTTCATGGCTCCTTCTGCACTAAAATAGACCCCTTCTATATGCAGTTTTGGCTATTTATCACCTGGGGAAAATCTGGGAGCATTTTGGTGTGTTTTTGGCGATGTTTTTCGTATTTTAAAATGCACTTTCTTGATGTTTGGATTTCTATTTGGTTGTTGGGTGTTCGTACATCGACAACAGGGATTGTTCGATTGATTTGCACGTTTAGGCCATAGGTTCCAACCTATGAGCATACTGTGCGCTGTATCGGTTTTCTGCCTCGATATTAATACGTATTGTGACTGTTTATTATTATAGGTACCCTCGCAAGGATTACGAAGCGAAGAAGCACGGCGTCATCGATTTCGGCGAGCGAAGACCAAGTGAGTAGATTATATCAACGGGGGAAGTCGGGTGGATGGCGTATAGCACCGCCGCAGTCCGTGGTGATGTATACGAATACATATACACACATATATTTATTATATGTTCTTTGAGATTTTTGATGATAAGATGGATTGGTTTAGTATAGTGCGAAACCCTTGAGTAGGGGTTGCACCCATACACACACGCACGCACACACTTGCATACCTACTTTCTTTCGCATGGGTATATGGGAATATATGTTTGTATGTGTTCACATGGGTATGGGACTATGTGTACATATACTGGATTATGGATAGTGCTTAGGATGTGGGTTGAGTCGATGTGATTCGATTTGAGGCCGTGAGATCGGCGATATGACAGGATTCGTATGGGAGATACGACAAGATGCTTTAGCGGGCCTTTGGGCATGTGTTTTACCCCGCATTCATACTTATATAGATGGTATCGATTGTACCAGACTTAGATCTGTACCCTAGATTATGTGATATGATGGTAGTGATACCTGATATGTGATCAGATAATATGATATTGACCCGTACCCAGCTATTGGGATGCCGTATGACGATTTACCGTACGAGCCTATATTGATGATAGATCCGCGCTCATGACTCGAGGATATTATATCGTTTGTGATACTATTGAGACGGGATCACTGACTATTATTTATATATATATATATATATATATCAACTCAGATGTAGGTGGTTTCATACCCCTCTTGTTTAGATTACTTAGTAGACATTAGACTAGACCCGAGTCATACTTATTTCAAAACTAACGAATCGGGGATATTTTAAAGATAGGCAAAAAAATGATTCTACGGGTATTTTCAAACGAAGCATCTTTTCTTATAACACCGTAGCCCTTATTTTATTTTAAAAAAACCCGATTCGTCTTGTTTCAAATGTCAAGGCTGCATGATATATTTATTGAGGTAGATTCCTTACTGTTGCGTTGATTATTCGATTCCGCATATTCGTGCTATTTGCATTGCATCGCTTACATTGTTGATATATTACAGTCATGCTGCTAGGACACCAGCACCATTATCGATGATGCATATGTTCCACGTACACTTGTTTGCCGGCTCATACACTTCATCATCGATAATTGCCATATCACTACACTGTAGTACCGTTGCATTCAGGATATGATTCTTGCATGACATACTGATATGCTTACATTTCCTTTACATGTCACATACATCATGTTTTCTGATTATACGCATTGAGTTATTCATTTTCATGATATTTCTGAATTTGGGAACCGTGGATAATTTCAAAGGAGAGTATGTACTTATTTGAAAAACCCGGTTTCCTTGATATGATAATTGCGCAGCCACCATGAGATTTATCGGTTCTGATTATATGCCCGATATATGAGAGAGTGGGCTGACTGATTGACGGATGCCCGATATATGAGACAGTGGGCTGACCCGGACTGACGGATGCCCGATATATGAGAGAGTGGGCTGACCCGGACTGACGGATGCCCGATATACGAGAGAGGGGGCTGACCCGGACTGACGGATGCCCGATATATGAGGATTTACGTGCCGATGCTATGCACAGGTTTTCATGATGTTTTCGAGTGTCGATGCTAGGCACTCAGGTTCCATGCTTCTGGTTATATCCTCATATTTTCCATGCATATGTTTTATGACATTTACATGCATGATGCTTATTGTCATTGGGTTACGAGTGGATGGGCTCCACGTACATGCAGATTGAATACATTGATCATACCTCATATTTATGATATGCTATTACTTGAGGCACTGGCACAAGCACTTGGCACTACACTCATGTATAGAGATTACATTGCCAGTTTAGCATGCTTCAGATTTATTCATATTGAGGTTTATTTATATCTGATCGTATTGACCTAGGATGGGTCATACATTCGATCTCTGCTTGTAGATATTTTCTATTCACGAGTTGGCAACTCACCCCCGTTGTGCCACAATTCTTGCAGGTTTTGCCGTACAGAATCCATAGCGGCTTTTTTGGCACACTGCTTCTATATGGATGACTTGCTTATGTAGGTGGGTTCTTTGTATCAGAACCACCATTGTACATTTATTATTCATTGTATCTAGAAATTCCATCAACCAAAACTTGTATATTGTTTCAGACTTAGTAAATCAGTGATGTACTATTTCGAGCTTAGAGTCGCGCTTGTAGTATTACGGTTTTCTGGATGTTTTGAGTTTTTTTTGAGTTTTGATCCTTGCCCTTTGGCGTTGTATATTATATTGCTTGCATGGTTGTGACCATCGGTTGACGAAGAGCCAGCTCCCGCTTGGGGATGCCTTTTTCCTTGCATATATATATGTTATTCTTGTTGTACCCCGTTCGGGGCCAGTATTTACAAAGGAAACTCTGCCGAAATTTTTAGGAAAGATTACACATTTAAAAAGAAATGCATATTCGGCTTAGTTATTTAAAAACTTTAATTTTCAAAACATGTTTTCTTTATTTCTTAAAACCAGTTTTCTTTATTTACTCCTTAAAATGGTATTAGATTTCTGGGCTTTTGGCTTACTTGGATCAGATGGGGTCCTATAGGATTCATATGGTTCAAGGGCCAGTCACGTGCTCTTTCGGGTCGTGACAATTTGAGACCCTTGATTCTATTCGTTTCCATGATCATACTCTCATTGATGCTATTCCTTCTTATGTTCATGTATCCATTCTGGATCTGTCGTTTCCTTTTATGTCGTTGATCTGCTTTCTTCGATACTCGATTGAGGTTCCTGTTACCATGTTTGAGCGCAGTTTGAGCTGTTGCTAGTGTTGCGGTCAGGGCGACCTCGTTTGGTACGAGGGCTGACCACTGTGTTTTCTGGTGACAAGGGAACGTCTCGAGGTAGCGTGGTATTGTGACCTCCTGTTGAGGCGAGTGTTTGGTTTTACACCGGGTGATCGGGCCATTGTTAGAGTTGCCAGTTGCAAGAGGACTGTTGATGCACAACATACCTCAGAGATTGTGATGTCATCTACAGCACAGATAGGTGACCCAGCTATTGCTGAGATAATGGGAAGTCTCTTCCAGAGCTTACGGGCTAAGATCGCCGGAGCTTCCAGGCAGATATATGACAGATGATAGCTAGCCTACACCGAGTTGGGAGACGAAAGTGATTCATCAGATTGATGCGCCGATATAAGCCCAGTTGAGTTGAAGATTTCCAGTGTGGAGAGGATCTTACTCAGACCTAGAGCAGACCGATTCAGAGATGACCGCCGGTGTATCGCCTTTCCTGTAGGATTGAGGCATTGTTTAACGTTCAGACAAAGGGTATTCGCATGTCGGCTAAAGAAGTTAAAAGGTTCGAGTGAGTGTCAGAAACCCATTTTTCCCAAGTTTAAAGTGTTCGGAGGAACATGCAGGTAATTCTGTGGACCCTCTAGATGAATGAAACCCTAACTCGACAGGATGACCATGGAACCGCTTTGAACCTCAGGGTTTGTGGCAGTTTAGCGGTGCCATCAGTGAGGCTTGGGTTTGCCCTTCTACGGCTGGTCCAGAGGTGCTGTGGTATGTACCAGATATTTTCAGACCGCGCTCAGGTGTTGAGCCTTCGGCAAATTTTGGGACCTCGATGACTCGATCGAAGAGTTTGACGCTTTCTGGATACCATGTGATAAGAGATCAGCAAGCTGACCTGCTTTGGATAGAAGACCTCACCCAGAGGCGTTGTGAGTTGATCGAGAACGGACTAGTATTGGGCATTCCTCCGATGGTTGGGACAAGTTCCTGAGGACATGCTCGGCCAGATACCTTCTACAGAGTACGCGGTTTCGAGTCCGTGTGAGAGACTCCAGATTGACCATAGCCGAGAACAGTTGCAGTGCGCAGATAGCATGGCGTGACGTCATGGTGGATGATGATACAGACGAGTGGAGCCAGAGGTTCATGCGAGATGCTGACGAGCTGTTGCTACTCCCCATTGAGATTAGAGATCTGATATACATACAGAGCGTTGGGATACGGCCAGTTCCCGAGGAAATGTGTGTGGTGCACGTAGATGTCCAGAAAACGAGAAAAGATTATGTAAGAGTACTAGCCTCCGTACAGTTCGGCATAGGCGAGATCGGGAGAGACCTTGAGCTGGATTCCTTCCGGGACACTGCTGCAATGAGAATTGCACCCAGGATCAGATGTGTCACGTGTAATCAGAGGACCAGAGGTCAACGCTAGTAACATGCTACTTTACGAGTGGTCGTGATGTTTGACCAAAAGATGACCAGAGATGTGCCAGAACGGAATCGTCCCCGTTAGCACACCTGACGGGGACGATGAGCCGATGGATTGCGAGATTGGTAATCCGAGAAGAAGATGAGTAACCAGAGACAGAGGACCCCAGACCGTGAGCAGGAGGCGAGCGGATATTCTTATTCTGCCGGTATTAGGCGCTTGATTTTGGATTTTAGTGTGCATCGGGTGCACTTGAGTGTGATTTTACTCGTACTTGTTGGATGCTCTTGATTTAGATTTCTTCCGTGCATATTGGTTGCAATTTCAATCGGGCGGGACATATGCACTTGATTTGGTTTTTCGTGCATGTTGGGCGCATGATATTAGATGTGATTCTGTGCACACCGGAGGCACTGGATTGAGATTTTAGTGCACTTTAGATGCACTTGATATTGTTGTCATGCACACACGTTGCAGTGGACAGATGCTTTCGTGCACACCCATTGTACTTAGTTTAGCTTTTGTGCACATTGGTAGCACTTGTATTTGGATTTGATTTCCGTGCGCACCAGACGCACGTGATTATTGGATACGCCTTTAAGGCTGATTTTGTGTTTGAGCACTTTGTTTTCATGATAGGCACTATGTTATGTTGTACCCGAACAGGACTGATCCGAGGACAGTACCTGAGTATTTTACATGCATTAAAAGTTTACAAAAGGGTTTTTGAAAAAGAGCTATAGTCTCGTTATTTCCTACGTGTCCGTGAGTGACACGAACATTTATAAAGGAAAACCTTTTGGGATATTTTGAAAACGACGGGACGTGTATTTAAGAAACATATATGGACATATATTATTATTTTAAAATGAGCGTTCGTCAGTTATGCCATGAGTTACGCATTCCCGCGGCGATTTAGAAAAGATTTTGCATGTATTTTATTCAGATTTTGGAGTTTTCAAAGATGCGTACTATACACGTATTATAGTATTTGACTAGTGTATATTGGATTTCAGAAGTGGATTTCGATATCCGTATCTCTATTGTAACTCATCGGATATGCATGCAAATCCGATGATTTGTGTGACACTTGACGGAGTTCGGTTTTGAGTTTTGTACTCGTTTTCATACGCACTTGACGCGCTGTGTTATTTCTGCGTTTTCCATGATTTCGGAGCCCCGTTGTTTTGAGCCGATTATTGAAATGTTTTAGATTTTGGGGGTTTAAATTTAAATTTGGGGACCGAATTTATTTAAGGGGGAATTGTAACATTTCAGAAAATATAAACTATTATTTTTGGAATTTAATATTAAAATAATAATTTTCCCGAAAACTGACCGATTTACGAAATTGGGGTTTTTGAAAATAGGTATAAATATATACCGATAATTATGAAATAAATAGAAATTAAAATAATTTATTCATTTAAAAGTATATTTAAAAGATTTGTCAATTTTAAAATTTATTATATGCAGTTTTGATAAAAACCCGATTAGTGCACTGCTAATCGCGATTAAGCCAAATCCGCATTTCTACAGTTTTTCGTGGCCAGTGCACCATGTCATGTTATGTGGTGATTACATATTGTGTTCTTGTGTTATTTAGGGTATTTTGTGACTTGAGTTTTAAATAAAAAGAAAAGGGTAAGAAGAGAAAGGGTAAAAGGGTAATATTGAGAGAGAATGGGTGAGAATAAGAGAGGAGAGAGAGGGGCTGCCTCATTTTAACCTCCCCCATCATTTTCTTCTTCTTCTTCTTCCTCTCTTCCCTCCACCTTCACCCAATGATATCATCTCAAATCTTTGATCCAAACCCTAATTCCCTTTCACAAAAATTGATCCCCTCTACACCCTCTACACATTAGACCAAGAAAATTGATATTTTGACAACCTTGAGGAGCTAGGGTTTTTCTTGGGTTGCCCAAGTGAGGTAATTTCATCACTCTTAGCATAGTATTTTCTTCACTTTACCTTTCATGCAAGTTTAGAGGTGAAATTGTGATGTTTAGTGAAGTTTGGGAAACCCTAGTAAAGGGTTTGAGAATTTGTTTGAAATTGGTGATGTTGTGGCTGTCAATAGGACTTTTGAGAGGATTCATGACCTGGACCAGAGCTTAGAAACCCCAAAACACGGATTTAGAAACCCCGACATCGGATAAATGTATGAATTGTGAGGGTATTTTGGAATCTGGAGCAACCAGGGGACACTAGAAATGATTTTGCAATTACTAGGAGTCGTGCAGGCGCCTAGGAAGCTACCACCAAGACCTGAGCCCCAACCCCTGCACCAAGGCCACAGATTTATTCAATCTGGCTGCAATTTGCGGCCAGGGTAGGTTAGAATTGATCCGTATTTGTTCTGGGATCCCTTTAGATGTAAATTAGACCCTCCATGTATGCAGAATTGACCAATTTGGCCTAGGATAAAATCTCGGAGTACATTAGGGTGTTTTTGTCTACGATTTCCGTATTTTGAAATGTTAATTCTTGATATTTTGATTTGGATTTGGTTGTTGGATGTTTGTACATCGACAACATGGGTTGTTTGATTGTTTTTGTAGGTGTAGGCCATAGGTTCTAACCTATGAGCGCACCGTGCGCCGTATCGGTTTTCCGAATTCGATTTTAGTACACGTTGCGATTGTTTATCATTGTAGGTACCTTCATGTGGATTCCGAGACGACGGAGCAAGGCGACATCGATTTCGGTGAGCGAAGACCAGGTGAGTGGATCTATATCCACGGAAGAAGTCGGGTGGATGGCGTATAGCACCCCCGCAAAGTTTTGGTGGAAAACGATTTGTAGCTTATGGTTAAGAAAACCTAGACTTAGAAACTAGGGTTAGAGTTAAATGATAGCGATGAAATCTTATTAGAAACTAAAGGATAGTTAGAAGTGTTATGTTACTACTATCATAGGATGACGTTTAGCGATATTGCCGTTAGGGTACTGTTGGACTAGATAGTCGATGCAGATGCGTCATCCGAACCATACCTTTTTCTAAACCGAAGAATCGTCTGTATCTTTTAAATATATACCTTGAGGGATACGGATTTTCAAATGATATCTTTTTCTTAAAAACATCGTAACTCCTATTTCGAAAACTACGATTCGCTTCTTTTAAAATCTGCTTGTATGGATCGGGTGTGTATGTTAGATTAGATACATTACTTAGTAGAGATAGAATGTTTATGTAAATTCGATTTGATGTGTGATATAAATGAGATGGAAGAATATAAGACGGATGTGATAATATGATGATATGATGATATGTTGGTATACAGATGCGAGTCGATCGAGATGATTTATACCCTGCCAGTCCCCTGATATGAGATTATTGCGGATGTGACCTGGGACATAGGTGTGTGTGTATATATATATATATATATATTGAATGTTGTGAATCATGGATGATAGGCCGCACATGATATTAGGCCGTACCCTCATTTATCTTATAGGATGATAGGATCCCTATTAGCTTAATGCCGCCGTACGATGATTTCCCGTGCGTGATGACTTGACTTGATGATTGATCCTTACCTTTGACTAGAGGTTGTCGTACGATGGATTAGACCGTACGCGATGTTGTTCGGCTGGATACCGATTGATAGATTTTCCCGACTCGGTCATATTAGATACGTATACCCGTCAGCATTTGCATATGATTTACCTTATGCTGCATTCATATTATTTCCATTGCATTGCTTATACCTATGCTAGTACACTTGCACCAGTATCGATTATGCGTATGTTACACGAACAAAGATTTGCCGGCTCACACACTTCATCATCGATAATTGCCATGTCACTACACAGTAGGTCTGCTGCATCATGACATATACATTGATATATTCATGCTTGCGCATATACATATTGTACCTACATAGATAACTGATTTTATTGGGAGGTTGGGAACCGCAAGATATATTTTAAAAACTGGAATCATTTAAAACAGAGGTTTTTACCTTAGTATGTCATATCACTGTTTCATGTTGCATGATATATTGATATGCTTACATTTCTGTTATATGTCGCATACATCATGCTTTACGCTTTTACGCATTGAGATATGTTGTTTTCATGAGATTTCTGGATTTAATAACCGTGGCTATTTCAAAAGAAAGCATGTATTGTTTTAAAAACCCAGTTTCTCTTGATATGATATTTTAGTGCGTCCACCATGTGTTTTCTCGGTTCTGAGAGTGGCATGTGAAACCCGATTCGAGGAGCGGTAGGCACCGTCTGCGGGTACTTGGTGGACCCGGTGAGGTACCCCGGGGCAAGAAGACTCGTATATGTTAGACGGTGAGCCCGGCAGGAGAGCACTACCTACCGGTGATAGTATTTAGACTCGGCGGTTATTCGGAGGATACCGACCGGAGTAGCGAGATGGATATGAGGGCTGACCAGGGTGTGCGGCGCCTGAGGGTCGATCTGAGGATGCGGCGCCTGAGATATATGAGGATTTACATGTCGATGCTGGACACGGTTTTCATGATGTTTCGAGTGTCGATGCTGGACACTCAAGTTCCATGATGTTGAGGTGTCGCGAGAGACACATGTTGATTTATATCCTCACATTTTCATGCATATGCTTTTATGATATTTACATGCATGATGTTGTTGTGTCAGTGGTTGACACGTGGACGGGATCCACATGTATACATACATTGATTATATGGGTGGACGAGATCTACATGCATACATACTTTTATTATATGGGCGGACGAGACCCACTTGCATACATGCATTGACTATACTGTTAGATATTATACACATGCTTATAGACATTGGCTACCTCTTTGGCACATATAGACCCGGTCACCGTAGATATCATAGTATTACCCTTTATGATATAGTTGACCTAGGAGTTGTTGTTTATTCGATTTTTATCTGTTGATATATTTCTACTCACGAGTTGGCAACTCACCCCCGTTGTGCCACAGTTCTTGCAGGTTGACCGCTTGGATCAGTAGCGGCTTCGCTGGCACACAGTTGCATTCGGGTGTTTTGCATTGGTAGGTGGGACATTTGTATCGTACCCACTCTTGTATCTATATTTCATATTGTATCTAGTTAACTCCATTAATTAAAATTTTTAATTGTATAACTAATGAGACTTAGTGTGATTGTGGTTGCGAGACTTAGAGCGAGGGGTTTTCCGCTACTTGTGATTTATATGTCTTGCTTTTGTTTATCTTTTGTGGTGAACTTCGCCGTTGGGCGTCGTATACTTATATATATTGTCTTGCGTGGTTGTGATCCGACGTTTAGCGAAGAGCTAGCTCCCGCTTGGGGATGCCATTAACATTATCATGTATTTGTGGTTTTTGGATCAAAATATACAAAGAAGGTGCTGCCAAAAGTTTTAAAAGACGAAACATGTTTTCAAACTAGTAAATTTCACTTGCATCATTCATGTTCCTTTTCTATGCATTAAGAAAACTTGATTTCATTATACCTTTATTTCAAAACCTCACCTCCTTTACTTTTCTTAAAAAGGTTTAGATTTCTGGGTTTTCAGCTTACTTGAATTCCGTTACGCCTTTAGACGTTGCGTGATTCAAGTGCTGGTCACGAGCTAATATTTTGGGTCGTGGCAGGTATTTGACGGAGCCCTGAGAAATTCGAGGGACCAACTCGACCAAATGGCCATGGAACCGCCACATAAATTAAGGTTTAGCCGCGGTTCCGTGGCTAATTTGGTGAGTTTGGGAATCGTTTTTCTTGTGCTGCTCTGTTGTCATATTTGTCACTTTCTGGGTATTTTTAGTTGCTCATGTTGTTGAGGTCTCAGTGATTTGTGGGTGTTTGATAAATCGATTGAAATATTTAACTTCGTATAGATTATGATGATAAGTGATACAATATTTGGAATCCACATTAAATTAGTTTTGTGAAAAACTAGTGTATAATCGGTAAATCTAGCATTTTAGTCTCGGTTCATCGATTTCCACAGAGTTTCGATTCGGATCAAAACTCCGTCGCAATCGCGTATAGTACACGAACACTCGCCGGGTAACACTACAGGATAGCCATGCCCCATAGCCCAGACCAAGTGACTGTAGGAGAACCCTGTGGCCAAAAGCATCCACTCGGGTGCTCGCGGCCACAATGTTCCGCCTAAGTGCACTTCGTCGATGATATCGGGGTTGCGACCATCTACTAAAGTTCCTGACGAGCATTCGATCAGGTAGTCGGGAATCTTGTTGAATTACCCGACTAAGTTATCGAAAAGTGATTTCGATTTGAGACTAAAATGCAAGGTTTAGAGGTTAGGCATGAAATTCGGATTATGCGATATTCCGGGTTTATGATATCTAAGGTATTTGCGGATTCTAATTATTGTAGTTTTTCATTTCTTTTCTGCGATCGTAGGTGTAATATGTAGGGTATCCCCGATCTCGTTACTATATGTCAACGAAATTCGAGATACGCATATTTACTTACGTTGATGACATGTGATGTTATGTGTTACTGTGATATGTTATATTGGATCGTCGTGATTGAATAGCCGGTTTTTTTCGTGAGATGAGAGTTTCTCAAATTTCATTCATGTAAAACTGTATGTAATATTCTTTGTTTGGGACACTTCTGGATTGAGGATGATGTCACCATTGATGTATATTATTTACTTTTCCGCATTAAGATAGACCTAAGGCGGGGAGAACAAGTAACCGACTTCTAGAGTCCAGTGGGAGATCATCTCGAGGAGTCGAGACCGGGTCTCCTAACTCTAGAATTGGCAGGGTTGCTTTCCGCTCTCATAGGGGTCTAGGGATGTGGGTTTGGCTATTCATCACGACCGTGGAATCCGTGTTTTTCATTACTGGATGAATTTAAAACACGGACCTCCTAATATATCCAATATTTCATATGTTGACTTCTGCTCCTTGAGTTCTGTGATGTGATCATATAACAGTTAGTTATATGTATGCCCTAGAGGCCATTACTGTATATGCGATGTATATTGTAGTGGATGCTTGGACATATATAGGGAGGACTTTCTTGCTCGACATGATAGTATGCTATCTGGTTGCACTTTATCTAAACAGGTACACTTATTGTCTCCCTCTATTACATGTTGATAAAGCTCTTAGGATGAGTACTTGACTACCAGGATTATGATGCAGATCATACTAGTAGGGCAGAGGTTAGTAGGTAAGTACATCCTTCAAATGTTCCTTGTCGTGGGGGTATCGAGACGGGGCATTGATTTGTAAGAGTTTTAGCATGCTTGCGCTTTCAAAAGATGAATCAAGAATATTTATAAACCGCAATCAAGAACGGCGTCGCTTGGTAGCTAGCCGGTGAGTATGGGTTGGTCCACAGGGATTTTGTGTATTCTATAATTGTTCTTACGAGTTAATTCCAATTGTTGTCGGATTGATTTAATCTAAAAAATATGTTTATCTAGATCAAAATCTTGCTAGGGTTAGGTTTAGGTTAGGGTTGGAAATGCAAAGATTTCCTCACCGCTTTCTATACCCAAATTAAGAACTATTTAGATGTTATGGTAATTATTAATAAAGGGGATTAGTACCATCGGGAAGAAACGGTGTTTCTTCCTCTAGGTTCTTGTCCTTCATTCTTATGTAGAGTTCCTAGGCACCCTAATGAGGTCTCACAAGGCATCGACCATGCCAAATTAAAATTTTAACGGTGCCGAGAAACCCGACTACGGATCGTCGGCTAGAAAACTAGGCGAAAAAGCTAACTAGTTAACACTTAACTATGAGATACGGAAATACAACCTTTGTAGATCCGGTGCTCCACCTCTATAGCTCCGCAACGAAGTCGTCTCCGCTTTCCAAAATGAATCCGGGCTCTAGTGTCGGCTTCGTCGGAGAAATGGCGAGCTAGGTCGTCGATGTCCATGCCGAAGATGATCTACGTCGAGGCATCGATAGATCAAGCTCCACCTTCACCTAGCTTTGAAAACTTGTGAAGGAAACACACTCTACTACTTGGCAAGAGGTAGAGGATGAAGAAATAGGAAGTGGGTAGACTTTAGTTTTGGATTTCTCACTCATATCATCAATCCACCATTGATGTAGTCTAGGTTCTTCTTCTTGAGTTGAAGGAAGAAGAAGAAGAAATGATATGATAAGAATTATTAAAATGAAAAGAATAATCCATTCTTATCATAAGTGAACCATGGTAAAGTGTAGAGAGCTAATCATGGTTAAAGGAATGGTTAGGGTCAAGCTAGAGACAAAATGGTCACTTAGTCAAAAGATCAAGAAGCTTCAACTAGAATCCAAAATTAGCAACCATTTCATTTCATTTTCTTTTATTCATTTATCATAAATAAATGGATAATTAAATAAGATAAATGAATAACAAATAATAAACCCTAACCTATTCATTAACCAAGGTTTAATACTTTACACTTAACCAAAAAACCATGTATCATCAAACATGATACAAGCTAGTGCACAAAATCATATCACATATATAATGCGCACATCCGAGTGAGAAAAACCATCTTAAAGTGAACCAATACTAGTTAATGCAAAGTAATATATCAAATATATAATTATACATTAAATCGTTAAATCAACACTTGATTTAACGATCCGGTCATATAGCATATAACCGACTAGTATCCTATGTATCGGCTTATCGAATCAACCTTTGATTCGATAACTAGGGTATATCGCATATAACCTAATCGATACATTCATCGCGAGAATGGAATACGGTATCACATACTCGTATTATTCTCGGTCCCGCACATATCTCATATGCGCTCCTATTTCGTTTCGCTTGAGCCAGGAAACCTCTGTGTATGACTCTAAAGACTCGTCAATACGCCGGCAGCAGGTGATGATCATATCAAACACCCACAAGCCGCAAGCGGTCTGCTAAACGTAACGGCCACCCGGGTATTGAGCGATCTGAAGATCGACGAGCAAGCCCGCTGACACTCCAGTGAATCCGACCAGTAACACTACCGTACAGTCCGGTCTGATCGTCTGATATGTCGCATATCTTGCCTAGGGGTGGTAAACGTCAGACCCCAATAGCTCAATAAGTCGTGTCGATATGAGGTCTATAACATTTCGAGAAACTACTGGTAACACTTACCAGTAAATCTCAGCAACCCTGGCCAGGGATTTCCTGTTATAGCCAATCGAACACAGCGCAACATCAACTCCCTATACCGGGAGAGACGAATCCCCTCCTATCGCTCATTGCCTCCATGTGACTCGGGACTGTACCCAAAAACCACCGTTTTGCACGCCCTCTTGGACGTGGTAAGATGGAAATCAAAGCACAGTGGGAACCACACAAGACTCTATGACGATCTCGGATCAACAGACTACTCTGTACCAGTGTCACCAGAGAACTGCCATCTGACGTGAGGTATAATACCGTCTGGAAGTTCTCGACGAGTCCGTCCAGTGTACCCAGTCTCTACTGAGCACCCGTATATCATCTCTGATGTCAAACACCGATGGATATGGGATCATCCATCGCCCATCTGTATGGGTCGAGAAGGTATACGCTAGCCTACTCTGGTATATCGATGCCCCGTCTCGATACACCCACGACTAGGGACTTTGAAGGATGTACTTATGGACTACCATGTCCCCACTAGTATGATCCGCATCATAGTCCAGGTAGTCAAGTACAGATCCTAAGGGCTTTACCAACATGTAACAGGGAGACAATCAGTGTACACGTTAAGGTAAAGATCAACCAGATAACATACTATCATGTCGAGCAAGAAAGTCCTCCCTATATATGTCCCAGCATCCACTACGATATACATCCTATGTACAGTAATGGCCTCTAGGGCATACATATAACTAACAATCTACCACTTGCACTAGGGCCATCTGTAGCAGTGGTTGCAGTATCTCATACTCAACCATCCCATAAAAGTCTCTCTCTGGGAAAAGGCCTTTCGTGAGTGGATCCGCTGTGTTGTCCTCTGAGTCTACTCTCCTGACCTCGATCCCCTGGAGATCAACCATCTCCATGATCAAGTGATACTGCCTTAGAATATGTCTGGATCACTGATGGGACGGACGTTCCTTGGCATAAGCCACAACCCCATTGTCACACAATGGGAGGAACTAAGTTCATCTCATGAACCAACATACACCCAGACAGCCACTTTGGTGGCATCTTAAGTAGCGATGTATCCAGCCTTTATCGTCTAGTATGCCACGGTATCAAGCTTGGAACTCTTCCAACATACCGTCCCTTTACTGAGGGTAAAGGCAATGCCTGCGACTGACATTCAGTCGTCTTTATCACACTGGAACCCTTACAGCGATTCTCCTCAGGATCGATTGACACCATCTCACTCCAACTAGTGAGAATCCTAACATCCAAGTAAATCTATCTCATAGATCCAAAACTCAGGATTTAGGAGGTATCATTTTGATCCTATATGGAGAATCATAGTGATAAGCGGAGATTGATCGAGCGTAGCATAGGAAACTCCTTCCCTATCAAGAGTATGTCATCCACGTACTCTACGAGAATCGTCACAATACTCCCTACTACCTTTTTGTTTATACAAGGTTCATCTACCATTTTGATGATGTCAACTTCTTTGACTAATCCATCAAAACAGATGTTCCAACTCCGCGATGCCTGCTTTATCCTATAAAGCATCGTGCACACGTTTCCGCTGCTCCCACTGTCTACGAAGCCCTCTGGCTGTGTACTTATAGACGCACTCTTCTAAAACATCATTTAGAAAAGCAGTCATGACACCCAACCACCAGATATCGTAGTCATGGTATGTAGCCGTGATAAGTAGGATCTGGATGGACTTAAGCATAGCTACTTGAAAAAGGTTTCATCATTATCCACACCTGGTCAATGATGCACACTTTTAACAAGTCTAGCTTTGAAAGTCTCAACTTTTCGATGTACACCAAGTAAACTTCTCAAGATATACTTGCTCCTGATGGGGATTTAACCCTTCAGATATAGCAGCTAAAGTCCATACTTTGCTGGTGTATAAGGATTCCATCTCAGATCACTAAGCATCCAGCCATTCTTACAGAGTCTTACTCTTGATGGCCAGCTAGAAGCTAGTTGGGTCATCATCTCATGATGCAATCCTCGCTCCCACTGTCATAGAGAAACCGAAGTATCTCTCAGGTGGGTGAGGAAACCTACTAGATCGGCGGAGAGGCTGAGGTTCGTTGGTATCTACTGAATCCCTTGGTTCTATCAAATCATCTGCTGTAGTTCGTATAGCTGGAACCTTTCCAGTTGTACATTACAGACCTTGCCTCGAGCTTGTCCGGATTTTGCTTTCAGACATAGGCCGGACAACCCCAAATCTTAACTAGCTTAAGACATGGGCTCTTCCCTTTCCATATCACATATGAAGTGGTAGGCAACTGATTTGATTGGAACCCTATTCAATAGGTATGCAGCTTCTCAAGTGCATTACACCCAAAAAGGAAATAGGTAACTCAGTAGTACTCATCATAGAGCACACCATATCATATAGGGTGCCATTGCTCCGCCCCGATATACCATCGTGCTATGGTGTATACGGAGGAGTAATGCTGAGAGAGAATCTCATTCTCCTTTAGAATAGTCCAGGATTTCCGTGCTCAAGTATTCTCCTCGTTGATCTCATCATAGGACATAATACTTATACACTTATTTTGGTTCTCTACTTCTAACTTATATTCTGTGAATATCTCAAAAGGTTCGGACTTGTGTTTCAACAGGAACATAGGTCTGAATCTCGAAAGATCATCAGAGAATGTAATGAAGTACGAAGAACCGGTCCTGGCATGTGTAGACAGGGGACCTACATACATCAACATGTATCATCCCAAGAGTTCACTAACTCTTTCTCTGTTTCCAGTAAACGGAGCTATGGTCATCTTATCTTTGTGACATGACTGGCGAGTTTCACAAGATGTAAGTTCAAACTAATTTAAATATGCATCTTTATGTAACTCTAGCCAGTCGGGTCGCATTGATCTGACCTAGTCTACAATACCTCAAGAAGGATTCGTTCATTTCTGAACTCTTCCTCTTGTGTGTGTTCCGTATACTAAGAACTGTTGTTTGATTTAGAACATCAATGCTTTTAGATAACGTGCCTGAACCGATCAACTTTTGATATAGGAAATGTTCAAAACATTATCCAACAATACAAAATTTTATCGTTTCTTTACTAATAAAGAGACAGATATGATTTTGTATATCAGGTTCGGTATCTAATAACATTCGTTCAGAATCAATGTATTGGTAATACAGGGTGCTAGTGACCAACAGACTTGGCTGCAACACTTGCCCCGTTTTCTGCCTCATGAAACTTATCACCCGTTCTCAGTTCTCTATCTTTCTGTAGCCCTATGTAACATATTACATATCTGGGATCCTGATCTGGTATCACATACCCAGGACGTAAAGGATACTGAGAAACAGTTCTCTGTAATGAACACACCCGAAGATGATGCATCAGCATGCACTCTCTTCGTTTGGGCGGCACGGGAATTCTGGTAATCCTCAATTTCCTGCTCTGTCTTATAACAATTATAAGTTGGAGCGGGACCAACGTTCCCCAGCTCAGTATAACAAGCGGGTTCGGTCAATAATCCGTTTTATTATCTTGATTAAGGCGTGATATGGTCGCTACCTGGAGAGAGAGAGAAGAAAACACTCAGCGTGCGCTCTTGCAAGAATAGATTGGTTATTATTTTATCTAATCAGGATGGCTCCCACTGCTTTTTATCAAATCTTCCTTCAAACCCTAAAAGGAAAGACTAGCCGGGATTAATTACACACTACAAGTTCGCCAATCTTTCAGCCACGCCAGTGTCGGTAATTTGAGGGAGGTCCCCCGTGCTTTCGCACGAACCTAATTAATGTAAACCTCGTTTTCCCAGAGGCGTAACCCCGTTGACACCTTTCTAGACACCTACTTGATCGGCTAATTGGAATGTATAAAACTCTCCCAGGAGTAACTCTTACTCGCAGCGGGTATCGGGATCCAACTATCTCATAGAAGGTATGCAATCTCATTGCAAATTTCAACACTTGAAATTCCCGATAATATTTTGCCCCTAACGTGCTATGACCTTGACGAAAGCCAACAAACCATAGCCCGCTAGTCAAGTTCAACCCGTACATTTCTTGATCGAATTAAACCCACCCGCACGACCCTTGACGAAAGCCAACAAAGCCGCACGACTACCCTAATCCAATCGCATCATATGCTAGCAGATAAGCAGCATATAGCTACCGCACACTGCACCTTGACGAAAGCCAACAAATGCAGCACGAATACTATATACTACTTATCTGAAATGACGGAGGGTTACGACAGGTTTTTCTGAAAACCTATTGCGTAATGAACTTGATATCGTTGTAGAATCAAATGATTTTGAAATGGAGTGTTTTTGAGGCTTTTCTAGTTTTGCTAAAGGAGTCACTCCCGGTGAAGGGATCGTCGGTCCTTTCCTCGTCGAATGAGGTGCGGGATATATCATATATATCACTGTGCAAAGCAAAAACTCTTGAAAGCAATCAAAAGACAAACCGAGGGCGTAGCATCTGCCAGTTATTGCTAAAGGAGTCACTCCCGGTGAAGGGATCTCGGTCCTTTCCTTATCGAATAAGGTGCAGGATATATCACATATACCGCTGTGCAAAGCAAGAACTGTAGCTACCTGTTTTATTTTGAAATTCGATTCTACAACATCTTAGGTTTCTTTTATTTCATTAATCTCATTAATGAAGTCCCATCATTTAAATACCTAAACATCACAGATAAATACGACGTACACTTATGCCATCCGCATTCGCCTCGATGTCCCCTCGTGCACCGTTAGGTTAGGTAACTAACGGCAGAGCGGGGCAGGGCTAGCGCGGGTGTAAAACATAAGTAACGTCTATAAAATATATCATATATACTATATACTGTATCTATCACAGAACATCATATGATCACATCACAGATATCGCAGCAGAAGAATCATATGAAATATTGGATATACTAGGACGTCCGTGTTTTCAATACGAGCCAGTATAAAACACGGATTCCACGGTCGTGATGAATAGCCAAACCCACACCCCTAGACCCCTACGAGAGCGGCAAGCAACCCTACCAATTCTAGAGTTAGGAGACCCGGACTCGACTCCTCGAGTTGGTCTCCCACTGGACTCCAGAACCCGGTTACTTGTGCTCCCCTCCTTGGGTCTATCCTAGTGCGGAAAAGTAAATAATATACAAACGGTGACAACTTCCGCAACCTGGAAGCGCCCAAAAAAAAAGAATATTACATACAAGTTTTTACATGAATGAAAATGAAAAACACTCATCTCACAAAAAAAAACCCGGCTATTCAAACACGACGATCCAATATAACATATCCAGCAACACATAACATCACATGTCATCAACGTAAGTAAATATGCGCATCCCAATTGTCGTTGACATATAGCAACGAAACCGGCGATATCACATATTACACTTACGGTCACAGAAAAGAAAGTGTAAAACTACAACAGTTGGAATCCGCAACCACCTCAGACATCACATGCCTGACCAAATGAATTCCTTAGATATCGCATGCCTAACAATTATAAACCCCGCATTTTAGTCTCATTATCGAAAACACTTTTCAATATCAAGTCGGGCAATTCAACAGGATTCCCGACATCCTGATCGAATGCTCGTCGCAAACTTTAGTAGACGGCCGCACCCCCGATACCGTCGACGAAGTGCACCAAGGCGGAACACCGCTGCCGCGAGCACCCGAACGGATGCTTTCGGCGACGGGGTTCTCCTACAGTCACTTGGTCGGGGCTATGGAGCGAGGCTGTCTATTAAGTTTATCGGCGAGTATCCGCGTACGCTACGTGATTGCGACGGACTTTTGATCACATCAAAATTCCGTGGCAACCGATCAAGTGAGACTAAACTGCTATGTTTATAACATTCATTTAGTTATCTCATAACTCATTGTGAATTCCAATTATTGTATCCCATTCCGGATAAATAGAAAATGTCAAACTTTCCGATCGAACAATCGAACACCCAAGTTTTCCCGATACAGATCAACATATGAAACAAGTCTAACAACATTCCGTTCGTGCCTCAGTACCAACGGTCCAGCCGTAGAAGGGTCAAGCCAACGCCTCACATGTGGCACGCCGTACTGCCCCAAACCCGAAGGTTCAAAGGACAGTTCAAGACGGTCACATAATCGAGTTAAGGTTTGTTGTCTTCTAGAGGGTCCATCGTGTTACTTGCACTACTTAGAACGTCGTTAAACTACGGAAAAATCCAACACTTGGAAATTTCCCGACAGGGGAAAAATTGGGTATTTATATCCGGTCGAACTTTTTAACATATTCTAAAATTTATCCGGAAAGCCACACAGACAAAATTTGATACTCCGATCGAAACACCGAATCCCCAAAAACACAGCAGAAAAATTCAACTTTTGAATAAATATTAAAAATTCCCAGAAAACTCAGCTCTTTGAACTAGGAATTACTGTGCAAAGGAACAGGGCTGACGTCATCAAGGGGCCGCTGATCCGCCGCAGAAGCCATGCTTCTGCCGCGGATCCGCCGCGAAATTTACTGTTCACCAGAAACTTTTTGCACCGTAATTCTTATTTTTCCCTGCTGAATTTTTTAGCAATTTTTAATTTGGAAAAATCCACGATTTTAGAAAATTTCCAGAGAGCAATTTTGATTTGGGGTTTCGGGTTCGATCGGGTTTCAAATTCCGTCTAGACTTCGCCTAAGGCTCTAGCTAGGTTCTGATACCACTGTAGGGTTCCTAGGCACCCTAATGAGGTCTCACAAGGCATCGACCATGCCAAATTAAAATTTTAACGGTGCCGAGAAACCCGACTACGGATCGTCGGCTAGAAAACTAGGCGAAAAAGCTAACTAGTTAACACTTAACTATGAGATACGGAAATACAACCTTTGTAGATCCGGTGCTCCACCTCCATAGCTCCGCAACGAAGTCGTCTCCGCTGTCCAAAAAGAATCCGGGCTCTAGTGTCGGCTTCGTCGGAGAAATGGCGAGCTAGGTCGTCGATGTCCATGCCGAAGATGATCTACGTCGAGGCATCGATAGATCAAGCTCCACCTTCACCTAGCTTTGAAAACTTGTGAAGGAAACATACTCTACTACTTGGCAAGAGGTAGAGGATGAAGAAATAGGAAGTGGGTAGACTTTAGTTTTGGATTTCTCACTCATATCATCAATCCACCATTGATGTAGTCTAGGTTTTTCTTCTTGACTTGAAGGAAGAAGAAGAAGAAATGATATGATAAGAATTATTAAAATGAAAAGAATAATCCATTCTTATCATAAGTGAACCATGGTAAAGTGTAGAGAGCTAATCATGGTTAAAGGAATGGTTAGGGTCAAGCTAGAGACAAAATGGTCACTTAGTCAAAAGATCAAGAAGCTTCAACTAGAATCCAAAATTAGCAACCATTTCATTTCATTTTCTTTTATTCATTTATCATAAATAAATGGATAATTAAATAAGATAAATGAATAACAAATAATAAACCCTAACCTATTCATTAACCAAGGTTTAATACTTTACACTTAACCAAAAAACCATGTATCATCAAACATGATACAAGCTAGTGCACAAAATCATATCACATATATAATGCGCACATCCGAGTGAGAAAAACCATCTTAAAGTGAACCAATACTAGTTAATGCAAAGTAATATATCAAATATATAATTATACATTAAATCATTAAATCAACACTTGATTTAACTATCCGGTCATATAGCATATAACCGACTAGTATCCTATGTATCGGCTTATCGAATCAACCTTTGATTCGATAACTAGGGTATATCGCATATAACCTAATCGATACATTCATCGCGAGAATGGAATACGGTATCACATACTCGTATTATTCTCGGTCCCGCACATATCTCATATGCGCTCCTATTTCGTTTTGCTTGAGCCAGGAAACCTCTGTGTAGGACTCTAAAGACTCGTCAATACGCCGGCAGCAGGTGATGATCATATCAAACACCCACAAGCCGCAAGCGGTCTGCTAAACGTAACGGCCACCCGGGTATTGAGCGATCTGAAGATCGACGAGCAAGCCCGCTGACACTCCAGTGAATCCGACCAGTAACACTACCGTACAGTCCGGTCTGATCGTCTGATATGTCGCATATCTTGCCTAGGGGTGGTAAACGTCAGACCCCAATAGCTCAATAAGTCGTGTCGATATGAGGTCTATAACATTTCTAGAAACTACTGGTAACACTTACCAGTAAATCTCAGCAACCCTGGCCAGGGATTTCCTGTTATAGCCAATCGAACACAGCGCAACATCAACTCCCTATACCGGGAGAGACGAATCCCCTCCTATCGCTCATTGCCTCCATGTGACTCAGGACTGTACCCAAAAACCACCGTTTTGCACGCCCTCTTGGACGTGGTAAGATGGAAATCAAAGCACAGTGGGAACCACACAAGACTCTATGACGATCTCGGGTCAACAGACTACTCTGTACCAGTGTCACCAGAGAACTGCCATCTGACGTGAGGTATAATACCATCTGGGAGTTCTCTGCGAGTCCGTCCAGTGTACCCAGTCTCTACTGAGCACCCGTATATCATCTCTGATGTCAAACACCGATGGATATGGGATCATCCATCGCCCATCTGTATGGGTCGAGAAGGTATACGCTAGTCTACTCTGGTATATCGATGCCCCGTCTCGATACACCCACGACTAGGGACTTTGAAGGATGTACTTATGGACGACCATGTCCCCACTAGTATGATCCGCATCAAAGTCCAGGTAGTCAAGTACAGATCCTAAGGGCTTTACCAACATGTAACAGGGAGACAATCAGTGTACACGTTAAGGTAAAGATCAACCAGATAACATACTATCATGTCGAGCAAGAAAGTCCTCCCTATATATGTCCCAGCATCCACTACGATATACATCCTATGTACAGTAATGGCCTCTAGGGCATACATATAACTAACATCTTAATCCTTACCCTAACATCCATGGAAAACATGCTCAACCGGGCCTTTATACTACGGTATCACCGCTACCTCATGGGATAGGGTGCCGTAGGGAGCGGTGTGTGCATGTATGCATGGAGTCCAATAAAAACGTGTGATGGGAAAGAAAGGGGTGAGAGATCTTGATCTCTCAAGCCTTCCCCAAAGCTAACCCTAACAAGCGAGGAGATTACTCACTCATTAGGGAATTGAAAAACATATATAAACTATCTATCTAGGGCAAGGAATTAAAGATCTAACTAGGGTAGATAAGAAATTATACTAGGGCAATGAAATAAAATTAACTAAGGCAAGAATTAAAAACTTACTCTAATTTGATGCTCTCTTCATTCATTGCAGAAAATTACAGATCTGAATTTTAGATATAAAATGAGGCACAAGAAAAAGCATACCCTAAAAAAGGTTTTAGGGTTTCTATTTTTTGAACATAGAAACCCTAGGGTTACAATCGAGTCACGTCTGCTATTACAATTTTACCCCCTAAGAAAAAGAACTAGTCAACGCACTGCCGGCCGCCAAAATTTTGTCCACTGATATGGGCTTAGCACGGCCGCGGATCCGCGGCCAAGAGCAAGGTTTGGCCGCGGTTCCGCAGCCAAGTAGGGGCTTCATTAGCTCAATTTTCTAGGTGTTCATCTGTTGCATTTTTCCTTCTATTTTCTTCAGTTGTTTTCTCAGATTGGCTTCTAGATTTCTTCCAGATCTCCACAATGAATAATTGTAGTGGACTTTTACCGTTGCTTCGTAACGAAGTCTTGAACTACGCTGTCTTTGTTCATTGTGAAATTGTCCATTGATCTTCATTTAGTCTTCAAATTGTAGGCATGATCAAGATCTTCCTATTTGTTGGTCGTTGTTTCACTTTTGTATCGTCTTTTCATAATTTTCACCGTTTTTGTTCCGAGAACCTGTAACCTGCAACTATGTAGCAGACATGGATCAAAAGCATCTGTTTATTTGTAAAATGAATAAGAATGGGGAATATAATAATGCTAAATTATGATATGAACAAATACCCCCAAACTTATCTTTTGCTCGTCCTCGAGCAAACCTAGTTTTATTCTTGAAAAAGACCTAGCCTCACTTTCGCAGGGAAATGCGATTGCACTGAGCTCGTGCAACGAGCCGTTAAACCTCTAGGTGTCCCTAGTAGGAGGAGTGTTTTCTCCTGAGGGTTTTCAGCGGATACTACCCACAAAATCCTATCAATTAGGCACATTGACTTTTATTCTCCAATTAGATCTTCTAACAAGAAACTCTATTATCGTCGACTTAGAAATTATCCACCCGTATTTTTCACGCTTCCTTATTATTTAACTTAAGATTATATATGTTTTGTAGACCAACTTAGCTTTTAGCATCTTTTAAGTTTTCCTTCTAGGGTTCTATCTCGACTTAGGAATTTTTATCATCTCCACTAAGGATATAAGTCCTATTTTTTATTCCTGTCTCTTATCTAAACCCAATCACATACCCCTACGTGTGTGTATATATCACCCCTACACTTGGAAATTCAAATCAAGCTATCATACTTTTGTCCGTTGTCCAAACCACTTGGTGAATTTTTAGATGAAATTTGCCCACACATCCTTCATGTGACCGTTAATACTTCTTGAGGTACCAATAGCCGATTACAAAATGTGTTTGCACATTAAAGCATAATTCCTAGTCTTCTAACACCTAAGGCTTTAGCAGTGACTCCCAAACCAATTGGTCTAAGGCATTGGGTGATGAAGCACTCTCGCTAAATATTTTTTCTATTTTTGCAGCCTTAAGTAATTACAAAAACCAGTGTTCATTTTTTTTTCTTTATTCACACTTGTACTTTATGGTATTTTTTCTTCATACTAAGGACTTTAAACAAGAGCATTTCAAGGTCTCTTCTACTATTCCAAGTTTCAAGGTTCGTGTTTATGCAATTTTGTAGGGATATATTTTCAGAATTTAGACTTAAGTTAGGAATTATTTTTCAAACTTATACTCTAATAAAAATATCAATACTTTTCCGTTGTTTTAACTTAGCCGAAGAAGTCAACTCAAAATTTGCCTATTTCTAAATAAACTACAAAGACATATACTTTCTACCGTTAAATTTTAAGAAAGGTTATTTTTAGGGTTTTTAATTTACTAAGTCTAAAGTCTAGTTGTTCCTGGCTAGTTTACCTATTTGTCAAACTCAAGTCAATTATTGCCAAAATTGAATGTTTCAATTTTTAAAATTTTAAAAATTTCAATTTTTATGGGTTTTAAAATAAGTATGCAAATGCAAAAATGTACATATGAATGCGAAGGAAGAAGGCTTACCGAGCACACCCCCAAACATAAACTTGACAGTGTCCTCACTGTCATGCTACACCAAGAGGGTAAAAAAATGTCGGCACTCCCATGTTTAATTATTTATAATTTTTTATATTTGTAAAAGAAAAACAAAATATATATACAAAAAGGCCCATCCCAAACTTAAGTGAAACGATATTACACGTCATTGCCAAACTTTGCAAAGACCAAACGTAAACACCAACCAGTTGAAAAATTTATCTGTGTAGAGTATCGGTCGGTGGAAGAACATGTTGTACCGAGCCAAAAAGAATTGGGGAAGAGATAAGTGGTGGTATGGACAGTGTAGTGAAGAGATAGGAGTTGATGATGAATGAAAACGATAATGTGAATGATCAAAAATCAGAGGAATGTTGGCATTCTCATAGTTTATTAGAAGAAAAGGGAGTGGTTCAACTTCCATTGGTGGAGGTTGATTTTCCACACAATCCCCGTGATGCTTCTGTGGATCCTTAATTGACTTGGCATCATCCATCATATGCATATGATATTTAATTATGATGGAACTAATCTCCTCAATGTCCGCCATAGTCCAGTCAAAAGCTTGCCGGTTATCTTGTAAGACCATTAAAAGGGCTTTCTCTTGCTCGAGAGCTAGAGTTGCCGATATGATAACGGGAAAGGTCTCATTCTCACCTATGTAAGCGTATTTAAGGTGAGACGGTAAAGGATTGAGTTCGAGTTTCGGAGGCGAAACACTCAAAGGTAAAATTGGGGAATCTACCTCGAACTCAAACGATTCTAACAATGGTTCGAAATCACTGCAAACAACCGAGTCGGATGGTTCAACTAACTCATCCAAAAATTCAAAGGACTCAAACTCGGGCGGTGAGTCTTCAAAATCGCATGGAAAAGTGAAACACTCGTAATCGATATCGGTTGTGAGAAGAGTGTCAGATTCAAGGAGAAACGCACTAGTGGCGTCAAAACTGCTGTGATCGAACAGAAATTTTTCAAGCTCACAGTCCTCCTGTGTGGTCGGAACAATTGGACGGATGAGGGGAGTGATTTAGGAAGTATAACAGTTAAAGGTTCAGGAGGATGAATTAGAAAATCCGACTCATCAAACAAAAATGGTTCATCTTCAATACTATCCTCATGATTCTCCTCAAAAGTTATCCCATCCATGTAATTATCATCAAAATCAAGACGCGTATGAGGTTCGGGAGAAACATTTAATTATTGGATGTAGTGCCCTCAAAGTCAATTATTGGATCGCAGGTACGTGATTGCAATGATTGAGGGAGGACCTATACCGGTAGGACAGTCTTACTCGAGATGATAGTATGCTATCTGGTTTTCCTTTATCAGTCGTGTATAGGTTCAGGTGCCTGATCGCTATTACACGTTGATAGAGCCCTTAGGATCTTGCTTGACTACCAACAGTATGATGGCGATCATATACGTGAGAGTTGGGTAGTCTATAAGCATATCCTTAAAAGTGGTCCCTAGTCGTGGGAGTTTCGAGACAGGGCATCGATACTCCGGAGTAGACTAGTGTATACAGTCGAGACCCCGACGAGGGGCGGTGGCCGCTCTCACAAGCTACTGGTGTAGTTGGATCACCTAAGATGTATACAGGTGCTCATTAGGTTATGAGTACACCGGACAGGACTCGCCGGGAACCTGCTAGTTGGTATTTATACCTAGCGTCAGATAGCAGTTCCCTGGTGACATGTATACAGGTTAGTTCATCGACCTGAGGTCGTCATTTGTCTCGTGTGAGTTCCCACTGTGCTTTGATTTCTACCCTACCACGGCTTAAAGGAGCGTGCAAATAGATCTTTTTTAGGTACAGTCCCGAGCCACATGGAGGCAAGTGAGCGGATCGGCAGGGGATTCGTCTCTTCCGGTATTGGGGGTGAGATCACGCTGTGTCTAGGAAAGCCATTACACCAAGTCCTTGGCCAAGGCAGGTGAGAATTACTGGTAAGTATTCCAGTAGTTTCTCAGGGTGTTCAGGGCTTGTCTCCGACACGATTTATACCGCTATTAGAGGTCTGACGTTACTAACCCCCTAGGCCCGATATGCGATACTCATAGACGAACGGACCGGACTGTATGTATATTGTCACTGTTAGGCTCAGTAAGGTTCCAGGATGAGTTCGCTCATCGGCTTCCCTTGAGGTCAGTACATAGGCAGCCGTTACACACTGCCAGTGCCGCCGACATGCTTGTAGTTAAACCCACTGCCAGGGTACTGATGAGTCATTAGAGTCCCACACAGATAGTTTCCTAAGTTAGGGCGAAACGTCGTAAAGGCCGTATGGTTTTATAGCAGGGTTCGGAAATTGCACGTGCATTTATGCACGTGTCATATTTCGGGCAAATAATACTGGTGGGCTTTGGTTTAAGCCGGATCTATGTATTATATTGAGTCGGAATATTTTAGTCTCTCGTATTCGTATTCGGTCGGAATACGGATACAGGTATGTATATATAGGTGAGGGGTATTTTCGTAATCCGTTACGAGAATATTTTAGAAGATGCATTTCTTTTTGGTTTAATCATTTTGGTTTAAATGATTATTTGGTTTTGGAAATGGTGACTCATTATGGATGACACATTATTCTAGCATGTTCATTAGTGACTCATGCTAATGAGTCACTAAGTGAGTCAAAAAGATTTAAATGTGTTTTGTTTTGGGTTTGGATATTTGAGGAGATATTTTCATTAGATATTTGTTTATGGTGTTGATTATATATCCTCTCATATCTATTCACAAAAGAAGAATGATAGAACACACGTTTATGGGCTTGATTTTCTCTTGCTCACTAGTGTTTTCTTGAGCTCACCATTTCCAAACCCTAGCATCTTCTTCAACCTCCACTCTTACCCTCTCATGTGATGAGAACCAAAGAGTGTTTGAGACAAAGTATTCTACTCGTTCTCTACTTTATCTTGGTCATCTCTTTTAGCAGACTTGATGACCGAGTTGCCTCGGTATAGAGGCGGGCGCCCGTTTAAAGATCCGTAGATGTGGTGCCACCTTGACGAGGAGCAAAGAGATTGGAGTAGCCGCAAGGAGCGTGGGATGATGGCTAAAGACCGAAGGACTCGGATCGATCGGTATGGCCTTTCTACCTCGTTACAGTTTGTTAGTTTAGCGTTAATGGAAAGATCTGGGTTATAGTATGCGATAGCGCCAGTTATAAAAGTTTTTGTTCCGCGTTTGGCGTCAGAATGACGGCCGAGGCGCTACCGTAGACTTACATTAATGACTCGGGATGATGAATTGGAGATAAAATTTCAGTCAAATCTTCGGGTTCATCATCCAAAATATTCCCGGCGTCAATATCCTCAAACAAGTGAAAATCAATTTTTTCGGACACCTCATCAAAAGCATGGATATTTATCAATTCAGGTTCTAGATTGGAGTTGTAAAGTTCAAAATGATTAAGTTTGGGTTCACTCGAAAGGGCTCTTCACAATCAGGTAAATCAAACACTATAAAGTCGCACAACTCATTACACGTTTTATCTTTAATTGGTGAATCATTTAGGACACTTGTTTGAAAATCGGAGTTGTGGGATTCAATTGGGTATGGGTAGGTTTGATTTGGAAGGGTGTATAGCTCACTCTCACCACTCAAATTCTCACTCTGTCCAACTGCCGCATCATACATTGGAATTTTCGGAGCTAGTTTGAAACTAACTACCAAGTCACTAGGTTGTATAAGGGCGGTTATGGACGCATCCGCATTCCTCATCATTTGGTTGGTCGCTATAATATAAGCTTCCAACGACTGTTCCAGACTAGACATGGATTGTGAAGTGGTTTCAGTAAAAGATTCAAAGTTGCTTGGATACGTGAAACTCCCAATTGGTTGTGTAGAAACAGTGTCGAGTGAAGGTGTGAAATTCGGGTAGGACTGGTAGGAATTGAATAGTTGGACATGATTATGATCAACATTTGGATAAAAAGGTGAATGAAACTGTTGATCCCTAGAACTGGACGTGTTGAGAGGAGTGAAAGATCGGCTACGGGATTGTTCAATATGATCCGCAATAGACATGGGTTTCGGAGTTACAACAGGACTCGAAGAAGGAGTATCAACGAAAGAAGGTGGTGAAGGTTGACATGGTTGATACAAAGTGGATTGTGGAGTCGAACTGTTTCTCTTAGACGCTTCTATTCGATCTTTCAAAGAAATTTTGGGCATGGAGGGATCGACCGTAATTCGACCAAAACAATTCACGTATGAAGCAAAGTTTGGTTCGGGATACCAAAGTTCGGCAAGAGTTTTATGAGGTGGCGTAACCATGATGTAGGGAAGGGGAAGAAAAAGAATGTGGTGTGCACGGATTTCTTAGCGACAAGTTGCAAGATTTTTGTAAAATTTTTTCTTTTTTACTTTTTGTGTTTTTTTATGTGGAGCTTTTTGCAAAAAGATTTTCAATAAAAGGCTTAGACACACGTTCAATCAATCACAAATGCACAATCAAGCCTATATCTAGGGTCACCTATGTCAGCTGGACAGCTCCTAACTGTTCCAAAGGGCATGAAGTAGGACCTCAAACCGCCTCTTCACCGCCAATTGTGGCCAGGTAAGTGCCAGGTAAGTGGGAGGTTCTCCACCACATAAGTAGTGGGCCTAATTAAGTAACCACTTGCCTTAGACCCACTTGCCTTAGACACACTTACCTAGACACCACAAAGTCAGGTTAGGATCAACGGTCGATGCCTACAACTATTCCCGTGTCCTATTGAGCGCGAAGTCCTTAGGGCCGAGTCTAATCTTTTTAGTTAATTGATGGTCAATGCAATATGCCTTATGTGATTTCTGGGGTCCTGGGAAGGGTGATGAAATCCCCACCCAATCTGGATTAGTTTCAAGCCCCTTAAAGTCAATTTAGATATGCAAAGCAGTAACACAATCACTTGCAAACAAATTTTTTTTATTTCAGCGTTGCACAAAGAATCCTGCACAAGATTAATTATTGGAAGAGAGAGAGATTTTTAGCGCAAAGAATCCTGTAGGAAATTTTTACAGAGGAGATATCAGGGGGTCCAGAGAAGGTTCAAGGGAGCTTACAGCGATTTTTTCTGATGATGACGTCACCTAATGACCGCGGATGCGGGGTCAAAGTGCTACTTCGGCGGCGGAAACGCGGCGGCGGCGGCGGTTCAGTTCCCAAAATTTTTCTGCCCCCCTGGTTTGACTTTTCTCTGCTGTTCAGATCTTGGGTTTTCTGTTTTGATCTCTGGATATTTTCAGATCCGAACATGTTCGTTGATCCTGCAAAATTCACACGAAAATACCCATCACAAAATAACAAGATAGATTGTTTATATTTTTTTTTCTTCAGTTTTTATGATTTTTCAATTTTATATTAACCCGAAATTGAAAAAAGAAAATAACACGCCATCCCCGGCAATGACGCCATTTGATTTGTAAGAGTTTTAGCATGCTTGGGCTTTCAAAAGATGAATCAAGAATATTTATAAACTGCAATCAAGAACGGCGTCGCTTGGTAGCTAGCCGGTGAGTACGGATCGGTCCATAGGGATTTTGTGTATTCTCTAATTGTTCTTACGAGTTAATTCCGATTGTTGTCGGATTGATTAAATCTAAAAAATAAGTTTATCTAGATCTAAATCTTGCTAGGGTTAGGTTTGGAAATGCAAAGATTTTCTCACCGCTTTCTATACCCAAATTAAGATCTATTTAGGTGTTATGGTAATTATTAATAAAGGGGATTAGTACCATCGGGAAGAAACGGTGTTTCTTCCTCTAGGTTCTTGTCCTTCCTTTCTTAATCCTTACCCTAACCTCCATAGAAAACACGCTCAACCGGGCCTTTATACTACGGTATCACTACTACCTCGTGGGATAGGGTGCCGTAGGGAGTGGTGTGTGCATGTATGCATGGAGTCCTATAAAAACGTGTGATGGGAAAGAAAGGGGTGAGAGATCTTCATCTCTCAAGCCTTCCCCAAAGCTAACCCTAACAAGCGAGGAGACTACTCGCTCATTAGGGAATTGAAAAACATATCAAAACTATCTATCTTGGGCAAGGAATTAAAGATCTAACTAGGGCAGATAAGAAATTATACTAGGGCAATGAAATAAAATTAACTAAGGCAAGAATTAAAAACTTACTCTAATTTGATGCTCTCTTCATTCATTGCAGAAAATTACAGATCTGAATTTTAGATATAAAATGAGGCACAAGAAGAGGCATACCCTAAAAAAGGTTTTAGGGTTTCTATTTATAGAACATAGAAACCCTAGGGTTACAATCGAGTCACGTCTTCTATTACAATTTTACCCCCTAAGAAAAAGAACTAGTCAACGCACCGCCAGCCGCCAAAATTTTGTCCACTGATACGGGCTTAGCACGGCTGCGGATCCGCGGCCAAGAGCAAATTTTGTCCACTGATACGGGCTTAGCACGACAGTGAATAATTGTAGTGGACTTTTACCGTTGCTTCGTGATGAAGTCTTGAACCTTGCGCTGCCTTTGTTCATTGTGAAATTGTCCATTGATCTTCGTTTAGTCTTCAAATTGTAGGCATGATCAAGATCTTCCCATTTGTTGGTCGTAGTCTCACTTTTGTATCGTCTTTTCATCATTTTCACTATTTTTGTTCCGAGAACTTGTAACCTGCAACTATGTAGCAGACATGGATCAAAAGCACCTGTTTATTTGTAAAATGAATAAGAATGGGGAATATAATAATGCAAAATTATGATATGAATAGGCATCGATATTCCAGAGTAGACTAGCGTATACGCTTCTCGACCCATATGATGGGCGATGGATGATCCCATATCCATTGGTGTTTGACATCAAAGAAGGTATACGGGTGCTCAGTGGAGACTGGGTACACTGAACGGACTTGCCGATAACTTCTAGATGGTATTATACATATAGTCATATGGCAATTCTCTGATGACACTGGTACAGGTTAGTCTGTCGACCCGAGATCGTCATAGAGTCTTGTGTGATTCCCACTATGATTTGATTTCCACCTTACCATGTTCATGAGATCGTGCAAAACGGTGGTTTTTGAGTACAGTCCCGAATCACATGGAGGCAATGAGCGATAGGAGGGGATTCTTCTCTCCCGGAATTGGGGGTTGATGTTGTGCTATGTTCGATTGGCCATTACAGGAAATCCCCCGCCAGGATTGCTGAGATCTACTGGTAAGTGTTATCAGTAGTTTCTCTAACCGTTATGGACCTTGTATCGGCATGACTTATCAGGCTATTGGGGTCTGACGTTTTACCACCCCCAGGCTATGATATGCGACATATCTGACGAAGAGACCGGACTGTACGGTAGTGTTACTGATTGGATTCGCAGGAGTATGAGAAAGCTTGCTTGTTGATCTTCTGATCGCTTAATACCCGGGTGGCCGTTACGTTTAGCAGACCGCTTGTGTCTTGTGGGTGTTTGATATGATTATCACCTACTGCCGGCGTATTGACGAGTCTTTAGAGTCCTACACAGAGGTTTCCTGGTTCATGCAAAACGAAGTAGGAGCACATTTGTGATATGTACGGGACAGAGATTAATGCGCGTATGTGATACCATATTCTATTCTCGCGATATGTGATATCGGTCGGTTATTTGTGATATAGCCAGGTTATCGGATCAAGTGTTGATTCAATAAGTTGATACATTTGATATTAGTCAGTTGTATATGATATATCTGGATTATTAAATAAAGTGTTGATTTGATAATTTAATGTATAATTATATATTTTATATATTAACTTACATTAACTAATATTTGCTCACTAAAAATTTCTTTTTCTCACTTATGTGCATATAGTATATATGTGATATATATTAATGTACATTTATTTGTGTCATGTTTGATGCCACATGCAATCTGGGTGTATGAGACTCACACCATACTTATGATAATCCTAGGGTTTTATTTATCAAAGTAAATCACAAATTGGTGGAATTATGTCATGGCTAGAAGCTTGGAGAAGCTTGTTGCTAACCATTGACTTAGTCCACAAACATTGTTTTACATTAGATATTTATTAACCTAAGTATTATTGTTAGCCATGGTTTATTCTCTACATGAGTTAGTGTATGACACTAACTCACCCATGGTTGCTATTCTCACCTAATGAGTTTTATTCTCATCTCCACTTCATCTTCTTCTTCATGTAGAGAAAGCTTGCTAGCTTTTCTCAAAGTGAAGAAATATTGTGAGAAAAATAAATCTAAAGTGAGCAAAATTCCTACTTCATCATCCTCTACTATATTAACCATTTAGTTTAGGGTGTTTGCTTCACTAATCTACCATTAGCGAAGAGGTAGTATGAGCTTGGGTCTCTTCGACGTAGATCATCTTCGGCCTCGAAGACTTCGAACAAGCTTGTTCATTTCTTCATGTGAATCCTTACTAGAGTTCGGGTGTTCACTACTTGGAGCGAAGGGACTGCTACACGGAGCTTTAGAAGTGAAGGACCGGTCTACAAAGGTTGTATTCCTCATTCGCTTAGATGTAAAGTTGTTTACATTGTTGTTTCGTCTAAATCTCTAGTTAAGATTCTAGGGTTAGGCTTGTTTAGCATGGCAAAAATTTGAAATTGGAATGGACGATACCTTCCGAACCTTGCTGCGGCGCTACGTAACCCTACAATGGTATCAGATCCAAGTTAGAGAATTAGTCGATGTTAGATTACGAAACCGAAACTACTCCGAAACTTGAAACAAGAAAATCTAGTTTCTGTCGATTTTTAAATGGCCTCTAAAATTTTTTTAAGAAACTGCAGAATGTTGTATGAGATGCAACATGAACACAGTAGAAAATTGAGCCCCTCTCTCCGAAAAATGGCCGGCCACACTGTGGTTAAAACCAGCCTGCTCGGTTTTCCTGCTTAATTTTGGGGTGATTTTTTTAGGGTGTTCCAGTCTCTGGGTTTTGGGGTTTCAGGTGTTGCTTGTTTTTGCTGAAATTGCATGAGATGTTAATTTCCTGTAAAGGCAATTCAGTGAATTTCATATTCGTAATTTTAATATTGTTTCGGGTTATTTAGACGACGTTAAAAAGTTCGAACGGATATCAATAACCCATTTTTCCCCTCGCTAGAAATTTTCGAAGAGTCGGATTTTTCCAAGTTTAAGATCTTCAGAAAATCATGCAGGTGATTCTGTGGACCCTCTAGAATAACGAAACCCTAACTCGATTCTGTGACTGTCGGAACCGCCACCAAACCCTAGGGTTTGTGGTAGTTCCGCGGCGCCATAGGTGAGGCAAGGGTTGACCCTTCTACGGTTGATCCATAGGTGTTGTGGCATGTTCTGGTTACTTTTTAAACTATGCATAAGTGTTGAGCTCTTTGGGAAATTTTGGGTGTTTGTTTATTGGTTCGAAAAGTTTAACATCGTCTAGCCATTTGTGACTGTGACACAATATTTGGAATCCATAATAATTAGTTATGTGATAACTAATTTGAATTTTATAAATCTAGCAGTTTAGTCTCATTGATCGGTTGCCAAGGAATTTTGATGAGGATCAAAAGTCCGTCGCAATTACGTAGTGTACGCGGATACTCGTCGGGTAACCTTACTAGATAGCCATGCCCCATATCCCCGACCAAGTGACTATAGGAGAACCCCGTGGCCAAAAGCATCCGTTCGGGTGCTCGCGGCCGTGGTGTTCCACCTTAGTGCACTTCGTCGACGGCATCGGGGGTGCGGCTGTCTTCTAAAGTTTCCGACGAGCATTCGATCAGGTTATCGGGAATCTTGTTGAATTACCCGACTTGTTATTGGAAAGTGTTTTCAATATCGAGACTAAAATGCGGGGTTTATAATTGTTAGGCATGCGATGTCTAAGGAATTCATTTGGTTGGGCATGAAATCCAAAGTATGTGATACATTGGGTTTATGATGTCTAAGGTGGTTGCGGATTCTAATTGTTGTAGTTTTTCACTTTATTTTCTGCGACCGTAAGTGTAATATGTGGTGTATCTCCGGTTTCGTGCTATATGTCAACAACAATTGGGATACGCAAATTTACTTACGTTGATGATATGTGATGTTATGTGTTGTTGTGATATGTTATATTGGATTGTTCTGTTTTGAATAGCCGGGTTTGTTTTTCATTTTCATTTATGTAAAAACTTGTATGTAATATTCTTTTATTGGGGCACTTCCGGGTTGAGGATGCTGTCACCATTGATGTGTATTATTTACTTTTCCGCATTAGGATAGACCCAAGGCAGAGAGCACAAGTAACCGGGTTCTAGGGTCCAGTGGGAGACCATCTCGAGGAGTCGAGACCGGGTCTCCTAACTCTAGAATTCGATACTTTTCTTTAGTTTTATGAAGTTTACAAACCTTCGCAAAAGAATCGTTAACATATTCATTGGGTACGATATCAAATCATTGATTATCTTGACCACGATGTGAGATAACATTAACGATCTTTTTGTTAAAGGATAGAAAATGAATGGGATCAATGAAAGGACAAAGGACTATAGTGAAGAAACCCTAGTTTCTTCCAAAAAAACCTTAATCCGCATTCATCGCCATCAATCTAGCATTAAACCGTCAAGAGAAAAGATGAGTTACCTTTATTAGTCATCCATTGCTACTAAATCTGATCGAATCCTACAAGCCTTCTTCATATTTTCTTGATAATCAGATCTTCAACAATTTCTTGATTTCCTTTCTTGAAAACGTTTCCTTGAATTTCTTGAAACTATTAAATTCAACTAAATCTTGAACCATTTCTTGAATTTCTTTACTAGTTCTTTCGACTCAACTAAAACAAGAATTTACTAATTCCTCGAATCCCAAAGGACGACCCGTACTCACTAACGCTCGCTACACATGACACCGTTATTGATTGCGGTTACTACTACTACTTATTCTTTTTTGATACTAATCAAATGGCGCCGTTACCGGGGATACGTGCGTAATTTGTTCTTTCTTGCTATTTGGGTTGAAATATTATTATTCCATAAAAATTTAAATCAAGAACGCATCATGTGCTTAACGATTAGTATGTGAATTTTGCAAGGGGATCTGGAATCACTGTAGCAGGGAGATAAATATTCAGAGCATTTCATCGAGACCAGAGGAGCAAGTGGAGCATCAGAAAAAAGTTTTGTTCAAAGAACAGTTCAATTGATCGCGGAACCGCGGCAAGAAGCTGGAATTGGCCGCGGAACCGCGGCATCTTGAACGAATTAGGGTTTCAGCTCTCTGTGGTATAATTTTTATCTTCTTCTCTCTCTTCTGAAAAGTCCAATAACAGTTTTTCTGCAGGATTTTTTGCAAAATTTCTCCGCATAAAAAAAATTCTTGTTGTGTGTTTTAATATTGGTTGTTTGTGCATATTGTAATACGGAAATTAAGGGGCAAAGACCAAATTCAGATTAGGTAGGGATTTCATTACCCTTTTTAAGCCCCACAAATCACAAAACCACCATCCGCGTCACCCTTCATTAATTAAAAAATATCTAGACCAAGACTCTAAGGACCGTCGCGCTCAATTAGGACAGATGATGGTCGTGGGTAACCTACTGCTTATCCGTATTTCTTTTGTGGTGTCTAGGAAAGTGTGTCTAAGGCAAGTGGTTACTTAATTAGGCTCACTATTTACATAGCGAATACCTCCCACTTACCTGGTACTTACCTGGCCACAAGAGGGATAAAAAGGTAGTAGAGGATTGATCCTGCGATTTGTCTTGTGGAAGTTTAGGAGCGGTCTAGTGACTTGACCTAAGTGACCTTAGATCTAGGGTTGATTGTGCATTTTTGTGATTTTTCTAAATACGTCTTTTTCAAAACAAACCATTAAACAAACCTTTCTTTTAATTTACATATACGCTGCCACTTGCGCTAAACCCACTTAGTGCATGCTCGGCTGGACACGGTATTCTAGTGCCCGTCTTGTCCGCGTTTCTTCTATCGACTCCGGAGTCGGTATTTCTTCATCTTCTTTTTTCTCACCACCCACAACATCAACCGAGATGGACGGTTCTCCATCAAATTTCAATAACACCACTCTGCCACCACCCGTAGGTGCACAAACTTTACCGTGTATATATCTCCAAGAGAGATGCTACCCTATACGTGGTCCTCTTTCTACTTGTCTTTCTATTCCACCAGCCAATAGGGATAATTTTGAAATCAGACAACACTTTATCAATCTTTTTCCTAAATTTCACGGTTTAGAGTCTGAAGACGGATACGTTTTTATCACCAAATTCGAAAATGTATGTGCTATGATGGGCACTTCACAACTTTCTGTAGATGCTATACGTTTACGTCTTCTCCCGTTTACCTTTTGCGATTTAGCCGAAAAATGGCTTTATAACACAACCGCACACTCTATTTCCAATTGGGATGAATTCGTTATAGCATTCCTTAGGAAATTTTATCCCAGTCATAAAACCGTCCGTGTTAGGAGTGAAATCAACCAGTTTTCCCAGCTTCCCAATAAACCATTTTGGAAATGCTTTGAACGGTTCAAGGATCTGCTTGTCTAATGTCATCATCACGAAATCCTTAGATGGGATCTGTACCGAATTATATATGAGGTCATTAATCCAATGACAAAGCAGATGCTTGAAACCATGTTTCAAGGCAATTTCATGTCTAAAGACGATGGTGAAGCCTGGAAATTCTTGGAAACTTTTGCTAAAAACACTTTGCAATAGGAAAGCGTTAGTCCATTATCTAGAGGAAGTATCCATCAACTTGATGTTTCTATAGCAGTAAAAGCCGAAATGGCAGAAATGCAAAAGAAACTCGAAGCTATGGAAAACAAATTTTTATTAGCCTCCCTAAACCAGGTGACGCTCCCTAAAACCGTGTATGGATGCTGTTCAGATCAATCTCATCTGACGGAAGAATGTCCTTTGAATTCTCCATTTCAAGGTCAAGAACACACTAATGCTGCTTTTCAGCAACGACCTAGAAACAATCCTTATTCTTCCACATATAATCAAGGTTGGAGGAATCACCCTAATTTTGCTTGGAACCAACACCAAACTCAAAATACGGTTCCAAACCAAAATAACTTTCAAAAGGTTCCTCCACAGCAACAGCAACCACCACAAAATCAGCAACTGTTTCAACCACAAACTTTTCAAAATCCTGCCAATAATTCTGCACATTATAATAATTCTTTCCAAACGGCCGGTACCGAAAACTCCTCTTCACTCGAACGAACCTTGGATTTGTTTATGAAACATTCCATGCAAAGGTCAGCTGATATAAGGTCTTCTATTGATACCATAAAGAAGGACTCTTCTTCATACGGTGAGAGTATAAAATCGATAGAAGCACAAATTGCACAATTAAATGCCGCAATGAGTGCTAGAGAGAAAGGAAAACTTCCATCTCAACCTTTACCGAATCCTGGCCACTCACAATATCATAATGTGAATGCCTTTACCACGTTGAGATCCGGAAGAGTGCTGAATATCCAAGTCGGTGAACAAGTTGATAATGATGAATCAATCAATGACACCCCGGATTCCACATCCACTTCTTACCCTAGTTCATCTTCTTACGAGCCTATTCTCCGTTTTCCCCTAGGCTCGAACCCTCCGCCCACCTCGTTGAGTCAACCTGAAACGATTCCCACTCCAATTCTGGGATTCGTTCTACCCACAAGAACTACTCCACAAATGTTGGACCCAACTATTATTGATAAAGCTCCTTATCCAAATAGGTTGAGGGCCAACAAACCTAACGCACAAATGGAGAAGATTATGGAAATGTTTAAACAGGTTAACATAAATATCCCTCTCCTAGATGCTATCTAACAAGTTCCGTCTTATGCGAAAATACTTAAGGACTTGTGCACTGGGAAGAGAAGAACTCAAGTGCCGAAAAAGTGTTCATGACGAGTAATGTTAGCACAGCTTTACCCAGCAATTATCAAAGAAACGTAAGGACCCTGGCTGTCCTACAATCTCTATTTCTATCGGAGGTAAAAATATTAATCGTGCTCTACTCGACCTTGGCGCTAGTGTTAACCTTGCTTCCTTACTCTGTCTACGAGCAGTTAGGTATTGGAGAGTTGAAACCTGCCCACTGCACTCTCTAGATGGCTGATCGATCTATCACCAAACCTAGGGGTGAGCTTGAGGATGTGTTGATAACAGTAAGGGAATTTATATTCCCGACTTTATGGTTTTAGATACACAACCTGTAGCGAACACACGGAACCAAATTCCGGTGATTCTCGGTCGACCCTTCTTAGCCACTTCTAATGCTGTCATTAATTGTCGTAACGATTCTATGAACCTAACCTTCGGGAAAATGACAATTGAGCTTAACATTTACAAGCTAGAAAGTCAACCATCGGAACCGTCTGCTCATTTACTTGATGTCTATTCTGTCCACGAGATAGCTCCCGAAAGCTGCAAGGTTGTTGAACTTTGCTATAATAATCTCGACGACATTAGTACATCATTCTTTGATCTAGTACATTATTATAATGAGGACATGTTTGACGAGTCCACCCCTGAGTTTGAACCTTTTGACTCATCACAAAAATCAGTAGCGCTTTCCGAGTTAACATCCTATGCAGGTTACGAGCTTCTTATGGAGTCCGAATATCATTCCCTTACCCCACCTTCTATTGTTTCTCCGCCAACATTAGATCTCAAACTATTACCTTCTCATCTTAAATATGCATATTTAGGTGAGAATGAGTCTTTGCCCATGATCATATCCGCGTCTCTAGCTTCAAAGCAAGAGAACGCTCTTTTAATGATCTTGAGATCAAATTGGCAAGTATTTGGTTGGACAATGGCAGGGATCAAAGGGATTAGTCCCTTGATTGTAGAACATCATATACATTTCATGGATAAAGCCAAACCAAACCGAGACCCACAAAGACGGTTAAATCCCGTCATGAAGGAGGCGGTAAAGAAAGAAATTGTCATGTGCCTAGATAGTGGTATAATTTACCCAATCTCTGATAGCCAATGGGTAAATCCTATTCATGTGGTCCCTAAAAAGTCTGGCATCACGGTCATAACTGAAGGGTTGTCTAGCACGGAAGCAAGTTTTCGGGAGGAATCATCCATGCCATATTCAAAATTTTTGTCGTTGTAGATTACCCTAACCCTAGAATCAAAACTAGAAAATCCGACGATAAGCAACGTAAACACTTTACATCTAAGTAAATAAGGGAATACAACCTTTGTAGACCGGTCCTTCACTACTATAGCTCCATGTTGTAGTCCCTTCGCTGCGAATGGTGAACTCCCGGACTCTTGAGAGGGTTCACTTGAAGAAACGAACAAGCTTGCTCAATGTCTTCAAGGCCGAAGATGATCTACGTTGAAGAGACTCGAGCTCATGCTGCATCTTCACTAATGGTGAGATTAGAGAAGCAAACACCCTAAACTAAATGGCTAATAATAGAGGATGATGAAGTAGGAAGTGTAGGGTTCCTAGGCACACTAAGGAGGTCTCACAAGGCATCAACCATGCCAATTTCAAATTTTACGGGTGCCGAGAAACCCTAATACGGATCGTTAACTAGATTTTAGGCGACAAATGAAACTAGTTAACAACTTAACTACAAGAACGGAAATACAACCTTTGTAGATCCGGTCCTCCACCTCCATAGCTCCGCAATGAAGTCTCCTCGCTGTCCAAATCGAATCCCGGGCTCTAGCGTCGGCTTCATCGGAGAAATGGGCGGGCTAGGTCATCGACTACGATGCCGAAGATGGTCTACGTCGAGGCATCACAAGATCAAGCTCCCACTTCACCAAGTCATGAAACTTCTGAAGAAAACACCCCATACTACTTGGCAAGAGGTAGAGGATGAAGAAATAGGAAGTGGGTTCACTTTAGAATTGGATTTCTCACTCATTTGCTCAAGTTGCCATTGATGAAGCAAGGTTTTCTTCAAGTGAAGAAGAAGAAGACGATAAAGATAATCATATGATAAGTGAAAAGAAAATAATACTTATCATATAATTAACCATGGTCAAGTGTAGAGAATTAACTAAGGTTATGTGAATGGTTAGGGTTAAAAGAAGAAGACAAAATGGTCACTTGGTCAAAGCTTCATGAAGCTTCAACAAGCTTTATGAAAGAAAACAAAGAAAGAAACCATTTTGCTTTTCTTTTATCCATTTCTCAAAAAAGAATAGATAAATCTCTAAATGAATAAGTAGATATGAAAAACAAAACCCTAACCATTTAAATAACCATGGTTTAATCTTTACACAAAACTCAAGTAAGCATGTATCATCAAACTTGATACAATCAAGTGCACAAAAAGTATATCACATATACAATGTGCACATCAAGTGAGAAAATCCTTTTAAAGTGAACCAATACTAGTTAATGCAAAGTAATATATCAAATATATAATTATGCATTAAATCATTAAATCAACACTTGATTTAACGATCCGGTCATATCGCATGTGACCGACTAATATCCAATGTATCGGCTTATCGAATCAATCCTTGATTCGATAACTAGGTTATATCGCATACAACCAGTCGATACATTCATCGCGAGAATAGAATACGGTATCACATACACGCATTATTCTCGGTCCCGCACATATCTCATATGCGCTCCTATCTCGTTTCGCTTGAGCCAGGAAACCTCTTTGTAGGACTCTATAGACTCGTCAATACGCCGGCAGCAGATGATGATCATATCAAGCACCCACAAGCCGCAAGCGGTCTGCTAAACGTAACGGCCACCCGGGTATTGAGCGATCAGAAGATCGACGAGCAACCCCGCTCACACTCCTGTGAATCCAACCAGTAACACTTACCGTACAGTCCGGTCTCGTCGTCTGATATGTCGCATATCTAGCCTAGAGGTGGTAAACGTCAGACCCCAATAGCTCGATAAGTCGTGTCGATATGAGGTCTATAACAATTCGAGAAACTACTGGTAACACTTACCAGTAAATCTCAGCAATCCTGGCCAGGGATTTCCGGTTATAGCCAATCGAACACAGCGCAACATCAACTCCCTATACCGGGAGAGACGAATCCCCTCCTATCGCTCATTGCCTCCATGTGATTCGGGACTGTACCCAAAAACCACCGTTTTGCACGCCCTCTTGGACGTGGTAAGGTGGAAATCAAAGCACAGTGGGAACCACACAAGACTCTATGACGATCTCGGGTCAACAGACTACTCTGTACCAGTGTCACCAGAGAACTGCCATCTGACGTAAGGTATAATACCATCTGGGAGTTCTCGGCGAGTCCGTCCAGTGTACCCAGTCTCCACTGAGCACCCGTATATCATCTCTGATGTCAAACACCAATGGATATAGGATCATCCATCGCCCATCTGTATGGGTCGAGAAGGTGCACGCTAGTCTACTCTGGTATATCAATGCCCTGTCTCGATATACCCACGACTAGGGACCTTGAAGGATGTACTTATGGACTACCATGTCGCCACTAGTATGATCTGCATCATAGTCCAGGTAGTCAAGTACACATCCTAAGGGCTTTACCAACATGTAGCAGAGAGACAATCAATGTACACGTTAAGATAAAGAGTAACCAGATAGCATACTATCATGTCGAGCAAGAAAGTCCTCTCTATATATGTCCCAGCATCCACTACAATATACATCCTATGTATAGCAATGGCCTCTAGGGCATACATATAACTAACAATCTCCCACTTGCACTAGGGCCATCTGATAGCAGTGGTTGTAGTATCTCATACTCAACCATCCCATAAAAGTCTCTCTCTGGGAAAAGGCATTCGTGAGTGGATCCGCCGTGTTGTCCTCTAAGTCTACTCTTCTAACCTCGATCTCCTTGGAGATCAACCATCTCCATGATCAGGTGACACTGCCTTAGAATTTGTCTGGATCTCTGATGGGACCGGCGTTCCTTGGCATAAGCCACAACTCCTTTGTCTCACAATGGTAGGAACGTAGTTCATCTCATGAACCAATATACACCCAAACAGTCTCTTTGGTAGCATCTTAAGTAGCGATGTATCCTGCCTTTATCGTCTAGTATGTCATGGTATCTAGCTTGGAACTCTTCCAACATACCGTCCCTTTACTAAGGGTAAAGACAATGCCTGTGACTGACATTCAGTCGTCCTTATCATCCTGGAACACTTCCAGTGATTCTTCCCAGGATCGATTGATACCATCTCACTACAACTAGTGAGAATCCTAACATCCAATTAGATCTATTTCATAGATCCAAAACCCAGGATTTAGGAGGTATCATATTGATCCTATATGGAGAATCATTGTGATAAGCGGAGATTAACCGAGCGTAGCATAGGAAACTCCTTCCCTATTAAGTGCATGTCATCCACGTACTCTACGAGGATCGTCACTATACTCCCTACTACCTTTTTGTATATACAAGGTTCATCTACCATTTTGATGATGTCAAACTCTTTGACTAACACATCAAAACAGATGTCCCAACTCCGCGATACCTGCTTTATTCTATAAAGCATCTTGTACACGTTTCCGCTGCTCCCACTGTCTACGAAGCCCTCTGGCTGTGTACTTATAGACGTTCTCTTCTAAAACATCATTTAAAAAAAAAGCAATCATGACACCCAACCGCCAGATATCGTAGTCATGGTATCTAGCCGTGGCAAGTAGGATCTGGATGGACTTAAGCATAGATCCTTAGAAAAGGTTTCATTATGATCCATATCTGGTCAATGATGCAAACCTTTAACAAGTCTAGCTTTGAAAGTCTTAACTCTTCCATCTACACCAAGTAATCTTCTAAAGATATACTTGCTCCTGATGGGGATTTAACCCTTCAGATAAGCAACCAAAGTCCATACTTTGTTGGTGTACATGGATTCCATCTCAGATCGCTAAGCATCCAGCCATTCTTACAGAGTCCCACTCCTGATGGCCAGCTCGAAACTAGTTGGGTCATCATCTCATGATGCAATCCTCACTCCCACTGTCATAGAGAAACAGTAGTATATCTCAGGTAGGTGAGGAACCCTACTAGATCGGCGGAGAGACTGAGGTTCGTTGGTAACTATTGAATCGTTTGGTTCTACCAAATCATTTGCTGTTGTTTGTATAGCTAGAACCTTTCCAGTTGTACATAACAGACCTTGTCTCGAGCTTGTCCGGATTATGCTTTTAGACATAGGCCGGACAACCCTAAATCTTAACTAACTTAAGAGATGGGCTCTTCCCTTATCATATCAAATATAAAGTGGTAGGCAACTGATTTGATTCGAACCCTTTTCAATAGGTATGCAGCTTCTCAAGTGCATAACTCCCAAAAGGAAAATAGGTAACTCAGTAGTACTCATCATAGAGCACACCTTATCATATAGGGTGTGATTGCTCCGCCCCGATATACCATCGTGCTATGGTGTATACGGAGGAGTAATCCTGAGAGAGAATCTCATTCTCCTTTAGAATAGTCCAGGATTTCCGTGCTCAAGTATTCTTCTCCCTGATCACATCAAAGGACATAATACTTTTACCCTTTTTGGTTCTCTACTTCTAACTTATATTCTGTGAATATCTCAAAAGGTTCGGACTCATGTTTCAACAGGAACATATGACTGAATCTTTAGAGATTATCAGAGAATATAATGAAGTATAAAGAACCTGTCCTGGCTTGTGTAGACAGGAGACCTTACATACATCATCATGTATCATCCCAAGAGTTCACAAACCCTTTCTCTGTTTCCAGTAAACGGAGCTATGGTCATCTTATCTCTGTGACATGACTGGCAAGTTTCACAAGATGTAAATTCAAACTCATTTAAATATGCATCTAAAATGTAACTTGAGCCAGTCTTATCGCATTGATATGACCTAGTCTACAATGCCTCAAGAAGGATTCGTTCATTTCTGAACTCTTCCTCTTTTGTGTGTTCCGTATACTAAAGAACTGTAGTTTAATTTAGAACATCAATGCTTTTAGATAACGTGCCTGAACCGATCAACTTTTGATATAGGAAATGTTCAAAACATTATCCAACTATACAAAATTTTATCATTTCTTTACTAATAAAGAGAGTGATATGATTTTGTATATCAGGTTCGGTATCTAATAACATTCGTTCAGAATCAATGTATTGGTAATACAGGGTGACAGTGACCAACAGACTTGGCTGCAACTCTTGCCCCGTTTTCTGCCTCATGAAACTTATCACCCGTTCTCTGTCCTCTACCTTTCTGTAGCCCTATGTAACATATTATATATCTGGGATCCTGATCTGGTATCACATACCCAGGACTTAAAGGATACTGAGAAACAGTTCTCTGTAATGAACACACCCGAAGATGATACATCAACATGCACTCTCTTCATTTGGGCGGCACGGGAATTCTGGTATTCCCCAATTTCCTGCTCTGTCTTATAACAATTATAAGTTGGAGCGGGACCAACGTTCCCCAGCTCAGTATAACAAGCGGGTTCGGTCAATAATCCGTATTTATTATCTTGATTAAGGCGTGATATGGTCGCTACCGGGAGAGAGATAGAAGAAAACACTCAGCGTTCGCTCTTGCAAGAATAGATTGGTTATTATTTCATCTAATCAGGATGGCTCCCACTGCTTTTTATCAAATCTTCCTTCAAACCCTAAAAGGAAAGACTAGCCGGGATTAATTACACACTACAAGTTCGCCAATCTTTCAGCCAGGCCAGTGTCGGTACTTTGAGGGAGGTCCCCCGTGCTTTCGCACGAACCTAATTAATGTAAACCTCGTTTTCCCAGAGGCATAACCCCGTTGACACCTTTCTAGACACCTACTTGATCGGCTAATTGTAATGTGTAAAACTCTCTCAGGAGTAACAATTACTCGCAGTGGGTATCGGGATCCAACTATCACATAGAAGGTATGCAATCTCATTGCAAATTTCAACAGTTGAAATTCCCGATAATTTTGCCCCTAGCGTCCTATGACCTTGACGCAGGCCAACAAACCATAGTGCGCTAGTCAAGTTCAACCCGTCATTTCCTGATTGAATTAAACCCACCCGCACGACCCTTGACGCAGGCCAACAATGTCGCACGACTACCCTAATCCAATCTGCATCATATGCATAAGCAGATAAATACTAGTTAGCTACCGCACACTACGCCTTGACGCAGGCTAACAAACGTAGCATGAATACTAACTACTACTTATCTAAAATGACGGAGGGCTACGACAGGTTTTTCTGAAAACCTATTGCGTAATGAACTTGATATCGTTGTAGAATCAAATGATTTTTAAAATGGAGTGTTTTTTAGGCTTTTCTAGTTTTGCTAAAGGGGTCACTCCCGGTGAAGGGATCGTCGGCCCTTTCCTCGTCGAATGAGGTGCGGGATATATCATATATATCATTGTGCAAAGCAGAAACTATGGAAGCAATCAAAAGACAAACCGAGAGGTGTAGCATGTGCCAGTTATTGCTAAAGGAGTCACTCCCGGTGAAGGGATCTCGGTCCTTTCCTCATCGAATAAGGTGCAGGATATATCATATATACCGCTGTGCAAAGCAAGAACTGTAGCTACCTGTTTTATTTTTGAAATTCGATTCTACAACATCTTAAGTTTCTTTTATTTCATTAATCACATTAATGAAGTCCCATCATTTAAGTACCTAAACATCACAGATAAATACGACGTACACTTATGCCATCCGCATTCGCCTCGATGTCCCCTCGTGCACCGTTAGGTTAGGTAACTAACGGCAGAGCAGGGCAGGGCTAGCGCGAGTGCAAAACATAAGTAACGTCTATATAATATATCATATATACTATATACTGTATCCATCTCAGAACATATCAAATGATCACATCACAGATATCGCAGCAGAAGAATCATATGAAATATTGGATATACTAGGACGTCCGTGTTTTCAACACGAGCCAGTATAAAACACGGATTCCTCGGTCGCGATGAATAGCCAAACCCACACCCTTAGACCCCTACGAGAGCGGCAAGCAACCCTGCCAATTCTAGAGTTAGGAGACCCGGACTCGACTCCTCGAGTTGGTCTCCCACTGGACTCCAGAACCCGGTTACTTGTGCCCTCCTCCTTGGGTCTATCCTAGTGCGGAAAAGTAAATAATATACAAAGGGTGACATCTTCCGCAACCTGGAAGTGCCCCAATAAAAGAATATTACATACAAGTTTTTACATGAATGAAAATGAAAAACACTCATCTCACATAAAAACCCCCGGCTATTCAAACACGACGATCCAATATAACATATCCAGCAACACATAACATTACATGTCATCAACGTAAGTAAACATGTGCATCCCAATTGTCGTTGACATATAGCAACGAAACCGGCGATATCACATATTACACTTACGGTCACAGAAAAGAAAGTGTAAAACTACAACAGTTGGAATCCGCAACCTCCTTAGACATCACATGCCTAATCAAATGAATTACTTAGACATCGCATGCCTAACTATTATAAACCCCGCATTTTAGTCTCATAATCGAAAACACTTTTCAATATCAAGTCGGGCAATTCAACAAGATTCCCGACATCCTGATCGAATGCTCGTCGCAAACTTTAGTAGGCGGCCGCACCCCCGACACCGTCGACGAAGTGCACCAAGGCGGAACACCGCTGCCGCGAGCACCCGAACGGACGCTTTTGGCGACGGGGTTCTCCTACAGTCACTTGGTCGGGGCTATGGGGCGTGGCTGTCTATTAAGTTTACCCGGTGAGTATCCGCGTACGCTACGAGATTGCGACGGACTTTTGATCACATCAAAATTCCGTAGCAACCGATCAAGTGAGACTAAACTGCTATGTTTATAACATTCATTCAGTTATCTCATAACTACTTGTGAATTCCAATTATTGTATCACATTCCGGATAAGTAGAAAATGTTAAACTTTCCGATCGAATAATCGAACACCCAAGTTTTCCCGAAACAGCTCATCACATGAAATAAGTTTAAAAACATCCAGTTCATGCCTCAGTACCAACGGTCCAGCCGTAGAAGGGTCAAGCCAACGACTCACATGTGGCACGCCGTACTGCCCCAAACCCTAAGGTTCAAAGGGCAGTTCAAGACGGTCACATAATCGAGTTAAGGTTTGTTGTCTTCTAGAGGGACCATCGCGTTACTTGCACTACTTAGAACGTCATTAAACTACGGAAAGATCCAACACTTGGAAATTTCCCGACAGGGGAAAAATTGGGTATTTATATCCGGTCGAACCTTTTAACATATTCTAAAATTATCCGGAAAAGCACACAGACAAAATCAGACAATCTGATCGAAACACCGAGTCCTCCGTACAACCCAGAAATTTCAACTCTTGAATAAATATTAAAAATTCCCAGGAAAACCAGCACTGCAAAGTAGGAGTTACTATGCAAAATTCAATGCATGAAAAGACAAATAGGCCGCGGAACCGCCGCACGAGCCATGCTCGTGCCGCGGAACCGCGGCGGCTTGATGGAATTAGGGCATCGAATTTTACAGTAACTCTTAGATATTTCTGCTGTTTTTTCTGCATATTTTTAATTCTCAAAAATCCATAATTTTCAAAAATGTACAGATAGCAATTTTTGGGTTAGGGTTTCGGTTCGATCGGACTTCTAACTCTGTCTACGCATCGCCTAAGGTGCTAGCTAGGCTCTGATATCACTGTAGGGTTCCTAGGCACGCTAATGAGGTCTCACAAGGCATCAACCATGCCAATTTCAAATTTTACGGGTGCCGAGAAACCCTAATACGGATCGTTAACTAGATTTTAGGCGACAAATGAAACTAGTTAACAACTTAACTACAAGAACGGAAATACAACCTTTGTAGATCCGGTCCTCCACCTCCATAGCTCCGCAATGAACTCTCCTCGTTGTCCAAATCGAATCCCGGGCTCTAGCGTCGGCTTCATCGGAGAAATGGGCGGGCTAGGTCATCGACTACGATGCCGAAGATGATCTACGTCGAGGCATCACAAGATCAAGCTCCCACTTCACCAAGTCATGAAACTTGTGAAGAAAACACCCCATACTACTTGGCAAGAGGTAGAGGATGAAGAAATAGGAAGTGGGTTCACTTTAGAATTGGATTTCTCACTCATTTGCTCAAGTTGCCATTGATGAAGCAAGGTTTTCTTCAAGTGAAGAAGAAGAAGAAGATAAAGATAATCAAATGATAAGTGAAAAGAAAATAATACTTATCATATAATTAACCATGGTCAAGTGTAGAGAATTAACTAAGGTTATGTGAATCGTTAGGGTTAAAAGAAGAAGACAAAATGGTCACTTGGTCAAAGCTCATGAAGCTTCAACAAGCTTCATGAAAGAAAACAAAGAAAGAAACCATTTTGCTTTTCTTTTATCCATTTCTTAAAAAAGAATAGATAAATCTCTAAATGAATAAGTAGATATGAAAATAAAAAACCTAACCATTTAAATAACCATGGTTTAATCTTTACACAAAACTCAAGTAAGCATGTATCATCAAACATGATACAATCAAGTGCACAAAAAGTATATCACATATACAATGTGCACATCAAGTGAGAAAATCCTTTTAAAGTGAACCAATACTAGTTAATGCAAAGTAATATATCAAATATATAATTATGCATTAAATCATTAAATCAACACTTGATTTAACGATCCGGTCATATCGCATGTGACCGACTAATATCCAATGTATCGGCTTATCGAATCAATCCTTGATTCGATAACTAGGTTATATCGCATACAACCAGTCGATACATTCATCGCGAGAATAGAATACGGTATCACATACACGCATTATTCTCGGTCCCGCACAAATCTCATATGCGCTCCTATCTCGTTTCGCTTGAGCCAGGAAACCTCTGTGTAGGACTCTATAGACTCGTCAATACGCCGGCAGCAGATGATGATCATATCAAGCACCCACAAGCCGCAAGCGGTCTGCTAAACGTAATGGCCACCCGGGTATTGAGCGATCAGAAGATCGACGAGCAAGCCCGCTCACACTCCTGTGAATCCAACCAGTAACACTTACCGTACAGTCCGGTCTCGTCGTCTGATATGTCGCATATCTCGCCTAGAGGTGGTAAACGTCAGACCCCAATAGCTCGATAAGTCGTGTCGATATGAGGTCTATAACAATTCGAGAAACTACTGGTAACACTTACCAGTAAATCTCAGCAACCCTGGCCAGGGATTTCCGGTTATAGCCAATCGAACACAGCGCAACATCAACTCCCTATACCGGGAGAGACGAATCCCCTCCTATCGCTCATTGCCTCCATGTGATTCGGGACTGTACCTAAAAACCACCGTTTTGCACGCCCTCTTGGACGTGGTAAGGTGGAAATCAAAGCACAGTGGGAACTACACAAGACTCTATGACGATCTCGGGTCAACAGACTACTCTGTACCAGTGTCACCAGAGAACTGCCATCTGACGTAAGGTATAATACCATCTGGGAGTTCTCGGCGAGTCCGTCCAGTGTACCCAGTCTCCACTGAGTACCCGTATATCATCTCTGATGTCAAACACCAATGGATATGGGATCATCCATCGCCCATCTGTATGGGTCGAGAAGGTGTATGCTAGTCTACTCTGGTATATCAATACCCTGTCTCGATATACCCACGACTAGGGACCTTGAAGGATGTACTTATGGACTACCATGTCCCCACTAGTATGATCCGCATCATAGTCCAGGTAGTCAAGTACACATCCTAAGGGCTTTACCAACATGTAGCAGAGAGACAATCAATGTACACGTTAAGGTAAAGAGTAACCAGATAGCATACTATCATGTCGAGCAAGAAAGTCCTTTCTATATATGTCCCAGCATCCACTACAATATACATCCTATGTATAGCAATGGCCTCTAGGGCATACATATAACTAACAGGAAGTGGGCCCACTTTAGTTTTATTTTTCTCACAATATTTTATCACCTCTCAAAACCCTAGAAAACCTTTTTCTTGAGGAAGAAGAAGAAGTGATGAAGAGATGGATGAGAGTGAGGTTAGAATTGCAACCATAGTGAGTTAGTGTGTCATGCCTAACTCATGTAGTGAATAAACCATAGTTTAAGGTTAAGGGTCGGGTTAACAAATATCTTAAGCTAGACAAACAAGTTGAATAAGTCAATGTTCTACTAGCTTCTCCGAGCTTAACCTTGACTAAATCCAAATGATTGAATTGCTTAAAACAAATAAAACCCTAGATTTAACCCTAGCATGGTATAAGTCTCATACACCCTTGTTGCATATGTAATCTTGCATGACACAACAATATAGATCACATATATATTTTGTGCCAAAAAGAAAACAATACATATATCACATATATGTAAAGTATATCAAATGTGAGAAAAAAATTACTTAAGTGAGATAATATTAGTTAATGTAATATAATATATCAAATATATAATTATACATTAAATTATTAAATCAACTCTTGATTTAATAATCCGGCTACATATAACCGACTAATATCAAATGCAACAACTTATCGAATCAACACTTGATCCGATAACCCGGCTATATCACATATAACCGACCAATGTCACAAGTCGCGAGAATAGAATGCGGTATCACATACTCACATTAATCTCAGTCCCGCACATATCACATATGTGCTCCGACTCCGTTTCGCATGAACCAGGAAACCTCTGTGTATGACTCTAAAGACTTATCAATACGCCGGCAGTAGGTGATGATCATATCAAACACCTGAAGGAATACCTTAGCACCATGATGAGGTTATAGAAGCATCTATCATGCCAAATTTAAAATTTCCTTGGTGCTAAGCTAGACAAACAAGATCTTTAACTAGATTATTAGGGTTTTCTTTAGATGATATGTTAACTAGATAAGTGTAGGAAGATTATACCTTGGTAAAATCAAGTCCTTCACTTCACTTGCTCCTTGTAGTAGTCCCGCGACTCCACTAGGCATCTCTTGAGGCTTCGAACGGGCATCCTTTTTTTCCTTCGCGCCAAAGATGATCCACCACGAAGCTCCAACTAGTTCAAGCTACCACTACACTAAACTCTTTAGTGTATGAAACACATCACACTAGTTTGCTAGAATGGTGTGAGATGATGAAGTAGGGGATATTAAGAGCTCACTTATTTGTGCTCAAACTTCATGATTCACATCACATGTGAGGGTTGAAGTTTGAGGAGGAAGAAGAAGCAAAAGTAAGCATGAGCAAAAAAATGGCTAAGACTTTTGGAATGAACAAAAATGAAAGATACTTCTTGACCCCTCACTCATTCAAGCATGGAATTATGCAATATTAAATTGAAACCATGCTTGAATAGTGAGTCAAGAATGAATAAACAATATAAAATACCATGCTTGCAACCATGCTTCAACTTTACACCTCATTTATATTTTCACAAAATAGAAAAGAAAATGCCATGCATCATTTTAATATATATATATATATCATATATATATTAATATATATTTAATGAAGATTAATTAGTGAGCTAATGATATTAGTTAATATGTAATTATATCACATATAATTTATATCATATTATTAAATCAACATTTGATCTAATAATCTGGTTATATCATATACGACCGTCTAATATCATTTATCTGTATATCATATTATCGAATCAACACTTGATTCGACAATCTGGTTATATCACATATAACCGCACCGATAACAGCTTACAACCAGATTACAATACGGTATCACATACTCGTATTTAATGAGGTCCGCACACATATCACATATGTGTCCTACTTTGTTTCGCTTGAACCAGGGAACTTCTGTGTGGGACTCTAAAGACTTGTCAATACTCCGGCACTAGGTGATGATCATATCAGTCACCTACAAGCCGTCAGCGGTACTAGCTGGACGTAACGGCTACCCGGGTATTGAGCGATATGAAGGTGAACAAGCAACCCTGTCTACAGTCTCCCTGAAGCCTATTAGTAACACTACCGTACAGTTCGGTCTCTTCGTCTGATATGTCGCATATCATGTCTAGGGGTGGAAATCATCAAACCCCAGTAACGTGATAAGTCATGTCGATGTGAGGCTCATAACAGGTCGAGAAACTACTGATAACACTTATCAGTAGATCTCCATATCAGCCCTTGCCAGGGACTTCCATTAGCGCTGTAAGTCCACGTTGCTCACCCCGGTTCTTACGGGGAGGCGGAAACGGCGAAAAACAAATTTTGGCGCAAGGCAACATGGACTTAAAAGCTGGATCTTTGCTAAACTAGAAACTAGCAAACTACTAGAGGCTTTAACTACTATGCCGTAGAAATTATACCTCACGAAACCGGTCCTTCGGGTCTTCATTCCACTGTCCCGCTCGTCCATCCAAGCTCCGAGTGTCGATCCGGATCTTGGTCACCTCCGCGGCCTCCTTGAGTCAAAGACGATCCACCCGAGAGATGTACACCGAGCTCCACCTCGAGCCGAGGCAACTAGGGAAACAAGATCGCTAGTCTTGTTGTCCTAGGTTGTGTAGAAGAGAAAGATGGAGGTGTTTGTCTATGTGGATTCTTTTTCTCTCAACACATGAGATCAAAAGAATTTATCAAGAGGAGGAAGATGAAGGAGAAACTTTAGCAACCATGGAGCTTTTCTTTTCTTCTCACTTCAAGAGAGAGAATGAGAAAAGAATTATGAGCTAAAGAAATGAACCGTGGTTGCAATAATGCAAAACTATCATCATTACCAATCCTTTCATGATAAAGTTGATGGCTACTAATTGAATTGACCATTTTCATAATCCATAAAAGAAAAAGAAAACCAAAGAATACTTTAGACCTTTCAAGAAGATCCTAGTCAACTTTGGTCAAAAGGTCAACAAAGTCAAGATGGTCAAATGGTCAAAGCAATTAGCCATAACATAATTATCAATTAAAAGATTAGTAAATAATGTCACCGGCTCATAATGGCTTTGACCGAACCAACTGCCAAAACCCTAATGAGGCACCTCCTCATTCTCCACTCCGCAAAACTGTGCATACACACCCGCATCCGCATTCCATAGAATGCGAATGCACAGAAGAAAAAACAAATCCATCCGTGCAATACTAGGATCCGGCTTAAAGCAAAGCCCACTAGTATTGCCTGCCCGAACAGCATACGCACACAAGTGCACGTAAGTAGTCGCAGCCTTGCCGTAAAACCATACGGCCTCTACACGTTTTGCTCTATGCAGGGAAACTCTCTGTGTGGGACTCTAAAGACTCGACACTACGCTGGCAGTGGGTTTAACCACAGACCGCAAGCGGCACTAGCTGTACGTAACGGTCCCCAGGTACATGTCGATAAGAAGGCTGATGAGGTAAACCCATCCGAACACTTACTGAGCCTGTATGTGACAATCTCCGTACAGTCCGGTCTGTTCGTCTGATACATCGCATGGCGGGCCTAGGGGGTGGCGAACGTCAGTCCCCTAATAGCGGTACATGTCGTGTCGGAATGTAGCCCAGAACACCCTTAGATAACACTAGAAACCTACCAGTATATCTCGCTTGCCCTGGCCAGGGACTACTCGTGTAATGGCTCTCCTAGACACAGCGCGATGTCAACCCCCAATACCGGAAGAGACGAATCCTGTCTAACCGTCACTGCCTCCATGTGCTTCGGGACTGCACCCAACTACTACCTGTCTGCACGACTCCTTTGAGCCGTGGTAGGGTAGTAATCTAAGTACAGTGGGAACACACTCGAGGCGAAGTGACAGTGTCAAGCCAGCGGACTAAGCTGTACTCATGTCACCTGGAAACTGATAACTGACGATAGGTATAATACCATCCATCAGTTCTCGACGAGTCCTGTCCAGTGTACTCGTATCCTAACGAGCACCCGCATACTATCTCCAGTACGACGTACTGATGGCTGTGGGACAGACCACCTCCCGTGCTGGGAAGAGAAGCGCATACGCTAGTCTACTCCGGAGTATCGATTCCCTATCTCGATAGTCCTACGACTAGGGACCTGTATAAGGATATGCTTATAGATTACCCAGCCCCCACAAGTATGACTGCCATCACAACGCTGGTAATCAAGCAAAGATCCTAAGGGCTCTACTAATATGTATAAGCGATATGCTAAAAGAAACACATGCACATATTGAAGTAGAAACAAACCAAGTAGCATGCTACTATTTTGAGCAAGATTGTCTATACAACTGTGAATATCCCAAGCTTCCATCAAGTAATATACAATCTAGTATGATACAGTAATGGCCTCTAGGGCATATACACTAACAATCTCCCACTTGCACTAAGGCCATGTACTGGCGTATCGAAGACCTATCATCTCGTTCAGCCGCTCGAACTGAGTCTGGGGTAGGGCCTTCATGAGTGGATCTGCAGTGTTATTCTCCGTATTTACTCTTTTCACCTCGATCTCTCGGTAATCTACGATCTCCCTGATCAGGTGGTACCACCTGAAAATGTTCCTGGACTTCTGATGGGACCTGGGTTCCTTCGTTAAAGCTATAGCGCCGTTGTTGTCGCAATACAGCGGTATTGGATCAACAATTATAGGAACCACCTGAAGCTCCGTGAGGAACTTATTCATCCAGACAGCTTCCTTTGCGGCATCGCAAGCAGCTATATACTCCGCTTCCATAGTTGAGTCAGCAACGGTCTCCTTCTTGGAACTCTTCCAGCAAACCGCCCCTCCATTGAGGGTAAAGACATAACCCGACATGGACTTGGAGTCATCCTTGTCACTCTGGAAGCTGGAGTCAGCAAAGGCCTCGAGCTGGAGGTCTTTTCCGCCATACACCAAGAACATCTCTTTAGTCCTTCTCAGGTACTTGAGAATGTTCTTACCGCTATCCAGTGTTTCTCCCCTGGGTCCGACTGATACCGGCTTACAATGCTCAATGTGTATGCTACATCTGGTCTGGTACATAACATCGCATACATTATAGAGCCTACCGCAGAAGCGTAGGGTATAATAGACATGCGATCCCTTTCCAAATCAGTCTTGGGAGACATCTCTTTGGAGAGGGTGATCCCGTAACAAGCCGGTAAATTACCGCGCTTGGAATTTTCCATACTGAATCTTTTCAGTATGGTGTCAATGTACCTGGACTGTGAAAGTCCCAACATCCTTTTAGATCTATCACGATAGATCTGGATCTCCAGAATGTAGTTGGCATCGCCCAGGTCCTTCATGGAGAACCTCTGTGAAAAGAATCCTTTGACTGACTGTAGCATAGGAATATCATTTCCTATTAGGAGAATGTCATCCATGTACAAGACGAGGAATACCATAGTTCTCCCTACAATCTTACTGTAAATGCATGGTTCATCTGGGTTTTTGATAAAGCCAAATTCTTTGACAGTATCATCAAAACAGATGTTCCAACTCCGCGATGCCTGCTTCAGTCCATAGATGGACTTGAGCAACTTGCACACTTTACCGCTGCTCCCACTCTGAATGAATCCCTTCTGCTGATCCATATAGACGCACTCTTCCAAATTTCCATTTAGGAAAGCCGTCTTTACGTCCATCTGCCAGATTTCATAATCGTGGAAGGCAGCAATGGCAAGAAGGATCCGAATGGATTTTAGCATAACCACTGAAGAAAAAGTCTCGTCATAGTCCAAACCAGGTCTTTGACGAAAACCCTTTGCAACAAGTCTAGCTTTATAGGTCTCAACCTGCCCATCTACACCAATCTTCTTTCTGAAGATCCATTTGCAGCCTACGGGTTTTACCCCTTCCGGAGCAAAGTCAAAAGTCCAAACTTTGTTGGTGTACAAAGACTCCATCTCGGCCCGCATTGCATCCATTCATTTTACCGAGTCACCGCTCTGAATGGCTTGCTGGAAGCTAGTAGGCTCACCATAATCCATAGTGCAATCCTCTCTATCCCCGTCTATGAGAAAACCGTAGTATCTCTCGGGCGGATGAGACTGCCTACTACTTCTGCGGAGTGGCGCTGGAGTGTCCTGTTCTTTCGAACTCTCTGGTTCTACTAAGCTTTCAGTAATAGCTTATGGTTCTGGAATTTCTTCTAGTTCTATTGCGCTCCCACTAATCTAGTTTTCCAAAAACTCAGTTTCCATGAAGCGGGCATGACGAGAAACAAAAACCTTTTGTTCCTCTGCGTAATAGAAAAGATACCCCTTGGAGTTCTTTGGGTATCCCACAAACTTACACTGTACTGAACGTGCCTCGAGCTTGTCCGCATGCTGCTTTTTTACAAAAGCTGGACATCCCCATGTCTTAAAGTGTTTAAGGCAGGGTTTCTTCCCACTCCACATCTGATATGGTGTGGTAGGCACTGACTTAGTAGGAGCATGGTTCAAAAGATATGCAGTTGTTTCTAGTGCATAACTCCAGAAGGATCGCGGCAACTCAGCCTTACTCATCATGGAACGAACCATATCCAATTGGGTTCGATTCCGCCTTTTCGATACACCGTTGTGTTGTGGTGTGTATGGAGGAGTAAGCTGAGAGTGAATTCCATTCTCTTTTAAGAAGTCCAGAAACTCGGCACTTAAGTATTCACCACCTCGATCAGATCTCATTGTCTTGATACCTTTGCCTGTTTGTTTTTCAACTTCATTCTTGTATTCCCGAAATTTCTCAAAGGCCTCGGATTTGTGCTTCATCAAGAAGACATGCCCATACCTAGAGAAATCATCTGTGAAAGTAATGAAGTATGAATAACCACTTCGCGCATGTGTAGACATTGGACCATACACATCACTGTGTATGAGTCCCAAGAGCTCGCTTGCTCTTTCTCCGTGTCCAGTGAACGGAGTCTTTGTCATCTTTCCCATGAGAGAAGATTCACAAGTGGCATAAGACTGATACTCGAACGGATTCAAGTATCCCTCTTTATGTAACTTTGTCAACCGTGTCTCATTAATGTGACCCAGTCTACAATGCCATAAGAAAGCCTGATTTAATTCCGGAGACTTTCTTTTAAGTGTGTTCTGGACACTGAAGACCTGAGCTTGATTCAAAATGTATATACTATTTTTCAATGCACCTGACCCAATCAGAACTTGATTTAGGTGGAAGTAAAATCATATCCTTCCTTAGAAAGTAAGGATACAGATATGATATTACAAGTCGCACCTGGTACATAAAAATAGTCACGCAGAATCAATATCTGCCCAGTTGTCAGTCCTAGATGATATTCCCCTACGGATTCAGCATACATTCTCATTCCGTTAGCAACCCTGAGAGTCATATCTATAAGTCGATGTGCAACACCCCACGAGTTGCGGGGAGGCGGAAATTTAAAAAACAATCATGTTTATAAAGCGAACATCAACTAACCGAAGATCGTTTCTAAACAATACTTAACAATAAGCATAGAGTTCTAAGCTACTATGTTAAAAGATTATACCAAACGATTCTAGTCCTTCGTCTTTACGATCTCTATGGCCTCCTTGGATTTCCACTTCCTCCTCGGCTTCCTTTCCATGATAGACGGTCCACCCGTGAACCCTAATCCAAGCTATAATCTCTAAACTTGAGGTTACTTAGTTTCTCTAGTTGCTAATTAGAGTAGCTAAGGTGATGTAGAGATATGTTATGGAGTGATTAGTCTTTTCTAATCCTTGTTCTCAACTCATGAGTGGTAGGATTAGGGTTTGGTGCTGGAGAGAGCTTGAAGAGAGAGAATGAGAAGATGATAATGATGATAATAAAAATAATGATATAGCTTCTCACTTGATATATGAAGCATAATGAATTAAAAAGAAATGAATAATATGAGATTATTCATCATGCTTCATAAATGCAAGTGGGTGATTCATTATGTGAGTCATTAAGCATTTAATAATGCATTAATGACATGATGAATCACTCACAATGAGTCACTAAATCATTAAATGACAATGCCACCTTTCCCTCCAAGTCACCTCCTTCTAGATGCTTCTCGGAATATTACGAGAACGCCCCTCTCATCCGTGAAAACACGGAAAAACTTTAGACTGTATAAATCCAATAACCTGATATTAGAATCTGGCTTAAACCAAAGCCGGCTAGTAAAAACTATCCGAATGTCGTACGTGCGTTTGAACACGTATGCGTCCGAACCTTTGTCGTAAAACCATACGACCTCTATATCTTTTCGCCTGGGTTTGGGAAATCTCTGTGTGGGACTCTAAAGACTCGACTAGTACGCTGGCAGTGGGTTTAACCACAGACCGCAAGCGGCACTAGCTGTACGTAACGGTCCCTAGGTAGTTGTCGATAAGAAAGCCGATGAGCTAACCCATCCGAAATCCTACTGAGCCTGTCCGTGACAATATCCGTGCAGTCTGGTCTATTCGTCTAAGAGTATCGCATGTATGGTCTAGGGAGGTGGTGGACGTCAGACCCCTAATAACCGTACAAGTCGTGTCGGTACGGCTCTATCACCATCCGAGAATCTACTGATCAATCTATCTGTAATTCTCAATCATCCCTGGCCAGGGACTTATGGTAATGACCAACCGATCACCGTGCGATATCAACTCCCTATACCGGGAGAGACGAATCCCTAACAGTCACTCACTGCCTCCATGTGGCTCGGGACTGTGCCCAACTAAAACCTGTTTGCACGACTCCTTTGAATCGTGGTAGGGTAATAATCAAAGCACAGTAGGAACTCACACGAGACAAATGATGACCTTAAGTCAACGGACTATCTGCACACATGTCACCTGAGAACTGCTATCTGACGTTAGGTGTAATACCATCCAGTCAGTTCTCGGCGAGTCCTGTCTGGTGTACTCACACCCAGTGAGCATCTGTATACAATCTTAGGTGCACTCCACCAATGGCTGCGGGACCAGTCCATCGCCCCTCCTCAGGGTCTAGATATGTATACACTGGTCTACTCCGGAGTATCGATGCCCAATCTTGATATTTCTGTGACCAAGGACATCTAAGGGTGTACCTATTGACTATCCAGCTCCCACTAGTATGACTGCCATCACAACGCCGGTAGTCAGACAAACACCCTATGGGCTTTATCAACATATATATATATAAACACCAAGTAAAATATATCATACGTTAAGATAAAGACAAACCAAATAGCGTACTATCATATCAAGCAAGACTTCATGTACATACATATCCCAATCATCCTATACAATGTAGGCCTCTAGGGCATATATATCCAACAATCTCCCACTTGCACTAAGGCCTATAATTGGTGCAATGAGTACCCACTGTCTCTACCAGATCCAGTTGCTGGCGTACCGCATGCCCAACATCTCAAACAGCCTCTCGAACTGCACTTGAGGGATGGCCTTGGTGAATGGATCTGCCGTGTTGTCTTTTGTGTCCACTCTCCGTATCTCGATCTCCCGACGTTCCACGATCTCCCTGATCAGGTGAAATCGCCTTAAGATATGCCTTGATTTCTGATGGGACCTTGGTTCCTTCGCTAAAGCTACAGCGCCATTGTTATCGCAATACAAAGGTATTGGATTGGCAATGGACGGAACCACCTGAAGTTCAGAAATGAACTTCCTTATCCAGACAGCCTCTTTTGCGGCTTCACTAGCAGCTATATACTCAGCCCCCTTAGTTGAGTCTGCCACGGTATCCTGTTTGGAACTCCTCCAACATACCGCCCCTCCATTGAGGGTAAATACAAAACCCGAAATGGATTTAGAATCATATTTGTCACTTTGGAAGCAGGAGTCGGTAAAAGCCTCTACCTGGAGGTCTTTATTACCTTAAATTAAGAATCCTTAGTCCTTCTCAGGTACTTGAGAATGTTTTTTACTGCTATCCAATGTTTCTCACCTGGGTCAGACTGATACCTGCTTACCATACTAAGTGCGTAAGCTATATCCGGTTTGGTACATAACATCGCATACATTATTGATCCTACCGCCGAAGCATTGGGTATAATGCTCATGCGAGCCCTCTCTTCATCAGTCTTTGGAGACATCTCTTTAGAAAAGGTGATTCCGTGACAAGCGGGCATATTACCGCGCTTGGAATCTTCCATACTAAATCTATTTAGTATGGTGTCAATATACCTGGACTGTGAAAGTCCCAACATTCAATTAGATCTATCACGATGGATCTTAATGCCCAGAATGTATGATGCATCTCCCAAGTCTTTCATAGAGAATTTCTGTGACAAAAAGAGCTTTACTGATTGTAGCATAGGGATATCATTCCCTATCAGTAGTTTGTCGTCGACGTATAAAACGAGGAAGACTACTGCTCTTTCTACAATCTTCCTATAAATACATGGTTCATCTACATTTTTGATAAAGTCAAATTCTTTGACTGTCTCATCAAAGCAGATGTTCCAACTCCGCGATGCTTGCTTTAATCCATAAATGGATTTAAGCAACTTGCAGACTCTTCCGCTGCTCCCACTGTCTAAGAAACCTTCTGGTTGATCCATTTAAACACTCTCTTCTAAATGTCCATTTAGAAAAGCTGTTTTTACGGCCCTCTGCCAGATTTCATAGTCACGGAAGGCAGCAATCGCAAGCAGGAACCGAATGGATTTAAGCATAGCTACAGGTGAAAAGGTTTCATCATAGTCCAATCCTGGTCTTTGACGAAAACCTTTTGCTACGAGTCTAGCTTTGTAGGTTTCCACTTGTCCAAATGCACCAATCTTCTTTTTGAAGATCTATTTGCATCCAACTGGTTTTAGTCCAGGAGGAGCAACTTCTAAAGTCCATACTTTATTGGTGTACATGGATTCCATTTCGGATCTTATAGCATCCAGCCATTTCATCGAGTCACTACTCGTGATAGCCTGCTGAAAACTAGTAGGCTCATCATCATCAATGATGCAATCCTCTCGATCCCCATCTAAAAGAAAACCATAGTATCTTTCAGGAGGATGAGAAAGCCTACTAGATCTACGGAGTGGTAGTGGTTCGTCATGTTCTATTGAAATCTGAGGTTCTACTAAGTCCTCGATAGCAGTTTGAGGTTCTGGAATTTCTTCCAGTTCTACCGCGCTCCCACTAATTTCTTTTGCAAGAAATTCGCTTTCTAAGAAGACAATGTGGCGAGCGACAAACATCTTTTGTTCTTCAGTATGGTAGACCATATACCCCCTTGAATGCTTGGGGTATCCTACAAACATGCACAAAACCGATCGTGCCTCGAGCTTGTCCGGATTATGCTTTTTAACATATACCGGATACCCCCATATCTTGATATACTTGAGATATGGTCTCTTCCCGCTCCACATTTCATATGGAGTGGTAGGCACAGACTTAGTTGGAACTCTATTTAATAGGTATGCTGCTGATTCTAGAGCAAATCCCCAGAAGGAAAGTGGCAACTCAGCACTACTCATCATTGAACGCACCATGTCTAACAGAGTGTGATTCCTCCTTTCTGATACACCATTATGCTGAGGTGTATAAGGTGGAGTAAGCTGAGAGAGAATTCCATTCTCTTTTAAGCATTCAAGAAAACTGGTACTTAAGTATTCTCCACCTCGATCAGATCGAAGTGTCTTGATGCTTTTACCAGTTTGTTTCTCTACTTCATTTTTATACTCTTTAAACTTCTCAAAAGCCTCGGATTTATGCTTCATTAAGAACACATGTCCATACTTAGAGAAGTCATCAGTAAAAGTGATGAAGTAGGAGTGACCACTTCGAGCATGCGTAGACATCGGACCACATACATCACTGTGTACTAGTCCCAAGAGTTCAGTGGCTCTTTCTCCGTGTCCGGTGAACGGAGATTTGGTCATTTTTCCTTTGATACATGATTGACAAGTTGCATATGATGAATATTCAAACGGATCTAAATATCCATCTTTATGTAACTTAGTCAACCTTGTTTCATTTATATGACCAAGTCTACAATGCCATAGGAAGGCTTGATTCGAATCTGGAGCCTTTCTTTTACGCGTGTTTTGAATATAGAAAATTTGAGGTTGATTAAGTATGTATATGCCATTTTCCAGTGTGCCATACCCAATCAGTTCTTGATTTAGGTGAATGTTCATAACATTTCTTTCAAGCGCAAAACGATATCCATCATTCGATAACAAAGATACTGATATAATATTACACAACATACTGGGAATACAAAAACAGCTGTACAACACCAAAATGCGTCCACTAGTCAACCCTAGGTGATATTCCTCTATTGCAATTGCATCTACATGCATTCCATTGCCCATCCGGAGAGTCATATCACCTGTCCCCAGCACTCTACTATTTCTCAGATCCTGCAATGAATTACAGATGTGAGAACCAGAACCGGTATCAAGTACCCATGATGTAGAGTTAACTGAAAGACAATTTTCGATTACAAACACACCTGAAGTTGAAGCAACTACTTGCTTCATGTCCTTGGCTTTAAAGGCTTGACAATCCTTCTTCCAGTGCCCTTGCTAGTGACAATAGAAGCACTCGTTCTTTTCTGTCTTCACCCTTCCTGCCTTGTTCGTTCCCAGCACCTTCTTGACCCCACCTTTCGGTTTGGTGGCTTTCATCTTCTTCTTCCCTTTAGCTTTCGCTTTAGATTTAAAAGAAGATGATTGGCCAACATACAGAACGGGGGTCTTCACCTTTTTCAAGGAGGTCTCTGCTACCCTCAACATATTGAGGAGCTTTGGAAGATCCGCTTCCATTTTGTGCATGTTGAAGTTCAGCACGAACTGAGAGAAGGTGTGGGGAAGGGACTGCAAAATCAAGTCGATATACAAATCGTTCTCTAGCATGCATCCCAGGTTAGCGAGTTCCTCAATGAGGATGATCATTTTGAGGACGTGCTCTCCTACAGGCGATCCTGGAGCTAACCTCATCTGGAAAAGTTTCCTTGAGGTTTCGTACCTCGCGATACGGGAGTGCTCCCCATACAATTCTTTGACATGGAGAAAGATGGATACAATATCCATACTCTCGTGCTGTTTCTGGAGTTCATTGTTCATGGACGCCAGCATGATACACTTAGCTCGCTCACAATCTAGATCCCAGGTTTTGCGGACTTCCCTGTCCACAACTAAGGAATCTGGTCCAGGGATAAGGGGAGGAACAGCGGTGGTAACATATGCTACTTTGTCATAAGTCAGTGCAATATTGACGTTCCTTAGCCAATCATTATAGTTCTGCCCGGTCAGTATATTCTTTTCAAGTAATAGTTTTAATCCAGTCATGGTAGCTGCCAGAGAGAGAGAGAAAAGAAAACACTCAGCATATGCTTTTGCAAGTTTAGATTGGTTTATTAATTTATCTAAATAGGATGGCTCCCACTGTTTCCTCAAATCCTTCTTCAAAACCTATAAGAAGAACTAGTCAGGATTTAATCACACGTCACAATACTTGCTTAACCTTTCAGCCAGGCTAGTGTTGGTACTTTGAGGGAGGTTTTCCAACGCTTTCGCGAAGTTCCTTAATTAAATAACCTCTTTTCCCTGGAGGCGTAGCCCCTCTAACACTTTTCTAGTCACCTACTTGGTTTATAGCATTGATTGTTAAGTGAGAAAATTTCCCGAGAGTAATCCTACTCATCAGTGGGATCGGGATCCAACTATCATTGCATGATGCCCTAGATGGAGGCCACTCTAGTCACCACACTCCAGAAGGTAAGCTAAATCTGCAAGTTTCCTTTATGTTTGAAACTCCCGATGTGATTTTTACCCCAAGCTCTTATAGACCTTGACGTAGGCCAACAAGTCATACGACGCAAGTCAAGTTCTACCCGTCGTTGTCCTGATCAATTTAAGTACATCGTATAAGCCCTTGACGTAAGCCAATAAGGTGTACGTCTTTATTAAACTAATGCATCTATCTATGCAATAAATAGGCACACACACTGCTACCATTCACTATGCCTTGACGTAGGCCAACAAGCATAGCATGAATACGATGTTCTGTCTATCTGAAACGACGGAGGGTTACGGCTGGTTTTTGGCAAAAAACTGTTAACGTAATGAACTTGATATGATCGAAGGAACAGAGATAGCTTTTATTTAAAAGGAGTGGTTTAAGCTCTGCATTTAAAATTTGCTTTTTCAAGAAAACCGAGTGGTTTTTAGAAATTGTTCCAACGATTCAGTTTAGGTTTTATTTTCTTTGCATTAATAATAATGCGTCCCATCATTAACCTATCATTACAGATAACAACGAAAATACAACGTCCTCTTATGCCATCCGCATTCGCCACGGGGTCCCGTCATCACCCGTTAGGTTACTTAACTAACGACAGAGCGGGGGCTGGGCTAGCGCGGGTGTAAAACATAAGTGACGTCTGAATAGCTATCATATATAGATATTGTACATTCGTCAGACGCAATAATAGGCATTCCAGATCACAGATAAACAATATTGGATTTGCAAGCAATCCGCATTTCTTTTGAGCCTGCAATGAAAGACGGATTACACAGTTGTGATGAATAGCCATTTTACCCCACCCCAGACCCCTACGGGTACGGCAAACTACCCGCCAAGTACCAGAAGTGAAGCGGTCTACCTCAACACTTCAAAAGACCCGGTAGTTTGTGTACCCCACCTTGGGTCTATCCTAGGAGCAAAAAACAGTAAAAAGAATAATACAACGGTGGCTACAACCGCAATCTGGATGTGCCCCGCAAAATAATATTACAGCTTATTACAATTACATCGAATGAATTAATACAATAACCCATCACAAAACCCGGCTAATCACCACAACAGTCCAATACAGTTTATATACACAAACAGTTATATATAACATCACAGATATATGCAACCCCCTGCCAACCGACATACTAGCAGTTAGGGGAGGTTTACGAACACATTAAATATTTCACAGATATAATCAAACAAGCAAACACCGTATAATTTCGATCGATTAAACACTTTTAATTTTGCTCGAATACTTCTCTGTAAATCTGAAACCAGAGCAAAAATTAAAAAATACCAGAAAATCCCAAATATCACAAACAAGGCACAGAAGAAAACTGGGCTGAATCGGCCCAAACTCGGCGGCGGAACCGCGGCGGATCGGTGGGATCGGCCGCGGTTCCGCGGCGCTTTGGCCGATTCAGGATCCCATTTTTCTTGTGTGTTCTTATATTTTCATGCTGGTCATTCTGGAGGTCCCTGAAAAACTTTTGACCTAATTTAAAATTCGACAGAAACTACAAGATATCGGGGTTTTTCCGGTTTGTTTTTCCGTTCGAAATTCATACAATTTTGCAAGTGTGTTAATTATTGTTTAGTTAGGCTCTGATACCACTGTAAGTCGATGTGCAACACTCCACGAGTTGCGAGGAGGCGGAAATTTGAAAAACAATCATGTTAATAAAGCGAACATCAACTAACCGAAGATCGTTTCTAAACAATACATAACAATAAGCATAGAGTTCTAAGCTACTATGTTAAAAGATTATACCAAACGATTCTAGTCCTTCGTCTTTACAATCTCTATGGCCTCCTTGGATCTCCACGTCCTCCTCGGTTTCCTTTCCGTGATAGACGATCCACCCGAGATCCCTAATCCAAGCTATAACCTCTAAACTTGAGGTTACTTAGTTTCTCTAGTTTCTAATTAGAGTAGCTAAGGTGATGTAGAGATAGGTTGTGGGGGTGATTAGTCTTTCCTAATCCTTGTTCTTAACTCATGAGTGGTAGGATTAGGGTTTGGTGAAGAAGAGAGCTTGAAGAGAGAGAATGAGAAGATGATAATGATGATAATAAAAATAATGATATAGCTTCTCACTTGATATATGAAGCATAATGAATTAAAAAGAAATGAATAATATGAGATTATTCATCATGCTTCATAAATGCAAGTGGGTGATTCATTATGTGACTCATTAAGCATTTAATAATGCATTAATGACAAGATGAATCACTCACAATGAGTCACTAAATCATTAAATGACAATGCCACCTTTCCCTCCAAGTCACCTCCTTCTAGAAGCTTCTCGAAAAATTACGAGAACGCCCCTCTCATCCGTGAAAACACGGAAAAACTTTAGACTGTATAAATCCAATAACCTGATACTAGAATCTGGCTTAAACCAAAGCCGGCTAGTAAAAACTGTCTGAATGTCGTACTTGCGTTTAAACACGTATGCCTCCGAACCTTTGTCGTAAAACCATATGACCTCTATATCTTTTCGCCTGGGTTTGGGAAATCTCTGTGTGGGACTCTAAAGACTCGACTATTACGCTGGCAGTGGGTTTAACCACAGACCGCAAGCGGCACTAGCTGTACGTAACGGTCCCCAGGTAGTTGTCGATAAGAAAGCCGATGAGTTAACCCATCCGAAATCCTACTGAGCCTGTCCGTGACAATATCCGTGCAGTCCGGTCTGTTTGTCTAAGAGTATCGCATGTATGGTTTAGGGAGGTGGTGGATGTCAGACCCCTAATAACCGTACAAGTCATGTCGGTACGGCTCTATCACCATCCGAGAATCCACTGATCAATCTATCAGTAATTCTCAATCAGCCCTGGCCAGGGACTTATGGTAATGACCAACCGATCACCGTGTGATATCAACTCCCTATACCGGGAGAGACGAATCCCTAACAGTCACTCACTGCCTCCACGTGGCTCGGGACTGTGCCCAACTAAAACCTGTTTGCACGACTCCTTTGAATCGTGGTAGGGTAATAATCAAAGCACAGTGGGAACTCACACAAGACACATGATGACCTTAAGTCAACGGACTATCTGCACACATGTCACCTGAGAACTGCTATCTGACGTTAAGTATAATACCATCCAGTCAGTTCTCGGCGAGTCCTGTCCGGTGTACTCACACCCAGTGAGCATCTGTATACAATCTTAGGTGCACTCCACCAATGGCTGCGGGACCAGTCCATCGCCCCTCCTCAGGGTCTAGATATGTGTACACTGGTCTACTCCGGAGTATCGATGCCCAATCTCGATACTCCTGCGACCAGGGACATCTAAGGGTGTGCCTATTGACTATCCAGCTCCCACTAGTATGACTGCCATCACAACGCCGGTAGTCAGACAAACACCCTATGGGCTTTATCAACATATATATATATATAAACACCAAGTAAAATATATCATACGTTAAGATAAAGACAAACAAAATAGCGTACTATCATATCAAGCAAGACTGTCATGTACATACATATCCCAAGCATCCTATACAATGTAGGCCTCTAGGGCATATATATCCAATAATATCACCTTTCCTGATAACCCTACGGTTTCTCAGAGCCTGTAACGAATTACAGATATGAGATCCTGATCCGGTATCCAATACCCAGGAAGTAGGGTTAACTAACATACAGTTCTCTATTACAAACACACCCGAAGCCGAAGCCACAACATGCTTCGAATTCTGGCTATTGGCTATGCTAGCCCTGCAATCCTTCTGCCAATGTTCATTCCTGTAACAATAGGAACGTCCCTCTTTTACTACATCCAGCCCTAAAACTTCTGCCCTTCCCTTTCTTTCTACTTCCCTTGTTTCCTTCAGGGTAGTTGGTAGAGACTGTTGAACTAAGTCAGCATCTGACCTGTTCTTCAACGTGGTCTTCAGGTCCGAGAGCTCAAAAGAGCTGGTCTTTGTAAGGACGTTGCCCCCTACAGATGACCCGATAGCCAACCTCGCTGGAAGCAATTCGTTCGAGGTCTTATATCTTGCGATACGAGATTGCTCTCCATATAAATGTTTGTTATGGAGGAAGATAGAAACTGAGTCCATCTTCTCGTGCTGCCTCTGGTATGCACCATCAACTGAGGCTAACACGAGGCACTTGGCTTTCGCATAGTCTTTTTCCGATGTCTTGCGGATATGAATATCCGTGACAGGGGAAACTGGACCTGAGACGGCAGGGGTTGGATCAGTCAAGAGGTGTCACAGCTTGTCATGGGCAATGGACATCTGGACAGACCTTTGCCAGTCATAACAGTTAGATTCAGTCATTTTATTATCTAGATGTAACCTAGGTGCAGTCACTGGGTCGCTGCAATTAAGAGAGAGAGAAGAAAACACTCAGCATGATGCTCTTGCAAGTTTAGATTGGTTTTTAATTTATCTAAACAGGATGGGTCCCACTGTCTCTCGAATCCCTCCTCAAACCATAAAGGAAGAATTAGTCGGGTCAATCTACCGTACAATACTTGCTTAACAGTTCAGCTAGGCTAGTGTCGGTACTTCGAGGGAGGTTTTCCAACGCTTTCGTGAAGTTCCTTAATTTAAGAACCACTTTTCCCTGGGGGCATAGCCCCGCTAACACCTTTCTAGACACCTACTTGGTTTATAGCATTGATCGTTAAGTGGGAAAGTTCCCGAGGAGTAGCATATACACACAGTAGGATCGGGATCCAAATATCATCGCGTGACAAAACTGAAGGAATCCTACCAGAATCATCACACTCCAAATGGTATGCAACACTAGCAACGTTCAGTACTTTTGAAACTCCCGATGTGGATTTTTGCCCCATGCTCTTATGACCTTGACTAAGGCCAACAAATCATAAGTCACATGTCAAGTTCTACCCGTCGTTGTCCAGATTGATTTGAACCCACCCGTATATACCCTTGACTATGGCCAACAAAGTAATACGACTGTCCTAAACCAACGCATCTATCTATGCAACATATGAATACCCACCAGCTACCAAACACTGTGCCTTGACTAGGGCCAACAAACACATCTTGAATACTGCTGAATATTCATATGAAACGACGGAGGGATACGAATGGTTTTGGCGAAACCGTGAACGTAGTGAACTTGATATAATCGATGGAACGAGATAGCTTTTAAAAGGAGTGGTTCAAGCTCCGCATTTAAAAAGCTGGTTTTTGAAAAGAACCGAGTGGTTTTGAAAGTGTTCCAACGACTTTTACTTGGTTTATTTTCTTGCATTAATTCCAATGTGTCCCATCATTTAATCCTACCATTGCAGAAAACAACCAAAATATGGCGTACGCTTATGCCATCCGCATTCGCCACGGGGCCCCGTCATCACCCGTTAGGTTACTTAACTAACGACAGAGCGGAGGCTGGACTAGCGCGGATGCAAAACATAAGCAACACCTAAATAGATATCATATATAGATATATAGCAATGGTAGACATTACAGATCACAGATGAACACTTTGGATATACTAGGAATCCGCGATTCGTTCGAGCCTGCAACGAAAAGCGGATTACACGGTCGCGATGAATAACCAATACCCCACCCTAGACCCCTACGGGTGAGGCAAACTACCCGCCAAGTACCCGAAGCGAAGCAACTTCCCTCAACCCGTGAGTAAGCCACTCGGCACTTCGAGATACCCGGTAGTTTGTGCACCCCACCTTGGGTCTATCCTAGGAGCAAACACAGTAAAAAGAAATTATACAATGACGGCTACAACCCCGACCCGGTTGTGCGGCCATACAAATAATATTACATCAAATTACAAATTTTACATGAATGAAAGAAAAAGAAACTCTCATCTCAGATCCACCTCGGCTATTCATCCGCAACAATCCACCGAGTTCATATCCACAAACCATCAACATTACAGATCACAGATATGTATAACCCCCATTAATCGACGTATAGCGATTAGCAGACGTTCAATACATATATCACATCACAGAAAATATCCATTAGCCAAAGTCTACAGAATATCGATCAAAATACGGATTTGAAACCATCCCGAAAAATCAATTTCTTTTCTGGAAAATCTGGGTAGAAACAATATGTACTAAAAATCCCAAAACAGTAAATTAAAAACACTGCAAAAAACCCGGTCCACGACCGAGTCAAATCGGCCGCGGAACCGCGACAAGAAGCATGTTCTTGCCGCGGAACCGCGGCGGTTTGATCGGTTCAGTGGACTGTTTTTCTGCTGTGTTTATAGAAAACCCTGAGACGAATTTTCATGTATGTCAAATAATTTTTTGAACAGTAAAAAAATTCGACAGAAAGTGAAAATTTTCCCGGACTTGTTTTGCGATTTTTTCCGATCGATATTTAACACTTTGCTAACTTTCTAGTTTATGTTTAGCTAGGCTCTGATACCACTGTAAGTCCACGTTGCTCACCCCGGATCTTACGGGGAGGCGGAAACGGCGAAAAACAAATTTTTGGCGCAAGGCAACATGGACTTAAAAGCCGGATCTTTCCTAAACTAGAAACTAGCAAATTACTAGAGGCTTTAACTTCTATGCCGTAGAAATTATACCTCACGAAACCGGTCCTTCGGGTCTTCATTCCGCTGTCCCGCTCGTCCATCCAAGCTCCGAGTGTCGATCCGGATCTTGGTCACCTCCGCGGCCTCCTTGAGTCGAAGATGATCCACCCGAGAGATGTACATCGAGCTCCACCTCGAGCCGAGGCAATTAGGGAAACAAGATCGCTAGTCTTGTTGTCCTAGGTTGTGTAGAAGAGAAAGATGGAGGTGTTTGTCTATGTGGATTCTTTTTCTCTCAACACATGAGATCAAGAGAATTTACCAAGAGTGGGAAGATGAAGGAGAAACTTTAGCAACCAAGGAGCTTTTCTTTTCTTCTCACTTCAAGAGAGAGAATGAGAAAAGAATTATGAGCTAAAGAAATGAACCATGGTTGCAATAATGCAAAACTATCATCATTCCCAATCCTTTCATGATAAAGTTGATGGCTGGTAATTGAATTGACCATTTTCATAATCCATAAAAGAAAAAGAAACCAAAGAATACTTTAGACCTTTCAAGAAGATCCTAGTCAACTTTGGTCAATAAGTCAACAAAGTCAAGATGGTCAAATGGTGAAAGCAATTAGCCATAACATAATTATCAATAAAAGGATTAGTAAATAATGTCCCCGGCTCATAATGGTTTTTACCGAACCAACTGCCAAAACCCTAATGAGTCACCTCCTCTTTCTCCACTCCGCAAAACTGTGCATACACACCCGCATCCGCATTCCATAGAATGCGAATGAACAGAAGACAAAACAAATCCATCCGTGCAATACTAGGATCCGGTTTAAACCAAATCCCACTAGTATTGCCTGCCCGAACAGCATACGCACACAAGTGCACGTAAGTGGTCGCAACCTTGCCGTAAAACCATACGGCCTCTACACGTTTTGCTCAGTACAGGGAAACTCTCTGTGTGGGACTCTAAAGACTCGACACTACACTGGCAGTGGGTTTAACCACAGACCGCAAGCGGCACTAGCTATACGTAACGGTCCCTAGGTAGATGTCGATAAGAAGGCCGATGAGGTAAACCCATCCGAACTCCTACTGAGCCTGTATGTGACAATCTCCGTACAGTCCGGTCTGTTCGTCTGATACATCGCATGGCGGGCTTAAGGGGTGGCGAACGTCAGTCCCCTAATAGTGGTACAAGTCGTGTCGGAGTGTAGCCCAGAACACCCTGAGATAACACTGGAAACCTACCAGTTTATCTCGCTTGCCCTGGCCAGGGACTACTTGTGTAATGGCTCTCCTAGACACAGCGCGATGTCAACCCCTAATACCGGGAGAGACGAATCCTGTCTAACTGTCACTGCCTCCAAGTGCTTCGAGACTGCACCCAACTACTACCTTTTTGCACGACTCCTTTAAGCCATGGTAGGGTAGTAATCTAAGTACAGTGGGAACACACTCGAGGCGAAGTGACAGTGTCATGTCAGCGGACTAAGCTGTACTCATGTCACCTGGGAACTGATAACTGACGATAGGTATAATACCATCCATCAGTTCTCGACGAGTCATGTCCAGTGTACTCGTAACCTACCTAACGAGCACCCGCATACTATCTCCAGTACGACATACTGATGGCTGTAGGACAGACCACCTCCCGTGCTGGGAAGAGAAGCGCATACGCTAGTCTACTACGGAGTATCGATGCCCTGTCTCGATAGTCCTACGACTAGGGGACCTGTATAAGGATGTGCTTATAGATTACCCAGCCCCCACAAGTATGACTGCCATCACAACGCTGGTAATTAAGCAAAGATTCTAAGGGCTCTACTAATATGTATAAGCGATATGCTAAAAGAAACACATGCACATATTGAAGTAGAAAAAAACCAAGTAGCATACTACCATTTTGAGCAAGATTGTCTATACAACTGTGAATATCCCAAGCTTCCATCAAGTAATATACAATCTAGTATGATACAGTAATGGCCTCTAGGGCATATACACTAACAAGCGCAACATCAACCCCCAATACCGGGAGAGACGAAACCCCTCCTATTGCTCATTGCTTCCTTATGACTCGGGACTGTACCCAAATCCACCTGTTTGCATAACTCCTCTTGAGCATGGTAGGGAGGAAATCAAAGCACAGTGGGAGTCACATAAGACTCTATGACGTTCTCGGGTCTACAGACTAACCTGTATCAGTGTCACCAGAGGACCGGTATATGATGATAGGTATACTACCACATAGGAGACCTCGGTGAATCCTGTTCAGTGTATGCAGTCTCCACTGAGCACCCGTATACCATCTCTGATGTCAAACAGCAATGGATGTGGGATCATCCATCGCCCATCATATGGGTCAAGAGACGTATACGCTAGTCTACTCTGGAATATCGATGCCCTGTCTCGATATTCCCTTGACTAGGAACAATTAAAAGATGTACTTGTGAACTACCCTGGTCCCACTAGTATGATCTGCATCATATTCCTGATAGTCAAGTACATATCCTAAGGGCTTTATCAATACGTGAGATAAAGGTAACCAGATAGCATATTATCATGTCGAGCAAGAAAGTCTTCTCTGTATATAAATATCCAAGTTTCCACTATAATATGCATTATTTGTACAATAATGGTCTCTAGGGCATATACATAAGGTCATGTACATAAATAACAATCTCCCACTTGCACTAAGGCCATGTGTTGTAGTATCTCATACCCAACATCCCAAAAAGTCTCTCAAATTGCGTCTGAGCGAGGGCCTTCGTGAGTGGATCCGCTACGTTGTCCTTCGTGTCAACTCTTCTGACCTCGATCTCCCGGCGATCTACTATCTCCCGGATCAGGTGATACCGCCTCAGAATATGTCTGGATCTCTGATGGGACCGGGGTTTCTTGGCTAAAGCCACTGCTCCATTGTTATCACCATACACTGGTATTGGATGCTCAATGGATGGAACCACACGAAGCTCAGCAATGAACTTCTTCATCCAGACAGCTTATTTGGCAGCATCGTTGGCAGCGATGTATTCAGCCTCCATCGTCGAGTCTGCAACGGTGTCTTTCTTGGAACTCTTCCAACACACCGCCCCTGCGTTAAGGGTAAAGACAAAACCCGAGACCGACTTACTGTCGTCCTTATCACTTTGGAAGCTCGAGTCGGTAAAGGACTCCACTTGGAGTTCACCGTTACCGTACAATAAGAACATCTCCTTAGTCCTTCTTAAGTACTTGAGAATGTTATTAGCAGCTGTCCAGTGATTCTCTCCTGGATCTTCTTGATACCTACTCACTACACTTAGTGAGTACGCTACATTGGGTCTGGTATATTACATTGCATACATGATAGAGCCTACCGCCGAAGCATAGGGTATCCCTTGCATGCGAGTTCTCTTCAAATCAGTCTTGGGAGACATCTCTTTGGAGAGAATGAGTCCAGAGAACGTGGGTACATTCCCACGCTTGGACTCTTCCATACTAAACCTCTTTAGTACGGTGTCTATGTACCTGGATTGCGACAATCCCAGTATCCATTTAGATCTGTCTCTATAGATCTTAATCCTTAAGATATAGGAGGCATCACCTAGATCTTTCATTGAGAATCTATGTGATAAGAAGAGCTTGACCGAGTGTAGTATAGGAACATCATTTCCTATCAAGAGTATGTTATCCACGTAGAATACGAGGAAGATAACCTTACTCTCTGCAACCTTCTTGTATATACAGGGTTCATCTATATTTTTGATGAAGTCAAACTCTTTGACTATCTCATCAAAATAGATGTTCCAACTCCGTGATGTCGGCTTTAACCCGTAGATGGATTTAAGCAGCTTACACACCTTTCCACTGCTCCCACTGTCTATGAAGCCCTCCGGCTGAGTAATGTGTACGCTCTCTTCTAACAATCTCCCACTTGCACTAAGGCCATGTGTTGTAGTAACTCAAACCCAACATCCCAAAAAGTCTCTCAAATTGCGTCTGAGGGAAGGCCTTCGTGAGTGGATCCGCTACGTTGTCCTTCGTGTCAACTCTCCTGACCTCGATCTCCCGGCGATCTGCTATCTCCCGGATCAGGTGATACCGCCTCATAATATGTCTGGATCTCCGATGGGACCGGGGTTTCTTGGCTAAAGCCACTGGTCCATTTTATCACAATACACTGGTATTGGATGCTCAATGGATGGAACCACACCAAGCTCAGCAATGAACTTCTTCATCCAGACAGCTTATTTGGCAGCATCGTTGGCAACGATGTATTCAGCCTCCATCGTCGAGTCTGCAACGGTATCTTTCTTGGAACTCTTCCAACAAACTGCCCCTCCGTTAAGGGTAAAGACAAAACCCGAGACCGACTTACTGTCATCCTTATCACTTTGGAAGCTCGAGTCGGTAAAGGACTCCACTTGGAGTTCACCGTTAACGTACAATAAGAACTTGTCCTTAGTTCTTCTCAAATACTTGAGAATGTTCTTAACAGCTGTCCAGTGATTCTTTCTTGGATCTGCTTGATACCTACTCACTACACTTAGTGAGTACGCTACATCGGGTCTGGTACATAACATTGCATACATGATAGAGCCTACCGCCGAAGCATAGGGTATCCCTTGCATGCGAGTTCTCTCCAAATCAGTCTTGGGAGACATCACTTTGGAGAAAGTGAGTTCAGAGAACGTGGGTACATTCCCACGCTTGGACTCTTCCATACTAAACCTCTTTAGTACGGTGTCTATGTACCAGGATTGGGACAATCCCAATATCCGTTTAGATCTGTCTCTATAGATCTTAATCCCTAAGATATAGGAGGCATCACCTAGATCTTTCATTGAGAATCTATGTGATAAGAAGAGCTTGACCGAGTGCAGTATAGGAACATCATTTCTATTAGTGTATATTCCCTAGGGGCAATTATTGTATCATACTAGCATGTATATTACGTAATGGAAGCTTGGGATATTCACAGTTGTATTGACAGTCTTGCTAAATTTGGTAGTATGCTACTTGGTTTGTGTCTACTTTAATATGTACATATGTTTCTTGTAACGTATCGCTTATACATATTAGTAAAGCCCATAGGTTCTTTGCTTGATTACCAGCGTTGTGATGGCAGTCACACTAGTGGGGGCTGGGTAGTCTATAAGCAACATCCTATACCTATCCCTAGTCATAGGATTATCAAGACAGGGCATCGATACTCCAGAGTAGACTAGTGTGTATGCTTGTCATCCCAGTTTGGGAGATGGTCTATCCCATAGCCATCAGTACGTCGTACTGGAGATAGTATACAGGTGCTCGTTAGGTTACGGGTACACTGGACAGGACACGCAGGGGAAATGTAGGTTGGTATTATACCCGTCGTCAGTTAACAGTTCCCAGGTGACATGAGTACAGCATAGTCCGCAGACTTGACACTGCTACTTTGTCTCGAGTGTGTCCCACTGTTCTTAGATTGCTACCCTACCACGGCTCAAAGGAGTCGTGCAAACAGGTAGCAGTTGGGTGCAGTCCCGAGCATTTGGAGGCAGTGGCGGTTAGACAGGACTCGTCTCTCCCGGTATTAGGAGTTGATATCGCGCTGTGTCTGAGAGCCATTACGCAAAGTCCCTGGCCAGGGCAAGCGAGATTTACTGGTAGGTTCCATTAGTTTCTCAGTGTGTAAAGGGTTACGCTCCGACACGACTTATACCGCTATTAGGCGACTGACGCTTGCCGCCCCCTAGGCTAGATATGCGATAGTCTTAGACGAACATACCGGACTGTACGGAGATTGTCACATCAGGTTCAGTAGGTGTTCGGATGGGTTTCCTCATCGGCCTTCTTATCGACATCTACCTGGGGACCGTTACGTACAGCTCATGCCGCTTGCGGTCTATGGTTAAACCCACTGCCAGCGTAGTGTCGAGTCTTTAGAGTCCCACACAGAGAGTTTCCCTGCTCCAGGCGAAACGATATAGAGGTCGTATGATTTTACGACAAGGGTTCGGACGCGTACGTGTGTTTACGCACGTACGACGTTCGGACAGTTTTTGCTAGCCGGCTTTGGTTTAAGCCAGATTCTAGTATCGGGTTATTGGATTTATAAAGTCTAAAGTTTTTTCGTGTTTTCACGGATAAGAGGGGCGTTCTCGTAATTTGTCGGGAAGCTTCTAGATGGATGATGACATGGAGGGTAAGGTGGCATTAGCATTTAATGAATTTACGACTCACTTAGATGAATCATTCAAGTGGGTTAATGAAGCATTTATTGCTTAATGACTCACTTGATGATTCATTGCATATATTTAATCAAGCATGATTATAATGCATTTTGATTTATTCTTTTTGATTTTCTTATGCTTCATAATATATTAGAAGTGAGAAGCTTTTTCATTCATAACTTATGCTCACCTTCTCTCTCCTCAAGCTCTCTCTTGAAACCCTAATCCTCCCTTCTCATGTGTTAAGATCAAGGATTAGCTAGACTAATACATCCATAACCTCACTCTATATCCCCTAGGTAGCTTAGATTAGCATTTTGAGCAATCTAGTTATCTCAAGTTAGAGATCAAGCTTGGCGTAGGAGCTCTCGAGTGGATCGTCTTTGACTCGAGGAGGCTGTTGAGGTGCCGATGTTCCAAGGAGCCTACGAGGAGTGGAGGACAGCGATGATGACCCGAAGGACATGTAACGTGAGGTATAATTTTGAATCCGAGTAGTTAAACTCTCATAGTTTTCTAGTAACGGTTTAGACACGATTCATGCGCTCAAGTCCGTGTTATGAAAATTTGATAATCGTTTTTCATATATTCCGCCTCCCCGCAAGTTCGTGGGGTGCGTGACATGGATTTACAGTGGTATCAGAGCCAACTAAACCATTACTAGCTTATTTGCAACAAATTAGAAGTTCGATTGACGGATAAACACGAAAACGAAACCCCGGAAACCCCAAGTTTCTGTTAATTTTAAAAGTATCAAAAAAAATATTTGATATGCCTTAAAATTCACAGCAGGGAAATATAAGAAATCTGGAAAAATACGAAGTTTTAACTCGACAAGATGGCCACGGATCCGTGGCAAGATGGTGCTTTTGGCCGCGGATCCGCGGCGGAGTCAACTCCGAGTTGACTCGGATTTTCACAGAAATTCCTATTTTTTGGTTTTTTGTTTTCCTGTATATTCTGTTTCTGCCCAGGTTACTTCTGTGCTGATTTGCTTTCGGGGCAGACACGGATAAAGGTAGTCGATCGATATTCTAAATTAATTGCTAATCGGGTTATTATCTGTAATGTTTAATGTGTTAGTAAACCTCCCCTAACTGCTAGTATGTCGGTTGGCAGGGGGTTGCATATTTCTGTAATGTTTACTGTTTGTGTATATGGACTTGATTGGAATGTTGTGATGATTAGCCAGGGTTTGAGATGTGTTTTATATTCATTCATTCGATGTAAATGTAATATGTTGTAATATTCTTTTGCGGGGCACATCCAGGTTGCGGTTGTAGCCACCGTTGTATTATTTCTTTTTACTGTTTTTGCTCCTAGGATAGACCCAAGGTGGGGTGCATAAACTACCGGGTACTTTGAAGTGTTTAGTGGCCTACTCACGTTGTTGAGGGAGACCGCTTCACTTCGGGTACTTGGCGGGTAGTTTGCCATACCCGTAGGGGTCTAGGGTGGGGTAATGGCTATTCATCACAACTGTGTAATCCGTCTTTTGTTGCAGGCTCATAGCAAACGCGGATTGCTAATATATCCAATAAAGTTCATCTGTGATCTGGAATGCCTATTATTGCGTCTGACGAATGTACAATATTTATATATGATAGCTATTAGACGTCACTTATGTTTTACACCCGCGCTAGCCCAGCCCCCGCTCCGTCGTTAGTTAAGTAACCTAACGAGTGATGACGGGACCCCGTGGCGAATGCGGATGGCATTAGAGGACGTGGTATTTTCGTTGTTTTCTGCGATGATAGGATAAATGATGGGACACATTATTATAATGCAAAGAAAATAAACCAAAGTTCAATCATTGGAACAAATTTAAAAGAAACCACTCGGTTATTTTAAAAGATCAGAATTTTTTAATTGCGGAGCTTTAACCACTCCTTTTAAAAAAGTATCAGGTTCCTTCGATTAAATCAAGTTCACCATGTTCATGGTTTTGCCAAAACCAGTCGTAACCCTCCGTCATTTCATATAGATAGTCAATAGTATTCAAGCTGTGTTTGTTGACTAAAGTCAAGGCACAGTGTTTGGTAGCTATTGGATATTCATATGTAGTATAGATAGATGCGTTGGTTTGAGACAGTCGTATTACGTTGTTGACTAAAGTCAAGGGTATGTACGAGTGGGTTCAAATTAACCTGGATAATGACGGGTAGAACTTGACATGTGACTTATGATTTGTTGACTAAAGTCAAGGTTATAAGAGCATGGGGCAAAAATTTATATCGGGAATTTCTAAAGAAACTGAAATTTGCAGAGAGAGCATACCATTTTGGAGTTTGATGAATGTTGGTAGGATTCCTTCAACATTATCATACGATGATATTTTGGATCCCGATCCTACTGTGAGTATATACTACTTATCAGGAGATTCGGCACTTAAACGATCAATGCTATAAACCAAGTAGGTACCTAGAAAGGTGTCAGCGGGGCTACGCCCCCAGAGAAAAGAGGTTCTTTAATTAAGGAACTTCACGAAAGCGTTGGAAAATCTCCCTCGAAGTATCGACACTAGCCTAGCTGAAAGGTTAAGCAAGTATTGTACGGTGAGATTAGTACTGGCTAATTCTTCTTTATGGTTTGAGGAAGGATTCGAGAAACAGTGGGAGCCATCCTGTTTAGATAAATTAAAAACCACTCTAAACTTGCAAGAGCATCATGCTAAAGTGTTTTTCTTCTCTCTCTCTTAATTGCAGCGACCTTGTGACCATGACTAGGTTACATCTAGATAACAAATTGACTGAATCTGACTTATATGACTGGCAAAGGTATGTCCAGTTGTCCATTGCCTATGACAAACTGGACCACCCTATTACTACTCCAGATTCCGCCGTCCCAGATCCAGTTTCCACTATCGTGGATATGGATATCCGTCAGACAAAGGAAAAGGATAAATCAAAAGCCAAGTGCCTCGCGTTAGCTTCAGTTGATGGTGTAAACCAGAAGCAGCACGAGAAGATGGACTCACTTTCCATCTTTCTCCATAACAAAGATTTATATGGAAAGCAATCTCATATCGCAAGATATGAGCCCTCGAACGAATTAATTCAAGCGAGGTTAGATTTCGGGTCATCTGTAGGGGACAACATCCTTACAATGACTACCTATATTGATGAGCTCCAGGACCTGGAGACCACGCTGGGAAACAAGTCAGATACTGACTTGATTCTACAGTCTCTGCCTTCTACCCTGAAGAAAACCAGGGAAGTAGAAGGAAAGAGATGGGCAAAAGTTTCGGGACTAAATGTAGTAAAAGAAGAACGTTCCTATTGTTATGGGATTGGGCATTAGCAGAAAGATTGCAGGGCTTTAGAAGCCAGTAGCCAGGATACGAAGCATGTTGTGGCTTTAGCCTCAAATGTGTTTGTAATTGAGAACTGTTTGTCAATTAACTCTACTTCCTGGGTACTAGATACTGGAGTAGGATCTCATATCTGTAATTTATTACATGCTTTGAGAAACCGTAGAGTTATGAAGGTAGGTGATCTGTGTCTCAGAGTTGCAAACGTAATGAGCGTGGACGCTGAATCCGTGGGAGAATATCGCCTAGGTTTGACAAGTGGGCATATATTGATTTTACGTAACTATTTGTATATACCTAGTATGACTTGTAATATCATATCAGTGTCCTCACTTTCGAGAGAGAGATATGATTTTACATTCGTAAGCGATGTAATTAACATCCACCTAAATCAAGTTCTGATTGGGTCAGGTACATTAGATAACGGTATATACGTATTAAGTCAAGCTCAGGTTTTCAATGTCCAGAACACACTTAAAAGAAAGTCTCCGAAATTAAATCAGGCTTTCTTATGGCATTGTAGACTAGGTCACATTAATGAGAGAAGGTTGACTAAGTTACATAGAGAAGGATATTTGAATCCGTTCGAATATCAATCTTATGCTACTTGTGAATCTTGTCTCATAGGAAAGATGACAAAGACTTCGTTTACTGGACACGGAGTAAGAGCAAGCGAGCTCTTGGGACTTGTACACAGTGACGTGTGCGGTCCAATGTCCACATATGCGAGAGGAGGTTATTCCTACTTCATTACTTTTACGGAAGATTTTTCTAGGTATGGATATGTCTTCTTGATGAAGCATAAATCCGAGGCTTTTGAAAAATTCCAGGAATACAAAAATGAAGTGGAAAACCAAACAAGCAAAAGTATCAAGACACTGAGATCTGATCGAGGTGGTGAATACTTAAGTGCCGAGTTCCTAGGTTACTTAAAAGAGAATGGAATTCTCGAGTTCCTAGGTTACTTAAAAGAGAATGGAATTCTCTCTCAGCTTACTCCTCCATACACACCACAACATAACGGTGTATTGGAGAGATGGAACCGAACCCTATTAGATATGGTACGTTCCATGATGAATAACGCTGAGTTACCGTGATCATTCTGGGGATATGCCCTAGAATCAGCTGCATATCTTTTGAACCGAGTTCCAACCAAGACTGTGCCTACCAGACCATATTAGATGTGGAGTGGGAAGAAACCCTGTCTTAAGTATCTTAAGACATGGGGATGTCCAGCTTTTGTAAAAAGGCAGCATGCGGACAAGCTCGAGGCACGCTCAGTACAGTGTAAGTTTGTGGGATATCCAAAGAACTCCATGGGATATTGTTTCTATTACGCAGAGAAACAAAAGGTCTTTGTTTCTCAACATGCCCGCTTCTTGGAAACTGAATTTTTAGAAAATCAGAAGTGTGGGAGTGCAATAGAACTGGAAGAAATTCCAGAACCATAAGTTTTTACTGAAACCTTAGTAGAACAAGAAGGTTCAGGAGAACCGGACATCCCAGCGCCACTCCGCAGGAGTAGTAGGCAGTCTCATCCGCCCGAGAGATACTACCGTTTTCTCATAAACGGGGATCGAGAAGATTGCGTCATTGATAATGATGAGCCTACTAGCTTCCAGCAAGCCATTCAGAGCGGTGACTCAGTAAAATGGCTGGATGCAATGCGGACCGAAATGGAGTCCATGCACACTAACAAAGTATGGACTTTGGACATTGCTCCAGATGGGGTAAAACCCGTAGGATGCAAATGGATCTTCAGAAAGAAGATTGGTGTAGATGGACAGGTTGAAACCTATAAGGCTAGACTTGTTGCAAAGGGTTTTCGTCAAAGACCTGGTTTGGACTATGACAAGACCTTTTCTCCTGTGGCTATGCTTAAATCCATTCGGGTCCTTCTTTACTATTGCTGCCTTTCACGATTATGAGATCTGGCAGATGGACGTAAAGACGGCCTTTCTAAATGGTAATTTGGAAGAGTGTGTCTATATGGATCAGCCAGAGGGATTCATTCAGAGTAGGAGCAGCGGTAAAGTATGCAAGTTGCTTAAGTCCGTTTATGGACTAAAGCAGGCATCTCGGAGTTGGAACATCTGTTTTGATGATGCTGTCAATGAATTTGACTTTATCAAAAATCCAGATGAACCATGCATATGCAAAAAGATTGTAGGGAGAGCTGTATTATTCCTCGTCTTGTACATTGATGATATTCTCCTAATAGGAAATGATATTCCTATGTTACAGTCAGTCAAAAGATTCTTGTCACAGAAATTCTCCATGAAAGACCTGGGAGATGCTACGTACATTCTGGGGATCCAGATCTATCGTGATAGATCTAAAAGGATGTTGGGACTTTCGCAGTCCAGGTACATAGACACCATATTGAAAAGATTCAGTATGAAAGATTCTAAGCGCGGTAACCTACCGGCTTGTCACGGAATCACCCTCTCTAAAGATATGTCTCCCAAGACTGATTTGGAAAGGGATAGCATGTCAATTATACCCCACGCTTCTGCAGTAGGCTCTATAATGTATGCGATGTTATGTACCAGACCAGATGTAGCATACGCATTAAGCGTAGTAAGCCGGTATCAAGCAAACCCAGGGAGAAGCACTGGATAGCAGTAAAGAACATTCTCAAGTACCTGAGGAGAACTAAAGATATGTTCTTGGTGTATGGCGAAAAAGACCTCCAGATTGAGGCCTTTGCCGACTTCAGCTTCCAGAGTGACAAAGATGACTCCAAATCCATGTCGGGTTATGTCTTTACCCTCAATGGAGGGGCGGTCTTTTGGATGAGTTCCAAGCAGGAGACCGTTGCCGACTCAACATTGGAAGCGGAGTACATAGCTGCTTGCGATGCCGCAAAAGAAGCTGTCTGGATGAAGAAGTTCCTCACAGAACTTCAGGTGGTTCCTACAAATGTTGATCCAATACCTCTGTATTGTGACAACAATAGCGCTATAGCATTAGCGAAGGAACCCGGGTCCCATCAAAATTCCAGACACATCCTAAGGCGGTATCACCTGATCAGGGAGATCGTAGATCGCCGGGAGATCGAGGTGAAAAGAGTAGAGACGGAGAATAACATTGCTGATCCATTCACAAAGGCCATTCCTTAGACACAGTTCAGCCTTTATCGTCTAGTATGTCACGGTATCTAGCTTGGAACTCTTCCAACATACCGTCCCTCCACAGAAGGTAAAGACAATGCCTGTGACTGACTTTCAGTCGTACTTATCACTCTGGAAGCTGGAACTAAGAACATTCATTTAGCGCTTCTCTAGTACTTAAGAATGTCCTCCACAGCTATTCAATGATTCTCCCAAGATCTGATTGATTCTTGATCACTACACTTAGAGAGTCAGCTACATCTGGTCTGGTATATAACATCACATACTCTGATAGAGCCTACTACCGAAGCATAGGATATCCCTTGCACGCAAGCTCTCTCCAAATCAGTCTCGGAAGACTTCCTTTTGGAGAGAGTGATTCCTTAGTAAGTGGGCGAATCACCATGCTTAGAATCCTCCATACTAAACACCTTTAGTATGGTGTTAATGTACCTGGATTTGGGACACTTCCAACATCCACTTAGATTTATCACCATAGATCATAATCCACAAGATATAGTAGGTATCATCCAAATCTTCTATTGAGAATCCCCGTGATAAGAGGAGCTTGACCGAGTGTAGCATAGGAAACCATTTCCTATCAAGAGTATGTCATCTACGTACAATACGTGGAAGAAAACCTTACTCTCTACAACCTTCTTGTATATATTAGGTTCATCAACTATTTTGATGAAGTCAAACTCTGTGACTGTCACATCAAAACAGATGTTCCAACTCCGTGATGCTTGCATTGATCCTGATGGACTTAAGCATAGCTTTGAAAGTCTCAGATTTTCCTTTTACACCAAGAATCTTCTAAATATCTATTTGCTCCCAATGGGTTTTACCCCATCAGGTGCAACATGCAAAGTCACACTTTGTTGGTGTACATGGATTCCATCTTTGATCGCATAGCATCTAGCCATTTCACAGAGTCCCCACTCATGACGGCTTTCCTGAACCTAGTTGGGCCATCATCTACCATGATGGAATCCTCGCTCCCACTGTCACCAAGAAGACCGTGGTATCTCTCAAGTGGATGAGGAACCCTACCAGATTCGCGGAGAGGCTAAGGTTCGTTGGAGACTATTGAATTCTTTGGTTTAACCAAATCATCAGCTGTTAATTTGTCTAGCTGGAACTCCTTCCAGTTCTACCTCATGACCACTAATTTCTTCACAAGAAATTCCTTTTCTAAAAAAAAGGTGGCATGGTAAGAAACAAAACACCTTTCGTTCCTCAGTTAGGTAGATGATATTCCCTCGCAAATGTTTAGGATATCCAACAAACTTATACAGAACTGTCCTTACCTCAAGCTTGTCCGGATTTTTCTTTTCAACATAGGCCGGACAACCCATATCCTAACTTTTTTAAGACATAGTCTCTTCCCATTGCATATCTCATATGTAGTGGTAGGCACTGATTTGGATGGAACCCCATTCAATAGGTATGCAGCTTCTCAAGTGTATAACACCAAAAGGAAATAGGTAACTCAGCAGTACTCATCATAGAGAACGCCATATCTCATTGGGTGCGATACCTCCGCTCCGATACACCGTTATGCTTTGGTGTACTCGAAGGAGCAAGCTGAGAGAGAATCACATTCACCTTTTAGAATATCCAGGAACTCCATGCGCAAGTATTCACCTCCTCGATCACATCGTAGGACTTAATACTTCTACCCATCTGGTTCTTAACTTCAAGCTTATATTCCTTGAATTTTTCAAAAGTTTCACACATGTGTTTCAACAGGAACATATGTAAGAATCTTGAAAGATGATCAGTGAATATAATGAAGTATGAAGAACCAACCTTGGCATTTGTAGACTTAGGACCGTATACATTATCATGTATCTGTCCCAAGAGTTCAGTAACTTTTTCTCTATTTCCAGTAAACAGAGTATTGGTCATTTTTCTTTTGAGACAAGACTGGCAAGTAGCATAAGATGAAAATTCGAACAGATTCTCATATTCATCATTATGCAACTTAGCTGGTCGTGTCTCATTGATATGACCTAGTCTACGATGCCTCAAGAAGGATTCGTTCATTTCTGAACTACTCCTCTTGTGTGTGTTCGGTATACTTTGAACCGTGGTTTGATTTAAAACGTATATGCCATTTCATAATTTGCCTGATCCAATCAACTCTTGATTCAGGAAAATGTTTACAACATTATCCTCCAATACAGAATTATATCCTTTTTTAACTCATTAAAGAAACCGATGTATTGTTGTATATCAGGTTCAGTATGTAATAACATTCGTTCAGAATCAATGTATTAATACACGGTGATATCTGTCAACAGACTTGGATGCAACACTTGCACCATTCTCTACACTTAGAGACATATCACCCATGTAGGGTTGCTAGGCAAGCGCACAAGGGTCTACGAGGCATCAACCATGCCCGATTAAAAAATTAGCCGTGCCGAACAACCCGAATACGGATCTTTAGACTAGTGATTAGGCGAAAACTAACATGCTAAACACTTTAACACTAAGTGAGAGGGATTACAACCTTTGTAGATCCGGTCCTTCATTTCATATGCTCCGTGTTGTGGTCCCTTCGCTGCGATCACCGGGTTCCGGAATCTCGAGAGGTTCCACGAAGAGAAAGATGCAACCTTTGCTTCCGATCTTCGATACTAAGATGATCTACCTTGAAGTTCCGTTAACACAAGCTAACACTCATGAAATGATGTGAACACCCTCATCTAAATGGCAAGGGAAGATGAGGATGATGAAGTAGGATTTTTGCTCTCTTTATTTATCTTTTTCTCATATTTATTCATCACAAAAATCAAAACAAGAAAGCTTTGCATGAAGAACTCAAGGAAGAAGAAGAATAGTGATCCATTTTCTTTTGTGATGAATAATGAACGGATTAATATGAAGAATAATGCAACCATGGTTGACTTAACCATTGTAGAGAATTAACCAAGGGTTAGGGTTTGGGTTGAGTTAAGAATGAGTCACTCACAAATATCTTTATCATGACAAAATGAAAAGCTTCTAGAATCAACTAGAAGACTTAACCCTAATCCAAACCCTAATCATATTTAAACTCCACAAAACATGTTGCATTATTTATCATATCATGTTACTATATTATATATCACATATATAATATTTATCGTAACAAAATAAAATAATACAATTAACATATATCGCATATATATCAATGTATTACCCGAGTGAGAAAAAGAATCTTTTAGTGAGCAAATATTAGTTAATATAATTTAATATATCATATATATTATTATACATTAAATTATCGAATCAACACTTGATCCGACAATCCGGCTATATCGCATATAACCGACTAATATTTATCCGTACCGATTCATCGAATCAACACTTGATCCGATGACCCGGCTGATATCAAATATCGTGAGAATATAATACGGTATCACATATCGCATTATCCTCGGTCCCGCACATATCACATATGTGCTCCTACTCCGTTTTGCCTGAGCGAAGAAACCTCTGTGTAGGACTCTAAAGATTCGTCAATACGCCGGCAGTAGGTGATGATCATATCAAACACCCACAAGCTGCAAGCGGTCAGCTAAACGTAACAGCTACCCAGGTATTGAGCGCTCAGAAGATCAACAAGCAAGCCTGTACATTCTCCTGTGAATCCAAACAGTAACACTCCCGTACAGTCCGGTCTCGTCGTCTGATATGTTGCATATCTCGCCTAAGGGTGGTAAACGTCAGACCCCAGTAGCTCGATAAGTCGTGTCGATTTAAGGTCTATAACAGTTCGAGAAACTACTGATAACACTTACCAGTAAATCTTAGCAACCCTGGCCAGGGATTTCCAGTTATAGCCAATCGAACACAGCACAACATCAACTCCCTATACCGGGAGAGACGAATCCCCTCCTATCGCTCATTGCCTCCATGTGATTCGGGACTGTACCCAAAAGCCACCTTTTTGCACGCCCTCTTGGACGTGGTATGATGGAAATCAAAGCACAGTGGGAATCACACAAGACTCTATGACGATCTCGGGTCAACAGACTACTCTGTACCAGTGTCACCGGAGAACTGCCATCTGACGTGTGGTATAATACCATCTGGGAGTTCTCGGCGAGTCCGTCCAGTGTACCCAGTCTCTACTGAGCACCCGTACACCATCCTTGATGTCAAACACCGATGGATGTGGGATCATCCATCGCCCATCATATGGGTCAAGATGCGTATACGCTAGTCTACTCTGGTGCATCGATGCCCTGTCTCGATACACCCACGACTAGGAACAATTATAGGATGTACTCGTCGACTACCGTGGCCCCACTAGTATGATCTCATCATAGTCCCAGTAGTCGAGTACATATCCTAAGGGCTTTATCAACATGTAATACAGAGACAATCAGAGTACATGTTTAGATAAAGTACAACCAGATAGCATATTATCATGTCGAGCAAGAAAGTCCTCCCTATATATGTCCTAGCATCCACTACAATATACATCGTATGTACAGTAATGGCCTCTAGGGCATACATATAACTAACAATCTCCCACTTGCACTAGGGCCATCTGTTATGGTATCGCATACCCAACAATTAGCTGCGGTTGAAGTATCTCATACTCAACCATCCCATAAAAGTCTCTACTGGGAAAAAGGCCTTTGTGAATGGATCCGCGCTGTCGTCCTCTGTGTCTGCTCTCCTAACCTCGATCACCTTGGAGATCATCCATCTCCATGATCAGGTGATACTACCTAAGAATTATATCTAGATTTCTGATGGGACGGTAGTTCCTTGGCTAAAGCCACAACTCCATTGACACACAATGGTAGGAACGAAGTTCATATCATGAACTTATATATATCCAGACTGCCTCTTTGGTAGCATCCTTGGTAACGATGTATCTTGCCTTTAATCGTCTAGTATGTCACGGTATCTAGCTTGGAACTCTTCCAACATACCGTCCCTCCACTGAGGGTAAAGACAATGCCTGCGACTGACATTCAGTCGTTCTTATCACCCTGGAACATTTCCAGTGATTCTCCTCAGGATCGATTGATACCATCTCACTACAACTAGTGAGTGTCCTAACATCAAATTAGATCTATCTCATAGATCCAAAACCCAGGATTTAGGAGGTATCACTTTGATCCTATATGGAGAATCCTTGTGATAAGCGGAGATTGACCGAGCGTAGCATAGGAAACTCCTTCCCTATCAAGAGTATGTCATCTACGTACTCTACGAGGATCACCACCATACTCTCTACTACCTTTTCGTATATACAAGGTTCATCTACCATTTTGATGAAGTCAAACTCCTTGACTACCACATCAAAACAGATGTTCGAACTCCGTGATGCCAGTTTTATCATATAAAACATCTTGCACACGTTTCCGCTGCTACCACTGTCTACGAAGCCCTCTGACTGTGTACTTATAGATGCTCTTTTCTAAAACATCATTTAGAAAAGCAGTCATGACACCCAACCACCAGATATCGTAGTCATGGTATGTAGCCGTGGCAAGTAGGATCTGGATGGACTTAAGCATAGCTTTGAAAGTCTCAACTTTTCCATGTACACCAAGTAATCTTCTCAAGATATACTCGCTCCTGATGGGGATTTAACCCTTCAGATAAAGCAACCAAAGTCCATACTTTGTTGGTGTATAAGGATTCCATCTCAGATCGATAAGCATCCAGCCATTCTTACAGAGTCCCACTCCTGATGGCCAGCTCGAAACTAGTTGGGTCATCATCTCATGATGCAATCCTCGCTCCCACTGTCATAGAGAAACCGAAGTATCTCTCAGGTGGTTGAGGAACCCTGCTAGATCGGTGGAGAGGCCGAGGTTCGTTGGTTACTATTGAATGCTTTGGTTCTACCAAATCATCGGCTGCATTTTGTATAGCTGGAACCTTTCCAGTTGTACATAACAGACCTTGCCTCGAGCTTGTCCGGATTTTGCTTTTAGACATAGGCTGGACAACCCCAAATTTTAACAAACTTAAGATATGGGCTCTTCCCTTTCCATATCACATATGAAGTGGTAGGCAACTGATTTGATTTGAACCCTATTCAATAGGTATGCAGCTTCTCAAGCGCATAACACCCAAAAAGGAAATAGGAAACTCAGTAGTACTCATCATAGAGCACACCATATCAAATAGGGTGCTATTGCTCCGCCCCGATACACCGACGTGCTGTGGTGTATACGGAGGAGTAATGCTGAGAGAGAATCTCATTCTCCTTTAGAATAGTCCAGGAATTCCGTACTCAAGTATTCTCCTCCTTGATCACATCAAAGGACATAATACTTATACCCGTATTTTGGTTCTCTACTTCTAATTTATATTCTGTGAATATCTCAAAAGGTTCGGACCTGTGTTTCAACAGGAACACATGTCTGAATCTCGAGAGATTATCAGAGAATGTAATAAAGTACAAAGAACCGGTCTTGGCATGTATAGACAGGGGACCTTCATACATCAGCATGTATCAATCCCAAGAGTTCACTAACTCTTTCTCTGTTTTCAATAAACAGAGCTATGGTCATCTTATCTTTGTGACATGACAGGCAAGTTTCACAAGATGTAAATTCAAACTAATTTGAATATGCATCTAAATGTAACTTCAGCCAGTCGGGTCGCATTGATATGACCTAGTCTACAATACCTCAAGAAGGATTCATTCATTTCTGAACTCTTCCTCTTGTGTATATTCGTTATACTAAGAACTGTAGTTTGATTTAGAACATCAATGCTTTTAGATAACGTGCCTGAACCGATCAACTATTGATATAGGAAATGTTCAAAACATTATCCAACAATACAAAATTATATCCTTTCTTTACTAATAAAGAGACTGATATGATTTTGTATATCAGGTTCGGTATCTAATAACATTTGTTCAGAATCAATGTATTCCGGTAATACAGGGTGACAGTGACCAACAGACTTGGCTGCAACACTTGCACCGTTTTCTGTCTCATGAAACTCATCACCCGTTCTCAGTTCTCTACCTTTCTGTAGCCCATGTAACAGATTACATATGCGGGATCCTGATCCGGTATCACATACCCAGGACGTAAAGAATACTGAGAAACAGTTCTGCGTAATGAACACACCCGAAGATGATGCATCAACATGCACTTTCTTCGTTTGGGCGGCACGGGAAATCTGGTATTCCCCAATTTCCTGCTCTGTCTTATAACAATTATAAGTTGGAGCGGGACCAACGTTCCCCAGCTTAGTATAACAAGCGGGTTCGGTCAATATATCCATTTTATTATCTTGATTAAGGTGTGATATGGTCGCTACCTGGAGAGAGAGAGAGAGAAGAAAACACTCAGCGTATGCTCTTGCAAGATTAGATTGGTTATCTAATATATCTAATCAGGATGTCTCCCTCTGTTTTAATCAAATCTTCCTTCAAACCCTAAAAGGAAAGACTAGCCGGGATTAATCACACGCTACAAGTTCGCCAATCTTTCAGCCAGGCCATTGTCGGTACTTTGAGGGAGGTCCCCCGTGCTTTCGCACGAACCTAATTAAAGTAAACCTCGTTTTCCCAGAGGCGTAACCCCGTTAACACCTTTCTAGACACCTACTTGATCGGCTAATTGTAATGTGTAAAACTCTTCCAGGAGTAACTCTTACTCGCAGCGGGTATCGGGATCCAACTATCTCATAGAAGGTATGCAATCTCATTGCAAATTTCAACACTTGAAATTCCCGATAATATTTTGCCCCTAGCAGCTATATGACCTTAACATAGTCAACAAATTATAAGTGCTAGTCAAGTTCAACCCGTCATTTCCCGATTGAATTAAACCCACCCGCAAGACCCTTAACATAGTCAACAAAGTCGCACGACTACCCTAATCCAATTGCATCATATGCTTATACAGATAAACACTAATCAGCTACCGCACACTACGCCTTAACATAGTCAACAAACGTAGCACGAATACTAACTAGAACTTATCTGAAATGACGGAGGGCTACGACAGGTTTTTAAGAAAACCTATTGCGTAATGAACTTGATATCGTTGTAGAATCGAGTGATTTTAAATAGAGTGTTTTTGAGGCTTTTCTAGTTTTGCTAAAGGGTTCACTCCCGGTGAAGGGATCGTCGGCCCTTTCCTCATCGAATAAGGTGCAGGATATTTCACAAATATCACTATGCAAAGCAAGAACTATAGAAGCAATCAAAAGACAAACCGAGTTTGTAGCATCTACTAGTTTCACTAAAGAGGTCACTCCCGGTGAAGGGATCTCGGCTCTTTCCTTATCGAATAAGGTGCTGGATATTCTACAAGGAACACCGCTATGCAAAGCAAGAACTAGAGCTACCAGTTTTTGAGACAAGTTTCCACAACATCTTAGGTTTCTTTTATTTCATTAATCTCATTAATGAAGTCCCATTTTATTATGCTTCACAAGCATCTCTTTTGAAACGAAATCTGCAATATAACATATATCTCATATATATATAATATAAACATTCGTCTCAGGTAGTAATTTGATCTCATCACAGAACATTGCAGCAGAAGAACATATATGAAATATTGGATATACTAGGACGTCCGTGTTTTCAATACGAGCCTGTATAAAACACGGATTCCACGGTCGTGATGATTAGCCAAACCCACATCCCTAGACCCCTACGAGAGCGGCAAGTAACACTGCCAATTCTAGGGTTAGGAGACCCGGTCTCGACTCCTCGAGATGGTCTCCCACTGGACCCTAGAACCCGGTTACTTGTGCTCCCCGCCTTGGGTCTACCTAATGCGGAAAAGTAAATAATATACAACGGTGACATCTTCCGCTACCTGGAAGTGCCCCAATAAAAGAATATTACATACAAATGAATTTTACATGAATGAAAAAGAAAAAACTCTCATCTCACATAAAACCCCCGGCTATTCAAACGCGACGATCCAATACAACATATCACAGCAACACATAATATCTCATATCATCAACGTAAGCAAGTATGTGTATCCCGATTGTCGTTGATGTATAGCAACGAAGCCGGCGATACACCACATACTACGCTTACGGTCACAGAAAAGAAAGTGTAAAACTACAACAGTTGGAATCCGCAACCTCCTTAGACATCGCATGCCTAACCAGATGAATTCCTTAGACAACTCATGCCTAACAATTATAAACTCCGCATTTTAGTCTCATTATCGAAAACTCTTTTCAATATCAAGTAGGGCAATTCAACAAGATTCCCGACGTCCTGATCGAATGTTCGTCGCAAACTTTAGTAGACGGCCGCACCCCTGATACCGTCGACGAAGTGCACCAAGGCGGAACACCGCTACCGCGAGCACCCGAACGGATGCTTTCGGCGACGGGGTTCTCCTACAGTCACTTGGTCGGGGCTATGGGGCTTAGCTGTCTATTAAGTTTACCCGGCGAGTATCCGCGTACGCTACGTGATTGCGACGGACTTTTGATCACATCAAAATTTCGTGGCAACCGATCATCTGAGACTAAACCGCTAGATTTATAACATTCATTCAGTTATCTCATAACAGCTTGTGAATTCCAATTATTGTATCACATTCCAGAAAAATAGAAAAAGTTAAACTTTCCGATCGAATCATCAAACACCCAAGATTTCCCCAATGTATCTCAACACTTGAAATCAGTTTAAAAACATCCATCACATGCCACAGTACCAATGGTCTAGCCGTAGAAGGGTCAAGCCAACGCCTCACATGTGGCACGCCGTACTGCCCCAAACCCTAAGGTTCAAAAGGCAGTTCAAGACGGTCACATAATCGAGTTAAGGTTTGTTGTCTTCTAGAGGGTCCACCGAGTTACTTGCACGACTTAGAACATTCTTAAACAGGAGAAAAAATCCAACTTTTGAAAAATTTTCCGACAGGGGAAAAAATGAGTTATTGATATCCGTTCGAACTTTTTAACAGTTTCTAAAAATTATCCGGAAAACCACATAGACAAAATTAGACATCCCGGTCGAAACATCGAATCCCCAAAACAACCCCAGAAAATTCAACTTTTTAATAAATATTAAAAATTCCCAGAAAATCCAGCATAATAAAATAGGAGTTACTGTGCAAACAGGGTATGCTGACGTCATCATTTCGCCGCGGAACCGCCGCAGAAGGCATGCTTCTGCCTCGGTTCCGCCGCGCTTTATACTGTTCATCGAAAACTTTTTGCACCGTAATTCTTATAATTCCCTGCTGAATTTTTTAAGCATTTTTATTGTGGAAAAAACCCAGTTTTTAGAAAAAGTCCAGAGAGCTCGTAAAATTGGGGTTTCGGGTTCGATCGGCTTTCAAACTTCGTCTAGACTTCGCCTAAAGCTCTAGCTTGGCTTTGATACCACTGTAGGGTTGCTAGGCACGCGCACAAGGGTCTACGAGGCATCAACCATGCCCGATTAAAAAATTAGCCGTGCCGAACAACCCGAATACGGATCTTTAGACTAGAGATTAGGCGAAAACTAACATGCTAAACACTTTAACACTAAGTGAGAGGGATTACAACCTTTGTAGATCCGGTCCTTCACTTCATATGCTCCGTGTTGTGGTCCCTTCGCTGCGAACACCGGGTTCCGGACTCTCGAGAGGTTCCACGAAGAGAAAGATGCAACCTTTGCTTCCGATCTTCGATACTAAGATGATCTACCTTGAAGTTCCGTTAACACAAGCTAACACTCATGAAATGATGTGAACACCCTGATCTAAATGGCAAGGGAAGATGAGGATGATGAAGTAGGATTTTTGCTCTCTTTATTTATCTTTTTCTCATATTTATTCATCACAAAAATCAAAACAAGAAAGCTTTGCATGAAGAACTCAAGGAAGAAGAAGAATAGTGATCCATTTTCTTTTGTGATGAATAATGAAAGGATTAATATGATGAATAATGCAACCATGGTTGACTTAACCATTGTAGAGAATTAACCAAGGGTTAGGGTTTGTGTTGAGTTAAGAATGAGTCACTCACAAATATCTTTATCATGACAAAATGAAAAGCTTCTAGAATCAACTAGAAGACTTAACCCTAATCCAAACCCTAATCATATTTAAACTCCACAAAACATGTTGCATTATTTATCATATCATGTTACAATATTATATATCACATATATAATATTTATCGTAACAAAATAAAATAATACAATTACATATATCGCATATATATCAATGTATTACCCGAGTGAGAAAAAGAATCTTTTAGTGAGCAAATATTAGTTAATGTAATTTAATATATCATATATATTATTATACATTAAATTATCGAATCAACACTTGATCCGACAATCCGGCTATATCGCATATAACCGACTAATATTTATCCGTACCGATTCATCGAATCAACACTTGATCCGATGACCCGGCTGATATCAAATATCGCGAGAATATAATACGGTATCACATATCGCACTATCCTCGGTCCCGCACATATCACATATGTGCTCCTACTCCGTTTTGCCTGAGCCAAGAAACCTCTGTGTAGGACTCTAAAGAATCGTCAATACGCCGGCAGTAGGTGATGATCATATCAAACACCCACAAGCTGCAAGCGGTCAGCTAAACGTAACAGCTACCCAGGTATTGAGCGCTCAGAAGATCAACAAGCAAGCCTGTACATTCTCCTGTGAATCCAAACAGTAACACTCCCGTACAGTCCGGTCTCGTCGTCTGATATGTTGCATATCTCGCCTAAGGGTGGTAAACGTCAGACCCCAGTAGCTCGATAAGTCGTGTCGATTTGAGGTCTATAACAGTTCGAGAAACTACTGATAACACTTACCAGTAAATCTCAGCAACCCTGGCCAGGGATTTCCAGTTATAGCCAATCGAACACAGCACAACATCAACTCCCTATACCGGGAGAGACGAATCCCCTCCTATCGCTCATTGCCTCCATGTGATTCGGGACTGTACCTAAAAGCCACCTTTTTGCACGCCCTCTTGGACGTGGTATGATGGAAATCAAAGCACAGTGGGAATCACACAAGACTCTATGACGATCTCGGGTCAACAGACTACTCTGTACCAGTGTCACCGGAGAACTGCCATCTGACGTGTGGTATAATACCATCTGGGAGTTCTCGGCGAGTCCGTCCAGTGTACCCAGTCTCTACTGAGCACCCGTACACCATCCTTGATGTCAAACACCGATGGATGTGGGATCATCCATCGCCCATCATATGGGTCAAGATGCGTATACGCTAGTCTACTCCGGTGCATCGATGCCCTGTCTCGATACACCCACGACTAGGAACAATTATAGGATGTACTCGTCGACTACCGTGGCCCCACTAGTATGATCTCATCATAGTCCCAGTAGTCGAGTACATATCCTAAGGGCTTTATCAACATGTAATATAGAGACAATCAGAGTACATGTTTAGATAAAGTACAACCAGATAGCATATTATCATGTCGAGCAAGAAAGTCCTCCCTATATATGTCCTAGCATCCACTACAATATACATCGTATGTACAGTAATGGCCTCTAGGGCATACATATAACTAACAACCCATTCCCAGTTCTCTACCTTTCTGTAGCCCATGTAACAGATTACATATATGGGATCCTAATCCGGTATCTCATACCTAGGACGTAGAGGACACTTAGAAACAGTTCTTTGTAATGAACACACCCGAAGAAGATGCATCAACTTGTACTTTCTTCGATTGGGTGGCATAGGAATCCGGATATTCCCCTATTTCCTGCTCGGACTTATAACAATTATAAGATAGAGCGGAACCAACGTTCCCTAACTCAGTATAATAAGCAGGTTCGGTCAATGCATCCATATTATTATCTTGATTAAGGCGTGACATGGTCGCTACTAGGAGAGAGAGAGAAGAAAACACTCCGTGTGCGCTCTTGCAAGATTAGATTGGCTATTATTTTATCTAATCAGGATGGCTCCCACTGCTTTTTATCAAATCATCCTTCAAACCCTAAAAGGTAAGACTAGCCGAGATTAAATACACCCTACAAGTTCGTCAATCTTTCGGCTAGGCCAATGTCGGTAATTTGAGGGAGGTTCCCCGTGCTTTCGCACAGACCTAATTAAAATACACCCTACAAGCTGCAAACCTCGTTTTCCTAGGGGCGTAACCCCATTAACACCTTTCTAGACACCTACTTGATCGGCTAATTGTAATGTGTAAAACTCTCCCAGGAGTAACTCTTACTCTCAGTGGGTATCGGGATCCAACTATCTCATAGAAGTTATGCAATCTCGTTGCAAATTTCAACACTTGAAATTCCCGAAAATATTTGACCCCTAGCAACATATGACCTTAACATGGTCAACAAATCATAAGCGCTAACCAAGTTTAACCCATCATTTCCTGATTGAATTAAATCCACCTGCATGACCATTAACATGGTCAACAAAGTCGTACGACTACCCTAATCCAATCGCATCATATGCTTATGCAGATAAGCACTAATCAGCTACCGCACACTACGCCTTAACATAGTCAACAAACGTAGCACGAATACTAAGTAGTACTTATCTGAAATGACGGAGGGCTACTACAGGTTTTTTAAGAAAACCTTTTGCGTAACGAACTTGATATCGTCGTAGAATCGAGTGATTTTGAAAAAGAGTGTTTTTTGAGGCTTTTACTGGATTTGCTAAAGAGGTCACTCCCCGGTGAAGGGATCTCGGCTCTTTCTTTATCGAATAAGGTGTAGGATATTTCACAAATACCACCATGCAAACCAAAAACTATAGAAGCAATCAAAAGACAAACCGAGTGGGTTGTAGCATCTTCCAGTTTCGCTAAAGAGGTCACTCCCGGTGAAGGGATCTTGGCTCTTTCCTTATCGAATAAGGTGCTGGATATTCTACAAGGAATACCGCTATGCAAAGCAAGAACTAGAGCTACCAGTTTTTAAAACAAGTTTCTACAATATCTTTTAGGTTTTTATTTCATTAATCTCATTAATGAAGTCCCATCAATTTTATGCTTCCCAAGTATCACAGAAGAAACGAAAGCAAGAATATTAATTATATCGCATATATATAATATAGGCATTCGTCTCAGAACATATCAATTGATCACATCACAAAATATCAGCAGCAGAAGAACACATATGAAATATTGGATATACTAGGAATTCCGTATTTTAATTTAAGCCGGTATAAAACACGGATTCCATGGTCGCTATGAATAGCCAAACCTACATCCCTAAACCCCTACGAGAGCGGCAAGCAACCCTACCAATTGTAGAGTTAGGATACCCGGTCTCGACTCCTCGAGATGGTCCCCCACTGGATCCTAGAACCCGATTACTTGCGCTCTCCTCCTTGGGTGTATCCTAATGCGGAAAAGTAAATAATATACATCAATGGTGACATCATCCTTAACCCGGAAGTTCCCCAATAAAAGAATATTACATATAAGCTTTTACATGAATGAAAATGAAAAATTCTCATCTCACATAAAAAAACCCCGGCTATTCAGAACACGACGATCCGATATAACATATCACAGCAACATATAACATCACATGTCATCAACGTAAGTAAATATGCGTATCCTAATTGTCGTTGACATATAGTAATGAAACCGGTGATACACCATATATTACACTTACGGTCGCAGAAAAGAAAGTGAAAAACTACAACAGTTCGAATCCGCAACCACCTTAGACATCATAAACCCAACGTATCACATACTTTAGATTTCATGCCTAACCAAATGAATTCCTTAGACATCAGATGCCTAACAATTATAAACCCCGCATTTTAGTCACGATATTGAAAACACTTTCCAATAACCTATCGGGTAATTCAACAAGATTCCTGATAACCTGATCGAATGCTCGTCGGAAACTTTTGCAGACGGCCGCACCCCTGATGCAGTCGACGAAGTGCACTAAGGCGGAACACCGCGGCCGCGAGCACCCGAACGGATGCTTTTGGCGATGGGGTTCTCCTCCAGTCGCTTGGTCAGGGATATGGGGCATGGTTATCTAATAAGTTTACCCGGCGAGTATCCGCGTACACTACGTAATTGCGACGGACTTTTGATCACATCAAAATCCCGTGGCAAACGATCAAATGAGACTAAACTGCTAGATTTATAAAATTCAAACTAGTTATCTCATAAATATTTATGTGGATTGCAAATATTGTATCACATGTTAGTTATATGTATGCCCTAGAGGCCATTACTGTACATGAGATGTATATTGTAGTGGATGCTGGGACATATATAGGGAGGACTTTCTTGCACGACATGATAGTACGCTATCTGGTTGCTCTTTATCTTGACATGTACACTTATTGTCTCTCTGTTACATGTTGATAAAGCCCTTAGGATATGTACTCGACTTCCAGGATTATGTTGCAGATCATACTAGTCGGGCCTGGGTAGTCCATGAGTACATCCTTCAATGTTCCTAGTCATGGGAATATCGAGACGGGGCATCGATATTCTAGAGTAGACTAGCGTGTATCTTCTCGACCCATGTGATGGGCGATGGATGATCCTATATCCATTGGTGTTTGACATCAGAGATGGTATACGGGTGCTCAGTGGAGACTGAGTACACTGAACGGACTCGCCGAGAACTCCTAGATGGTATTATATCTCATGACAGATTGCAGTTCTCTGGTGACACTGGTACGGCTTAGTCTGTCGACCGAAGATCGTCATAGAGTCTTTTATGTCTCCCACTGTGCTTTGATTTCCACCCTACCACGGCTCTACTGAGTCATGCAAACAAGTGGTTTTTAGGTACAGTCCTGAGTCACATGGAGGCAATATGCGATAGGAGGGGATTCGCCTCTCCCGGTATTAGGGGTTTGTCACGACCTAAGGTTTGGCCCGTGACCAGCACTTAACCACATAACGTCTACAGGCGTAACGTGACTAAGTGAACCGAAAACCCAGAAATCAAACCAGTAAAAGTATAGAGTGTTTTAAGCTTTAAATGGAAGCATTTACAAAAGTGATAAGAAATCTTAAGTAAACAATCACCAAGATAGCAATATACGACGCCGTAGCGAAGATCATGAGCAATAAGTGGGAACATCACAGATAGAATAAACTGCATAAGTAAAGTCGGCTCACAACAAGCTCGACACCAGAATACTAATAATATACATCATCGTCCTCACACTGTCTCTAAGTCAAATACATAAAAGGTAAATGGAGAATACTAGATACAAAATGTGTACAATAGAAGTAACCAGATACCACAACCCACCTAATAGCAAAACAGCTCCCGCACTAACCGTAGTGGTTGTAAGTGCACGGCGACGCCCCGGCCTCCATCCTGAGGCCAAATGCGGAAGCGATGGTTAACTTTAATTTTCTTGAACCGGCACCACCGCGCACTAAAAACCCGGATCGTACCATTAACTAGTCCTACCTTACTACTAGATGGGGAAGAGAGATATACCGAGCGATCCGTGTCCTCCGGTCTTCTCACCGTCGTCCCGATCTCCCGCGGAATGTCCAGTCTCCACCTCCTCGCCGGAAGGGCACCACGTCGCCTGCTTCTTTTACGGCCTCCCGCCTCTATACCGAGGCAACTCGGGCACGAAGCTGGCGAGTCGACGTGCCCAAGATTTGCTGTAGAATGTGTGTAGAACTCATGTCTCATTTTGGGGTTCATGGAGGTTGCCATTTTTGGTGGAGGGATGATACATGGAATTTTTGTGGAGCTATATGATTTTTCCAAAGCCAAAAGAGATGAAATCCCCTTGCACAAAATTGGGACAGCCCCCTTGGAGCTTGCCCGGCCATGCATGATGGAGTGGAGAGAATGAGAGTGTGGGAGTGAGTGAAAAAGATAGCCACAAGAATAATGCAAGTGAGAGGGAAAAAGAAATCATGTGAAGAAATGATCACAAGGCAAAACCAACACTCTACCAACTTCATCATCTCTTCACAAAGTCAAGCCATCATGAAAACTATCATGAAGCAAAAAGTCAAGTCAATGGATGGTGCACCATCATGACACTACAAGAATATGCAAATACCCCCTCCACAAAAGCTTATTTGCACAATTGCAAATAAGCCCTCCTCCACCAATCTTCGGCCAATGAAGGATACAAAGAAATATGGCCGAAACGGAAAGCAAACTGGCAACTCCAGAAAACTGGTCCTGTAATAAATTATAGGAAAACCCCGATACTGTGTATACACACCCGCATTTGTATTCCGACCGAAATACAAATGCAATGAGACAAAATCTACACTGTACTATACTAGGATCCGGCTTAAACCAAAGCCGGCTAGTAAAATCCGTTCGATCCTGATCCGTGCAATACCGCACGTATCTGATCGAACCCTGCCATATATCCATACGGCCTGTAGTACAAACTGTTTGATCCTGATCCGTGCAATACTGCACGTATCTGATCGAACCGTGCCATATCTCCATATGGCGTCTACAGCGTTTTGCCCGAAAGCTTGAGTAACTTAATGTGTGGTGGACTCTAAAGACTCGTCAATACTATGGCTGTGGATTTAACCACTAGCACATCAGAGGTATTAGCCATACGTGACGGGCCACCAGCTATTGACCAAAAGGGACGTCGATGAGCGAACCCATCCTAACACCCTACTGAGCCTGTCAGTGACAATATCCGTACAGTCCGGTCCGTTCGTCTATGAGCATCGCATGGCGGGCCTAGGGGGTTGGTAAAAGTCAGACCCCAAAAGCGGTACAAGTCGTGTCAGAGATCAGCCCAGAACACCCTGAGATACTACTGGAATACCTACCAGTAAATCTGCTGCCTTGGCCAAGGACTTTTCATGTTCTGGCTCTCCTAGACACAGTGCGACCTCACCCCCAATACCGGGAGAGACGAACCCCCGAAGATCCGCTCACTGCCTCCATGTGGCTTGGGACTGTACCGAACTAAAACCTGTTTGCACGTCTCCTTTAAGCGTGGTAGGGTAGTAATCAAAGTACAGTGGGAACTCACACGAGACAAATGACGATCCCCAGGTCGATGAACTAACCTGTACACATGTCACCAAGGAACTGCTATCTGACGTCAGGTATAAGACCAACTAGCATGTTCCCGGCGAGTCCTGTCCGGTGTACTCATAACCTAATGAGCACCTGTATACATCTTAGGTGATCCAACTGACACCAGTGGCTTGTGAGACCGGCCACCGCCCCTCGTCGGGGTCTCGAATGTATACACTAGTCTACTCTGGAGTATCGATGCCCTGTCTCGAAACTCCTACGACTAGGGACCTTTTAAGGATGTGCTTATAGACTACCAGCTCCCACGTATATGATCGCCCTCATACTGCTGGCAGTCAAGCAAGAATTCTAGGGGCTCTATCAACGTGTAATAGCGACCTGTCTGGTCACCTAAAGTAGTACACGATGATAAAGATAAACCAGATAGCATACTATCATCTCGAGTAAGACTGTCCTACCGGGATAGGTCCTCCCTTAATCATTGCAATCACGTGCCTGTGATCCAATAATTGACTCTGAGGGCACTATCTCCAACAATCTCCCACTTGCACTCAAGGCTAATTATTGCGATGTCGCATACTCACAGCCCGTGTGATACCGAACACCCAACTCCTCTACTAGTCAGTCTCACAAAGCTCGTTTGCGAAACTATTGCGTTCGAGGAATAGCCTCAGTGAGTGGATCCGCCTTGATGTTTCTTTCTATGTCTCTCTATATCTCAAGTTCACGGAAAAAGCCATCTCCCGAAATGAGCAATACCTGTCTTAGAATGTGTCTGGATGTCTGATGGGACCTAGCTCATAAATGAACTACAAATCCAAACTTCTTAGACTATATCATCAACTGAACTTAATCAGTATCCTGCGCCATGCCTCCCTCAGTATTGCCTTGGACCACCTGTCCAAAATACTGCCCCTCGTCAGAAGGAAAACTATAACTCTGACAACCTCCATGTCGTCCTGGTCACCTTGGAAGCCTGGAATGATAACTGTCTCCTGAATGATGCTGTCGTTATCATATCCCTAGAACATCCACTTATGTTCTAAAAACCGCTTCCGACTGTTTCTCCAGGATTGGATCAATGTCAACTTATTGCATCTAGTGCAAGAACAACATCTGGTGTGGTACTTGACATCTCATGATTGACTCAATTGCCTGAGCAAGTGATCTGCCAATCATGCACATCCCTCTCCCCTTTAGTCTATAAGACACCTTTAGAGAGGGTGACTCATTACCTGCAGGTACACTACCGTGCTTGGAGTCGTCCATTCTAAATACTCTTAGAATGCTGTCTAAGTACCCTTAATTAGGAAACCACCCAAATCTAGATCTAAAACCATAGATCTAGTTACCAGTATGTCTGATATAATGTCCAAGTCCCATGTGGAGAAACCACTGTGTGACGACCAAAATATAACCGACCGTAGTATAGGAGTTTCTTTTTCTATTCTGTGTATGTCATCCAAATACCATGACATCACACCCTACTACCTTCTCAACAGATCCATCCCCTATTCTGATGAAGTCAAACCTATGACTGTCACATCAGAAATTGATGATCTATCTCCGCTATATCTGCTTTAGTCTATAAATAGACATAAGCTACCTGTCCACCAATGCTTCCGCTGCTCCCACTGATTACGACAACCCTCTGGCAGAGTCATATAGACGTACACTTCTAAAACTAGTTTAGAACGACGCTATACTCATCCTCCCGCCGGGTCTCGCAGCCTGGAACAACAGCAATGGCAAGTGTGGGTAAACAAGAACTTCCCTGTCACCGTCCTTGAGGCTACTGGAGTACCTCTCGGGTGCCTGAAGTTACCCACCGTATCTGCGGAGTGGCCAATGGAATGTCAAACCAGATTGAATCTTTAGGTTCCTATCAAATCTTCAGTAATCGTTTGTGGTTCTGGAATCACATCCAGTTCTACCATACTCCCACTACTGTTTTCAGAAAACATCCATTTTTATTAAAACTGTAGCGAGTTTAGAACAATATTACTATTGATCTTCCAGATGGTAGAAAGTCAACCCTCGTCATAGCCTGGGTCAACCCACAAACAGCCATTACAGAAACGTGCCTTGAGTTGTCCAGTGTCTGGTTTTAATCATAAGCCGGACAACTCCCTGTACCTTAACATCGTTAGGATACGGACTGTTCTATATCCAATATAGAACCAGAGGCACTGATTTAATTGAACCAGATTCAAATCATACAGCTGTCTCCAGTGCATGTCAACTAAATGGAAGGAGGCCGATCAGCGTTACTCAACTTAGGAATGCTTCCAATTATGAGTAACCTGAAAGAGAAGCAAGTTCTCTTAATCACTACTATCAACTGAATACCATACTCAAGTATCTACATCTTCGATCAACTTGAAGAATCCCGATACTTGCAACATCTGGTTCTCTACTTTATCCATATACCTATAACTTCTCAAAATTCGGACTCTGTGTTTCCACGAAACACCTGTCTAAAAACTAGAGAAGTCATAAGTAAACCGAATATAGTACGAGGACCAACCCTTCTGTCCTGATGGACCCTGGACAACATACAATACTCTATATAAGTCCCTTGAGTCTGATAACTCATTCACTGTGTGTCGTAGGTTGAAAACTGTACTTATGGTTAAGAAGAATTACACCGCTGTTTAATGCTCCTTACCTAACCATCCACTGATATAGGTAAATGTCATAGACATAATTTCAAAAAGGTATATCTCACTCTATGAAAATAGACGTACAGATATATCAATTTGAAATTGGTGCACAACAGCGGATATTCAAAACCAAATATTTGCCGTCCGGCAAACAACCCAGGTGACTTCCTCAAATATCACCGATTACAACGAATCCCGATATAATGAGGATGATCACCTAATTCCCACTAACCTACTCCCACTCATCATCTGTAAAACCATACAGATGTGAGAATCATACCTGGTAAATACATACCCTGGAGTAAGGACTAATTGGGAAATCAGTTTTCTTTTAACATTACACAGTGAAACTGAAACATTGAAACGTTTCGATGGGGTATCCCGGTATTCCTAGTAATGCCTCTTCCAGATTCACGACTGTAACCGTATAATTCTTTTCCACCTCTCCAAATCCCTTTATATGTCTTTAGTCATTACCTTCTGCACACCCCTTAGGCCAAATAGTTTTCTTCCTTCCCTACCGTTCGGCACCAGCCTATGGTTTGGAAGAAGACTATCCAATAAGCATAATGGGTGTACTGTCCTAATCCTAAGAGCACTCGTAATGCGAGAGAAGGTGAAGATAAAAGACATCTGAATAACTCTTATTCCTATTTCTCCTGAACCAGAATCCATCCCCGAACTGGAACAAGTTCCTTTCGAGTTCGTATATAACCATACGATGGAGTATCGAATAAACTGTGGATCTTCGTAGTGATACGGAGTGTCCTGGAGAAATATAAAGGTGATTTAGGATTGGCGAAGAAATACTTGGTATGTTCGTGAATATCAGTCGCAATTTACTTTGCCCTCCTTCTAATCCCTTTCTTTGTCATTACATAATACCTTCTGTACACCATTGTTAGGCTAATTGGTTTTCTTCATTCCCTACCGGTCGGCACCTGCCTATGATTTGGAAGAAGACTATCCAATTTGCGTAATAGGTGTACTATCTCCTAAACCAAGGAGTACTCGCAACCTGAGAGAAGGTAAAAGGAAAACACAACTGAATAATCCTATCCGTTTTCTCCAGAACCGGAAACCATCCTCGAATAAATTCCTTCGAGTTCGTATATAACCATACGATGGTTTTGTCCAATGGAAGTGGACGTTCGTAGTAATACGGGGTGTCCTGGAGAAAAGGGTAAAAGTAGGAGTGGCAATGAGGTTTGCAACTCTGACAATCCAAAAGCCAGTGTTTAAGAAGGTTCGGTTAATTTTGGTTACTGAGTCATAGTCTTAGGGTCGGGTCAATGGTCGCTGCCAAAGAGAGAGAGAAAAAAAACACTCAGCGTGCACTCTAACCTAGATCAGAATGGTTACCAATTTATCTAATCTGGAAACCTCCCACTGTAACCTCAAATTCTCCTCCAAACCTAAAAGAAGAATTAGTCGGGATCACCCGAGGAGTAAACCAACTCATCAGTGGGAATCGGGATCCAACTATCATCGCATGATAACGTGACGGAATCCGCTCACGTCATCACACTCCAGAAGGTATGCGCATATCTGGCAAGTTTCAGTTTCTTTAGAAACACCCGATGTGATTTTTGCCCCATGCTCTTATGACCTTGACGAAGGTCAACAAATCATAAGTCACATGTCAAGTTCCACCCGTTATTGTCCAGGTTAATTTGAACCCACCCGCACAAGCCCTTGACGAAGGTCAACAAGGCTATACGACTGTCCAAAACCAACGCATCTATCTATGCAGCAGAAAGGTAACAAGCAGCTACCATACGCTATGCCTTGACGAAGGTCAACAAACATAACATGAATACTACGTGCTACCTGTCTGAAACGACGGAGGGCAACGAATGGTTTCTGGCGAAAACCTTTAACGTAATGAACTTGATATCGTTGAAGGAACCGGATAGCTTTTAAAAATATAGTGACGAAAACCTTCGCTAAAGAGGTCACTCCCGGTGAAGGGATCTCGGCTCTTTCCCCGTAGAATGAGGTGCAGGATATTCCAACTGAATACCACGATGCAAAGCAAAAGTAATCGGGTATAGAGAAGTTAATGCCCTGACGCAAACTTTTGTCCAAGGGGTCACTCCCGGTGAAGGGATCTCGGCCCTTGCCTCATCGACTGAGGAGCAGGATATTCCAACTGAATACCACGATGCAAAACAAAAGTGAACGTCCTTGCAATAGCAGCTTTTTTTTTTTGAAAAAGTTCCAACAACATCATATTAGGTTTGTTTTTAACTTGCATTGATCCGAATCAACGCAGTCCCATCAATTGATCACACCACAAAGAACGAAAATATACTGATGTACGTATATGCCATCCGCATTCGCCACTGGGTCCCGTCATTACCCGTTAGGTTAGCTAACTAACGACAGAGCGGGGACTGGACTAGCGCAGATGCAAAACATATACAACATCTACTAATATATATATCAATATATAATATTTCGCTCAAGGCGTGATAAAATGCAACATCACAGAAATGTACAGCATCACAGAACAATACAGATATCTGGGATCCCCGGGTTTCACAGAGCCACTACTGAAACCCGACGTTCCCCTGGTCGTATGGATAGCCTGTGCAATGAAATCCTAGACCCCTACAGGCGCGGCAAGTTACCCGCCAAAACCTAAAGCGAGGCAGCCCCCTTCAGCAACGTTAATGGACCACCCAGCACTTCACGGAATCCGGTAACTTGGGCACCCCTCCTGGGTCAACCTGTACCCCCTACGAGTGCGGCGAATAGCCCGCCAATTCTAGAGTGAAGCCCCCTCCGTCTCAATGCCATGAGATGCGGGCTCGTTGCCCTCTAGAATCCGGCTATCTGTGCACCCCTCCGCGGGGCAATCCTAGTACAGAAAGTAAAATATACATACAACGGGTACATCGACCGCAACCTGGTCATGCCCCAAAATAATAATACAAACAGGCAGTGACGGCAGTCCACATGTCGGACGCTCGCCCCACAATATCAAATGTACATAATACAACAAAACTGTATTACCACTGCAACCAGGCTATCCCCCACGACCGAACCGCAACATTACAGCAATACACAGAACATCAACGTGAAAGTCACGTTCGCAAATCCGTCTAACCGGGTTATAGCAGTTAGACAGGATTTACCGATCAAGTGACATTCACGGTCACAGATATAATGTAAATACTGTGAACTAATGTGTTTAAAATATCCGATCGATCAAATTTTTAACAAGTGGGCCCCAAGTACTACTGTAGCACATCAAGAAATTCTGGGCCCAAAATTAATATTCCAAACCCCATATTTTCAACCCAGAAGGCCTCTGTAAAAAATTGGTGCAACGATCTGTCAAAATAGCGGCGGAACCGCGGCCCAAGCATGGGTTTGGCCGCGGTTCCGCGGTCGAATAATGATATCTCGCCAACAAATTTCTACAGTAGGCTTATACTTCCCTGCACAGTATTCTGAGACTACCTAAAAAAATTTTCGAGACAAAAATATTTTGACAGAAAACTGTTGCTGTTGAAAATACGAATTTTAGAATTTTTGCTCGATTGTAAATGTAAAACACATTAGACAAAGCTAGACTAAGTTAATGGCGAGGCTCTGATACCACTGTAAGTGCACGGCGGCGCTCCGGCCTCCATCCCGAGGCCAAATGCGGAAGCGATGGTTAACTTTAATTTTCTTGAACCGAAACCACCGCTCACTAAAAACCCGGATTGTACTATTAACTAGTCCTACCATACTACTAGATAGGGAAGAGAGATATACCGAGCGATCCGTGTCCTCCGGTCTTCTCGCCGTCGTCCTGATCTCCCGCGGAATGTCCAGTCTCCACCTCCTCGCCGGAAGGGCACCACGTCGCTTGCTTCTTTTACGGGCTCCCGCCTCTATACCGAGGCAACTCGGGCACGAAGCTGGCGAGTCGACGTGCCCAAGATTTGCTGTAGAATGTGTGTAGAACTCATGTCTCATTTTGGGGTTCATGGAGGTTGCCATTTTTGGTGGAGGGATGATACATGGAATTTTTGTGGAGCTATATGATTTTTCCAAAGCCAAAAGAGATGAAATCCCCTTGCACAAAATTGGGACAGCCCCCTTAGAGCTTGCCTGGCCATGCATGATGGAGTGGAGAGAATGAGAGTGTGGGAGTGAGTGAAATAGATAGCCACAAGAATAATGCAAGTGAGAGGGAAAAAGAAATCTTGTGAAGAAATGATCACAAGGCAAAACCAACACTCTACCAACTTCATCATCTCATCACAAAGTCAAGCCATCATGAAAACTATCATGAAGCAAAAAGTCAAGTCAATGGATGGTGCACCATCATGACACTACAAGAATATGCAAATACCTCCTCCACAAAAGCTTATTTGCACAATTGCAAATAAGCCCTCCTCCACCAATCTTCGGCCAATGAAGGATACAAAGAAATATGGCCGAAACGGAAAGCAAACTGGCAACTTCAGAAAACTGGTCCCGTAATAAATTACAGAAAAACCCCGATACTATGTATACACACCCGCATTTGTATTCCGACCGAAATACAAATGCAATGAGACAAAATCTACACTGTACTATACTAGGATCCGGCTTAAACCAAAGCCGGCTAGTAAAATAGGTTCGATCCTGATTCGTGCAATACCGCACGTATCTGATCGAACCCTGCCATATATCCATAAGGCCTGTAGTACAAACTGTCCGATCCTGATTCGTGCAATACTGCACGTATCTGATCGAACCGTGCCATATCTCCATACGGCGTCTACAGCGTTTCGCCCGAAAGCTTGAGTAACTGAATGTGTGGTAGACTCTCAAGACTCGTCAATACTATGGCTGTGGATTTAACCACTAGCACGTCAGAGGTATTAGCCATACGTGACGGGCCACCAGCTATTGACCAAAAAGGACGTCGATGAGCGAACCCATCCTGACACCCTACTGAGCCTGTCAGTGACAATATCCGTACAGTCCGGTCCGTTCGTCTATGAGCATCGCATGGCGGGCCTAGGGGGTTGCTAAAAGTCAGACACCCAAAATCGGTACAAGTCGTGTCAGAGATCAGCCCAGAACACCCTGAGATACTACTGGAATACCTACCAGTAAATCTGCTGCCTTGGACAAGGACTTTTCATGTTCTGGCTCTCCTAGACACAGCGCGACCTCACCCCCAATACCGGGAGAGACGAACCCCCGTCGATCCGCTCACTGCCTCCATGTGGCTCGGGACTGTACCCAACTAAAACCTGTTTGCACGTCTCCTTTGAGCGTGGTAGGGTAGTAATCAAAGTACAGTGGGAACTCACACGAGAAAAATGACGATCCCCAGGTCGATGAACTAACCTGTACACATGTCACCAGGGAACTGCTATCTGACCTCAGGTATAAGACCAAGTAGCATGTTCCCGGCGAGTCCTGTCCGGTGTACTCATAACCCAATGAGCACCTGTATACATCTTAGGTGATCCAACTGACACCAGTGGCTTGTGAGACCGGCCACCGCCCCTCGTCGGGGTCTCGAATGTATACACTAGTCTACTCTGGAGTATCGATGCCCTGTCTCGAAACTCCTACGACTAGGGACCTTTTAAGGATGTGCTTATAGACTACCAGCTCCCACGTATATGATCGTCCTAATACTGCTGGCAGTCAAGCAAGAATTCTAGGGGCTCTATCAACGTGTAATAGCGATCTGTCTGGTCACCTAAAGCAGTACATGATGATAAAGATAAACCAGATAGCATACTATCATCTCGAGTAAGACTGTCCTACCGGGATAGGTCCTCCCTCAATCATTGCAATCACGTGCCTGTGATCCAATAATTGACTCTGAGGGCACTATCTCCAACAATCTCCCACTTGCACTCAAGGCTAATTATTGCGATGTCGCATACTCACAGCCCGTGTGATACCGAACACCCAACTCCTCTACTAGTCAGTCTCACAAAGCTCGTTTGCGAAACTATTGCGTTCGAGGAATAGCCTCAGTGAGTGGATCCGCCTTGATGTTTCTTTCTATGTCTCTCTATATCTCAAGTTCACGGAAAAAGCCATCTCCCGAAATGAGCAATACCTGTCTTAGAATGTGTCTGGATGTCTGATGGGACCTAGCTCATAAATGAACTACAAATCCAAACTTCTTAGACTATATCGTCAACTGAACTTAATCAGTATCCTGCGCCATGCCTCCCTCAGTATTGCCTTGGACCACCTGTCCAAAATACTGCCCCTCGTCAGAAGGAAAACTATAACTCTGACAACCTCCTTGTCGTCCTGGTCACCTTGGAAGCCTGGAATGATAACTGTCTCCTGAATGAGGCTGTCGTTATCATATCCCTAGAACATCCACTTATGTTATAAAAACTGCTTCCGACTGTTTCTCCAGGATTGGATCAATGTCAACTTATTGCATCTAGTGCAAGAACAACATCTGGTGTGGTACTTGACATCTCATGATTGACTCAATTGCCTGAGCAAGTGATCTGCCAATCATGCACATCCCTCTCCCCTTTAGTCTATAAGACACCTTTAGAGAGGGTGACTCATTATCTGCAGGTACACTACCGTGCTTGGAGTCGTCCATTCTAAATACTCTTAGAATGCTGTCTAAATACCCTTAATTGGGAAACCACCCAAATCTAGATCTAAAACCATAGACCTAGTTACCAGTATGTCTGATATAATGTCCAAGTCCCATGTGGAGAAACCACTGTGTGACGACAAAAATATAACCGACCGTAGTATAGGAGTTTCTTTTCCTATTCTGTGTATGTCATCCAAATACCATGACATCACACCCTACTACCTTCTCAACAGATCCATCCCCTATTCTGATGAAGTCAAACCTATGACTGTCACATCAGAAATTGATGATCTATCTCCGCTATATCTGCTTTAGTCTATAAATAGACATAAGCTACCTGTCCACCAATGCTTCCGCTGCTCCCACTGCTCCCACTGATTACGACAACCCTCTAGCAGAGTCATATAGACGTACACTTCTAAAACTAGTTTAGAACGACGCTATACTCATCCTCCCGCCGGGTCTCGCAGCATGGAACAACAGCAATGGCAAGTGTAGGCAAACAAGAACTTCCCTGTCACCGTCCTTGAGGCTACCGGAGTACCTCTCGGGTGACTGAAGTTACCCACCGTATCTGCGGAGTGGCCAATGGAATGTCAAACCAGATTGAATCTTTAGGTTCCTATCAAATCTTCAGTAATCGTTTGTGGTTCTGGAATCACTTCCAGTTCTACCATACTCCCACTACTGTTTTCAGAAAACATCCATTTTTATTAAAACAGTGGGGAGTTTAGAACAATATTACTATTGATCTTCCAGATGGTAGAAAGTCAACCCTCGTCATAGCATGGGTCAACCCACAAACAGCCATTACAGAAACGTGCCTTGAGTTGTCCTGTGTCTGGCTTTAATCATAAGCCGGACAACTCCCCGTACCTTAACATCGTTAAGATACGAACTGTTCTATATCCAATATAGAACCAGAGGCACTGATTTAATTGAACCAGATTCAAATCATACAGCTGTCTCCAGTGCATGTCAACTAAATGGAAGGAGGCCGATCAGCGTTACTCAACTTAGGAATGCTTCCAATTATGAGTAACCTAAAAGAGAAGCAAGTTCTCTTAATCACCACTATCAACTGAATACCATACTCAAGTATCTACATCTTTGATCAACTTGAAGAATCCCGATACTTGCAACATCTGGTTCTCTACTTTATCCATATACCTATAACTTTTCAAAATTCGGACTCTGTGTTTCCACGAAACACCTGTCAGTGACAATATCCGTACAGTCCGGTCCGTTCGTCTATGAGCATCGCATGGCGGGCCTAGGGGGTTGGTAAAAGTCAGAACCCCAAAAGCGGTACAAGTCGTGTCAGAGATCAGCCCAGAACATCATGAGATACTACTTGAATACCTATCAGTAAATCTGCTGCCTTGGCCAAGGACTTTTCATGTTCTGGCTCTCCTAGACACAGCACGACCTCACCCCCAATACCGGGAGAGACGAACCCCCGAAGATCCGCTCACTGCCTCCATGTGGCTCGGGACTGTACCCAACTAAAACCTGTTTGCACGTCTCCTTTGAGCGTGGTAGGGTAGTAATCAAAGTACAGTGGGAACTCACACGAGACAAATGACGATCCCCAGGTCGATGAACTAACCTGTACATATGTCACCAGGGAACTGCTATATGACGTCAGGTATAAGACCAACTAGCGTGTTCCCGGCGAGTCCTGTCCGGTGTACTCATAATCCAATGAGCACCTGTATACATCTTAGGTGATCCAATTGACACCAGTGGCTTGTGAGACCGGCCACCGCCCCTCGTCGGGGTCTCGAATGTATACACTAGTCTACTCTAGAGTATCGATGCCCTGTCTCGAAACTCCTACGACTAGGGACCTTTTAAGGATGTGCTTATAGACTACCAGCTCCCACGTATATGATCGCCCTCATACTGCTGGCAGGCAAGCAAGAATCCTAGGGGCTCTATCAACGTGTAATAGCGACCTGTCTGGTCACCTAAAGCAGTACACGATGATAAAGATAAACCAGATAGCATACTATCATCTCGAGTAAGACTTTCCTACCGGGATAGGTCCTCCCTCAATCATTGCAATCACGTGCCTGTGATCCAATAATTGACTCTGAGGGCACTATCTCCAACAGTGGTATCTGTAGCCAAAAGATGTAAGAAGACAGCCTGCCTTGACTACTCTGAGGGGCAACCTGCAAATACTGTGGCACAACGGGGGTGAGTTGCCAACTCGTGAATAGAGAGAACATATAAAGGTAATCGCGAGCATGCACGTACTGCGCTACTCTATCATATGCTAGCAAATGATATCAATGCGCAACAAGCATTATGTGCAATAATCATGCAAGTGTTCTATCAGGTAATATAACTACAGTATGAGATACAATAATGAATGCTGAGCATGGGAAATATAACATCTACACGGAATGTCAACGTGGAATATATAATCGGTGTCCATCAATGCACCCAGATCCCCAAATTGCTCTGGCGCCGGCACTCTCATCGGCCCTCCAATCCTGTAAATCTCTAAGAATCACGAATGCCCAACATCGTCACCCAAATATCATAAATACTCGTGTCAATTATCGACACGCAAATCCTCATCCATCGGACATCCGTCAGTCCGGGTCAGCCCACGGGCTCCGTCTGCGGTATCGGCCCTCGGCCCCGGCATTACGGATCATCCCGCATCCGTCTAACGACTCTGGTCAGTATCCTCCGGATAACCGCTAGGTCCAACCAATCATCGGTAGGTCGTAGTCCCTCTTCCAGGCTCACCGTCTACTTCACAGCGAAACCGTTCTCGCCCCGGGATACCATACCGGGTCCACAATGTACCCGTAATCGGCCCCATCCAACTCCTCGATTCGGGTTCACAAGTATCACTCTGGCACCGAGAAAACACAAGGTGGACGCACCGAAATATAATATCAAGGGAAACCGGGTTTTTAAATAATTGCATATTCTCTTTTAAATAGCCACGGTTCCCAAATCCAGAAATCACATTTAATCCAAACCAATATGCAAGTCAATGCGATGGGATATATGCCTCAAGTATGAATATCATGTCAAGTCACATGAAAGATGAGCTACAACATAATGATCATGGAAATTCTACGGTGTGAGTGTCATGGCAATTACTAACGGTGTGTGTGTAACATGCAGAATAGTGCTCGTGCAACATGAACCTTTTGTAATGGTGCGGTGTTCTATCAATTCTAGTTTATATACATATAGCAGAGAATGCGGTATGCACTAAATAATAGACATGAACAGTCAATGTATGTAAATGTAATATGCTGCTACAAGGTCCTATCAGCCCTGACGCATAACGCCATGTGGGCGATTTCCCCGTAGATGTTAAATCTACTCACCGTAGTCTCGCGCTAGGTATAGCCGATGACTTGTTTCCCCTTCTGCGCGGCGCCCGTCGTACTCGCCTGCGAACCTAGAATTACACAATATATCACACATAAGCTCGAAGTCACACAAACACGACATTAAAGCCAAACTAGTAACTCGCGTCGTGAACCAAGCGCGCGTGTGCGCGATACGCTAAAACGTGTGATTACGCGCCTGAAGCCACTCCGACGCATCGCGATACGCAGAAACCCCAAACCCACACACACGTATCACGCGTGTCGCGAAAGTTTAAAATAAGGGAAATAGGGTATTAGATCCCAGATTTTTATACAGAAATGATATTACAAAAATATATATACCTGTTGGGGTAAAAATTTACACCCCGGTTGACCAAGTCAAAATCAAAGTCAACCCCAAGCCAAGTGGGCCCAAGCCTAGATCCAGTGGGCCCATGCCCGGGTCGAGCCAGAACATGAAGCGGCCGGCCTCCCCCCATGCCAAGATAAAAATTTTGTAATAAATAATTTTGTTGTATTTCTTTTATTTTATTTTATGGATAAATATAAGAAAAATAGGCATAAAGACAAATTTTTGTAAAGCCCATGGCTTATGTGCAAAAAGAAATGGCACATGAGCCATGGGATAGGCAAAATGCCATTTTGTGAAGCCCAAGGGGCTATGTGTAAAGTGTATAGCCTATAAAGGCAAGGATAATGAAATATCCCAACAACTTCTTCTCTCTCCAAAAAAAAAGTTTCAGATCTGAGATCTTTCTTCCCTCTTCAAGGTTCCAAGACTTTCACATTTCTTTTGAATTAAATCAAGAGTTTTACTCTTCCTTTTCAAAAACAAAATAGTTTTTCACCACAAAACCCACAAAGGGGAACTTGGATCTGTCTTTAGATCTCCAAAAGGAGAGATTTTGAGATCTCACATCTATTGATCTTCAAGATCCAGCTAACAGAGGAGGAAGAAGAAGAACCCCTTTCACTAAACCAAAAAAAAACACTCAGGAGTCCAACTCCTCTCTGATTTCTCTTCCGAGAAATTTTTTTACGCTAAAAGCCTCTTTTTCTCGCCGGCGCTCAAGCGCAGAGCTCCCGCGTGCCGACACGTGGCGCGCTTGCGCTCCAGCGCAAGCGCTCGAGCGCAAGTCGCCCCTATGCCGACACGTGGCGCTCTAGCGCTCGAGCGCAAATCTCCCCGGTGCCGACACGTGGCGCGCTTGCATTCCAGCGCAAGTGCTCGAGCGCAAGTCACCCCCGTGCCGACACGTAGCGCTCTTGCGCTCCAGCACATGCGCTCGAGCGAAAGTCTCCCACGTGCCGACACGTGGCGCGCTTGCGCCCAAGCGCTCAGCGTCCGAGCGCAAAGCGCCCACGTGCCGACACGTGGCGTGTTGCGCTCCAGCAATCTGCGCCCGAGCGCATAGCGCCCACGTGCCTGTAAGCCCGCGGGGGCGCCCCGGCCGTCGATCCGACGCCGGAAACGCGGAAAACAAAAACTTTGCGAACTTTGCAAAACGGCACCACCGCGGACATTTTACCCGGATCGGGCCATTAACCTAGCTAGCTAGCAAAAAGAAAAGAGTAGAGATGCTATACCAAACGATCCGTGTCCTTCGGTCTTCGTCTCCACTCCGATCTCCCGCGGAATCTCCGTCACCTCCTCGCTCGTCGGAAAGGGCACCACGTAGCCGGAATCTTTTACGGGCTCCCGCCTCTTGACCGAGGCAACTCGGGCGCGAAGTTGGCTAGCCGACGCGTCCAAGGCTTGCTATAGAATAGTGTAGAAGCTTGTCTCTTTGGGGTTTAAGAGGTTGCCATTTTGGAAGAATTTTGCACAAGAATTTCATGGAGGCTTCATGGATAAATTGGAGCTTGTAATGGAAAGAAAAGAGCTCGGCCAAGGTAATATATCCTCACTGGAAATGGAATGAAGCAAGCTCAATCATGAGCTCGGCCAAAAAAAAAAAAAAACAGCCCCTTGTCTTTTGTGCTCACTAAATAAGCTCATTATCCTTAAAGAAATTAATCCCTCATCTCATCAAATTAAACTCCACCATTTTGGAACAGTGGCCGGCCCAGCATTCTCCAAGTGGGGAAAAAAAGGAATAAATAAAAAAAGGAGAATAAATGAATAGATAATTATCAAAGGTCACCCTCATCTCTAATCCAAAACCAAATCAATAACTTTCTCATTAATGCAAGAAAGGGACCAAAAAAGAATCTAATCATGATGAAACTATTTTACTAGAAAGCCCTCCATAAATAAGTTAATTGCCAACTGCAATTAACCCCCACCATCAGATAGTCCGGCCGGGAAGGAAAAAGAGAAAACCGGCCGGAACGGAATGCAAACTGGCAACCCCAGAAAACCGATCCCGTAATAAATTACAGGAAAAACCCCGCTACTGCAAATACATGCCCGCATTTGTATTCGCACTGAACACAAATGCAAAGAGATAAAATCTACACTATCTAATACTAGTATCCGGCTTAAGCCAAAGCCGGCTAGTAAAAAACCGTCCGATCACGATCCGTGCAATACCGCACGTATCTGATCGAACCCTGCCATATCTCCATACGGCCTCTACAGCGTTTCGCCCGAAACTTGAGTAACTGTCTGTGGTGGACTCTAAAGACTCGTCAATACCTTGGCTGTGGATTTAACCACTAGCACGTCAGAGGTATAAGCCAATACGTGACGGGCCACTAGGTATTGATCAAATGGGACGTCGATGAGGAAGCTCACCCCGACACCCAACTGAGCCTGTCAGTGACAATATCCGTACAGTCCGGTCCGTTCGTCTATGAGTATCGCATGGCGGGCCTAGGGGGTTGGTAAAAGTCAGACCCCCAAAAGCGGTACAAGTCGTGTCGGAGTGTAGCCCAGAACACCCTGAGATACTACTGGAATACCTACCAGCAAATCTCCTGCCTTGGCCAAGGACTTTTCATGTTCTGGCTCTCCTAGACACAGCACGACCTCACCCCCAATACCGGGAGAGACGAACCCCTGCAGATCCGCTCACTGCCTCCATGTGGCTCGGGACTGTACCCAACTAAAACCTGTTTGCACGACTCCTTTGAGCCGTGGTAGGGTAGTAATCAAAGTACAGTGGGAACTCACACGAGACAAATGACGACCCCAGGTCGATGAACTAACCTGTACACATGTCACCTGGGAACTGCTATCTGACGTCTGGTATATCCCAACTAGCAGGTTCCCGGCGAGTCCTGTCCGGTGTACTCATAACCGAATGAGCACCTGTATACATCTTAGGTGAACCAACTGACACCAGTGGCTTGTGAGACCGGCCACCGCCCCTCGTCGGGGTCTCGACTGTATACACTAGTCTACTCTGGAGAAACGATGCCCTGTCTTGAATCTCCCACGACTAGGGACCTTTTAAGGATGTGCTTGTAGACCCCAGCTCCCACTTATATGATCGCCCTCATACTGCTGGAAGTCAAGCAAGAATCCTAGGGGCTTTATCAACGTGTAATAGCGACTCGAAAGGTCACCTAAAGCAGTACACGATGATAAAGATAAACCAGATAGCATACTATCATCTCGAGTAAGACTGTCCTAGCGGGATAGGTCCTCCCCTCAATCATTGCAATCACGTGCCTGTGATCCAATAATTGACTCTGAGGGCACTATCTCCAACAATCTCCCACTTGCACTCAAGGCTAATTATTGCGATGTCGCATACTCACAGCCCGTGTGATACCGAACACCCAACTCCTCTACTAGTCAGTCTCACAAAGCTCGTTTGCGAAACTATTGCGTTCGAGGAATAGCCTCAGTGAGTGGATCCGCTTTGATGTTTCTTTCTATGTCTCTCTATATCCCATGTTCGCGGAGAAAGCCATCTCCCGAAATGAGCAATACCTGTCTTAGAACGTCTGGATGTCTGATGGGACCTAGCTCATAAGTGAACTCCAAATCCAAACTTCTTAGACTGTATCGTCAACTGAACTTAATCAGTATCCTGCGCCATGCCTTCCCTCAGTATCCACCTGGACCACCTGTCCAAAATACTGCCCCTCGTCAGAGGGAAAACTATAACTCTGACAGCCACTCTGCCATCCAGGTCACCTTGGAAGCCTGGAATGATAACTGTCTACCGAAGAAGACTACCGTTATCATATCCCTAGAACATCCACTTATGTTCTAAAACTGCTTCCGACTGTTTCTCCAGGATTGGATTAATATCAACTTATTGCACCTACTGCAAGAACAACATCTGGTGTGGTACTTGACATCTCATGATTGACTCAGTTGCCTAAGAAAATGATCTGTCAATCATGCGTGTCCCTCTCCCCTTTAGTCTGTAAGACACCTTTAGAGAGGGTGACTCCATTACCTGCAGGTACACTACCGTGCCAGGAGTCGTCCATTCTAAATACTCATAGAATGCTGTCAAAGTACCCAGATTGGGAAACCACCCAAATCTAGATCTAAATCTATAGATCTAGTAACCAGAATGTCTGATATAATATCCAAATCCTATGTGGAGAAACTATTGTGTGACGACCAAGGTATAACCGATCGTAGTATAGGGATATCACTTCCTACTCTGTGTATGTCATCAAATACCAGGACATCACACCCTACTACCTTCTTAACAGATCCATCCCCTATTCTGATGAAGTCAAACCTATGACTGTCACATCAGAAATAGATGATCTATCTCCGCTATATCTGCTCTAGTCTATAAATAGACATAAGCCTGATATCCACCAATGCTTCCGCTGCTCCCACTGACTACGACAACCCTCTGGCAGAGTCATATACACGTACGCTTCTAAAGCAAGTTTAGAACGACGCTATACTCATCCTCCCGCCGGGTCTCGCAGCCTGGAACAACAGCAATGGCAAGTCTGGGTAAACAAGAACCTCCCTGCCACCGTCCTTGAGCATACCGAAGTACCTCTCGGGTGCCTGAGGTTACCCACCTTATCTGCGGAGTGGCCAATGGAATGTCAAACCAGATTGAATCTTTAGGTTCTTATTAAATCTTCAGTAATCGTTTGTGGTTCTGGAATCACTTCCAGTTCTACCATACTCCCACTACTGTTTTCTAAAAAAAAAAATCCATTTTTGATAAAACTGTGGCGAGTCAAGAACAATATCACTATTGATCTTCCAGATGGTAGAAAGTCAACCCTCGTCATAGCCCGGGTCAACCCACAAACAGCCACTACTGAAACGTGCCTTGAGTTGTCCAGAGTCTGGTTTTAAGCATAAGCCGGACAACTCCCCGTATCTTAACAATGTCAAGATATGAACTGTTCTATATCCAAAAACAGAGGCACTGATTCAATTGAACCAGATTCAAATCATGCAGCTGTCTCCAGTGCATGTCAACTAAATGGAAGAGAGGCCGATCAGCGTTACTCAACTTAGGAGTACTTCCAATTATGAGTAACCTGAAAGAGAAGCTAGTTCTCTTAATCATTACCATCAACTGAATACTATACACAAGTATCTACATCTTCGATCACCTTGAAGAATCCCGATACTTGCAATATCTGGTTCTCTACTTTATTCTTATACCTATAACTCCTCAAAACTTAGACCCTGTGTTTCTACGAAACACATGTCTAAGAACTAGAGAAGTTAAAAGTAAACAGAATATAGTACGAGGACCAACCCCTCTGTCCTAATGGACACTGGACAATATACAATACTCTGTATAAGTCCCTTGAGTCTTGTGACTCATTCACTGTGTGTCGTAGGTTGAAAACTGTACTTTTGGTTAAGAAGAATTACACCGTTGTTCAATGCTCCTTACCTAACCATCCACTGGTATAGGTAAATGTCATAGACATAATTTCAGAAAGGTATATCTCACTCTATAAAAATAGACGTACAGATATATCAATTTGAAATTGGTGCATAACAACGGATATTCAAAACCAAATATTTGCCGACCGGCAAACAACCCAGGTGACTTCCTCAAATATCACCGATTACAACGAATCCCGATATAATGAGGATGGTCACCTAATTCCCAATAACTTACTCCCACTCATCATCTGTAAAACCATACAGATGTGAGAATCCAACCTGGTAAATACATACCCTGGAGTAAGTGTCTAATCGGGAAATCAGTTTTCTTTTAACAGTACACAGTGGAACTGAAACATTGAGATGTTTCGATGGGGTATCCTGGTATTCTTAGTAATGCCTCTTCCATTATCCAGATTCACAACTATAACTGTGTAATTCTTTGCCACCTCTCCAAATCCCTTTATATGTCTTTAGTCATTACCTTCTGTACACCCCTTTAGGCCAAATGGTTTTCTTCCTTCCCTACCGTTCGGCACCAGCCTATGGTTTGGAAGAAGACTATCCAATAAGCATAAAGGGTGTACTGTCCTAATCCTAGGAGCACTCGCAATGCGAGAGAAGGTGAGGATAAAAGACAACCGAATGTACTTAATTCATAGGTGATTTAGGATTGACAAAGAAGTACATGGTTTGGTCGTGAATAGCAGTCGCAATTTACTTTGCCCTCTTACTAATCCCTTGCTTTGTCTGAACTTAATACCTTCTGTACACCGTTTAGGCTAATTGGCTTTCTTCATTCCCTACCGTTCGGCACCAGCCTAAGGTTTGGAAGAAGACTATCTAATTTGCATAATAGGTGTACTATCTCCTAAACCAAGGAGTACTCGCAACCTGAGAGAAGGTAAAAAGGTAAAGACAACTGAATAGTCCTATTCGTTTTCTCCAGAACCTGAAACCATCCTCGAAGTCCTTCGAGTTCGTATATAACCATACGATGGTTTTGTCCAATGGAAGTGGACGTTCGTAGTAATACGGGGTGTCCCGGAGAAAAGAGTAAAAGTAGGAGTGGCAAAGAGGTCTGCAACTCTGACAATCCAAAAGCCAGTGTTAAGAAGGTTCGGACAACTTGGTCACTGAGTCATAGTCTAGGGTCGGGTCAATGGTCGCTGCCAGAGAGAGAGAGAAAAGAAACACTCAGCGTGCACTATAACCTAGATCAGAATGGTTACCAATTTATCTAATCTGGAAACCTCCCACTGTAACGTCAAATTCTTCCCCAAACCTGAAAGAAGAATTAGCCGGGATAACCCGAGGAGTAAACCAACTCATCAGTGGGAATCGGGATCCAACTCTCATCGCATGATAACGTGACGGAATCCGCTCACTTTATCACACTCCAGAAGGTATGCGCATATCTGGCAAGTTTCAGTACTTTTGAAACTCCCGATGTGGATTTTTACCCCATGCTCTTATGACCTTGACTTTGGCCAACATATCATAAGTCACATGTCAAGTTCTACCCGTCATTTTCCTGGTTAATTTGAACCCACCCGTACATACCCTTGACTTTGGCCAAAATGGTAGTACGACTGTCCCAAACCAACGCATCTATCTATGCTGCATATGAATACCCAACAGCTACCAAACACTGTGCCTTGACTTTGGCCAACATACACAGCTTGAATACTATTGACCATCCATATGAAATGACGGAGGGCTACGAATGGTTTCTGGCGAAAACCTTTAACGTAATGAACTTGATATCGTTGAGGGAACTGATAGCTTTATAAAAATATAGTGACGACAACCTTTGCTAAAGAGGTCACTCCCGGTGAAGGGATCTCGGCTCTTTCCCCGTAGAATGAGGAGCAGGATATTCCAACTGAATACCACGATGCAAAGCAAAAGTAATCGGCTATAGTGAAGTTAATGCCCTGACGCAAACTTTTGTCCAAGGGGTCACTCCCGGTGAAGGGATCTCGGCCCTTGCCTCGTCGACTGAGGAGCAGGATATTCCAACTGAATACCACTGTGCAAAACAAAAGAGAACGCCCTTGCAATAACAGCTTTTTGAAAAAGTGTTCCAACAACATCAGAATAGGTTTGTTTAACTTGCATTGATCCGAATCAACGCAGTCCCATCAATTGATCACACCACAAAGAACGAAAATATACTGACGTACGTATATGCCATCCGCATTCGCCACTGGGTCCCGTCATCACCCGTTAGGTTAGCTAACTAACGACAGAGCGGGGACTGGACTAGCGCGGATGAAAAACATATACAACATCTATAAATATATATAATATTTCGCTCAAGGCGTGATAAAATGCAACACAGAAATGTATAGCAACACAGATCAATACAGATATCTGGGATCCCCGGGTTTCACAGAGCCGCTGAAACCCGACGTTCCCCTGGTCGTGTGGATAGCCTGTGCAATGAAAATCCTAGACCCCTACGGGCGCGGCAAGTCACCCGCCAAAACCTGAAGCGAGGCAGCCCCCTTCAGCTACGTGAATGGACCACCCAGCACTTCACGGAATCCGGTAACTTGGGCACCCCTCCTGGGTCAACCCTATACCCCCTACGAGTGCGGCGAATAGCCCGCCAATTCTAGAGTGAAGCCCCCTCCGTCTCAATGCCATGAGATGCGGGCCCGTTGCCCTCTAGAACTCGGCTACCCGTGCACCCCTCCGCGGGGTATCCTAGTACAGAAAGTAAAATATACATACAACGGGTACATCGACCGCAGCCTGGTCGTGCCCCAAAAGAATAATACAAACTGGCAGTGACGGCAGTCCACATGTCGGACGCTCGCCCCGCAAAATCAAATGTACATAATACAACAAAACTGTACTACCACTGCAACCAGGCTATCCCCAACGACCGATCCGCAACAACACAGTACAATCACAGAACATCAACGTGAAAGTCACGTTCGCAAATCCGTCTAACCGGGCTATAGCAGTTAAACGGGATTTACCGATCAAATGACATTCACGGTCGCAGATATAAAGTAAATACTGTGAACTGGCATGTTTAAAATATCCGATCGAACAAATATTATCAAGTGGGCCCCAAATACTACTGTAGCACTTACAGAAAAACTGGGCCCAAAGAAAATATCCCAAAAGCCCTATTTCCAAGTCCAAAGCCTACTGAGAAATTTTGGTGCAGTGATGAAACTTTCCCACCGCGGAACCGCGGCCAAACCATGGGTTTGGCCGCGCTTCCGCGGCCGTACTAGGAGATCAGTGTATGAAAATTTCCCAGAAGTCTTAGAATTGTCCACACATGTTTCTGAGATGGCCTGAAAAATTTTCTGAGACAAAATAAAAACGACAGAAACCTGAAGCATGGGAAAAATACGGTTTTTGGGGATTCTCGTTCGATCGAGTACTAAACATACTAGAGCAAGCTAGGTAGGTTAACGGCGTGGCTCTGATACCATTGTAAGCCCGCGGGGGCGCCCCGGCCGTCGATCCGACGCCGGAAACGCGGAAAACAAAAACTTTGCGAACTTTGCAAAACGGCACCACCGCGGACATTTTACCCGGATCGGGCCATTAACCTAGCTAGCTAGCAAAAAGAAAAGAGTAGAGATGCTATACCAAACGATCCGTGTCCTTCGGTCTTCGTCTCCACTCCGATCTCCCGCGGAATCTCCGTCACCTCCTCGCTCGTCGGAAAGGGCACCACGTAGCCGGAATCTTTTACGGGCTCCCGCCTCTTGACCGAGGCAACTCGGGCGCGAAGTTGGCTAGCCGACGCGTCCAAGGCTTGCTATAGAATAGTGTAGAAGCTTGTCTCTTTGGGGTTTAAGAGGTTGCCATTTTGGAAGAATTTTGCACAAGAATTTCATGGAGGCTTCATGGATAAATTGGAGCTTGTAATGGAAAGAAAAGAGCTCGGCCAAGGTAATATATCCTCACTGGAAATGGAATGAAGCAAGCTCAATCATGAGCTCGGCCAAAAAAAAAAAAAAACAGCCCCTTGTCTTTTGTGCTCACTAAATAAGCTCATTATCCTTAAAGAAATTAATCCCTCATCTCATCAAATTAAACTCCACCATTTTGGAACAGTGGCCGGCCCAGCATTCTCCAAGTGGGGAAAAAAAGGAATAAATAAAAAAAGGAGAATAAATGAATAGATAATTATCAAAGGTCACCCTCATCTCTAATCCAAAACCAAATCAATAACTTTCTCATTAATGCAAGAAAGGGACCAAAAAAGAATCTAATCATGATGAAACTATTTTACTAGAAAGCCCTCCATAAATAAGTTAATTGCCAACTGCAATTAACCCCCACCATCAGATAGTCCGGCCGGGAAGGAAAAAGAGAAAACCGGCCGGAACGGAATGCAAACTGGCAACCCCAGAAAACCGATCCCGTAATAAATTACAGGAAAAACCCCGCTACTGCAAATACATGCCCGCATTTGTATTCGCACTGAACACAAATGCAAAGAGATAAAATCTACACTATCTAATACTAGTATCCGGCTTAAGCCAAAGCCGGCTAGTAAAAAACCGTCCGATCACGATCCGTGCAATACCGCACGTATCTGATCGAACCCTGCCATATCTCCATACGGCCTCTACAGCGTTTCGCCCGAAACTTGAGTAACTGTCTGTGGTGGACTCTAAAGACTCGTCAATACCTTGGCTGTGGATTTAACCACTAGCACGTCAGAGGTATAAGCCAATACGTGACGGGCCACTAGGTATTGATCAAATGGGACGTCGATGAGGAAGCTCACCCCGACACCCAACTGAGCCTGTCAGTGACAATATCCGTACAGTCCGGTCCGTTCGTCTATGAGTATCGCATGGCGGGCCTAGGGGGTTGGTAAAAGTCAGACCCCCAAAAGCGGTACAAGTCGTGTCGGAGTGTAGCCCAGAACACCCTGAGATACTACTGGAATACCTACCAGCAAATCTCCTGCCTTGGCCAAGGACTTTTCATGTTCTGGCTCTCCTAGACACAGCACGACCTCACCCCCAATACCGGGAGAGACGAACCCCTGCAGATCCGCTCACTGCCTCCATGTGGCTCGGGACTGTACCCAACTAAAACCTGTTTGCACGACTCCTTTGAGCCGTGGTAGGGTAGTAATCAAAGTACAGTGGGAACTCACACGAGACAAATGACGACCCCAGGTCGATGAACTAACCTGTACACATGTCACCTGGGAACTGCTATCTGACGTCTGGTATATCCCAACTAGCAGGTTCCCGGCGAGTCCTGTCCGGTGTACTCATAACCGAATGAGCACCTGTATACATCTTAGGTGAACCAACTGACACCAGTGGCTTGTGAGACCGGCCACCGCCCCTCGTCGGGGTCTCGACTGTATACACTAGTCTACTCTGGAGAAACGATGCCCTGTCTCGAATCTCCCACGACTAGGGACCTTTTAAGGATGTGCTTGTAGACCCCAGCTCCCACTTATATGATCGCCCTCATACTGCTGGAAGTCAAGCAAGAATCCTAGGGGCTTTATCAACGTGTAATAGCGACTCGAAAGGTCACCTAAAGCAGTACACGATGATAAAGATAAACCAGATAGCATACTATCATCTCGAGTAAGACTGTCCTAGCGGGATAGGTCCTCCCCTCAATCATTGCAATCACGTGCCTGTGATCCAATAATTGACTCTGAGGGCACTATCTCCAACAGTGCCGACATGTGGCGCGTTGCGCTCCAGCACTCTGCGCTCGAGCGCAAAGCGCCCACGTGCCGACACGTGGCGCTCTTGCGCTCAAGCGCCTAAGCGCTGGCCCCACGCATCCTTTGGATGTCTTTTTTTCCTTTATTTATATATACATGTATATATATACATATGTATACAAATGTACACATACACATACTCCGCGACACATACTCCGCGATACTTTCCCGTAAAAACTCTGCGTGGCTCCCGATATATCTAAAACCAATTTTTAAAACAAAACACACGCACACCGCACATTGAGTTCGCATGACCAGTTTAACCCGTTAATCGGAGGTTCCCTCGCCCCAAAGGCGAGGGGTAATTAACAGCAGCTTAGTCCACGGCTGCCGGAGATTCGGATCCCCACAATCATTAAACCCTAGCCTACTCTAGGCAGGGGGAATCAGTAGTACGCCTGACAAGCGTGCGCGTATTCCCATCTCAATGGGGTGACGAAAAACACCCTACAGATTCTGGCACGCCCGGTCGGACCAATCTCTCCTCCTATATTTCGGGTTAAACGTTCATGCGAACTCAATCAATATACATATCGATTGCCTATACTGAAATGATGTTCTTTTTTCCGTGCAGCAATCAACCTTCGACGACAATGTCTCCCTAGACGAATTCAGCTTCCAACGTGACCCCGATTCCGTACATGGTCAAGATCAACGCTCGTGTAGTTCTCCCTGCAAGCCTCAGTCGACAGTGGGAGGAACCGCCCTGCCAGTTTGGCTCCGTCGTCATCTACCCTGCCGGAAGCGCTCATCTGGCGGAAATCCCGGCGGAAAAGGTGGCCAAGCCGGTCCCAAGGGGCAAGAAGCTGAAGTTGTGATTGCTAAGGCACCACAACCGAAACTTAAGATGGTGTCTGAACGACTCCTTGGTGCTCCAGCTGGGGGTAAGACTTCCGATGCGAAGGGCAACATCAAACATCGCGGACGAGCTCAGGCAGTGACTCCAACAAATGCACAATCGAGCGTATCTCCAAGGCCCTCCATCGCCTGGTCTGCGGCGCCTTCCCAAAGAGCCGAAGTCTGCCAGGTGCTTAGAACAGAAAAGTTAAGGAAAAAGCGGCTCAGGTATCGAGCCAACAAGAGGGCCAAGGCTTCGGCCAAATGGAATCATGCGAAGTTCTAAGTGCACGGTAGCCCCGTGACGACGGCTGAGTCAGACGTAAGAATCAGCAATTCTTTCGAGCCTATGAAGTGGGTTCAGAAAAATGCCATAACCGCCAGAATCAAGAAGACAGCGGTCCGAACAGTGCCACAAAGAGACGTGTCCCGGCCCCAACAGAAGAAGTATGACACTGTCTCTTCAAGAGTCTATCAACCACTCTGTGCCGCACGAAAGCAGTGGGGCAAATCCAGAAAAGAAGTGCCAGCACCATTCAAGAACCTGGTTAGGCCAGCCGCCTTCAATCGACTACCAGCTACCGAAGCAAGGGGGTCATGACAGCGATCCGTGAAATCAACCGCCAATGATAGAAAGACGGACGGATATATCATCCATACGGTATATATGGAGGGCAGGCGCCCCAGCGACAACCTTCGCTGCAAAAGCAAGGATGGGGCCACCACATCCCAAGCCCAATCTAGCCTGAATGTGGTTGCCGCCGCCCAAGAACAGCCGCCCCCGCTGGATGAAGAAAACCCTCTCGATGAGGATGATAGGCAGAAAGACCCCTCGGTCCATGCAGAGTCAAGCTCGGACAGCGAGGAAGAGCCGACTTTCCGCCCCAGGACTGCAGAGCAAGAGCTGCTTCAAGAGCTTCGAAAACAGCTCAGGAGCAAAGATAAAGAGATGGCCAAGCTCTATTCGAAGATTGACAACTTAACGAACATGGTGATGCAGCTTACGGCTCAAATTGCTCGAGCGCCTCCCAATCAAGCAAAAGCCGCTACTAATCAGCTGAGTGATGACAATCCGAGGCAGCCAATGCCTGTTCCTTCGGGTCCAAGACTGGTCGAGCCACATGAAAGCCGGCCACACTCCGCTTCTGGGGACGCCTTGGCTCAAGATAGCACTATCCCACTAACACAGGATCGGATAATGGATTTGGTCACCAGCAAGGTTAAAACATTGGTGGCCAAAGCTGAAGCTCAGAAAGAAATCGGCAGTAGTGGGCGGCCATATCCCGCGCAGTACGATCTGATTGAGTTCCCAAGCGGCTACGTCATTCCTAAGTTCGGAAGATTTGATGGAACGGGGAATGCAAATCAGCACGTCGTCCACTTCAAAGCATCGTGCGGAAATACAGGGGGCAATGACGCACTCCTTCTTCGTCAGTTTGTCAACAGCCTGACCGGTGTCGCTTTCGACTTGTACGCGAGCATACCAGACGGGTCCGTCATTACCTTTGCCCAAATGGAGTCTCTGTTCCGGCAAAGGTTCATGAGCGTCAGTGATAAAATCTCCATAGCCGACCTTGTGAAGACCAAGCCGGGGAAGAATGAAAGCAACACTGATTTTATCGCCCGATGGCGTAATCTCATGGTCAAGTGCGAACCGCCGCTGGAGCAGGACCAGTCCGTCAGCCTTCTCATTGGGAACCGCAGCAATTCGATGGTCCCATTCTTGTGTACAGCGGGCCTCAAGACATTTCAGGAGCTAACCAAGAAAGTACAAATGCTGGAACGCTCGAAGCAAGAGTCCCCGCCTGACTCTCAGAGAGACAAAACCTGGAAAAGCAAGCGGGACGACAACCGTAGAAGCGGGAGTTCCAGCAGTACCAATGTCTTCAATGCCACCGACAATGAAGAAAAGCGAAGGACGGGCGAATCCAAAACCAACAGGTCTCGAAATCCATTGCTGGGAGGAGATGGGCCTTCCCTAGAGGAGAAAAAGAACAAGGTTTACTCTTTCAGAAAGGACAAGGTCCGCAAGATATTTAAAGATGCCTTGAACAACGGCCTACAATTGCCGGAGTCGAAAAGACCCCAAGAAGAAAAAATGACCGACAATCCTCTGTATTGCCCGTACCACCGAGTAGTGAGCCATGCGATCGAGGATTGCTATATCTTCAAAGACTGGGTTGAGAAGCAGTACAAGGCTGGAGAGATCGAGCTGTCCAAAAGTGTGTTGGTGAACAATCAAGTCGCAACCACCAACTTTATACAGACAGAAGTCGAAGCCTTCTGGGAGCAGACGGCCGAACCCGCTGCCCTGACAAACGAAATTGACTCATCGCGGCCTCCGTAGAGTACGCACATATCTAATAAGATGAAGAAGATGCTAAAGCTACTTCAGAAAGAGCCCAGGATGGAATGGGAAGGACAGAAGAAGCCTACCAGTCCAGCTGCCAATGCGGCTCCATTAGGCTCAAAATCCAAGAAGCTCAAGAAGAAGAAAAGTGCAGCTCGGCACGAAAAAGTGTCTGCAGGGAAATCGACCATTCAAAAATATATCGATTCCCTCGAAGAATATGAACAAAAGGAAAGAACAATGATTCAATTGAAGGAGTTATTCCCTGTACAAGCGGCTGAAATTCTGGAGGAGTTAGAAGAAGACTCCAATGAAGAGATCCCAGTAGTGACCTGCTACGCCATCCATCTTGGCAGCGACTCGGAAGAGGAGCTCTGTTTTCCCGAAGAAAACGAAGAGCTCTCCACAACGGTCAATCAAATCCAGCTCAGAACCGACAGGGCTCTACCGCCAAATCAGGGCAACGCCCTAAAAGGGAAGGAAAAACAAGTCGCTAATGAAGAAGATGGCAGAGAACCGGCTGATGAAAACATAAGTCCTTCCTCGGTGGACTATAATGTCTTGGCACATCTCCGGAAGCTTCCGTCTCTCCTGAGCATCTACGACGCCTTAGTCCTATCTAAGGAGCTTAGAGATGTTCTCATTCACGCTCTACAAAACACCGAGCGGTATCAGGCTCACTTTGCGGAAATTAATATGAAAGAAGCCCAGCACGCTTTGCATGCCGCCGCAGTCACATTTAAGGATGAAGACTTACTACTGGGAACGGCTGAGCATAATCGGCCGCTTTTCGTGACCGGGTACAGCGACGGAGATCGAATTAATCGCATATTGATTGATCCGGGGTCCTCAGTGAACATCATGAACTTGCGAACTCTGAAGAGTTTGTCAACGGACGCCCGACACCTGTCAAGGGAAAGGATTGTCATTCAAGGCTTCAACCAAAATTGCCAGCAAGTTCTGGGGTCTATATCTTTGCCAATCAAATTCGGGGATCTGTAAACTGAAGCTGAGATATACGTGATCGACGCCGACACGTCTTATAAGATTCTCTTAGGGCGGCCGTGGCTCCACGATTACGGCATCATTCTGTCAACTCTCCATCAATGCATGAAGTATACTAAAAATGGCGAACAAAGACGCATTGACGGAGACATCCAGCTGTTCGGTGTGCATGAAGTCCGATATGAATATTCTCGGTACTTTATGAACCACCAAAATGCTAAGCCACAACTGACTGAGGATAGACCGGCCCCAAGACTCAAAAGCAAATCTGCGCCGGCTATCACTTTCAAAAGAAAAAATACCCAAGTGCGCCCGCATTTCGGCAGCGACACTGATGAGTCCGACGCTGGAAGCCCGTCCTTCTGTAAAACTCGCCCTCATTTCGGCAGCGATATGGACGAATCTGTTACTGAATGCCCATCTAGCAGCAAAGCCTGCCCTCATCTTGGCAGTGACACTGAAGAGTCAAAAGAAGAGGACCTGCCGTGCAACAGCTGTGCAGATTGGCCCCCCATGCAGCAAGCGAAACTACGAGAGACCTTCGAAGTCGCAGAAGGGTCCCTAGCCATCACAAGGGTACCAGAGCAGATATGCAAAAAGCTCGATGCGTTGTCAGTCTCTACCATAGACCAGCTGAAAACTTTCTACGTTCCCGGGAGGAAAAGTAGACAGAAGGGCATCCTGTTTTATGGGTCAAACCCCGTTGTGCATCCGGACGATTTGTCTGTCGCATGCCTTCCATACGAAAGAGGCATAAGGGCCGTCCTCAATCCCGGATACTATGCACCCGAGATGCGGGAATACTTCAAAAAGTGCGGATGCCGGTTATATCAAACGGAGTCCGAAGCAAAGTTTTACGAAAGGCTATGGTATCCTCCCCAGGTCCGAGCACTCATCGATGGACGAATTCCAGATAGACGGGGCATAGGCCACATTCAACCTGATTCCAAAGCGTGCTACATGATCCATGTTGGTGAGGCCAGCGAAAGATCAAATGATGACGACGAGATAGCCGAGCCAGAAGAAGCTCCTCAAAGACTCGAAGATGGCGGACAAGCAACCTTCGACGAGCTAACCGAGATTGACTTAGGAACGCCCGATAATCCAAGGCCGACCTACATAAGCTCGCTCTTGTCAGAGGAAATGAAAGCGCGGATAATTTCCCTGCTGTATGAGTTCGTCGACTGCTTCGCGTGGACATACAAAGAAATGGCTGGGCTTTCCCCTGAAGTGGCCGTACATAAGTTGGCTATATCTCCCGATGCTAAACCAGTCAAACAAGCTTCTCGAAGAATGAGAAGGGAGTTGGAAGAAAAGGTCATCGAGGAAACCAAGAAACTCATCGATGCCGGCTTCATCAGGGAAAAGAAATATGCGGACTGGATCGCATGCATAGTCCCAGTGAAGAAGAAAAATGGGCAGATCCGAGTTTGTGTCGATTTCAGGGACCTCAACAAGGCATGTCCAAAGGACGACTTCCCGCTACCGGTCATGGAAATGATGGTCGATGACACCTCAAATTACGAGTTGTTCACCTTTATGGATGGCTCGTCTGGATATAATCAGATCAAGATATCGCCTGAGGATGAGAAGCACACAGCATTTCGAACCCCGATCGGAATATATTGCTACAAGGTGATGCCGTTCAGACTGAAGAACGCAGGTGCTACATATCAAAGGGCAATGACTAATATCTTTGATGACCTAATCCATAAAGTCGTCGAATGCTATGTTGATGACCTGGTCATCAAAACTAAGGCCAAGGCCGACCACATCCAAGATCTTAGGACCGTTCTCACCAGACTGAGGGAATACGATATGAAGATGAATCCTTTAAAGTGCGCTTTTGGCGTGTCATCGGGAAAATTCCTGGACTTCATAGTTCGACATCGGGGGATCGAAGTTGACCCATCAAAGATAAAGGCCATCATAGAGATGCCCCCTCCGAAGAGTCTGACGCAGCTAAGATCTTTTCAAGGAAAGCTTGCTTATATACGGAGGTTTATCTCAAATTTATCGGGGAGATGTAAGCCCTTCTCAAAGCTCATGAAGAAAGAAGCTCCTTTTATCTGGGATGCCGAATGTCAAGCAGCGTTCGAAAGCATCAAACAGTACTTGTTGCACGCTCCAGTGCTGGCCGCTCCCATTCCAAATAAACCGCTGATTCTCTATACTGCCGCGCTGGATGAGTCACTCGGTGCGCTCCTTGCCCAGAATAACGAGGAGGGAAAAGAAAATGCCCTCTACTACCTCAGTCGAACTCTAGTCGGGGCGGAACACTACTACTCCCCAATCGAAAAGCAATGCCTGGCTCTAATATTTGCTATAAAGAAGCTGAGGCACTATTTGCTCGCTCATCGGGTTATGCTGATCTCCAAGGTCGACCCGCTAAAACACTTGATGACCAAAGCAAGCCTAGCCGACAGAATGGCAAGATGGGCTGTCATGCTACTTGAGTTTGACATAGTTTATACTCCTCAGAAAGCAGTAAAAGGGCAAGCTCTTGCAGACTTTCTCGCTGCTCATCCCATACTAGAAGGGTCGCCGCTAAATTGTGAGTTACCCGACGAACAAGTGCTGCACCTCGAGGAAGATGGGCCATGTTGGGAGCTCTACTTCGATGGAGCCTCGTCAATAAGGAGCTCCGGCAGATCAAGCGTCCTGGAGGTAAAAGCGGGGATAGGATTGGTGTTCATCACGCCATCAATGGGAACCCTACGGTGTTCTTTCGCTCTCACCGAGCCTCGAACGAACAACGAAGCTGAGTATAAAGCTCTGATAGCTGGTTTGGAGCTCGCCATAGAAATGGAAATCCTTCGGCTGCGGGTTTACGGTGACTCCCAGCTTGTCGTCAACCAAGTAAGCCGCGACTATAAGATATACAAACCCGAGTTGGCTCGGTACAGAAGCCGAGTGGTGGAACTCATGAAACGGTCCACTCACATTGAACTAACGAGAATCCCTAGAGCGTTGAACGGAAAGGCCGACGTACTCACTCACTTAGCCAAGGAGCTGGTTGATCCTGACATGGAAAAAATTCTGATCACAGTCAGGAGCCGGCAAATTCTACCCCCTGTCTCTCTACGAGAAGAGGAAAGCGCGGAAAAGAAGAGCAGTCCCGCCGAAGAAGCTTCGATCGTTCAAGACGAGCCCGATTAGAGAGAACCCTTCATAGAGTACCTCCGATACGACAAGCTGCCCGAAGAAAAATCTGCGTGGATTCAGCTGAAGAAAAGAGCTCTCCGATACGTGTTTGTAAATGACACGTTATACAGCAGGTCATATGACCAACTCTGGCTCAGGTGTCTGTCATTGGCCGAAGCCCAAAAGGTTATGAAAGATGTTCACTCGGGCATTTGCGGTGCTCACCAATCTGGCCCCAAGATGCGACTTCAAATCAAACGGCTTGGGTATTACTGGCCCACCATGATACGGGATTGCGGAGAGCATGCAAAGAAATGTCAGATCTGCCAAATCCATAGGGATTTCATTCACAAGCATCCCAATCCGTTGCATCCTACGGTGGCGTCGTGGCCTTTCGAAGTCTGGGGCACCGACATTGTTGGCCCAATTGATCCTCCATCATCCAAAGGCCACCGGTTCATATTGGCCTCGACAGACTACTTCTCCAGATGGGCTGAAGCTGTCCCGCTAAAAGAAGTCAAGACAAAAGATATTCTGACATTCTTCCAGCATAATATTCTATACCGCTTCGGTAAACCAAGAAGAATCATTTCTAACAACGGGCCTTCTTTCAAGAGCTTCAATGTCTCAAGGTTCGCTACTCAGCACAAGATAGACTGGAGGTATTCCTCCATCTATAGTCCAAGAGCCAATGGGCTAGCTGAAGCCTTCAATAAGACTCTATGTAAGCTCCTGAGGAAAAATGCATCAGCCAACAAGAGATACTGGAATCTCAAGCTTCACGAGGCATTGTGGGCATATCGTACCACGCACCGTACTCCAACTCAGTCCACTCCATACTCATTGCTCTTCGGAGTGCAGGCGGTCCGCCCCCTCGAAGTCGAAGTTCCAAGCTTAAGAATGGCCGTTCAGCATGAGTTGACGGAGGAGGAAAACGTGCTCCTTCGACTTAAAGAACTCGATGCCCTCGAAGAAAAGAAGCTCGCGGTGCAGCAATGTCTGGAGCTATACCGAGCCCAAATGTGACGGGCCTATGACAAGATAACCCGTCTCCGCGCTTTCAAAAAAGGTGAATTGGTGTTGGTCCTGAAAAGACCGATTATCCCCAATCGACATGCCAAGGGAAATTTGAGCCAAACTGGGAAGGACCATACGTCATCGAGAAAGTGTTTGACGGAGGATCCTACCAACTAATAAGTGCCGAGGGAGAAAGGCCTATGCCATCCATCAATGGCCGATATCTTAAGAAATACGACACGTGAATGCTCCAAGTCGCAGGCGAATTGAGCACATCAGCCCTACGGTCTGGATCATACATCCTGCAAAACCGTATACAATCCACGGGCATGATTGACCCCTATCTCTCCCAAATCCTGCCGGTGAGACTACTTTTAAAGTCCCACCAGCGGCAAAAAAAAGAGAGAAAAAAAATAAAAATAAAAATAAAAGAAATAAAAAATAAACGGTATGTCCACAAGCAAAACGGGCACGGATGAAAACCCGAAAGGGCTCCGTGAGTAAAAACAGCAGGACTACCGGCGAGTCTGTGAAAACCCGAAAGGGCGCAAACTCGTGAAAAGAGATGAAATAAACTCGCAAAGTCCTCTCGACCTTGTGAGGAGAAAACCCCTGCGTGAGATCCTTACGACTTACAAAGGAGCAACACACTTAGGAATCCTCATGATTCCTAAGGAGAAAATACACCTGCGGGATCCTTACGACTCGTAGGGAGAAAATGCTTTTATGAGACCCTCACGGCCCATAAAATTGAAAAGCCTTAGATGATAGGGACCCAAACCTGTCTCCTAAGCCATCGTTCCCCAACGGGCAACGGCAAATGATGAGTCGCTCCTGGCATTTCGCTTAAGTGTTAGCGGTGCTGATGCCGACCAAAAACCCAAATCCCAAGTCCTCCCAAGGCAAATGATGAGTTGCTCCTGGCATTATTCCAGTGCAGCAATGCTGATACCAAACAAGATCCAAATTCCAAGTCCCCAACCCCAAAGTGGCGAATGATGAGTCGCTCCTCGTACCATATTCCAGTGTAGCGATGCATACGCCAACCAAATTCTAAACCCCATACCCCAACGGCGAATGATGAGTCGCTCCTGGTACCACATTCCAGTCCAGCGATGCAGACGCCAACAAAGCCCTGAAATTTTTCCGGCCCTACGGTCTCGATCATACATCCTGCAAAACCGTATACAATCCATGGGCGTAAAACAATCCCAGCCTCTCCCAAGTCCTACCGGTGAGACTACATTCAAAATCCCAAAAAAAAAATCCCAAAAATCTCCCGGGGCAAATGATGAGTTGCTCCTGGCATTATTCCAGTGCAGCAATGCAGATGCCAAACAAAAACCAAAATCCCAAAATCCTCTAAATGACAGATGATGATTCGCTCCTGGTACCATATTCCAGTATAGCGATGCTGATGTCAACCTAAATCAAAATCAACAAGTCAACTTTCACTCCGACAACGCAAAAAGCGGAGCAAGTCAGAATCCAATCTCGACACCGCAAGAAGCGGAGCAAGTTAAGTCTACCCCTGACACTGCAAGAAGCAGAGCAAGTCAAATCAAGCACCGACCGTCCAAGTCGCAAAAATGGCAGCATCGACCGTCCACGTCGCTAAAAGGGCAGCATCGACCGTCCAAGTCGCAAAAAGGGCAGAACCGACCGTCCAAGTCGCAAAAAGGGCAGCATCGACCGTCCAAGTCGTTAAAATGGCAGCACCGACCGTCCACGTCGCTAAAATGGCAGCACCGACCGTCCATGTCGCAAAAAGGGCAGAACCGACCATCCAAGTCGCTAAAATGGCAGTATCGACAGTCCAAGTCGCAAAAAGGGCAGCATCGACCGTCCACGTCGCTAAAATGGCAGCACCGACCGTCCATGTCGCAAAAAGGGCAGAACCGACCGTCCAAGTCGCTAAAATGGCAGCATCGACCGTCCAAATCGCAAAAAGGGCAGCAGCTACCGTCCACGTCGGTAAAATGGCAGCACCGACCGTCTACGTCTCAAAAAGGGCAGAACCGACCGTCCAAGTCGCTAAAATGGCAGCACCGACCGTCCAAGTCACTAAAATGGTAGCACCGACCGTCCAAGTCGCTAAAATGGCAGCACCGACCGTCCAAGTCGCAAAAAGGGCAGTACCGACCATCCAAGTCGCTAAAAGGGCAGTACCGACCGTCCAAGTCGCAAAAAGGGCAGCACCGACCGTCCAAGTCGCAAAAAAGGCAGCACAGGATTCTTACAAAGCGGGAACCAGATCACTCCGGGCCAGAGAAAACGTCTATCACGGACACTCCGTCTCGGAGACATGTCAAGCAACGACCGTCCATGTCGTAAAATGGGCAGTGCTAGCTTTCCAAAAAGCGGGAACCAAATCAAATCGCCTCCACGTAAAAGAAGATCCATCAATTTCATGCACACGACCCACATATGTGGTGTGCATTTATTGATGGTAGGCAATTTGTTGGGGTAAAAATTTACACCCCGGTTGACCAAATCAAAATCAAAGTCAACCCCAAGCCAAGTGGGCCCAAGCCAAGATCCAGTGGGCCCATGCCCGGGTCGAGCCAGAACATGAACCGGCCGGCCTCCCCCCATGCCAAGATAAAGATTTTGTAATAAATAATTTGTTGTATTTATTTTATTTTATTTTATGGATAAATGTAAGAAAAATAGGCATAAAGCCAAATTTTTGTAAAGCCCATGGCTTATGTGCAAAAAGAAATGGCACATGAGCCATGGGATAGGCAAAATGCCATTTTGTGAAGCCCAAGGGTCTATGTGTAAAGTGTATAGCCTATAAAGGCAAGGATAATGAAATATCCCAACAACTTCTTCTCTCTTCAAAAAAAAAGTTTCAGATCTGAGATCTTTCTTCCTTCTTCAAGGTTCCAAGACCATCTCATTTCTTTTGAATTAAATCAAGAGTTTTACTCTTCCTTTTCAAAAACAAAATAGTTTTTCACCACAAAACCCACAAAGGGGAACTTGGATCTGTCTTTAGATCCCCAAAATGAGTGATTTTGAGATCTCACATCTATTGATCTTCAAGATCCAGCTAACAGAGGAGGAAGAAGAAGAACCCCTTTCACTAAACCCAAAAAAAAAACACTCAGGAGTCCAACTCCTTTCTGATTTCTCTTCCGATAAAATTTTTTAGGCTAAAAGCCTCTTTTTCTCGCCGGCGCTCAAGCGCAGAGCGCCCGCGTGCCGACACGTGGCGCGCTTGCGCTCCAGCGCAAGCACTCGAGCTCAAAGCGCCCACGTGCCGACACGTGGCGCGCTTGCGCTCGAGCGCAAGTCGCCCCCATGCCGACACGTGGCGCTCGAGCGCAAGTCTCCCCGGTGCTGACACGTGGCGCGCTTGCGCTCCAGCGCAAGCGCTCGAGCGAAAGTCACCCCCGTGCCGACACATGGCGCTCTTACGCTCCAGCGCAAGCGCTCGAGCGCAAGTCGCCCACGTGCGGACACGTGGCGCTATTACGCTCCAGCGCAAGCGCTCGAGCGCAAGTCGCCCACGTGCGGACACGTGGCGCGCTTGCGCCCAAGCGCTCAGCGTCCGAGCGCAAAGCGCCCACGTGCCGACACGTGGCGCGTTGCGCTCCAGCAATCTGCGCCCGAGCGCAAAGCGCCCACGTGCCGACACGTGACACGCTTGCGCTCAAGCGCCCAGCATCCGAGCGCAAAGCGCCCACGTGCCGACACATGGCGCGTTGCGCTCCAGCACTCTGCGCTCGAGCGCAAAGCGCCCACGTGCCGACACGTGGCGCTCTTGCGCTCAAGCGCCTAAGCGCTGGCCCCACGCATCCTTTGGATGTGTTTTTCCCCTTTATTTATATATACATGTATATATATACATATGTATACAAATGTACACATACACATACTCCGCGACACTTTCCCCCTCAAAAAATTTTTTTGGCCGGGGCGATGCCCCGAACCGCGCAAGGGGGCTGCTAGCCCTCTTGACCCCCAGCCTGCTATCCGGGTAGCGGGACCCCCGTAAAAACTCTGCGTGGCTCCCGATATATCCAAAACCGCCTTTTAAAACAAAACACACGCACACCGCACATTAAGTTCGCATGACCAGTTTAACCCGTTAATCGGAGGTTCCCTCGCCCCAAAGGCGAGGGGTAATTAACGGCAGCTTAGTCCGCGGCTGCCGGAGATTCGGATCCCCACAATCATTAAACCCCAGCCTACCCTAGGCCAGGGGAATCTGTAGTACGCCTGACAAGCGTGCGCGTATTCCCATCTCAATGGGGTGACGAAAAACACCCTACAATACCAAAGATTATAAAATAGTAGCAGACTCCTGCTTCCCAAGCCCCAACCTCCAATTCACCTATCTGGCTGCAAATTGCTGCCAGAACATATTTTTCGGCGGCCTGGGTAGGGAGGTGGGCTCCCGGCTTTTGTGTGTGCACTCTATACCCTATGTACATGCTACAATAATTACATATTTGATTAGAAACAACTCGGGTTGTAGCAGATCCAATAGATCCCTAATTCTAGTTAAAATGTTTAATTTAGCACTAAAAAGGTACTTTGTAGTATTTTTGTGCAAACCTGAAGCAAAACCTGGTTTAAATAACTCTAATAGCACTTAAAAGAGTTAACTAAACCATGAAAACACCAATCTAACATATACTTCACAAATATCCTTCAATATCACTATTAATGCACATAAAACATGATTTTTAGCTAAGATACTTCAAGATATGGAAAAAGAGTGTTAAATATGGGCTATATACCTTCAAAAGACCTTAAGATACACCACAAGTCTCAGCCCTAGCCTAAAGTGTGTAGATTTGCCTCCAAACACCTCAAAAGACCATTTTTCCCAAGGTTTTGTGAAGAAAATGTGTTGTTTTGTGTAGGGTTTTGTGTAGAGATCAAAGGGAAGTGAAAAGAGAAGAGGCGAAGAAGAAGAAACTGTGGTTTTTTTGCTGGAATTTCTGCAGGAAATTCAGAATGAGAGAAAGAGAGAGAGGGGAGAAAGAAAAGGGTCAAAAAAGTCAATTTTCTTTACCTAACCCCCATACCTCATTTTCTATTGCATTTGGAATTATAACAAGGGGGTTTTAATTTGATTTATTGGGGAAAAACAAGCCATGCCATAAGAAAATAAAATGGTTCATGTTACCACTTAAAACCTAAGTCACAAAATTTGCTAAGTGTGCATGTGTACACTACACTAAACCTTGCTTAAGAAAAATTTAAGGGAAAAATTTTCCAATTAAGGTAAACACAACCAAATATAATTAGTAAACCCTATATATACATACAATTATATATATATAACACTTCACAACAAAATTGTCACTAGCCAAGAAGGAAAATACGATACTCGGGCTTTTATGAAAAACACGCAAAATTGCTAATCATCGCGAAAATATCCTAAACGAATTTCAAAGTGTTACAGGGTTGATGTTGCGCTATGCTCGACTGGCCAAAACTAGAAATCCCTGGCCATGGTTGATGTGATTTACTGGTAAGTGTTATCAGTAGTTTCACGCTCGTTATGGACCTTACATCGGCATGACTTATCGAGCTACCGGGTTCTGACGTTTACCACCCCTAGGTGAGATATACGACATATCAGATGAACAGACCGGACTGTGCGGTAAGTGTTACTGATTGGATTCGCAGGAGTGTGAGCAGGCTTGCTCGTTGATCTTCTGATCGCTCAATACCCGGGTGGCCGTTACTTTTAGCAGACCGTTTGCAGCTTGTGGGTGGCTGATATGATCACCACCTACTGCCGGCGTATTTACGAGTCTTTAGAGTCCTACACAGAGGTATCCTGGCTCAACCGAAACAAAATAGGAGCGCATATGAGATATGTGCGGGACCGAGAATAATACTAGTATGTGATACTGTATTCTATTCTCGTGATTTGTATCTTTGGTCGGTTATATGCGATATAGCCGGGTTACCGAATCAAGTGTTGATTCGATATATTGATACACTAGATATTAGTCGGTTATATGCGATATGACCGGATCATTAAATCAAGTGTTGATTTAATGATTTAATGTATAATTATATATTTGATATATTCCTTTACATTAATTAGTATTGGTTCACTTAAGATTGTTTTTCTCACTTGATGTGCATATAATGTATATGTGATATATGTTTGTTTACATGATTGTATCATGCTTGATGATATATGCAAACTTGGGTGTATGTATGACTTACACCATATTTAAGATAATGTTTAGGGTTTTTATTTAATTTTGTAATTCAAAATAGTGGCTTTCTTTGCCTTAACTTGAAGCTTCATGAAGCATTAAGCATCATTGACAAAGTCCACTTACTTTGTTTTACTAAAGATATTTATTAACCAAACCATTAACTTAAACTATGGTTTAGTCTCTACAAAGGTTAGTGGATAAAACTAACTCACCCCTGGTTGCAAATGAGAATGATCTTCACTTATTATTCTTTTCTCATTATTCTTTCTTTTTCTTCTTCTTCTTCTTCATCAAGAAGAAAAAGCTTGCTAGATTTTTCAAACGTGAAGAAATAAAGTGAGAAATCAAAATTTAAAGTGAACCCATTTCCTATTTCATCATTCTCTACTACTTGCCATTTAGTTTAGGGTGTTCTCTTCACAAAGTTCATGACCTAGTGAAGATGGAGCTTGAGTTTGAGTCATCTTTGGCCTCGAAGTCAACGAGCTAGCTTGATCATTTCTCCGGGGAAATCCATTCTATAGTTCGGGACTACGATGATCGCCGCGAAGGGACGTCAACACGGAGCTTTAGAAGTGAAGGACCGGATGTACAAATGTTGTATTTTTGTTCACTTCTATTTGTAATATTTGATTGCTAGTTTTGTCCTAGTTTTCTAGTATGATCTTTTAGGTATTGCTTAGCACCCCCTTTAATTTTTGTTGTGGCATGTGTGATACTTGCAAACCCTAGGCTAAGGTGCTAAGGAATCCCAACATGGTATCAGAGCCTAACTAGAAACTTAGACGATGTTAACACAATCCGAAGCTGATAAACTCCGCAAAATACGATTTTAGAAACCCATGGATTTGCTCTCTGGAAATTTTTTAAAAAGTATTCAAAAAATTATTTAAGCAACTACAGAGTGGCATTTAGGGTATTTTAAGAACACAGAGGAAATACGAAGGGGGGTGCTCGGTTCCTGGCCGGCGACATGGCCAATAATTCCGGCGCCGCCGACCCCTTAGGCTCCCCTCCCCCTCGTATTGTACCAGTGATCTTTTACTCCTATTTTGGGGTTTCTGGTATTGTTTGGGAAGTCCAGATTTTCATGTGATGATAATTGTGTTATGGACTCTTTGCGGAGTATTTCGTATTCGTATTTTTTAGCATTGTATTAGTAACCTAGGCTATGTTTGACAGTTCGAACGAAATTCAAACAACGCCCCATGACCCCCCCTTTGAAATTTCTAAGTGTTAGAATTTTCCTAAGTTAATTATATTCAATGTTCGTGCAAGTAACTCTATGGACCCTCTGGAAGAACATAAACCATAACTCGATTTTGTGCCCTCAGAATCGTGGCTTGAACCTTAGGGTTTGCCGTGGTTCCGCGGTGTCATAGGTGAGGCATTGGTTCGACCCATCTATGGCTGGATCATAGGTACTGTGGCACGTTTTTGGGTACTTTAACTTCGCTCAACTGTTGAGCACATTGGGAGTTGTGGGGATTTGTTGATTCGTTCGAAACGTTTAACATAGTCTAGTATAATGTGATACAATACTTGGAATCAACAACATTTGAATTTTATAAGTCTAGCAAATTGGTCTCAACTTGCCACGGTGTTAGTGTATATGCCCTGGAGGCCATTACTGTATCATACTAGTTTGTATATTACTTAATGAAAGCTTGGGATATTCACCGGTGTATAGACAATCTTGTTCAAAATGGTAGTATGCTACTTGGTTTGTTTCTACTTCAATGTGTGTACATGTGTTTCTTTTAGCATATCATCTATACACATTAGTGGAGCCCTTAGGATGTTTGCTTGATTACGAGCGTTGTGATGGCAGTCACACTCGTGGGGGCTGGGTAATCCACAAGCACATCCTTATGCAGGTCCCTAGTCGTAGGAGTATCGAAACAGGGCATCTATACTGCGGAGTAGACTAGCGTATGCTCTTCTCATCCCAGCAGGGGAGACGGTCTGTCCCACAGCCGTCAGTACGTCGTACTTGAGATAGTATGCGGGTGCTCGTTAGGTTACGGGTACACTGGACATGACTCGTCGGGAACTGATTGGTTGGTACTATACCTATCGTCAGTTGCCAGTTCCTAGGTGACATGAGTACAGCTTAGTCCGCTGACTTGACACTGTCACTTCGCCTCGAGTGTGTTCCTACTGTACTTTGATTACTACCCTACCACGGCTCAAAGGAGTCGTGCAAACAAGTAGTAGTTGGGTGCAGTCCCGAAGCACTTGGAGGCAGTGACGGTTAGACAGGATTCGTCTCTCCCGGTATTGGGAGTTGATATCGCGCTGTGTCAAGGAGAGCCATTACACACAGTCGTCCGTGGCCAGGACAAGTGAGATACACTGGTAGGTTCCAGTGCTATCTCAGGGTGTTCTGGGCTACACTCCGACACGACTTGTACCTCTATTAGGGGACTGATGTTTACCGCCCCCCTAGATGTCACGACCCGCAGGGTACGGAACGTGACTGGCACTTAAGTTATGAAACGTCTCAAGACGTCCGTAAAATTAGTAAGCCAAAGCCCAGAAACCAAAACAAAATAAGCAAAAGAATGAAGGAAAACCAATCAATTGAAAGCGAGTTTATCAAATGAGTCATATCAAGCCTTTTTAAAAACAATATCAATTTTTCCGAAAAATTCGGCAGAGTCTCCTTTGTAAATACTGGCCCCCAAAATGGGTACAACAAGAATATATATGAATACAACAAATAAGGCATCCCCAAGCGGGAGCAAGCTCTTCGCCACAAGGCGGTTACAAATCCCACGCAATATAAATCAGCAATATGCAAAATAAGCATAAAAATGCATAAGTAAAAAGCAACATGTCGGCTCAAGTGAGCTCGACCCCAAAATACAGCATGAAAAGTCCACAAATCTCACAGTCTCGTCACTAGGTCAATATACAACAATACTGGTAGATACAGTAGATGGAGTACTCTAGATACAAAGAATATACAAGGTGGTACAAAATAATAATACAACCCACCTACGAGCAAAAGCCTCGAGTTCAGGCAAAGAGGCAAAAGAAGCAAGTGCGCCCGCCGCTACTGTACTGACGGAGCGGACCTGCAAAAGACTGTGGCACAACGGGGGTGAGTTGCCAACTCGTGAGTAGTAAATAACATCTATAGAGGCTATCGCAAATATGCACACAAGTATCCTTGCATCTATAATACAGGTATGGCAGGATATAATAGCAGGTATGTATGCAATATGAATATACTAGCAGGTATGTATGCAATATGAATATACTCGTGATCTGCATGTGTAAATATAAGAAATCATCTTTTTCCTTTAGGCATCTCTTTTGAAATATCAGCACAATACCAATAGAATAAACCAGAATCCGTGTCCAGCAACGATACCTCAAATCTCATATATCTATATCGTAGTATCTCAGGCCTCAGCCGTCCGGCTGACCCATCTCAAATATCAATATCTCATCATCTCGCGGCCACGGTCGGTATCCTCTGGATATCCGCCGTGCCAAACAGTCACCGGTAGGTAATCCGTCCCCTGCCAGGCTCATCGTCAGCAACACGAGCTTCTTGCCCCGGGGTACCTTACCGGGCCCACCATGTACCCGAGACGGTTCATCCAACTCCTCGAAACGGGTCTCGAAAACCACAGCAAACTCATGGTGGACGACACTTACATCACTAGAAAACCGCAATTTACATATTTTAAAAAAAAGTAATAAGTTTAGAAATTTTTGCGGCTTTCCCCCGAAATCCAGAAATATCATAAAATCTCAAGAAATCCTCATAAGTGTATATGTCAATGATAATGAATGCATATGGTATCAATAATCAAGTTGCGATGTATGCTTAATAGACTAGGCATGAACAAATAATATGATGAGGTACATGCACATGAATAGCAATCCTACGATTTCATTTTATGGAATTAAAGGCAATAGCACAGGTTTAAGCATCAATTATAGTAAAAGGTTTCAAATTGTAGGTTATCTAGTGTGGTGGCATGGCAATTACCAAGGCGTGTGTGTAAGCATGAATAGTGCTCGTGCTGCATATAAAAACCCTGGCAATGGTGCAGGTGTCCTATAGAATGGGTTTGCATATGTATGTCAAATAAAGCATGGATGAAATTACTAATATTACTAGAAATCTTTAACTACTTAAACTATCGGGCGACCTGCGCCATCAAACGATAGTCCCCCGTAGATGTTAAATCTACTCACCGGAATCCCTAGCTAGCCATGTCCGATCACCGCTTTCCCCTTTCGTGCCGCGTCTGACGTCTCCGCGACCGAACCTTGATTTACATCAATACAAACATAAGGTTACATATCAAGAACGACGCAAATCCTAAACGAAAATACCAACGTTCACAATCTAGGTACAACGTGCACAAGGTGCGCGGAACACACGCGAAAATCGCAAAAACTAACTAAAATCGTCGATTTGGTCGCCCGGCAAAGCTAAAACCCGATCACTCAAAAATTCGCACTGACAAATCCTAAATGTCATAGGATATGCCAAAAATATCATCAAGATATCGCAAATAATTCATCACAATATTTTTATAAAAACCTAGTAAGCACTGAAAATTCCAAATTCATGCACACATCGCGTATTTGCGATAAAGTGCTCACATCATCGCACAATCCTACAATCCACACACCTAGCTAGCCACAACACTCAATTTAACCCATTTACCATGCTTCAAAACACATTTTCCATAAACAAAACCTTTCTAGAATTTCATAACTAGCAATCTTAATCCAAACTATACATTAAAAACCCTAAATTAACACTAGTTTATAACCCAATTAGCAAGTTAACCTCTTAGATTAGGTTACCAAAACAACTAGATAGCAAAATAGAATTAATTAGCTTAGTAATGGTTTCTAAAACCCTAGTTTAATTTCAAAGCATGAACTAGAAAAAAACTAGATTAGAAATTAACACTAATTTAACATTTCAAAGTTCAAATTTAGCAAAATACAACTAACAATTAACCATAGATTAGAAATTATACCTCCCAAGCCTAAACCCTTGGTTGCTCTAACCACTCAAGACACCTCTTTTCTCCAAGATTTGAACAAATTTAGGTTTAAGAGGAGGTGGAAAAAGGGTTTGCTTTGAATTTGTGAAAGAAATTTTGGATTTTGATGGATTTTTGTGATAAAAATGAAGCAAAAAGGGAATGAGAATTGGGGAATTTTCTTGGGCTGTTGCTGCAGGAATTCTCAGCTGTTGAGGAGTGGGGAGAGGTGTGGGGGAGTTGGGGAAAGGTGTAGAGAAAATTTCAAAGTCAAAAGACCAAGTCAAACAACAAAACCCATACCCAATTTAATATATTAAAACCCTTATCATATCATTTTGTTCAAATGAGATGGTGAAAAATTTTGTGGGCTTGCTGCTGAGGTGGGGCCGGCCAAGAGGGTGTGAGAATGAGTGTGAGAGAGTGCACAAAAATTTTTATGCAAAAAGACCCCCGACAAGTCCAAAATTGCAAGTTTTAGCTCAAAATAAATATATTTTTGTTTTCCATCATAAAAACCCAATAAAACTTGAAATAAAATACTAAAAATTTATATTATAACTAGATGTTAATTAATATGATTTTAAAGATTAAAATTATCCCATTTAAATTTGTATTTATCGCTAATTTAATGTATTTTTTTTACCGGCTTAAAATAATATTAAAAAATTGAAAAAATAGGGAAAAAATTTAAACTATCAGAATTTCATAAGTAACTCATTAGCTACTAAAAACTAGCAATTACCTATCCAAATTAGGTATAATTAGGCCTAAACTGCAAAATAACAAAAAAGACGATTTACGGAAAAATACCAAATTTTCACCGATTTTCTGGAAAACACCAAAACGAATTTTCAAGGCGCTACAATCTTCCCCCCTTAAAGAAATTCGGTCCCCGAATTTAAAATATAGCTATGCATACCTTCAAAGAGGTAGGGATAATTCTTCCTCATCTCGTCCTCGGTCTCCCAGGTAACCTCCTCGCTGCTCGGGCTACGCCAAAGGACCTTGACGGTTGGTATAACTTTCGATCTCAATTTCTTCACCTGCCGATCCAGGATGGCCACCGGCTGCTCTGCAAAAGAAAGGTCGTGCTCTAGCTGGACTGTCGGGTGCTGAATCGCATGCGAAGGGTCGTGAAGGTACTTGCGGAGCATCGAAACATGGAAGACGGGGTGAACATCGGGAAAGCTGGGTGGAAGAGCCAAATGATATGCAACTGCGCCGACACGCTCGAGAATCTCGAAGGGACCCACAAATCTGGGACTAAGCTTTCCTTTTCGCCCAAATCGCATCACGCCCTTCATCGGAGAGACCCTCAGAAAAACATGATCGCCAACTGCGAACTCTAGCCTGCGACGGCGCCTGTCCGCATACGATTTCTGCCTGCTCTGAGCCGCTCTTATCCGGTCTTGAATCAACTGTATCTTCGCGGTCGTCTCCTCCACAAGCTGCGGCCCCAAAATACTGCTCTCGTTGAGCTCTGTCCAACAAACGGGCGATCTGCATCCCTCCCATACAATGCCTCGAAAGGTGCCATCTGAATAGTATCCTGGAAGCTGTTGTTGTAGGAGAACTCCACTAAAGGTAATGATGATCCCAGCTACCGCCGAAGTCTAAAACGCACGCTCTGAGCATATCCTCGAGAGTTTGAATGGTCCGATCCGACTGTCCGTCGGTCTGCGGATGAAACGCTGTGCTGAAGATCAAACGAGTGCCCAAAGCCTACTGAAGTCTCTGCCAAAGTCGGCTGGTGAACTGGGTGCCTCGATCTGACACGATACAAGTCGGTACGCCATGCAACCGCACGATCTCGTCTATGTAAAGCTGGGCATACTGAGCGAAGCTGAAAGTGGTCTTCACTGGCAGGAAGTGAGCCGCTTTCGTCAATCGATCTACGATCACCCAGATGGAGTCGTACCCTCGACTGGTCCTGGGTAGACCCACAACGAAATCCATCGAAATCTGCTCCCATTTCCACTCCGGAATGGGTAACGGCTGTAGCTCTCCTGCGGGCCTCTGGTGCTCGGCCTTGACTTGCTGACAAGTCAGGCATCTCGATACAAACTCCGCAATGTCCCTCTTCATCCCGTCCCACCAGTAGGTCTATCTCATATCATGGTACATCTTGGTGGAACCGGGGTGGACACTATACACTGATCGGTGTGCCTCCTCAAGAATTTCGCGCCGCAATCCATCAGCATCTGGTACGCACAGGCTAGATCCATATCGTAAAATCCCCTGATCATCAATCACGAACTCGAAAAATCTGCCATGTCCCATCTGTGCCATGATCTCTGAGCAACGGTCGTCTCTGCGCTGTGCCTCATATATACGGTCAAGCAACTGTGGGCGTGCACGAACATGTGCGAGCTGTCCCCCTATCTGAGTGAACTCGAACTCAACTCGGCTGTCGCATAAAATCTGCCAATCTGCTGACGACTGCCTCTGCACTGCGCGCAAATAGGATAGACTACCCCCGGGCCTCCTGCTCAAAGCATCTGCCACTACATTCGCCTTGCCTGGGTGATATAAGATCTCGCGGTCGTAGTCTTTCACCAACTCCATCCAACGACGCTGTCTGAGGTTCAGGTCTTGCTGCTGAAATATGTATTTGAAGCTCTTGTAGTCTGTGAATATTTGGCATGACTCGCCATATAGGTAATGTCGCCAAATCTTAAGTGCAAAGACCACTGCAGCCATCTCCAAATCATGAGTGGGGTAGTTCTGTTCATGTTTCTTCAACTGCCGCGAAGCATACGCGATCACCCTGTCATGCTGCATCAATACGCATCCTAACCCCACTCGCGAAGCATCACAGTAGACCACAAATCCGCCTGATCCCGAAGGCAAAGATAATACCGGCGCCGTAGTCAAACAAGTCCGTAGCTGCTGAAAACTGCGCTCGCACTCCTCTGTCCAAACGAAAGGAACTCCCTTCCGGGTCCAACCGGTCAAAGGTGCAGCTATACGAGAGAAGTCCTGAACAAAACGCCTGTAGTAGCCCGCCAGGCCTAGAAAACTACGGATCTCAGTAACCGATGTAGGTCGGGGCCACTGCTGAACAGCCTCAATCTTCTTCGGGTCCACACATATGCCGTCTCTCGTAATCACGTGACCCAAGAATCCGACGCTGTCCAGCCAGAATGCACACTTGGAGAACTATGCGAACAGCTGGTGCTCCCTCAGAGTCTGTAACGTAATCCGCAAGTGCTGGTCGTGCTCCTCTCTGCTCCGGGAGTACACCAAGATATCGTCGATAAACACGATGATGAACAAGTCAAGATATGGCCTGAAAGTACGGTTCATCAAATCCATGAATGCTGCTGGGGCGTTGGTGAGTCCGAACGACATCACCAAAAACTCATAGTGGCCATAGCGCGTGCGGAAAGCTGTCCTCGGTATATCCTCCTGTCGAACTCGCAGCTGATGGTATCCTGATCGCAAGTCGATCCTCGAAAAATACCCCGCACCCCGAAGCTGGTCGAACAAATCATCAATGCATGGCAACGGATATCTGTTCCGCACGGTAACCTTGTTCAGCTAGCGGTAGTCGATACACAAACGCAAACTGCCGTCCTTCTTCTTGACAAACAGGACCGGAGCACCCCACGGAGAAACACTAGGTCGAATAGGCCCTTTATCTAACAAATCCTGCAAATGATCCTTCAGCTCTCTAAGCTCTGCCGAAGCCATCCGATAAGGCGGTATAGAAATAGGCCCCGAGCTGGGAATCAAGTCAATGCAGAACTCAACGTCGCGTTCAGGTGGTAGCCTAGGCAGCTCATCAGGTAAAACATCAGGGAACTCACAAACAACCGGGACCCGGTCCAACGGAACCTCTGCAGCTCGAGTATCACAAATAAACGCTAAGAATCCCTGACATCCCTTCCGCAAGAGCTGACCAGCACGAAGAGACGAAATCAAGCTGGGAAGAGTGACGCTGCGGTCTCCCTGAATAACCAGGATTGGCTCTCCCGAAAAGCTAAATCTGACAGCTTTCTCACGGCAGTCCACAGAAGCATAACAAGTGGCTAGCCAATCCATGCCCAGAAGCACATCAAAGTCCAATATATCAAGGAGAATCAAATCAACCGACGAGTCCCTCTCCCCGATATGAACAGAATACAATCGAAACACAAAACGAGCGACAAACGACTCGCCTACCGGGGTAATAACAATAAGCGGCTGATCTAACGACGACGACTCACGGCCCAACATTGGTGCAAAGTGTGCAGAGACGTACGAATGTGTGGAACCTGGGTCGAACAATACTCGTGTGTCGAAAGAACAAACTGGCAAGGTACCTGTCACAACGGCATTGGATGCCTGCGCATCCTGCGGTGTTAAAGCAAATACTCGGGCCTGTCCTCTACCGATAGCGGGCTGACCTTGACCTCGGCCTCTGCCTCCTCGTCCTCTCTGAATAGGACCGCCGCATCCACGGCCTCTGGGTGCACCTAACTGGCGTGGAGCATTGCCTGTGGTAGGAAGTAGGGCTCTCTGAGGAGGGGGTGGTGATGGTGGTAGGGTCACATGCGGAACGATCGCCGCTCCCTGTCGTCTCGCCGAACAGTCTCTGACAAGATGGTGCGGACTCCCGCACCCAAAACACCCGGGCGACGGCTGCTGTCCCTGGGGATATGAACCATATAACTGACCCCGTCCAAATCCTCTGCCAGGCCCATCTCTCGGAAAGAATTTGGCGCGCTGCCTCTGAGACGGCACCTCGGTGCGAATCCTCTTCGGCCCAGAAACTGCCGAAGTCTGTGATATGCGTGCCTCCATCCGTAATGCCATATCCATAGCAGCCGAATAAGTGTCGTAGTGCTGGGTGCTAATGGCAAGATATAGCTGGGCATCAAGTCCCTGTACGAACCTCTTCACCCTCTTCACTTCGGTATCTACCAGGTACGGGGCATATCGGGACAACTGTGTAAACTGAACGTCATACTCAGATACCGTCATCCCAGGTGTCTTGACCAACGCCTCGAAGCTACGAGCTCTGGCGTCACGAACGCTCTCTGGGAGGAAACGAGCTAGAAAGACCGCTGTAAACTCGGCCTAAGTCATAGGCGGTAGAACTGCAGCTCGACCTCTCAAGACTGACTCCCACCATATCTGCGCGAGACCCTCTAGACGGAAACTCGCAAGCTCCACCCATCGATCATCCGAACATCTCAGCGAACGGCAGATCCTGGCTATACTGTCAAGGAACGTCTGTGGGTCCTCCGTTGCCTTGGTGCCGGTGAATACTGGAGGTCTCAGCCTCATGAAATCCTGTAGTGAAACCGGGATGGTCACTGCGGTAGTAGTAGGAGCAGGTATCATTGTAGTCTGGGATGTAATAGGTGCGTCATCCGGCCTCGGTATACGACTGGCTGCAACTAGGGATCCAACTATCTGACGTAGCTCCTGCATACTCCCCATCATCTGTCGTAACTCCTCCATACCAGTCTCAAGCCTATCCATACGGCCTGGGGAAGGTGGATCGGTCTGTCCCTGCGGCGTAGGCATACCACCCTGCTCAGTCCTGGTCTCGGACGAGCCAGCTCGAATCTTGTCTCGGGCGGCAGCCCTCTGTGCTCTCGCAGCCTTCGGCGGCATAGTGGCTGGTACAGGAAAAAGGATAATAAGAACAGTGCAATAGAATCATAGGATACACGGAATTGAAGAAGGAATTTCAAGCAAGTATATCCTAAAGTCACTCAGGCGGAGTACCGTATCGCAAGTATGCCGCGGACATACACATGCTACGTTACCCTACTTAAGTCACTTACTCCATCTACCAAGGGTCAACCTACACTCAAAAAGGTAAAACCTATCGCTTTGATACCAACTTTGTCACGACCCGCAGGGTACGGAACGTGACTGGCACTTAAGTTACGAAACGTCTCAAGACGCCCGTAAAATAAGTAAGCCAAAGCCCAGAAACCAAAACCAAATAAGCAAAAGAATGAAGGAAAACCAATCAATTGAAAGCGAGTTTATCAAATGAGTCATATCAAGCCTTTTTAAAAACAATATCAATTTTTCCGAAAAATTCGGCAGAGTCTCCTTTGTAAATACTGGCCCCCAAAATGGGTACAGCAAGAATATATATGAATACAACAAATAAGGCATCCCCAAGCGGGAGCAAGCTCTTTGCCACAAGGCGGTCACAAATCCCACGTAATATAAATCAGCAATATGCAAAATAAGCATAAAAAGGCATAAGTAAAAAGCAACATGTCGGCTCAAGTGAGCTCGACCCCAAAATACAGCATGAAAAGTCCACAAATCTCACAGTCTCGTCACTAGGTCAATATACAACAATACTGGTAGATACAGTATATGGAGTACTCTAGATACAAAGAATATAGAAGGTGGTACAAAATAATAATACAACCCACCTACGAGCAAAAGCCTCGAGTCCAGGCAAAGAGGCAAAAGAAGCAAGTGCGCCCGCCGCTACTGTACTGACGGAGCGGACCTGTAAAAGACTGTGGCACAACGGGGGTGAGTTGCCAACTCGTGAGTAATAAATAACATCTATAGAGGCTATCGCAAGTATGCACACAAGTATCCTAGCATCTATAATACAGGTATGGCAGGATATAATAGCAGGTATGTATGCAATATGAATATACTAGCAGGTATGTATGCAATATGAATATACTCATGATCTGCATGTGTAAATAAAAGAAATCATCTTTTTCCTTTAGGCATCTCTTTTGAAATATCAGCACAATACCAATAGAATCAACCAGAATCCGTGTCCAGCAACGATACCTCAAATCTCATATATCCATATCGTAGTATCTCTGGCCTCAGCCGTCCGGCTGACCCATCTCAAATATCAATATCTCATCATCTCGCGGCCACGGTCGGTATCCTCTGGATATCCGCCGTGCCAAACAGTCATCGGTAGGTAATCCGTCCCCTGCCAGGCTCATCGTCAGCAACACAAGCTTCTTGCCCCGAGGTACCTTACCGGGCCCACCATGTACCCGAGACGGTTCATCCAACTCCTCGAAACGGGTCTCGAAAACCACAGCAAACTCATGGTGGACGACACTTACATCACTAGAAAACCGCAATTTACATATTTTAAAAAAAAAGTAATAAGTTTTGAAATTTTTGCGGCTTTCCCCCGAAATCCAGAAATATCATAAAATCTCAAGAAATCCTCATAAGTGTATATGTCAATGATAATGAATGCATATGGTATCAATAATCAAGTTGCGATGTATGCCTAATAGACTAGGCATGAACAAATAATATGATGAGGTACATGCACATGAATAGCAATCCTACGATTTCATTTTAATGAATTAAAGGCAATAGCACAGGTTTAAGCATCAATTATAGTAAAAGGTTTCAAATTGTAGGTTATCTAGTGTGGTGGCATGGCAATTACCAGGGCGTGTGTGTAAGCATGAATAGTGCTCGTGCTGCATATAAAAACCCTGGCAATGGTGCAGGTGTCCTATAGAATGGGTTTGCATATGTATGTCAAATAAAGCATGGATGAAATTACTAATATTACTAGAAATCTTTAACTACTTAAACTATCGGGCGACCTGCGCCATCCAACGATAGTCCCTCGTAGATGTTAAATCTACTCACCGGAATCTCTAGTTAGCCACGTCCAATCACCGCTTTCCCCTTTCGTGCCGCGTCTGACGTCTCCGCGACCGAACCTGGAATTTACATCAATACAAACATAAGGTTACATATCAAGAATGACGCAAATCCCAAACGAAAATACCAACGTTCACAAGCTAGGTACAACGTGCACAAGGTGCGCGGAACACACGCGAAAATCACAAAAACTAACTAAAATCGTCGATTTGGTCGTCCGGCAAAGCTAAAACCCGATCACTCAAAAATCCGCACTCACACATCCTAAATGTCATAGGATATGCTAAAAATATCATTAAGATATCGCAAATAATTCAACACAATATTTTTATAAAAACCTAGTAAGCACTAAAAATTACAAATTCGTGCAAACATCGCGTATTTGCGATAAAGTGCTCACATCATCGCACAATCCTACAATCCACACAACTAGCTAGCCACAACACTCAATTTAACCCATTTACCATGCTTCAAAACACATTTTCCATAAACAAACCCTTTCTAGAATTTCATAACTAGCAATCTTAATCCAAACTATACATTAAAAACCCTAAATTAACACTAGTTTATAACCCAATTAGCAAGTTAACCTCTTAGATTAGGTTAGCAAAACAACTAGATAGCAAAATAGAATTAATTAGCTTAGTAATGGTTTCTAAAACCCTAGTTTAATTTCAATGCATGAACTAGAAAAAAACTAGATTAGAAATTAACACTAATTTAACATTTTAAAGTTCAAATTTAGCACAACTAACAATTAACCATAGATTAGAAATTATACCTCCCAAGCCTAAACCCTTGGTTGTTCTAACCACTCAAGACACCGCTTTTCTCCAAGATTTGAACAAATTTAGGTTTGAGAGGAGGTGGAAAAAGGGTTTGCTTTGAATTTGTAAAAGAAATTTTGGATTTTGATGGATTTTTGTGATAAAAATGAAGCAAAAAGGGAATGAGAATTGGGGAATTTTCTTGGGCTGTTGCTGTAGGAATTCTCAGCTGTTGAGGAGTGGGGAGAGGTGTGGGGGGAGTTGGGGAAAGGTGTAGAGAAAATTTCAAAGTCAAAAGACCAAGTCAAACAACAAAACCCATACCCAATTTAATATATTAAAACCCTTATCATATCATTTTGTTCAAATGAGATGGTGAAACATTTTATGGGCTTGCTGCTGAGGTGGGGCCGGCCAAGAGGGTGTGAGAATGAGTGTGAGAGAGTGCACAAAAAATTTTATGCAAAAAGACCCCCGACAAGTCCAAAATTGCAAGTTTTAGCTCAAAATAAATAAATTTTTGTTTTCCATCATAAAAACCCATTAAAACTTAAAATAAAATACTAAAAATTTATATTACAACTAGATTTTAATTAATATGATTTTAAAGATTAAAATTAGCCCATTTAAATTTGTATTTATCGCTAATTTAATGTATTTTTTTTACCGGCTTAAAATAATATTAAAAAATTGAAAAAATAGGGAAAAATTTTAAACGATCAGAATTTCATAAGTAACTCATTAGCTACTAAAAACTAGCAATTACCTATCCAAATTAGGTATAATTAGGACTAAACTGCAAAATAACAAAAAAGACGATTTACGGAAAAAAACCAAATTTTCACTGATTTTCGGGAAAACACCAAAACGACTTTTCAAGGCGCTACACTAGGCCCACCATGCGATATTCTTAGACTAATAGACCGGACCGTACGGAGACTATCACATTCAGGATCAGTAAGAGTTCAGATGGGTTTCACCTCGTCCGTCTTCTTATCGGCATCTACCTTGGGGCCGTTACGCACAGCTAGTGCCGCTTGCGGTCTGTGGTTAAACCCACTGCCTGTGTAGTGTCGAGTCTTTAGGGTCCCACACAGAGAGCAATTCGCCTTTAGGCAAAAGAGTAGAGGTCGCATGGTTTTGTGACAGGTCGCATGGTTTTGCGACGGGGTTCGGTCACATCCGTGCACTTGTGCACGTTTAGTGTCCGGGCAGTTATTACTAGCGGGCTTTGGTTTAAGCCAGATCCTAGTATACGTTTTGGGATTGATTTTATCTCCTTTGCATTCGTGTTTCTCGGAACGCGGATGCGGGTGTGTATGTACGGTTGACAGAGACAGAGGCAGAGGATTCTCATTAGGGTTGTTGACTATTGACGTTTGTTAAACCCTAATGAGAATAAGAAATATGATTAATGATAATTAAGTATTATTGTACCATGGTTGGGTTGAAAGATTGACTTTGTTGACTTTTTGACTTTGTTGACCGGTTGACTATGTTGGACTTATTGACCACCATCGTTACAATGGCTATCATTTCATGCAAAGACTTTTTCTTGCTTATTTGTTCACACATTGAATTTAATGCATAAAATGATATTGCCTTTTGATATGACGATAACCATCACATAATACTCAATTATCATTATGTGTTATGATGCTTTTGGATTATGAGATCTTGGATGGCAAAAGACTTGCTCATTCTTTCATTTGCTTTCTCTCTCTTGCTCAAGCTCTCTCCCTCTTCCTCTTGCTCTCTCTCTAGCTACAGGCAACTCCCTCTCATGAGTTGAGAACCATTGCCTTAGAGATAAAAGAAAACCCATATCACTTCTCTACTCATCCTAGTTCATAAGGTTTAGCAAACCAAGTGTTCTAGTTTCTTCTAGTTAGAAGTAGAAGCCAAAAGGTAGAATCTTTTGGGTGGATCCATCTTCGGCGTGAGGAGACGACGAGGTGAGGCCGATCCGACCACCGCAAGGAGTTGAAGACGAAGGAGTTCAAGTTAAGGTATAACCCCCTAACCGAGTAGGTAAAACTCCTAGTTAGGTTGTTAGGTAGTTGTTTTATAAAGGTCCGTATTTTGAGTCCATGTTACCACCCAAGAAAAATCGTTTTTCATCATTTCCGCAACCCCAAAGAACCGGGGAAGGGTAGCATGGACTTACAGTGGTATCAGAGCCTAGTTAAACACTATCTAACATGTTAGCAAAGTAAGTAGAAGTTCGATCAGAGAAAAAGTCACGAAACACGCCCGAAAAGTATAGTTTCTGCCGAATTTTTTTCCTGTTCCAAAAATAATAAATCTTACCTTAAAATTCGGCTCAGGGTTTTTAGAAGAAACTGTAGAAAAATGGTACAGTGAACCGATCAACACGCCGCGGAACCGCGGCGGAGCATGCTCCCCCCGCGGATCCGCGGCCGAGTTGACTTGGCCGTAGGCTATTTTTCATGCAGTTTGTTCAGTTGGGTGTTTTGGGATTTTTACAGTATGTTTTTCCAGCCCAGATTTTCCAGAAAGCAAAATTTGTTTTTGGGGCTTAAAAATCCGTATTTTGATCGAACTTCTAAAGACTTAAGCTAACGGGTTTATATCTGTGATGTGATATATGTATTGAACGTCTGCTAATCGCTATACATCGATTAGTGGGGGTTATACATATCTGTGATCTATAATGTTGATGGTATGTGTATATAAATTCATTGGATTGTCGCGGGTGAATAGCCGGGGGGTTGTGAGTTGGGAGTTTTCTTTTCTTTCAATTCATGTAATTTGTAATTGATATAATATTATTTATATGGCTGCACAACCGGGATGAGGTTGTAGCCGTCATTGTAGAATTTCTTTTACTGTTTTTGCTCCTAGGATAGATCCATGGAGGGGGTGCATAAACTACCGTGTACCTCGAAGTGCCGAGTGGCCTACTCGCGGTGTTGAGGGAGGTTGCTCCACTTCGGGTATTTGGCGGGTAGTTTGCCGCACCCGTAGGGGTCTTGGATGGGGTATTGGCTATTCACCGCGACCGTGTAATCTGCTTTTCGTTACAGGCTCGTACGAATTGCGGATTCCTAGTATATCCAATGTGTTCATCTGTGATCTTGAATGGCTATCATTGCAATATATCTATATATGATATCTATTTAGGCATTGCTTATGTGTTGCATCCGCGCTAGTCCAGCCCCCGCTCTGTCGTTAGTTAAATAACCTAACGGGTAATGACGGGGCCCCGTGGCGAATGCGGATGGCATAAGAGTACGTCATATTTTGGTTGTTTTCTGCAATGGTAGGATTAAATGATGGGACGCATTAAAATTAATGCAAGAAAATAAACCAAAGTAAAGTCGTTGGAACAATTTCAAAAACCCACTCGGTTTCTTTTCAAAAACAACTTTTAAACGCGGAGCTTAAGCCACTCCTTTTAAAAGCTATCAAGGTTCCTTGATTATATCAAATTCACTACGTTCACGGTTTCGCCAAAACCATTCGTAGCCCTCCGTCGTTTCGTATGAATATTCAATAGTATTCAAGCTATATTTGTTGACCTTCGTCAAGGCATTGTGATTGGTAGCTGTTGGGTGTTCATATGTAGCATAGATAGATGCGTTGGTTTGGGAAAGTCGTATTACCTTGTTGACCTTCATCAAGGGTATATACGGGTGGGTTCAAATTAACCTGGACAACGATGGGTAGAACTTGAAATGTGACTTATGATTTGTTGACCTTCGTCAGGGTCATAAGAGCATGGAGCAACAATCCACATCGGGAGTTTCAAAAGAAACTGAAACTTGCTAGCGCTGCATAACATTTGGAGTGTGATGATTCTGGTAGGATTCCTTCAGTTTTGTCACGCGATGATATTTGGATCCCGATCTTACTGTGAGTATATGCTACTCCTCGGGAAATTTCTCACTTAACGATCAATGCTATAAACCAAGTAGGTGTCTAGAAAGGTGTTAGCGGGGCTACGCAGCCAGGGAAAAGAGGTTCTTAAATTAAGGAACTTCGCGAAAGCGTTGGAAAACCTCCCTCGAAGTACCGACACTAGCCTGGCTGAACGGTTAAGCAAGTATTGTACGGTGAGATTGATCCCGACTAATTCTTCCTTTTTGGTTTGAGGAGGGATTCGAGAAACAGTGGGAGCCATCCTGTTTAGATAAATTAAAAAACCAATCTAAACTTGCAAGAGCATCATGCTGAGTGTTTTCTTCTCTCTCTCTTAATTGCAGCGACCCAGTGACCACACGTTGGTTACATCTAGATAATAAAATGACTGAACCTGACTGTTATGATTGGCAAAGGTCTGTCCAGATGTCCATTGTCCATGACAAGCTGGGACACCTCTTAACTAATCAAACCCCTGCTGTCTCAGGACCAGTTTCCCCTGTCACGGATATTGATATCCGTAAAACATTGGAAAAAGACTGTGCGAAAGCCAAGTGCCTCGTGTTAGCCTCAGTTGATGGTGCAAACCAGAGGCAGCACGAGAAGATGGACTTAGTTTCTATCTTCCTCCATAACAAAGATTTATATGGAGAGCAATCTCGTATCGCAAGATATGAGACCTCGAACGAATTGCTTCAAGCGAGGTTGGCTGTCGGGTAATCTGTAGGGGGCAACGTCCTTACAGAGACCAGCTATTTTAAGCTCACGGACCTGAAGACCACGTTAGAGAACGGGTCAAATACTGACTTGATTCTACAGTCCCTGCCCTCTGCTTATACCCTGAAGGAAACCAGGGAAGAAGAAGGAAAAGGAAGGGCAAAAGTTTCGGGACTGGAGGTAGTAAAAGAGGGACGTTCCTATTGTAACGGGAATGGACATTGGCAGAAAGATTGCAAGGCTAGCAAAGCCAGTAGCCAGAATTCGAAGCATGTTGTGGCTTCAGCTTCGGGTGTGTTTGTAATAGAGAACTGTATGTCAGTTAACCCGACTTCCTGGGTATTGGATACCGGATCAGGATCTCACATCTGTAATTCATTACAGGCTCTGAGAAACCGTAGGGTTATCAGGAAAGGTGATATGACTCTTAGGGTTGCTAACGGAATGAGCATGGATGCTGAATCCGTAGGGGAATATCATCTTGGACTGACAACTGGACAAATATTGATTTTGCGTAACTGTTTGTATGTACCAGTTGCGACTTGTAATATCATATCTGTATCCTTACTTTCTGAGGAAGGATATGAATTTACTTTTGTAAGCGATGTAGTACACATCCACCTAAATCAAGTTCTGATTGGGTCAGGTACATTAAATAACGGGATATACGTATTGAATCAAGCTCAGATTTTCAGTGTCCAGAACACATTTAAAAGAAAGTCTCCGGAATTAAATCAGGCTTTCTTATTGTATTGTAGACTGTGTCACATTAATGAGACACAGTTAACAAAGTTACATAAAGAGGGATACTTGAATCCGTTCAAGTATCAGTCTTATGCCACTTCTGAATCTTGTCTCATGGGAAAGATGACAAAGACTCTGTTCACTGGACACGGAGAAAGAGCAAGCAAACTCTTGGGACTCATACACAGCGACGTGTGTGGTCCAATGTCTACACATGCGCGAAGTGGTTATTCATACTTCATTACTTTCACAGATGATTTCTCTAGGTATGGACAAGTCTTCTTAATGAAGCACAAATCCGAGGCCTTTGAGAAATTTTGGGAATACAAGAATGAAGTTGAAAAACAAACAGGCAAAAGTATAAAGACACTGAGATCTGATTGAGGTGGTGAATACTTGAGTGCCGAGTTTCTGGACTACTTAAAAGAGAATGGAATTCTCTCTCAGCGTACTCTTCCATACACACCACAACATAACGGTGTATCTGAAAGGCGGAATCGAACCCTATTGGATATGGTTCGTTCCATGATGAGTAAGCCTGAGTTACCGCAATCTTTCTGGGGTTATGCACTAGAAAGAGCTGCATATCTCTTGAATAAGGCTCCAACCAAGACTGTGCCTACCACCCCATATAAGATATGGAGTGGGAAGAAACCCTGTCTTAAATATCTTAAGACATGGGGATGTCCAGCTTTTGTAAAGAAGCAGCATGCGGACAAGCTTGAGGCACGCTCAGTACTGTGTATGTTTGTGGGATACCCAAAGAACTCCAGGGGGTATTTTTTCTATTTCGCAGAGGAACAAAAAGTTTTTGTTTCTCAGCATGCCCACTTCTTGGAAACTGAATTTTTGGAAAATCAGATAAGTGGGAGCGCAATAGAACTGGAAGTAATTCCAGAACCACAAGCTATTACTGAAAGCTTGGAAGAACCAAAAGTTTCAGGAGAAACGGACATTCCTGCGCCGCTCCGCAGGAGTAGTAGGCAGTCCCATCCGCCCGAGAGATACTACGGTTTTCTCATAGATGGGGATAGAGAGGATTTTGTCATTGATTATGATGAGCCTACTAGCTTCCAGCAAGCCATTCAGAGCGGTGACTCAGTAAAATGGCTGGATGCCATGCGGGCCGAGATGGAGTCCATGTACACCAACAAAGTTTGGCCTTTGGACTTTGCTCCAGAAGGGTTAAAACCCGTAGGCTGCAAATGGATCTTCAGAAAGAAGATTGGTGTAGATGGGCAGGTTGAAACCTATAAAGCTAGGCTTGTTGCAAAGGGTTTTCATCAAAGACCTGGTTTGGACTATGACGAGACCTTTTCTCCGGTAGCTATGCTCAAATCCATTCGGAACCTTCTTGCCATTGCTGCTTTCCACGATTATGAGATCTGGCAGATGGACGTAAAGACGGCTTTCCTAAATGAAAATTTGGAAGAGTGCGTCTATATGGATCAGCCAGAGGGATTCATTCAGAGTGGGAGCAGCGGTAAAGTGTGCAAGTTGCTCAAGTCCATCTATGGACTGAAGCAGGCATCGCAGAGTTGGAACATCTGCTTTGATGATACTGTCAAAGAATTCGACTTTGTCAAAAATCCAGATGAACCATGCATTTACAATAAGATTGTAGGGAGAAATATGGTAATCCTCGTCTTGTACGTCGATGACATTCTCCTAATAGGAAATGATATTCCTATGCTACAGTCAGTCAAAGGATTCTTGTCACAGAGGTTCTCCATGAAGGACCTGGGTGATGCCAACTACATTCTGGGGATCCAGATCTATCGTGATAGATCTAAAAGGATGTTGGGACTTTCACAGTCCAGGTACATCGACACCATTCTGAAACGATTCAGTATGGAAGATTCCAAGCGCGGTAATCTACCGGCTTGTCACGGAATCACCCTCTCCAAAGAGATGTCTCCCAAGACTGATTTGAAAAGGGCTCGCATGTCATCAATACCCTACGCATCTGCGGTAGGCTCTATTATGTATGCGATGTTGTGTACCAGACTAGATGTAGCATACGCATTGAGCTTTGTAATCCGGTATCAGTCGGACCCAGGGGAGAAACAATGGATAGCGTTAAAGAACATTCTCAAGTACCTGAGAAGGACTAAGGAGATGTTCTTGGTGTATGGAGGAAAAGACCTCTAGATCGAGGCCTTTGCTGACTCCAGCTTCCAGAGTGACAAGGATGACTCCAAGTCCGTGTCGGGTTATGTCTTTACCCTCAATGGAGGGGCGGTTTGCTGGAAGAGCTCCAAGCAGGAAACCGTTGCTGACTCAACTTTGGAAGCGAAGTACATAGCTGCTTGCGATGCCGCAAAGAAAGCTGTCTGGATGAAGAAGTTCCTCACGGAGCTTCAGGTGGTTCCTACCAGTATTGATCTAATACCGCTGTATTGTGACAACAACGGCGCTATAGCTTTAGCAAAGGAACCCAGGTCCCATCAGAAGTCCAGGCACATTTTGAGGCGGTATCACCTGATTAGGGAGATCGTAGATCGCCGGGAGATCGAGGTGAAAAGAGTAAATTCAGAAGATAAAACTGCAGATCCACTCACGAAGGCCTTGCCCTAGACTCAGTTCGAGTGGCTGATCGAGATGATAGGTCTTCGATACGCCAGTACATGGCCTTAGTGCAAGTGGGAGATTGTTAGTGTATATGCCCTAGAGGCCATTACTGTATCATTCTAGTTTGTATATTACTTAATGGAAGCTTGGGATATTCACCGGTGTATAGACAATCTTGCTCAAAATGGTAGTATGCTACTTGGTTTGTTTCTACTTCAATGTGTGTACATGTGTTTCATTTAGCATATCATCTATACACATTAGTGGAGCCCTTAGGATCTTTGCTTGATTACCAGCGTTGTGATGGCAGTCACACTCGTGGGGGCTGGGTAATCTACAAGCACATCCTTATGCAGGTCCCTAGTCGTAGGAGTATCGAGACAGGGCATCGATACTCCGGAGTAGACTAGCGTATGCGCTTCTCATCCAAGCAGGGGAAACGGTCTGTCCTACAGCCGTCAGTACGTCGTACTTGAGATAGTATGCGGGTGCTCGTTAGGTTACGAGTACACTAGATAGGACTCATCGGGAACTGATTGGTTGGTACTATACCTATCGTCTGTTGTCAGTTCCTAGGTGACATGAGTACAGCTTAGTCCGCTGACTTGACACTGTCACTTTGCCTCGAGTGTGTTCCTACTGTACTTTGATTACTACCCTACCATGGCTCAAAGGAGTCGTGCAAACAGGTAGTAGTTGGGTGCAGTCCCGAAGCACTTGGAGGCAGTGGCGGTTAGACAGGATTCGTCTCTCCCGGTATTGGGAGTTGATATCACGCTGTGTCAAGGAGAGCCATTACACACAGTCGTCCCTGGCCAGGGCAAGCGATATACACTGGTAGGTTCCAGTGCTATCTTAGGGTGTTCTGGGCTACACTCTGACACGACTTGTACCGCTATTAGGGGACTGGCGTTTACCGCCCCCTAGGCCCGCCAAGCGATATTCTCAGACGAACAGACCGGACTGTACGGAGACTGTCACATTGAGGCTCAGTAGGAGTTCAGATGGGTTTCACCTCGTCCGTCTTCTTATCGGCATCTACTTGGGGGCCGTTACGTACAGCTAGTGCCGCTTGCGGTATGTGGTTAAACCCACTGCCAGTATAGTGTCGAGTCTTTAGAGTCCCACACAGAGAGCTATTCGCCTTTAGGCAAAAAAGTAGAGGTCGCATGGTTTTGCGACAGGTCACATGGTTTTTCGACAGGGTTCGGTCACATCCGTGCACTTGTGCACGTTTAGTGTCCGGGCAGTTATTACTAGCGGGCTTTGGTTTAAGCCAGATCCTAGTATACGTTTTGGGATTGATTTTATCTCGTTTGCATTCGTGTTCCTCGAAACGCGGAAGCGGGTGTGTATGCACGGTTGACAGAGACAGAGGCAGAGGATTCTCATTAGGGTTGTTGACTATTGACGTTTGCTAAACCCTAATGAGAATAAGAAATATGATTAATGATAATTAAGTATTATTGTGCCATGGTTGGGTTGAAAGGTTGACTTTGTTGACTTGTTGACTTTGTGGACCAGTTGACTAGGTTGGACTTGTTGACCACCATCATTACAATGGCTATCATTTCATGCAAAGACTTTTGCTTGCTTATTTGTTCACACATTGCATTTAATGCATGAAATGATATTGCCTTTTGATATGATGATAACCATCACATAATACTCAATTATCATTATGTGTTATAATGCTTTTGGATTATGAGAGCTTGGATGGCAAAAGACTTGCTCATTCTTTCATTTGCTTTCTCTCTCTTGCTCAAGCCCTCTCTCTCTTCCTCTTGCTCTATCTCTAGTTCAAGGCAACTCCCTCTCATGAGTTGAGAACCATTGCCTTAGAGATAAAAAAAAACCCATATCACTTCTCTACTCATCCTAGTTCATAAGGTTTAGCAAACCAAGTGTTCTAGTTTCTTCTAGTTATAAGTAGAAGCCAAAAGGTAGAATCTTTCGGGTGGATCCATCTTCGGCGCGAGGAGACGACGAGGTGAGGCCGATCCGACCACCGCAAGGAGTTGAAGACGAAGGAGTTCAAGTTAAGGTATAACCCCCTAACCGAGTAGGTAAAACTCCTAGTTAGGTTGTTAGGTAGTTGTTTAACAAAGATCCGTATTTTGAGTCCATGTTACCACCCAAGAAAAATCGTTTTTCATCATTTCCGCAACCCCAAAGAACCGGGGAAGGGTAGCATGGACTTACACACGGGATTCTGATGCGATCAAAAGTCCGTCGCAATCACTTTGTGTATTCGGATACTCGCCGGGTAACATTACTAGATACCCATGCCCCATAACGCCGACCAAGTGACTGTAGGAGAACTACGTTGCCAAAAAGCATCCGTCCGGGTGCTCGCGGCCGCGGTGTTCCGCCTAAGTGCACTTCGTCGTCGGTATTGGGGGGTGCGGCCGTCTACTAAAGTTTCCGACGAGCATTCGATCGGGATGTCGGGAATCTTGTTGAATTGCCCAACTGATTATTGGAAAGTGTTTTCAATATCGAGACTAAAATGTGGGGTTTATAATTGTTAGGCATGAGATGTCTAAGGAATTCATATTGTTAGGCATGAAATCCGCAATATGAGATATTACGGGTTTATGATGTCTAAAGTTGTTGCGGATTTCAACTGTTGTAGTTTTCATTTTCTTTCTGCGACCGTAAGTGTAATATGTAGGGTATCGCCGGTTTCGTTGCTATACGTCAACGACAATTGGGATACGCATATTTACTTACGTTGATGACATGTGATGTTACGTATTGCTGGATATGTTATATTGGATCGTCGTGTTTGAATAGCCGGGGAGTTTTATGTGAGATGCTTGTTTTTCATTTTCATTCATGTAAAAACTTGTATGTAATATTCTTTTATTTGGGGCACTTCCGGGTTGAGGAAGATGTCACCGTTGATGTATATTATTTACTTTTCCGCTTTAGGATAGACCCAAGGAGGAGAGCACAAGTAACCGGGTTCTAGGGTCCAGTAGGAGACCATCTCGAGGAGTCGAGTCCAGGTCTCCTAACTATAGAATTGGTAGGGTTTCTTGCCGCTCTCGTAGGGGTCTAGGGATGTGGGATTGCCTATTCATCACGACCGTGGAATCCGTGTTTTATACAGGCTCAAAATAAAACACGGACGTCCTAGTATATCCAATATTTCATATGTTGTTTTCTGCCGCGTTATTTGTGATGTGATCATGTGATATGTTCAGATAGATACTTTATATAGTATATATGATATATTATATAGACGTTGCTTATATTTTACACCCACGCTAGCCCCGCCCCGCCCTGCCGTTAGTTACCTAACCTAGCGGTGCTTGACGGGACATCGAGGCGAATGCGGATGGCATAAGCGTACGTTGTGTTAATCTATGATATTTAGGTGACTTAAATGATGGGACATTTATTAATGAGATTAATGAAAGAAAATAAACCTAAAAGATGTTGTGGAATCGAATTTCAAAAATTAGGTAGCTCTAGTTGTTGCTTTGCATAGCGGTATTTCTTATAGAATATCCAGCACCTTATTCGATAAGGAAAGAGCCGAGATACCTTCAACAGGAGTGACCTCTTTAGCAATAACTGGCAGATGCTACAACCCTCGGTTTGCCTTTTGATTGCTTTTCTTGTTCTTGATTTGCACAGTGGTATTATGAATATCCTGCACCTCATTCAACTAGGAAAGAGCGGAGATCCCTTCACCGGGAGTGACCTCTTTAGCGAAACTAGCAAAAGCCTAAAAAACACTCCATTTAAAACCATTTGATTCTGCAACGAGATCAAGTTCAAAGAGTTAAAGGTTTTCTTAAAAACAATCCGCAACCCTCCGTCATTTTAGGAAGTAGAGTACTTAGTATTCGTGCTGTATTTGTTGACCATAGTCAAGGCACAATGTACGGTAGCTAAGTGATGTCTTCTTACACAGCATATGATGCGATTAGTTAGGACAATCATGTGACTTTGTTGACCTTAGTTAAGGGTCATGTGGGTGGGTCTAATTAATCACGAAATGACTGGTTGAGCTTGACTAGTACTTATGATTTATTGACCATAGTTAAGGTCATAAGCACTAGGGGTAAAAACCATTATCGGGAGTTTCAAGTGTTGAAATTTGCAATGAGATTGCATAACTTCTATGAGATAGTTGGATCCTGATACCCACTGCGAGTAATTGTTACTCCTGGGAGAGTTTTGCACTTTACAATTAGCCGATCAAGTAGGTGTCTAGAAAGGTGTCAACGGGGTTACGCTCCTGGGAAAACGAGGTTTATTTTAATTAGGTCCATGCGAAAGCACGGGGAACCTCCCTCAAAGTACCGGCACTGGCCTGGCTGAAAGATTGGCGAACTTGTATAGTGTAATTAATCCCGGGTAGTCATTCCTTTTAAGGTTTGAAGAGAGATTTGATAAAGACAGTAGGAGCCATCCTGATTAGATAAAATATATATAACCAATCTAATCTTGCAAGAGCGCATGCAGAGTGTTTTCTTCTCTCTCGCTCCAGGTAGCGACCATGTCACACCTTAATCAAGATAATAATATGGATGTATTGACCAAACCCGCCTGTTATACTGAGCTGGGGAACGTTGGTCCCGCTCCAACTTATAATTGTTATAAGATCGAGCAGGAATTAGGGGAATACCAGAATTCCCATGCCGCCCAAACGAAGAAAGTGCATGCTGATTCATCTTCTTCATAGAAATGTTTCTCAGTATCCTCTACGTCCTGGGTATTTGATACCGAATCAGGATCGCGGATATGTAATCTGTTACATGGGCTACAGATAGATAGAGAACTGAGAATGGGTGATAAGTTTCAAGAGTTGAAAATGGTGCAATTGTTGCAGCCAAAGTGTTGGTAGTTATCACCTGTATTACCAAATACATTGATTCTGAACGAATGTTATTAATTACTGAACCTGATATACAACATCATATCAGTCTCTTTATTTAGTAAAGAAAAGATATAATTTTGTATTGTTGGATAATGTTTTGAACATTTCCTATATCAAAAGTTGATCGGTTCAGGCGCGTTATCTAAAAGCATATACATTATAAATCAAACCACAGTTCTTAACGTACAGAACACAAACAAGAGGAAGAATTCAGAAATGAATGAATCCTTCTTGAGGCATTATAGACTAGGTTATATCAATGCGACCCGACTAGCTAAGTTACATTAAGATGCATATTTAAATCATTTTGAATTTACATCTTGTGAAACTTGCCGGTCATGTCGCAAAGATAAGATGACCATAACTCCGTTTACTTGAAACAGAGAAAGGGTTAGTGAACTCTTAGGACAGATACATGAGGATTTATGTGGTCCCCTGTCTACATATGCCAGAACTGGTTCTTTATACTTCCTTACATTCACTGATGATCTCTCAAGATTCGGATACATGTTCCTGTTGAAACACATATCTGAAACATTTGAGAAATTCAAAGAATATAAGTCAGAAGTAGAGAACCAATACAGGTATAAGTATTATGTCCTGTGATGAGATCAAGGAGGAGAATACTTAGGCATTGAGATCCTGGACTTTTCTAAACGAGAATAAGATTCTCTCTCAGCATTACTCCTCCGTATACACCATAGCACAATATTTTATCGGGATGGGGTAATCGCACCCTATATGATATGGTGCGCTCTATGATGAGTACTACTGAGTTACCTTTTTCCATTTTGGGAGTTATGCACTTAAGAAGATGCATACCTATTCAATTGGGTTCAATTCAAATTAGTGCCTACCACTTCATATGAGATATTGTATAGGAAGAGCCCATGTCTTATACAAGTTAAGATTTGGGGTTGTCCGGGCTATGTCAAAAGAAAAATCCGTACAAGCTCTAGGCAAGGTCGGTTCTGTAGAACTGGAAGGAGTTCCATCTATACAAACTACAGCTGATGATTTGATAGAACCAAAGGATTCAATAGTCTCCGACGAACCTCAGCCTCTCCGCCGATCTAGCAGGGTTCCTCATCCTTCTGAGAGATACTTCGGTTTCTCGATGACAGTGGGAGCGAGGATTGCATCATGAGATGATGACCCAACTAGTTTCGAGCAGGCCATCAAGAGTGGGGACTTTATAAGAATGGCTGGATGCATAGCGATCTGAGATGGAATCCATGTACACCAACAAAGTATGGACTTTGGTTGCTATATCTGAAGGGTACCCATCAGGAGCAAGTAAGTCTTGAGAAGATTACTTGGTGTAGATGGAAAAGTTGAGACTTTCAAAGCTACACTTGTTAAAGGTTCTCATCATCGACCAGGCATGGATAATGATGAAACCTTTTCCAGTGGCTGTGCTTAAGTCCATCCGGATCGTACTTGCCATTGCTACATACCATGACTACGATAACTGGTGGTTGGGTGTCATGACTACTTTTCCAAATATTGATTTAGAAGAGAGCGTCTATAAGATCACAGCCAGAGGGCTTCGTAGATAGTGGGTGCAGCGGAAACGTGTGCAAAATGCTTTATGGGATAAAGCAGGCATCGCGGAGTTGGAACGTCTGTTTTGATGTGGTAGTCAAAGAGTTTGACTTCATCAAAATAGTAGATGAACCTTGTATATAAAAAAAAGGTAGTAGAGAGTAAGGTGGTCATCCTCGAATTATATGTGGATGACATAGTCTTGATGGGAAAAGAGTTTCCTATGCTACGCACGGTCAATCTCCTTTTATCACAAGGATTCTCCATATAGGATCAAGATGATACCTCAAAAATCCTGGGTTTTGGATCTATGAGATAGATCTAAATGGATGTTAGGATTCTTACTAGGAATAGTGAGATGGTATCAATCGATCCTGGGGAGAATCACTGGATAGTTTCCAGGGTGGTAAGGTTGAATGAATATCAGTCACAGGCATTGATTTTACCCTCAGTAGAGGGACGGTATGTTGGAAGAGTTCCAAGCTAGATACAGCGGCAGACTAGATGATAAAGGCTGGTGACATCGCAATCAAATATGCTACCAAAGAGGTAGTCTGGGTGTATATTTGTTCATGAGATTAACTAGGTTCCTACTATTGTGTGACAATGGATGTGAGGCTTTGGCCCAGGAACCACGGTCCCATCAGTGACCCAGACATATTCCATTGCAGTATCACCTGATCATGGAGATAGCTGAGCTTCAGGGAGATCGAGGTTAGGAGAGGAGACTCAGAGGACAACACGGCGGATCCACTCACAAAGGCCTTTTTCCTAGAGAGAGACTTTTATGGGATGGTTGAGTATGGGATACTGCAACCACTGCTACAGATGGCCCTAATGCAAGTGGGAGATTGTTAGTTATATGTATACCCTAGAGGCCATTACTGTACATGAGATGTATATTGTAGTGGATGCTGGGACATATATAGGGAGGAATTTCTTGCTCGACATGATAGTCCGCTATCTGGTTGCTCTTTATCTTGACATGTACACTTATTATCTTTCTGTTACATGTTCATAAAGCCCTTAGGATGTGTACTCAACTTCCAGGATTTTGATGTATATCATACTAGTAGGGCCTGGGTAGTCCATGAGTACATCCTTCAATGTTCCTAGTCATGGGAATATCGAGACGGGGGATCGATATTCCAGAATAGATTAGCGTGTACCTTCTCGACCCATGTGATGGGCGATGGATGATCCCATATCCATTGGTGTTTGACATCAGAGATGGTATACGGGTGCTCAGCGGAGACTGAGTATACTGAACAGGCTCGTCGAGAACTCCCAGATGGTATTATACCTCACGTCAGATGGCAGTTCTCTGGTCACACTAGTACAGCTTAGTCTGTCGACCAAAGATCGTCATAGAGTCTTGTGTGTCTCCCACTGTGCTTTGATTTCCATCCTACCACGGCTCTACTGAGTCGTGCAAACAGGTGGTTTTTGGGTATAGTCCCGAGTCACATGGAGGCAATAAGCGATAGGAGGGGATTCGTCTCTCCCGGTATCGGGGGTTGAAGTTGCGCTATGCTCGACTAGCCATAACTGGAAATCCCTGGATAGGGTTGATGTGATTTACTGGTAAGTGTTATCAGTAGTTTCACGATCATTATGGACCTTACATCGGCATGACTTATCAAGCTACTGGGGTCTAACGTTTACCACCCTTAGGTGAGATATGCGACATATCAGCCGAACTGACCGGACTGTGCAGTAAGTGTTACTGATTGGATTCACAGGAGTGTGAGCAGGCTTGCTTGTTGATCTTCTGATCGCTCAACACTCGGGTGGCCGTTACTGTTGGATATATGTATTCCCTAGAGGCCATTATATGATAGTTTATGTACTGATGTGTATATATATATATATATATATATATTCAGAGGACAGTCTTGCTCGACATGATAGTATGCTATCTGATTGCTCTTTATCATATGTTCACTTGATCATACTTTTACTCATTTGATACATGTTGATAAAGCCCTTAGGATATTGGCTTGACTACTGGGATTATGATGTGGATCATACTAGTGGGACGCCTGTAGTTTGTAAGCATATCCTTGAAATGTTCCTAGTCGTAGGTATATCGAGACAGGGCATCGATATTCCAGAGTATACTAGCGTATACCATTCTTGTTCCATATGATGGGCGATGGATGATCCCATATCCATCTGGTGTGGTGACACCAAAGATTGTATACGGGTGCTCAGTGAGACTGGGTACACTGAACGGAATCACCGAGAACTCCTATGTGGTATTATATCATACGTCGGATAGTAGTTCTCAGGTGACACTGGTACAGGTTCGTCTGTAGACCCGAGATCATCATAGAGTCTTATGTGTCCTCCCACTGTACTTTGATCTCCACCAAACTACGGCTATACTGAGTCATACAAACAGGTGGATTTTGGGTACAGTCCCGAGGCACATAGAGGCGATGAGCGATAGGAGGGGTTTCGTCTCTCCCGGTATTGGGGGTTGATGTTGCGCTATGCACGATTGGCTATAATAGTAAGTCCCTGGCCAGGGCTGCTGAGATATTTCTGATAAGTGTTATCAGAAGTTTCTCGATCTGTTGTAGACCATATACCGGCATGACTTATTGAGTTATTGGGGTCGACGTTACCATTCCTAGACTCGATATGCAGCATATCTGATGAAGAGACCTGACTGTACGGTAAGTGTTGCCAGTTGGATTGACGGGAGTTTTGACAGGTTCGCTTGTTCTTCTTCTGATCGCTCAATACCCGGATGGCCGTTACGTTTAGCTGACAGCTTGCGGCTTGTAGGTGTTTGATGTGATCATCACCTACTGCCGGCGTATTGACGAGTCTTAGAGTCCCACACAGGAGTTTCCTAGCTCAGGCGAAACGATGTTGTGTACATATGAGATATGTGCGGGAGCTCGATTAAATACGTGTATATGATGCCCTGTTTTAATCGGGTGTTTTGTATTAGTCGGGTCGTATGAGATATGACCAGTTTATTAAATCAAGTGTTGATTTAATATTGACTTTTTTCTCATTTAAATAAACCTTTTCTTTATAATGGATGCATGGATGTATATGTACATGTTGATGTGCATACACACATACATGCATGCATTTGTATCATGGTTGATGATACAACAAAGATGGCAATATAAGAATTACATGGAAAGTAAATATATTTATATATTAGAATGAGAAAAAGAAAATTGATTTTAAATCATGGTTGGGTATTCTTTACTTGACCTAGATTAAACATTGGTTTCATTTTCATTTGTTATTTTTCTCTCATTCTAAAATATCTAGATATTTATTGACCATGGTTTGAGATGAGATATTTATTCTTGATATTTATCTTTCTCTAATTATCTTTTCTCATAATCTTTTATCCAAAAGAAAAATGAGCTCAAGGTTCCCATCTTCTTCTTCCTCTCTCTAGCTCTCTCTTGAGTTTCCAAAGTGAGTGAGGGTAAAAGAAAGAAAGGGTTTTTATATGAGAACAAAACCATATCATCACACTACACTTGTTTAGCCTATTGGTGTAGTTTGTTTGCTTCATCATCATTGTGATCTAGTGGAGCAAGGTGCTTTGAGCAAATGTACTCTGGGTGGATCATCGTCGACGTGGAGGAAGTTCAAGCTAGCTTGTTCAAACCCTAGAAGATCCAAGGAGTTGCTAGGAGGTCTACAAAGGTTGTATCTCTCCCCACTTAGTATTAGACACTTGCTAGTATACGATATTACTCTAAATATTCTAGTTCGATTCCTAGGTTTGTTTGTTTAACACCTCATAAATTTTTAATATGGCATGTGTGATGCTTGCAAAACCCTAGGTGAGGTGCTAAAGAATCCCTACCGTGGTATCAGAGCCATGCTAGAATTTTAGACGATGTTAGATATTACGAACACGAAACAAACAAAAAAAATACAGATTTCTGGAAACCTCAGATCTGCTCTCTGTCAATTTTTAAACGGCCCAGAAATTTTTTTTAAACAACTGTAGAAGTTAGCATATAACACCACTAGAGAACACAAGAAAAATGGGGACCATCCATCGGATTTGAACCGATCACTTACCCCCAAAAATCGGGGAGGCCGGCCCCTTGAAGTCCCCTGTGCCTCGTTTTCCTTGTGTGCATTGGTGTGTTGATTTTGGGTTTCTAGGGATTGTTTGCTAAGCTTAATTTTTCATGTGATGATTATTGTGCTTATGGGCTATTTCGTAGTGTTTCTTAGTCGTAAATTTAACATTGTATTGGTAATTTTGACAATGTTTAACAGTTCGAACAGATTTTCAAACCCCACATTATCACCCCTTCTGAAATTTTCAAGTGTTGTAATTTTCCAAGTTGGTTATATTCAATAAGTAGTGCGGTATTCCTTTGGACCCTCTAGAAGAACATACTAACCTTAACTCGATTCTATGCCCACGGAACCGCGATCCAACCTTAGGGTTTGCCGTAGTTCCGTGGTGTCATAGGTGATGCATTGGTTAACTCCTTCTACGGCTGGACCATAGACGCTGCGGCACGTCTTTTTAGTACTTTCAACTTCGCTCAAGTGTTGATCTCTCGGGGTAACTTGTGGGTGTTTATTGATTTGATCGAAACGTTTAACATCGTCATGATATATCTCAATGTGATTGTTTTTCACTTTTTTTTCTGTGACCGTAAGCGTAGTATGTGGTGTATCGCCAGTTTCATTGCTATATATCAACGACAATTGGGATACGCATACTTGCTTACGTTGATGACATGTGATGTTATGTGTTGCTGAGATATGTTGTACAGGATGGTCGTGATTGAATGACTGGAGGTTTTATGTGAGATGAGAGTTTTTATTGTCATTCATGTAAAATTCAATTATATATAATATTCTTTTATTTGGGGAACTTCCGGGTTGAGGATGATGTCACCATTGTTGTATATTATTTATTTTTCCGCATTAGGATAGACCCAAGGAGGGGAGCACAAGTGACCGGATTCTAGGGTTCAGTGGGAGGCCATCTCGAGGAGTCGAGACCGGGTCTCCTAAACTCTAGAATTGGTAGGGTCACTTGCCGCTCTCGTAGGGGTCTTGGGGTGTGGGCTTGGCCATTCATCGCGACCGTGGAATCCGTATTTTCTATTGATGGCTAAATACTAAATACGGACCTCCTAGATATCCTATATTTTTATATGTGCTTCTGCTGTATTTGTTCTGTGATGAGATCACTTTACATGTTGAGACGAATGGTATCATATATATGATATATAATAAACGTTGCTTATGTTTTACATCCGCGCTAGTCCCGCCCTACTATGCCGTTAGTTAATTAACCTAACGGTGCATAACGGGACACCGTGACGAATGCGAATGGCATAAGCGTACGTTATATTTTCGTTTCTTTTTGTGATGGCTTTAGGACTTAAATGATGGGACTACATTAATGAGATTAATGTAAAGAAAAATGAATCTAAAAAGATGTTGTAGAATCGAATTTAAAACCCACTCGGCTTTTTATGAAAAAGCAAGTTTTCAAAGTGCGGAGCTTAAGCCAATCCTTTTAAACCCATTGGATTCTACAACGATATCAAGTTCAAAGCATTAAAAGTTTTCTTAAAAACTATCCACAACCCTCCGTCATTTTAGGAAGTAGAGTACTTAGTATTCATGCTGCGTATTTTGACTTTAGTTAAGGCGCAGTGTACGGTAGCTAAGTGATGTCTTCCTAAAACCGCATATGATGAGGATTAGTTAGGACATTCATATGATTATGTTGACTTTAGTTAAGAGTCATGTGGGTGGGTCTAGTTAATCATGAAATGACGGGAAGAACTTGACTAGTACTTATGATATGTTGACCATAATTAAGGTCATGAGTGCTAGGGGTAAAAACAATATCGGGAGTTTCAAGAGTTGAAATTTGCAATGAGATTGCATACCTTCTATAAGATAGTAGGATCCCGATCCCACTGTGAGCAAGAGTTGCTCACGGGAGAGTTTTGCACTTTACAATTAGCTAACCCATTAGGTGTCTAGAAAGGTGTCAACGGGGCTACGCCTCTGGGAAAATGAGGTTTATTCTAATTAGGTCCGTGCGACAGCACGGGGAATCTCCCTCAAAGTACCGGCACTGGCCTGGCTGAACGGTTATCGAAGTTATAGAATGTAATTAATCCCAGCTAGTTTTCTTTTTAAAAGGTTTTAAAGAAAATTTGATAAAAACAGTGGGAGACATCGATTAGACAAGATAATAACTAACCTGATCTTTGCAAGAGCTTTCGCTGAGTGTATTCTTTTCTCTCTCTTAATGGCTGTCACGACCTGAAGATCTGACTCGTGACCGGCACTTATCCACGTAACGTCTACAGGCGTAACGCGACTAAGTAAGCCGAAACCCAGAAATCAAAACCATTAAAAGAAGCGAGTGTTTAAAACATTTATTAGAACATTTTGTAAAATGTTTAGGAAACCTTAAGTAATTTATTAAACCTCTTTAAACTTCAATTTATTTTCTTAAAAAATTTTGTCACGTCCCGAAAGTACGGAACATGACCGGCACTTAGGCTACGAAAGTCCCAAGGCGTACGTGCTCTAAGTAAGCTGAGCCCAGAAATCAAAACCAAGAAAAGTAGTAGAGTGTAGGAAAACCACTAAAAAGTCAACCAGCTAGCAACATAATATACAATGCCTAAAGGCGAGGATCACAACAGAAAAGAAACTCCAACAGCATGAAATCCACAGAAATATAACGTGCGACTCTAAGGTCGAAAGAATAAACATCACTGGTCTCTATCTCAAATAAGTACCGGTTTTGGTTGAAGGAACTTCTAGATACAACTGAAATATAATATACAATGTATAATGATGGGTACGATACAATAACCCACCTACTAGCAAGTCACCTGAAAGAAGCAGTGCCCGTAAAGCCGTAAAGAAACCTGTACGGCAGCACCTGCAAGAAACTGGGGCACAATGGGGGTGAGTTGCCAACTCGTGAGTAGAAAAAGATCTACGAACAGAAATCGCATGTATGACGCAATCCTAGGTCATACGATCATAATATATAATCCTCAAATATATAACCAACAGTCTATAACAATGGCTAGGGTAAATATCTAACCCAAGTGTAATCCCACATGCCCGTGTCAGTGCCTCAGGTAGCAATATGTATGGATGATGTATGAATGCATGAAACAGAATGCATGTACTGAAGAAAACTGCTTTCATAAATTTGTGAGATTTCTGTATTTTTTTAAAATGAGGTATCATAAATGAAATCAGCATAAACAGTGCCTAGCATCGGCACAAAACATAAATCCCAATATCTCGATATCTCTGTATCACAATCTCTGTACCTCAATATCTCAAATCTCAATGCCTCAATCATAAAATCCAGGGCGCCGTCAGTCCAGATCGGCCCCTACCATCCATCTCAAGACCATGACGGTATCCTCCGGATATCCGACGCGTCGAGTAAAATCGCCGGTTGGTAGTGCTCCCCTGCCAGGCTCAACGCTATCTCCTACGATCTTCTTGCCCCGGGGTACCGCACCGGGTCCACCATGTACCCGCAATCGGTCTAATCCGCCTCCTCGAATCGGGTTTCACATGTTGCTCTCAGCACCGAGAAAACACATGGTGGACGCACTAAAATATCATATCAAGGGTAACCGGGTTTTTAAAACATTTACATAATCTCTTTGAAATATCCACGGTTCCCAAATCCAGAAATATCATAGAAACAATATATCTCAATGCGTATAATCAGGAAGCATGATGTATGTGACATATAAATGAAATGCCAGTATAACAGCATATCATGCATCATGGAATAATAGTATGCACATACAGGAGTCATATCCTGATGCAATAACACTACTGTGTAGTGACATGGCAATTATCGATGAAGATGTGTGTGAGCCGGCAAGTAAGTGTATGTGGAACATACGCATCATCGGTAATGTTGTTGATGTCCTAACATCATGATATCAATAATGGAATATAAATCACAATAAGTATGCGATGCAGAGTAACAAAAATAATATGCGGAAGCTGAATGCTAAACATAGTGATAGCTAAACTGCATCTAATGTCATATAAGTCATACAGCTACACCAGCTAAAGGGCTGAGCTAATAGGTTAACTGCAGGTAAGGGAAACCGCCTAACTTCTGAGTCGATACATATATATACATATATAGTCGGTGATCCCGCCTCGATAATATCACATCCGATACCGTATCTCTATAGTCGGTTATCCCCAAGTCAAGAGGGCGGATCAAACACCAAAATTTATATTCCATAACCACATATGAAATAAGGATGTATGCAAGTATGTATGTGTGTATCTGTAAGTGTAGTGCACCCACTATTCTCGGGTTTCGCGACACTAAATCATCCAACACACTAATGTCCATCCTAAACATCACCATTAATCCCAAATAACATATAATAATTTGTTGGTGTGTATACGCATCCGTATACATCGCCACAAACTGTGGGGGTGCTATACGCCATCAACCAGACTTCTCCACGTAGATATAAATCTACTCACCTTGTCTTATGAGTGTCGGTGCCGATGTCGCCATTTGCATCTCCAACACTTCGACGCCACGTGGGGGTACCTACAAGGATATCACACTTTAAAACACATGAAAACTATGTCGGAAACCAAAACAGTGCACGCTACGCCCATAGGTAAAAACCTATGGCCTCGCGTGAAAACACAGTTAAAGCTCACGGGTCGTTGGCGTTCAAACGCCACCCGACAGAAACGAATCACCAAATACCAAAATCTATACGAAAACAAGTCGTAAATCATGCGCCAACTCAAGAAAATCAACCCAGATTCTACCCTGTTTGGAATCAGACAAAACTAGACATACCCAGGGTTAAGTTTACAGGTAAAAGAGCCGTGCACGCAAAACGAGGGGGTTTCACCCTGGTGTGGCCGCAAATTGCGGCCAGATGGAATTAAATGGCGGCCTGAAAATGGGGGTTGGAGATGGGGTTTTGGTTTTTGGTTCCTATCTGCCTGCACATCCTACTGCCAAGTCAATTTTATTTTACGGTACCTCGGGTTGTAGCAGTTTCCAGAAAGGTCACAAAATCGACAAAGTTGCTGATTTACACCGATTCTAAACTTTCAGGTAACTAACTGGAAATCTGGGGTATTCTGGGGTTAACTGGTCTCAAACACACCTAATAAGGTTGCCCTAATCATCAAAACCAACACTTGGTCATGTCTCACTCAATTTATCTAAACTAGCACTAATCTACTCAGTAACACTAAGTTTCAGCCAATTATCCATAACTTAACAAGATAGGAGTTGGTTTGCAAGATTATACCTCAAAAGGGGTCTTAGGATGTAGGAGAAGAGAGGATGAAGGAAGGAGGAAGGGTTGTTGCTGTTGTGCTCCTGGTGTTGCTGCTGATGTTGCTGTTCCAGCAGGTTTGGTGGCTGTTGTTGCCTCAGCTGCTGATGCTGAAGCTAACATGTTGTTTTCTTTTGTCGGTGCTGCTGCTATAGATTTGGTGTTGTGTTGCTGTTGCAGCAGCAGCTACTGCTGAGCTGAAGTGTTAGGGCTGAGCTGTTGGGGCTGATATTGTGTTGGTGTTGCTTGAATGATGTGATAATAATTGGGGCTGATATTGTGTTGGTATGTGGGCTGAAGTTAGGGCTGATATGAGTGTGTAGGTGTTGGGCTAAGGTGCTAGGGCTGGTGTGTGTTGTTGTGGTGGTTGAGTGTGAGAGTGAGAGATGTGAGGGCAAATGTGAGTGAGAGGGAGAGATGTGAGGGAAAAGCAAGAGATTTGAAATGAGATGGAACATAACACATCCAAGAGCCACCTCTCTCTCTCTCTCTCTTAATAGATGCTAGCATGACAACCTTCAAGGCTCTCTCTCTCTAGCCACAAGTCAACCCCATCCTAATCACCCTTAAACAAAGCTAAAGACCCTTAATTAACCCACTTAACATAACCAATTGGGTTAGACCACCATGGTTGTCCAAACATGGCTAACCCACCATGCTCATCTAACTTGGTCACCCTAGACTACCATGATTCCAAAACATGAAACAAGTGTGACAATTGTGGAAAATGATATGTGCACATTTTTGCACAAAAAGGCAAAAATCCAATTAGCGATTTTTTTTTATCGCGATTAACACTAAAGTCGCATATAATTCATAATAAAAACTGTAAAATGGCATATTTCTACAAAATAACCTATTTTAGAATTTCCATAATTTTCTCCAGAATTTTCCCCATTTATCGGTATCTAATTATACCGAAATATTAAAATATTCATTAAAAATTAATATTAAATTATGAAAATTCCAAAAAAATAATACTTTATTTTTATGAAATGTTACAATCTTCTCCCCTTAAGAAAATTCTATCCCCGAATTTAAATTTATACCTCCAAATTCTAAAATATTTCAATAAAATGTCCAAGTCAACGGGGCTCCGAAATCATCAATACATAAAAGGCATCGTAGCACAATACATGCGCATGAGTAACGAGCAGATAACTCGAAATCAAAACTCCGTCAAGCATCCTGCAATCATCGGAGTCAAGGCGAAGACACGAATGCCAAATCCAAAGCAAAACCGATATGCTATAAATCGGAACTATGCATGTAAATATCAAATCTATACATGTAAATATCTGAAGAAAATGTATGCCAAATTCTTTAAAGTCGATGTGCAATGCATATAACACTGCACAGTGGCGGACGTCTCTATATGAAAATAGCCATATACGTATATACCTTTTTTTTAATATGCACGATCCGCCGTTTTGAAAACAATTTAGAAGGGTTCCCTGTTTTAAATGTTTCGTGTCGTATCGGACACGTAAGTAAATAATGAGACTATAGCTCGCTTTTGGAAATCCCTTTGAAATCTATCAGGGCATGCAAAATATATCCAGGCACTGTCCTCTGACTAGTCCTGCTCAGTACGAAAACACATAGCAAATATCATAAAACGTACTGCTCCATAGAAATCAATCCCAAAAAGTGCATAGGAAAGCCCAGTGCGTCCGGTGCGCATGGAAATCAAAATCCATACATGTGCCAAGCAGGTGCACAAAAACAACATCAAGGTGCAATGGTCGTGCACACAACATCGGTCAAAGGCAACGTGCGTGCCTGACAGCAAAATTAGATGCATCTGACATGCACGAAAAATCCCGATTTAGTGCATCTGGTGTGCACCAAATCACATCTCATAATCTGCGCCCAACATGCGCTAAAAATCCAATTCCGGTGCATCCATCATGCACGAAATCATGAAATCCAATATCAAGCGCCGAAGACGTGCAAATCCAATCAGGTGCATAAAATGCACAAAACAAATATCGAGCATCACCCTCGAAATCGAAGTCCAGTGCATCCAAGTGCACAAAATACATGTCACCGCACTACAAGCATATGTAAACTATACAGAGTGCAAAAACCAAATCGTGTGCGGGCATACGCACAAAATCAACTCAACTGTATGAAACCCATGAAATCATAAATATGGGAAACCAAGGCACGAAAACAATATCAAGTGCAACAACTGTGCAAAAATCGTAAATACTCAGCAAGTGCCACCATGGTGCATGAAAACAAGTATCATGAAAACTCAATCATCAAGATCAGTCATGCGAATAGATCGCCCAAAACATCTAAATCAAGTATGGCGGAATAGTTCCGCTCAAGCACATCCTCCAAGAATCTCTGGCCAACTTTCGTGGTCACTCATAGCATATCTCGTCGACGATCCTGAACTTTGGCCTGCTTGTGTGCGTAACATGACCACTCCTGGGTCCAAGTCTTCTCTGTGGATTACCAATCTCACAATCCATCGGCTCATCGGCCCTGTCAGGTGTTCTACCGGGAACGATTCCGTTTTGGCACTTCTCTGGTCATCTCTCGGTCAATCATCGCGACCACACGAAAAGCTGCAAGTCACCGGCGTAGGCCTTCGGCTCTCTGAATGTACGTGACACATCTGATCCTGGGTGCAAGTATCATTGCAGCAGTGTCCTGGAAGGAATCCTGCTCAAGGTCTCTTCCAAGTCTCATCTCTGTCAATTGTCCGGGAGTCATCGTCCTTTACTAAATCTGCTTCTGGTTCCGGAGCGGCTGCATACTCATCGCGACTCCTTCTGGAAGGTATATCCAAGTACTACGCCTCGGCATGCGTATCGCATCTCTGATGTCGGCGGAGTGGAACGTCATCTCATCCAGACCTTGCACGAACCTCTTTACTACACTTTTCTCTAATGTCGACTGTTTCGGACTCGTCTCATAGTGGCTGCATGGACTGAGCTCCAATGGCTATCCTCGTATCTCGGGTCTCCCAAGAAATGCATCTCACCATCTAATATCCAAATTAAGTCGAGCCATCCGATCGATTTGTCAAAACCTTATAATCCCCCAAGAGCTCAACATCTTGGGTACAGTTTAATAGTATCGAGTAAGTACCACAGCATCGGTGGTCCAGCCGTAGAAGGGCAAACCCAAGCCTCACTAATGGCGCCGCAGAACTGCCGCAAACCCTAAGGTTCAAAGTCTTTCACACGGTCATTAAGTCGAGTTAGGGTTTCTTTCTTCTAGAGGGACCATAGAATTGCCTGCACGTCTTTCCGAATACTTTAAACTTAGAATAATAGGTTTCTGACATTCGATCGTCTCTGTCGACTCTCAACGTCTCCGCGTGAAGTCGTCTCAGCTGGAATCAATCTGTCTGATGACCTCGCATCGGGGTAGGCGAACGAACCACATGTCCTAGTCATCCATCCTCGGCGACTAGCGACCTTCTATCATCTCTTAGTACAATCTCGTACTGCAATAGCTCCAATCATCTGGGGCGAGATCTCGTCATTCGCAGCAAGAACTGGCTCACTCGTCTGCACGCTAAACCGTGCCTCAATCATCATGAATAAGTAATACTCCAACGGTCATCAATGTCTGGCTGGCCTCTGTCAGTGGCTCAATCCTCTGGTGTTGATCTGCACGTCCGAGTAATCTCATACAGCGACCCATCCAACGCTCGTGGCGCAAAAACACAATCAAAAGACACATCTCTAAAATTGCGTGTCGTCGGAATTATACTCTGGTCAGTCTTCTTTCGTGACGAGCTTGTGCTGACCGCAACTCTAGCCGTAGCTCTCCCTGCCCGTAATCGTGGCAGCAAAACCATAACCGGTACCGATGAGGCTAGATCAGGAAGGGATATAATACTGAACATGGAAATGTACAACCTAAGGCTTCTTAAGTGGAGTGGCATGTCGTAAATATGCCGCGGAACATACCCACGGTACGTCAATCTACTTTAATCACCTATTCCATCAACCAAGGGTCATCCTACGCTCCGAAGGTAAAACCTAACGCTCTGATACCAACTTTGTCACGTCCCGAAAGTACGGAACATGACCGGCACTTAGGCTACGAACGTCCCAAGGCGTACGTGCTCTAAGTAAGCCGGGCTCAGAAATCCAAACCAAGAAAAGTAGTAGAGTGTAGGAAAACCACTAAAAGGTCAACCAGCTAGCAACATAATATACAACGCCTAAAGGCGAGGATCACAACAGAAAGGAAACTCCAACAGCATGAAATCCACAGAAATATAACATGCGACTCTAAGGTCGAAAGAATAAACATCACTGGTCTCTATCTCAAATAAGTACATGTTTTGGTTGATGGAACTTCTAGATACAACTGAATATAATATATAATGTATAATGATGGGTATGATACAAATAACCCACCTACTAGCAAGTCACCTGAAAGAAGCAGTGCCCGCAAAGCCGTAACGAAACCTGTACGGCAGCACCTGCAAGAAACTTGGGCACAACGGGGGTGAGTTACCAACTCGTGAGTAGAAAAAGATCTACGAACAGAAATCGCATGTATGACGCAATCCTAGGTCATACGATCATAATATATAATCCTCAAATATATAACCAACAGTCTATAACAATGGCTAGAGTAAATAACTAACCCAAGTGTAATCCCACGTGCCCGTGTCAGTGCCTCAGGTAGCAATATGTATGGATGATGTATGAATGCATGAAACAGAATGCATGTACTGAAGAAAACTGCTTTCATAAATTTGTGAGATTTCTGTATTTTTTTAAAATGAGGTATCATAAATGAAATCAGCATAAACAGTGCCTAGCATCGGCACAAAACATAAATCCCAATATCTCGATATCTCTGTATCACAATCTCTGTACCACAATATCTCAAATCTCAATGCCTCAATCATAAAATCCAGGGCGCCGTCAGTCCAGATCGGCCCCTACCATCCATCTCAAGACCACGACGGTATCCTCCGGATATTCGACGCGTCGGGTAAAATCACCGGTCGGTAGTGCTCCCCTGCCAGGCTCAACACCATCTCCTGCGATCTTCTTGCCCCGGGGTACCGCACCGGGTCCACAATATACCCGCAATCGGTCTAATCCGCCTCCTCGAATTGGGTTTCACATGTTGCTCTCAGCACCGAGAAAACACATGGTGGACGCACTAAAATATCATATCAAGGTTAACCGGGTTTTTAAAACATTTACATAATCTCTTTGAAATATCCATGGTTCCCAAATCCAGAAATATCATAGAAACAACATATCTCAATGCGTATAATCAGGAAGCATGATGTATGTGACATATAAATGAAATGCCAGTATAACAGCATATCATGCATCATGGAATAATAGTATGCACATACAAGGGTCATATCCTGATGCAATAACACTACTGTGTAGTGACATGGCAATTATCGATGAAGATGTGTGTGAGCCGGCAAGTAAGTGTATGTGGAACATACGCATCATCGGTAATGTTGTTGATGTCCTAACATCATGATATCAATAATGGAATATAAATCACAATAAGTATGCGATGCAGAGTAACAAAAATAATATGCGGAAGCTGAATGCTAAACATAGTGATAGCTAAACTGCATCTAATGTCATAAGAGTCATACAGCTACAACAGCTAAAGGGCTGAGCTAATAGGCTAACTGCAGGTAAGGGAAATCGCCTAACTTCTGAGTCGATACATATATATAAATATATAGTCGGTGATCCCGCCTCGATAATATCACATCCGATACCGTATCTCTATAATCGGTTATCCCGAAGTCAAGAAGGCGGATCAAACATCAAAATATAACTCGTACGTAAATCCGTCATACGGCATCCCCAAATTTGGGTACGGGTTAATATCATAATCATTATATCATTCATCTGGTATTTTTTTTATCAAATATCATCATCTGAGTACTGACCTATGTCTAGTACAATGCTAACATCATCACTATAATCATGATCTGACTACTGATCGACAGTCTTGTATAAATCGATATCATCATCATATATCGTCAATATAATCATAATCCGACTTCCGATCGACAGCCTCTAGCAAAACGATATCATCATCATATATCAGCGTAAAGAGGTATACATCGCCCAAGCGGCCTATCATAAACATCTTATCATATCCTGTCATATCATATTTTGTAACATGATCTCAAGTCGATCATTATATATATCACTATTCATATGGCATCATCATCCAAAATCCGCTATAGCATCAAGACGTATCTCAATACGAATTTTACCATATCACCGATATCATAATCTCGGATCATATATCATCGACTCATCTCAATCCCATGTATCATCCTCAAATCCGTGTGTGAACACATAGTCCCATACCCATGTGACCATAAAACTATATAGAATCCCATAACCACATATGAAATAAGGATGTATGCAAGTATGTATGTGTGTATCTGTAAGTGTAGTGCACCCACTATTCTAGGGTTTCGCGACACTAAATCATCCAACACACTAATGTCCATGCTAAACATCGCCATTAATCCCAAATAACATATAATAATTTGTTGGTGTGTATACGCATCCGTATACATCACCACGAACTGCGGGGGTGCTATACGCCATCCACCCGACATCTTCCCGTAGATATAAATCTACTCACCTTGTCTTATGTGTGTCGGTGCCGATGTCTCCATTTGAATCTCCAACTCTTCGATGCCACGTGGGGTACCTAGAAGGATATCACACGCTAAAACACATGAAAACCATGTCGGAAACAAAAACGGTGCACGCTACGCCCATAGATAAAAACCTATGGCCTCGCGTGCAAACACAGTCAAAGCTCAGGGTTCGTCGGCGTTCAAACGCCACCCGACAGAAACGAATGACCAAATACCAAAATCCATACGAAAACAAGTCATAAATCATGCACCAACTCAAGAAAATCAACCCAGATTCTACCCTGTTTGGAATCAGACAAAACTAGACATATTCAGGGTCAAGTTTACAGGTAAAAGAGCCGTGCACGCAAAACGAAGGGGTTTCACCCAGGTCTGGCCGCAAATTGCAGCCAGAAGGAATTAAATGGCGTCCTGAAAATAGGGGTTGGAGCTAGGGTTTTGGTTGTTGGTTCTTATCTGCCTGGACATCCTACTGCCAAGTCAATTTTATTTTAGGGTACCTCGGGTTGTAGCAGTTTCCAGAAAGGTCACAAAATCGACAAAGTTGCTGATTTACGCCGATTCTAAACTTTCAGGTAACTGACTGGAAATCTGGGGTATTCTGGGGTTAGCTGGTCTGAAACATACCTAATAAGGTTACCCTAATAATTAAAACTAACACTTGGTCAAGTCTCACTTAATTTATCTAAACTAGCACTAATCTACTCAATAACACTACGTTTCAGCCAATAATCCATAATTTAACAAGATAGAAGTTTGGTTGCAAGATTATACCGTAATGGGGGTCCTAGGATGTAGGAGAAGAGGATGAAGGAAGGAGGAAGGGTTGTTGCTGGTGTGCTCCTGGTGTTGCTGCTGATGTTGCTGTTCCAGCAGTTTTTGTGGCTGATGTTGCCTCAGCTGCTGATGCTGAAGCTAACATGTTGTTTTCTTTTGTTGGTGCTGCTGCTATAGCTTTGGTGTTGTGTTGCTGTTCCTGTTAGTTATATGTGTGCCCTAGAGGCCATTACTGTACATTGGATGTATATTGTAGTGGATGCTAGGACATATATAGGTAGGACTTTCTTGCTCGACATGATAGTATGCTATCTGGTTGCTCTTTATCTTAACGTGTATACTTTCTGTCTCTCTGATTACATGTTGATAAAGCCTTTAGGATGTGTACCCGACTTCCAGGACTATGATGCAGATCATACTAGTGGGGCCTGGATAGTCCATGAGTACATCCTTGAAATGTTTCTAGTCGAGGGAATATCGAGACGGGGCATCGATATTCCAGAGTAGACTAGTGTATATCTTCTCGACCCATGCGATGGGCGATGGATGATCCCATTTCCATTGGTGTTTGACATCGAAGATGGTATGCGGGTGCTCAGTGGATAACGGAACATTGTGGCGAATGCGGATGGCATAAGCGTACGTGTTATTTTCGTTTCTTTTCTGTGATTGGCTTAAGGACTTAAATGATGGGATTACATTAATATGATTAATGTAAAGAAAATAAACCTAAATAGATGTTGTAGAATCAGATTTGAAAAACCACTCGGCTCTCTATGAAAAAGCTATATTTCAAAACTGCGGAGCACAAGCCACTCCTTTTGAAAACCATTTGATTCTACGACGATAACAAGTTCAAAGCGTTAAAGATTTTCTTAAAAATCAACCGCAACCCTCCGTCATTTTAGGAAGTAGAGTACTTAGTATTCGTGCTACGTTTGTTAACTTTAGTTAAGGCGTAGTGTACGGTAGCTAGGTGATGTCTTCCTACACTGCATATGATGCGGATTAATTAGGACATTCATGCGACTTTGTTGACCATAGTTAAGGGTCATATGGGTGGGTCTAATTGATCAAGAAATGACGGGTAGAACTTGATTGGTACTTATGATTTGTTGACCATAGTTAAGATCATAAGTACTAAGGGTAAAAATCACATCGGGAATTTCAAGTGTTGAGATTTGAAATGAGATTGCATACCTTCCATATGATGGTTGGATCCCGATCCCACTGTGGGCAATAGTTGCTCCTAAGAGAGTTTTGCAGTTTACAATTAGCTAACTCATTAGGTTTCTAGAAAGTTGTTAACGGGGCTACGCCTCTGGGAAAACGAGGTTTACTTTAATTAGGTCTGTGCGAAAGCACGGGGAACCTCCCTCAAGTACCGACACTGGCCTGGCTGAACGGTTAGCGAAGTTGTAAACTGTAATTAATCCTGGCTAGTTTTCTTTTTAAGGTTTGAAAGAAAAACTTGATTAAAGCAGTGGAAGACATCGATTAGACAAGATAATAACCAATCTGATCTATGCAAGAGCTTTCGCTGAGTGTATTCTTTTCTCTCTCTTAATGGCAGATACCAATGACTGGACTCAAGCTTCTACTAGATAAAAACAAATTGAATGGGACCGATTATAAAGACTGGCTGAGGAATTTGAAAATAGCCTTGACTTATGATAAAGTATCATATGTCCTCACGGCTTCAGCCCCGCCCACCCCAGGTCCAAAATCCTCAGTTGCGGACATTGAAGTCCGCAAGACATGGGACGCTGACTGTGCCACGGCCAAATGCCTAGCGGTTGCATCGATGGACAATACACATCAAAAGCAGCATGAGAATATGGATATTCATGACATATTCCTCCATACAAAGGAATTGTATGGAGAGCAATCCTGCGTATTACGATACGAAGCATCAAAGAAATTGTTTCAGATGCGAATGGCCCCTGGCACATCAGTAGGAGACCATGTTTTGAAGATGATAGCTCTTATAGAAGAGCTTGAGGACCTAGGATGGACAATGGACAATGAACAATATACGGATATTATTCTGCAGTCCTTCCCCTCCACCTTTGCTCAGTTCATAGTTAACTTCAACATGTACGGCATGGAGAAGGAACTACCTGAACTCCTTAATATGTTAAGGAGTGCAGAGAGCACTATTAAATCATTGAAAACTCCCGTTATGACTATTGGGCAATCTTCTTCTTCTCGCCTAAAGGCTAAAACCAAAGGAAAGAAAAAGAAGAAGCCCACCAATATTAAGGGTGGAGTTAAAAAGGTGAAGGGAAAAGAAAAGTCCAAAGCTGGAGACTCGGGGAAAGGCGAATGTTTTCATTGCCACAAGACAGGACATTGGAAGCGCAACTGCATGGAGTACTTAAATCTCAAGAAGAAGCATGGGGATGCTTCTGCTTCAGGTGCGTTTGTAACAGAAAACTGTTTTTCAATAAACTCTGCTTCCTGGGTATTGGATACCGGTTCAGGTTCTCACATTTGCAATTCTATGCAGGGGCTGAGAAATAGCAAAGTTTTGAAGACAGGTGACCATACTCTCCGCGTTGGAAATGGTTCCAATGTACATACAATCGCAGTGGGAGAGTATCACTTGGGGTTGCCATCTGGATGTATTTTGGTTTTGAATCCTTGTTATTTTGTACCTAGTACGCTTTGTAATATAATATCCGTTTATTTGTTAGACAATGAAGGATATAATTTTGTATTGCAGAACAATGTTATGAACATTCACCTGAATCAAATGTTGGTTGGGTATGGTACGCTTAATAACGGGATATATGTCCTAAATTAACACACAGTTTTCAGTATACAACACACTAATAAAAGGAAACTTTCAGAATTAAATGAAGCTTTTCTTTGGCACTGTAGACTTGGTCATATTAATGAAACAAGACTAAACAAGTTACACAAAGATGGATATTTAAATTCTTTTGAATATAAATCTTATGCGACTTGCCAGTCTTGTATCAAGGGTAAAATGACCAAAACTCCGTTTACCGGACACGGAGAAAGAGCTACTGAGCTCCTAGGCCTCATACATAGAGATGTATGCGGGCCAATGTCTATACAGGCTAGAGGCGGTTTTTCATACTTCATTACATTCACTGACGATTTCTCAAGATTCGGTCCTGTATTTTTATTAAAGCACAAATCCGAAGCTTTCGAGAAATTCATTGAATATAAACAAGTAGAAAAACAAACCGGTTTGAGTATCAAGATGTTTCGATCAGATCGAGGTGGTGAGTATCTCAGTACAGAATTTGCAAACTTCCTAAAAGAGGATGGGATTCTCTCTCAGCTCACTCCCCCATACACACCACCGCACAACGGTGTGTCTGAACAACGGAATATGACCCTATTAGATATGGTCCGGTCTATGATGAGTGACGCTGAGTTATCCGTCTCATTTTGGGGGCATGCATTGGAGACTGCAGCGTTTCTATTGAACAGGGTTCCAACCAAAGCCGTATCTACCACGCCATATGAGATATGGCATAGGAAGAGACCATCTCTTAAGAAAATTAAGATTTGGGGTTGCCCGGCCTATGTTAAAAAGAAGAATCCGGACAAACTCGAGAAACGGTCAGTCATGTGTAATTTTGTGGGGTATCCAAAGAATTCTTATGGATATCTATTCTACCACAAAGAGGAACAAAAGGTATTTGTTTCTCAGTATGCCACATTCTTGGAAAAAGAGTTTTTCACAGATAAAGATGATGGCAAGGTTGTAGATCTAGAAGAGGTTCTAGAGACACAAACTACAAATGACGATTTGATTGAACCAGCTGTTGCAATAGAAACTGATGGACCTCGGCCACTCCGAAGGTCTGGTAGAACTTCTCGCCCACCAGAGAGGTACTACGGTTTCCTCATTGATGGTGACGGAGAAGACTGCATCATGGATGATGATGATCCTACCAGTTTTCAGCAAGCTATCACGAGTGGAGACTCTGTGAAGTGGCTGGATGCCATGAGATCCGAAATGGAGTCTATGTACACCAACAAAGTATGGACTTTGGACGTTGTACCCCCAGGGGTAAAACCTGTAGGGTGCAAATGGATCTTTAAAAGAAAGATTGGTGTAGATGGGCAGGTGGAGACCTATAAGGCAAGACTTGCGGCGAAGGGTTTTCGTCAAAGGCCAGGTTTGGACTATGACGAGACCTTTTCTCCCGTAGCCATGCTTAAATCCATTCGGATCCTACTTGCTATTGCTGCTCACTACGACTATGAAATCTGGCAGATGGAGGTTAAAACCGCATTTCTAAATGGAAATTTAGAAGAATGCGTTTATATGGACCAGCCAGAGGGCTTCATTGATAGTGGGAGCAGCGGGAAAGCATGTAAATTGCTTAAATCCATATATGGGTTAAAGCAGGCATCTCGGAGTTGGAACATCTGTTTCGATGATGTTATCAAAGAGTTTGATTTCATCAAAAATCCAGATGAACCTTGTGTTTATGAGAAGGCTTTAGGGAGAGCTGTCACATTCCTTGTATTGTACGTGGACGATATTCTTCTGATAGGAAATGATATTCCTATGCTACAGTCGGTCAAATCTTTCTTATCACTAAGGTTCTCCATGAAGGACCTGGGTGATGCCATATACATCCTGGGCATAAGGATCTATAGGGATAGATCCAAAAAGTTATTGGGATTGTCCCAAACCAGGTACATCAACACCATCCTAAAAAGGTTTAGTATGGAAGACTCCAAGCGGGGTGCCTTACCCGCTTGCCATGGGGTCACTCTCTCCAAGGATTCTTGTCCAAAGACCGATGAAGAGAGAGCTCGCATGAGCATTATACCCTATGCTTCGGCAGTAGGATCTATAATGTATGCGATGTTATGTACACGCCCAGATGTAGCTTATGCACTTAGTGTTGTAAGCAGTTATCAATCCAACCCAGGGGAGAATCACTGGACAGCTGTGAAGAACATTCTTAAGTACTTGCGAAGGACTAAAGAATTGTTCTTGTTGTATGGTAATGCAGATCTCCAAATGGAAGCCTTTACCGATTCGAGCTTCCAGAGCGATAAGGACGACAGCAAATCTATCTCACGGTTTGTATTTACCCTCAATGGAGAGGCGGTAAGTTGGAAGAGTTCCAAATAGGATACCGTTGCAGACTCTACGATGGAAGCTGAGTACATTGCTGCAAATGATGCAGCCAAGAAAGCCGTCTGGATGAATAAGTTCGTCTCGGAGCTAGGAGTAGTTCCAACCATTATTGATCCAATACCTTTGTATTGTAATAATAATGGGGCTATGGCGTTAGCCAAGGAGCCCAGATCCCATCAGCGGTCCAGACGCATCCTGAGGCGTTTTCATTTGATCCGGGAGATTGTAGATCGCCGCGAGATCGAGATTAAAGGAGTAGATACAAAGAATAACGCCGCAGATCCATTCACCAAGACCCTCCCTTAGCCGCAGCATGAGAGACTTTTTGAGATGTTGGGTATGAGATACGCCAATAACTGGCCTTAGTGCAAGTGGGAGATTGTTGGATATATGTATGCCCTAGAGGCCATTATATGATAGTGGATGTATTTGTACATGTATATATATTCAATGTACATTCTTGCTCGACATGATAGTATGCTATCTGGTTCTTCTTTATCTGACATGTTCATTTGATCATGCTTTTATTCATTCATACATGGTGATAAAGCCCTGAGGATATCGGCTTGACTACTGTGATTATGATGGAGATCGTACTAGTGGGACATCTGTAGTTTATAAGCATATCCTGAAATGTCCCTAGTCGTAGGTATATCGAGACGGGGCATTGATATACCAGAATAGACTAGCGTAAATGATACTAGACCCATACGATGGGCGATGAATGTTCCCACATTCATCGATGTTTGACATCAAGATCATATACGGGTGCTCAGTGGTGACTGGGTACACTGGACGGACTCACCGAGAACTCTTATATGGAATTATATCTATCGTCGGATAGCAGTTCTCAGGTGACACTGGTACAGGTTAGTCTGTAGACCCGAGATCGTCATAGAGTCTTGTGTGTTCTCCCACTGTACTTTGATTGCCACCCTACCACGGCTCTACTGAGTCGTGCAAACAGGTGGCCGTTGGATACAGTCCCAAGACACACGAAGGAGATGAGCGATAGGAGGGGTTTCATCTCTCCCGGTATTGGGAGTTGTTGCTGTGCTATGCCCGACTGGTTATATCAGTAAGTCCCTGGCCAGGGCTGCGGAGATTTACTGATAAGTGTTATCAGTAGTTTCTCGATCTATTATAGACCATTCACCGGCATGACTTATTGAGTTATTGGGGTCGACGTGACCATCCCTAGGCTCGATATGCAGCATATCTGACGAAGAGACCGGACTGTACGGTAGTGTTGCCGGTTGGCTCGACGGGAGTTGTAGCAGGTTCGCTTGTTTTCTTCTGATCGCTCGATACCCGGGTGGCCGTTACGTTTAGCTGACCGCTTGCGGCTTAGGGGTGCTTGATATGATCATCACACACTGCCGGCGTATTGACGAGTCTTAGAGTCCCACAAAGGAGTTACTTAGTCCAGGCGAAACGTTGTGGTGCGCGTATGCGATATGCGCATGGACCCGATTAAAATGCGCGTATAGGATACCGTATATTGATCGGGCGGCTTACTTTTGGTGGGGTCGTATGTGATATGGCCGGATTAATAAATCAAGTGTTTATTTATCATTTAACCACTAGTTTTCTCACTTGAAATCTTTTCTTGTATATGATGGATATATGCATGCATGCATGCTTTCTTTCTTTTTAGTTTCATGCACATATGGATGTGCATACATACATACATACATATATCATCCTTCATGGTTGATTACACATTGAAAATGGTGGCAATATAAGACTCACACCATGGTTTAAATATATGGATTATTATTTAATTTTTGTTAAAACAAAAGAAAAGAAGAAAAGGATAATTCTTGGTTAGTTTCTACACTCTTCCTTAACCTAACCATGCTTACCTACTTCTAACCATGGGTTAACCTTCTCTTTGTGTTTTAACTCAAATTAAATAATATCTTAAACATTTAACCATGATTTGAGATGAGAAGAAATAAATATATATACATATATTTTCATTTTCTTTTCAAGGGTTATTCTTCTTACTCTTGTTCAAAGAAAAGCCATCATCTTCTTCTTCCTTCCTCTTTTGCTCTCTAGACTTTTGTAGTGAGCAAAATACTTAACAAGATTAGATTTTGAAGTGAGAATAAGAACCACAACATCATTCTACACAAGTTTAGCCCACTTGTTTAGAGTGTTTGCTTCATTTCATTCTCTTGGAAAAGTGAAGTTGTTAGCTTGGACAAGGAGCTTCGGGTGGATCGTCGTGGACACTAGAAGACCTCAAGCGAACCCTCCTCCAACTCTCAAGAGGACAAAAAGTCTAGCGTAGGGAGCTACAGAGGTTGTACTCTCTAAACCCTAGTCTTTGTTGCCTTTAAAATTATGAAACCCTAATTTTCTAGGATAGATCCTTTGTATGCTTACTTAGCACCATAAAAATTTAATCTTTGTGACATGTGATGCTTCCAAACCTCTCACGCCTAAGTGACCTTAGGACTTATTGATTTAAATTCCTTCATGAGTATATACATTCTTGCGATTCCATTTCCGTATCCTTATCGAATCCTATTTCCTTTTCAGCCATTATGCCGCCAAAGACTACGAGGGCGCAGAGAGCGGCTGCGAGTGCCGAGATTCAAGTTGACTCGTCCGAGACAAGGACTGATTCGGGTAGTACACCGGTTGGACCCGAGCAGGCTCTTCCTCCTACGACAGATCAGATCGCCATGCTAGGGTCTGGTATGCAGGAGATGCGCCAGACGATGGGATCCAGTATGCAGGAGATGCGCCAGATGATGGGATCGTATGTTGAGACACTTCGAGTGCAGCGACCAAAGTAGCTCCACCCGTTACGCGGATCGCGATGGTACCCACAGTACAGGCAGTTGCCCCTGCAGCTACAGAGGTTATTACGGTATCGCTATCAGATTTTATGAGGCTGAAGCCTCCGGTCTTCACAGGCACCGATGTAGCTGAGGACCCACAGTCTTTTCTTGATAGGATGGCCCGGATATGCCGTTCCCTCAGATGCTCAGATGCGAAATAGGTAGAGTTCACGAGCTTTCGCCTGGAAGTTCTTGTGCAGAAATGGTGCGAATTGGTCGAGAAGGGCAGAGCAGCAGGTCTTCCTCCTATGACCTGGACAGAGTTCGTGACGGTGTTCCTTGCCCGCTTCCTTCCACAGAGTGTCAGAGATTCTAGAGCGCGCAGGTTCGAGTCCTTACGCCAGACTCCGGAGATGACAGTGGCAGAGTACGACGTGTTGTTCACCGAGTTATCGGTCTATGCCTCATATTTAGTGGCTACTGAGGAGATGCGATTCAAGAGGTTTGTTCGAGGCTTGCTTACCCCGTTATTCATTGGAATCAGCGCACAGCATTGCGAGACCTATGCAGCAGCTGTAGATACAGCCTTATTAGTCGAGGAGCGCCTTGCTGAGACTTTGGTAGTCCCAGAGCCGAAGAGAGTTCGTACTGGTATATCAGCACGGAGACAGACATTTATACGCCGCGACAGGTTTCGTTCTGGCATGAGGAGTAGCAGAGATTCGGGACGAGGCCAGATGTTTAGTTCGTATCTACGGGAGGGTCAGCAGACGTCGCAGGGGTGCTTTAGGCACGACAGTTTACTTCACCTCGTTAGAGATTGTCCTGAGATACACCGATAGGAGACAGCAGTACCGCATGTCACCTTACCACCGTCACCACCTCAGAGGGCGTTGCCTATTGTACCTACTGTTGCTCCGCGTCAGACTCACACACAGAGAGGTTGTGGCCGCGGAGGGTTCGTTCAGAGAGGACGGGGTGACAGAGGCAGAGGACAGTCAGTCGCAGGTGGTGGATAGGCATGGGTGTTTGCTTTGACGCATCAAGACGCGTAGGCGTCCCATGCAGTGGTCTTAGGTATACTTTCCGTATGTTCTGTTGATGCACACGTGTTGTTTGATCCCGGATCCACGCACTCGTATGTTTCCACACACTTCGTGCCGAGTTTGGGTAGAGAGTCCGGTTTGCTTGATCAGCCGCTTGTTGTGACCATTCCTGTGGGAGAGTCGTTTGTTGCTAGACACGTGTTCCGATCCTATACCGTCCGTATTGGCTGGAGAGAGTTGCCTGTCGACTTGATCCTTCTTGAGATGTTAGACTTCGATGTTCTTTTGGGCATGGATTGGTTAGCCACGTGCTATGCGTCTGTGTACTACCGCGAGAAGACAGTTAGATTTTGTTTTCCCGGCGAGTCGACTTTTGTTGTGCTGGGAGACCGAGGTGTCACCCCTCACAGTTTGAATTCTTCTTTTCGCGCTGGACAGCTTTTGAGGAAGGGATGTCAGGGATTTCTCGCCTATGTTTGCGATACTAAAGCTACAGAGGTTCCGTTGGATCAGGTTCCGGTTGTTAGCGAGTTCCCTGATGTGTTCCCTGACGAGCTTCCTGGGCTACCGCCTGAGCGTGATATTTCTTTCTGTATTGATTTGATTCCCGGCACGGGGCCTATTTCTATACCGCCTTAACGGATGGCCCCGACGGAACTTAGAGAATTGAAGGGTCAGTTGCAAGATTTGGTAGATAAGGGACTTATTCGAGCCAGTGTATCTCTTTGGGGTGCTCCAGTCCTGTTTGTCAAGAAGAAAGACAGCAGTTTGCGTTTTTGTATCGACTACCGCCAGCAGAACAGGGTTACAGTGCGGAACAGGTATCCTTTGCCATGCATCACCGATTTGTTCGACCAGCTTCAGGGGGCACGATACTTTTCGAGGATCGATTTGCAATCAGGCTACCATCAGCTGCGGGTTCGACGGGAGGACATTCCGAGGACAGCTTTCCGCAAGCGCTACGGCCATAATTAGTTTTTGGTGATGTCGTTCGGACTCACCAATGCGTCATCAGCATTCATGGACTTGATGAACCGTATTTTCCAGCCGTATCTTGATCTGTTCATCATAGTATTCATTGACGATATCTTGGTGTATTCTCAGAGCAGAGAGGAGCACGAGCAGCACCTGCGGATTACACTGCAGATCTTGAGGGAGCACCAGCTTTTCGCCAAATTCTCTAAGTGTGCATTCTGGCTGGACAGCGTAGACTTCATGGGTCACGTGATTACACGAGATGGTATATGTGTGGACCCGAAGAAGATCGAGGCTGTTCAGGGTTGGCCCAGTCCCACATCAGTTACGGAGGTTCGCAGCTTTCTAGGACTGGCCGGCTACCATAGGCGATTTGTGCAGGACTTCTCCCGTATTGCTACACCTTTGACCGGGTTAACCCGGAAGGGAGTTCCTTTCGATTGGACAGAGGAGTGCGAGCACAGTTTTTAGCAGCTACGGACTCGACTGACTACGGCACCGTTGTTATCGTTACCTTCGGGATCGGGCGGATTTGTGGTCTTTTGTGATGCTTCTCGGGTGGGGCTAGGGTGCGTATTGATCCAGCATGACAGGATGATCGCGTATGCTTCACGACAGTTGAAGAAACATGAACAGAACTACCCCACTCATGATTTGGAGATGGCTGCAGGGGTCTTTGCACTTAAGGTCTGGCGACATTACCTATACGGCGAGTCGTGCCAGATATTCACTGATCACAAGAGCTTAAAGTATATATTTCAGCAGCGGGACCTGAATCTTAGACAGCGCCGTTGGATGGAACTAGTAAAGGACTACGATTGTGAGATCTTATATTACCCGGGCAAAGTAAATGTAGTAGCGGATGCTCTAAGCAAGGGGCCCGGGGGTAGTCTATCTTGTTTGAGCACAGTGCAGAGGCAGTCGTCGGCAGATTGGCAGATTTTATGCGACAGCTGAGTGCAGTTCGAGTTTACGCCGATCGGGGGACAGATTGCGCACGTTCGTGCATGCCCACGGTTGCTTGACCGTATACTTAAGGCACAGTACAGTGATGACCGTTGTTCAGAGATCATGGCACAGATTGGACAGGGCAGATTTTCCGAGTTTGTGATTGATGATCAGGGGATACTGTGATTTGGGACTAGACTGTGCGTACCAGATGCTGAGGAACTGCGGCATGAGATTCTTGAGGAGGCACATCGATCGGTGTACAGTGTTCATCCGGGTTGCACTAAGATGTACCATGACATGAGAGATGTTTACTGGAAGGACGGAATGAAGAAAGATATCGCAGACTTCATGTCGAGATGCCTGACTTGTCAGAAAGTCAAGGCCGAGCACCAGCGACCCGCGGGAGAGCTACAGCCGTTACCCATTACGGAGTGGAAATAGGAGAAGATTTCTATAGACTTCATTGTGGGTCTACCCAGGACTAGTCGAGGGTATGATTCCATCTGGGTGATTGTGGATCATTTGATGAAAGCGGTACACTTCCGACCGGTGAAGACAACTTTCAAATTTGCTCAGTATGCCTAGATATACATCGACGAGATTGTATGACTGCATGGAGTTCCGACGTGAATCGTGTCCGACAGAGGCACTCAGTTTACTAGCCGACCATGGCAGAGGCTTCAGGAGGCATTGGGCACCCGCTTGAGTTTCGGCACAGCATTTCATCCGCAGACCGACGGACAGTCAGAGCGGACTATTCAGACTCTCGAGGACATGCTCCGAGCATGCGTCTTAGACTTCGGAGTTAGCCGGGATCATCATTTACCCTTAGTAGAGTTCTCCTACAACAACAGCTTCCAGGAGACCATTCAGATGGCACCATTCGAGGCTCTTTATGGGAGGAGATGCAGATCGCCCGTCTGTTGGACAGAGCTCAGCGAGAGCAGTATCTTAGGGCCGCAGATGTTGAGGAGACGACCGTGAAGATCCAGTTGATTCGCGATAGGATGAGAGAAGCCCAGAGTAGGCAGAGATCTTATGCGGACCATCGTCGGCCCACACTTGAGTTTTCTGTTGGTGATCATGTTTTCTTCAGGGTCTCCCTAATGAAAGGTGTGATGAGATTTGGGAAGAAGGGGAAGCTTAGTCCCAGATACGTGGGCCACTTCGAGATCCTCGAGCGTGTTGGTGCAGTTGCGTATCGATTAGCCCTTCCGCCCAGTTTTCCTTATGTGCACCCCGTATTTCATGTTTCGATACTCCACAAGTATCTTCATGATCCTTCGCATACGACTCAGCACCCGACGATCCAGCTGGAGTGTGGCCTTTCTTTTGCAGAGCAGCCGGTGGTCATCTTGGATCGACAAGTGAAGAAATTGAGATCGAAGGATATACCGTCCGTCAAGGTCCTTTGGCATGGCCCGAGCGGCGAGGAAGTCACTTGGGAGACCGAGAGTGAGATGAGGAAGAAATATTCCCATCTCTTTTAAGGTACGTGTAGCTAGTTTTTTTTAAATTCGGGGACCAAATTTCTTTAAGGGGGTAGATTGTAACGCTTTGAAATTCGGTAAGGTTAATTTCGCGTTAGTTAGTAATGATGCGTGTTTTTCAAAAAAAAACGTAAAACATAATTCTTTTGTAAACTAGTTCTAATTGTGATAAGAGGTGTTTTTATATATATTTGGGGTTTATTAATTATAATTTAGTTTGTGTTCACCTTGATTAGAGTTTTTCCTTAATTATCTTTTTTAAGCAAGATTAGTGGAACACTTGCACACTTATCTTTCTTTAAACCATTGGTTAGTGTAACCATTTTCTTTTCTTGCATGGTTCTATATCTCAAAATTAACCAAGTCAAACCCCTTTAATTTTAAAATTTAAATGAAGAGTGGGAGGTAAGGTGGTTAGGTGAGAGTGGCTTGACCTTTTGACCATTCTCTCTCTCTCTTTTCTCTCTCCCTCTCATTATTCTGAAACTCCAGCAGAGAGAGCAGCAACAACAACAACATTTCATCATCTTTCTCTTCTTCTTTCACTTCCCTTTTGATCCTTACTCAAACCCTACACAAAAACCCTTATTCTTTCTCACAAAAACCTTGGAAAATGGCTTCTTTGTGGACTTTGGAGGCAAGTCAGTGCATGTGTGGGCAAGGGCTGGGAAATTGAGTTCTCTAAGGTCTTTTGAAGGTTTATAACTCACACTTAACACTTTAGATCGTAACTTGTGATTTTGTTAGCTAAAAATCGTGTTTTTGTGCTTTTTGTGATATTGAAGGGGAATACAGTGAAGTTTATGTTAAGTTAGTGTTTTTATGGTTTGTTTAACTTATTTAAGTGTTGTTAGCGTTGTTTTAACTCAAGGTTTGCTTCAGGTTTCAATAAAATACCCTAATGTATCGTTTTAGTGTTAATATAGCTTTTTAACTAGATTTTTGGGTTCTGCTGGATCTGCTTGTGACCCGATTGCTTCAGACCAATATTGTAATTACTGGAGCATGTAAACTAGGTATAGCGAGCACACACGAAGGACGGGAGCCCAACTCCCTCGTTGGGCCGCCGGAATATTCATTCTGGCCGCAATTTACGGCCAGATGGGAACCTGAGTTTTGGGGTTTTCTCTGTTGGTGTCTGCTACTATTTTAAGACATATGGTATATGAAATTTTGTTAAATTCTTTCTGTAGAAAAATCTGGAGCCAATTACCCTATTTCGTATATTTTTAACTTTCGCGACACGTGGGACACGTGAGTGTGTTTGGGGTTTTCTGCGTATCGCGACGTATCGGGGTAGCTTCAGGCGCGTAATTACACGTTTTAGCGCATCACGCACACATGCGTTTGGTTCGCGACGCGGGGTTCTCGTTTGGCTTTAATGTTGTATTTTTGCAGATTTGAGCTTATGTATGTTATTTTGTGAAATTCTAGGTTCGCAGGCGAGTACGACGGACGCCGCGAAGAAGGGGAAACAAGTCGTCGGCTACACTTAGCATGAGACTACGGTGAGTAGATTTAACATGTACGTGGAAATCGCCCGTATGGCGTTAAGCGTCAGGGCTTGATAGGCTATGGTAGTTGCATATTTGCATCCATATACCTTAATTGCATACTGTAGTTCTTGCTTTATATATATGTATATGAATTTAGAATTAATAACACACCGCACTGTTACTAACGGTTCATTTTGCACGAGCACTAATCTGCATGTTACACACACACCGTTAGTAATTGCTATGCCACTCACATTATAGAATTGCCATGAACAATATATTGTAGCTCACCTGATATATGATGTGACATGATTATGCTACTTGTACACATACTCATTTGCATATCCATACTTATGCATATTCAAACTGTACCTACCCAGATAAGCTGATTTTTGGTAGAAACTGGGGACCGCATGAGACCTTTTGAAAAACTGAATCTATTTTAAAGAGCGGTTTCTCCCTTTTACTTATAGTATGACTTTTGATGCATATATCACATCGCATGGATTTACACATTGGCTTTGGATTTCATGTGATTTCTGGATTTGATGACCGTGGGGTTATTTAAGAAAATATGCACTATTTTGAAAACCCGGTACCTCTTGATATGATATTTTGGTGCGTCCATCACGTATTTTCTCGGTTCTGAGACGTGTGTTTGAAACCCGATTCGAGGAGTCGGATGATCCGTTTGCGTGTTCGTGGTGGACCCGGTATGGTTCATCGGGGCGAGAAATGTTTTTCATGGAGCTGACGATAAGCCTGGCAGGGTGGCTAGTACCTACCGGTGATTGGTTGGACCTGACGGTTATCCAGAGGATACAGACCAGAGTCGATAGATGGACAGGGGATGACCCGTACTGCCGGGGCCGAGGGCCGATTCCGCAGACGGAGCCCGATATATGAAGATTTGCATGTCGATGCTGGACACGATTATTTTATGATATTTCGAGTGCCGATGATGGGCATTCGCGATTCTCAGAGATTTACAGGATTTGAGGGCCGATGAGGATTACGGCGCCTGAGTTTTCATTGGGATTTAGGTGCATTGATGGACACCGATTATTTTTCCACGTTGACATTCCGTGTAAATGCTATTTTATCCCATGCTTAGCTTTCATTATTATGCATCTCATCCCGCAGTCATATTACCTGATAGAGTACTTATGCATCATTATTGCACATCTTGCACATCGCATATAGGTATTATCTGCGGCACATGTTAGAGTAGCACAGTACGTGCATGCTCGTGATTACCTTTATATGTTATCTCCTATTCACGAGTTGGCAATTCACCCCCGTTGTGCCACAATGTTTGCAGGTTGCCCCTCAAAGCAGGCGCGGCAGGCTGCCTTCTTGTATCTTTTTGGCTACGGATACTACTACAGTTGGTGCGTGAGTTGTTTTGCTGTTAGGTGGATTATGGTATCCGGTTATTTCTATTGTATATATATACTTTTGTATCTAGTATTCTCCATCTACCTTTATATGTATTTGACTTAGAGAACAGTGTGAGGACGATGATGTATATTATTTGTATTCTGGTGTCGAGCTCGTGTGAGCCGACTTTACTTATGCAGTTTTTATCATTTGTGAAGTTTTTCCCTTATTGCTCATTTCTTCGCTACGGCGCCGTATATTACTCTTGTGGTGTTTGTTTCCGCCGTTGGGCGTGATTGCTCCCGTTTGGGATGCTGTATTATATTGTTATCATTTTACTCATATCTTGTCTTGTACCCGATTTCGGGGTTAGTTTTACAAAGGAAATGCTGCCAAAATTCTAACATTTCGAAAAAATAAAGTATTATTTTTGGGGAATTTTCATAATTTAATATTAATTTTTAATGAATATTTTAATATTTCGGTATAATTAAATAACGATAAATCGGGAAAATTCTGGAGAAAATTATGGAAATTCTAAAACAGGTTATTTTATGGAAATATGCCATTTTACAGTTTTTATGATGAATTATATGCGACTTTAGTGTTAATCGCGATAAAAAAAATTCGCTAATTGGATTTTTGCCTTTTTGTGCAAAAATGTGCACATATCATTTTCCACAATTGTCACACTTGTTTCATGTTTTGGAATCATGGTAGTCTAGGGTAACCAAGTTAGATGAGCATGGTGGGTTAGCTAAGTTTAGACAACCATGGTGGTCTAACCCAATTGGTTAAGTTAAGTGGGTTAATTAAGGGTTTTTAGCTTTGTTTAAGGGTGATTAGGATGGGGTTGACTTGTGGCTAGAGAGAGAGAGCCATGAAGGTTGTCATGCTAGCATCTATTAAGAGAGAGAGAGAGAGGTGGCTCTCGGATGTGTTATGTTCCATCTCATTTCAAATCTCTTGCTTTTCCCTCACATCTCTCCCTCTCACTCACATTTGCCCTCACATCTCTCACTCTCACACTCAACCACCACAACAACACACACCAGCCCTAGCACCTTAGCCCAACACCTACACACTCACATCAGCACCAACATCAGCACCCATATGAACACTTCAGCCCCAATTGTTATCACATCATTCAAGCAACACCAACACAATATCAGTCCTAACAGCTCAGCCCTAACACTTCAGCTCAGCAGTAGCTTCTGCTGGAACTGTAGGGTTCCTAGGCACTCTAATGGAGTCTCACAAGTGATCAAACATGCACAAATCAAAAAATTCCTTGTGCCTACAAACCCTAATACGGATCGTTAACTAGAAATCAAGGCGATGCAAGTAAGTAAACGGAAATATAGCTAAAGGGAAGGGGCTACAACCTTTGTAGATCCGGTCCTCCATCTTCTAGGCTCTGCGATGAAGTATCCTCGCTGTACAAATCGGATCTTGGGCTCTAGCGTCGGCTTCATCGGAGAAAAAGCGGGCTAGGTCATCGACGACGATGCCGAAGATGATCTACGTCGAGACATCGCTAGATCAAGCTCCAACTTCACCAAGTCAAGACAACTTGTGAAGGAAACACCCTATACTACTTGGCAAGAGGTAGAGGATGAAGAAATAGGAAGTGGGTAGACCTTAGTTTTGGATTTCTCACACTTTTTCATCAATCACCATTGATGTAGCAAGCTTTCTTCTCATGAAAGAAGAAGATGAAGAAAAAGAAGAAGATATGATAAGTTATTCCAAAAAGAAAATAAAAAAGAATACTTATCATAATCTCAACCATGGTTTAGTGTAGAGATTTAACTAAGGTTAGATGAGTGGTTAGGGTTAGAGAAGAGACAAGAATGGTGGACTTGTTCAAAGCTTGAAGAAGCTTCAACAAAAAACAAACTAAGCCACCATTTCTTTTTCTCTTTATCTTTTCCAAAACAATAATAAATAGATAAATAAATAAGAGAAAAGAAACCCTAACCATTCACTAAACATAGTTTAATCTTTACACAAACCCAAATGGGCAAGTATCATCAAACATGATACAAACAAGTGCACAAAAATATATCACATATACAATGTGCAATTCAAGTGAGAAAATCCTTTTAAAGTGAACCAATACTAGTTAATGCAAAGTAATATATCAAATATATAATTATACATTAAATCATTAAATCAACACTTGATCTAACGATCCGGTCATATCGCATATAACCGACTAGTATCCAATGTATCGGCTTATCGAAACAATCCTTGATTCGATAACTAGGTTATATTGCATACAACCATTCGACACATTCATCGCGAGAATGAAATACGGTATCACATACACGCATTATTCTCGGTCCCGCACATATCCCATATGTGCTCCTATTTCGTTTCGCTTGAGCCAGGAAACCTCTGTGTAGGACTCTAAACACTCGTCAATACGCCGGCAGCAGATGGTGATCATATCAAACACCTACAAGCCGCAAGCGGTCTGCTAAACGTAACGGCCACCCGGGTATTGAGCGATCAGAAGATCGACGAGCAAGACCGCTCACACTCCTGTGAATCCAACCAGTAACACTTACCGTACAGTCCGGTCTGTTCGTCTGATATGTCGCATATCTCACCTAGGGGTGGTAAACGTCAGACCCCAATAGCTCGATAAGTCATGCCGACGTGGGTCCATAACTATCGTGAAACTACTGATAACTCTTACCAGTATATCACTGCAACCCTGGCCAGGGATTTCCTGTTATGGCCAGTCGTGCATTGCGCAACATCAACCCCCAATACCGGGAGAGACGAATCCCCTCCTATCGCTCATTGCCTCCATGTGAATCGGGACTGTACCCAAAAACCACCTGTTTGCACAACTCAGTAGAGCCATGGTAGTGTGGAAATCAAAGCACAGTGGGAGACACACAAGACTCTATGACGATCTCGGGTCAACAGACTAAGCTGTACCAGTGTCACCAGAGAACTGCCATCTGACGTGAGGTATAATACCATCTGGGAGTTCTCGGCGAGTCCGTTCAGTGTACCCAGTCTCCACTGAGCACCCGCATACCATCTTCGATGTCAAACACCAATGGATATGGGATCATCCATCGCCCATCGCATGGGTCGAGAAGATATACGCTAGTCTACTCTGGAATATCGATGCCCCGTCTCGATATTCCCTCGACTAGGAACATTTCAAGGATGTACTCATGGACTATCCAGGCCCCACTGGTATGATCTGCATCATAGTCCTGGAAGTCGGGTACACATCCTAAGGGCTTTATCAACATGTAATCAGAGAGATTTAAAGTATACACGTTAAGATAAAGAGCAACCAGATAGCATACTATCATGTCGAGCAAGAAAGTCCTACCTATATATGTCCCAGCATCCACTACAATATACATCCAATGTACAGTAATGGCCTCTAAGGCACACATATAACTAACAATCTCCCACTTGCACTAGGGCCATCTGTAACAGTAGTTGTAGTATCTAATACTCAAGCATCCCCTAAAAGTCTCTCTTTGGGAAAAGGCCTTCGTGAGTGGATCCGCCGTGTTCTCCTCTGAGTCTACTCTCCTAACCTCGATCACCCTGGAGATCAACTATCTCCATGATCAGGTGATGCTGCCTCAGAATATGTCTGGGTCACTGATGGGACCAGGGTTCCAGGGCCGAAGCCACACTTCCATTGTCATACAATGGCAGGAACCTAGTTCATCTTATGAACCAATATACACCCAAACTTCCTCTTTGGTAGTATCTTTAGTAGCGATGTTACCAGCCTTTTTCGTCTAGTCTGCCACGGTATCTAGCTTGGAACTCTTCCAACATACCATCCCTTTTCTGAGGGTAAAGACAATGCCTATGACTGACATTCAGTCATCTTTATCACTCTGGAACCCTTCCAGTGATTCTCCCCATGATCGATTGATACCATCTCACTACAACTAGTGAGTATCCTAACATCCAATTAGATCTATCTCATAGATCCGAAGCTTAGGATTTAGTAGGTATCACTTTGATCCTATATGGAGAATCATTGTGATAAGCGGAGATTGATCGAGCGTAGCATAGGAAACTCCTTCCCTAACAAGAGTATGTCATCCACGTACTCTATGAGGATCGTCACCATACTCCCTACTACCTTTTTGTTTATACAAGGTTCATCTACCATTTTGATGATGTCAACTTCTTTGACTAATCCATCAAAACAGATGTTCCAACTCCGCGATGCCTGCTTTATCCTATAAAGCATCTTGCACACGTTTCCGCTGCTCCCACTGTCTACGAGGCCCTCTGGCTGTGTTCTTATAGACGTTCTCTTCTAAATCAATATTTAGAAAAGTAGTCATGGCACCCAACCACCAGATATTGTAGTCATGGTATGTAGCCGTGGCAAGTAGGATCTGGATGGACTTAAACATAGTCCCTGGAAAAGGTTTCATCATTATCCGTGCCTGGTTGATGACGAAAACCTTTAACAAGTCTAGCCTTGAAAGTCTCAACTTTTCCATGTACACCAAGTAATCTTCTCAAGATATACTTGCTTCTGATGCGGATTTAACCCTTCAGATATAGCAACCAAAAGTCCATACTTTGTTGGTGTATAAGGATTCCATCTCAGATCACTAAGCATCCAGCCATTCTTACAGAGTCCCTACTCTCGATGGCCTGCTCGAAACTGGTTGGGTCATCATCTCATGATGCAATCCTCGCTCCCACTGTCATTGAGAAACCGAGGTATCTCTCAGGCAGGCGAGGAACCCTACCAGATCGGCGGAGAGGCTGAGGTTCGTCGGGGACTATAGAATCCTCTGGTTCTGTCAAATCTTCAGCTATAGTTTCGAATAGCTGGAACCTTTCCAGTTCTACAGAACTGACCTCGCCTAGATCTTGTCCGGATTTTGCTTTTGACATAGGCCGGACAATCCTAAATCTTAACTAACTTAAGATATGGGCTCTTCCCTTTCCATATCACATATGAAGTGGTAGGCAGTGATTTGATTCAAACCTAATTCAATAGGTATGCAGCTTCTCAAGCGCATAACATCCAAAAGGAAATAGGTAACTCAGTAATACTCATCATAGAGGACACGATATCTAATATTGTGTGATTGCTCCGCCCCGATACACCGTTGTGCTGTGGTGTATTCAGAGGAGTAATACTGAGAGAGAATCTCATTTTCCTTTAGAATAGTCCAAGGATTCCATGCACAAGTATTCTCCTCCCTGATCTCATCATAGGACATAATACTTATACCCGTATATTGGTTCTCTACTTCCTACTTATATTCTGTGAATACCTCAAAAGGTTCGGATTTATATTTCAACAGGAATATATGACTGAATCTTGAGAGATTATCAGAGAATATAATGAAGTATAAAGAACCAGTCCTGGCATGTGTAGACAGGAGACCTTACATACATCATCATGCATCAGTCCCAAGAGTTTACTAACTCTTTCTCAGTTTTTAGCAAATGGAGCTATGGTCATCTAATCTTTGTGACATGACTGGCAAGTTTCACAAGATGTAAATTCAAACTAATTTTAAATATGCATCTAGAATGTAACTTCAGCCAGTCGGGTCGCATTGATATGACCTAGTCTACAATGCCTCAAGAATGATTCGTTCATTTCTGAACTCTTCCTCTTGTGTGTGTTCTATATACGAGGAACTGTAGTTTGATTTAGAACGTCAATACTTTTAGATAACGTGCCTGAACCGATCAACTTTTGATATAGGAAATGTTCAAAACATTATCCATCAATACAAAATTTTATCCTTTCTTTACTAATAAAGAGACTGATATGATTTTGTATATCAGGTTCGGTATCTAATAGCATTTTTTCAGAATCAATGTATTCGTAATACAGGGTGACAGTGACCAACAGACTTGGCTGCAACAGTTGCCCCGTTTTCTGTCTCATGAAACTTATCACCCTTTCTCAGTTTTCCTACCCTTTTGTAGCCCTATGTAACAGATTACATATCTGGGATCCTGATCCGGTATCATATACCCAGGATGCATAGGATACTGAGAAACAGTTCTTTGTAATGAACACACCCGAAGGAGATGCATCATATGCACTTTCTTCGTTTGGGCGTCATAGGAATTCTGGTATTCCCCAATTTCCTGCTCTGTCTTATAACAATTATAAGTTGGAGCGGGACCAACGTTCCCCAGCTCAGTACAACAAGCGGGTTCAGTCAATACATCCATATTATTATTTTGATTAAGGCGTGATATGGTCGCTACCTGGAGAGAGAGAGAAGAAAACACTCAGCGTGCACTCTTGCAAGATCAGATTGGTTATATATTTTATCTAATCAGGATGGCTCCCACTGTTTTTATCAAATCTTCCTTCAAACCTTAAAAGGAAAGACTAGCCGGGATTAATTACACTCTACAAGTTCGCCAATCTTTCAGCCAGGCCAGTGTCGGTACTTGAGGGAGGTTCCCCGTGCTTTCGCACGGACCTAATTACAGTAAACCTCGTTTTTCCATAGGCGTAACCCCGTTGACATCTTTCTAGACACCTACTTGATCGGCTAATTGCAAAGTGCAAAACTCTCCCAGGAGTAACAATTACTCGCAGTAGGTATAGGGATCCAACTATCATATAGAAGGTATGCAATCTCATTGCAAATTTCAACACTTGAAACTCCCGATAAAGGTTTTTACCCCTAGCACTTATGACCTTAACTATGGTCAACAAATCATAAGCACTAGTCAAGTTCTACCCGTCATTTCGTGATTAATTAGACCCATCCACATGACCCTTAACTAAGGTCAACAAAGTCACGCGACTGTCCTAACTAATCGCATCATATGCGATGTAGGGAGACATCACTTAGCTACCGTACACTATGCCTTGACTATGGTCAACAAACACAGCACGAATACTAAGTACTCTACTTCCTAAAATGACGGAGGGTTGCGGCTGGTTTTTATGAAAACCTTTAACGCTTTGAACTTGATCTCGTTGCGGAATCAAATGGTTTTTTAAATGGAATGTTTTTGAGGCTTTTCTAGTTTTGCTAAAGGGGTCACTCCCGGTGAAGGGATCGTCGGCCTTTTCCTCGTCGAATGAGGTGCGGGATATATCATATATATCACTGTGCAAAGCGGAAACTATAGAAGCGATCAAAGACAAACCGAGGGTTGTAGCATCTGCCAGTTATTGCTAAAGGAGTCACTCCCGGTGAAGGGATCTCGGTCCTTTCCTCATCGAATAAGGTGCAGGATGTTCTATAATGAACACCGCGATGCAAAGCAAGAACTGTAGCTACCTGTTTTTATTTTGAAATTCGATTCCACAACATCAATTAGGTTTATTTTCTTTCATTAATCTCATTAATGAATATCCCATCATTTAAGTCCACTTAATCATCACAGATAAATATAACGTACGCTTATGCTATCCGCATTCGCCTCGATGTCCCGTCTGCACCGTTAGGTTAGGTAACTAACGGCAGAGCGAGGCAGGGCTAGCGCGGGTGTAAAATATAAGCAACGTCTATATAATATATCATATATACTATATACTACATCTATCTGAACAGAGCACAGAACATCGCATGATCACATCACAGATAACGCAACAGAAAGAATCATATGAAATATTGGATATACTAGGACGTCCGTGTTTTCAATACGAGGCAGTATAAAACACGGATTCCACGGTCGTGATGAATAGCCAATCCCACACCCCTAGACCCCTACGAGAGCGGCAAGCAACCCTACCAATTCTAGGGTTAGGAGACCCGGACTCGACTCCTCGAGATGGTCTCCCTCTGGACCCCAGAACCCGGTTACTCGTGCTCCCCTCCTTGGGTCTATCCTAGTGCAGAAAAGTAAATAATATACATCAACGGTGACATCTTCCGCAACCTGGAAGTTCCCCAATAAAAGAATATTACATACAAGTTTTTACATGAATGAAAATGAAAAACACTCATCTCACATAAAAAAAACCCGGCTATTCAAACACGACGATCCAATATAACATATCCAGCAACACATAACATCACATGTCATCAACGTAAGTAAATATGCGCATCCCAATTGTCGTTGACATATAGCAACGAAACCGGCGACATCACATATTACACTTACGGTCAAAGAAAAGAAAGTGTAAAACTACAACAATTGGAATCCACAACCACCTCAGACATCACATGCCTGACCAAATGAATTCTTTAGACATCGCATGCCTAACAATTATAAACCCCGCATTTTAGTCTCAAAATCGAAAACACTTTTCAATATAAAGTCGGGTAATTCAACAAGATTCCCGACATTCTGATCGAATGCTCGTCGCAAACTTTAGTAGGCGGCTGCACCCCCGACGCCGTCGACTAAGTGCACCAAGGCGGAACACCGCTGCCGCGAGCACCCGAACGGATGCTTTCGGCGACGGGGTTCTCCTACAGTCATTTGGTCGGGGCTATGGGGTGAGGCTGTCTATTAAGTTTACCCGGCGAGTATCCGCGTACGCTACGTGATTGCGACGGACTTTTGATCTCATCAAAATTCCGTGGCAACCGATCAAGTGAGACTAAACTGCTATGTTTATAACATTCATTCAGTTATCTCATAACTACTTATGAATTCCAATTATTGTATCACATTCCGGATAAACAGAAAATGTTAAACTTTCCGATCGAACATTCGAACACCCAAGTTTTCCCGATACAGCTCAACACATGAAATAAGTCTAACAGCATTCAGTTCGTGCCTCAGTACCAACGGTCCAGCCGTAGAAGGGTCAAGCCAACGCCTCACATGTGGCATGCCGTACTTTCCCAAACCCGAAGGTTCAAAGGGCAGTTCAAGACGGTCACATAATCGAGTTAAGGTTTGTTGTCTTCTAGAGGGTCCATCGCGTTACTTGCACTACTTAGAACGTCGTTAAACTACGGAAAAATCCAACACTTGGAAATTTCCCGACAGAGGAAAAATTGGGTATTTATATCCGGTCGAACTTTTTAACATATTCTAAAATTTATCCGGAAAAACACAGACAAGATTAGACAATCCGATCGAATCACCGAAGCCCCAATACAACCCCAGAAAACTCAACTGTTGAGTGCATATTAAAACTTCCCAGAGAACATAGGAAACAGATACGGGCATTACTGTATCAAAACGACACCCTAATCTTTACATACGGCCGCAGAACCGCCGCAATAGGAGGCTATTGCCGCGGTTCCGCGGCGCTTTAGTGGAGTTAGGGGCTCGTTTTCTACAGTAACTCTTAGAATGTCCTGCTCTATTTTCTGAGAATTTTTAATTCACAAAAATCCCTGTTTTTGAAAAAAGTCCAGAGAGCATGTTAAAGTCGGGGTTTTGGGTCGATCGGACTTCTAACTCCGTCTACGCATCGCCTAAGGCTCTAGCTAGGCTCTGATACCACTGTAGGTCAGGCAGCCACCCCATCCAATGGGGTCGCCGTGGCACCAACGGGTCCCTCAGCAACTACTTTTTACGCATGCCCCCTCGCGAGGACTACAACCCGCCGGAACACCTTCCGGTCTCGGGACACCCTGGGGGTAAGAGCCTATGCTTCGCCACACTGTCACACAGTGAGAACCCCCCATAGGTCGACATCCAATGCCTAGTAGCTCTGATACCACTGTAGGATTCCTAGGCACTCTAATGGAGTCTCACAAGTGATCAAACATGCACAAATCAAAAAATTCCTTGTGCCTACAAACCCTAATACGGATCGTTAACTAGAAATCAAGGCGATGCAAGCAAGTAAACGGAAATATAGCTAAAGGGAAGGGGCTACAACCTTTGTAGATCCGGTCCTCCACCTCCTAGGCTCTGCGATGAAGTATCCTCGCTGTACAAATCGGATCTTGGGCTCTAGCGTCGCCTTCATCGGAGAAAAAGCGGGCTAGGTCATCGACGACGATGCCGAAGATGATCTACGTCGAGGCATCGCTAGATCAAGCTCCAACTTCACCAAGTCAAGAAAACTTGTGAAGGAAACACCCTATACTACTTGGCAAGAGGTAGAGGATGAAGAAATAGGAAGTGGGTAGAGTTTAGTTTTGGATTTCTCACACTTTTTCATCAATCACCATTGATGTAGCAAGCTTTCTTCTCATGAAAGAAGAAGATGAAAAAGAAGAAGAAGATATGATAAGTTATTCCAAAAAGAAAATAAAAGAGAATACTTATCATAATCTCAACCATGGTTTAGTGTAGAGATTTAACTAAGGTTAGATGAGTGGTTAGGGTTAGAGAAGAGACAAGAATGGTGGACTTGTTCAAAGCTTCAAGAAGCTTCAACAAAAAACAAACTAAGCCACCATTTCTTTTTCTCTTTATCTTTTCCAAAACAATAATAAATAGATAAATAAATAAGAGAAAAGAAACCCTAACCATTCACTAAACATAGTTTAATCTTTACACAAACCCAAATGAGCAAGTATCATCAAACATGATACAAACAAGTGCACAAAAATATATCACATATACAATGTGCAATTCAAGTGAGAAAATCCTTTTAATGTGAACCAATACTAGTTAATGCAAAGTAATATATCAAATATATAATTATACATTAAATCATTAAATCAACACTTGATCTAACGATCCGGTCATATCGCATATAACCGACTAGTATCCAATGTATCGGCTTATCGAAACAATCCTTGATTCGATAACTAGGTTATATCGCATACAACCATTCGACACATTCATCACGAGAATGAAATACGGTATCATATACACGCATTATTCTCGGTCCCGCATATATCCCATATGTGCTCCTATTTCGTTTCGCTTGAGCCAGGAAACCTCTGTGTAGGACTCTAAAGACTCGTCAATACGCCGGTAGCAGATGATGATCATATCAAACATCCACAAGCCGCAAGCGGTCTGCTAAACGTAACGGCCACCCGGGTATTGAGCGATCAGAAGATCGACGAGCAAGCCCGCTCACACTCCTGTGAATCCAACCAGTAACACTTACCGTACAGTCCGGTCTGTTCGTCTGATATGTCGCATATCTCGCCTAGGGGTGGTAAACGTCAGACCCCAATAGCTCGATAAGTCATGCCGACGTAGGGTCCATAACTATCGTGAAACTACTGATAACTCTTACCAGTATATCACTGCAACCCTGGCCAGGGATTTCCTGTTATGGCCAGTCGTGCATTGCGCAACATCAACCCCCAATACCGGGAGAGACGAATCCCCTCCTATCGCTCATTGCCTCCATGTGAATCGGGACTGTACCCAAAAACCACCTGTTTGCACAACTCAGTAGAGCCGTGGTTTGGTGGAAATCAAAGCACAGTGGGAAACACACAAGACTCTATGACGATCTCGGGTCAACAGACTAAGCTGTACCAGTGTCACCAGAGAACTGCCATCTGACGTGAGGTATAATACCATCTGGGAGTTCTCGGCGAGTCCGTTCAGTGTACCCAGTCTCGCACCGTTAGGTTACTTAACTAACGACATACTAGGACGGGACTAGCGCGGCTGCAAAACAAAAGCAACGTCTAATATATATCTCATATCATTCGTCTCAGATATCACAGAACACAGGCAGCAGAAACATATATATAATGTGGGATATACTAGGACGTCCGTATTTAGTATTTAGCCAACAATAGAAAATACGGATTCCCCAGTCGCGATGAATAGCCAAGCCCACACCCCTAGACCCCTACGAGAGCGGTAAGCGACCTTACCAATCCTGGAGTTTAGGAGACCCGGTCTCGACTCCTCGAGATGGCCTCCCACTGAACCCCAGAACCCGGTCACTTGTGCTCCCCTCCTTGGGTCTATCCTAATGCGGAAAAGTAAATAATATACAACACTGGTGACATCAACCTCAACCCGGAAGTGCCCCAAATAAAAGAATATTACATTACATTTGAATTTACATGAATGAAAATATAAAACTCTCATCTCACATAAAAAAAACCCGGCTATTCGATCGCGACAATCCTGCACATCATATCTCAGCAACATATAAAATCATATATCATCAACGTAAGTAAGTATGCGTACCCCGACTGTCGTTGATGTATAGCAACGAAACCGGCGATATCGAACATACTACACTTACGGTCACAGAAAAGAAAGTGTAAAACTACAATATTTGGAATCCATATTCTCTTTAGACATCATAAATACGAAATATCACATACTTCGTATTTCATGCCTAAACTATATGAATTCCACATATTGTATCACATTCCAGATAAATAGACAGTATTAAAGTTTTCGACCGAATGTTCAAATACCCAAAATTCCCTAAAGCTCAACACTTGAGCGGAGTTCAAAAAATCCGTAGTGCGCCACAGTAGTAGCGGTCCAGCCGTAGAAGGGTCAAGCCAACGCCTCATATGTGGCACGCCGTGCTGCCCCAAACCCTAAGGTTCAAAGGACAGTTCAAGACGGTCACATAATCGAGTTAAGGTTTGTTGTCTTCTAGAGGGTCCACCACAAAACTTGCACATATATCCGAAAGATTTAAACCCCGTGAAAAGTGAGCAAACGACACTCGTTCGAACAATTCAATACTTTCTAGTTATCCGGAAAGACAAGAAGTTAAAATTCCGATCGAATCAATGAACTCAAAACAATCTCCAGGACTAACAGTACTAAATTCAGATTAAAAATACCCAAAAAAAAATATACAAACTGACATAAGCATTACTGTATAAAAATAATGCACTGATTCATTTGTACGGCCGCGGAACCGCGGCCCAGGCAAGCTTTGGCCGCGTTTCCACAGCAATAAGGACTGTTCACTGCATCGTTTTTTTACAGTTTTCTTATTTTTACCTGCTGAATTTTTTGCATATTTTTAATTCTGAAAAAAATCAGTTTTCAAAAAATGTCCAGAGAGTGTCCCGTAATTCCGTATTTCGGTTCGATCGGAGTTTATACTTCGCTAAAGTATCGCCTAATGTTCTAGGTCGGCTCTGATACCAATGTTAGGTTTACCTAGCATCCTATGAGAGGTTTGGAAGCATCACATGTCACAAAGATCAAATTTTTATGGTGCTAAGTAAGCATACAAAGGATCTATCCTAGAAAATTAAGGTTTCATAATATTAAAGGCAACAAAGACTAGGGTTTAGAGATTACAACCATTATAGCTCCCTACGCTAGACTCCTTGGCCTCTTGAGAGTTGGAGGAGGGTTCGCTTCAGGTCTTCTAGTGTCCACGACGATCCACCCGAAGCTCCTTGTCCAAGCTAACAACTTCACTTTTCCAAGAGAATGAAATGAAGCAAACACTCTAAACAAGTGGGCTAAACTTGTATAGAATGATGCTGTGGTTCTTATTCTCACTTCAAAATCCAATCTTGTTAAGTATTTTGCTCACTACAAAAGTCTAGAGAGCAAAAGAGGAAGGAAGAAGAAGATGATGGCTTTTCTTTGAACAAGAGTAAGAAGAATAGCCCTTGAAAAGAAAATGAAAATATATGTATATATATTTATTTCTTCTCATCTCAAACTATGGTTAAATGTTTAAGATATTATTTAATTTGAGTTAAAACACAAAGAGAAGGTTAACCCATGGTTAGAAGTAGGTGAGCATGGTTAGGTTAAGGAAGAGTGTAGAAACTAACCATGAATTATCCTTTTCTTCTTTTCTTTTGTTTTAACAAAAATTAAATAATAAGTCATATATTTAAACCAAGGTGTGAGTCTTATATTGCCACCTTTTTCAATGTGTAATCAACCATGAAGGATGATGTATGTATGTATGTATGTATGCACATCCATATGTGCATGAAACAAAAAAGAAAGAAAGCATACATGCATGCATATATCCATCATATACAAGAAAAGATTTCAAGTGAGAAAACTAATGGTTAAATGATAAATCAATACTTGATTTATCAATACGGCCATATCACATACGACCCCACCAAAAGCAAGCCGGCCGATCAATATACGGTATCCTATACGCGCATTTTAATCGAGTCCATACGCATATCGCATACGCGCACCACAGCGTTTCGCCTAGACTAGGTAACTCCTTTGTGGGACTCTAAGACTCGTCAATACGCCGGCAGTGGTTGATGATCATATCAAGCACCCCCAAGCCGCAAGCGGTCAGCTAAACGTAATGGCCACCCGGGTATCGAGCGATCAGAAGAAAACAAGCGAACCTACTACAACTCCCATCGAGCCAACCGGCAACACTACCATACAGTCCGGTCTCTTCGTCAGATATGCTGCATATTGAGCCTAGGTATGGTCACATCGACCCCAATTACTCAATAAGTCGTGCCGGTGAATGTTCTATAACAGATCGAGAAACTACTGATAACACTTATCAGTAAATCTCAGCAGCCCTGGCAAGGGACTTACTGATATAACCAGTCGGGCACAGCACAGCATCAACTCCCAATACCGGGAGAGACGAAACCCCTCCCATTGCTCATCGCCTTCGTGTGTCTCGGGACTGTACCCAACGACCACCTGTTTGCATGACTCAGTAGAGCCGTGGTAGGGGGGCAATCAAAGTAATATAGGAGAACACACAAGACTCTATGACGATCTCGGATCTACAGACTAACCTGTACCAGTGTCACCTAAGAACTGCTATCCGACGATAGATATAATTCCATATAGGAGTTCTCGGTGAGTCCGTCCAGTGTACCCAGTCACCACTGAGCACCCGTATATAATCTTGATGTCAAACATCGATGAATGTGGGAACATTCATCGCCCATCGTATGGGTCTAGTATCATATACGCTAGTCTATTCTGGTATATCAATGCCCCGTCTCGATATACCTACGACTAGGGACATTTCAGGATATGCTTATAAACTACAGATGTCCCACGAGTACGATCTTCATCATAATCACAGTAGTCAAGCCGATATCCTTAGGGCTTTATCAGCATGTATGAATGAATAAAAGCATGATCAAATGAACATGTCAGATAAAGAAGAACCAGATAGCATACTATCATGTCGAGCAAGAATGTACATTGAATATATATACATTTACAAATACATCCACTATCATATAATAGCCTCTACGGCATACATATATCCAACAAGGCGAAGTACCGTGTCATGAGTATGCCGCGAAACATACATACGCTACGCTACTCTGCTTCAGCTACCTACTCCAATATACCAGGGCCATCCAACACTCCGAAAAGTAAAACCTACGCTCTGATACCAACTTTGTCACGACCCGAAGATCCGACTAGTGACCGACACTTAACTACGTAACGTCTACAGGCGTAACGCGACTAATTAAGCCAAAACCCAGAAATCAAAACGATTAAAAGAAGCGAGTGTTTAAAACATTTATTAGAACATTTTGTTAAAACGTGTAGAAAACATTAAGTAATTTATTAAACCTCTTTAAAGTTCAATTTATTTTCTTAAAAATTTTGGCAGCATTTCCTTTGTAAAACTAACCCCGAAATCGGGTACAAGACATGATATGAGTAAAATGATAACAATATAATACAGCATCCCAAATGGGAGCAATCACATCCAACGGCGGAAACAAACACCACAAGAGTAATATACGGCGCCGTAGCGAAGAAATGAGCAATAAGGAAAAAACATTACAAATGATAAAAACTGCAGAAATAAAGTCGGCTCACACGAGCTCGACACCAGAATACAAATAATATACATCATCATCCTCACACTGGTCTCTAAGTCAAATACATATAAAGGTAGATGGACAATACTAGATACAAAAGTATATATATACAATGGAAATAACCGGATACCATAACACACCTAACAGCAAAAAAGCTCACGCACCAACTGTAGTAGTATCCGTAGCCAAAAAGATACAAGAAGGCGGCCTGCCGCGACTGCTCTGAGGGGAAACCTACAAACATTGTGGCACAACGGGGGTGAGTTGCCAACTCGTGAATAGGAGATAACATATAAAGGTAATCACGAGTATGCACGTACTGTGCTACTCTAACATGTGCCGCAGATAATACCTATATGTGATGAGCAAGATGTGCAATAATCATGCATACGTACTCTATCAGGTAATATGACTGCACGATGAGATGCATAATAATGAAAGCTGAGCATGGGATAAAATAGCATCTACACGGAATGTCAACGTGGAAAAATAATCGGTGTCCATCAATGCACCCAAATCCCAATGAAAACTCAGGCGTCGTAATCCTCATCGGCCCTCAAATTCTGTAAATCTCTGAGAATCACGAATGCCCATCATCGGCACTCGAAATATCATGAAATAATCGTGTCCAGCATCGACACGCAAATCCTCATATATCGGGCTCCGTCTGTGGAATCGGCCCTCGGCCCCAGCAGTATGGGTCATGCCCTGTCCATCTATCGACTCTTGTCAGTATCTTCCGGATAACCGCCAGGTCCAACCAATCACCGGTAGGTACTAGCCACCCTGCCAGGCTCATCGTCTGCTCCACGAAAAACATTTCTCGCCCCGGGGAACCATACCGGGTCCACCACGAACCCGCAAACGGATCATCCAACTCCTCGAATCGGGTTTCAAACACACGTCTCAGAACCGAGAAAACGCGTGGTGGACGCACCAAAATATCATATCAAGAGGAACCGAGTTTTCAAAATAGTGCATATTTTCTTAAATAACCCCACGGTCCTCAAATCCAGAAATCACATGAAATCCAAAGCCAATGTGTAAATCCATGCGTTGTGATATATGCATCAAAAGTCATACTATAAGTAAAAGGGAGAAACCGCTCTTTAAAATAGATTCAGTTTTTCAAAAGGTCTCATGCGGTCCCCACTTTCAACCAAAAATCAGCTTATCTAGGTAGGTACAGTTTGAATATGCATAAGTATGGATATGCAATTGAGTATGTGCATAAGTAGCATAATCATGTCACATCATATATCAGGTGAGCTACAATATGTTGTTCATGGCAATTCTATAATGTGAGTGGCATGGCAATTACTAACGGTGTGTGTGTAACATGCAGATTAGTGCTCGTCCAACATGAACCGTTAGTAACAGTGCGGTGTGTTATTAATTCTAAATTCATATACAAATATATAAAGCAGGAACTACAGTATGCAAATAAGGTATATGGATGCAAATATGCAACTACCATAGCCAATCAAGCCCTGACGCTTAACGCCATACGGGCGATTCCCCATAGATGTTAAATCTACTCACGGTAGTCTTGTGCTAAGTGTAGCCGACGACTTGTTTCCCCTTCTTCGCGGCGTCCGTCGTACTCGCCTGTGAACCTAGAATTTCACAAAATAACACACATAAGCACAAATCTGCAAAAACATGACATTGAAGCCAAACGAGAACTCCGCGTCGCGAACCAAACGCGTGTGTGCGCGATGCGCTAAAACATGTGATTACGCGCCTGAAGCTACCCCGATACGTCGCGATACGAAGAAAACCCCAAACACACTCTCATGTCACACGTATCGCGAAAGTTAAAAATATACGAAATAGGGTAATTGGCTCCAGATTTTTCTACAGAAAGAATTTAACAAAATTGTTTATACCATAAGTCTTAAAATATTAGCAAACACCAACAGAGCAAACCCCAAAACCTAGGTCCCCCATCTGGCCGCAAATTGCAGCCAGAATGAATATTCCGGCGGCCCGACGAGGGAGTTGGGCTCCCGTGCTTCGTATGTGCTCTCTATACCTAGTTTACATGCTCCAGTAATTACAATATTGGTCTGAAGCAATCGGGTCACAAGCAGATCCAACAGAACCCAAAAATCTAGTTAAAAAGCTATTTTAACACTAAAACGCTACATTAGGGTATTTTAGTGAAACCTGAAGCAAACCTTGAGTTAAAACAACCCTAACAACACTTAAATAAGTTAAGCAAACCATAAAAACACTAACTTAACATTAACTTCACTGTATTCCCCTTCAATATCACAAAAAGCACAAAAACACGATTTTTAGCTAACAATACCACAAGTTATGATCTAAGGTGTTAAGTGTGAGTTATATACCTTCAAAAGACCTTAGAGAACTCAATTTCCCAGCCCTTGCCCTCACATGCACTGACTTGCCTCCAAAGTCCACAAAGAAGCCATTTTCCAAGGTTTTTGTGTGAAGGAATAAGGGTTTTTGTATACGGTTTGAGTAAGGATCAAAAGGGAAGTGAAAGAAAATGAGAAAGATGATGAAATGTTGTTGTTGCTGCTGCTCTCTCTGCTGGAGTTTCAGAATAATGAGAGGGAGAGAGAAAAGAGAGAGAGAGAATGGTCAAAAGGTCAAGCCACTCTCACCTAACCACCTTACCTCCCACTCTTCATTTAAATTTTAAAATTAAAGGGGTTTGACTTGGTTAATTTGGAGATATAGAACCATGCAAGAAAAGAAAATGGTTACACTAACCTATGGTTCAAAGAAAGATAAGTGTGCAAGTGTTGCACTAATCTTGCTTAAAAAAGATAATTAAGGAAAAACTCTAATCAAAGTGAACACAAACTGAATTATAATTAATAAACCCCAAATATATATAAAAACACCCCTCATCACAATTAGAACTAGTTTACAAAAGAATTAAGTTTTACGTTTTTTTTTTGAAAAACACGCATCATTACTAACTAACGCGAAATTAACCTAACTGAATTTCAAAGCGTTACAATGGCAGATACCAATGACAGGCCTTAAGCTTCTACTAGATAAAAACAAGCTGACCGGACCAAACTACAAAGACTGGCTGAGGAATATAAACATTACTCTGACATATGATAAAGTATCATATGTCCTCACTGCCAAAGCCCCGCCCGTCCCAGGCCCTAAGTCTTCTACTGAGGATAAGGAAATACGCAAAATGTGGGATAGTGATTGTACTACTGCCTAATGCCTCTCGGTTGCATCGATGGACAATACACATCAAAAGAAACACGAGCACATGGATGTTCAATTCATCTTTCTCCATACAAAAGAGTTGTATAGGGAGCAATCTCGGATCCTGAGATACGAAGCATCTCGAAAGTTGTTTCAGATGCGGATGGCTCAAGGCACATCAGTAGGCGATCACGTTTTAAAGATGATAACTCTTATAGAAGAGCTTGAGGACCTCGGTTGGACAATGGATAACGAGCAGTATACTAATATTGTTCTACAGTCTCTTCCCTCAACCTTTGCTCCATTCATAGTGAACTTCAACATGCATAACATGGAGAAATCACTACCCGAACTTTTCAATATGTTGAGAAGTGCGGAGAGCACGCTAAAAGCGAAGTCCCCCTTTTTGCTTGTTGGACAATCTTCCTCTTCCGTCCCAAAAGCCAAGGCCAAGGGAAAGAATAAGAAAATTTCACCAAACCGAGAGGAGGAATAAAGAAGGCGAAGGGGAAAGACAAATCTAAAGCTGCGGAGTCGGGGAAGGGAGAATGTTTCCACTGCAAGAAGAAGGGACACTGGAAGCGGAACTGTACTGAGTACCTTGAACTCAAGAAAAAGAAGCATGGTGATGCTTCAGCTTTAGGTGTGTTCGTGATTGAAAACCATTTTTCTATTAACTCTGCTTCCTGGGTATTAGATACTGGTTTGGGTTCTCATATTTGCAATTCTGTGCAGGCGTTGAGAAATAGTAAAGTTTTGAAGACAGGTGATCATACTCTCCAGGTTGGAAATGGTTCCAATGTACATGCGGTTTCAGTGTAAGAGTATCACCCAGGGTTGCCGTCGGGTTGTATATTGGTTTTGAACCCATGTTATTTTGTGCCAAGTAAGCTTTGTAATATTATATCCATTTCTTTGTTAGACAATGAAGGATATCATTTTGCTGTGCAACACAATGTTATGAACGTTAGACTTAATCAAGAGTTGATTGGTTGTGGTACACTTAATAACGGGATATACGTCCTTAATCAACACATAGTTTTCAACATTCAACACACAAGTAAAAGAAAATTTTCAGATATAAATGAAGCTTTTCTTTGACATTGTAGACTTGGTCATATTAATGAAACAAGATTAAACAAGCTTCATAAAGCTGGATATTTAAATTCTTTTGAGTATAAATCTTATGCAACTTGTCAGTCTTATATCAAAGGTAAAATGACCAAAACTCCGTTTACTGGACACGGAGAAAGAGCTACTGAGCTCCTAGGCCTCATACATAGTGATGTATGTGGGCCAATGTCTACACATGCAAGAGACGGTTTTTCTTACTTCATAACTTTTACTGATGATTTCTCAAGATTCGGTCATGTGTTTTTAATAAACCATAAGTCTGAAGCTTTCGAGAAATTCAAGGAGTACAAACTTGAAGTAGAAAACCAAACAGGAATGAGAATCAAGATACTTCGATCAGATCGAGGTGGAGAGTACTTAAGTATTGAGTTCTTGGACTTCGTAAAAGAGAATGGGATTCTCTCTCAGCTCACTCCCCCTTACACACCACAGCACAAATCAGAGCGGCGAAATCGTACCCTATTAGATATGGTACGATCTATGATGAGTGATTCTGAGTTACCCCTCTCTTTTTGGGGGCATGCATTGGAGAATGCAGCTTTTCTGTTAAACAAAGTTCAAACCAAGACCGTGTCTACCACTCCATATGAGATATGGCATGGGAAGAGACCATCTCTTAAACGAGTTAAGATTTGGAGTTGTCCGGCTTTTGTCAAAAAGCAGAATCCAGACAAACTCGAGACACGATCGGTAAAATGTATATTTGTGGGATATCCAAAACATTCGTTTGGGTATCTTTTCTACCACAAAGAAGAACAAAAGGTGTTTGTTTCTCAGTATGCCACATTTTTAGAAAATGAGATTTTTCCAAATGATGCTGATGGCAATGTGGTAGATCTAGAAGAGGTTCTAGAGACACAAGTTACAAATGACGACTTGGCTGAACCTGATGTTGCAACTGAATCTAATGAACCTCAGCCACTCCGTAGATCTGGTAGGACTTCTCGCCCACCAGAGAGATACTACGGTTTTCTCATTGATTGTGATAGAAAAGATTGCATCATGGATGATGATGACCCAGCCAGTTTTCAGCAAGCTATCATGAGTGGTGACTCTGTGAAATGGCTGGATGCCATGAGATCCGAAATGGAGTCCATGTACACCAACAAAGTATGGACTTTGGAGGATGTACCCTCTGGGATAAAATCTGTAGGCTGCAAATGAATCTTTAAAACAAAGATCGGTGTAGATGGACAGGTGGAGACCTATAAAGCAAGGTTGGTAGCGAGAGGCATTCGTCAAAGACCAGATTTGGACTATGACGAGACTTTCTCTCCGGTAGCCATGCTTAAATCCATTCGGTTCCTACTTGCTATTGCTGCTCACTACGACTATGAAATCTGGCAGATGGACGTTAAAACTACATTTCTAAATGGTGATTTAGATGAATGCGTTTATATGGATCAGCCAGAGGGCTTCATTGACAGTGGGAGCAGCGGAAAAGCATGTAAGTTGCTTAAATCCATTTATGGATTAAAGCAGGCATCAAGGAGTTGGAACATCTATTTTGATGATGTTATCAAAGAGTTTGATTTCATCAAAAATCCAGATGAACCATGTGTTTATAAGAAGACTGTAGGGAGAACTGTCGCATTCCTTGTATTTTACATGGATGACATTCTTCTGATAGGAAATGACATTCCTATGCTACAGTCGGTCAAATCATTCTTATCACAAAGGTTCTCCATGAAGGACCTGGGTGATACCACGTACATATTGGGCATACGGATCTATAGGGATATAGATCCAAACGGTTATTGGGATTGTCCCAAACCAAGTACATCAACACCATCCTAAAGAGGTTTAGTATGGAAGACTCCAAGCGGGGTGCCTTACCCGCATGCCACGAAGTCACTCTCTCCAAGGACGATTGCCCAAAGTCTGATGAAGAGAGAGCTTGCATGAGCATTATTCCCTATGCTTCGGCCGTAGGATCAATAATGTATGCGATGTTGTGTACACGCCCTGATGTACCTTATGCACTTAGTGTAGTAAGCAGGTATTAGTCAAACCCAAGGGAGAATCACTGAACTGCTGTGAAGAACATTCTTAAGTACTTGCGAAAGACTAAAGAATTGTTCTTGGTGTATGGTAATGGGTATCTCCAAATGGAGGACTTTACCGATTCGAGCTTCCAGAGTAACAAGGATGAAAGGAAGTCTATCTCAGGGTTTGCATTTACCCTCAATGGAGGGACGGTAGGTTGGAAGAGTTCCAAACAGGATACCGTTGCAGACTCTACGATGGAAGCTGAGTACATTACTGCAAATGATGCTGCCAAGGAAGCCGTCTGGATGAGGAAGTTCATCTCGGAGCTAGGAGTAGTTCCAACCATTATTGATCCAATACCTTTGTATTGTGACAATAATGGGGCTATGGCGTTGGCCAAAGAGCCCATGTCCCATCAGAAGTCCAGACACATCCTGAGGCGATATCATTTGATCCGGGAGATAGTTGATTGCCACGAGATCGAGATTAAGGGAGTAGATACAAAGGACAACACTGCGGATCCATTCACCGAGGCCTTCCCTCGCCTCAGCATGAGCGACTTTTTGAAAGGTTGGGTATGAGATACGCCAATAATTGGCCTTAGTGCAAGTGGGAGATTGTTGGATATATGTATGTACTATAGGCCATTATATGATAGTGTATGTACAGATGTGTGTGTGTGTGTGTGTGTGTGTGTGTGTGTGTGTGTGTGTGTGTATTCAGAGGACAGTCTTCCTCGACATGATAGTATGCCATCTGATTGCTCTTTATCATATGTTCACTTGATCATGCTTTTACTCATTTGATACATGTTGATAAAGCCCTTAGGATATTGGCTTGACTACTGGGATTATGATGTGGATCATACTAGTGGGACACCTGTAGTTTGTAAGCATATCCTTGAAATGTTCCTAATCGTAGGTACATCGAGACAGAGCATCGATATTCCAGAGTAGACTAGCGTATACCATTCTTGTTTCATATGATGGGCGAAGGATGATCCTATATCCATCTGGTGTGGTGACACCAAAGATTGTATACGGGTGCTCAGTGAGACTGGGTACACTGAACGGACTCACCGAGAACTCCTATATGGTATTATATCATACGTCGGATAACAGTTCTCAGGTGACACTGGTACAGGTTAGTCTGTAGACCCGAGATCGTCATAGAGTCGTGTGTGTCCTCCCACTGTACTTTGATCTCCACCAAACTACGGCTATACTGAGTCATACAAACAGGTGGATTTTGGGTACAGTCCCGAGGCACATGGAGGTGATGAGCGATAGGAGGGGTTTCGTCTCTCCCGGTATTGGGGGTTGATGTTACGCTATGCACGATTGGCTATAACAGGAAGTCCCTTGCCAGGGCTGCTGAGATATTACTGATAAGTGTTATTAGTAGTTTCTTGATCTATTGTAGACCATATGCCGGCATGACTTTTTGTGTTATTGGGGTCGACGTTACTATCTCTAGACTCGATATGCAGTATATCTGACGAAGAGACCGGACTGTACGGTAAGTGTTGCCAGTTTGATTGACGGGAGTTTTGACAGGTTCACTTGTTCTTCTTCTGATCGCTCAATACCCGGGTAGCCGTTACGTTTAGCTGACCGCTTGCGGCTTGTAGGTGTTTGATATGATCATCACCTACTGCCGGCATATTGACGAGTCTTAGAGTCCCACACAGGAGTTTCCTAGCTCAGGCGAAACGATGTGGCGTACATATGAGATATGTGCGGGAGCTCGATTAAATACGTGTATATGATGCCGTGTTTTAATCGGGTGTTTTATATTGGTCGGGTCGTATGAGATATGACCGGTTTATTAAATCAAGTGTAGATTTAATATTGACTTTTTTCGCATTTAAATAAACCTTTTCTTTATGATGGATGCATGGATGTATATGTACATGTTGATATGCATGCACACATACAAACATTCATTTGTATCGTGGTTGATGATACAACAAAGATGGCAATATAAGAATACATGGAAAGTAAATATATTTATATATTAGAATGAGAAAAAGAAAATTGATTTTAAGTCATGGTTGACTATTCTTTACTTGACCTAGATTAAACCATGGTTTCATTTTCATTTGTTATTTTTCTTTCATTCTAAAATATCTAGATATTTATTGACCATGGTTTGAGATGAGATATTTTTTCTTGATATTTATCTTTCTCTAATTATCTTTTCTCATTATCTTTTATCCAAAAGAAAAATGAGCTCAAGGTTGCCATCTTGTTCTTTCTCTCTCTAGCTCTCTCTTGAGTTTCCAAAGTGAGTGAGGGTAAAAAAAAGAAAGGGTTTTTATATGAGAACACAACCATATCATCACACTACACTTGTTTAGCCCATTGGTGTAGTTTGTTTGCTTCATCATTATTGTGATCTAGTGGAGCAAGGAGCTTTAAGCAAAGGTACTCCGGGTGGATCATCGTGGACGTGGAGGAAGTTCAAGCTGGCTCGTTCAAACCCTAGGAGATCCAAGGAGTTGCTAGGAGGTCTACAAAGGTTGTATCTCTCCCCACTTAGTGTTAGACACTTGCTAGTATATGATACTAGAACTTGTTACTCTAAATATTCTAGTTCGATTCCTAGGTTTGTTTGTTTAACACCTCGTAAATTTTTAATATGGCATGTGTGATGCTTGAAAAACCCTAGGTGAGGTGCTAAAGAAACCTTACAGTTACATTTAGCAGACCGCTTGCGGCTTGTGGGTGGCTCATATGATCATCACCTACTGTCGGCGTATTGACGAGTCTTTAGAGTCCTACACAGAGGTTTCCTGGCTCAAGCGAAACGAAATAGGAGCGCATATGAGATATGTGAGGGACCGAGAATAATACTAGTATGTGATACTATATTCTATTCTCGCGATTTGTATCTTTGGTCGGTTATATGCGATATAGCCGGGTTACCGAATCAAGCGTTGATTCGATATATTGATATACTAGATATTAGTCGGTTATATGTGATATGACCGGATCATTAAATCATGTGTTGATTTAATGATTTAATATATAATTATATATTTGATATATTACTTTACATTAACTAGTATTGGTTCACTTAAGATTGTTTTTCTCACTTGATGTGCACATAATGTATATGTGATATATGTTTGTGTACATGATTGTATCATGCTTGATGATACATGCAAACTTGGGTGTGTGTATGACTCAAACCATATTTATGATAATGGTTAGGGTTTTTATTTATTTTTGTAATTCAAAATGGTTGCTTTCTTTGTCTTAACTTGAAGCTTCATGAAGCATTAAGCATCTTTGACAAAGTCCACTTACTTTGTTTTACTAAAGATATTTATTAACCAAACCATTAAATTAAACTATGGTTTAGTCTCTACAAAGGTTAGTGGATAAAACTAACTCACCCATGGTTGCAAATGAGAATGATCTTCACTTATTATTCTTTTCTCATTATTCTTTCTTTTTCTTCTTCTTCTTCATCAAGAAGAAAAAGCTTGCTAGATTTTTCAAAAGTAAAGAAATAAAGTGAGAAATCAAAATCTAAAGTGAACCCATTTCCTATTTCATCATCCTCTACTACTTTCCATTTAGTTTAGGGTTTTCTCTTCACAAAGTTCATGACCTAGTGAAGATGGAGCTTGAGTTTGAGTCACCTCGACGTAGATCATCTTCGGCCTCGAAGTCAACGAGCTAGCTTGATCATTTCTCCGGGGAAATCCATTCTGGAGTTCGGGACTACGATGATCGCAGCGAAGGGACGTCAACACGGAGCTTTAGAAGTGAAGGACCGGATCTACAAAGATTGTATTTTTGTTCACTTCTATTTGTAATGTTGGATTGCTAGTTTTGTTACCCTAGTTTTCTAGTATGATCTTTTAGGTTGATTGCTTAGCACCCCCTTTAATTTTTGTTGTGGAATGTGTGATGCTTGCAAACCCTAGGCTAAGGTGCTAAGGAATCCCAACATCACAATCACAGATAGCTAGACGAAGTTAAACTTTTCGATCGAATAAGCAAGCACCCAAAATTTGCCGACAAGCTCAAAACTTGAATGGAGTTCAAAAAGTACCCAGAACATGCCACAGCTCCTATGAATCAGCCGTAGAAGGGTCAACCAATGCCTCACCTGTAGCACCACTGAACTACCACAAACCCTAGGGTTTGATGGCGGTTCCGACGGTCACAGAATCAAGTTAGGGTTTCATTCTTCTAGAGGGTCCACAGAATCGTTTACAAGTTTTTCTGAAAATTTTAAACTCGGAAAAATCCAACTCCTGGAAAATTTCCAGCAGGGAAAAATTGGGTTATTGATATCCGTTCAAACTTTTTAACATCGTCTAAATAACCCGAATACATGTTAGAATTACGAATACGAAACACTCAGATTGCTTTTGCAAAAAGCAAACATCACATGAAAATTTAGCAAAAATAAACAACACCTGAAACCCCAAAACCTAGAGACTGGAACACAGGAAAAATTCGAAGCTCAAAATCCACAAAGTGGCCGACCTCCTCGGAAAATATGCTCTTGTGATCGGCTAAAATCCGGCCAAGTTGCCTCAAATTTGTTGTGTGTTCATGTCATATCACATACAACATTCTGCAGTTGTTTAAAAAAAATTTTGAAGACCTTTTAAATTCAAAAGAAACCAAGTTTTTGTATCGGGTGTTTCGGAGTAGTTTCGGTTTAGTAATCCTAGCAAACATCATCTAATTTTCTAACTTGGCCCTGATACCACTAAAGGGTTGCCTAGCACGGCAGCAAGTTTTCGGGAGGCATCATCCATTCCATATTCAAAAATTTTGACGTTCTAGCTAATCCTAACCCTAGAATCGAAACTAGAAAATCCGACGATAAGCAATGTAAACACTTTACATCTAAGTGAATAAGGGAATACAACCTTTGTAGACCAGTCCTTCACTTCTAAAACTCCATGTCGTAGTCCTTTCGCTGTGAATGGTGAACTTCCGGACTCTTGAGAGGGTTCACATGAAGAAACGAACAAGCTTGCTCAATGTCTTCGAGGCCGAAGATGATCTACGTCGAGGAGACTCGAGCTCATGCTACCTCTTCACTAATGGTGAGATTAGTCAAGTAAACACCCTAAACTAAATGGCTAATAGTAGAGGATGATGAAGTAGGAATTGGGCTCGCTTTAGTTTTATTTTTCTCACAATATTTCATCACCTCTCAAAACCCTAGAAAACCTTTTTCTTGAGGAAGAAGAAGTATGAAGAGATGAATGAGAGTGAGGTTAGAATTGCAACCATGGTGAGTTAGTGTGTCATGCCTAACTCATGTAAAGAAAAAACCATAGTCTAAGGTTAAGGGTTGGGTTAACAAATATCTTAAGCTAGACAAACAAGTTGAATAAGTCAATGTTCTACTAGCTTCTCCAAGCTTAACCTTGACTAAATCCAAATGTTTGAATTGCTTAAAACAAATAAAACCCTAGCTTTAACCATAGCATGGTGTAAGTCTCATACCCCCTTGTTACATATGTAACCTAGCATGACACAACAATATATATCACATATATATTTTGTACCAAAAAGAAAACAATACATATATCACATATATGTAAAGTATATCAAATGTGAGAAAAAGAATTACTTAAGTGAGCTAATATTAGTTAATGTAACGTAATATATCAAATATATAATTATACATTAAATTATTAAATCAACTCTTGATTTAATAATCCGGCTATATCACATATAACCGACTAATATCAAATGCAACAACTTATCGAATCAACACTTGATCCGATAACCCGGCTATATCACATATAACCGACCAATGTCTCAAGTCGCGAGAATAGAATGCGGTATCACATACTCGTATTAATCTCGGCCCCGCGCATATCGCATATGTGCTCCTACTCCGTTTCACATGAACCAGGAAACCTCTGTGTAGGAGTTTAAAGACTCGTCAATACGCTGGCAGTAGGCGATTATCATATCAAACACCCACAAGCCGCAAGCGGTCTGCTAAACGTAACGGCCACCTGGATATTGAGCGATCAGAAGATCAAAAAGCAAGCCTGCTCATACTCCTGTGAATCCAATCAGTAACACTACTGTACAGTCCGGTCTCTTTGTCTGATCTGTCGCATATCACAGCCTGGGGTGGTATAACGTCATACCCTAATTGCCTGATAAGTCATGCCGATACAAGGTTCATAACAGTTCGAGAAACTACTAATAACACTTACCAGTAAATCTTAGCAACCCTGGCCAGGAAATTCCTGTTATGGCCAATCGAGCATAGCGCAACATCAACTCCCAATACTAGGAGAGACGAAACCCCTCCTATCGCTCATTGCCTCCATGTGACTCGGGACTGTACCCAAAAACCACCTTTTTGCACGATCTCTTGACTGTGGTATGGTGGAAATTAAAGCACAGTGGGAATCACACAAGACTCTATGACGATCTCGGGTTTATAGACTAACCTGTACCAGTGTCACCAGAGAACTGCTATCTGACGTTAGGTATAATACCATCTAGGAGTTCTCGGCTAGTCCGTTCAGTGTACCCAGTCTCCACAGAGCACCCGTATACCTTCTCTGATGTCAAACACCAATGGATTTGGGATCATCCATCGCCCATCATATGGGTCGAGAAGCGTATACGCTAGTCTACTCTGGAGTATCGATGCCCTGTCTCGATACTCCCACGACTAGGAACATTTGAAGGATGTACTTATCGACTACCCTGTCCCCACTAGTATGATCTGCATCAGAATCCTGGTAGTCAAGTACTCATCCTAAGGGCTTTATCAACATATAATAGAGAGACAATAAGTGTACATGTTAAGATAAAGTACAACCAGATAGCATATTATCATGTCGAGCAAGAAAGTCCTCCCTATATATGTCCAAGCATCCACTACAATATACATCACATGTACAGTAATGGCCTCTAGGGCATACATATAACTAACAATAACTAATGAGGCTAATGAGTTGATCCAAACACACACCCAAACTGGGTGGCGTGTATGTATTGATTGTACAAAACTCAATGCCCCAACGAGGAAAGATCACTTCCCTCTACCTTTCATTGACCAGATGTTGGAACGATTAGCGGGACAAGAATATTATTGTTTTATAGATGGATACTCTGGCAATAACCAGGTCCCTATTGTTAGTTATATTTATACCCTAGAGGCCATTACTGTACATACGATGTATATTGTAGTGAATGCTTGGACATATATAGCGAGGACTTTCTTGCTCGACATGATAGTATGCTATCTCGTTGCTCTTTATCTTAACATATACTCTGATTGTCTCTATGTTACATGTTGATAAAGCCCTTAGGATGAGTACTTGACTACCAGGACTATGATGCGGATCATACTAGTGGGGACAGTGCAGTCGCCAAGTGCATCCTTCAAATGTTCCGAGTCGTGGGAGTACCGAGACATGGCATCGACACTCCAGAGTAGACTAGCGTATGCACTTCTTGACCCATATGATGGGCTGTCACGTCCCGAAAGTATGGAACATGACCGGCACTTAAACTACGAAACGTCTCGAGGCGTACGTAATCCAAGTAAGCCGAAAACCCAGAAATGCAAACCAAGAAAAGTAGTAGAGTGAAGGAAAACCAACTTAAGTAAGTAGTTTTAATAGCATAAGCCAAATTATGCGGGTTTCTAAAAACATCAAAAAATTTCCTGAAAATTTCGGCAGAGTCTCCTTTGTAAATACTGGCCCCCAAGCGGGATACAACATGAATAGTATACGAAATCAATAAAAAGGCATCCCCAAGCGGGAGCTAGCTCTTCGTCAATCGACGGTCACAACCACACAAGCAATATAATATACAACGCCAACGGCGAGGATCAAAATACAAAAGGAAACTCTAAACCACAAGAAAACCACAGAAATATAACGCGCGACTCTAAGTTCGAAGGAATAACATCACTGGTCTCTATCTCAAAATAAATACATGTTTGGTTGATGGAACTTCTAGATACAACAGAGTAATAATATACAAGGTATATGATGGGTACGATACCAATAAACCCACCTACCAGCAAGTCACCCGAACGAAACTGTACCCGCAAAGTCATAATGAAACCTGTACGGCAAACCTGCAAGAAACTGGGGCACAACGGGGGTGAGTTGCCAACTCGTGAATAGAAAAACATCTACGCACAGAAATCGCATAAATAACGCAACCTAGGTCAATGATCATAATATATCCTCAAATATAAGAATAACACGTAGCCTATAACGAGGCTAGGGTAAATATCTAACCCGAGTGTAATCTCATGTGCCCGTGTCAGTGCCTCAGGTAGCAATATATCATATGAATGAGATATAAATGCATGAAAACAGAATACATGTAAATGAAGAACTGTTTCATAAATTAGTGAGATTTCCTTTGTATTTTTAAACTGAGGTATCATAAATGAAATCAGTATCAACAGTGTCTAGCATCGACACAAAACATAAATCTCAATGTCTCGAAATATCAATGTCTCAATCTCAATATCTAGGGCGCCGTCAGTCCAGACCGTCCCCTACCATCCATCTCAAGACCACGACGGTATCCTCCGGATATCCGACGCGTCGGGTAATATCACCGGTAGGTAGTGCTCCCCAGCCAGGCTCAACGTCAACACCACATTCCTCTTGCCCCGGGGTACCATACCGGGCCCACCATGTACCCGAAACGGTTCCTCCACTCCTCGAATCGGGTCTCGAAATCCATCAGCAAACTCATGGTGGACGACTCATACATCATAGGAAAACCGCACTTTTTATTTTAAAAGAGAGAAAAGGTTTATTTATGTTTTTGCGGTTTTCCTCCAAATCCAGAAAATCTCATGGAAATCCGAATCCAAAACCTCAATAACACGTAAAATAGTGAATATATGCATGAGAATCCATGAATGCGGCATAACGATGAATAACAGTATGCATGAAGTGACAAGTAATAACTACAATATCTAAGCTGGCATATAAGGTAAGTACACTAATATTATGTCAAACTACTAGCTATCTAGCTAAGTTAAGCAATAATATTTTCTAAGGTGTACGTGACATGGCAATTACCGATGAAGATGTGTGTGAGCCGGCAAGTAAGTGTACGTGGTACATACGCATCATCGGTAATGGTGCTGGTGTCCTAACAGCATAATATCAACAATGCAATATGAAAGAACAATGTAAGTATGCGATGCGGAGCAACAGCAATAATGTGCGGGAGCTGAATACTAGACACAACGATAACTAATCTGCATTACCCTAATATAAGTCCTACAATAGTGCCTTTTGAAATAACACGAATCGCGGTGTTTTGAAAATAAGGGCTACGGTGTTTTTAAGAAAAGATACGTCTTTTGAGATATATCCCTTGACATTTCTTTTAAAATACCCACGATTCGTTAGTTTTGAAATAGGTAGGGGTCTAATCTAGTCTAACAACTACACTAAACTATACGGCTGAACTAACAAGCTGAACTACAGGTAAGGAAACCGCCTATCATCTGAGTCGATACATATACATACCTGTATATGTATAGTCGGTGATCCCGCCTCAATAATATCATATCCGATACCATATCTATAATCAGGCATCCCAAGTCAAGAGTGCGGATCAATCATCAATATAGCTCGTACGTAAATCCGTCGTACGGCATCCCAATCTGGGTACGGGTCAATATCACATTCATCATACTATTCACCTGGTATCCTCTTTATCAAATATCATGATCGGGGTACTGATCTACGTCTAGTACCATACTGATACCGCCTACGTATGCATGGACGTGTGTGAAACACTACGTCAAGGACCCGCTACAACGTCATGTCGTATCTAAGATACGAACCCTGCTATATCACCGATCTCACGGCCTCAAATCAAATCTCATCGACTCAGCTCAATCCCAAGTATCATCCTCAATCCGTATGTGAACACATAGTCCCATACCCATGTGAACACATAACTATAAAGAATCCCCTGAGCACATATCAATAGGAATGTATGCAAGTATGTATGTGTGTATGTGTGTGTAACACTACCCTAGGGTTCGCAACACTAAAAATAGTCCAACACACCAATATCCATCCTAAGCATCGTTATTAATCCTAAATAACATATAATAATTGTCGGTGTGTATACGCATCTGTATACACCACCACGGACTGCGGGGGTGCTATACGCCATCCACCCGACTTCTCCCCGTAGATATAAATCTACTCACCTGGTCCTCGCTAGCCGGTGCCGACGTTGCCACGCGCTTTCTTTTCGTCTCGAAGTCCATATGGGGGTACCTACATATCATAACGCACCATATCTCATTAAAATCCGACTCATGATCAAAACGACGCACGAATCCCACATAGGTCAAAACCTATGGTTGCTTTCACAAATCAACCCAAAAACCCTCGACGTCGGCGTACAAACGCCAAAGCATCGAGAAAAACCCAAATACACTCATTTGCACATTCACGAACACTAATTTTAATATAAATTAGGTTAAAACTCACAAAAACGCCAATTTCACTCAAAAAGTCATTTTTCCGAAAATCTAGCAAGCACAATTCGCCGTTTTTGTACAAAACACGATGTTTAAATGAATGTAGCGGCCAATATATTTATTAAATATCTTAAATAAGTCATAAAAACCATTTCCATAATTTAAACTCATAAATTTGCATAATTTCCAAAATCCTAGTTTGCAAAATATCAAATTTAACACCCTTTAAAGCAAAATTCACAATTCATCAATTAAGCTTCGTTTTGCATGAACCAAAGTCATTAAACCACTCATTATAATAGTTATAATGACATGAACACTTAATTATATTTTAATCTAAGCATTTGATAATTTTTCAAAAACTCTAGTTAGCAAAAACAAAACTTAATTTAGACATTTCCATGCAACAATATGAAATTTAACTACTAAATTACTTTCTACAAATTCTAAGATGGTAAGCTACCCATCACAACCATACACCAATTGACAATAACCTAACTTGCATTCAAACCCTTTTCTTGAATTCCAAAACGTGCAATTAAACTCACATATCCAAATAACACTTAAATAAATTAGCTTAAGAAATTAGTAACAATTTAAGCAACAAAATATTTAGAAATATACCCAAAAGCATATGAAGATCCACAAGCATCCATGGCACTCCAAAATGCTCTCTTTTCACAAGGATCCATGCTTGAAATGCTAAGGAATAATGGGTAAGTGTTGGATTTGGAAAAAAGCTTTGAAATTGTATGGATTTTGAAGCTTTTTTTTTGGATTTTTGAAGCAAAAATGGAGTGAGAACATGGGGAGGGGGGGCTGCTGCTAAGGGATCAGTTTCGGCCAGATTTTGGGGGGAGTGGGTGAGTGAGGAGAGAGAGTGAGGTGGGGAAAGTTGTTTCAAGTCAAAGTCAACTCAATTTATATCATTTTCTACTCTTTTCTTTTCTTTTCTTTTCCTTTTCTTTCCTTTGCAAACCAAGTGGGGAAAAAGTGAGGGCAGCTGAATTTGGCTAAGGGGAAGGAGTAAGTGGGGGTGTGTGGGTGTGGGTACGGGTGTGGGGTGATGAAAAATGATAAATACAATACCCCAAACATCCATTTACGCTAAAAAAAGCCATTTTTCTTCAATAATTTTTAAACCGTTTTGGCAAATGATTTCGTTCCAAAAACCACATGATAAATTTTTATTTAATGTTTTATGATGCACAAAATTTGTTTCAACTCATTCCAATTTGTAATTTTCCCTAATTAAATGTATTAGTGACGGCTTAAAATAATAATAAAATAATATTTTTTTCAGAAAATTTGAAATTTCACCAGCGGCTCAATAAACACCAAATAATAGCAATTACATAGCTAGAATATGTATATTTAATTTTTATAATAAGATATTTGTATTTTGACTTTTTACAGAAAACCCCCTCATTTTACCGATTTTCCGAAATTTCACCGAAACGATTTTCAAAACGCTACATGGGCGATGGATGATCCCATATCCATTGGTATTTGACATCAGAGAAGGTATACGGGTGCTCAGTGGAGACTGGGTACACTAGACGGACTCGCCGAGAACTCCCAGATAGTATTATACCTCACGTCAGATGGCAGTTCTCTGGTGACACTGGTACAGGTTAGTATGTAGACCCGAGATCGTCATAGAGTCTTGTATGATTCCTACTGTGCTTTGATTTCCATCATACCACGTCCAAGAGGGCGTGCAAAAAGGTGGCTTTTGGGAACAATCCCTAATCACATGGAGGCAATGAGCGATAGGAGGGGATTCGTCTCTCCCGGTATAGGGAGTTGATGTTGCGCTGTGTTCGATTGGCTATGGAAATCCCTGGCCAGGGTTGCTGAGATTTACTGATAAGTGTTATCAGTAGTTTCTCGAACTATTGTAGACCTTATATCGACACGACTTATCAAGCTACTGGGTCTGACGTTTACCACCCCTAGGCGAGATATGCGACATATCAGACGAAGAGACTGGACTGTACGGGAGTGTTACTGATTGGATTCGCAGGAGAATGTACAAGTTTACTTGTTGATCTTCTGATCGCTCAATACCTGGGTGGCTGTTATGTTTAGCTGACCGCTTGCAGCTTGTGGGTGTTTGATATGATCATCACTTACTGCCGGCATATTGACGATTCTTCAGAGTCCTACACAGAGGTTTCCTGGCTCAGGCAAAACGGAGTAGGAGCACATATGTAATATATGCGGGACCGAGAACAATACGAGTATGTGATACCGTATTAGATTCTCGCGATATGTGATATCGGCCGGGTATATGTGATATAGCCGGGTCATCGGATCAAGTGTTGATTCGATGAACTGATACAGATAATATTAATCGGTTATTTGTGAAATAGCCGGATTATCGGATCAAGTGTTGATTCGATAATTTATTGTATAATTATATATTTGATATATTAAATTACATTAACTAATATAAGCTCCCTTAAAGATTCTTTTTCTCACTCGGGTAATACATTGATATATATGTTATATATGTTATTTGTATTATTTTATTTTGTTACAATAAATATTGTATATGTGATATATAATATTGTAACATGTTATGGTTATAAATGCAACATGTTTTGTGGAGTTTAAATGTGGTTAAGGTTTGGATTAGGGTTAAGCTTGCATGAAGCTTCATGAAGCTTTGACTTTTTCTTATTCTTTGGATTTTTGTGGTGTCATTGTTTAACCCAACCCAACCCTTTAACCATAGTTAAATCTATACATGGGTTAAGTCTTCATACTTAACCCATGGTTGCATTTCTAACCTCACACTTGGATTTCATTATTCATCACAAAAGAAATTGATCATCTTCTTCTTCTTCTTCTTGAAGGAAAAGCTTTCTAGCTTTTTCATAAGTGATGAAAATGAGTGAGATAAAGAAAACAAATGAGAGCTAAATTCCTACTTCATCATCCTCATCTATTCTAGCCACTTAGATTAGGGTGTTTGCTTTGCTAATACTTGATTAGCAAAGCAAGAGCTTGGGTTTGAGTTTCTTCAAGGTAGAACATCTTTGTTATCGATGATGGGAAGCAAGTTTGCATCTTTCTCCTCATGGAGCCTCTCTAGAGTCCGAGTACTCGATGATCGCAGCGAAGGGACCTCAACACGGAGCTTTTGAAGTGAATGAACAGACTACAAAGGTTGTAATCCCAAACTTTTAGAAGTAAAGTTGTTTACTTGCTATTGTTTTCGCCTAATTTCTAGTCTAAGATCTTGGTTAGGGTTGTTCGGCACTTGTAAAATTTAAATCGGGCATGGTTGATAACTTGTAGAACCTTGTGACAATGCCCAGTAACCCTACAGTGGTATCAGAGCCAAGCTTGAGATTTAAGCGAAGTCTAGACGAAGTTTAATATCCGATCGAACCCCGAAACGTCGCATTTCACCCCTCTCTGGAAATTTTTTAAAATGTTGATTTTTTCTGTATTAAAAATACTGAAAAAAATAAGCAGGGAATTCTAAGAAGTACTGTGAAGTACGAAGCCCCAACTCCATCATGGGAGTGTGGAACCGCGGCCAAACCATATGTTTGGTGGCGGTTCCGCGGCCATTATGAGGAGTCAGTGGCTCGTACATCTTGGTATGATTCTTGGGTACTTTTCATGCTTCTGGGAATTTTTAATTTTACTCAAGTGTTGAGTTTTCTGGAGATCTTTTGTATTCGTTGATTCGATCGGAAAGTTTAATTTCGTTTAAGTTTTTTTTTCGGGATATTTTAGAACGTGTTAAAAAGTTCGAACGGATATCAATAACTCACTTTTTCCCCTGTCGGAAAATTTTCAAAAGTTGGATTTTTTCTCGAGTTTGAAACTTCCGGAAAATCGTGCAAGTAAAGCGGTGGACCCTCTAGAAGAACACAAACCTTAACTCGATTATGTGACCGTCTGAACCGCCTCTAAACCTTAGGGTTTGGGGCAGTACGGCGTTGCCACATGTGAGGCGTTGGTTTGACCCTTCTACGGCTGGACCATTGGTACTGTGGCATGTGATGGATACTTTTTGAACTCCGCTCAAGTGTTGAGCTATTTGGGAAATCTTGGGTGTTTGTTTATTCGATCGAAAAGTTTAACATTGTCTATTTATCTGGAATGTGATACAATATTTGGAATCCACAAGTAGTTATGAGATAACTAATTTGAATGTTATAAATCTACCAGTTTAGTCTCAGATGATCGGTTGCCACGGGATTTTAATGCGATCAAAAGTCCGTTGCAATCACGTAGCTTACGCGGATATTCGTCGGGTAAACTTAATAGATAGCCACACACCATAGACCCGACCAAGTGACTGTAGGAGAACCCCGTTGCCAAAAGCATCCGTTCGGGTGCTCGCAGCAGCGGTGTTCCGCCTTAGTGCACTTCGTCGACGACATCGGGGGTGCGTCCGTCTACTAAAGTTTTCGACGAGCATTCGATCAGGATATCGGGAATCTTGTTGAATTTCCCCACTAGATATTGAAAAGTGTTTTCGATAATGAGACTTAAATGCAGAGTTTATAATTGTTAGGCATGCGATATCGAAGGAATTCATTTGGTTAGGCATGCGATGTCTAAAGAGGTTGCGGATTCCGACTGTTGTAGTTTTACACTTTGTTTTCTGCGACCGTAAGTGTAATATGCGGTGTATCGCCGGTTTCGTTGCTATACATCAACGACAATTGGGATACGCATATTCACTTACGTTGATGATATGAGATATTATGTGTTGCTGTGATATATTATATTGGATCGTTGTGTTTTGAATAGCCGGGGGTTTTATGTGAGATGAGAGTTTTTCTTTTTCATTCATGTAAAATTCTTTTGTATGTAATATTCTTTTATTAGGGCACTTCCGGGCTGAGGATGATGTCACCATTGTATATTATTTACTTTTCCGCATTAGGATAGACCTAAGGCGGGGAGCACAAGTAACCGAGTTCTAGGGTCCAGTGGGAGACCATCTCGAGGAGTCGAGACAGGCTCTCCTAACTCTAGAACTGGCTGGGTTACTTGCCGCTCTCGTAGGGGTCTAGGGATGTGTGTTTGGCTATTCATCGCGGCCGTGGAATCCGTGTTTTATACAGGCTCGTATTAAAAATACGGACGACCTAGTATATCCAATATTTCATATATGTTCTTCTGTTGCAATGTTCTGTGATGAGATCATATTACTGCCTGAGACGAATGTTTATATTATATATATGAGATATATATTATATATTGTTGATTTCGTTTTATATGTGATGCTTGTGAAGCATAATAAAATGGGACTTCATTAATGAGATTAATGAAATAAAAGAAACCTAAAGATGTTGTAGAAACTTGTTTAAAAACTGGTAGCTCTAGTTCTTGCTTTGCATAGCGATATTCCTTGTAGAATATCCAGCACCTTATTCGATAAGGAAAGAGCCGAGATCCCTTCACCGGAAGTGACCTCTTTAGCGAAACTAGTAGATGCTACGCACTCTGTTTGTCTCTTGATTGCTTCTATAGTTTTTGTTTTGCATAGTGATATTTGCGAAATATCCTGCACCTTATTCGATAAGGAAAGAGCCGAGATCCCTTCACCGGGAGTGACCTCTTTAGCGAAACTAGAAAAACCTAAAAAACATTCCATTTAAAATCACTCGATTCTATGACAATATCAAGTTCATTACGCAAAGGGTTTTCTTAAAAACCTGTCGTAACCCTCTGTCATTTTAGGAAGTAGAGTACTTAGTATTCATGTTGTGTTTATTGACCTTAGTTAAGGCACAATGTATGGTAGCTAAGTGATGTCTTCCTATATAGCATATGATGCGATTAGTTAGGACAATCATGTGACTTTGTTGACCTTAGTTAAGGGTCATGTGGGTGGGTCTAATTAATCAAGAAATGACAGGTAGAACTTAACTAGTGCTTATGATTTGTTGACCATAGTTAAGGTCATAAGTCACTAGGGGTAAAATATTATCAGGAATTTCAAGTGTTGAAATTTGCAATGAGATTGCAATCCTTCTGTGAGATAGTAGGATCCCGATACCCGCTGCGAGTAAGAGATACGAATTTTACACATTACAATTAGCCGATCAAGCAGGTGTCTAGAAAGGTGTTAACGGGGTTATGCCCCTGGGAAAACGAGGTTTACTTTAATTAGGTCCGTGCGAAAGCACGGGGAACCTCCCTCAAAGTACCGGCACTGGCCTGGCTGAAAGATTGGCGAAATTGTAGGCTGTAATTAATCCCGGCTAGTCTTTCCTTTTAGGGTTTGAAGGAAGATTTGACTAAAACAGTGGGAGATATCCTGATTAAATATATTAATAACCAATCTAATCTTGCAAAAACATACGCTGAGTGTTTTCTTCTCTCTCTCTCCAGGAAGCGACCATGTCACGCCTTAATCAAGATAATAATACAGATGTATTGAATGAACCCGCTTGTTATACTGCGCTAGGGAACGTTGGTCCCGCTTCAACTTATAATTGTTATAAGACAGTGCAGGAAATAGGGGATTTCCAGAATTCCCGTGCCGCCCAAACGAAAAAAGTGCATACTGATGCATCATCTTCGGGTGTGTTCATTTCCGAGAACTGTTTCTCAGTATCCTTTACGTCCTGGATATGAGATACCAGATCAGGATCCCGCAAATGTAATCTGTTACATGGGCTACAGATAGATAGAGAACTGAGAACGGGTGATATGTTTTAAGAGTTAGAAACGGTGCAAGTGTTACAGCCAAGTCTGTTGGCAGTTATCACCCTATATTACCAGAATACATTGATTCTGAACGAATGTTATTAGATACCGAACCTGATATACAATATCATATCAGTCTCTTTATTTATTAAAGAAGGATATAATTTTGTATTGTTGGAGAATGTTTTGAACATTTCCTATATCAAGAGTTGATCGGTTCAGGCACGTTATCTAAAAGAATATACGTTCTAAATCAAACCACAGTTCTTAGTATACAGAACACACACAAGAGGAAGAGTTCGGAAATGAACAAATCCTTCTTGAGGCATGGTAGACTAAGTCATATCAATGAGACCCGACTAGCAAAGTTACATTTAGATGCATATTTAAATTTGTTTGAATTTACATCCTGTGAAACTTGCCGGTCATGTCACGAAGATAAGATGACCACAACTCTGTTTATTGGAAACAGAGAAAAAGTTAGTGAACTCTTGGGATTGATACATGATGATGTATGTAAGGTCCCCTGTCTACACATGCCAAGACTGGTTCTTTGTACTTTATTGTATTCACTGATTATCTCTCAAGATTCGGACATATGTTCCTGTTGAAACACAAGTCTGAACCTTTTGAGAAATTCAAAGAATATAAGTCAGAAGTAGAGAACCAAAACGGGTGTAAGTATTATGTCCTTTGATGTGATCAGGGAGGAGAATACTTGAGCACGGAATTCCTGGACTGTTCTAAAGGAGAATGAGATTCTCTCTCAGCATTACTCCTCCGTATACACCACAGCACGTCGGTGTATCGGGGCGGAGCAATCACACCCTATTAGATATGGTGCGCTCTATGATGAGTACTACTGAGTTTCCTATTTCCTTTTGGGAGTAATGCACTTGAGAAGCTGCATACCTATTGAATAGGGTTCCAATCAAATCAGATGCCTACCACTTCATATGTGATATGGAATGGGAAGAGCCCATATCTTAAGTAAGTTAAGATTTTGGGTTGTCCGGCCTATGTCTAAAAGCATAATCCAGACAAGTTCGAGGCAAAGTCAGTTCTGTGGAAATTTTTTGGATATCCCAAGCATTAGCAAGGGAATATCTTCTACCACGTCAAGGAACAAAAGATGTTTTGTTTCTCAGCATGCCACCTTTGTGAAAGGTAATTTCTTGTGAAGAAATTAGTGGTCATGAAGTAGAACTGGAAAGAGTTCCAGCTATACAAACTGCAGCTGATGATTTGGTAAACCCGAAGGATTCAATGGTTTCCAACGAACCTCAGCCTCTCCGCCGATCTAGTAGGGTTCCTCACCTACCTGCGAGATACTTCAGTTTCTCTATGACAGTGGGAGCGAGGATTACATCATGAGATGATGACCCAACTAGTTTCGATCAGGCCATCAAGAGTGGGGACTCTGTAAGAATGGCTGGATGCTAAGCGATCTGAGATGGAATCCTTATACACCAACAAAGTATGGACTTTGGTTGTTTTATCTGAAGGGTTAAATCCCCATCAGAAGCAAGTATATCTTGAGAAGATTACTTGGTGTACATGGAAAAGTTGAGACTTTGAAAGCTAAGGCTTATTGCAAAATGTTTGTATCATCGACCAGGTATGGATAATGATGAAACCTTTTCTAGTGTCTATGCTTAAGTCCATCCAAATCCTACTTGCCACTGCTACATACCATAACTACGATATCTGGTGGTTGGGTGTCATGACTGCTGTTCTAAATGATGATTTAGAAGAAGGCGTCTATAAGTACACAGCCAGAGGGCTTCGTAGACAGTGGGTGCAGCGGAAACGTGTGCAAGTTGCTTTATAGGATAAAGCAGGCATCGCGGAGTTGGAACATCTGTTTTGATGTGGTAGTCAAAGAGTTTGACTTCATCAAAATGGTAGATGAACCTTCTATATACAAAAAGGTAGTAGGGAGTATGGTGGTGATCCTCGTATTGTATATGGATAGCATACTCTTGATAGGAAAGGAGTTTCCTATGCTACGCTCGGTCAATCTCCTCTTATCACATGGATTCTCCATATAAGGTCAAAGTGATACCTCCTAAATCCTAGGTTTTATATCTATGGGATAGATCTAAATGGATGTTAGGATTCTCATAAGTTGTAGTGAGATGGTATCAATCGATCCTGGGGAGAATCACTGGAATGGTTCCAGGGTGGTAAGGTCGACTGAATGTCAGTCATAGGCATTGTCTTTACCCTCAGTGCAGGGACGGTATGTTGGAAGAGTTCCAAGCTATATACTATGATATACTAGACGATTAAAGGAAAGATACATCGTTACCAAGGATGCTACGAAAGAGGCAGTCTGGATATCAATATTAGTTCATGTGATGAACTTCATTCCTATCATTGTATGACAATAGAGTTGTGGCTTATGCCAAGGAACCCCCGTCCCATCTGAGATCCAGACATATTCTAAGGCAGTATCGCCTGATCATGGAGATGGTTGATCTCCAGGGTGATCGAGGTTAGGAGAGTAGACACTGAGTACAACAGCGCGGATCCACTCACAAAGGCCTATTTCCCAGTAGAGACTTTTATGTGATGGTTGAGTATGAGATACTTCAACCACAGCTGATTGTTGGGTATGCGATACCATAACAGATGGCCCTAGTGCAAGTGGAAGATTGTTAGTTATATGTATGCCGTAGAGGCCATTACTGTACATACGATGTATATTGTAGTAAATGCTTGGACATATATAGGGAGGATTTTCTTGCTCGACATGATAGTATGCTATCTTGTTGTTCTTTATCTTAACATGTACTCTGATTGTCTCTATGATACATGTTGATAAAGCCCTTAGGATGAGTACTTGACTACCAGGACTGTGATGCGGATCATACTAGCGGGGACAGTGTAGTCGCCAAGTACATCCGTCAAATGTTCCTAGTCGTGGGAGTACCGAGACAGGGCATCGATACTCTAGAGTAGATTAGCATATGCGATTCTTGACCCATATGATGGGCGATGGATGATCCCATATCCATTGGTGTTTGACATCAGAGAAGGTATATGGTGCTCAGTGGAGACTAGGTATACTGGACGGACTCGCCGAGAACTCCCAGATGGTATTATACCTTACGTCAGATGGCAGTTCTCTGGTGACACTGGTACAGGTTAGTCTGTAGACTCGAGATCGTCATAGAGTCTTGTGTGATTCCTACTGTGCTTTGATTTCCATCATACCACGTCCAAGAGGGAATGCAAAAAGGTGGCTTTTTGGTACAGTCCTGAATCACATGGAGGCAATGGCGATAGGAGGGGACTCGTCTCACCCGGTATAGGGAGTTGATGTTGCGCTGTGTTCGATTGGCTATAACTGGAAATCCCTGGCCAGGGTTCCTGAGATTTACTGGTAAGTGTTATCAGTAGTTTCTCGAACTGTTATAGACCACATATAGACACGACTTATCAAGCTACTGGAGTCTGACATTTACCACCCCTAGGCGAGATATGCGACATATCAGACGGAGAGACCGGACTCTACGGGAGTGTTACTGATTGGATTCGCAGGAGAATGTACAGGCTTGCTTGTTGATCTTCTGATCGCTCAATACCATGGTGGATTTTACGTTTAGCTAACCGCTTGCAGCTTGTAGATGTTTGTTATGATCATCACCTACTGCCGGCGTATTGACGATTCTTTAGAGTCCTATACAAAGGTTTCCTGGCTCAGGAAAAACGGAGTAGGAGCACATATGTGATATGTGCGGGACCGAGAACAATACGAGTTTGTGATACCGTATTAGATTCTCGTGATATGTGATATCGGCCGGGTATATGTGATATAGCCGGGTCATCGGATCAAGTGTTGATTCGATGAACTGATACTAATAATATTAGTCGGTCATTTATGAAATAGCCGGATTATCGGATCAAGTGCTGATTCGATAATTTAATGTATAATTATATATTTGATATATTAAATTACATTAACTAATATAAGCTCAATTAAAGATTCTTTTTCTCTCTCGGGTAATACATTGATATATATGTGATATATGTTAATTGTATTATTTTATTTTATTATAATAAATATTGTATATGTGATATATAATATTGTAACATGTTATGGTTATAAATGCAACATGTTCTGTGGAGTTGAAATGTGGTTACGGTTTGGATTAGGGTTAAGCTTGCATGAAGCTTCCATGAAGCATCATGAAGCATCATGAAGCTTTGACTTTTTCTTATTCTTTGGATTTTTATGTAGTCATTGTTTAACCCAACCCAACCCTTTAGCCATAGTTAAATCTTTACATGGATTAATTCTTCATACTTAACCCATGGTTGCATTTCTAACCTCACACTTGGATTTCACTATTCATCACAAAAGAAATTGTCACGACCCGAAGTTCGACTCGTGACCGGCACTTAACCACGTAACGCCTACAGGCGTAACGCGACTAAGTAAGCTGAAAAACCAGAATTCAAACCAGAAAAAGTATAGTGTCTGAAACATTTATTAGAATATTTGTTAAAACATTTAGAAAACTTTAAGTTGTTTAGTAGAATTCTTTAAAGCTCAAGTTATTGTTTTAAAAATTTTGGCATCATTTCCTTTGTAAAAACTAGCCACGAAATCGGGTACAAGGCAATATATGAGTAAAATGATACACAATAAAGAATAAACATCCCAGACGGGAGCAATCACGCCCAACGGCGGAAACAACACCATAATGATAATATACGACGCCGTAGCAAAGAAAGAGTAAAAATAAGTGAAGACAACATGAAACATAAAACTGCATAAAAAAGTCGGCTCACAACGAGCTCAACACAAGAGTACAATAATATACATCGTCCTCACAACTGGTCTCTAAGTCCATACATAAGTAGTAGATTTAGAATACTAGATACAATGACGTATACAACTGAAAAAAATAAACAGATACCGCACAAAAACCCACCTATCAGCAAAAAGACTAGTATGCCAACTGCAATGGTATCTGTGTCAAAAGATGTATGAAAGCGGCCTACCGCGACTACTCCGAGGGGCAACCTGCAAACACTGTGGCACAACGGGGGGTGAGTTGCCAACTCATGAATAGTAGATAACATATAAAGGTAATCGCGAGCATGCACGTACTACGCTACTCTATCATATGCCAGCAGATAATATCTATATGCGATGAGCAATATGTGCAATAATCATGCAAGTGCTCTATCAGGTAATATGACTACAGGATGAGATGCAAAATAATGAATGCTGAGCATGGGAAATATAACATATACACGGAATGTCAATATGGAAAATATGATCGGTGTCCATCAATGCACCCAAATCCTAATAAAACTCAGGCGCCGTCATCCCCATCGGCCCTCAAATCCTGTAAATCTCATAGAATCATGAGTGCCCAATATCGGCACTCGAAATATCATAAAATAATCGTATCCAGCATCAATACGAAAATCCTCATATCTCGGGCTCCGTCAGTCAGGGTCGGCCCACAGACTCTGTCTGCGGTATCGGCCCTCGGCCCCGGCAGTACGGGTGATCCCATATCCATCTATCGACTCTGGTCAGTATCCTCCGGATAACCGTCAGGTCCAACGAATCACCGGTAGGTAGTAGTCCCACTGCCAGGCTCACCGTCTAGCTACACAGCAGATCTGTTCTCGCCCCGGGGTACCATACCGGGTCCACAATGTACCCGCAATCGGCCTCGTCCACTCCTTGAATCGGGTTTCACATGTCACTCTAGCACCGAGAAAACACATGGTGGATGCACTGAAATATCATATCAAGAGGTACCGGGTTTTCAAAACAGTGCATCTTTTCTTAAATAACCCCACGGTCCTCAAATACAGAAATCACATGAAAACCACAGCCAATGCGTAATCCATGCGATGTAATATATGCATCATAAGTCATACTATGAAGAAAAAGGGGAAACCACTCTTTAAGTAGATTCAGTTTTAAAAGGTATTATGCGGTCCCCAGTTTTACCCAAAAATCAGCTTATCTAAGTAAGTACGGTTTGGATATGCATAAGTCTGGATATGCAAATGAGTATGTGTACAAATAGCAGAATCATGTCAAGTCATATGTGAGATGAGATACAGTATAATGATCATGAAAATTCTATAATGTGAGTGTCATGGCAATTACTAACGGTGTGTGTGTAACATGCAGATTAGTACTCGTGCAACATGAACCGTTAGTAACAGTGCAGTGCTTTATAACTTCTAAGTTCAGGTACAAGTAGTAGGGAATGCGATATGCAACAAATAGTATCCATGAACAGTCATTGTAGGTAAATGTAATATGCTGCTACAAGGTTCTATCAGCCCAGACGCATAACGCCATGCGGGCGATTTCCCTGTAGATGTTAAATCTACTCACCGTAGTCTCGCGCTAAGTGTAGCCGACGACTTGTTTCCCCTTCTTCGCGGCGTCCGTCGTACTCGACTGCGAACCTAGGATTTCACAAAGTAGTACACATAAGCTCAAATCTACAAAAACACGACATTAAAACCAAACTAGAAACCCATGTCGCGAACCAAATGCGTGTGTGTGCGATTCGCTAAAACGTGTGGTTACTTGCCTGAAGCTACCCCGACACGTCGCGATACGCAGAAAACCCCAAACCTACACACGTATCACGCGTGTTGCGAAAATTAAAAGCATAAGAAATAGGGTAATTGATCCCAGATTTTCCTACAGAAATAATTTAACAAAGTTGCATATACCATAGGTCTTAGAATACCAGCAGACACCTACAGAGCAAAAATCCAAACCCCATGTCCCCTATCTGGCCGCAAATTGCTGCCAGAACGATTTTTCCGGCGGCCAAGAGGTGGAATTTGGGGGTCGTGTTCTAGATATGTGATCAACATCTAATAACTATACTCCAGTTAACTCAGATTTATTCTGAAATCACTAGATCAACAGCAGATTACTGGAAGCTAGAATTTTGCTTAAAAAAATGATAATTTTGCATCAAACATAAACCTGAATGTATTTTTGTGAAATAGGGGTTAAGCTAGGTTAACATGGCCCTAACAACACTTAATTAAGCTAGGCTAACTATCAAAATCACCACCATGCCAAAACATCACACAAAATACCAATTTTGCATTAAAACACACATTAAACGCTAATCGAAGCTAATCAATACACAAGATTAGCAAGCAAGAGAGTTAAGCCTAAGAGTTATACCTCACTTGACCCTAGGTGCAAGGAGGAGGAGGAGAAGAAGAGAGGAAGGAGCTGCTGCTGGGGTGCTGCTGCTGTAGCTGCCTGAAGCTGCTGCTGCTTGTAGCTGCTGCTGATGCTGTGCCTGCTGCTTTTGCTGAAGCCGTGCCTGTTGCTGTTGCTGAAGCCGTGCCCGCTACTGTTGGTGCTGGAGTTGCTGATGTTGCTGCTGCTGTGGAGGCTGCTGGGATGTGTGTGTGTGTGTGTGTGTGTGTGAGTGAGAGTGAGAGAGTTGTGTGTTAGGAAAAGAGTTTAGAAAAATAAAAGATAAACATGCTAGTCAACCCCTCTCTCTCACTACCTCTCTCCTCATTAAATGATGCATGACAAGGCCATCATGCCCCATCATGCACCCCCTCTCTCTCTCTCACCAAGTCAACATATTCAAATCATTTCACATATAATAAAACAACCTTTAATTAAAATTACCCATTGAACTTAATTAAAACCCTAAGACTTAATTCTCATGTCTTAACCCACCATGGTCTAGCCCCATTATAACCCTAGTTTACATGCACGTGTGTGTGCAAGACTAGAAAAATTCTACTAAAATATTCATTAAATTTGATAAAATATTTGAAAACCAATTTGGTAACTTTTTATTAAAAACCATTTATTTAAATATAATTAACCACTAAACACATCCTAAGGTGTTACAATCTTCCCCCCTTAAAGAAATCCGTCCCCGAATTTAAAAAATATAAAGCTACGCATACTTCCAAAGTGATGAGGGAACTTCTTCCGCATCTCTCCCTCAGCTTCCCAATTGATCTCTTCACCATTCGGGCTACGCGAAAGTACCTTCACTGATGGAAAGACCTTCGATCTAAGTTTCTTCACCTGCCGGTCCAATATCACGACCGGCTGATCGGTGAACGAAAGATCGTGCTCGAGCTGAACGGTCTGATGCTAAATCATGTGCGAAGGGTCATGTAGGTATCTGCGAAGCATCGACACGTGGAACACAGGGTGAACATCTGGGAAGTCGGGTGGAAGAGCCAAACGATATGCTACAGTGCCCACATGCTCGAGGATCTCGAAGGGACCTAAGAATCTGGGGCTAAGCTTCCCCTTCCGTCCAAACCTCATCACTCCCTTCATCGGAGAGACCCTCAGAAAAACGTGATCTCCAACTGCGAACTCTAATCTACGGCGGCGTCTGTCAGTATACGATCTCTGCCTGCTCTGAGATGTCCTCATCCTTTCTCGAATCAGCTGTATCTTCTCGGTCATCTCCTGTACAATCTGTGGCCCCAAAATACTGCTCTCACTGAGCTCTGTCCAGCAGACGGGCGATCTACATCTCCTCCCATACAGAGCCTCGAAAGGTGCCATCTGAATAGTATCCTGGAAACTATTGTTGTAGGAGAACTCCACCAAGGGTAAATGATGATCCCAGCTACCACCAAAGTCTAAAACGCACGCTCGGAGCATGTCCTCGAGAGTCTGAATAGTCCGCTCTGACTGGCCGTCGGTCTGCGGATGAAATGCCGTGCTGAAACTCAAGCGGGTGCCTAAAGCCTCCTGAAACCTCTGCCATAGTTGGCTGGTAACTGGGTGCCTCTGTCGGACAAGATACACGTCGGGACTCCATGCGGTCGTACTATCTCGTCGATGTATATCTGGGCATACTGAGCAAATCCGAAAGTCGTCTTCACCGGCAGGAAGTGAGCCGCTTTCGTCAAACGATCCACGATCACCCAAATAGAGTCATACCCTTGCTTAGTCCTATGTAGACCCACAACGAAATCCATCGAAATATGCTCCTATTTCCACTCCTGAATGGGTAACGGCTGTAGCTCACCCGCGGGCCTCTGGTGCTCGGCCTTGACTTTCTGACAAGTCAGGCATCTCGACACGAAGTCCGCGATGTCCCTCTTCATTCCGTCCCGCCAGTAAACATCTCTCATATCATGGTACATCTTGTTGGAACCCGGATGATCACTGTACACCTATCGATGTGCTTCCTCAAGAATCTCACGCCGCAGTCCCTCAGCATCTGGTACGCACAGTCTATATCCAAATCGCAGTATCCCCTAATCATCGATCACGAACTCGAAAAATCTGCCCTGTCCAATTTGCGCCATGATCTCTGAACATCGGTCATCACTGTGCTGTGCCTCATGTATACGGTCAAGCAACTGTAGGCGTGCACGAAAATGCGTAAGCTGTCCCCCTATCGGCATGAACTCGAACTGCACTCGGCTGTCGCATAAAATCTGCCAATCTGCCGACGACTGCCTCTTCACTGCGCTCAAACAAGATAGACTGCCTTCGGGTCTCCTGCTCAAAGCATCCGCCACTACATTAGCCTTGCCCGGGTGATACAAGATCTCGCAATCGTAGTCCTTTACTAGCTACATCCAACGGCGCTGTCGGAGATTCAGGTCCCGCTGCTGAAATATATACTTTAAGCTCTTGTGATCAGTGAATATCTGGCACGAGTCGCCGTATAGGTAATGTCGCCAGATCTTAAGTGCAAGGACCACTGCAGCCATCTCCAAATCGTGAGTAGGGTAGTTATGTTCATGTACCTTCAGCTGTCGTGAAGCATACGCGATCACCCTGTCATGCTGCATCAATACGCACCCTAGCCCCACTCGTGAAGCGTCACAATAGACCACAAATCCGCCTGATCCTGAAGGCAATGATAACACTGGCGCCGCAGTTAAACAAGTCCGTAGCTGCAGAAAGCTATGCTCGCACTCCTCCGTCCAATCGAAAGGAACTCCATTTCGGGTCAATCCGGTCAAAGGTGCAGCAATACGGGAGAAGTCCTGCACAAATCGCCTGTAGTAGCCGGCCAGTCCTAGAAAGCTGCGAAACTCCGTAACTGATGTGGGTCTGGGCCAATGCTGAACGGCATCGATCTTCCTCGGGTCTACACATATACCGTCTCGTGAAATCACGTGACCCAAGAAGTCTATATTGTCCAGCCAGAATTCACACTTGGGGAATTTTGCGTAAAGCTGGTGCTCCCTTAAAGTCTGCAGTGTGATCCGCAGGTGCCGCTCATGCTCCTCTATACTTCGGGAATACACCAGGATATCGTCAATGAATACGATGATGAATAGATCAAGATACGGCCGGAAAATAATGTTCATCAAGTCCATGAATGCTGCTGGTGCATTGGTGAGTCCGTACGACATCACCAAAAACTCATAATGGCCGTAGCGCGTGCGGAAAGCTGTCCTCGGAATGTCCTCCTGTCGAACTCATAGCTGATGATAGCCCGATCGTAAATTGATCCTCGAAAAATATCCTGCCCCTTGAAGCTGGTCGAACAAGTCATCGATGCATGGCAAAGGATATCTGTTCCGCACGGTAACCTTGTTCAGCTAGCGGTAGTCGATACACAAACGCAAACTGTCGTCCTTTTTCTTGACGAACAGGACCGGAGCACCCCAAAGAGAAACACTGGGTCAAATAAGTCCCTTATCCAGCAAATCTTGCAACTGACCCTTCAATTCTCTAAGTTCCGTCGGGGCCATCCGATAAGGCGGGATAGAAATGGGCCCCGTACCGGGAATCAAATCAATACAGAAGGTAATGTCGCGCTCAGGCGGTAGCACAAAAAGCTCGTCAGGGAATACATCAGGAAACTCGCTAACAACCGGAACCTGATCCAACGGAACCGCTGTAGCTCTGGTATAGCAAACATAGGCGAGAAATCCCTGATATCCCTTCCTCAAAAGCTGTCTAGCATGAAAAGAAGATATCAAATTGTGAGGGGAGGCACCACGGTCCCCCTGCACAACAAAAACCGACTCACCGGGAAAAAAAATTCTAACTGTCTTCTCGCGGCATTCCACAGACGCATATCATGTGGCTAACCAATCCATGCCCAAAAGGACGTCGAAGTCCAACATCTCAAGAAGTATCAAGTCGACAAGCAACTCTCTCTCGCCAATACGGACGGTACAGGATCGGAACACGTGTCTAGCAACAAATGACTCGCCCACAGGGGTGGTCACAATAAGCGGCTGATCAAGCAGACCGGACTCTCTACCCAAACTCGGCACAAAATGTGTGGAAACGTACGAGTGCGTGGATCCGGGATCAAACAACACGTGTGCATCAACAGAACATACTGGAAGGATACCTGAGACCACCGCATTGGACGCCTGCGCGTCCGGATGCGTCAAAGCAAAAACCCGTGCATGTCCTCCACCTGCGACTGACTGTCCCCTACCGGCAGCTGGCTGCCCTCTGCCTCGGTCACCTCGTCGTCTATGAGTAAATTCTCCACGACCATGACCTCTCTGTGCATGAAATTGGCGTGGAGCAACAGTAGGTACAATAGGCAATGCCTTCTGGGGTGGTGAAGGTGGTAATGTGACATGCGGTGCTGCTGCCTCCCTCCGGGGTATCTCAGGACAATCTCGAACATGATGATAAGAACTCCCACAGCGGAAACATCCCTACGATGACCGCTGACCCTCCTGGGGATAGGAGCTGAACAACAGGCCTCGCCCTAAATCTCTGCCACCTGCAAGATGTCTGTCACAGCGCCAGAAAGGTTGTCTCTGTACTGATGTATCCGCACGAACTCTCTTCGGCTCTGAAACTACCGAAGTCTCAGCAAGGAGCTCCTCGACTAATAAGGCTGCGTCTACAGCTGCTGCATATGTCTCGTAATGCTGGGCGCTGATCGTAAAGAACGGTGGTGTAAGCAAGCCTCGGACAAATCTTTTGACTCGCATCTCCTCAGAAGCTACTAGATATGGGGCATAAACTGAAAGCTCGGTAAATAGCACGTCGTACTCTGCCACTGTCATGTCTGGCATCTGGCGCAATGACTCAAATCTGCGTGCTCAGGCATCCCTGACACTCTGGGGAAGGAAGCGGGCCAGAAATACCGTCACGAACTTGGTCCAAGTCATCGGAGAAAGACCCGCTGCTCTGCCCTTCTCGACCGATTCACACCATTTCTTTGCAAGACCTTCCAGGAGAAAGCTCGCGAACTCTACCCATCTCGCATCTGCGCATCTGAAGGAACGGCATATCCGGGCCATCCTATCAATGAAAGGATGTGGGTCCTCGGCTGTATCGGTGCCTTTGAAGACCGGAAGCTTCAGCCTCATGAACTCTAATAACGATACTGTAATCACCTCCGTGGCTGCAGGGGCAACTGCCTGTACGGTAGGTACCATCGCGGACCCTGTGACGGGTGGAGCTATCTCTAGTCGCTGCGCTCGAAGTGTCTTAACTAGTGACCCCATCATATGGCGCATCTCCTGCATGCTGGACCCCACCGTCTGGCGCATCTCCTGCATACCAGCCCCTAGCATGGCAATCTGATCTGTCGTAGGAGGAACAGTCTGCTCGGGTACAACCGGTGTACTACCCGGATCAGTCATCGTCTCGGACGAGTCAACGCGAATCTCGGCCCTCGCGGCCGCTCTCTGCGCCCTCGTAGTCTTTGGCGGCATAATGGCTGAAAAGGAAACAGGATTCGATAAGGATACGGAAGCCGAATCACAAGAATGTATATACTCAAGAAGGAATTTAAATCAATAAGCCCTAAGGTCGCTTAGGCGGAGTACCATGTCGTGAGTATGCCGCGGAACATACGCACGCTATGCCCCCCTGCTTCAGCCACCTACTCCATCATACCAGGGTCATCCTACACTCCGAAGGTAAAACTTTCGCTCTGATACCAACTTTGTCACGACACGAAGTTCGACTCGTGACCGGCACTTAACCGCGTAATACCTACAGGCGTAACGCGACTAAGTAAGCCGAAAACCCAAAATTCAAACCATAAAAAGTATAGAGTGTTCGAAACATTTATTAGAATATTTGTTAAAACATTTAGAAAACTTTAAGTTATTTAGTAGAATTATTTAAAGCTCAAGATATTGTTTTAAAAATTTTGGCATCATTTCCTTTGTAAAAACTAGCCCCGAAATCGGGTACAAGACAATATATGAGTAAAATGATACACAATAAAGAATAAACATCCCAGACGGGATAGCAATCACGCCCAACGGCGGAAACAACACCACAATGATAATATACGACGCCGTAGCAAAGAAAGAGTAAAAATAAGTGAAGACAAAATGAAACATAAAACTGCATAAAAAAGTCGGCTCACAACGAGCTCGACACCAGAGTACAATAATATACATCGTCCTCACAATTGGTCTCTAAGTCCATACATAAGTAGTAGATGGAGAATACTAGATACAATGATGTATACAACTGAAAAAAATAAACAGATACCGCACAAAAACCCACCTATCAGCAAAAGGACTAGTATGCCAACTGCAATGGTATCTGTGTCAAAAGATGTACGAAAGCAGCCTGCCGCGACTACTCCGAGTGGCAACCTGCAAACACTGTGGCTCAACGGGGGTGAGTTGCCAACTCGTGAATAATAGATAACATATAAAGGTAATCACGAGCATGCTCGTGCAGCGCTACTTTATCATATGCCAGCAGATAATATCTATATGCGATGAGCAATATGTGCAATAATCATGCAAGTGCTCTATCAGGTAATATGACTACATGATGAGATGCAAATTAATGAATGCTGAGCATGGGAAATATAACATCTACACGGAATGTCAACATGGAAAATATGATCGGTGTCCATCAATACACCCAAATCCCAATAAAACTCAGGCGCCGTCATCCTCATCGGCCCTCAAATCCTGTAAATTTCATAGAATCATGAGTGCCCAACATCGGCACTCGAAATATCATAAAATAATCGTGTCCAGCATCGACACGCAAATCCTCATATCTCGGGCTCCGTCAGTCCGGGTCGGCCCACGGACTCCGTCTGCGGTATCGGCCCTCGGCCCCGGCAGTACGGGTCATCCCATATCCATCTATCGACTCTGGTCAGTATCCTCCGAATAACCGCCAGGTCCAACCAATCACCGGTAGGTAGCAGTCCCACTGCCAGGCTCACCGTCCAGCGATACAGCAGATCCGTTCTCGCCCTGGGGTACCATATCGGGTCCACCAAGTACCCGCAATCGGCCTCGTCCACTCCTCGAATCGGGTTTCACATGTCACTCTAGCACCGAGAAAACACATGGTGGATGCACTGAAATATCATATCAAGAGAAACCGGGTTTTCAAAACAGTGCATCTTTTCTTAAATAACCCCACGGTCACAAATCCAGAAATCACATGAAAACCACAGCCAATGTGTAATCCATGCGATGTAATATATGCATCATAAGTCATACTATGAAGAAAAGGGGAAACCGCTCTTTAAGTTGATTCAGTTTTAAAAGGTATTATGCGGTCCCTAGTTTTTTTTCCAAAAATCAGCTTATCTAGGTAACTACGGTTTGGATATGCATAAGTCTGGATATGCAAATGAGTATGTGTACAAATAGCAGAATCATGTCAAGTCATATATGAGATAAGCTACAGTATAATGATCATGGAAATTCTATAATGCGAGTATCATAGCAATTACTAACGGTGTGTGTGTAACATGCCGATTAGTGCTCGTGCAACATGAACCGTTAGTAACAGTGCGGTGCTTTATAACTTCTATGTTCAGGTACATGTAGCAGGGAATGCGATATGCAACAAATAGTATCCATGAAAAGTCAATGTAGGTAAATGTAATATGCTGCTACAAGGTCCTATCAGCCTTGATGCATAACGCCAGGCAGGCGATTTCCCCGTAGATGTTAAATCTACTCACCGTAGTCTCGCGCTAAGTGTAGCCGACGACATGTTTCCCCTTCTTCGCGGCGTCCGTCGTACTCGCCTGCGAACCAGGATTTCACAAAGTACTACACATAAGCTCAAATCTACAAAAACACGACATTAAAACCAAACTAGAAACCCATGTCGCGAACCAAACGCGTGTGTGTGTGATACGCTAAAACGTGTGGTTACGCGCCTGAAGCTACCCTGACACGTCGCGATAGGCAGAAAACCTCAAACCCACACACGTATCACGCGTGTCACGAAGATTAAAAACATAAGAAATAGGGTAATTGATCCCAGATTTTCCGACAGAAATAATTTAACAAAGATTCATATACCATAGGTCTTAGAATACCAGCAGACACCTACAGAGCAAAAGCCCAAAGGCCATGTCCCCTATCTGGCCGCAAATTGCGGCCAGAACGAATTTTCCGGCGGCTCAGAGGTGGAATTTGGTGGTCGTGTTCTAGATATGTGATCAACATCTAATAACTGTACTCTAGTTAACTCAGATTTATTCTGAAATCACTGGGTCAACAGCAGATTACAGGAAGATAGAATTTTGCTTAAAAAACGATAATTTTGCATCAAACATAAACCTGATGGTATTTTTGTGAAATAGGGGTTAAGATAGGTTAACATGGCCCTAACAACATTTAATTAAGATAGGCTAACTATCAAAATCACTACCATGCCAAAACTTCAGCCAAAATACCATTTTAGCATTAAAACACACATTAAACACCAATCGAAGCTAATCAATACACAAGATTAGCAAGAAAGAGAGTTCAGCCTAAGAGTTATACCTCACTTGACCCTATGTGCAAGGACGAGGAGAAGAAGAAGAGACGAAGGAGTTGCTGCTGGGGTGCTGCTGCTGTAGCTGCCTGAAGCTGCTGCTGCTTGTAGCTGCTGCTGATGCTGTGCCTGTTGCTGTTGCTGAAGCTGTGCATGCTGCTGTTGATGCTGGATTTGCTGATGCTGCTGCTGCTGTGGAGGCTGCTAGGATGTGTGTGTGTGTATGAGAGTGAGAGTGAAAGAGTTGTGTGTGAGGAAAAGATTTTAGAAAAATAAAAGATAAACATGCTAGTCAACCCCTCTCTCTCACTACCTCTCTCCTCATTAAATGAGGCATGACAAGGCCATCATGCACCCTCTCTCTCCCTCTCACCAAGTCAACATATTCAAATCATTTCACATATAATAAAACAATCTTTAATTAAAATTACCCATTAAACTTAATTAAAACCCCAAGACTTAATTCTCATGTCTTAACCCACCATGGTCTAGCACTATTTTAACCCTAGTTTACAGCACGTGTGTGTGCAAGCCTAGAAAAATTCTACTAAAATATTCATTAAATTTGATAAAATATTTAAAAACTAATTTGGTAAACTTTTTATTAAAAACCATTTATTTAAATATAATTAGCCACTAAACACATCCTAAGGTGTTACAGAAATTGATCATCATCTTCTTCTTCTTGATGGAAAAGCTTTCTAGCTTTTTCATAAGTGATGAAAATGAGTGAGATAAAGAAAAAAAATGAGAGATAAATTCCTACTTCATCATTCTCATCTATTCTAGCCGCTTAGATTATGGTTTTTGCTTTGCTAATACTTGATTAGCAAAGCAAGAGCTTGGGTTTGAGTTTCTTCAAGGTAGATCATCTTTGTTATCGAAGATCGGAAGCAAACTTGCATCTTTCTCCTCATGGAGCCTCTTTAGAGTCCGAGTACTCGATGATCGCAGCGAAGGGACCTCAACACGGAACTTTTGATGTGAAGGAACGGACTACAAAGGTTGTAATCCCAAACTCTTAGAAGTAAAGTTGTTTACTTGCTATTGTTTTCACTTAATCTCTAGTCTAAGATCTTGGTTAGGGTTGTTCGGCACTTGTAAAATTTGAATCGGGCATGGTTGATGCCTTGTAGAACCTTGTGACAATGCCTAGTAACCCTACACATATCGCCGAAAAGGATCAAGATAAAACAACATTTACTTGTCCTTTTGGTACCTTTGCTTATTGACCCATGTCCTTTGGGTTATGCAATGCTCCCTCTACATTTCAGCGGTGTATGATGGGGATATTCTCAGACATGGTCGAGAATTTTCTGGAGATTTTCATGGACGATTTCTCTATATTTAGGGACTCATTTGAGGATTGCCTACTTCATCTTGACGCAGTTCTTACCCGCTGTAAGGATAAGAACATAACTTTGTATTGGGAAAAATGCCATTTCATGGTCCAAGAAGGTATCGTGCTTGGACATGTCATTTCACGAAAAGGCATTGAGGTAGACAGAGCTAAAATAGATTTCATCCATAACCTTCCGCATCCCAAATGCGTCAAGGATATACGATCCTTCCTTGGTCATGCAGGGTTTTATAGGAGATTCATTAAGGATTTTAGCAAAATTGCTAGACCTTTAACTCTTGTTTTGGCCAAGGATACTACATTTCACTTTGATTCGGATTGTGAGTGAAGGAGTTTCTGCAGCACCACTACAAGGGTTTGGTAGCATCACACGTGCCATATTTTTAATTTTTATGGTGCTAGAGAAACTAACCTAAGGATCATACTAGAAAAGCTAGCGTAACAATACATTAACACAAACACAAGTTGAAAAAGTTAAGGTTTTTAGAATACAACCTTTGTAGCTCCCTACGCTAGACTCCTTGGCCACATGGGGTTTGAATGAAGCTTGCTTGAGGTCCTCCAAGTCCACGACGATCCACCCGGAGTCTTCTTTGTCCAAGCTTGAAGCTCCACTAGATCAAAAGAAGAAGTAGAAGCTAACACTCTAAACTAATGGGCAAGACTAGTGTAGAATGATGATGTAGTTTGTTTTCTCACTTCAAAACCCTAACTTGATCACTCTTTTGCTCACAAGTGAAATCTAGAGCGCAAGAGAGAGGAGGAAGAAGATGATGGCTATATGAGAGCCCAAGATAAATGATAAGCTTAGGATTTAAAATGAGAAAAAGAATATATATATTTTCTCCTTCTCATTCTTAACCCTACTTATAAAATATCTAGATATTTATTTTGGATCCAAAATGGCCATAGGAAATGAATCATGGTTAAAGCAAAGGGTTAGTGTATGAATAAAAAATTAAACCATGATAGAATTTCCATTTCCATTTTATTTTATCCAAAAATAAATATCAACATATTTATATAAAGTGTGAGTCTTATATTGTTAGTTATATGTATGCCCTAGAGGCCATTACTGTACATAGGATGTATGTTGTAGTGGATGCTAGGACATATATAGGGAGGACTTTCTTGCTCGACATGATAGTATGCTATCTGGTTACTCTTTACCTTAACGTGTACACTGTTTGTCTCTCTGTTACATGTTGGTAAAGCCTTTAGGATGTGTACTTGACTACCTGGACTATGATGCGGATCATACTAGTGGGGACATGGTAGTCCATAAGTACATCCTTCAAAGTCCCTAGTCGTGGGTGTATCGAGACGGGGCATCGATATACCAGAGTAGACTAGCGTATACCTTCTCGACCCATACAGATGGGCGATGGATGATCCTATATCCATTGGTGTTTGACATCAGAGATGATATACGGGTGCTCAGTGGAGACTGGGTACACTGGACGGACTCGCCGAGAACTCCCAGATGGTATTATACCTCACGTCAGATGGTAGTTCTCTGGTGACACTGGTACAGAGTATTCTGTTGACCCGAGATCGTCATAGAGTCTTGTGTGGTTCCCACTGTGCTTTGATTTCCATCTTACCACGTCCAAGAGGGCGTGCAAAACGGTGGTTTTTGGATATAGTCCCGAGTCACATGGAGGCAATGAGCGATAGCAGGGGATTCGTCTCTCCCGGTATAGGGGGTTGATGTTGCGCTGTGTTCGATTGGCTATAACAGGAAATCCCTGGCCAGGGTTGCGGAGATTTACTGGTAAGTGTTACCAGTAGTTTCTCGAATTGTTATAGACCTCATATCGACACGACTTATCGAGCTATTGGGGTCTGACGTTTACCACCCCTAGGCGAGATATGCGACATATCAGACGATCAGACCGGACTGTACGGTAGTGTTACCGGTTGGATTCACTGGAGTGTGAGCGGGCTTGCTTGTCGATCTTCTGATCGCTCAATACCCGGGTGGCCGTTACGTTTAGCAGACCGCTTGCGGCTTGTGGGTGTTTGATATGATTATCACCTGCTGCCGGCGTATTGACGAGTCTTTAGAGTCCTACACAGAGGTTTCCTGGCTCATGCGAAACGAAATAGGAGCGCATATGAGATATGTGCGGGACCGAGAATAATACGAGTATGTGATACTGTATTCGATTCTCGCGATGTGACATTGATCGGTTATATGCGATATAGCCGGGTTATCTGATCAAGTGTTGATTCGATAAGATGTTACTAATGATACCAGTCGGTTATGTGCGTCATGACCGGATCGTTAAATCAAGTGTTGATTTAATGATTTAATGCATAATTATATATTTGATATATTACTTTGCATTAACTAGTATCGGTTCACTTTAAATGGATTTTCTCGCTCGGTTGTGCGCATTGCATATGCGATATGATTTTGTGCACATGTTTGTATCATATTTGATGATACATGCAAATTAGGGTTTGTGTAAAGAATTAAACCTTGGTTAAAGAAATGGTTAGGGTTTTTATTTGATTATTCATTTATTCATTTGTTTTTATTTTTGGAAAATAAATTGCATAAAATAGAATGGTGGCTTTCTTTTGTTTTCTTTCATGAAGCTTCATGAACTTTTGACTTAGTCACCATTTTGTCTCATGCTTAACCCTAACCAATTCAATTAACTCAAGTTAATTCTCTACACCTAACCATGGTGAGAATTATGATAAGAATGGATTTTTATTTATTCTTTAATTCTTATCATAACACTTATCATCTTCTTGCTCTTCTTCTTCTTCATTCTTCAAGAAGAAAAGCTTGACTACATCAATGGTGATTGATGAATATGAGTGAGAAATCCAAATCTAAAGTCTACCCACTTCATATTTCTTCATCCTCTACCTCTTTCCAAGTAGTAGAGTGTGTTTCCTTCACAAGTTTTCAAGGCTTGGTGAAGGTGGAGCTTGATCTAGCGATGCCTCGACGTAGATCATCTTCGGCATGGACATCGACGACCTAGCTCGCTTATTCTCCGATGAAGTCGACGCTAGAGCCCGGATTCTTTTTAGACAGCGGAGAGGACTTCGTTGCGGAGCTATGGAGGTGGAGAACCAGATCTACAAAGGTTGTATTTCCGTATCTCTTAGTTAAGTGTTAACTAGTTTACTTTTCGCCTAGATTTCTAGCCAACGATCCGTAGTTTAGGGTTTCTCGGCACCGTAATTTTTGAAATTGGCATGGTTGATGCTTTGTGAGACCTCTTGAGAGTGCCTATGAACCCTACAGTGGTATCAGAGCCTAGCTAGAGCCTTAGGCGAAGTCCAGACGAAGTTTGAAACCCGAACGAACCCGAAACCCCAACTCAAAAGTGCACTCTGTCCTTTTTTCAAAACTGTGCATTTTTCCACATTAAAAATATGCAGAGAAACAAGCAGGATAATCTAAGAGTTACTGTGAATTTCGATGGACTAATTCCATCAATGAGCCGCGGATCCGCGGCACGAGCATGCCTCGTGCGGCGGTTCCGCGGCAGTTTTGTCGTTTTGTGTATTTTGTTTTTCACAGTAATTCTCAGATTTCTGTGCTGAGTTCTCTGGGTATTTTTAATATTTATTCAAGAGTTGAATAATCTGGGATGTTTTGGAGCTTCGATGATTCGATCGGGTTTATCAGATTTTGTCTATTTGGCTTTCCGGATAAATTTTAGAATATGTTAAAAAGTTCGACCGGATATAAATACCCACTTTTTCCCTTGCCGGGAAATTTCCAAGTGTTGGATTTTTCCGTAGTTTGACGACGTTCTAAGTAGTGCAAGTAACGCGATGGACCCTCTAGAAGACAACAAACCTTAACTCGATTATGTGACCGTCTTGAACTGCCCTTTGAACCTTAGGGTTTGGGGCAGTACGGCGTGCCACATGTGAGGCGTTGGCTTGACCCTTCTACGGCTGGACCGTCGGTACTGAGGCACGAACTGAATGTTGTTAGACTTATTTCATGTGTTGATCTGTATCGGGAAAACTTGGGTGTTCGAATGTTCAATCGGAAAGTTTAACATTTTCTAATTATCTGGAATGGGATACAATAATTGGAATTCACAATGAGTTATGAGATAACTGAATGAATGTTATAAACATAGCAGTTTAGTCTCATTTGATCGGTTGCCACGGAATTTTGATGTGATCAAAAGTCCGTCGCAATCACGTAGCGTACGCGGATACTCGCCGGGTAAACATAATAGACAGCCTCACTCCATAGCCCCGACCAAGTGACTGTAGGAGAACCCCGTCGCCGAAAGCATCCGTTAGGGTGCTCCCGGTAGCGGTGTTCCGCCTTGGTGCACTTCGTCGACGGCGTCGGGGGTGCGGCCGCCTACTAAAGTTTGCGACGAGCATTCGATCAGGATGTCGGGAATCTTGTTGAATTGCCCGACTTGATATTGAAAAGTGTTTTCGATTTTGAGACTAAAATGCGGGGTTTATAATTGTTAGGCATGCGATGTCTAAGTAATTCATTTGGTCAGGCATGCGATGTCTGAGGTGGTTGCGGATTCCAACTGTTGTAGTTTTACACTTTCTTTTCTGTGACCGTAAGTGTAATATGTGATATCGCCGGTTTCGTTGCTATATGTCAACGACAATTGGGATGCGCATATTTACTTACGTTGATGACATGTGATGTTATGTGTTGCTGGATATGTTATATTGGATTGTCGTGTTTGAATAGCCGGGGTTTTTTATGTGAGATGAGTGTTTTTCATTTTCATTCATGTAAAAACTTGTATGTAATATTCTTTTATTGGGGCACTTCCAGGTTGCGGAAGTTGTCACCTTTTGTATATTATTTTCTTTTCCGCACTAGGATAGACCCAAGGAGGAGGGCACAAGTAACCGGGTTCTGGAGTCCAGTGGGAGACCAACTCGAGGAGTCGAGTCTGGGTCTCCTAACTCTAGAATTGGTAGGGTTGCTTGCCGCTCTCGTAGGGGTCTAGGGGTGTGGGTTTGGCTATTCATCGCGACCGTGGAATCCGTGTTTTATACTGGCTCGTATTGAAAACACGGACGTCCTAGTATATCCAATATTTCATATGTTTCTTCTGCTGCGATATCTGTGATGTGATCATGCGATGTTCTTTGATAGATACATTATATAGTATATATGATATATTATATAGGCGTTACTTATGTTTTACACCCGCGCTAGCCCTGCTCCGCTCTGTCGTTAGTTACCTAACCTAACGGTGCACGAGGGGACATCGAGGCGAATGCGGATGGCATAAGTGTACGTCGTATTTATCTGTGATGTTTAGGTATATAAATGATGGGACTTCATTAATGTGATTAATGAAATAAAAGAAACCTAAGATGTTGTAGAATCGAATTTTAAAATAAAATAGGTAGCTACAGTTCTTGCTTTGCACAGAGGTATATGTGATATATCCTGCACCTTATTCGATAAGGAAAGGACCGAGATCCCTTCACCGGGAGTGACTCCTTTAGCAATAACTGGTCGATGCTACGCCCTCGGTTTGTCTTTTGATTGCTTTTAAGAGTTTTTGCTTTGCACAGTGATATATATGATATATCCCGCACCTCATTCGACGAGGAAAGGACCGACGATCCCTTCACCGGGAGTGACTCCTTTAGCAAAACTAGAAAAGCCTAAAAAACACTCCATTTCAAAATTCATTCGATCCTACAACGATATCATGTTCATTACGCAATAGGTTTTCAGAAAAACCTGTCGTAGCCCTCCGTCATTTCAGATAAGTACTAGTTAGTATTCGTGCTACGTTTGTTGACTATGTTAAGGCGTAGTGTGCGGTAGCTAATTAGTGCTTATCTGCATAAGCATATGATGTGATTGGATTAGGGTAGTCGTGCGACTTTGTTGACTATGTTAAGGGTCGTGCGGGTGGGTTTAATTCAATCGGGAAATGACGGGTTGAACTTGACTAGCACTTATGATTTGTTGACTATGTTAAGGTCATATAGCTGCTAGGGGCAAAATATTATCGGGAATTTCAAGTGTTGAAATTTGCAATGAGATTGCATACATTCTATGAGATAGTTGGATCCCGATACCCGCTGCGAGTAAGAGTTACTCCTGGGAGAGTTTTATACATTACAATTAGCCGATCAAGTAGGTGTCTAGAAAGGTGTCAACGGGGTTACACCTCTGGGAAAATGAGGTTTACATTAATTAGGTTCGTGCGAAAGCACGGGGGACCTCCCTCAAAGTACCGACACTGGCCTGGCTGAAAGATTGGCGAACTTGTAGTGTGTAATTAATCCCGGCTAGTCTTTCCTTTTAGGGTTTGAAGGAAGATTTGATAAAAAGCAGTGGGAGCCATCCTGATTAGATAAAATTATAACCAATCTATTCTTGCAAGAGCGCACGCTGAGTGTTTTCTTCTCTCTCTCTCCAGGTAGCGACCATATCACGCCTTAATCAAGATAATAATACGGATATTTGGCCGAACCCGCTTATTATACTGAGCTGGGGAACGTTGGTCCCGCTCCAACTTATAATTGTTATAAGACAGAGCAGGAAATAGGGGATTACCAGAATTCCCGTGCCGCCCAAACGAAGAGAGTGCATGCTGATGCATCATCTTCGGGTGGGTTCATTACAAAGAACTGTTTCTCTGTATCCTCTACGTCCTGGGTATGTGATACCAGATCAGGATCCCAGATATGTAATCTGTTACATAGGGCTACAGAAAGGTAGAAAACTGAGAACGGGTGATAAGTTTCATGAGGCAGAAAACGGGGCAAGTGTTGCTGCCAAGTCTGTTGGTCGCTGTCACCCTGTATTACAATACATTGATTCTGAACGAATGTTGTTAGATACCGAACCTGATATACAAAATCATATCAGTCTCTTTATTAGTAAAGAAATGATAAAATTTTGTATTGTTGGATAATGTTTTGAACATTTCCTATATCAAAAGTTGATCGGTTCAGGCACGTTATCTAAAAGTGTTGATGTTCTAAATCAAACTACAGTTCTTAGTATATGGAACACACACAAGAGGAAGAGTTCAGAAATGAACGGATCCTTCTTGAGACATTGTAGACTAGGTCATATCAATGCGACCCGACTAGCTGAAGTTACATGTAGATGCATATTTAAATCAGTTTGAATTTACATCTTGTGAAACTCGCCAGTCATGTCACCAAGATAAGATGACCACAGCTCTGTTTATTGGTAACAGAGAAAGAGTTAGTAAACTCTTGGGATGATACATGCTGATGTATGTAGGTCCCCTGTCTACACATGCCAAGACTGGTTCTTTATACTTCATTACGTTCTCTGATGATCTCTTTAGATTCAGACCTATGTTCCTGTTGAAACACAAGTCCGAACCTTTTGAGATATTCACAGAATATAAGCGAGAAGTAGAGAACCAGAATACGGGTATAAGTATTATATCCTATGATGAGATCAAGGAGGAGAATACTTGAGCACGAGAATACTGGACTATTCTAAAGGAGAATGAGATTCTCTCTCAGCATTACTCCTCTGTATACACCATAGCACGATGGTATATCGGGATGGAGCAATTACACCCTATGTGATAAGGTGTGCTCTATGATGAGTAATACTAAGTTACCTTTTTCCTTTTGGGAGTTATGCACTTGAGAAGCTGCATACCTATTGAATAGGTTCGAATCAAATCAGTTGCCTACCACTCCATATGAGATATGGAAAGGAAAGAGCCCATGTCTTAAGCTAGTTAAGATTTGGGGTTGTCCGGCCTATGTCTAAAAGCAAAATCCGGACAAGCTCGAGGCAAGGTCTGTAATGTAGAACTGGAAATGTTCCAGCCATACAAACTGCAGCAGATGATTTGGTACAACCAGAGGATTCAGTAGAAACCAACGAACCTCAGCCTCTCCGCCGATCTAGTAGGGTTCCTCACCCACCTGAGAGATACTTCGGTTTCTCTATGACAGTGGGAGCGAGGATTGCATCATGAAATGATGACCCAACTAGCTTCGAGCTGGCCATCGAGAGTAAGACTCTGTAAGAATGGCTGGATGTTTAGCGATCTGAGATGGAATCCATGTACACCAACAAAGTATGGACTTTGGTTGCAATATCTGAAGGGTTAAATCCCCATCAGGAGCAAGTATATCTTGAGAAGATTACTTGGTGTAGATGGAAAAGTTGAGACTTTCAAAGCTAGACTTGATAAAGCTTTTCGTCATCGACCAGGCGTGGATCATGATGAAACCTTTTCAAGTGACTATGCTTAAATCCATCCAGATCCTACTTGCCACGGCTACATACCATGACTGCGATATCTGGTGGTTGGGTGTCTTGACTACTTTTCTAAATGATGATTTAGAAGAGAGCGTCTATAAGTACACAGCCAGAGGGCTTCGTAGACAGTGGGAGCAGCGGAAACGTGTGCAAGATGCTTTATAGTATAAAGCAGGCATCGCGGAGTTGGAACATCTGTTTTGATGAAGCGGTCAAAGAGTTTGATATCATCAAAATGGTAGATGAACCTTGTATATACAAAAAGGTAGTAGGGAGTATGGTGACGATCCTCGTAGAGTACGTGGATGACATACTCTTGATAAGAAAGGAGTTTCTTATGCTACGCTCGATCAATCTCCGCTTATCACAAAGATTCTCCATATAGGATTAAAGTGATACCTACTAAATCCTGGATTTTGGATCTATGAGATAGATCTAAATGGATGTTAGGATACTCACTAGATGTAGTGAGATGGTGTCAATCGATCCTGAGGAGAATCACTGGAAGGGTTCCAGGGTGATAAAGACGACTGAATGTTAGTCACAGGCATTGTCTTTACCCTCAGTAAAGGGACGGTATGTTGGAAGAGTTCCAAGCTGGATACCGTGACATACTAGACGATAAAGGCAGGATACATCGCTACTTAAGATGCTACCAAAGAGGCTGTTTGGGTGTATATAGGTTCATGAGATGAACTATGTTCCTACCATTGTGTGACAATGGAGTTGTGGCTTATGCCAAGGAACGCCGGTCCCACCAGTGATCCAGACATATTCTAAGGCAGTATCACTTGATCATGGAGATGGTTGATCTCCAGGGAGATCGAGGTTAGGAGAGTAGACTCAGAGGACAACACAGCGGATCCACTCACGAAAGGCCTTTTCCCAGAGAGAGACTTTTATGGGATGGTTGAGTATGAGATACTGCAACCACTGCTACAGATGGCCCTAGTGCAAGTGGGAGATTGTTAGTTATATGTATGCCCTAGAGGCCATTACTGTACATAGGATGTATGTTGTAGTGGATGCTGGGACATATATAGGGAGGACTTTCTTGCTCGACATGATAGTATGCTACCTGGTTACTCTTTACCTTAACGTGTACACTGTTTGTCTCTCTGTTACATGTTGGTAAAGCCCTTAGGATGTGTACTTGACTACCTGGACTATGATGCGGATCATACTAGTGGGGACATGGTAGTCCATAAGTACATCCTTCAAAGTCCCTAGTCGTGGCTGTATCGAGACGGGGCATCGATATACCAGAGTAGACTAGCGTATACCTTCTCGACCCATACAGATGGGCGATGGATGATCCTATATCCATTGGTGTTTGACATCAGAGATGATATACGGGTGCTCTGTGGAGACTGGGTACACTGGACGGACTCGCCGAGAACTCCCAGATGGTATTATACCTCACGTCAGATGGCAGTTCTCTGGTGACACTGGTACAGAGTAGTCTGTTGACCCGAGATCGTCATAGAGTCTTGTGTGGTTCCCACTGTGCTTTGATTTCCATCTTACCACGTCCAAGAGGGCGTGCAAAACGGTGGTTTTGGGTACAGTCCCGAGTCACATGGAGGCAATGAGCGATAGCAGGGGATTCGTCTCTCCCGGTATAGGGGGTTGATGTTGCGCTGTGTTCGATTGGCTATAACAGGAAATCCCTGGCCAGGGTTGCTGAGATTTACTGGTGAGTGTTACCAGTAGTTTCTCGAATTGTTATAGACCTCATATCGACACGACTTATCGAGCTATTGGGGTCTGACGTTTACCACCCCTAGGCGAGATATGCGACATATCAGACGATCAGACCAGACTGTACGGTAGTGTTACTGGTTGGATTCACTGGAGTGTGAGCGGGCTTGCTCGTCGATCTTCTGATCGCTCAATACCCGGGTGGCCGTTACGTTTAGCAGACCGCTTGCGGCTTGTGGGTGTTTGATATGATCATCACCTGCTGCCGGCGTATTGACGAGTCTTTAGAGTCCTACACAGAGGTTTCCTGGCTCAAGCGAAACGAAATAGGAGCGCATATGAGATATGTGCGGGACCGAGAATAATACGAGTATGTGATACTGTATTCGATTCTCACGATGTGACATTGATCGGTTATATGCGATATAGCCGGGTTATCGGATCAAGTGTTGATTCGATAAGATGTTACTAATGATACCAGTCGGTTATGTGCGTCATGACCGGATCGTTAAATCAAGTGTTGATTTAATGATTTAATGCATAATTATGTATTTGATATATTACTTTGCATTAACTAGTATCGGTTCACTTTAAATGGATTTTCTCGCTCGGTTGTGCGCATTGCATATGCGATATGATTTTGTGCACATGTTTGTATCATATTTGATGATACATGCAAATTAGGGTTTGTGTAAAGAATTAAACCTTGGTTAAAGAAATGGTTAGGGTTTTTATTTGATTATTCATTTATTCATTTGTTTTTATTTTTGGAAAATAAATTGCATAAAATAGAATGGTGGCTTTCTTTTGTTTTCTTTCATGAAGCTTCATGAACTTTTGACTTAGTCACCATTTTGTCTCATGCTTAACCCTAACCAATTCAATTAACTCAAGTTAATTCTCTACACCTAACCATGGTGAGAATTATGATAAGAATGGATTTTTATTTATTCTTTAATTCTTATCATAACACTTATCATCTTCTTGCTCTTCTTCTTCTTCATTCTTCAAGAAGAAAAGCTTGACTACATCAATGGTGATTGATGAATATGAGTGAGAAATCCAAATCTAAAGTCTACCCACTTCCTATTTCTTCATCCTCTACATCTTGCCAAGTAGTAGAGTGTGTTTCCTTCATAAGTTTTCAAGGCTTGGTGAAGGTGGAGCTTGATCTAGCGATGCCTCGACGTAGATCATCTTCGGTATGGACATCGACGACCTAGCTCGCTTATTCTCCGATGAAGTCGACGCTAGAGCCCGGATTCTTTTTGGACAGCGGAGAGGACTTCGTTGCGGAGCTATGGAGGTGGAGAACCGGATCTACAAAGGTTGTATTTCCGTATCTCTTAGTTAAGTGTTAACTAGTTTACTTTTCGCCTAGATTTCTAGCCAACGATCCGTAGTTTAGGGTTTCTCGGCACCGTAATTTTTGAAATTGGCATGGTTGATGCCTTGTGAGACCTCTTGAGAGTGCCTAGGAACCCTACATATATTGCCACCATTTCATGTATCAACAACCATGATAGAATAAGTGTATGCATGTATGTGTGCATGCACATCCATATATGATACAAAAAGAACATGTGCATACATGCATGCATACAACAAAAGACAAGAAAGGTCTAAAGTGAAAAGCTAATGGTCAATGTTAAATCAACACTTGATTTAGCAAACCGGTCATATTTCATACGATCTGACCAATAGCAAACCGCCCGATTAATATACGGTATCACATACGCGCATTTAATCGGGTCCCCGCACATATCTCATATGCACACCACATCATTTCACCTGGACTAGGTAACTCCATTGTGGGACTCTAAGACTCGTCAATACGCCGGCAGTGGGTGATGATCACATCAAGCACCCCCAAGCCGCAAGAGGTCGGCTAAATGTAACGGCCACCCAGGTATTGAGCGATCAGAAGAAAACAAGCGAACTTGTAACAACTCCCGTCGAGCCAACCGGAAACACTACCGCACAGTCCGGACTCTTCGTCAGATATGCTGCATATTGAGTCTGGGGATGGTAACGTCGACCCCAATAACTCAATAAGTCGTGCCGATGAATGGTCTATAACATATCGAGAAACTACTGATAACACATATTAGTAAATCTCAACAGTCTTGGCCAGGGACTTCCTGATATAGCCAATCGAGCACAGCACAGGATCAACTCCCAATACCGAAAGAGATGAAACCCCTCCTATCGCTCATCGTCTTCGTGTGTCTCGGGACTGTACCCAAAAGCCACCTGTTTGCACAACCCAATAGAGCCATGGTAGGGTGGTAATCAAAGTACAGTGGGAGAACACACAAGCCTCTATGACGATCTCGGGTCTACAAACTAACCTGTACTAGTGTCACCTGAGAACTGCTATCCAACGATAGATATAATACCATATAGGAGTTCTCGGTGATTCCGTCCAGTGTACCCAGTCTCCACTGAGCACCCGTATACAATCTCGATGTCAAACATCAATGGATGTGGGAACATCCATCGCCCATCATATGAGTCAAGAATCATATATGCTTGTCTACTCTGGTATATCGATGCCCCATCTCGATATACCTACGACTAGGGACATTTCAGGATATGCTCATAAACTACAGACGTCCCACTAGTATGATCTCCATCATAATCACAGTAGTCAAGCCAATATCTTCAGGGCTTTATCAACATGTGTGAATGAATAAAAGCATGATCAAATCAACATGTCAGATAAAGAAGAACCAGATAGCATACTATCATGTCGAGCAAGAATGTACACTGAATATATATATATATATATACATGTATAAATACATCCACTATCATATAATGGTCTCTAGGGCATACATTTATTCAACCATCTCCCACTTGCACTAAGGCCAGTTATTGGCGTATCTCATACCCAACATCTCAAAAAGTCGCTCATGCTGGGACTGAGGGAGGGCCTTGGTGAGTGGATCCACAGTGTTATTCTTTGTGTCTACTCTCCTAATCTCGATCTCGCGGTGATCTACAATCTCCCGAATCAAATGAAAATGCCTCAGGATGTGTCTGGACCGCTGATGGGACCTGGGCTCCTTGGCTAACGCCAGAGCCCCATTATTGTCACAATACAATGGTATTGGATCAATAATGGTTGGAACTACTCATAGCTCCAAGACGAACTTCCTCATACGGACAGCTTCCTTGGCGGCTTCATTCGCAGCAATGTACTCAGCCTCCATCGTAGATTCTGCAACGGTATCCTGTTTGGAACTCTTCCAACTCACCGCCCCTCCATTGAGGGTAAATACAAACCCAGAGATAGACTTGCTGTCGTCCTTATCGCTCTGGAAGCTCGAATAGGTAAAGGCCTCCATTTGGAGATCTCCATTACCATACACCAAGAACAATTCTTTGTTAGTTGTATGTATGCCCTAGAGGCCAGTATTGTACAAATGATGTATATTATATTGGATGCTTGGACATATATAGAGATGACTTTCTTGCTCGATATGATAGTATGCTATCTGGTTACTCTTTATCTTAACATGTACACTAGTCTCTTTAAACTGTCTTATGGTTACATGTTGGTAAAGCCCTTAGGATGTGTACTTGACTAACTGGACTATGATGCAGATCATACTAGTGGGGACATGGTAGTCCATAAGTACATCCTTCAAGGTCTCTAGTCGTGGGTGTATCGAGACGGGGCATCGATATACCAGAGTAGACTAGCGTATACGCTTCTCGACCCATGAGATGGGCGATGGATGATCCCATATCCATTGGTGTTTGACATCAGAGATGGTATACGGGTGCTCAGTGGAGACTGGGTACACTGGACGGACTCACCGAGAACTCCCAGATGGTATTATACCTCACGTCAGATGGCAGTTCTCAGGTGACACTTGTGCAGGTTAGTCTGTAGACCCGAGATCGTCATAGAGTCTTGTGTGATTCCCACTGTGCTTTGATCTCCACCTTACCACGTCCATGAGGGCATGCAAAACGGTGGTCTTTGGGTACAGTCCCGAGTCACATGGAGGCAATGAGCGATAGGAGGGGTTTCGTCTCTCCCGGTATTGGGGGTTGATGTTGCGCTGTGCTCGATTGGCCGTAACAGGGAAGTCCCTGGCTAGGGCTGATCAGAGATTTGCTGGTAAGTGTTACCAGTAGTTTCTCGACCCGTTATGAGCCTCACATCAGCACGACTTATCGGTTATTGGGGTCTGACGTTTACCACCCCTAGACTTGATATGCGACATATCAGACGAACAGACCGGACTGTACGGTAAGTGTTACTAGTTGGATTCACAGGAGTGTGAGCGGGCTAGCTCGTCGATCTTCTGATCGCTCAATACCCGGATGGCCGTTACGTTTAGCAGACCGCTTGCGGCTTGTGGGTGTTTGATATGATCATCATCTGCTACCGGCGTATTGACGAGTCTTTAGAGTCCTACACAGAGGTTTCCTGGCTCAAGAGAAACGAAATAGGAGCGCATATGAGATATGTGCGGGACTGAGAATAATGCGTGTATGTGATACCGCATTTCATTCTCGCGATAAATGTTTCGATTGGTTATATTCAATATGACCTAGTTATCGAATCATTGATTCGATAAGCCGATACATTGGATACTAGTCGGTTATATGCGATATAACCGGATCGTTAAATCAAGTGTTGATTTAATGATTTAATGTATAATTATATATTTGATATACTACATTGCATTAACTAGTATTGGTTCACTTTATATGGATTTTCTCACTTGATGTGCAAGAAGTATATGTGATATACTTTTGTGCACATATTTGTATCATGTTTGATGATACATGATCTTGTTGTTAAGTATAAAGAATTAAACCATGGTTAAGTGTTGATTAGGGTTTTGCATTTTCATTCATTTATTTATTTATTTATTTGAAAAGGATTAAGATAAGAATGGTGGCCTTTTTTGTTTTAAGTTGAAGCTTCATGAAGCTTTGACTTTTGTAACCATTCTTGTCATCATGCTTAACCCTAACCCATCCAAGTGACCATGGTTTATTCTCTACACTTAACCTAGGTTAGAACATGATAAGTATTTGATTTTATTATTCTTTCACACAATACTTATCATATTCTATTTGCTTCTTCATCTTCATCTTTAAGAGAAAAGCTTGAGGCCATCAATGGCAACTTGAGCAAAAGTGAGTGAAATCCAATTCTAAAGTGAACCCAACTCCTATTTCTTCACCCTCTACCTCTTGCCAAGTTGTTTTGGGTGTTTTCTTCACAAGTTTCACAACTTGGTGAAGTTGGAGCTTGAACTTGTGCAACCTCGACGTAGATCATCTTCGGCACGTAGCCGACGACCTATTCCGCTCACTTCTCCGATGAAGCCGTCGTGAGAGTCCGAGATTCGAGATGGACAGCGAGGGGATGACCACGTGGAGCTAAGGAAGTGGATAACCGGATCTACAAAGGTTGTAGCCTCTCTCCTTTAGTTAATTTGTTAACTAGATTCGTTTTTCGCCTAGGATTCTACCCGACGATCCGTATTAGGGTTTCTCGGCACCATATTTTTTTTAAAAATTGGCATGGTTGATGCCTTGTGAGACCTCTATAGGGTGCCTAAGAACCTTTCAGTGGTATCAGAGCCTAGCTAGAGCCTTAGGCAGAGCCTAGACGAAGTTTCTAACCCGAACGAACCCGAAACCCTAACACAAACATGCTCTCTGGACTTTTTCCAAAATCTGGAGTTTTTCGATATTAAAAATATGCAGAAAAATCAGCAGGAAATTCTAAGGTTTACTGTAAAATTCATGAGCCTAATTCCACTATATCACCGCGGTTCCGCGGCATGAGCAAGGCTCATGCGGCGGTTCCGCGGCCGTACGGCCACAGTATGTAAAGTTTTTTGCACAGTAAGTCTTAGTTTCCAGTGGTGATTTTCCTGGGAATTTTTAATATTTTTTCAAGAGTTGACTTTCTGGGTTGTTTTGGGGACTCGTTGTTTCGATCGGATTATCAAATTTCGTCTTTGTGTTTTTCCGGATAATTTTTAGAATATGTTAAAAAGCTCGACCGGATGTAAATACCCAATTTTTCCCCTGTCGGGAAATTTCCAAGTGTTGGATTTTTCCGTAGTTTAACGACGTTCTAAGTAGTGCAAGTAACGCGATGGACCCTCTAGAAGACAACAAACCTTAACTCGATTATGTGACCGTCTTGAACTGCCCTTTGAACCTTCGGGTTTGGGGCAGTACGGCGTGCCACATGTGAGGCGTTGGCTTGACCCTTCTACGGCTGGACCGTTGGTACTGAGGCACGAACTGAATGTTGTTAGACTTATTTCATGTGTTGAGCTGTATCGGGAAAACTTGGGTATTCAACTGTTCGATCGGAAAGTTTAACATTTTCTGTTTATCTGGAATGTGATACAATAATTGGAATTCACAAACAGTTATGAGATAACTGAATGAATGTTATAAATCTAGCGGTTTAGTTTCACTTGATATTGAAAAGAGTTTTCGATAATGAGACTAAAATGCGGGGTTTATAACTGTTAGGCATGTGATGTCTAAGTATTTCATTTGATTAGTCATGCGATGTCTAAAGAAGTTGCGGATTCCAATTGTTGTAGTTTTACACTTTCTTTTCTGTGACCGTAAGTGTAATATGTGATATCGCCGTTTTCGTTGCTATATGTCAACGACAATTGGGATGCGCATATTTACTTACGTTGATGACATGTGATGTTATGTGTTGATGGATATGTTATATTGGATCGTTGTGTTCGAATAGCCGCGGGTTTTTATGTGAGATGAGTGTTTTTCATTTTCATTCATGTAAAAACTTGTATGTAATATTCTTTTATTTGGGGCACTTCCAGGTAGCGGAAGTTGTCACCCTTTGTATATTATTTACTTTTCCGCATTAGGATAGACCCAAGGAGGGGAGCACAAGTAACCGGGTTCTGGGGTCCAGTGGGAGACCAACTCGAGGAGTCGAGTCCGGGTCTCCTAACCCCAGAATTGGCAGGGTTGCTTGCCGCTCTCGTAGGGGTCTAGGGGTGTGGGATTGGCTATTCATCACGACCGTGGAATCCGTGTTTTATACTGGCTCGTATTGAAAACACGGACGTCCTAGTATATCCAATATTTCATATGTTTCTTCTGCTGCGATATCTGTGATGTGATCATGTGATGTTCTATGATGGATACAGTATATAGTATATATGATATATTATATAGACGTTACTTATGTTTTGCACCCGCACTAGCCCTGCCCTGCTCTGTCGTTAGTTACCTAACCTAACGGTGCACGAGGGGACATCGAGGCGAATGCGGAAGGCATAAGTGTACGTCGTATTTATCTGTGATGTTTAGGTATTTAAATGATGGGACTTCATTAATGTGATTAATGAAAGAAAAGAAACCTAAGATGTTGTAGAATCAAATTTTAAACAAAACAGGTAGCTACAGTTCTTGCTTTGCATAGCGGTATATATGATATACCCTGCACCTTATTCGATGAGGAAAGGACCGAGATCCCTTCACCGGGAGTGACTCCTTTAGCAATAACTGGTAGATGCTACACACTTGGTTTGACTTTTGATTGCTTCTATAGTTTCTGCTTTGCACAGTGATATATATGATATATCCCGCACCTCATTCGACGAGGAAAGGGCCGACGATCCCTTCACCGGGAGTGACCCCTTTAGCAAAACTAAAAAAGCCTCAAAATCACTCCATTTTAAAACTTCATTTGATTCTACAACGATATCAAGTTCATTACGCAGTAGGTTTTCAGAAAAACCTGTCGTAGCCCTCCGTCATTTCAGATAAGAACTGTTTAGTATTCGTGCTGCGTTTGTTGGCCTTTGTCAAGGCGTAGTGTGCGGTAGCTGAATAGTGATTATCTGCTTATGCATATGATGCAGATTGTTTCAGGGTAGTCGTGCGACCTTGTTGGCCTTTGTCAAGGGCCGTGCGGGTGGGTTTGATTCAATCAAGAAATGACGGGTTGAACTTGACTAGCATGCTATGATTTGTTGGCCTTTGTCAAGGTCATAGGACGCTAGGGGCAAAATATTATCGGGAATTTCAAGTGTTGAAATTTGCAATGAGATTGCATACCTTCTATGAGATAGTTGGATCCGGATACCCACTGCGAGTAAGAGTTACTCCTGGGAGAGTTTTACATATTACAATTAGCCGATCAAGTAGGTGTCTAGAAAGGTGTTAACGAGGTTGCGCCTCTGGGAAAATGAGGTTTACATTAATTAGGTTCGTGCGAAAGCACGGGGGACCTCCCTCAAAGTACCGACACTGGCCTGACTGAAAGATTGGCGAACTTGTAGTGTGTAATTAATCCCGGCTAGTCTTTCTTTTTAGGGTTTGAAGGAAGATTTGATAAAAAGCAGTGGGAGCCATCCTGATTAGATAAGATAATAACCAATCTGATCTTGCACGAGCTTACGCTAAAGTGTTTTCTTCTCTCTCTCTCCAGGTAGCGACCATTTCATGCCCTAATAAAGATAATAATATGGATGTATTGACCGAACCCGCATGTTATACTATGCTGGGGAACATTGGTTCCGTTCTTTCCTATAAAAGTTATAGGACTGAACAGGATATAGGGGAATACCAGGATTCCCATGCCACCCGATTGAAGAAAGTACATGATGATGCATTTTCTTCGGGTGTGTTCGTTACAGAGAACTGTTTCTCCATTTTCCCTACGTCCTGGGTATTAGATACCGGCTCAGGATCCCATATATGTAATCAGTTACATGGGCTTAGAAAAGGTAGAGAACTTGGAGAAAGTGATAAAGACATTAGAGTTGGAAATGGTGCAATTGTTGCAGCTAAGACTGTCGGGGAATATCACCTTGTATTACCAACTGGTAATACATTGGTTCTGAACGAATGCTATTACATGCCGAACCTGATATGCAACATTATATCGGTTTCTTTATTAAGTAAAGTGGGATATAATTTTGTATTACAGGATAATGTTATGGACATTTTCCATAACCAAAAGTTGGTTGGATCAGGCACGTTGTGCAATGGCATTTATGTTCTAAATCAATCAACAGTTCTGAACATAACAAACACACACAAGAGGAAGAGTTCTGAACTGAACGAATCCTTTTTGTGGCATTGTAGACTGGGTCACATCAATACGACACGACTAGCTAAGTTGCATAAAGATGGATATTTAAATCCGTTTGAATTTTCATCCTATGACACTTGCCAGTCATGTCTCAAAGGCAAGATGACCAAAACTCCATTTACGGGACACGGAGAAAGAGTTACCGAACTCTTGGGACTGATACATAGTGATGTATGCGGTCCCATGTCTACACATGCCAGGGACGGTTCTTCATACTTCATTACATTTACTGACGATCTCTCTAGGTTCGGGTATGTGTTCCTGATGAAACACAAATCAGAAGCTTTTGAGAAATTTAGGGAATATAAACAAGAAGTTGAGAACCAAACCAGAAAAAGTATTAAAATCCTACGATCTGATCGAGGAGGAGAATACTTAAGCAATGAATTCCTGGACTTCCTAAAAGAGAATGGGATTCTCTCTCAGCTTACTCCTCCTTATACACCACAGCACAACGGGGTATCGGAACGGAGAAATCGCACCCTACTAGATATGGTGCGCTCTATGATGAGTACAGCTGAGTTACCTATTTCCTTCTGGGTTATGCGCTGGAGACAGCAGCATACCTATTGAATCAAGTTCCATCTAAATCTGTACCTACCACACCATATGAGATATGGAGTGGGAAGAGACCATGTCTTAAACGAGTTAAGATATGGGGTTGCCCGGCCTATGTCAAAAGGCAAAATCCGGACAAGCTCGAGGCACGGTCAGTTCTATGTAAGTTTGTGGGATATCCCAAACATTCACATGGATATCTTTTCTACCATACAGAGGAACAAAAAGTGTTTGTTTCTCGACATGCCACCTTTTTAGAAAAGGAATTCCTTGCAAAAGAAATTAGTGGGGATATGGTAGAACTGGAAGAAATTCCGGCTACACAAACTCAAACTGAAGATTTAGTGGAACCAGAGGATTCAGTAGTACCCGACGAACCCCAGCCTCTCCGCCGATCTAGTAGGGTTCTTCGCCAACCTGAGAGATACTACGGTTTTCTCATGGACGGTGGGAGCGAGGATTGCATCATGGAGGATGATGACCCAACTAGCTTCGAGCAGGCCATCACGAGTGGGGACTCAGTGAAATGGCTGGATGCTATGCGGTCCGAGATGGAATCCATGTACACCAACAAAGTATGGACTTTGGAAGTTGCTCCTGAAGGGGTAAAACCCATTGGGAGCAAATGGATCTTCAAGAAAAAACTTGGTGTAGATGGGAAAGTGGAGACTTTCAAAGCTAGACTTGTAGCAAAGGGTTTTCGTCAAAGACCAGGTGTGGACTATGACGAGACCTTTTCTCCAGTGGCTATGCTTAAATCCATCGGATCATGCTTGCCATCGCTGCATATCATGATTACGAAATCTGGTAAATGGATGTTAAGACCGCCTTTCTAAATGGTGATTTAGAAGAGTGCGTGTACATGACTCAGCCAGAGCGCTTCGTAGATAGTGGGAGCAGCGGGAAGGTGTGCAAGCTGCTTAAATCCATTTATGGATTAAAGCAAGCATCGCGGAGTTGGAACATCTGCTTTGACGTCATTATCAAAGAGTTTGATTTCGTCAAAAACCCAGATGAACCTTGTATCTACAAGAAGGTGGCAGAGAGTAAGGTTGTCTTCCTCGTATTGTACGTGGACGACATACTCTTGATAGGAAATGATATTCTTATGCTGCAATCGGTCAAGCTCTTCTTATCACAAAGATTCTCAATGAAAGATCTTGGTGATGCCTCCTGCATATTGGGAATTAGGATCTATAGAGATAGATCCAAACGGATTTTGGGATTGTCCCAATCCAGGTACATTGACACCATACTAAAGAGGTTTAGTATGGAAGAGTCCAAGCGTGGGAACTTGCCCACGATCTCTGGAGTCACTCTCTCCAAAGAGATGTCTCCCAAGACTGATTTAGAGAGAGCTCGCATGCAAGGGATACCCTATGCTTCGGCAGTAGGCTCTATCATGTATGCGATGCTATGTACCAGACCCGATGTAGCATACTCACTAAGTATAGTGAGCAGGTATCAAGCTGATCCTGGAGAGAGTCACTGGACAGCTGTGAAGAGCATTCTCAAGTACTTACGAAGGACTAGAGATATGTTCTTGGTGTATGGTAACGGAGAACTCCAAGTGGAGTCCTTTACCGATTCGAGCTTCCAGAGTGATAAGGACGACTCTAAGTCGCAGTCGGGATTTGTCTTTACCCTTTACGGAGGGGCGGTTAGCTGGAAGATTTCAAAACAGGAAACCGTGGCAGACTCGACGATGGAGGCTGAATACATCGCTGCCAACGATGCTGCCAAAGAGGCTGTCTGGATCAAGAAGTTCATTACTGAACTTGGAGTGGTTCCATCTATTGAGCATCCAATACCTTTGTATTGCGATAACAATGGAGCGGTGGCTTTGGCCAAGGAACCCAGGTCCCATCAGCGATCCAGGCATATTCTGAGGCGGTATCACCTGATCCGGGAGATAGTTGATCGCCGGGAGATCAAGGTCAGGAGGGTTGACACGAAGAACAACACGGCGGATCCACTCACGAAGGCCATTCCCCAGATACAGTTTGAGAGACTCTTCGGGATGCTCGGTATGCGATACTATGGCAGCAGGCCCTAGTGCAAGTGGGAGATTGTTAGTTGTATGTATGCCCTAGAGGCCAGTATTGTACAAATGATGTATATTATATTGGATGCTTGGACATATATAGAGATGACTTTCTTGCTCGATATGATAGTATCCTATCTGGTTACTCTTTATCTTAACATGTACACTAGTCTCTTTAAACTGTCTTATGGTTACATGTTGGTAAAGCCCTTAAGATGTGTACTTAACTACCTGGACTATGATGCAGATCATACTAGTGGGGACATGGTAGTCCATAAGTACATCCTTCAAGGTCCCTAGTCGTGGGTGTATCAAGACGGGGCATCGATATACCAGAGTAGACTAGCGTATACGCTTCTCGACCCATGAGATGGGCGATGGATGATCCCATATCCATTGGTGTTTGACATCAGAGATGGTATACGGGTGCTTAGTGGAGACTGGGTACACTGGACGGACTCACCGAGAACTCCCAGATGGTATTATACCTCACGTCAGATGGCAGTTCTCAGGTGACACTTGTGCAGGTTAGTCTGTAGACCCGAGATCGTCATAGAGTCTTGTGTGATTCCCACCGTGCTTTGATCTCCACCTTACCACGTCCATGAGGGCGTGCAAAACGGTGGTCTTTGGGTACAGTCCCGAGTCACATGGAGGCAATGAGCGATAGGAGGGGTTTCGTCTCTCCCGGTATTGGAGGTTGATGTTGCGCTGTGCTCGATTGGCCGTAACAGGGAAGTCCCTGGCCAAGGCTGATCAGAGATTTGCTGGTAAGTGTTACCAGTAGTTTCTCGACCCGTTATGAGCCTCACATCAGCACGACTTATCGGTTATTGGGGTCTGACGTTTACCACCCCTAGACTTGATATGCGACATATCAGACGAACAGACCGGACTGTACGGTAAGTGTTACTAGTTGGATTCACAGGAGTGTGAGCGGGCTAGCTCGTCGATCTTCTGATCGCTCAATACCCGGATGGCCGTTACGTTTAGCAGACCGCTTGCGGCTTGTGGGTGCTTGATATGATCATCATCTGCTACCGGCGTATTGATGAGTCTTTAGAGTCCTACACAGAGGTTTCCTGGCTCAAGCGAAACGAAATAGGAGCGCATATGAGATATGTGCGGGACCGAGAATAATGCGTGTATGTGATACCGCATTTCATTCTCGTGATAAATGTTTCGATTGGTTATATTCGATATGACCTAGTTATCGAATCATTGATTCGATAAGCCGATACTTTGGATACTAGTCGGTTATATGCGATATGACTGGATCGTTAAATCAAGTGTTGATTTAATGATTTAATGTATAATTATATATTTGATATACTACATTGCATTAACTAGTATTGGTTCACTTTATATGGATTTTCTCACTTGATGTGCAAGAAGTATATGTGATATACTTTTGTGCACATATTTGTATCATGTTTGATGATACATGATCTTGTTGTTAAGTATAAAGAATTAAACCATGGTTAAGTGTTGATTAGGGTTTTGCATTTTCATTTATTTATTTATTGAAAAGGATTAAGATAAGAATGGTGGCCTTTTTTGTTTTAAGTTGAAGCTTCATGAAGCTTTGACTTTTGTAACCATTCTTGTCATCATGCTTAATCCTAACTCATCCAAGTGACCATGGTTTATTCTCTACACTTAACCTAGGTTAGAACATGATAAGTATTTGATTTTATTATTCTTTCACACAATACTTATCATATTCTATTTGCTTCTTCATCTTCATTTTTAAGAGAAAAGCTTGATGCCATCAATGGCAACTTGAGCAAAAGTGAGTGAAATCCAATTCTAAAGTGAACCCACCTCCTATTTCTTCACCCTCTACCTCTTGCCAAGTTGTTTTGGGTGTTTTCTTCACAAGTTTCATAACTTGGTGAAGTTGGAGCTTGAACTTGTGCAACCTCGACGTAGATCATCTTCGGCACGTAGCCGACGACCTATTCCGCTCACTTCTCCGATGAAGCCGTCGCGAGAGTCCGAGATTCGAGATGGACAGCGAGGGGATGACCACATGGAGCTAAGGAAGTGGATAACCGGATCTACAAAGGTTGTAGCCTCTCTCCTTTAGTTAATTTGTTAACTAGATTCGTTTTTCGCCTAGGATTCTAGCCGACGATCCGTATTAGGGTTTCTCGGCACCATATTTTTTTTTAAAAATTGGCATGGTTGATGCCTTGTGAGACCTCTATAGGGTGCCTAGGAACCTTTCATTCTTTAGTCCTTCGCAAGTACTTAAGAATGTTCTTCACAGCTATCCAGTGATTCTCCCGTGAGTTGGATTGATACCTGCTTACTACACTAAGTGCATAAGCTACATCTGGACGTGTACATAACATCGCATACATTATAGATCTTACTGCCGAAGCATAGGGTATAGTGCTCATGCGAGCTCTCTCTTCATCGGTCTTTGGGCAAGAATCCTTAGAAAGAGTGACCCCATAGCAAGCGGGTAAGGCACCCGCTTGGAGTCTTCCATACTAAACCTTTTTAGGATGGTGTTAATGTACCTAGTTTGGGACAATCCCAATAACCTCTTGGATCTATCCTTATAGATCCTAATGCCCAGAATGTATGTGGCATCACCCAGGTCCTTCATGGACAACCTTAGTGATAAGAAAGTTTTGACCGACTGTAGCATTGGAATGTCATTTCCTATCAGAAGAATGTCATCCACGTACAATACGAGGAATGTGACAGCTCTCCCTACAGCCTTCTAATAAACACAAGGTTCATCTGGATTTTTGATGAAATCAAACTCTTTGATAACATCATCGAAACAGATGTTCCAACTCCGTGATGCCTGCTTTAATCCATAAATGGATTTAAGCAATCTACATGCTTTCCCGCTGCTCCCACTGTCAATGAAGCCTTCTGGCTGATCCATATAAACCCATTCATCTAAATCTCCATTTAGAAATGCCGTTTTAACGTCCATCTGCCAGATTTCATAGTCATAGTGAGCAGCAATAGCAAGTAGGATCCGAATAGATTTAAGCATGGCTACGGGAGAAAAAGTTTCGTCATAGTCCAAACCTGGTCTTTGACAAAGACCTTTCGCCATAAGTCTTTCCTTATAGGTCTCTCCCTACCCATCTACACCCATCTTTCTTTTAAAGATCCATTTGCACCCCACAGATTTTACCCCAGGGAGTATAACGTCCAAAGTCCATACTTTGTTGGTATGCATAGACTCCATTTCAGATCTCATGGCATCCAGCCACTTTACAGAGTCTTCATTCGTGATAGCTTGTTGAAAGCTGGTAGGATCATCATCCTCCATGATGCAGTCTTCTCAATCACCATCAATGAGGAAACCATAGTACCTCTCCGGTGGACGAGAAGTCCTACCAGACCTACGGAGTGGCCGAGGTTCTTCAGTTTCTGTTGCAACAGCTGGTTCAACCAAGTCGTCATTTGTAATTTGTGTCTCTAGAAGCTTTTCTAGATCCACCACATTGCCATCAGTTTCATTTGTGAAAACTCTCTTTCCAAGAATGTGGCATACTGAGAAACAAACACCTTTTGTTCCTTCTTGTGGTAGAATAGATATCCATAAGAATTCTTTGGATATCCCATAAAATTATACATGACCGACCGTGTCTCGAGTTTGTCCGGATTCTGCTTTTTAACATAGGGTGGACAACCCCAAATCTTAATTCGTTTAAGAGATGGTCTCTTCCCATGCCATATCTCATATGGCGTGGTAGACACGGTTTTGGTTGGGACCCTGTTCAATAGAAACGCTGCAGTCTCCAATGCATGTGCCCAAAATGAGACGGGTAACTCAGCATCACTCATTATGGAACGGACCATATCTAATAGGGTCCGATTCCGTCGTTCCGACACACCGTTGTGCTGTGGTGTGTAAGGAGGAGTGAGCTGAGAGAGAATCCCATTCTCTTTTAGGAAGTTTGCAAACTCTGTACTGAGACACTCCCCACCTCGATCTGATCGAAGCATTTTGATACTCAAGCCGGTTTGTTTTTCTACTTCGAGTTTATATTCAGTGAATTTCTCGAAAGCATCGGATTTATGCTTTAATAAAAATACATGACCGAATCTTGAGAAATCATCAGTGAAAGTAATGAAGTATGAAAAACCGCCTCTAGCCTGTGTAGACATTGGCCCGCATACATCACTATGTATGAGGCCTAAGAGCTCAGTAGCTCTTTCTCCGTGTCCTGTAAACAGAGTTTTGGTCATTTTACCCTTAATACAAGACTGGCAAGTCGCATAAGATTTATATTCAAAAGGTTTTAAATATCCATCTTTATGTAGCTTTTTTAGTCTTGTTTCGTTAATATGACCAAGTCTACAGTGCCAAAGAAAAGTTTCATTTATTTCTGAAAATTTTCTTTTATTAGTGTGTTGTATGCTGAAAACTGTGCGTTGATTTAGGACGTATATCCCGTTATAAAGCATACCATACCCAGCCAACATTTGATTCATGTGAATGTTCATAACATTGTTCTGCAATAACAAATTATATCCTCCATTGTCTAACAAAGAAAAGGATATTATATTACAAAGCATACTAGGTACATAATAACATGGGTTCAAAACCAATATACACCCAGACGGCAACCCCAAGTGATACTCTCCCACTGCAACTGTATGTACATTGGAACCATTTCCAACGTGGAAAGTATGGTCACCTGTCTTCAAAACCTTGGTATTTCTCAGCCCCAGCATAGAATTGCAAATGTGAGAACCTGAACCGGTATCTAATACCCAGGAAGCAGATTTTATTGAAAAACCGTTTTCTGTCACAAACACACCTGAAGCGGAAGCATCCCCATGCTTTTTCTTGAGATCCAAGTACTCTGTGCAGTTGCGCTTCCATTGTCCTGTTTTGTGGCAGTGATAACAATCCCCTTTCCCCGATTCTCCAGCTTTGGACTTGTCCTTCACCTTAACCTTTTTAACTCCACCCCTAGATTTGGTGGGCTTCTTCTTTATCTTTCCCTTGGCCTTAGACTTTGGGCGAGAAGAGGAAGATTGCCCAACACTCAAAACGGGAGTTTTCACTGATTTCAGTGTGCTCTCTGCACTCCTTAACATATTAAGGAGTTCAGGTAGTTCTTTCTCCATGTTGTGCATGTTGAAGTTAACTATAAATTGAGCAAAGGTGGAGGGGAGAGACTGCAGAATAATATCCGTATATTGTTTATTGTCCATTGTTCATCCAAGGTCCTCAAGCTCTTATATGAGAGCTATCATCTTCAGAACATGGTCTCCTACTGGTGTGCCAGGGCCATTCGCATCTGAAACAGTTTCCTTGATGCTTCGTATCGTAATACACGAGATTGCTCTCCATACAACTCCTTTGTATGGAGGAATATTGCGTTATCGTCCATATTCTCGTGCTGCTTTTGATGTGTGTTATCCATCGATGCAAGAGCGAGGCATTTGGCCGTGGCACAGTCAGCGTCCCATGTCTTGCGGACCTCAATATCCGCAACTGAGGATTTAGGACCTGGGACGGGCGGGGCTGGAGCCGTGAGGACATATGATACCTTATCATAAGTCAAGGAAATGTTAAGGTTCCTTAGCCATTCTTTATAATTGGTCCCATTCAGTTTATTTTTATCTAGTAGAAGCTTGAGTCATGTAATTGGTATCTGCCATTAAGAAAGAGAAAAGAATACACTCAGCGAAAGCTCTTGCAAAGATCAGATTGGTTATTATCTTATCAAATCGATGTCTCCCACTGCTTTAATCATGTTTTTCTTTCAAACCTTAAAAAGAAAACTAGCCAGGATTAATTACAGTCTACAACTTCGCTAACCGTTCAGCCAGGCTAGTGTCGGTACTTGAGGGAGGTTCCTCGTGCTTTCGCACGGACCTAATTAATATAAACCTCGTCTTCCCAGAGGCGTAGCCCCGTTAACATGTTTCTAGACACCTAATAAGTTAGCTAATTGTAAACTGCAAAACTCTCCTGGGAGCAACATTTGCCCTCAGTGGGATCGGGATCCAACCATCACATGGAAGGTATGCAATCTCATTGCAAATTTCAACTCTTGAAATTTCCGATATGGTTTTTACCCTTAGTACCCATGACCTTAACTATGGTCAACAAATCATAAGTACTAGTCAAGTTCTACCCGTCATTTCTTGATTAATTAGACCCACTCACTTGACCCTTAACTATGGTCAACAAAGTCGCATGAATGTCCTAATTAATCTGCATCATATGCATTGTACGAAGACATCACTTAGCAACCTTACACTACGCCTTAACTATAGTCAACAAACGTAGCACGAATACTAAGTACTTTACTTCCTAAAATGACGGAGGGTTGCGGATGATTTTTAAGAAAATCTTTAACTCTTTGAACTTGATATCGTCGTAGAATCGAATGGTTTTCGAAAGGAGTGGCTTAAGCTCCGCAGTTTTGAAATGTAGCTTTTTCATAAAAAGCCGAGTGGTTTTTAAATCCGATTCTACAACATCTTTTTAGGTTTATTTTCTTTACATTAATCATATTAATGTAGTCCCATCATTTAAGTCCTTAAGCTAATCACAGAAAAGAAACGAAAATACAACGTATGCTTATGCCATCCGCATTCGCCGCAATGTTCCGTTATGCACCGTTAGGTTACTTAACTAACGGCATACCGGGACAGGACTAGCACGGGTGTAAAACATAAGCAACGTCTATTATATATCTCATATATAATATAGCATTCATCTCAGATATATTAAGCGATCACATCACAAAATATAGGCAGCAAAAACACAGATATGATAATATAGGATATACTAGGACGTCCGTATTAAGTATTTAGCCAACAATAGAAAATACGGATGCCACAGTCATGATGAATAGCTAATCCCACACCCTAGACCCCTATGAGAGAGGCAAGTGACCCTGCCAATTCTAGAGTTAGGAGGCCCAGTCTCGACTCCTCGAGATGGTCTCCCACTGGACTCTAGAACCCGGTCACTTGTGCTCTCCTCCTTGGGTCTATCCTAATGCGGAAAAGTAAATAATATACAACAATGGTGACATCATCCTCATTCCGGAAGTGCCCCAAATAAAAGAATATTACATTACAAATGAATTTTACATGAATGAAAAGTAAAACTCTCATCTCACATAAAACCCCCCCGCAATTCGATCACGACAATCCAATACATCACAATACAGCAACACATAACATCACATATTATCTACGTAAGCAAGTGTGCATACCCCAATTGCCGTTGACATATAGCAACGAAACCGGCGATACGCATACTACGCTTACGGTCGCAGAAACAAGTATCACATACTATTAGGCGATGTTAAGCCCTTCGATCGAATTAACGAACACCCACATTCCCTAGCAAGCTCAACACTTGAGTGCTGCTAAACAATACCCAAAATCTATGCCACAGTATTTAATGGACCAACAGTAGAAGGGCAGACCCAAGCCTCATTTGTTGCGCCACTAACCACGACAAACCCTAAGGTTCAGTCGTAGTTTGGTGGTCACATCTCGAGTTAGGGTTATATTCTTCTAGAGGGTCCATAGGAATACCTGCATTAGTTATCGAGTATGTTCAACCCAGAAAACACGAGTGTTTGATAATTCGTTCGACCTGTTTAACGTCGCCAAAGTTACCAATACGATGCTATAAAATATGAATACGAACTATTCCGCAAAGAGCCCAATACCAAACTTACATCACATGCAATTCTGGACAACATAAACAAAACCATAAACCCCAGAACATAATGTACAGAACACCGGAGCAAAACGAGAAGGAGAGGAGCACAGTGGGTCGGCGACAACGGAAAAATTGGCTCTGTCACCGGCCCAATCCGAGCCCCCCCTTCGTACTTCACCAGTGTTCTTGTATCATTCTAAATTCCACTCTGCAGTTGTTTAAATAATTTTCAGGTCACCTTTTAAAAAATTTACAGAGAGCAATTTTCAAGGGTCTATAATTTTTTATTTTGCGGAACTTTTCGTTTTCGTATTCTTGTAACATCGTCTAGGCTTCTAGTTAGGCTCTGATACCATGAAGGAGTTTCTGCAGCACCACTACAAGGGTTTGTTAGCATCACACATGCCATATTTTAAATTTTTATGGTGCTAGAGAAACTAACCTAAGGATCATACTAGAAAAACTAGGGTAACAATACATTAACACAAACACAAGTAGCAAAAGCTAGGGTTTTCAGAATACAACCTTTATAGCTCCCTACGCTAGACTCCTTGGCCACTTAGGGTTTGAAAGAAGCTTGCTTGAGGTCCTCTAAGTCCACGACGATCCACCCGGAGTCCTCTTTGTCCAAGCTTGAAGCTCCACTAGATTAAGAGAAGAAGTAGAAGCTAACACTCTAAACTAATGGGCAAGACTAGTGTAGAATGGTGATGTGGTTTGTTTTCTCACATCAAAACCCTAACTTGATCACTCTTTTGCCCACAAGTGAAAGCTAGAGATCAAGAGAGAGGAAGAAGAAGATGATGGCTATATGAGAGCTCAAGATAAATGATAAGCTTAGGATTTAAAATGAGAAAAAGAATATATATATATTTTCTCCTTCTCATTCTTAACCCTACTTATAAAATATCTAGATATTTATTTTGGATCCAAAATGGCCATAGAAAATGAATCATGGTTAAAGCAAAGGGTTAGAGTATGAATAAATAATTAAACCAGAATAGAATTTCCATTTCCATTTTCTTTTATCCAAAAATAAATATCAACATATTTATATAAAGTGTGAGTCTTATATTGCTACCATCTCATGTATCAACAACCATGATAGAATAAGTGTATGCATGTATGTGTGCATGCACATCCATATGTGCAACAAAAAGAACATGTGCATACATGCATGCATACAACAAAAGACAAGAAGGGTCTAAAGTGAAAAGATAATCGTCAATGTTAAATCAAAACTTGATTTAGAAAACCGGTCTATTTCATACGACCTGACCAATATCAAACCGCCCGATTAATATACGGTATCACATACGCGCATTTAATCGAGTCCCCATACATATCTCATATGCACACTACATCATTTCGCCTGGACTAGGTAACTCCATTGTGGGACTCTAAGACTCGTCAATACGTCGGCAGTGGGTGATGATCACATCAAGCACCCCCAAGCCATAAGAGGTCAGCTAAACGTAACGGCCACCCGGGTATTGAGCGACCAGAAGAAAACAAGCGAACTTGTCACAACTCCCGTCGAGCCAACCGGCAACACTACCGTACAGTACGGTCTCTTCGTCAGATATGCTGCATATTGAGTCTGAGGATGGTAACGTCGACCCCAATAACTCAATAAGTCGTGCCGATGAATGGTCTATAACAGATCGAGAAACTACTGATAACACTTATCGGTAAATCTCAACAGCCCTGGCCGGGGACTTCCTTATATAGTCAATCGAGCACAGCACAGCATCAACTCCCAATACCGGGAGAGACGAAACCCCTGCTATCGCTCATCGTCTTCGTGTGTCTCGGGACTGTACCCAAAAGCCACCTGTTTGCACGACTCAATAGAGCCGTGGTAGGGTGGTAATCAAAGTACAGTGGGAGAACACACAAGCCTCTATGATGATCTCGGGTCTACAAACTAACCTGTACTAGTGTCACCTGAGAACTGCTATCCGATGATAGATATAATACCATATAGGAGTTCTCGGTGAGTCCGTCCAGTGTACCCAGTCTCTACCGAGCACCCGTATACGATCTCGATGTCAAACATCAATGGATGTGGGAATATCCATCTCCCATCATATGGGTCAAGTATCATATACGCTAGTCTACTGTGGTATATCGATGCCCCATCTCGATATACCTACGACTAGGGACATTTCAGGATATGCTTATAAACTACAGACGTCCCACTAGTATGATCTCCATCATAATCACAGTAGTCAAGCCAATATCCTCAGGGCTTTATTAACATGTGTGAATGAATAAAAGCATGATCAAATCAACATGTCAGATAAAGAAGAACCAGATAGCATACTATCATGTCGAGCAAGAATGTACACTGAATATATATATATACATGTATAAATACATCCACTATCATATAATGGCCTCTAGGGCATACATATATCCAACAGTGAGGCTGTTTTTGAATCACTTAAAAGATCTCTCATTACAGCCCTTATTCTTTCATCTCCTTATTGGAACCATCCGTTTGAGCAAATGTGTGATGCATCAGATTTTGCTATTGGAGCGGTCTTAGGACAGCACATTGATGAGATGCCACATGCGATTTATTATGCAAGTAAGACCTTGAATGATGCAAAAATTAATTATATAACTACCGAGAAAGAACTCTTGGCAGTTGTATTTGCATTAGAGAAATTCAGGCCTTACTTGATTGGCTCACCGATTGTGGTTTACACCGATCACTCCGCCCTAAAACATCTTTTATCTAAGAAGGATGCTAAGGCCAGGTTAATATGTTGGATCTTGTTATTACAAGAATTTGATCTTGTCATATGAGATAAGAGAGGATGTGAAAACGTAGTAGCCAACCATCTTTCACGCATCTCTTCTTCACCTACTGTGACCTTGCCAATAAACGACTCTTTCCCTGACGAACAGCTCTTGACCGTATCCTGTGAACCTTGGTTCATGGAAATTGTGAAATATCTAGCAACGGGACTTATTCCCAGCGAATGGTTTAAACAAGACAATCATCGATTTCTATCCCGAGTAAAGCATTTTTATTGGGATGAACCTTATTTGTTTAAGTATTGTCCCAACCAAATCATTCGCAGATGTGTCCCCAATGATGAATTCAAGAGTGTTTTGTCTTTCTGTCATGTGGTGGTCATTTTGGTCCATGTAAAACGGCGGAGAAAGTTTTGCAATGTGGTTTTTATTGGCCTACATTATTCAAAGATGCATTTGATCATTGCAAAACTTGTCCACGGTGTCAACACACCGGTCAGATTTCTCGGAAAAATGAGATACCACTCCAACCTATCTTTGATGTGGAAATATTTGATGCTTGGGGTATTGATTTTATGGGTCCTTTTCCAAACTCTTTTGGGAATTTATATATCTTGTTAGCGGTTGATTACGTCTCAAAATGGGTAGAAGCAATACCATGTCGCACTAATGACAACAAGGCTGTTATTAAGTTCCTTAAAGAAAATATCTTTTTGCGATTTGGACACCCACACGCTATAATTAGCGAAAATGGGACACATTTCTGTAATCGGGCTTTCGAGACTTTGATGCGGAAATATTCAATCAAGCATAAACTTTCTACGCCCTATAATACCCAAACGAGCGGGAAAGCTGAGATTTCCAATAGGCAAATCAAACAAATTTTGGAGAAGACGGTTTCTAAAAACCGTAAAGATTGGACAACCAAATTGATGGATGCTCTTTGGGCATTCTGTACTGCTTATAAGGCTGATCTCGGTATGTCTCCATATCGCCTAGTGTTTGGAAAGGCTTGCCACCTTTCAGTCGAGATCGAACATAAAGCAATGTGGGCCATTAAAAAACTTAACTTCGATTTAAATCAATCCTGCAACTTTCGGAAGCTGCAATTAAATGAGCTAAGCGAACTTCGCGATGAAGCTTACGATAATGCGGTTATAGTAAAGAACCGGACTAAGGTATTTCACGATAAAAATATTTTGAGAAAAACTTTTATCCCTGGACAACAAGTCCTTCTTTATGATTCCCGTCTCCATCTTCATGCGGGTAAGCTAAGATCTCGTTGGATAGGACCATTTGTGGTGCGGTATGTATACCCGCACGGGGCTATTGAAGTTGAAAATATTAAAAACGGTTATATTTTTAAAGTGAATGGGCATAGATTAAAACCATACTTTTCCACTGACCCTACAGAGGAGCTCCTGTTTTTACAGCAGCCGCTTTATCATAACTAAATTTCCTCCGCCTCACCTCCATGTCTCGATAATATTGTCTCATCATAAGGATGGAGGTGAGTTAAATAGGACCTAACTGAATATCCATATGATTAAAAATAAGTTTGGGGGAGATTTTCACTTTCAATTATTCTTGTCCCCGTTAATAACTTTTCCTCCCAAGTCTACAGTTTTTTGAGATTTAAAAGATGACAACAGTGAGGACACTGCTGTAAACAGGTTTGGGGGAGGTTTGTGCTTATTTATGCATTACTTTGCATTATACACTTTGCATAAGCAAAAAATTTTTAAAAATTTCTTTCATAATGAAAGATTAGAAAGTGAAAAACTACATTTAAAAGATTGGAAGAGTTTAAGAAAACCAAGAAAGTTAGATGTTTTCTGAAACGAAACTAGTAATAAGTAGTTATGAGCCGTTGTTCCAAGGGTTAGTAAGATGAAGAAAGTCACTAATCTGAGGATAAAAATAAGTTTGAAAAATAGTTCCTATTCTGGAAGCCAAACATCTGAACGTTGATATCGTACTATACGCACTTACACACATCTTGAAACTCGGGATGGTAGAAGATACCTCGAAATTCTCTTGTCTAAAAGCAAAAGTACGAAGAAAAAAAATTTAAATAAAGCATAAAAGTATAAAATGGTGAAGAAAAATGAACACTGGTTTTGTAATCACCAAGGCAGTATAAAAAAAATATAGCAAGGGTGCTTCATCGCCTAGTGCCTTAGACCAACTGGTTTGGGAGTCACTGCTAAGCCTTAGGTGTTGCAAGACGAGAAAATTGCTAATTACGCCTAATATGTGAGCACATTTAGTAATCGGTCGGTTAGTACCTAAAGAACTATCAACGGCCGCATGAAGAATGTGTGAGCAATTCTATCTAAAATATTCACCGACTAAAAAGTACTGAGGTAGATGGACCAAAGTATGATAACTTGAATTGAATTCTCCGAATGTACAGATGTCTTTTACACGCACGTAGGGGTATATGATCGGTGTTTGGAGGAAAGGTAGGGATGAAGAATAAAGGCGATGTTTTATTGAGGGATGATGCGATTTCTAACATCTTTTCATGACTATTAAGATAGGACTCATGACAACCGAAAAGCTAGTGTAGTTGAAAACTTTGATTTTCAAGTTCTTTCTTTTACAGTTCTTATCTTTATATGTAACTTTCACAGTCTTTTTTTTATTGAAGGATTTTGTGGGTGCAATCCGCTGAAAACCCTCAGGAGACAACACTCCTCCTACTAGGGACACCTAGAGGTTTAAAGGCTTGTTGCACGTGCTCAGTGCAATCTTATTGCCTACGAAAGTGTGCTAGTTAGTTTTTCTTTTTCTTTCTTTTTTTCTCCTTCTCTTAAATAAATAAAGTTTGCTCGGGACGATCAAAGTCAAGTTTGGGGATATTTGTTCAGTCGAAATTATTTTTAACATGACAATTTCCTTACTTTTCTAATCATCTAAAGGTATTTGCTATAAATATAACAAATATTAGAAGTTCATCTGCAAAATATCATTTACCATGTGTTATACATTATAATCAACATTATGATGGAAATTGTATGTTTAATATTTTTACGCATAATATTTTGTATCTCACATTCTTCATTGAGATCTTGTGCAAGATTAGCTCAGGTCAGATATCGGGAATCAGGATTCTGCGGATAAAATACAGAAAAGTCGAAGAATCAAATACTAGCAGAAATTCAGAAGAGATAAGAAGATTCCAGATATCAAAAGAAGACCTAAAGACTAACAGAAGAAAACACCTGAAGTTTCAACCAATGAAGCCACTAATTGGCCGCGGAATCACGGCCGAGTCAGGCCGAGCCGCCGCGGATGCGCGGCCGATTCATGGGCTTCGTGGTCGGGAACTCTCTGGAAACTTCTTCTCAACGTCCTAGCTTGTTCGGGAAACCTCGTTGTAACAATCTTGTTCTGGAAACTTCTCTATAATAACCTATCTTATTGGGGAAGCTTGATTAGGGGCTATAAAAAAGGACCTAAAGTTATATTGAAGGTGTTGGAATTTCCCCCCAAATTCATTCATCCAATTCAACACAAATCCAAGAAGAACATCAAATACAAGATCCAAAATCAAGAATCATTGAGACGTTCATCAAGAGATTCAACAAAAGATCCTTTACACGAAGCCGATCGTCATCAACGAGCACGTGATCCACGAGAGGTCCAAGACTCATGGTGATCTAGCGACGTGAAGATTGACGGAAAAATTATCTCTTCAAGGGAGTGATCGAGAGCAATTCTTCTTGTAATCTCGGATTGAAGAAGTTGTAATTTGAAGTTGAATAATAAAGGTGATAATTAGTTTCAATTTTGCTCTCTTTTAAAATTCCGCATTATGAGTTCTTTTTCTAATCTTTCTTCTATTTTCAGGATGCGCGAGTAAATCTCCGCTTGATAGGATCCGTAGGATTAGGTTAGATCGATGGATGATAGAATTCGATACTATTCTTTAGTCTTATGAAGTTTACAAACCTTCGCAAAAAGAATCGTTAACATCTTCATTGGGTACGATATCAAATTATTGATTATCTTGACCACGATGTGAGATAAGATTGACGATCTTTTTGTGAAGGGCTAGAAAATGAATGGGATCAATAAAAGGAAAGGGGACTATAGTGATGAAACTCTAGTTTCTTCCTAAAAAAAACCCTAATCCACATTCATCTCCATCAATCTAGCGTTAAACTGTCAATAGGAAAGATGAGTAACCTTTATTAGTCATCCATTGCTACTAAATCCGATCGAATCTTACAAGCCTTCTTCATATTTTCTTGATAATCAGATCTTGAACAATTTCTTGATTTTATTTCTTGAAAACGATTTCCTTAATATCTTGAAACCATTAAATTCAACTAAATCTTGAAATATTTCTTGAATTTCTTTACTAGTTCTTTCGACTCAACTAATGCAAGAATTTACTAATTTCTCGAATCCCAGAGGAAGACCCGTACTCACTAACGCTCGCTACACGCGACACCGTTATTGATTGCGGTTACTACTACTAACTATTCTTTTTTGATACAAATCAAATATCTATATCTTCGATCACCTGGAAGAATCCCGATGCTTCCAACGTATGGTTCTCTACTTTATTCTTATACCTACAAACTTATCAAAATCTTTGACTTTGCATTACTTCGAATGCGTGTCTAAAACTAAAGAATTCATAGGTAATCCTGAATGAAGTAAGAGTACCAGTCCCTTGTCCTAAATGACACTGGACAACATAGACTTTCATGTATAAGTCCCAAGTGTATACCAACTCAAATTCTGTGTTGTGTAAATTGAAAACTGTATCTTGGTTAAGAATGTCTTACACCGTTATTCAATACACCTTACCTTATCCTCAACTGATAAAGGTAAATGTTTAAAACACAATTTTCACAATGCATATCTCACTTGATAAAAATAAGGGTACAGATATTTCATTTTAAAATCTAGTGCATAACAACGGTTATTCAAAACCAAATATTTGCCGTCAGGCAAAAGCCCGACGATTTAATCCAATATCACCAATTGCAACGAATTCCAATATTAAGGATCAAATCGCCCATTTCCCAATATTCTACTCCTACTCATCATCTGTAACACCGTACAGATGTGAGATCCAAAACTGGTAAATACATACCATGGTGTCAAAATTGATTGGGAAAACAGTTCTCTATTACACATACACGGAAAAACTGAAACATGAAAATGTTTCATAGGGGATGGTCAGGTATTCTTAGTAATGCCTTTTGTATTATCCAGATTCATGACAGTAGTCACAATTTCCTTTGCCCTCACTTCAGACCCTTTATATGTCTTTATTTCTTACCTTCTGCTCACCGTTCTTATGCTAACTGATTTTCTTCCTTCCCTACCATTCGGCACCAACCTAAGGTTTGGAAGAAGACTATCCAATAAGCGTAACAGTTGTACACTCCTAATCAAGGAGCTCTCACAATATGAGAGAAGGTAAAGGGAAGAGTCAACCGAATAATCGTATTCAATTTCTTCAGAACCAGTGGCCATCCTCGACTGAAGTAACTTCTTCGAGTTTGTATGTAACTAAACGATAGCCATTCGCAATATGGGTCATCGCAGTGATACGACGTGTTCTGGAGAAATGCAAATAGTATAGTAGGAGCGGCAGGGATATATACGACTTTGTCGCGAATCAAGACAAACCAAAGCTAAGGGGTGTACGAAGGTTCTGTCAAATTGGTTCATGAGTTTTTAAGGTAAGTAATAGGTCGCTATACCAGAGAGAGAGAGAAAAGAAACACTCAGCGTGTACTCTATTAAGATCATATTGGTTATCACTTTATCTAATCAGGATGGCTTCCACTGTTTCCTCAAATTTTCTTTCAAACCCTAAAAGGAGAACTAGTCGGGATCATTTAAATGAAAAATCTCCCTAGGAGTAATAAGTACTCATCAATGGGAATCGGGAACCAACTATCATCATGTGATAACCTGACGGAATCCACTCAAGTCATAACACTCCAGAAGGTATGCGCATGCCCGGTAAGTTTCCCGTATGTTTGAAACTCCTGATATGGTTTTTACCCCTCGGACCTAAGTGACCTTGACACAGTCAACAAATCAAAAGGTCCTAGTCAAGTTTAATCCGTCATTATCTTGATTGCATTAAACCCACCCGTACGAGCCCTTGACACAGTTAATAAGGCCGCAGGACTGTCCTAACCAATCTCATTACTTGCTACAAACAAGCACCACTTAGCTACTGCACACTACGCCTTGACACAATCAACAAACGCAGCACGAATACTTAGTACTACTCGTAGGAAACGACAGAGGGCTACGGCTGGTTTTTGGCAAAAAACCTTTAACATAATGAACTTGATATCGTTGAAAGAACTCGAGTGACTTTAAAATGGAGTGGTTTAAGCTCCGCATTTTAAAACTAGTAACATAAACATTTGCTTAAGAGCGATCTCCCAATGAAGGAATCAAGGCTCTTCCCTCATAGAATGAGGTGCATGATATTCCTAAACGAATACCTCTAGGCAAAGAAAAAGAATATGACTATGAGTTTTGAAGAAAATCGAGTAGTTTTAAAATTGGTTCTGACAACATCATTTTGGTTTATTTTTCCTTGCATTATTTCGATAATGCATTCCCATCAATTTATGTTTCCAAGCCACAAAAGAAATAACCAAAATAACTTGCTTTTTATATGCCATCCGCATTCGCCATGGGGCCTCGTCATGCACCGTTAGGTTACTTAACTAACGGCAGAGCGGGAGCCGGACTAGCACGGATGCAAAACATATAGAAGCATCTACTAAATATATATAATATATATATATATCAACATTGCAGGAAGATAATGTAGGGTTCTTGATTAGTCGAAAATATTGCATATTTTAGCCGGCAATTTCCTCATCATTTGCATCCATATAAAAGTGTTCGGCATTCATATTTTACATATTAGCAAAACTGTCGCAAAATATCAGATTGCATGTATTAGACTCTGAAACCGACACTATAAAGGAAATTAACCACCTTTCATGGCATCGCATCATCCCTACATTTGCGCAACACTTGTTTTGAGATCTGTGCAGGAAAATCCAGAAGAAAGGCCAAGGATTTATATGGTACCGCTAAAACATGACGCCAACTCAATGATTTCAGTTCTGGTATCAATACAAAAGGGAAAATACAAATCAACATATTAGATGAAGCCCCAAATACCATCAAAAGACCACACCAGAAGAACCAAGAACCAAGCCTCCTACATGGCCGCGGAACCGCGGCCGGAGCCTGCTTGCGCCGCGGTTCCGCGGCGGCCTTGACAGATCATCACTCCAATTTTGCTGCAGAACTCCTAGCTCAGCTCCTACACTTCAAAAAGACACTCCAATTTCCAGAAGACTCCAGAGACTTCTGCCAGATCAGCAAGCTTTGGGATCAACATTAAACTAGCCTATCATTCTAGAAACTTCTTCTTAAACCCTAGCTTAAACCCTAAGCTAAGCCTAACAAACTCCTTCTAGAAGTCTTTCAAGAAACTTTTGGAGGGAACTCAAAGGCTTAGGGTTTGGGTGCTCTATAAATAAGACCCTAGGCTCACTTGTAAAAAGGATTCAATCTTGGAAAAATCAATCCATAAGTTCATTTTAGCCATTCTATCTTTTTCTTCATCTTCTTCTTCCACAAGTTTAGTGAGAGGACTTGTGTGAAACCCTAACCCTAATTCCAATCAAAAGCCAAGATCCCGAGTACCCATCAAGCAAGAAGCCTTGCAACCTTTTATGAGCCGAGCCGATCTTCAATAGAGCAAGTGGTCTAAGCCGATCCGCGACTCACGGAGCCGAGCGACACCAATTCAACAATTTAGTTCTTCCTCTTGTAGTTCTTGAGCGACTGTAATCAAATTGTTGATATACATAAAAAGGTGATATTCTTTTATCTTGTTTTCTTTAAATTCTTGCATCATGTTATCTTTTCAATTCTTGAATGCTTTCTGTGTAATGATGTTGGAGTAATACTCCGCTCGTCGAGGAGTCGAGACGATCAATAAAATGATGATGTAACAAATCTTAAATCGATTCTTGAATCCTACGAGTTGTGTAAACCCTAGCAAGTTCAAGAATCGACGACCCAATTCGTTGCGATGCTTTCTTGATTGATATCGCTCGAGATTGGGGAGTTACGATCGTTTCTTGAAATTGCTAGAGGCTAGAATATGAATGATATCGATGAAAGAACAAGGGTTAAATGATGAAACCCTAGTTTCATCAAGAAAGCCCTAGCTCTCATCGATCATCATCGATCTAGTATCAATCCTTCGAAAGACAAGAACACGAAATCTTGAGATTACATCACGTCTATAGATCCGATCGATTCCTACGAGCCTCATTTAGATTCTTGACATTTTGGTTGGAAATATTATCGAAACCCAATTCTTGATTGTTTATCAGTTTCTTGATTCTTGATTAAACTCGTGACACCTGAATCAATCGATAAATTCTTGAATCATATTTTCTTTTCTTTTCGATTAACTTTTCGATTCAAACAAATCAAATATAAAAACGAATCGCACAATCCCTGTGGACGATCCGCACTCGCTTACGATCTACAACTGACACCGTAGTTGATTGCGGTCAAATATAATTTTTTGATTGTGAACATTATTCAATTTTCTAATTACCGACACAAAGAGACTCTTATCGATTTGATTTACTTACTCAGTCTCTCATTCTACGATCAATCAAATAGTGTCGAAATCGGGGACTATTTGAATCGATACGTTTACATTACACAAAAGGGAAACTATCTCAATCAAAATGGCGCCGTTGCCGGGGATCGCGCGCTAATTCGTTTCATATTATAATTTGAATTGAAAGAATTATTCCATTGTTATTTTGAGATCAAAATTCGTGCAAACCCTAAACGATTTGTTGTGGTTCATTGCAAGGAAATTTGGAGCTGTTTGGCAATTGAAGAAAATTTTTGGAAAATTCCAGAGAGCTGGAGTTATCAACAGGAAGCTTCTGAAGAATTTTGGTGCAGTGTTCCCACACTTCAACCGCGGAAGCGCGGCATTTGAATCCTATTGCGGTGGAACCGCGGTGGCCTTAAGGGTTCTCTGCCAAAAATTTTCTTCAGGTGATTTCTTACCTTCTCCTCTCTCTTCTTTTTAGCTCCAACTAATAATTTTCTGCAGGTTTCTTTGCAAATAATCGAAGCGCCGCAAAAAGCAAAAATTAAATTTGTGCGTGATTTTGATTTCTTGGTTGTTTGCATTCTAAATACGGATATTAAGGGGCACGGCCAAATCCAAATTAGGTGGGGATTTCATTACCCTTCCTAGGCCCCGAAAACCACAAAACTTGCATCCGCATTGACCCATATTAACTAAAAGAAATCTAGAGATGACTCTAAGGACTGTCGCGCTCAATTAGGACAAGAGAAGGCCGTGGATAATTCATTGCTTATCCGCGTTTTCTTGTGGTGCCTAAGGCGAGTGTGTCTAAGGCTAGTGGTTTTTAATTAGGCCCACTACTTACGTAGTGGAGTACCTTCCCACTTACCTGGCACTTATCCGGCCACAGGGGGACAAAGAGGCAGTAGAGGATTCTATCCTGCGACTTGTCTTTTGGCAGTTAGGAGCGGTCTAGAGCCGGACTTAGGTGACCACTAGATTCTAGGGTTGTGTGCTGCATTTGTTGTGTCGCATCATTTTTTCAAAAATCCGTCCCTTTTTCAAAGCAAACACCGCATTCATTCATTATCCCTAATTATAAGTCAACGCTGCCACTTGTACTAACCCTTTTTAGTACAAGATAGACTGGACACGGGATTCTAATGCCCGTTTAGTCCGCGTACCCTTTATCGACTCCGAATTCGATATTTCTCCATTTACCTTTTCTTTACCCATTTCCACACTCACACCGATGGATCCGAATCCATCAAACTTCTTTAACCCTAATCTGCCGTCGTCCGTTCGTGCGCAGAATCCACCCCGCATCTCTCTCCAGGAGAGGTGCTACCCTATTCGAGGTCCTCTTTCGACCTGCTTATCCACACCACCAGCCAATGGGGATAACTTTGAGATTAAGCCCCAGTATATCAATCTTTTACCCAAATTCCACGGACTCGAGACTGAGGACGCTTACGTTTTCATTACCAAATTTGAAAACGTATGCGCAATGATGGGTACGTCACAACTTTCAATGGATGCTATGCGTGTACGACTTCTTCCATTTACATTGTGCGATATAGCCGAGAAGTGGCTATATAACACTACCGCACACTCTATTACGAATTGGGAAGAACTCGTCGCTGCATTCCTTAAGAAATTTTACCCAATACAAAAGACAGCTCGAATCCGTAGCGAACTGAATCAATTTGCCCAGCTCCCTACTGAACCTTTTTCAAAATGCTTTGAACGTTTCAAGGATCTATTAGTTCAGTGTCCTCATCACGGCATCCCGAGATGGGAATTGTACCGAATCATTTATGAGGGCATTAACCCAAGCACTAAACAGAGCCTTGAAAACATGTGTCAAGGTACTTTTATGACCAAAGATGATGGGGAAGCTTGGAAGTATTTAGAAGAGTTCGTTGAAAAATCATTACAGTGGGAGAGTGGAACCCAACCATTGAATAGGGGTGGCGTACACCAAATAGATGTGTCCATAGGTGTTCGAGCTGAGATGGCAGCAATACAAAAGAAGCTCGACGCTATGGAACACAAATTTGCAGCAGCCTCCCTAAACCCAGTGTCACTCCCCAAAACTGTTTGTGGGTGCTGTTCTGATCCGTCTCATTTAACGGAAGAATGTCCATTAAACTCTGCGTTTCAAGGTCACGAGCATTCTAATGCCGCATTTCAAAGACCTAGAAACGATTCATATTCTTCCACGTACAATCAGGGTTGGAGGAATCACCCGAATTTCGCTTGGAACCAAAACCAATCTCAAAACACGGTTCCAAACACGAATAATTTTCAAAGGGCTCTTCCTCCACCACAACAACAACCCCTTCAACTCACTCAGCACCCCTACCAGTCACAAAATTTCCAAAATCAGGTCAACACTCCTGCACAGTCTAATCCTATGACCTGTTCTGACGAGTTCTCTCAATTCACTCAAACCATGAAATCACTTTTATCAAATTTCATAGAGGTTTCGACTGAGGTTAGATCTTCCGTCAGTGAGATAAAGAAAAACTCAGCGTCCCAAACTGAGAGTATCAGAACGATGGAAGCTGAAATCGCACGACTAAAAGCCGAAATGAGTGCGAGAGAAAAAAGGAAACTTCCCTCTCAACCCCTACAGAATCGTGGGCATTACAATGTAAATGCCGCACAACGTTGAGATCGGGAAGAGTGCTGAACAATCATGTCGGGGAAGGTATTGATGATACTGAAAATCATATCAACACCCCGGCTGAGACCTTTCTACACACACACACACTTCTCCTTCTGATCCTTCTTCTTCTACCACACCACTTTCTCGCGAGCCTATTCTCCATTTTCCATTAGGCTCGACACCTCAGTATAGCCCTTCTAGTTCTCTACAGACGGTCCCCACACCTCTTTTGGGACTACGTCTATCCCCTCTTCCTTCTCCTCTGATGGACCCTGCGCTTATTGCGAAAGCTCCTTATCCGAACCGGTTAAGGGCTAATAGAACGAGTCCTCATATGGAGAAAATTTTGGAAATGTTCAAACAGGTTAACATCAATATCCCTCTCCTAGATGCGATTCAACAAATCCCCGCTTATGCGAAAATTCTTAAGGACTTGTGCACTAGGAAGAGGAAGACTCAAGTGCCGAAGATGGTCTTCATGTCTAATAATATTAGCACTACTTTTATACCCCAGCTACCAAAGAACGAAAGGACCCAGGATGTCCTATAATATCGATTTCGATTGGGGGTAAAAACATAAATCGTGCTCTTTTAGACCTTGGCGCAAGTGTTAACCTGCTCCCTTATTCTGTCTATGAGCAATTAGAGATTGGAGAGCTGAAACCTGCTCACTGCACTCTCCAGATGGCAGACCGATCTATCACCAAACCAAGAGGTGAATTAGAGGATGTGTTGATAAAGGTCGGGGAATTTGTTTTCCCTGTAGACTTCATTGTGCTCGACACACATCCTGTAGCAAACCCCCGGGGCCAAATTCCGGTGATTCAGGGTCGTCCTTTCCTTGCCACTTCCAACGCTGTTATAAACTGTAGAAATGGTTCAATGAACTTATCTTTTGGAAATATAACCATTGAACTAAATATCTACAAAATTGGAAGTCAGCCATCAGAACCCTCTGCTCATATTTTAGATGTGTGCTCTGTCCATGAGATCGCTCCCGATAGTTGTGGAGCTGAGGAACTTTGCTTTACTGATCTCGATGACATTACCACATCTCTGTTTGATTTCACACATGATCTTAGTGAGGACACTTTCTCTACACTTGAGTCCTGCACTCCTGACTTTTCTCCACCCGAGTCTGTATCTTTCACAGGCTCTGAGCTTCTTTGTAAATCCAAAAATCACTCAATGATCCCTCATTCTATCATTTCTCCGCCTGAGTTAGATCTCAAAATTTTACCTTCTCACCTTAAATATGCATATTTAGGTGAGAATGAGTCTTTACCGGTTATCATTTCCGCATCTCTTGCATCAGAGCAAGAGAATGCACTTTTATCGATATTGAGATCTAACAAAGAGGCGTTTGGTTGGAGTATGGCGGACATCAAAGGGATTAGTCCCATGATAGTTGAACATCATATACATGTGATGGATGATGCCAGACCAACCCGAGAACCACAGAGACGGTTGAATCCCATCATGAAGGAAGCGGTCATGAAAGAGATCGTCAAATGCTTAGATAATGGTATTATATACCCCATCTCCGATAGCCAGTGGGTGAGTCCTATACATGTCGTTCCTAAGAAATCCGGCATCACTGTTATAACCAATGAGGCAAATGAGTTGATTCAAACACGCGCCCAAACTGGGTGGCGTGTATGTATTGATTATAGAAAACTCAATGCTGCCACGAGGAAAGACCACTTTCCTCTACCATTCATTGATCAGATGCTGGAACGCTTAGCGGGACGCGAGTATTATTGTTTTATGGACGGATACTCAGGCTATAATCAGGTCCCCATCGCCAAAAAGGATCAAGATAAAACCACTTTTACTTGTCCTTTTGGTACCTTTGCTTACAGTCGCATGCCCTTTGGGTTATGCAATGCTCCCGCTACCTTTCAGCGGTGTATGATGGGGATATTCTCTGATATGGTAGAGAATTTTCTGGAGATCTTTATGGACGATTTCTCGATTTTTGGAGAATCTTTTTCTGATTGCCTATCGAATCTTGACGCTGTTCTTACTCGTTGCACAGAGAAGAACTTGACATTGAACTGGGAAAAATGCCATTTTATGGTCCAAGAAGGAATAGTACTTGGACATGTCATTTCACAGAAAGGCATTGAGGTTGACAGAGCTAAGATAAATGTCATTCAAAACCTCCCTCATCCCAAAAGCGTCAAAGATATTCGATCTTTCCTTGGCCATGCGGGCTTTTATAGGAGATTCATTAAGGACTTTAGCAAAATTGCTAGACCTTTAACTCTTCTCCTGGCCAAGGATATGACCTTCCATTTTGACTCGGACTGCGAGACAGCTTTCGACTCACTTAAACACTCACTCACTTCAGCCCCCGTGCTACCATCACCAAACTGGGACTACCCCTTTGAGCTGATGTGTGACGCATCTGATTTTGCAGTAGATGCAGTCTTAGGACAGCACATCGAAAAGATGCCACACGTGATATACTATGCAAGTAAGACCCTGAATGATGCGCAAATCAATTATACAACCACAGAAAAAGAACTCTTAGCGGTTGTATTTGCATTAGAAAAATTCAGGCCTTACTTAATTGGCTCACCTATAGTTGTGTATACTGACCATTCCGCTTTAAAACATCTTCTGGCGAAGAAAGATGCAAAAGGTCGACTAATACGTTGGATCCTTCTGTTACAAGAATTCGATTTTGTTATCAAAGATAAGAAAGGATGTGAAAACGTAGTAGCTGACCATCTTTCACGCATCATTTCTTCTCCTGTGACCCTGCCGATTAATGACTCATTTCCTGACGAACAACTCTTGAGCATATCCGCTGAACCATAGTTCAGGGATATTGGGAACTATCATGCCATGGGACTGATACCCAGCGATTGGTCTAAACAGGACAAATACCGTTTTCTTTCCCAAGTAAAACACTTTTACTGGGATGAGCCCTATTTGTTTAAATATTGTCCTGATCAGATCATTCGCCGGTGTGTCCCGAATGAAGAGTTCAAGAGTGTTCTTTCATTTTGTCATGATCAGGCCTGTGGGGGTCATTTTGGTTCTAGAAAGACAGCGGAAAAGGTTTTGCAATGTGGATTTTATTGGCCGACCTTATTCAAGGACGCATTTGACTATTGCAAAACTTGTACACAATGTCAGTATACGGGTAGAATATCCCAGAGGAATGAAATGCCTCAGCAACCCATTCTGGTTGTTGAAATATTTGATATTTGGGGCATTGATTTTATGGGTCCTTTTCCCAACTGCTTTGGGAATCTGTACATATTGCTGGTGGTTGATTATGTCTCAAAGTGGGTAGAACCCATTCCATGTCGCACTAATGACAAGAAAGTTATCATTAAGTTCTTGAAAGAGAATATCTTTTCGCGATTTGGACACCCACGCGCTATCATTTGCGATAATGGGACACATTTCTGCAACAGACCTTTCGAGACTCTGATGCGAAAATACTCAATTAACCACGGACTTTCTACACCCTATCATCCCCAAACAAGCGGGCAGGCTGAAATCTCAAACAGACAAATCAAACTTATCCTGGAGAAGACTGTTGCTAAAAATAGAAAAGACTGGTTGACCAAACTGACGGATGCTCTTTGGGCATTCAGGACTGCATTTAAAACCGACCTAGGAATGTCTCCATATAGGATAGTGTTTGGAAAAGCATGTCATTTACCCGTCGAGATAGAGCATAAAGCATTGTAGGCTATAAAAGAAATAAATTTTGATCTAAACCTTGCTTGCAACTTTCGGAAGCCGCAACTTAATGAGCTAAGCGAACTCCGCGATGAAGCTTATGATAATGCTGTAATCACAAAGAATAGGACTAAGGTTTTTCATGATAAAAACATTTTGAGGAAAACATTTTCACCTGGTCAACAAGTCCTTCTTTATGATTCACGATTACACCTTCACGCGGGTAAGCTCCGATCTCGATGGAAGGGACCTTTTGTTGTGCGGTCTGTATACCCGCACGGGGCAGTAGAAGTAGAAAATGTTTAAAATGGCACATTTTCCAAAGTAAATGGACATAGACTTAAGCCGTATTTTTCCACTGACCCTACGGAGGAGCTCTTGTTCTTACAAGAGCCAGTTTATTTTGATTAAAATTCCTCCGTCTCACCTTCATATCCAGTATATCACTGCATCATTTTGTTTTTGAATGAAGGTGAGTGAAAAGAGTAAGTTTGGGGGAAGTTCTTCACTTATATAGTTTGCCCCCACTAATAATTCCCCCAGTCTTCCAGTTTTTGTAGGTATAGCGGTTGGCAATAGTGAGGACACTGTTGAAAACAAGTTTGGGGGAGGTTTGTGCTTATTTTTGCATCATATACATATCATTTGCATAAGCACAAAACATTTCTTTTAAAAAAAAAATCTATAAAAATTAAAAAAATTTCAAAACCCATAAAAATTTAAAAAATTTCAAGTATAAAAATAATCTTAATATTTACACTTTTTTTTGTATATAAATAAGATAATGAAAGTTTAGATAGTGAAAAATTACATCCATGAGATTGGAAAAATTTAAGAAAACTAAGAAAATTAGAAGTTTTCTTATACGAACTAGTAATAAGTAGTTATGAGCCGTTGTCCCAAGGGTTAGTAAGATGAAGGACGTCACTAATCTGAGGATAAAAATAAGTCTGAAAAATAGTTTCTATTCTGGAAGCCAAACATTTTGAACGTTGATACCTTGCTATTCGCACTTACACACGTCTTAAAGCCCGGGATAGTAGAGGATACCTTGAAATGCTCTTGTCTTAAAGCCAAAAGTATGAAGGAAATAAAAAAAAATGAATAAAGAAAATATAAAGTGGTGAGAAAAATGGACACTGGTTTTGTTATCACCAAGGGCAATAAAAAAATGTATAGCGAGGGTGCTTCTTCACCTAGTGTCCTAAGGCCAACTGGTCTGGGAGTCACTGCTATGCCTGAGGTTGTGCAAGACGAGGAAAATACACCAAGTAAGCAAGCATAGGAGTAATCGGTCGGTTAGTACCTCAAGAAGTATTAACGGTCGCATGAAAGTGTGTGAGCAATCTCATCTAAATATTCATTAATTAAAAAGTACCGAGGCTGATGGGCAAGAGTATGATAGCTTGAATTGAATTCTCCGGGTGTATGGATGTCCTTTACACACATGCAGGGTTATATGATCGATGTTTGGAATAAAGATAGGAATGAAGAATAAGACGATGGTTTATTGAGGGAGGACGTGATTTCTAACATCTTCTCATGACCATTAACATAGGGCTCATGACAACCGAAAAGCTAGCTTAATTGGAAACCCTAATTTTCAAGGATTTTCTTCTACGATTCTTTTCTTTAAATGTAATATTCATGATCTTTCTTTTATTATTGGATTTTGTGGGTGCAATCCGCTGAAAACCCTCAGGAGACAGCACTCCTCCTACTAGGGACACCTAGAGGTTTAAAAGCTTGTTGCACGTGCTCAGTGCAATCGTGTTGCCTACGAAAGTGTGCTAGTTAGTTTTTCTCTTTCTTTATTTTCTCCTTCTCTTTTTTTTAATAAAACAGTTCGCTCGAGATGATCGAAATTAAGTTTGGGGGAATTTGATTAGTCGAAAATATTGCATATTTTAGACGGCAATTTCCTCATCATTTGCATCCATATAGAAGTGTTCGGCATTCATATTTTACATATTACCAAAACTGTCGCAAAATATCAGATTGCATGTATTAGACTCTGAAACCGACACTATAAAGGAAATTAACCACATTTCATGGCATCGCATCATCCCTACATTTGCGCAACACTTGTTTTGAGATCTGTGTAGGAAAATCCCGAAGAAAGGCCAAGGATTTATACGGTACCGCTAAAACATGACGCCAACTCAATGATTTCAGTTCTGGTATCAATACAAAAGGGAAAATGCAAATCAACATATCAGATGAAGCCCCAAATACCATCAAAAGACCACACCAGAAGAACCAAGCTCCAAGCCTCCTACATGGCCGTGGAACCCCGGGCGGAGCCTGCTTGCGCCGCGGTTCCGCGGCGGCCTTGACAGATCATCACTCCAATTTTGCTGCAGAACTCCTAGCTCAGCTCCTACACTTCAAAAAGACACTCCAATTTCCAGAAGACTCCAGAGACTTCTGCCAGATCAGCAAGCTTTGGGATCAACACTAAACTAGCCTATCATTCTAGAAACTTCTTCTTAAACCCTAGCTTAAACCCTAAGCTAAGCCTAACAAACTCCTTCTAGAAGTCTTTCAAGAAACGTTTGGAGGGAACTCAAAGGCTTAGGGTTTGGGTGCTCTATAAATAAGACCCTAGGCTCACTTGTAAAAAGAATTCAATCTTGGAAAAATCAATCCATAAGTTCATTTTAGCCATTCTATCTCTTTCTTCATCTTCTTCTTCCACAAGTCTAGTGAGAGGACTTGTGTGAAACCCTAACCCTAATTCCAATCAAAAGCCAAGATCCCGAGTACCCATGAAGCAAGAAGCCTTGCAACCTTTTATGAGCCGAGTCGATCTTCAACAGAGTAAGTGGTCCAAGCCGATCCGCGACTCACGGAGCCGAGCGACGCCAATTCAACAATTTAGTTCTTCCTCTTGTAGTTCTTGAGCGACTGTAATCAAATTGTTGATATAAATAAAAGGTGATATTCTTTTATCTTGTTTTCTTTAAATTCTTGCATCATGTTATCTTTTCAATTCTTGAATGCTTTCTGTGCAATGATGTTTGAGTAATACTCCGCTCGTCGAGGAGTCGAGACGATCAATAGAATGATGATGTAACAAATCTTAAATCGATTCTTGAATCCTACGAGTTGTGTAAACTCTAGCAAGTTCAAGAATCGACGACCCAATTCGTTGCGATGCTTTCTTGATTGATATCGTTCGAGATTGGGGAGTTACGATCGTTTCTTGAAATTGCTAGAGGCTAGAATATGAATGATATCGATGAAAGAACATGGGTTAAATGATGAAACCCTAGTTTCATCAAGAAAGCCCTAACTCTCATCGATCATCATTGATCTAGTATCAATCCTTCGAAGGACAAGAACACGAAATCTTGAGATTACATCACGTCTATAGATCCGATCGATTCCTACGAGCCTCATTTAGATTCTTGACATTTTGGTTGGAAATATTATCGAAACCCAATTCTTGATTGTTTATCAGTTTCTTGATTCTTGATTAAACTCGTGACACCTGAATTAATCGATAAATTCTTGAATCATATTTTCTTTTCTTTTCGATTAACTTTTCGATTCAAACAAATCAAATATAAAAACGAATCGCACAATCCCTGTGGACGATCCGCACTCGCTTACGATCTACAACTGACACCGTAGTTGATTGCGGTCAAATATAATTTTTTGATTGTGAACTTTATTCAATTTTCTAATTACCGACACAAAGAGACTCTTATCGATTTGATTTACTTACTCAGTCTCGCATTCTACGATCAATCAAATAGTGCCGAAATCGGGGACTATTTGAATCGATACTTTTACATTACACAATCCGGAAATTATTTCAATCAGTTCTTTGGCACGACCATAAGGTTTCACAAGGCATCAAACATGCCGTATTATAAAATTTCTAGTGTGCCAAACAACCTAACCTAGGATCTAAATAGAGTTTTAGGAGCTAAACTAGAATGTAAACAACTTTACATAGAAAGTGAACAAGGAATATGTTGGATATGTATACCCTAGAGGCCATTATTGTCTATATATACATATGGATGCCTGGACATATATATGTACACGACAGTCTTGCTCGATATGATAGTATGCTATCTGGTTTGTCTTTATATTAACATGTGCATGTTTTACTTGCTATTACATATCTTTTATACATGTCGATAAAGTCCGTAAGATCATTGCTAGACTACCTGTGTTGTGATGGCGATCATACTTGTGGGAGCTGGGTAGTCGGTACGCACATCCTTAAATGGTCCCTCGTCATGGGAGTGTCGAGACTGGACATCGATATTCCGGAGTAGATTAGTGTATACATTTCTAGACCATGAAGAGGGGCGATGGTTTGGTCCCGCAACCTTTGGTCTTTAGACCTAAGATCATATACATGTGCTCACTGGGGGTGAGTACACCGGACGGACTCACCGAGGACTTCCAGATGGTACTATACCTATCGTCAGATAGAAGTTCTCAGGTGACATGAGTAGATGTTAGTCTTTAGATCTAAGATCGTTATTTGTCTCGTGTGAGTTCCCACTGTGCTTTGATCACTATCCTACCACGGCTTTACTGATTCGTGCAAACAGATTTTGGTTGGGTACAGCCCCGAGCCATATGGAGACAGTGAATGATTGTGTGGGATTCGTCTCTCCCAGTATTGGGATTCGATATCACACTGTGTTTGATTGGTCAGGACCATAAGATCTTGGCCAAGGCAGTTGGGATTTACTGATAGACTGATCAGCAGTTTTCCAAATTGGTCCTGAGCTACATCAGCATGAATTACAGGGTTATTAGGGTATGACGTTTACCACCCCCAGACCCGGTATGCGATACTCTCAGATGAAGAGACCAGACTGTACAGAGATTGTCACAAATAGGCTCAGTAAGAATCCGGATGAGTTTGCTCATCGGCCTTCCATTTCGACAGGTACACGAGTAGCCGTTACGTACAGCTAGTGCCGCTGACGTGCTTGTGGTTATGGATTTATCCAGTAACGCACTGCCGGCGTACTATCAAGTGTTTAGAGTCCCACACAGAGGGTTTCCCTGGTTCAGGCGAAATGATGTAATAGCCGTATTGGATACATGCAGGGTCTCGATCGATTGATGTACTTTGTACTCGGACTTTCGATCGGACAGTTGGTAATACGAGCTGGCTCGGGTTTGAGCTAGATTATTAAATCAGGTATTTATTTAATAGTTTATATATATGTATTTCGATATGTATATTCTAGTATTACGTTCTTCGTGTTATTCTATCTCTTTGGGCATTCGTGTTTTTATCCGAATGCAGGTATGTATATACAGCAGATTGTAATCCGTATTTTATTACAGATTACCTTCTAGAAGGTGGACAACTCATCATGGAATTTTCCATTTTTTGATAAATGGAAATGAGGTGGAAATTATGGAGAGGGAGACATGATGAGTGGCATGGCTTCAATAGTTCACAAATGGATTCTTTATTCATTTGTGGTTACTATTGAAGTATGGCTACACTTGTTTATTCATGAGAATTCATACACAAAACCTTTGTGTTGATTTTCTCTCACATGTATGTTTCATAATTCTTGAGCTCCCATTTTTCTTCACCTCCTCCCTCCTCTTGAAATTCCTCCACCATCATCATCTTCCTCTTCACTACCCTTCTCATGAGTTAAGAAACAAGTGAATAGGTAAGAAAAAGATAGCAAAACACTTAGATCATCACACTACATCCTAGACTACTTAGTTTAGCAAACCAAGTTCTCTAGTTGCTCCACTTGATATATAGAGTGGAGCTAAAGCCATGGATCATATCTCTCGGGTGGATCATCTAAGACAAAGGAGGACCGGAGAGGAAGATCGATCGCGGAGAACCAAAAGAGCCAACAAAGAAGATCAAGCATGTTCAAGGTGGCCACTTGGAGCTAACGAAGAGGAAAGAAGACCGAAGGACTTGGGTCATTTTGTGAGACTTCCTTCATAGTAGTTAGTTCATCTTTTGGTTTTGCTAGAAAGGTTTATGGAAAGATCCGGGTTGAAGATTATTCTAGCGTCATGTTCTAATCGTTAGAAAATTTTTTGTTCCGTATTTTGCCACGGAAGTTGGCCGGGGCACTAGTGTAACCTTTCAGAATACAACCTTTGTAGACCGGTCCTTCACTTCAATAGCTCCGTGTAGTAGTCCCTTCTCTCCAAGTAGTGATCTCCCGGACTCAAGTTTAGCTCCACAAGTCGAAATGAAAGAGAATTCATGAAGTCTTCTAGGCCGAAAATGTTCTACGTCGAGGAGACTTTAGCACAAGCTACCTCTTCACTAAGTGATGAACTAGTGAAGAAAGAACCCAAACTAAATGGCTAGTCTAGTAGAGGTTGATGAAGTAAGAATTGGGCTCACATTAGATTAATTTTTATCACATGGTTTCTTCATTTCCTAAAAACTTAGAGAGCTCTTGGAGATGAGGAAGATGATGAAGTGGAGAATGGAATGTTGAATCAATGATGTGAGAATAGCAAACATGGTGAGATAATATCCCATACTAACTCTTGTAGAGACTAAACCATGGTTTAAGATAATGGTTGGGTTAATAAATATCTCAAGTGAGATTAAATTAGTGGACTAAGTCAAAGATACTTTAAGCTTCTCCAAGCTTCTAAACATGACCATTTCCAACTTATTTTGAATTGTTTAAAATAAATAATAACCCGCCATTATGATAAGCATGGTGTGAGTCTCATACACCCATGTTGCATATATAAACAAGCATGACACAATAATATATATCACATATATATTAAATGTGTCACAAGTGAGAAAAAGAAATATTTAAGTGAGCTAATATTAGTTAATGTATCGAATATATAATTATACATTAAATTATCAAATCAACACTTGATTTAATAATCCGGCTATATCACATCTAACCGACTAATATCATATGTATCAACTTATCGAATCAACAATTGATTCGATAACCCGGCTATATCACATATAACCGAACGATATCATATATCGCGAGATTAGGATACATCATCATATATACGTATTAATCTCAGTCCCGCATATATCACATATGTGCTACCTACTTCGTTTCGCCTGTGCCAGGAAAACTCTGTGTAGGACTCTAAAGAGTCGTCAATACGCCGACAGTAGGTTGTGATCATATCAGTCACCCACAAGCCGTCAGCGGTCTGCTAAACGTAATGATCACCCGGGTATTGAGCGATCAGAAGATCAACAAGCAAGCCTGCTCATACTCCTGCGAATCCAATAAGTAACACTACCGCACAGTCCGGTCTCTTCGTCTGATATGTCGTATATCTCAGCCTAGGGGGTGGTATAACGTCAGACCCCAATAGCCTGATAAGTCATGCCGATGTGAGGCCCTTAACGGTTCTAGAAACTACTGATAATACTTACCAGTAAATCTCAGCAATCCTGGCCAGGGATTTCCTGTTATGGCTAATCGAGCATAGCGCAACATCAACCCCCAATACCGGGAGAGACGAAATCCTGTTGCATCGCTCATTGCCTCCATGTGACTCGGGACTGTACCCAAAAACCACCGGTTTGCATGACTCAGTAGAGCCATGGTAGGGTGGAAATCAAAGCACAGTAGGAAACATACAAGACTCTATGACTATCTCGGGTCGACAGACTAACCTGTACCAGTGTCACCAGGGAACTGCTATCTGACGTGAGGTATAATACCATATAGGAGTTCTCGGCGAGTCCTGTTCAGTGTACCCAGTCTCTACTGAGCATCCGTATACCTTCTCTGATGTCAAACACCAATGGATGTTAGATCATCCATCGCCCATCATATGGGTCAAGAAGCGTATATGCTAGTCTACTCTGGAATATCGATGCCGCATCTCGATACTCCCACGATTAGGAACAATTAAAAGATGTACTCACAGACTACCCAGACCGCCCTAGTTTGATCTCTATCATAATCCTGGAAGTCAAGTACACATCCTAAGGGCTTTATCAACATGTAATAGATATACAATAAGTGTACATGTTAAGATAAAGAGCAACCAAATAGCATACTATCATGTCGAGCAAAAATGTCCTCCCTATATATGTCCCAGCATCGACTATAATATACATCATATGTACAATAATGGCCTCTAGAGCATACATATAACTAACAATCTCCCACATGTAACAATCTCCCACATGCACTAGGGCCAGTTGTTGTACTATCTCATACCTAACGTACCATAAAAGTCTCTCTTGGGAAAAACCTTCGTGAGTGGATCCGCCATGTCATCCTTTGCGTCAACTCTCCTGACTTCAATCCCCTGGAGATCAACCATCTCCCTGATCAGGTGATACTGCCTCAGAATATGTCTGGATCGCTGATGGGACCGGGGTTCCTTGGCCAAAGCCATAACTCCATTATTGTCACAATAACAGTTATCGGACATTCAATGGTAGGAACTATGTTCATCTGATGAACCAGAAATATCCAGACATCCACATTGGCAGTAACGTTAGTAGCGATGTATTCATCCTTTATCGTCTAGTCTGCTACGGTATCTAGCTTGGAACTCTTCCAACATAATGTCCTTCCACTGAGGGTAAAGACAAAGCCTGAGACTGACTTTCAGTCGTCCTTATCACTCTGGAAGCTTGAATTGGTAAAGGACTCCCACTGGAGATCACCGTTACCAAACACCAAGAACATTTCTTCAGTGCTTCACAAGTACTTAAGAATATCCTCCATAGCTATCCAGTGATTCTCCCAAGATCTGATTGATTCCTGATTACTACACCTAGTGAGTTAGCTACATTTGGTTTGGTACTTAACATCGCATACATGATAGAGCATACTTCCAAAGCATAGGATATCCCTAGCACGTGAGCTCTTTCCAAATCAGTCTTGGAAGACATCTTTTTTAGAGAGAGTGATTCCTGAGTAAGTGGGCGAACCACCATGCTTAGAATCTTCCATACTAAACCCCTTTAGTACGGTGTTAATGTACCTGGATTTAGGACACTCCAAATATCCACTTAGAACTATCACCATAGATCATAATCCATAAGATGTAGTAGGTATCATCTAGATCTTCCATGGAGAATCCTCATGATATGAGGAGCTTGACCGATTATAGCATAGGAAACCATTTCCTATCAAGAGTATATCATCTACGTACAATACGTGGAAGACAAGCTTACTCTCTACAACCTTCTTGTATATTCAAGGTTCATCTACCTTTTTGATGAAGTCAAACTCTTTGACTGCCACATAAAAACAGATGTTCCAACTCCGTGATGCGTGCTTTAATCCTGATGGACTTAAATATAGCTTTGAAAGTATCAACTTTTCCATCTATACCAAGAATCTTCTCAAGATCCACTTGCTCCCGATGGGTCTTACCCCTTCAGGTGCAACATTCAAACTCATACATTGTTGGTGTACATGGATTCCATCTCAGATCGCATAGCATCCAGCCATTTCACAGAATCTCCCACTCGTGATAGCCTTCCTGAATCTGGTTGGGTCATCATTTATCATGATGCAATCCTCTCTCCCATTATCACCGAGAAATCGCAGTATCTCTCAGGTGGATGAGGAGCCCTACCAGATTTGCGGAGAGGCTGAGGCTCGTTGGAGACTATTGAATCCTTTGGTTCCACTAAATCATTAGCTGTTAGTTTGTCCAGCTGGAAATCCTTCCAGTTTTACCTCATGACTACAATTTTCTTCACAAGAAATTCAATTTCTAAAAAGGTGGCATGCTGAGAAACAAAACACCTTTTCCTCCTCACTGTGGTAGAAGATATTCCCTCGCAAATGTTTGGGATATCCAACAAACTTACAGAACTGACCTTGCCTCGAATTTGTCCAGATTTTTCTTTTCAACATAGGCCAGACAACCCTATATCTTAACTCGTTTAAGTCATGGTCTTTTACCATACCATATCGCATATGGAGTGGTAGGCTCTGATTTGGATGGAACCCTATTCAATAGGTATGTTTCTTCTCAAGTGCATAACAATAAAAGGAAACAGGTAACTCAGCAGTACTCATCATAGAGCGCACCATACCTAATTGGGCGCGATACCTCCGCCCCGATACACCATTGTGCTGTGGTGTATACTGAGGAGTAAGCTGAGAGAGAATCACATTCTCCTTTTAGAAAATCCAGGAACTCCATGCAAAAGTATTCCCTTCTCCAATCACATCGAAGGACTTAATACTTTTACCCTTCTAGTTCTTAATTTCAAGCTTATATTCCTTGAATTTCTCAAACGTTTCAGACTTGTGTTTCAACAGGAACATATGTCCGAATCTTGAGAGATGGTCAGTGAATATAATGAAGTGCGAGGAACCAGCCCTAGCACTTGTAGACTTAGGACCGTATAAATCACCATGTATCAGTTCCAAGAGTTCAGTAACTCTTTCTCCGTTTCCAGTAAATGGAGTATTGATCATTTTTCCCTTGAGAAAAGACTGGTAAGTATCATTAGATAAAAATTCGAACGGATTCAAATATTCATCCTTATGTAACTTAGCTAGTTGCATCGCATTGATATGACCTAGTCTACAATGCCACTAGAAGGATTCGTTCATTTCTGAACTACCCTTCTTGTGTGTGTTCTATATACTTTGAACCGTGTTTTGATTTAGAACGTATATGCCATTACATAACGTACCTGATCCAATAAACTCTTGATTAAGGAAAAATGTTCACAACATTATCCATCAATACAAAATTATATCCTTCTTTAACTTAATAATGAAAATGATGTAATGTTGTATATCAGGTTCGGTATGTAATAACATTCGTTCAGAATCAATGTATTTGGTAATACAAGGTAATATTTTCCAACTGATTTGGCTACAACAATTGCACCGCTCTCTACATTTAGAGACATGTCACCCAATCTCAGTTCTCTACCTTTCTGTAGCCCATGAAACAGATTACATATATGGGATCCTTATCCGGTATCTTTTACCTAGGACGTAGAGGATACTGAAAGACAGTTCTAGGTAACGAATACACCCGAAGAAGGTGCATCAACATGCTCTTTCTTCGATTGGGTCACGTGGGAATCCGGATATTCCCCTATTTCCGGCTCAGACATATAACAATTATAAGGTAGAGCAGAACCAACGTTCCTCAGCACAGTATAATAAGCAGGTTCGGTCAATACATCCATATTTTTATCTTTACTGAGGCATGTTACGGTCGCTATCAGGAGAAAGAGAGAGAGAAGAAAACACTGTGCGTGTGCTCTTTTGAAAGATTAGATTGGTTATTATTCTATCTAATTAGGATGGCTCCCACTGTTTTTATCAAATCTTCCTTCAAACCCTAAAAGGAAAAACCAACCGGGATTAATTACACACTACAAGTTCGCCAATCTTTCAGCCATGCCAGTGTTGGTACTTTGAGGGAGGTTCCTCGTGCTTTCGCACGAACCTAATTAAAAGAAACCTCATTTTCCTAGGGGCGTAACCCCGTTAACACCTTTCTAGACAACTACTTGATCAGCTAATTGTAATGTGCAAAAAATCTCCCAGGAGTAACTCTTACTCGCAGTGGGTATCGAGATCCAACTATCTCATAGAAGGTATGCAATCTCATTGCAAATTTCAACACTTGAAATTCTCGATAATAGTTTTTACCCCTATAGCTTATGACTTTGGCTATGGTCAACATATCATAAGTCCTAGTCAAGTTCTACCCGTCATTTCATCATTAATTAGACCTACCCACATGACCTTTGGCTATAGTCAATATAATCACATGAATGTCCTAACTAATCGCATCATATGTTATGTAGGAAGACATCACTTAGCTACCGTACACTACGTGTTGACTATGGTCAACATACGCAGCACAAATACTAAGTACTCTACTTCCTAAAATGACGGAGAGTTAGGGATGGTTTTTTAAGAAAACCTTTAACGCTTTGAACTTGATATCGTTGTAGAATCGAATGGTTTTAAAAGGAGTGGCTTAAGCTCCGCATTTTGAAACATGCTTTTTCATAAAAAGGCCGAGGGAGTTTCAAATTCGATTCTGCAACATCATTTGGGTTTATTTTCTTTCATTAATCTCATTAATGAATTCCCATCAATTATGCTTCCTAAGTATCACAGAAGAAACGAAAATAAAACGTACGCTTATGCCATCCGCATTCGCCACACTGTCCCGTTATGCACCGTTAGGTTACATAACTAACGACATAGTGGGGCAGGACTAGCACGGGTGCAAAACATAAGCAGCGTTTATTATATATCATATATATAATAATTACCATTCGTCTCAGAATATACAGTGATCACATCAAAGAATATCAGCAGCAGAAGATAACATATGAAATATTAGATATACTAGGATTTCCGTGTTTTAAATTAAGCCAGAAAAAAAACACAGATTCCACAGTCGTGATGAATAGCCAAACCCACATCCCTAAACCCCTACGAGAGCGGCAAGCAACCCTACTAATTCTAGAGTTAGGAGACCCGGTCTCAACTCGTCGAGATGGTCTCCCACTGGACCGTATAACCCGGTTACTTGTGCTCCCCTCCTTGGGTCTATCCTAATGCAGAAAAGTAAATAATATACATCATTGTTGAAATCATCCTCAATGTAACGTTTTGGAAATCATTTAGGCGATTTTCCGTTTTTAGGGTAAAATAGTCGGTGTTTTCCGTAAAACCCTAGAAGCGATATTTTTGCAGTATAGAATTCACTGCACCTAGTTTAACTAGGAATTTGCTAGTTTGCGGGTTTTTGTAAACCACTTGTAAATTTTGTGCATTTTAATAATTTTCCTTAATTAAAATATTATTTTAATTTGTTAATTATGCACTTAATTAGTGGTAATTAAAATTTTGTTTGGGTTAATTACTACTAAAGTAAATCTATACTAAGTTAATCACTAGTTTAAGCTTAATTCTTTCTCTCCAAAATATCTAGATATTTGTGTAATTAAAATGGAATTTTAATTAAAAGAAATGAGGTGGATTAGGATATTATTTGCATTAATGAGAAATTATGTTTGTTTTGCACTAGAAAATTCCACACAACTCCACAAACTCCACCATTCATTGCCTTGGCCGAACCCCTCTTCCCCTTGCTGCCCTTGTTTTTCCTCACCCCATTTTCATCTCTCCGAGCTCATTTAAATAATCAAAAATCCTCAAATCATCTCACAAACTCAAATATAAATCAATGCCTATCATTCTTCATCCCAAAACAAGTTTGGATCTTCAATCAAGACATCATTTTGGAGGCTAAAATGATGAGTTTAGTTGCTAATTTGTGATCTTGAGGAGGTATAAAATTTCTAACCCTAATCTCTATTTGTTGTTTTAAATCATTAATTAGCTTTTTAAATGTTTAATTAAAGCTTTTAATTGCATGTTTAGAATTTCTAGTAAAGGGTTTTGATAATGAAGTTAGGGTTTTGTTAGTTGTATGATTAGTGTGAAGTTTAGACTTGGTTAAAACTTAACCTAGTGCAAGATTGTAAAATGATATTTTCCTAATTGCCTAATTAGCTTAAGTGAAAACTAACTTTTACTAAATTCTGTTTAAGTGAGATTAAAATTCTAGTAATGGTTTGTATGGTTTTATTATGCTATATTGTGATGTTTGTGATTACTAGTTTTGGTAAAACTGGTAGATTTGGGCTAAAATGATTAATGTTGCTTACTATATTTCGGTAAAGTTTAGGCGGGGGTTTCTTTTGACGTTGCGACATTATATATATGTTAGATTCCACGTTTTATTTGTGTTGTGAATACACGATCGGTACGATCGGGGTCTAGGCTTGTTGGTTGCGTAGTTTTGCGTTCCTAACTAGGGTTGTGCCGATATCGTGTGCGTTTTGTGCATTGAATGCACAGAGTAATTATCTTATGGTCGTTATCTTTGCGTTTCATTATCTTTGTGTCGGCACAAGATGTTTAACTTTATGTGTTGTGTTTGTGAAATTATAGGATCGCAGGCGAGGACTTCGGACGCTGCGAAGAAGGGAAAGCAAGTGGTTGGCTTTACTTAGCCATGATCGATTGTGAGTAGATTTAACATCTACAGGGGAATTGCCCGCATGGCGTTATGCGTCTGGGCTAGATTAAATGATATGATTATTAGTTACAAGTATATGGATATTTATTGTGCATGTGTACCTTTGTTGCAAACCTCATTTTTCTATTGCATATGGACATAGTATTAATGAGACAAAACACCATTACTTACGGTTCATGTTGCACGAGCACAAATTGCATGTTACACCCACATCATCGGTAATTGCCATGCACGCACAACCCATAAACATATATGATATTGTTGTTGGATAGGGATAATTGAGATAACGATTCTTATTCCTTTGTGCATATGAGATATAGCTGACACCTATAGATACGTGATATTGTATTGGTTAGGGACATTGAGACATGATTCTTATAATCCATTGTGCATATGAAACGTAGAATACATGTATACCTACATGCTTACACATGTCTTGCTATGCACACATACTTACTTGTACACCGACTTACCTTGCTAGGGTTACATATACTTATGTGGTATTGTATTCTCATTGATGTAGAGTCATTGATTTTTATGCGTTGGCGCATATGATAGGTATATACACATATGATACATAGCTACATTTACATCTTGCATACAAACTTACATACACCAGTATGGGACTACATCATTAGAGATATGTATATACACATATGAGAAATAGCTACATGTATATTATACCTACATACCTACATGTACACCCGTATATCTTGATATAGCTACTCATATACCTGGAGGGTATTACATCATTATTGATAGGTAGATACACAAATCTTGCTATACCGACATGGTTACGCATACCTGGTTTTAGCTACATGTTCACCTTTATATGATGTTGCATTTGGTTTTGGAGAATTAGGTACCACATGATATACTTAAAAACTTGTTGCAGTTAAATAGCGGATTTTCCTTTATATGCTGATATTACTATTTCATGTTGCATATATTATATTTCATGGATTTCACATTGATATATAGTTTTCATTGGATGTTTTACTCCCGCGTATGCATATCAGTGGTATGGGACGCTGATATATATATGTATATATATGGTATATATATCAGTAGTATGGGACGCTGTTATATATATACACCTACATATTATATCATCATAATGATTCATGCAAATATACTTATTTATTACTTGATATTTCTGGATTTGTGGACCGTGGTAGTTTCATGAAATTATGCATTATTTGAAAAACCTGGTTGCTCTTGATATGATATTTCGATGCGTCCACCATGAGATATCTCGGTTCTGAGTTTTTGTGATATATACCCGATGCGAGTGGGTCGTGTGTGGTACATGGTGGAGTCTGGTATGGACCCCTCGGCATGAAGATCGCAGATGATGGCGATGAGCCTGGAAGGCTGGCAAGTACCTACCGGTGACAGTATTTGGACTCGGCGGTTATCGTGGGGATATCGACCGGAGTCATGTACGTATGGATACGTGGAATTTCGAGTGTCGAAGCTGGGCACTCGGGTTTTCAGATAGCGTATGATACGTACCTATTAGAGCCTGTCGTGGTGACAGCGCCTGATAGATGAGTATTTGTGTGTCGATACTAGACACTAGTTTTCATGATGTTTTCGGGTGTCGGTGTTTGACACTCAGGTTATATGAGACTTACAGATTGTTTTTTTATCCATACTCAGCATTTATTTGATATGCATTGCTTCATGTATTAGTAGTACCAGATAGAGTACCTTTCATGACTGTGGCATATACATATTGTCATTTATTGCTATCAGCTTGCATGTGATAGATTATCGCAGTACGTGCATACTTGCGATTACCTGCTTATATTATTTTCTATTCACGAGTTGGTAACTCACCCCCGTTGTGCCACAGGGTTTTGCAGGTTGTCCCTCAGAGCAGTTGTTGGCAGGGCTTCTTCCAATCGTATCATCTTTTGTAGCGGATACAGCTTCGGCTGACTGTGAGCAATTTTTCTATAGGTGGGTTTCGCGGTTATCTGTTTATGTACATTGTATCTTGTTGTATTGTGTATTCTCCATCTACCACTTTCTTGTATTGACTTAGAGACGAGATGTGAGGATGATATTGTATATTTTTGGTGACTTAGAATGTCTTTTATGCAGTTTTATTTATATCGTCTTTTATTTCTTCGCTACGGCGTCGTATATCTGTTGTGGTGGTTGTTTCCGCCTTTGGGCTTGGATTTTGCTCCCGTTGGGGATGCTTTACTTATATATTTGTATGTACCCATTTTTGGGGCTAGTTTTTACAAAGGAGGTGCTGCCAAAATTTTTAAGAAAGAAAATTTGGACTTTAGAGAATTTGTACTTGAGAATTTCAAAAAGTTTTAACAATGTTCTTATCACTTACTACTTTTGATGGTTTAGATTGCTGGGTTTTCGGCTTACGTGAATTGCGTTACGCCTGTAGACGTTACGTAGTTTAAGGGCAGTCACGTGCCAAATTTTGGGTCGTGACAAAGTTGGTATCAGAGCGCTAGGTTTTACCTTTCGGAGTGTAGGATGACCTTGGTATGATGGAGTAGGTAGCTTAAGCAGAGTAACGTAGTGTGTGTATGTCCGCGGCATACTTACGACACAGTAGTCCGCCTAAAGTGACCTAAGTACTAATTGCTTGAAATTCCTTCCTTGAAGATACATATCCTTGTGATTCAATTTCTGTGTTCTTATCGAATCCTATTTCCATTTATTGCCTTATACCACCGATGACGATGAGGACTCAGAGAGAGACAGCGAGAGCCGAGGTCAGAGTTGACTCGTTTGGGACGAGAACTGACCAGGATGGTACGCTCGTTGCATAGGAGCAGATTGATCCGCCTTCGATAAATCGTATCGCTAGGCTTGAGGTAGATATGCAGGAATTGCGCCAGATGATGAAGTTGTTGGTTGAGGCCAGTCGAGCGCAGCGACAGAAGGTTGCCACCGATGTTACCCAGTTATTCCTTGCTATCAGCACGTAGCATTGTGTTACGTATACAGCAGTAGTGGATTCAGTCCATTTAGCTGAGGAGCGTCTTCTCGAGACTTTGGAAATTCCGAGACCGAGGAGGGCTCGTATAGGTTTATCAGCCCGGAGACAGATGTTTAGACACCGTGACAGGTTTCATGCATGTCCCGGGAGTAGCAGAGGCTTGGGACGTGGACAGTCGTTTAGCTCTTATCCCTAGGAGGGTCAGCAGTTTTTATCTAGATGTTACCGGTGCGGGAGTTTGGGTCATCGAGTTTGAGATTGTACTGAGCCACGTGAGCACGAGACAGCTGTACCATATCATACTTTACCACCTTCACCTCAGGGAGTGTCGCCTTTTACGCATGTTGTTGATCCGCGTCAGACTTATGTTCAGAGAGGTCGTGGTCACGGAGGGTTCGTTCAGAGGGGACAGGTTGGTAGAGGAGGAGTTCAGCCCGTTGCGGGCAGAGGGCAGGCACGAGTGTTTGCTTCTACTCATCGAAACGCACGGGCGTCCAATGCGGAGTTTTCAGGTATTAAAAATTCGTATGTTCTTTGATTCATGTGTTTGTTTAATTCAGGATGTATGCACTCGTTGTTCTGCACACTTCGTGCCGTGGTTGGGCCGAGGGTCATGTTAGCTAGACCAGCCATTTGTTGTGTTAACTTCTGTCAGCGATTCTTTTATTGCGCGACACGTGTTTCGGTCGTGTGCCAATCGAATAGGAGATAGAGATTTGTACGTCGATTTGGTCCTTCTATTGATGCTGGACTTAACGTTCTCCTGGGCATGGACTGGTTAGCTACGTGCTATGCGTCTCTGGACTGCCTTGAGAAAACAGTCAGTATTTGTTTTCCCGGTGAGTCGGTTCTTGTTGTGCAGGGGGACAGTGGTGCCACCCTCGCAGCTTGAATTTAGCCTTTTTCGCTTGTCGGCTTTTGAGGAAAGGATGTCGATGATTCTTGGCTTCCATTTGTGATACCGGAGCCACAGTCGGTTTGTTGGACCGGGTTCCTATCGTGCGAGATTTTTCCGACGTTGTTCCAGATGAGCCGGCGGAGCTTAGGGAGCTTAAGGATCAGCTGCAGAGTTGCTAGATAGGGGGACTTGTGCGTCCGAGTGTTTCGCTCCGGGGAGCTCCTATTCTGTTAGTCAAGAAGAAGGACGGCAGTTTGAGGTTGTGTATCGATTAATCGTCATTGGACCGAGTTACGGTGCTGATAGGTATTCTTTACCCCGCATTGACGAAATCTTTGATCAGCTCCAGAGTGCGAGACATTTTCTAAGTTTGTTGGGATCGGGTCATCATTAGTTGCGGGTTCGGAGTGATGACATTCCGAAGACTGCTTTTGTGCGCGCTATGGGCTTTATGAGTTTTGTTGGTGTCGTTGGACTCACTAATGCCCTAGCAGCATTTGTGATGTGATGAACCAGATTCTTCAGGCCGTTCCTCGACCAGTTTATTGTTGTGTTATAGATGACATTCTGGTCTTTTCCAAGAGTCGTGAGGAACCTGAGCAGCACTTGAGGATTTGCTTTGTAGACATTGGGAGAGCACCAGCTATTTGCTAAATTCTCGAAGTGTTCCTTCTGGGTTGATGGTGTTGACTTTCTAGGTCATGTGGTTATGCGAGACGGTATTCGTATGGACCCGAGGAAGATCGAGGCCGTACAGCTTTGGCCCAGACCTGATCAGGGACAGAGGTCCGCAGATTTTTGGGCTTAGCCGGTTTTACCGCCATTTCATGCAGGAATTCTTGAGTTTCGCTGCACCGTTGACCGTACTGACAAGGAAGGGAGTTCCTTTTTTAGACTGAGGCATGTGTGCTGAATTTTCAGTGGTTGAAGACTTTGTAGACGACTGCACATGTTCTATCTTTGCTTTCTGGATTTGGCGACTTTGTTGTTTACTGTGATGTTTCGCGAGTGGGGCTCGATTGTGTACTGATGTGGCACTATAGAGTTATCGCTCATGCTTCCCGACAGTTGGAGGAAGTACGAGCAGGATATCCCACTCATGATCTGGAGATGGTCACGGTGGTCGTGCGTTGAAGATTGGGAGACATTACTTGTTCGGAGAGCCGTGTCAGATTTTCACGGAACACCAGAGCTTAATGTACATCTTCCTGCAGCGGGATCTGAGTTGAGACAGCGCCGTTGGATGGAGCTTGTAAATGATTGTTATTGTGAGATCCATTATTAACCGTGGCAAGACGATTGTGGTAGCTGATACTTTGAGTCGTAGGCCCGGGAGTAGCTTGTTCCTATTGTGCGCTGTTCAGAGACAGTCTTATGCAGATTTACAGTTCTTGTGCAACCGTTGAGTACAGCTTAAGTTCGCCTCTACTGAGGGGACAGCTTGCTCATGTCTGCGCCCTTCCACTTTCACTTAATCATTTTCGTGAGGCACAGCCGCCGACGCTCGTTAGTTTGAAATTCTGAGCATGTTCTGCAGGGTAAAGATTCGGAGTTCTTGATTTATGACTAGGGTGTGTTACGTTTAGGGACGCGTTTGTGTGTACCTGATACTGATGGGTAGTGACGCAAGGTCCTAGAGCAGGCACATCAGTCATCTTTCGGTGTTTACCCTAAGTGCCACCAAGATGTAACATGACTTGAGAGTTAGTTACGGGTGGGCAGGGATGAAGAGTGATGTTTCGGATTTTATTTCGAGGTGTCTGTCTTGTTGCGAGCTAAGGTTGAGCATTGGAGACCGGCTAGACAGTTGCAACCTTTTTACCGTTCCGGAGTGGGAATGGGAGCATACCTCCATGAATTTCGTTGTGGTGTCTACCCAGTACTAGGCAGGGTGTGACTCCATTTGGGTGTTTGTTGTCCGGTTATGCTCAGTTTGCTCAGTTGTTCTTCGATAAGTTTGTGCGTTTGCACGGAGTTCCATCATGCGTGGTATCCAATATAGGCACCCAGTTCTCTAGCCGTCTTTGATAGAAGCTTCAGGAAGCCTTGGGTACCGGTTGAGCTTTAGCTCCACTTTCCATCAGTAGGCCGATGGTCGGTTAGAGCGGACTATACAGACTCTGGAGGATATGTTTGTGCGTATATACTAATTGTTGTTGGCAGTTGGGATCATCTCTTGCCATTGATAGGGTTCTCTTTCGATAACTGTTATCAGGAGACATTCCAATTGGCAACCTTTAGGCTTGGGTTGGTAGGTTGTATCGATAGCCAGTCTGTTTTTCTAAATCCACGAGAGTCGGAATTTTGGGACCCCAGCTAGTCATGAGACTACGGAAATGATCCGGTTGATTCATGTCAGGATGATAGCAGCCCAGTGCAGACAGAAGTCTTATGCCGATCGTCGTTGTCGTAGGCATGAGTTCGCAGTGGGAGATCATGTATTCCTATGTATTTTTCCGATGAAATGGCGTGTTAAGTTTTGGGAAGCTTAGTCCCAAAATCGTAGGTCCTTTTGAGATCCTTGAAGCGAGTCAGTTCCATTGCCTATAAGTTGGCACTTCCGTCCAGATTTTTGAGTATTCACCCCGTATTCTTTGTGTCGATATTTCGTAATTACCATCATAACCCTTTTCACATGATTCAGCACCAGACCATTCTTTCAGACACGATCTTTCGTCACCAGCAGCCGATAATTATAGTGGATCAGCAGGTCGTGAAACTTCGGTCAAGGGTCTCGCCATCTGTGAAGGTTCTGTGGCATAGCCGTCTAGTGAGGTGATCACTTGAGAGGCTGCGAGCGAGATGTGGAAGGATTTGTTTTTCCCTCATCTCTTAGAAAGTACGCGTAGATAAATTTTAAATTCGGGGACCGAATTTCTGTAAGGGGGAAGATTGTAACGTTTTGGAAATCGTTTAGGCGATTTTCCGTTTTTAGGGCAAAATAGTCGGTGTTTTCCGTAAAATCCTAGAAGCGATCTTTTTGCAGTATAGAATTCACTGCACCTAGTTTAACTAGGAATTTGCTAGTTTGCGGGTTTTTATAAACCACTTGTAAATTTTGTGCATTTTAGTAATTTTCTTTAATTAAAATATTATATTAACTTGTTAATTATGCACTTAATTAGTGGTAATTACAATTTTGTTTGGGTTAATTACTACTAAAGTGCATATATGCTATTTTAATCACTAGTTTAAGCTTAATTCTTTCTCTCCAAAATATCTAGATATTTGTGTAATTAAAATGGAATTTTAATTAAAAGAAATGAGGTGGATTAGGATATTATTTGCATTAATGAGAAATTATGTTTGTTTTGCACTAGAAAATTCCACACAACTCCACAACCTCCACCATTCATTGCCTTGGCCGAACCCCTCTTCCCCTTGCTGCCCTTGTTTTTCCTCACCCCATTTTCATCTCTCCAAGCTCATTTAAATCATCAAAAATCCTCAAATCATCTCACAAACTCAAATATAAATCAATGCCCATCATTCTTCATCACAAAACATGTTTGGATCTTCAATCAAGACATCATTTTGGGGGCTAAAATGATGAGTTTAGTTGCTAATTTGTGATCTTGAGGAGGTATAAAATTTCTAACCCTAATCTCTATTTGTTGTTTTAAATCATTAATTAGCTTTTTAGATGTTTAATTAAAGCTTTTAATTGCATGTTTAGAATTTCTAGTAAAGGGTTTTGATAATGAAGTTAGGGTTTTGTTAGTTGTATGATTAGTGTGAAGTTTAGACTTTGTTAAAACTTAACCTAGTGCAAGATTGTAAAATGATATTTTCCTAATTGCCTAATTAGCTTAAGTGCAAACTAAACTTTTACTAAATCCTATTTAAGTGAGATTAAAATTCTAGAAATAGTTTGTATGGTTTTATCATGCTATATTATGATGTTTGTGATTACTAGTTTTGGTAAAACTGGTAGATTTGGGCTAAAATGATTAATGTTGCTTACTAGATTTCGGTAAAGTTTAGGCGTGGGTTTCTTTTAACGTTGCGACGTTATATATATGTTAGATTCCACATTTTATTTGTGTTGTGAATGCGCGATCGGTACGATCGGGGTCTAGGCTTGGCGGTTGCGTAATTTTGCGTTCCTAGCTAGGGTTGTGCCGATATCATGCGCGTTTTGTGCATTGAACGCACAGTGTGTTTATCTTGTGGACGTTATCCTTGCATTTCGTTGTCTTTGTGTCCGCGCAAAATGTTTAACTGTATGTGTTGTGTTTGTGAAATTATAGGATCGCAGGCGAGGACTTCGGACGCTGCGAAGAAGGGAAAGAAAGTGGTTGGCTTTACTTAGCCAGGATCGATTGTGAGTATATTTAACATCTACAGGGGAATCGCCCGCATGGCGTTATGCGTCTGGACTAGATTAAATGACATGATTATTAGTTACAAGTTTATGGATATTTATTTTGCATGTGTTCCTTTGTTGCATACCTCATTTTCCTATTGCATATGGACATAGTATTAATGAGACACAACACCATTACCGACGGTTCATGTTGCACGAGCACAAATTGCATGTTACACACACACCGTCGGTAATTTCCATGACACGCATAACCCATAAACATATGTGATATTGTTGTTGGAAAGGGATAATTGAGATAGTGATTCTTATTCCTTTGTGTATATGAGATATAACTGACACCTATACATACGTGATACTGTATTGCTTAGGGACATTGAGACATGATGCTTATAATCCATTGTGCATATGAAACATAGCATACCTGTGAACCTACATACTTACATATATATGTTGCTATGTACACATACTTACATGTACACCAACTTACCTTGCTAGGGTTACATATACCTATGTGGTATTGTTTATCAATGACGTGGAGTCATTGATTCTTATGCGTTGGCGCATATGATAGGTATATACACATATGATACATAGCTGCATGTACATCATGCATAAATACTTACATACACCAGTATGATATTATATCATTAGAGATAGGTATATACACATATGAGACATAGCTACATGTATATTATACCTACATACCTACATGTACACCCGTATACCTTGATATAGCTACACATATACCTGGAGGGTATTACATCATTATTGATAGGTAGTACACATATCTTGCTATACTGACATGGTTACGCATACCGGGTTATAGCTACATGTTGACCTTTATATGATGTTGCAATTGGTTTCGGAGAATTAGGTACCGCATGATATACTTAATAACTTGTTGCAGTTAAATAGCGGATTTTCCTTTATATGCTCATATTACTTTTTCATGTTGCATATATTATATTTCATGGATTACGCATTGATATATGGTTTTCATTGGATGTTTTACTCCCGTGTATACATATCAGTGGTATGGGACACTGATATATATATATATATATATATATATATATGTATATATATGGTATATATATCAGTGGTATGGGACGCTGTTATATATGTACACCTACCTATTATATCATCATAATGATTCATGCAAATATACTTATTCATTACTTGATGTTTCTGGATTTGAGGACCGTGGTAGTTTCATGAAATTATGCATTATTTGAAAAACCCGGTTGCTCTTGATATGATATTTCGATGCGTCCACCATGAGATATCTCGGTTCTGAGTTTTTTTTATATATACTCGATGCGAGGAGTGGAGTGGGCCGTGTGCGGGTATATGGTGGAGCCCGGTATGGACCCCTCTGCAAGAAGATCGCAGATGATGGCGATGAGCCTTGAAGGATGGCAAGTACCTACCGTTGACAGTATTTGGACTCGGCGGTTATCGTAGGGATACCGACTTGAGTCATGTACGTATGGATATGTGGAATTTCGAGTGTCGAAGGTTGGCACTCGGGTTTCCAGATAGCGTATGATACGTACCTATTAGAGTCAGTCGTGGTGACAGCGCATGATAGATGAGTATTTATGTGTCGATGCTAGACACTAGTTTTCACTATGTTTTCGGGTGTCGGTGTTTGACACTCAGGTTTCATAAGACTTACAGGATGTGTTTTATCCATACTCGGCATTTATTTGATATGCATTGATTCATGTATTAGTAGTACCTGATAAAGTACCTTTAATGACTGTTGCATATATATATTGTCATTTATTGCTATCAGCTTGCATGTGATAGATTATCGCAGTACATGCATACTTACGATTACCTGCTTATGTTATTCGCTATTCATAAGTTGGCAACTCACCCCCATTGTGCCACAGGGTTTTGCAGGTTGTCCTTCAGAGCAGTTGTTCGTAGGGCTTCTTCCTATCGTATCATTTTTTGCAGCGGATACCGCTTCGGCTGACTGCGAGCAGTTTTGCTATAGGTGGGTTTCATGGTTATATGGTTAAGTACATTGTATCTTATTGTATCTAGTACTCTCCATCTACCACTTTCATGTATTGACTTAGAGACGAGATGTGAGGACGATATTGTATATTTTTGGTGACTCGGGATGTCTTTTATGCAGTTTTATTTATATCGTCTTTTATTTCTTCGCTACGGCGTCGTATATCTGTTGTTGTGGTTGTTTCCTCCTTTGGGCATGGATTTTGCTCCCGTTGGGGATTCATTACTAATATATTTGTATGTACCCATTTTTGGGGCTAGTTTTTACAAAGGATGTGTTGCCAAAATCTTTAAGAAAGAAAATTTGGACTTTAAAGAATTTGTTTTGAGAATTTCAAAAAGTTTTAACAATGTTCTTATCCCTTACTACTTTTGATTGTTTAGATTGCTGGGTTTTTGGCTTAGTTGAATTGCGTTACACCTGTAGACGTTACGTAGTTTAAGGGCCGTCACGTGCCAAATTTCGGGTCGTGACACTCAACCCGGAAGTGCCCCAACAAAAGAATATTAGATACAAGTTTTTACATGAATGAAAATAAAAAAAACTCATCTCACGCAAAAACCCCCGGCTATTCAAAACACGACGATCCAATATAACATATCACAGCAATACATAATATCACATGTCATCAACGTAAGTAAATATGTGTATCCCAATTGTCGTTGACATATAGCAACGAAACCGGCGATACACCACATATTACACTTACGTTCGTAGAAAAGAAAGTGAAAAACTACAACAACTGGAATCCGCAACCTTCTTAAACATCATAAACCAAATGTATCACATACTTTGGATTTCATGCCTAACCAAATGAATTACTTAGACGTCATAAACCCGGAATATCACATATTCTGAATTTCATGCCTAACAATTATTAACCCTGCATTTTAGTCTCAATATTGAAAACACTTTCCAATAACAAGTCAGGCAATTCAACAAGATTCCCGAAATCCTGATCGAATGCTCGTCGGAACTTTAGTTGACGGCCACACCCCCGATGCCGTCGACGAAGTGCACTTAGGCGGAACACCGCGGTTACGAGCACCTGGATTGATGATTTTGGCAACGGGGTTCTCCTACAGTCACTTGGTCGGGGCTATGGGGCGTGGCAATCTAGTAATGTTACCCGGCGAGTATCCGCGTACGCTACGTGATTGCGACGGACTTTTGATCCACATCAAAATCCCGTGGAAAACGATCATTTGAGACTAAATTGCTAGATTTATAAAATTCAAATTAGTTTTCACAAACCTAACTATTGTGATTCCAAATATTGTATCACAATTCACAGATAGCTATACGATGTTAAACTTTTCGATTGAATCAACAAACACCCAAAAATTCCTAAAGAGCTCAACACTTGAGCACGGTTTAAAAATTACCCAGAACATGCCACAGCACCTATGGACCAACCGTAGAGGGGCCAACCCTTGCCTCATCTATGGCGTCGTGGAACTATCACAAACCCTAGGGTTTGGCGGCGGTTCCGACGGTCAAAGAATCGAGTTAGGGTTTCGTTCTTCTAGAGGGTCTATAGAAAACACCTGCATGATTTTATGAAAATTTTAAACTTGGAAAAATCCAACTCTTAGAAAATTTCCGGCGAGGGAGAAAAATTGGTGTTTGATATTTGTTCGAACTTTTTAACGTCGTCTAAAATATTCGAAACGATGTTAGAATTACGACTACGAAACACTCTGAATTGCCTTACAGAAAGATAACATCATATGCAATCTAAGTAAAAACAAGCAACACCTGAAACACCAAACCCCAGAAATTGGAACACAGAACAAAAACGAACTCCAAAATAAATACCCAGACCAGCCAGGCCGGTTTTATTGCTTGTCTCGCCGGGCCAAATCCGGCAAAATGGGTTCGTGTTCGTCTGGTGTTCATGTTACATCACATATAACATTCTGCAACTGCTTAAAAAACTTTTAGAGGCTCTGAAAATTTCAACAGAAACTGGGGTTTTGCTTCGATTGTTTCGGAGTTTTTTCAGTTTCGTATTTCTATCTTCGTTAAGACAACTCCTAATGCTCTAGCTCGGCTCTGATACCACTTATAGGGTTCTTTGGCACGACCACAAGGTTTCACAAGGCATCAAACATGCCGTATTATAAAATTTCAAGTGTGCCAAACAACCTAACCTAGGATCTAACTAGAGTTTTAGGAGCTAAACTAGAATGTAAATAACTTTACATAGAAAGTGAACAAGGAATACAACCTTTGTAGACTGGTCCTTCACTTCAATGACTCCGTGTAGTAGTCCCTTCGCTCCAAATAGTGATCTCCCGGACTCAAGTTTGGCTCCAAAGTCGAAATGAAAGAGCATGCTTGAAGTCTTCGAGCCCGAAGATGATCAACGTCGAGGAGACTCTAGCACAAGCAACGTCTTCACTAAGTGATGAACTAGTGAAGAAATAACCCAAACTAAATGGCTAGTCTAGTAAAGGTTGATGAAGTAGGAATTGGGCTCACTTTAGATTAATTTTTCTCACATGGTTTCTTCATCTCCTAAAAACCTAGAGAGCTCTTGGAGATGAGGAAGATGATGAAGTGGAGAATGGAATGGTGAATCAATGATGTGAGAATAGCAACCATGGTGAGATAATATCTCATACTAACTCTTGTAGAGACTAAACCATGGTTTAAGATAATGGTTGGGTTAATAAATATCTCAAGTGAGATAAAATTAGTGGACGAAGTCAAAAATGCTTTAAGCTTCTCCAAGCTTCTAAACATGACCATTTCAACTAATTTTGAATTGTTTAAACTAAATAATAACCCGCCATTATGATAAGCATGGTGTGAGTCTCATACACCCATGTTGCATATATAAACAAGCATGACACAATAACATATATCACATATATATTAAATGTGTCACAAGTGAGAAAAAGAAATATTTAAGTGAGCTAATATTAGTTAATGTATGTTAGTATATCAAATATATAATTCTACATTAAATTATCAAATCAACACTTGATTTAATAATCTGGCTGTATCACATATAACCGAACGATACCATATATCGCGAGATTAGGATACAGAATCATATATACATATTAATCTCAGTCCCGCACATATCACATATGTGCTCCTACTTTGTTTCGCCTGTACCAGGAAACCTCTGTGTAGGACTTTAAAGACTCGTCAATACGCCGACAGTAGGTGGTGATCATATCAGTCACCCACAAGTCATCAGCGGTCTGTTAAACGTAACGGCCACCAGGATATTGAGCGATCAGAAGATCAATAAGAAAGCTTGCTCATACTCCTGCGAATCCAATAAATAACACTACCGCACAGTCCGATCTCTTCGTCTGATATGTCGCATATCTTAGCCTAAGGGTGGTATAATGTCAGACCCCAATAGCCTGATAAGTCATGCCGATGTGAGGCCCATAACGGTTCGAGAAACTACTGATAACACTTACCAGTAAATCTCAGCAACCGTGGCCATGAATTTCCTGTTATGGTCAATCGAGCATATCGCAACATCAACCTCCAATACCGGGAGAGACAAAATTCCCTTGCATCGCTCATTGCCTCCATGTGACTCGGGACTGTATCCAAAAACCACCTGTTTGCATGACTTAGTAGAGCCGTGGTAGGGTGGAAATCAAAGCGTAGTGGGAGACACACAAGACTCTATGACAATCTCGGGTCGACAGACTAACCTGTACCAGTGTCACCAGAGAACTGCTATATGACGTGAGGTATAATACCATCTAGGTGTTCTCGGCGAGTCCTGTTCAGTGTACCCAGTCTCCACTGATCACTCGTATACCTTCTCTGATGTCAAACACCAATGGATGTGAAATCATCCATCGCCCATCATATGGGTCAAGAAGCGTATTCGCTAGTCTACTGTGGAATATCGATGCCCCGTCTTGATACTCTCACGACTAGGAAAAATTAAAGGATGTACTCACAGACTACCCAGACCCCACTAGTATGATCTCTATCATAATCCTGGAAGTCAAGTACACATCCTAAGGGCTTTATCAACATGTAACAGAGAGACAATACGTGTACATGTTAAGATAAAGAGCAACCAGATAGCATACTATCATGTCGAGCAAGAAAGTCCTCCCTATATATGTCCCAGCATCCACTATAATATATATCATATGTACAATAATGGTCTCTAGAGCATATATTTAACTAACAGATAATAGTCATCAGAGCATATAAAATCATTACGAGCATGCGAACAACAATATGGAATAGCGGATAATTTAGGAGCCCCGCATTTCATTTGAGCCATAAATGAGACACGATGTTCCCTGGTCGTATGGATAGCTAGTGCAATAAAGATCCTAGACCCCTATGAGTGCAGAAAGTTACCCGCCAATCCCTAAAGTAAGGCAACCATAATCAACAAAGTGAGTGGGCCACCCCGCACTTCACGGAATCCAGTAACTTGAGCACCCCTCCGTGGGTCAACCTATACCCCGTACGAGTGTAGCGAATAGCCCAACAATTCTAGATTAAGGCCCCCCGGTTTCAACTCCATGAGATGCGGGCCCATTTCCCTCTAGAACCCGGCTATTCGAGCACTCCTTCGCGGGGTAATCCTAGTACAGAAAAGAAAATATATATACAACGGCGACATCGATCTCAACCCGGTCATGCCCCAATCAAAGAATATACAAACTGGCAGTGACGGAAGTCCACATGTCGGACGCTCGTCCCGCAATAATCAATATACAAATGAATCAGAACTGTACATCTAACATTGCACACAAGGCTTGTAAGTCCGCGGCGGCGCCCCGGCCGTCGATCCGACGCCGGAAACGCGGAAACGAAAAACTTTGATAACTTACAAACCGGCACCACCGCACACTTTTAACCTGGATCGGGCCATTAACCTAGCTACTAGCAAACAAGAAAAGAGTAGAGAAGCTATACCAAGCGATCCGTGTCCTTCGGTCTTCGTCTCCACTCCGATCTCTCGCGGAATCTCCGTCCGTCACCTCCTCGTCGGAAAGGGCACCACGTAGCCGGATTCTTTTACGGGCTCCCACCTCTGGACCGAGGCAACTCGGGCGCGAAGTAGGCTAGCCGACGCGTCTAAGGTTTGCTGTAGACAAGTGTAGAATCCATGTCTCTTTGGGTTTTAGTGTAGTTGCCATGATGGAGGAATCAATATGAACTTTGGAGAGGTGAGAAGGATTTTGTGAGAAAGCCAAATGAGATAATAAAAATTCCCTCATACAAAATGAAACCTCTCTCTTCCTCTCTCAAAGAAATGGTGGAGGGAAAAAAAAACAAGAAGAGAGGTGAGTCTAGGAAAAGAGAATGGGTGACCATAAGCAAATGTGATGATAACAAAGTTATCTCAATTTCAAATCAACTCTAATCTTAATAAAGCAAGACATCATGAAAAAGCAAAGATGCTTAACTTTTCATAATGCCACAAATGCAAGAAACCCCTCCATAAAAACTTATTTTCAAACTTACAAATAACCCCCTCCATCGGAAACATCCGGCCGGGAAGGAACAAAGGAAAACTGTCCGGAACGGAATGCAAACTGGCAACTTCAGAAAACTGATCCCATAATAAATTACAGGAAAACCCCGCTACTGCATATACATGCCCGCATTTGTATTCCCACTGAACACAAATGCAAAGAGACAACACTACACGGTCTAATACTAGGATCCGGCTTAAACCAAAGCCGGCTAGTAAAAACCGTCCGATCACGATCAGTGCAATACCGCACGCATCTGATCGAACAATGCCATATCTCTATACGGCCTCTACAGCGTTTCGCCCGAAACTTGAGTAACTGTGTGTGGTGGACTCTAAAGACTCGTCAATATTATGGCTGTGGATTTAACCACTAGCACGTCAGAAGTATTAGCCATACATGACGGGCCACCAGCTATTTACCAAATGGGACGCCGATGAGCGAACTCATCCTGACACCCTACTGAGCCTGTCAGTGACAATATCTGTACAGTCTGGTCCGTTCGTCTATGAGCATCGCATGGCGGGCCTTGGGGGTTGGTAAAAGTCAGACCCCCAAAAGCGGTACAAGTCGTGTCGGAGTGCAGCCCAGAACACCCTGAGATACTACTGGAATACCTACCAGCAAATCTCCTGCCTTGGCAAAGGACATTTCATGTTCTGGCTCTCTTTGACACAGCGCGACCTCATCCCCAACATCGGGAGAGACGAACCCCTGCAGATCCGCTCACTGCCTCCATGTGGCTCGGGACTGTACCCAACTAAAACCTATTTTCACGTCTCCTTTGAGCGTGGTAGGGTAGTAATCAAAGCACAGTGGGAACTCACACGAGACAAATGACGATCTCAGGTCGATGAACTAACATGTACACATGTCACCAGGGAACTGCTATCTGACGTCAGGTATAATACCAACTAGCAGGTTCCCGGCGAGTCATGTCCGGTGTACTCATAACCCAATGAGCACCTGTATACATCTTAGGTGAACCAACTGACACCCGTGGCTTGTGAGACCGGCCACCGCCCCTCGTCGGGGTTCCGACTGTATACACTAGTCTACTCTGGAGTATCGATGCCCTGTCTCGAAACTCCCACGACTAGGGACCTTTTAAGGATGTGCTTATAGACCCCAGCTCCCACGTATATGATCGCCCTCATACTGCTGGTCGTCAAGCAAGAATCCTAGGGGCTTTATCAACGTGCAATAGTGACCTGTAGGGTCACCTAAAGCAGTACACGATGATAAAGATAAACCAGATAGTGTAGGGTTCCTAGGCACACTATAGAGGTCTCACAAGGCATCAACCATGCCAATTTAAAATTTTATGGGTGCCGAGAAACCCTAATACGGATCGTAGACTAGATGTTTAGGCGTAATAGGAAACTAGTTAACACTTTAACTAAAGATTAGAAACTACAACCTTTGTAGATCCGGTTATCCACTTCCTTAGCTCCACGTAGACGTCCTCTCGCTGTCCTAGTCGGATCTTGGACTCTCGCATCGGCTTCATCGAAGAAACGAGCGGAATAGGTCGTCGGCTTCGTGCCGAAGATGATCTACGTCGAGGTTGCACAAGTTCAAGCTCCAACTTCACCAAGTTGTGAAACTTGTGAAGAAGACACCCAAAACAACTTGGCAAGAGGTAGAGGGTGAAGAAATAGGAGGTGGGTTCACTTTAGAATTGGATTTCTCTCACTTTAGCTCAAGTTGCCATTGATGGACCTTAAGCTTTTCTTGAAGAAGAAGATGATCAAGAGGAAAGAATATGATATGTATTCATTTTAAAAAGAAACTAATATGAATACTTATCATATCTTGACCATGGTCAAGTGTAGAGATTAAACTAAGGTTAGTAGGAATGGTTAGGGTTAAGGATGAGATAAGGATGGTGGACTTTGTCAAAGCTTCAAGAAACTTCAACAAGAGACAAAGAAAGCCACCATTCTCATCTAAACCTTTTCTAAATAAATAAACAAATAAATAAATAAAAAGGCAAAACCCTAATCATCTCTTAACCATGGTTTAATTCTTCACACTTAACCTAATGAGCAAGTATCATCAAACATGATACAAAGATGTGCACAAAAGTATATCACATATACAACATGTACATCAAGTGAGAAAATCCATTTAAAGGGAACCAATACCAGTTAATGCAAAGTAATATATCAAATATATAATTATACATTAAATCATTAAATCAACACTTGATTTAACGATCTGGTCATATCGCATATAACCGACCAGTATCCAATGTATCGTTTTATCGAATCAATGATTCGATAACTAGGTCATATCGCATACAACCAATCGAAACATTCATCGCGAGAATAAAATGCGGTATCACATACACGCATTATTCTCGGTCCCGCACATATCTCATATGCGCTCCTATTTCGTTTCGCTTGAGCCAGGAAACCTCTGTTTAGGACTCTAAAGAGTCGTCAATACGCCGGTAGCAGATGATGATCATATCAAGCACCCACAAGCCGCAAGCAGTCTGCTAAACGTAACGGCCATCCGGGTATTGAGCGATCAGAAGATCGACGAGCTAGCCCGCTCACACTCCTGTGAATCCAACCAGTAACACTTACTGTACAGTCCGGTCTGTTCGTCTGATACGTCGCATATCAAGTCTAGGGGTGGTAAACGTCAGACCCCAATAACCGATAAGTCGTGCCGATGTGAGGCTCATAACGGGTCGAGAAACTACTGGTAACACTTACCAGCAAATCTCTGATCAGCCCTGGCCAGGGACTTCCCTGTTACGGCCAATCGAGCACAGCGCAACATCAACTCCCAATACAGGGAGAGACGAAACCCCTCCTATCGCTCATTGCCTCCATGTGACTCGGGACTGTACCCAAAGACCACCGTTTTGCATGCCCTCATGGATGTGGTAAGGTGGAGATCAAAGCACAGTGGGAATCACACAAGACTCTATGACGATCTCGGGTCTACAGACTAACCTGTACAAGGGTCACCTGAGAACCGCCATCTGACGTGAGGTATAATACCATCTTGGAGTTCTCGGCGAGTCCGTCCAGTGTACCCAGTCTCCACTGAGCACCCGTATATCATCTCTGATGTCAAACACCAATGTATATGGGATCATCCATCGCCCATCTCATGGGTCGAGAAGCGTATACGCTAGTCTACACTGGTATATCGATGCCCTATCTCGATACACCCACGACTAGGGACCTTGAAGGATGTACTTATGGACTACCATGTCCCCACTAGTATGATCTGCATCATAGTCCAGGTAGTCAAGTACACATCCTAAGGGCTTTATCAACATGTAACTATAAGACAGTTTAAAGAGACAAGTGTACATGTTAAGATAAAGAGCAATCAGATAGCATACTATCATATCGAGCAAGAAAGTCATCTCTATATATGTCCAAGCATCCAATATAATATACATCATCTGTACAATACTGGCCTCTAGGGCATACATACAACTAACAATCTCCCACTTGCACTAAGGCCAGCTGCTGTAGTATCGCATACCGAGCATCTCGAAGAGTCTCTCAAACTGTATCTGGGGAATGGCCTTCGTGAGTGGATCCGCCGTGTTGTTCTTCGTGTCAACTCTCCTGACCTCGATCTCCCGGCGATCAACTATCTCCCGTATCAGGTGATACCGCCTCAGAATATGTCTGGATCGCTGATGGGACATGGGTTCCTTGGCCAAAGCCACCGCTCCATTGTTATCGCAATACAAAGGTATTGGATGCTCAATGGATGGAACCACTCCAAGTTCAGTAATGAACTTCTTGATCCAGACAGCCTCTTTGGCAGCATCGTTGGCAGCGATGTATTCAGCCTCCATCGTCGAGTCTGCCACGGTTTCCTGCTTGGAACTCTTCCAGCTACCCGCCCCTCCGTAAAGGGTAAAGAAAATCCCGACTGCGACTTAGAGTCGTCCTTATCACTCTGGAAGCTCGAATCGGTAAAGGACTCCACTTGGAGTTCTCCGTTACCATACACCAAGAGCATCTCTTTAGTCCTTCGCAAGTACTTGAGAATGCTCTTCACAGCTGTCCAGTGACTCTCTCCTGGATCAGCTTGATACCTGCTCACTATACTTAGTGAGTATGCTACATCGGGTCTGGTACATAGCATCGCATACATGATAGAGCCTACAGCCGAAGCATAGGGTATCCCTTGCATGCGAGCTCTCTCCAAATCAGTCTTGGGAGACATCTCTTTGGAGAGAGTGACTCCAGAGATCGTGGGCAAGTTCCCACGCTTGGAATCTTCCATACTAAACCTTTTTAGTATGGTGTCAATGTACCTGGATTGGGACAATCCCAATATCCGTTTGGATCTATCTCTATAGATCCTAATTCCCAATATGCAGGAGGCATCACCAAGATCTTTCATTGAGAATCTTTGTGATAAGAAGAGCTTGACCGATTGCAGCATAGGAATATCATTTCCTATCAAGAGTATGTCGTCTACGTACAATACGAGGAAGACAACCTTACTCTCTGCCACCTTCTTGTAGATACAAGGTTCATCTGGATTTTTGACGAAATCAAACTCTTTGATAACGACGTCAAAGCAGATGTTCCAACTCCGCGATGCTTGCTTTAATCCATAAATGGATTTAAGCAGCTTGCACACCTTCCTGCTGCTCCCACTATCTACGAAGCCCTCTGCCTGAGTCATGTACACGCACTCTTCTAAATCACCATTTAGAAAAGTGGTCTTAACATCCATTTGCCAGATTTCGTAATCATGATATGCAGCGATGGCAAGCATGATCCGGATGGATTTACGCATAGCCACTGGAGAAAAGGTTTCGTCATAGTCCATACCTGGTCTTTGACGAAAACCTTTTGCTAGAAGTCTAGCCTTGAAAGTCTCCACTTTCCCATCTACACCATGTTTCTTCTTGATGATCCACTTGCTCCCAATGGGTTTTACCCCTTCAGGAGCAACTTCCAAAGTCCATACTTTGTTAGTGTACATGGATTCCATCTCGGACCGCATAGCATCCAGCCATTTCACTGAGTCCCTACTCGTGATGGCCTGCTCGAAGCTAGTTGGGTCATCATCCTCCATGATGCAATCCTCGCTCCCTCCATCCATGAGAAAACCGTAGTATCTCTCAGGTTGGCGAGGAACCCTACTAGATCGGCGGAGAGGCTGAGGTTCATTAGGAGCTACTGAATCTTCTGGTTCCACTAAATCTTCAGTTACGGTTTGTGTATCTGGAACTACTTCCAGCTCTACCATTTCGCCACTAATTTCTTTTTCAAGAAATTCCTTTTCTAAAAAGGTGGCATATTGAGAAACAAACACCTTTTGTTCTTCAGCATGGTAGAAAAAATATCCTTGTGAATTCTTAGGATATCCCACAAACTTGCAGAGAACTGACCGTGCCTCGAGTTTGTCTGGATTTTGCCTTTTGACATAGGCCGGACAACCCCATATCTTAACTCGTTTAAAATATGGTCTCTTCCCACTCCATATCTCATATGGTGTGGTAGGTACAGATTTAGATGAAACTTGATTCAATAGGTATGCAGCCGTCTCCAGTGCATATCCCCAGAAGGAAATAGGTAACTCAGCTGTGCTCATCATAGAGCGCACCATATCTAATAGGGTGCGGTTCCTCCGTTCTGATACACCGTTGTGCTGTGGTGTATATGGAGGAGTCAGCTGAGAGAGAATCCCATTCTCTTTTAGGAAGTCCAGGAATTCATTGCTCAAGTATTCACCTCCTCGATCAGATCGAAGGATTTTAATACTTTTTCCGGTTTGGTTCTCAACTTCTTGTTTATATTCCCTAAATTTCTCAAAAGCTTCTGATTTGTGTTTCATCAGGAACACATACCCGAACCTAGAGAGATCGTCAGTGAATGTAATGAAGTATGAAGAACCATCCCTGGCATGTGTAGACATGGGACCGCATACATCACTATGTATCAGTCCCAAGAGTTCGGTAACTCTTTCTTCGTGTCCCGTAAACGGAGTTTTGGTCATCTTGCCTTTGAGACATGACTGGCAAGTGTCATAAGATGAAAATTCGAAAGGTTACAAATATCCATCCTTATGGAACTTAGCCAGTCGTGTCGCATTGATGTGACCCAGTCTACAATGCCACAAGAAGGAATCGTTCAGTTCTGAACTCTTCCTCTTGTGTGTGTTTGTTATGCTCAGAACTGTTGATTGGTTTAGAACATAAATGCCATTGCACAACGTGCCTGTTCCAACCAACTTTTGGTTACGGAAAATGTTCATAACATTGTCCTGTAATGCAAAATTATATCCCTCTTTACTCAGCAAAGAAACCGATATAATGTTGCATATCAGGTTCGGCATGTAATAGCATTCGTTCAGAACCAATGTATTTCCAGTTGGTAATACAAGGTGATATTCTCCGACAGTCTTAGCTGCAACAATTGCACCATTTCCAACTCTAATGTCTTTATCACCTTCTCCAAGTTCTCTACCTTTCCTAATCCCATGTAACTGATTACATATATGGGATCCTGATCCGGTATCTAATACCCAGGACGTAGAGCAAATGGGGAAACAGTTCTCAGTAACGAACACAACCGAAGAAAATGCATCAACATGTACTTTCTTCAATCGGGTGGCATGGGAATCCTGGTATTCCCCTATATCCTGTTCATTCCTATAACTCTTATAAGAATGAACGGAACCAACGTTCCCCAGCACGGTATAACATGCGGGTTCGGTCAATACATCCATATTATTATCTTTATTAGGGCATGAAATGGTCGCTACCTGGGGAGAGAGAGAGAAGAAAACACTTTAGCGTATGCTCGTGCAAGATCAGATTGGTTATTATCTTATCTAATCAGGATGGCTCCCACTTCTTTTTATCAAATCTTCCTTCAAACCCTAAAAGGAAAGACTAGCCGGGATTAATTACACACTACAGGTTCGCCAATCTTTCAGCCAGGCCAGTGTCGGTACTTTGAGGGAGGTCCCCCGTGCTTTCGCACGAACCTAATTAATGTAAACCTCGTTTTCCCAAAGGCGTAACCTCGTTGACACCTTTCTAGACACCTACTTGATCGGCTAATTGTAATGTGTAAAACTCTCCCAGGAGTAACTCTTACTCGCAGCGGGTATCGGGATCCAACTATCTCATAGAAGGTATGCAATCTCATTGCAAATTTCAACACTTGAAATTCCCGATAATATTTTGCCCCTAGCAGCTATATGACCTTAACATAGTCAACAAATCATAAGTGCTAGTCAAGTTCAACCCGTCATTTCCCGATTGAATTAAACCCACCCACACGACCCTTAACATAGTCAACAAAGTCGCACGACTACCCTAATCCAATCGCATCATATGCTTATACAAATAAGCACTAATTAGCTACCGCACACTACGCCTTAACATAGTCAACAAACGTAGCACGAATACTAACTAGTACTTATCTGAAATGACGGAGGGCTACGTCAGATTTTTCTGAAAACCTATTGCGTAATGAACTTGATATCGTTGTAGAATCAAAAGAAGTTTTAAAATGGAATGATTTTGAGGCTTTTCTAGTTTTGCTAAAGGGGTCACTCCCGGTGAAGGGATCGTCGGCCCTTTCCTCGTCGAATGAGGTGCGGGATATATCATATATATCGCTGTGCAAAGCAGAAACTATAGAAGCTATCAAAAACAAACCGAGTGTGTAGCATCTTCCAGTTATTGCTAAAGGAGTCACTCCCGGTGAAGGGATCTCGGTCCTTTCCTCATCGAATAAGGTGCAGGATATATCACATATACCACTGTGCAAAGCAAGAACTGTAGCTACCTGTTTTATTTAAAATTTGATTCTACAACATCTTAGGTTTCTTTTCTTTCATTAATCACATTATTGAAGTCCCATCATTTAAATACCTAAACATCACAGATAAATACGACGTACACTTTTGCCATCCGCATTCGCCTCGATGTCCCCTCGTGCACCGTTAGGTTAGGTAACTAACGACAGAGCAAGGCAGGGCTAGTGCGGGTGCAAAACATAAGTAACGTCTATATAATATATCATATATACTATATACTGTATCCATCACAGAACATCACATGATCACATCACATATATCGCAGCAGAAGAAACATATGAAATATTAGATATACTAGGACGTCCGTGTTTTCAATACGAGCCAGTATAAAACACGGATTCCACGGTCGTGATGAATAGCCAATCCCACACCCCTAGACCCCTACGAGAGCGGCAAGCAACCCTGCCAATTCTGGGGTTAGGAGACCCGGACTCGACTCCTCGAGTTGGTCTCCCACTGGACCCCAGAACCCGGTTACTTATGCTCCCCTCCTTGGGTCTATCCTAATGCGGAAAAGTAAATAATATACAAAAGGTGACAACTTCCGCAACCTGGAAGTGCCCCAAATAAAAGAATATTACATACAAGTTTTTACATGAATGAAAATGAAAAACACTCATTTCACATAAAAAAACCCCGGCTATTCGAACACGACGATCTAATATAACATATCCAGCAACACATAACATCACATGTCATCAACGTAAGTAAGTATGCATACCCCAATTGTCGTTGACGTATAGCAACGAAACCGGCGATATGAACATACTACACTTACGGTCACAGAAAAGAAAGTGTAAAACTACAACAGTTGGAATCCGCAACCTCTTTAGACATCGCATGCCTAATCAAATGAAATACTTAGACATCACATGCCTAACAGATATAAATCCCGCATTTTAGTCTCATTATCGAAAATTCTTTTCAATATCATGTGGGACTAAACTGCTAGATTTATAACATTCATTCAGTTATCTCATAACTGTTTGTGAATTCCAATTATTGTATCACATTCTAGATAAACAGAAAATGTTAAACTTTCCGATCGAACAGTCGAATACCCAAGTTTTCCCGATACAGCTCAACACATGAAATAAGTCTAACAACATTCAGTTCGTGCCTCAGTACCAACGGTCCAGCCGTAGAAGGGTCAAGTCAACGCCTCACATGTGGCACGCCGTACTGCCCCAAACCCGAAGGTTCAAAGGGCAGTTCAAGACGGTCACATAATCGAGTTAAGGTTTGTTGTCTTCTAGAGGGTCCATCGCGTTACTTGCACTACTTAGAATGTCGTTAAACTACGGAAAAATCCAACACTTGGAAATTTCCCGACAGGGGAAAAATTGGGTATTTACATCCGGTCGAGCTTTTTAACATATTCTAAAAATTATCCGGAAAAACACAAAGACGAAATTTGAGAATCCGATCGAAACATCGAAGCTCTAAAACACCCCAGAAAATTCAACTCTTGAATAAATTTTAAAAATTCCCAGAAAATCCAACACCAGAAGATATCAGTTACTGTGCAAAAATTTTATAATAATTTAATAAAGTTGCCGCGGAACCGCCGCCTAAGCAGGCTTAGGCCGCGGTTCCGCCGCACTGAAGACTGTTCATCAAGAAATTTTTGCACCGTAATTCATATATTTCCCTGCTGAATTTTTTAGCAATTTTTAATCTGGAAAAATCCCAGAATTTAGAAAAAGTCCAGAGAGCACTTGGGTTTTAGGGTTTCGGGTTCGTTCGGGTTTCAAACGTCGTCTAGACTTCGCCTAAGGCTCTAGCTAGGCTCTGATACCACTGTAGGGTTCCTAGGCACACTATAGAGGTCTCACAAGGCATCAACCATGCCAATTTCAAATTTTATGGGTGCCGAGAAACCCTAGTACGGATCGTAGACTAGATGTTTAGGCGAAATAGGAAACTAGTTAACACTTTAACTAAAGATTAGAAGCTACAACCTTTGTAGATCCGGTTATCCACTTTCTTAGCTCTACGTAGACGTCCTCTCGCTGTCCTAGTCGGATCTTGGACTCTCGCATCGGCTTCATCAAAGAAACGAGCGGAATAGGTCGTCGGCTTCGTGCCGAAGATGATCTACGTCGAGGTTGCACAAGTTCAAGCTCCAACTTCACCAAGTTGTGAAACCTTTGAAGAAAACACCCAAAACAACTTGGCAAGAGGTAGAGGGTGAAGAAATAGGAGGTGGGTTCACTTTAGAATTGGATTTCTCTCACTTTAGCTCAAGTTGCCATTGATGGACCTTAAGCTTTTCTTGAAGAAGAAGATGATCAAGAAGAAAGAATATGATATGTATTCATTTTAAAAAGAAACTAATATGAATACTTATCATATCTTGACCATGGTCAAGTGTAGAGATTAAACTAAGGTTAGTAGGAATGGTTAGGGTTAAGGATGAGATAAGGATGGTGGACTTTGTCAAAGCTTCAAGAAACTTCAACAAGAGACAAAGAAAGCCACCATTCTCATCTAAACCTTTTCTAAATAAATAAACAAATAAATAAATAAAAAGGCAAAACCCTAATCATCTCTTAACCATGGTTTAATTCTTCACACTTAACCTAATGAGCAAGTATCATCAAACATGATACAAAGATATGCACAAAAGTATATCACATATACAACATGTACATCAAGTGAGAAAATCCATTTAAAGTGAACCAATACCAGTTAATGCAAAGTAATATATCAAATATATAATTATACATTAAATCATTAAATCAACACTTGATTTAACGATCCGGTCATATCGCATATAACCGACCAGTATCCAATGTATCGTTTTATCGAATCAATGATTCGATAACTAGGTCATATCGCATACAACCAATCGAAACATTCATCGCGAGAATAAAATGCGGTATCACATACACGCATTATTCTCGGTCCCGCACATATCTCATATGCGCTCCTATTTCGTTTCGCTTGAGCGAGGAAACCTCTGTGTAGGACTCTAAAGACTCGTCAATACGCCGGTAGCAGATGATGATCATATCAAGCACCCACAAGCCGCAAGCGGTCTGCTAAACGTAACGGCCATCCGGGTATTGAGCGATCAGAAGATCGACGAGCTAGCCCGCTCACACTCCTGTGAATCCAACCAGTAACACTTACCGTACAGTCCGGTCTGTTCGTCTGATACGTCGCATATCAAGTCTAGGGGTGGTAAACGTCAGACCCCAATAACCGATAAGTCGTGCCGATGTGAGGCTCATAACGGGTCGAGAAACTACTGGTAACACTTACCAGCAAATCTCTGATCAGCCCTGGCTAGGGACTTCCCTGTTACGGCCAATCGAGCACAGCGCAACATCAACTCCCAATACAGGGAGAGACGAAACCCCTCCTATCGTTCATTGCCTCCATATGACTCGGGACTGTACCCAAAGACCACCGTTTTGCACGCCCTCATGGACGTGGTAAGGTGGAGATCAAAGCACAGTGGGAATCACACAAGACTCTATGACGATCTCGGGTCTACAGACTAACCTGTACAAGTGTCACCTGAGAACTGCCATCTGACGTGAGGTATAATACCATCTGGGAGTTCTCGGCGAGTCCGTCCAGTGTACCCAGTCTCCACTGAGCACCCGTATATCATCTCTGATGTCAAACACCAATGGATATAGGATCATCCATCGCCCATCTCATGGGTCGAGAAGCGTATACGCTAGTCTACACTGGTATATCGATGCCCTATCTCGATACACCCACGACTAGGGACCTTGAAAGATGTATTTATGGACTACCATGTCCCCACTAGTATGATCTGCATCATAGTCTAGGTAGTCAAGTATACATCCTAAGGGCTTTATCAACATGTAACTATAAGACAGTTTAAAGAGACAAGTGTACATGTTAAGATAAAGAGCAACCAGATCGCATACTATCATATCGAGCAAGAAAGTCGTCTCTATATATGTCCAAGCATCCAATATAATATACATCATCTGTACAATACTGGCCTCTAGGGTATACATACAACTAAAAGATAGCATACAATCATCTCGAGTAAGACTGTCCTACAGGCATAGGTCCTCCCTCAATCATTGCAATCACATGCCTGTGATCCAATAATTGACTCTGAGGGCACTATATCCAACAATCTCCCACTTGCACTCAAGGCTAATTATTGCGATGTCGCATACTCACAGCCCGTGTGATACCGAACACCCAACCCCTCTACTAGTCAGTCTCACAAAGCTCGTTTGCGAAACTATTGCGTTCGAGGAATAGCCTCAGTGAGTGGATCCGCTCTGTTGTTTCTTTCTTTGTCTCTCTATATCTCAAGTTCGCGGAGAAAGCCATCTTCCAAAATGAGCAATACCTGTCTTAGAATGTGTCTGGATGTTTGATGGGACCTAGCTCATAAATAAACCCCAAATCCAAACTTCTTAGACTGTATCTTCAACTGAACTTAATCAGTATCCTGCGCCATGCCTTCCATCAGTATCCACCTGGACCACCTGTCCAAAATACTGCCCCTCATCAGAGGGAAAACTATTACTCTGACAGCCTCTCTACCATCCAGGTCACCTTGGAAGCCTGGAATGATAACTGTCTCCCGAAGGAGAATGTCGTTATCATATCCTTAGAACATCCACTTATGTTCTAAAACTACTTCCGATAGTTTCTCCAGGATTGGATGAATATCAACTTATTGCTCCTACTGCAAGAACAACATCTGGTGTGGTACTTGACATCTCATGATCAACTCAATTGCCTAAGCAAGTGATCTGCCATTCATGCGTATCCCTCTCCCATTTTGTGTGTAAGACACCTTTAGAGAGGGTGACTCCATCACCTGCAAGTACACCACCATGCCAGGAGTCATCCATTCTAAATACTCATAGAATGCGGTCAAAGTACCCATATTGGGAAACCACCCAAATCTAGATCTAAAACCATAGATCTAGTAACCAGAATGTCTGATATAATATCCAAGTCCTATATGGAGAAGCTACTGTGTGACGACCAAAGTATAACCGATCGTAGTATAAGAATATCACTTCCTACTCTGTGTATGTCATCCAAATACCAGGACATCACACCCTACTACCTTCTTAACAGATCCATCCCCTATTCTGATGAAATCAAACCTATAACTGTCACATCAGAAATAGATGATCTATCTCCGCTATATCTGCTTTAGTCTACAAATAGACATAAGCCGACTGTCCACCAATTCTTCCGCTGCTCCCACTGACTACGACAACCCTCTGGCAGAGTCATATAGACGTACACTTCTAAAGCTAGTTTAGAACGATGCTATACGCATCCTCCTGCTGGGTCTCATAGTCTGGAACAACAGCAATGGCAAGTCTGGGTAAACAAGAACCTCCCTGCCACCGTCCTTGAGCATACAGAAGTACCTCTTGAGCGCCTGAGGTTACCCACTTTATCTGCGGAGTGGCCAATGAAATGTCAAACCAGATTGAATATTTAGGTTCTTATCAAATCTTCAGTAATCGTTTGTGGTTCTGGAATCACTTCCAGTTCTACCATACTCCCACTACTGTTTTCTGGAAAAAAAAATCCATTTTTATTAAAACTGTGGCGAGTCAAGAACAATATCACTATTGATCTTCTAGATGGTAGAAAGTCAACCATCGTCATAGCCCGGGTCAACCCACAAACAGCCATTACAGAAACGTGCCTTGAGTTATCCAGAGTCTGGTTTTAAGCATAAGCCGAACAACTCCCCGTATCTTAACAATGTCAAGATATGAACTGTTCTATATCCAATACAGAAACAGAGGCACTGTTTTAATTGAACCAGATTCAAATCATGCAGCTGTCTCCAGTGCATGTCAACTAAATGGAAGGAGGCCGATCAGCGTTACTGAACTTAGGAATGTTTCCAATTATGAGTAACCTGAAAGAGAAGCAAGTTCTCTTAATCACTACTATCAACTGAATACCATACACAAGTATCTACATCATCGATCTCCTTGAAGAATCCCGATACTTGCAGCTCCTGGTTCTCTACTTTATTCATACACCTATAACTTCTCAAAACTCAGACCTTGCATTTCTACGAAACACATATCTAAAAAATAGAGAAGTCATAAGTAAACAGAATATAGTACGAGGACCTACCCCTCTGTCCTGATGGACACTGGACAATATACAATACTCTGTATAAGTCCCTTGAGTATAATAACTCACTCCCTGTGTGTCGTAGGTTGAAAACTGTACTTATGGTTAAGAAGAATTATACCACCGTTTAATGCTCCTTACCGAACCATCCACTGATATAGGTAAATATCATAGACATAATTTCAAAAGGTACATCTTACTCTATAAAATAGACGTACAGATATATCAATTTGAAATTGGTGCACAGCGACGGATATTCAAAACCAAATATTTGCCGTCGGGCAAACAACCCAGGTGACTTCCTCAAATATCACCAATTACAACGAATCCCGATATAATGAGGATGACCACCTAATTCCCAATAACTTACTCCCACTCATCATCTGTAAAACCATACAGATGTGAGAATCATACCTGGTAAATACATATCCTGGAGCAAGTGTCTAATTGGGAAATCAGTTTTCTTTTAACAGTACACAGTGAAACTGAAACATTGAAATGTTTCGATGGGGTATCCCGGTATTCCTAGTAATGCCACTTCCATTATCCAGATTCATAACTGTAACCGTATAATTCTTTGCCACTTCTCCAAATCCCTTTATATGTCTTTAGTCATTACCTTCTGCATACCCCTTTAGGCCGAATGGTTTTCTTCCTTCCCTACCGTTCGGCACCAGCCTATGGTTTGGAAGAAGACTATCCAATAAGCATAATGGGTGTACTGTCCTAATCCTAGGAGCACTCGCAATGCGAGAGAAGGTGAAGATAAAAGACAACCGAATAAACCATATTCCTATTTCTCCTGAACCAGGATCCATCCCCGAACTGGAACAAGTTCCTTTCGAGTTCGTATATAACCATACGATGGAGTATCCAATAAACTGTGGATCTTCGTAGTGATACGGAGTGTCCTGGAGAAATACAAAGGTGATTTAAGATTGGCGAAGAAATAACGAAAATACGATGTACGTATATGCCATCCGCATTCGCCACTGGGTCCCGTCATCACCCGTTAGGTTACTTAACTAATGACAGAGCGGGGACTGGACTATGTTGATTCGGATCAATGCAAGCTAAACAAACCAATTCTAATGTTGTTGGAACAATTTTCAAAAAGCTGTTATTGCAAGGATGTTCTCTTTTGTTTTGCACAATGGTATTCGGTTATGAATATCCAGCACCTCAGTCGACGAGGCAAGGGCCGAGATCCCTTCACCGGGAGTGACCCCTTAGACAAAAGTTTGCGTCCGGGCAATAACTTCACTATAGTCGATTACTTTTGCTTTGCACCGTGGTATTCAGTTGGAATATCCTGCACCCCATTCTACGGGAAAAGAGCCGTGAGCCCTTCACCGGGAGTGACCCCTTTAGCAAAGGTTTTCGTCGCTATATTTTTATAAAAAACTATCCAGTTCTTTCAACGATATCAAGTTAATTACGTTAAAGATTTTTCGCCAAAAACCATTCATAGCCCTCCGTCATTTCAGACGGGTAGCACTTAGTATTCAGCTATGTTTGATGGCCAAAGTCAAGACATAGTGTATGGTAGCTATTTGTTACTTTTCTGCAGCATAGATAGATGCGTTGGTTTGGGACAGTCGTACTGCCTTGTTGGCCAAAATCAAGGATAGGTACGGATGGGTTCAAATTAACCTGGATAATGACGGATAGAACTTGACATGTGACTTATGATTTGTTGGCCAAAGTCAAGGTCATAAGAGCATGGGGTAAAAATCACATCGGGAGTTTCTAAAGAAACTGAAACTTGCCAGGCATGCGCATACCTTCTGGAGTGTGGTGACGTGAGTGGATTCCGTCAAGTTATCAATGCGATGATAGTTGGATCCCGATTCCCACTGATGAGTTGGTTTACTCCTCAGGTGATCCCGACTAATTCTTCTTTCAGGTTTGAAGGAGAATTTCACGTTACAGTGGGAGGTTTCCTGATTAGATAAATTGGTAACCATTCTGATCTAGGTTAGAGTGCACGCTGAGTGTTTCTTTTCTCTCTCTTTGGCAGCGACCATGACCCGACCCTTGACTATGACTCAGTGACCAAGTTAACCGAACCTTCTTAAAACACTGGCTTTTGGATTGTCAGAGTTGCATACCTCATTGCCACTCCTACTTTTACCCTTTTTTCTAGGACACCCCGTATTACTACGAACATCCACATCCATTGGATAAAACCATCGTATGGTTATATACGAACTTGAAGGAATTTATTCGAGGATGGTTTCTGCTTCTGGAGAAAACGGATAGAACTATTCAGTTGTCTTTTCCTTTTACCTTCTCTCAGGTTGCGAGTGTTCCTTAGATTAGGACAACACACCTATTACGCTTATTGGATAGTCTTCTTCCAAACTATATGACACGACCTGAAAGTACGGAACATGACCGGCACTTAGACTACGAAACGTCTCGAGGCGTACGTAATCCAAGTAAGCCGAAAACCCAGGAATCCAAACCAAGAAAAGTAATAGAGTGAAGGAAAAACCAACTTAAGCAAGTAGTTTAATAGCATAATGCTGAATTATGCGTTTTTTCAAAAGACATCAAATATTTCCTGAAAATTTCGGCAGAGTCTCCTTTGTAAATACTGGCTCCCAAACGGGATACAAAATGAATAGTATACGAAATCAATAACATGCATCCCCAAGCGGGAGCTAGCTCTTCGTCAATCGACCGTCACAACTACACAAGCAATATAATATACAACGCCAAGGGCGAGGATCAAAACTCAAAAGGAAACTCAAAACAACAAGAAATCCACAGAAATATAACGCGCGACTCTAAGGTCGAAAGAATAACATCACTGGTCTCTATCTCAAAATAAATACATGTTTGGTTGATGGAATTTACTAGATACAACTAAATAATATTATACAAAGTAATATGATGGGTACGATACAAATAAACCCACCTACTAGCAAGTCACCCGAAAGAAGCAGTGCCAGCAAAGCCATAATGAAACCTGTACGACAAAACCTGCAAGAAACTGTGGCACAACGGGGGTGAGTTGCCAACTCGTGAGTAGAAAAAACATCTACGAACAGAAACCGCATGAACAACGCAATCCTAGGTCAACGATCATAATATATCCTTAACTATATATAACATACAGCCTATAACAATGACTAGGGTAAATATCTAACCCGAGTGTAATCCCATATGCCCGTGTCAGTGCCTCACGTAGCAATATATCATATGGATAATGTATGAATGCATGAAACAGAATAAAACTTCTTTCATAATTTAGTGAGATTTCTGTACTTTTAAAAGAGGTATCATAAATGAAATCAGCATAAACAGTATCTAGCATCGACACAAAACATAAAACCCAATGTCTCAATATCTCAGGATCTCAATGTCTCAATCTCACTATCTAGGGTGCCGTCAATCCAGACCGGCCCCTACCATCAATCTCAAGACCACGACGGTATCCTCCGGATATCCGACTCGTCGGGTAATATCATCGGTCGGTAGTGCTCCCCTGCCAGGCTCAACGCCATCATCTGCGATCCTCTTGCCCCGGGGTACCGCACCGGGTCCACCATGTACCCGAAACGGTTCCTCCACTCCTCGAACTCGGGTCTCGAAATCCATCAGCAAACTCATGGTGGACGACTCATACATCATGGTAAAACCGCACTTTTCTTTAAAAAAAAGAGAAAGAATTTTATAAGTGTTTTTGCGGTTTTCCTCCAAATCCCAAAAATCACAAGAAATCCAAATCCAAGTCATCAATAGCATGTAAACAGTGAATATAGCATGAAAATCCATGAATGCGGTACAACAGTAAATAATAACATGCATGAAGTAGCAAGTAGTAACTACAATGTCTAAACTAGCATATAACGCAAGTACGCTAATATCATGTCTAAACTATTAGCTAACAATCTATGTCAAATGAAATAGTATTTTCTAAAGTGTTCGTGACATGGCAATTACCGATGAAGATGTGTGTGAGCCGGCAAGTAAGTGCACGTGGTACATACGCGTCATCGGTAATGGTGCAGGTGTCCTAACAGCATGATATCAACAATAGAATATGAAACATAATATAAGCATGAGATGCGAAGCGAACAACAATAATGAGCGGGAGCTAAATACTAGACACAAAGATGACAATCTATATTTAATATAAATCTAGTCTAACAACTACACTAAACTAAAGGGCTAAGCTAACTGGCTACTGAAGGTAAGGAAACCGCCTAACACCTGAGTCGGTGATCCCGCCTCGATAATATCACATCCGATACCATATCTATAATCAGTTATTCCCAAGTCAAGAGTGCAGATCAAACATCAATATATAGCTCGTACGTAAATCCGTCGTACGGCATCTCCAAATCTGGGTACGGGTCAATATTATATTCCTCATATTATTCATCTGGTATCCTCTCTATCAACGATCATAATCCGGGCACTGATCTATGTATAGTACAATACTAATATCATCAATCTAATCATGATCTGACTACTGATCTACAGCCTCCTACAAACCGATATCATCATCATATATCGTCATAAAGAGGTATACATCGCCTAATGCGACCTATTTTAAATATCTTGTCATATCATATCATATCATATCTCGCATCACGATCACATGTCAACCGTTTTATATATATCCCATTCACATGGCATCGTCATCCAAAGATCCGCTATAACATCAGGACGTATCTCAAGTACGAATCCTGCCATATCACTGAACTCATAATCTAAGATCAACTCTCATCGACTCATCTCAATCCCAAGTATCATTCTCAAATCCGTACGTGAACACATAGTCCCATACCCATGTGAACACATAACTACATAGAATCCCATATATGCACATATGAACAAAGGAATGTATGCCAGTATGTATGTGTGTGTATGAGTAGTGCAACCACTACCCTAGGGTTTCGCAACACTAAACTAATCCGGTCACACCCTGAATCCATCTATGTCATCAATAACATCAAACAATATATATAACCACTATGTGTGTATACGTATTCGTATACATCACCACGAACCGCGGGGGTGCTATACGCCATCCACCCGACTTCTCCCCGTAGATATAAATCTACTCACCTAGTCCTCGCTCGCCGGTGCCGACGTCGCCACGTGCTTACTTGTCGTCTCTAAGTCCACATGGGGTACCCACATATCATAACGCACCGTATCGCATTAAAATCCGACTTATGACCAAAACGACACATGAATCCCACATAGGTCAAAACCTATGGCTGCTTTCATAAATCAACCCAAAAAAACCTCGACGTCGGCGTACAAACGCCAAACCATCAAGAAAAACATCAAACATACCAATCATGGTTTCACAAATCACTAATTATATATGAAATAGGATTTAAATCATCAAAACATTAAAATTAATCAATTCGTTTTATTTCTCAAAAACCTAGTCAGCAAAAGTTTTCGTTTTAATTCGAAACTTGATGTTTTAACAAAATTAATACCCAATATATTCAGTAAATATCTTAGTTAGGTCATATAACCCACTTCTATATTTTTATGACACTAATTTGTAAAAATTCAAAAATTCTAGTTTGCAATTTTACCCAAATTTCAACCATTTTAGCAAAAATGCATAAACAACAATTTAGCTTGGATTTGCATGTTCTAAAATATTAAAATACAATTTATAATGTTAATAATGTGATAAAAACCCTAACCGTATTTTTAATTTCACATTCTAATTCAATTTTAAACAAACTAGTAAGTATGAATACTAGAAAATTGACGCAACTATCGCGGATTTGGGACAAAAATGCTACAATCTAGCATGAACAACCAATCCACACTACAAGCAATCTACCACACTCAAATAATTCACAAGCAATGCTTCAATTCCCATTTCCAAAATCAACCCCTTCTCTTGATTTTTTTATAAACTAGCAACAACAACAATTTCACACTTTAAATAACTAATTTAGCATATACAAGCTACAATTTAACCATTAGATAGAAATTATACCTCCAAATTTGAAATCCTAGGTTGCTCTAGCCACCAAAGACACCTCCTTTCTCCATGCTTTAAACCAATTTGGATGTGAGGAGGGATAGAATTAGGATTTGCTTTGAATTTGTGAAGAAATTGTGTATTTTTTTATGTGTTCTGAGATGAAATTTGAGGCCAAAAGAGATGGGTACATGGGGGAAAATGGGGCTGCTAGAGCTCAGATTTCGGCCAAGGGAGGAATGGGGAATGGGTGAGGGAATTGGTGAAAAATTTCCAAGTCAAAGCCCTCCCAAATTACAATAATACCCCCACCTACTTTATTATATATAAAAACCCTTATTTTAACCCATTTCTTCACATGATTTAAGGTCAAGAAGAGGGAAAAAAAATTCTTGGGCTGCTACAACAGTGTGGGGTCGGCCAAGGGAAGTGAGGGTGAGTGTGAGAGACTTTATAAAAAAATTCTATGCAAAAAGACCCCCCACAATACCATATTTGCAAGTTTTAGTTCAAAATAATTATATTTTTGTTTTCCATAATAAAAACCAATTAAAACTTGAAATAAAATACTAAAAAATTATATTACATCTAGATTTTAATTAACCTGATTTTAAAGATTAAAATTAGCCCATTTAAATTTGTATTTATCGCTAGTTTAATGTATTTTCTTACCGGCTTAAAATAATATTAAAAATAATTAAATTCGGAAAATTTTTCAGAAAACCAGAAATTTTACCAGTGGCTCAATAAATACTAAACACTAGCAATTTCATAGCTAGAATATGTATTTTTAATTTTATAATGAAGATATTTATATTTTGACTTTTTACAGAAAACCCCCTTATTTTACCGATTTTTCGAAATTTCACCGAAACGATTTTCAAAACGTTACAATCTTCCCCCCTTAAAGAAATTCGGTCCCCGAATTTAAATTAAAACTCCCCCCAAATACTAAAACATTTCAGCGAAACCATCAAGTCGCGGGGCTCTGAAACCTTAAGTACGTAAAACAAATCATAGCGCAACGCATGCGCATGAAAAATGAGCCTATAACTCAAAATCAAACTCCATCCAGCATCCCGCATTCATCGGAGTCCTAGGGAAGACATCAATGCCACCATCCAATATGAAACCAATATGATATACATCGTTAAAACATCTGGAAGCAATGAATGCCAACCCCTTTTTGGAAATCCCTTCGATAACTGTCAAAGCATGGAAAATATATTCAGGTACTGTCCTCTGACTAGTCCTACTCAGTACGAAAACAATAATAACATCATAAAAACGTACTGCTCCATAAGAAATCAATCCCAAAATATGCACATGAATACTACGTGCATCTGGTGCGCACGGAAATCAAAATCCATGAATGTGCCATACATGTGCACAGAAACAATATCTAAGTGCATCGGGTGTGCACGAAACATCTGTCAAGGGCAACAGGTGTGCCTGACAGTAAAACGGATGTATCTGACATGCACGAAGAATCTCGATTTAGTGCATCTGGTATGCACCAAAATCGTATCTCAAAACATGCGCTCAACATGTGCGAAAATCCAAATCAGGTGCATCCATCATGTACGAAATCATGAAATCCAATATCAAGCGCCGAACATGCGCAAAATCAAATCAGGTGCATAAGTTGCACAAAACAAACATCGAGTATCACAATCGAAATCGAAGTCCAGTGCATCTAAGTGCACAAAATGCGTATCATTGCACTGCAAACATATGTGAATCATACCGAGTGCAAAAACCAAATCGTGTGCGTATATACGCATAAAATCAACTCAACTGTATGAAATCCATAAAATCATAAACGTGAGAAACCAAGGCACGAAAACGATATCAAGTGCAACAACTCGCAAATACTCAGCAGATGCAACCATGATCCATGAAAACGAATATTATGAAACTCAATCATCAAAATCAATCATGCTAATAGATCCCTAAATTAATATAAAAAATTCGGTATTCGTAGTAAAGATTAAAATTAGCCCATTTAAATTTGTATTTATCGCTAATTTAATGTATTTTCTTACCGGCTTAAAATAATATTAAAAATAATTAAATTCGGAAAATTTTTCAGAAAACCAGAAATTTTATCAGTGGCTCAATAAACACTAAACATGAGCAATTTCATAGCTAGAATATGTATTTTTAATTTTATAATAAAGATATTTATATTTTGACTTTTTACAGAAAACCCCCTTATTATACCGATTTTTTGAAATTTTACCGAAACGATTTTCAAAACGTTACACTATAGGCAGGTTCTGAACGGTAGGGAATGAAGAAAACCAATTAGCCTAACAAAGGTGTACAAAAGGTATTAAGTAAAGGCAAATAAAGGGATTAGTAAGAGGGCAAAGTAAATTGCGACTGCTATTCACGACAAAACCAAGTATTTCATCGCCACTCCTACTTCACCTTTGTATTTCTCTAGGACACCCCGTATCACTACGAAGATCCACAGTTTATTGGATACTCCATCGTATGGTTATATACGAACTCGAAAGAAACTTGTTCCAGTTCGGGGATGGATTCTGGTTCAGGAGAAATAGGAATAAGGTTTTATTCAGTTGTCTTTTATCCTCACCTTCTCTCAGGTTGCGAGTGCTCATAGGATTAGGGCAGTACACCTATTACGCTTATTGGATAGTCTTCTTCCATACCATAGGCTGGTACCGAACGGTAGGGAAGGAAGAAAACCATTTAGCCTAAGGGTGTGTATAAAAGGTAATGACTAAAGACATATAAAGGGATTTGGAGAAATGAAAAAGAAATATACAGTCACAGTTGTGAATATGACAATAGAAGAGGCATTATTAGGAATACCCGGAAACCCCTTCAAAACGTTTTCTTGTTTCAGTTTCACTGTGCATTGTTAATAGAAAACTGATTTCCCAATTAGACACTTGCTCCAGGGTATGTATTTACCAGGTATGATTCTCACATCTGTATGGTTTTACAGATGATGAGTGGGAGTAAGTTATTGGGAATTAGGTGATTGTCCTCTTTATATCGGGATTCGTAGTAATTGGTGATTTTGAGGAAGTCACCTGGGTTGTTTGCCGGACGGCAAATATTTGGTTTTGAATATCCGCTATTATGCACCAATTTCAAATTGATATATCTGTACGTCTATTTTTATAGAGTGAGATATAACTTTTTGAAATTATGTCTATGACATTTACCTATAACAGTGGATGGTTAGGTAAGAAGCATTGAACAGCGGTATAGTTCTTCCTAACCATAAGTACAGTTTCAACCTACGACACACAGAGAATGAGTTATTAGACTCAAGGGACTTATACAGAGTATTGTATATTGTTCAGTGTCCATTAGGACAGAGGGGTTGGTCCTCGTACTATATTCGGTTTACTTATGACTTCTCTAGTTTTTAGACAAGTGTTTCGTAGAGACACAAGGTCTAAATTTTGAGAAGTTATAGGTATATGAATAAAGTAGAGAACCACGTGTAGCAAGTATGGGGATTCTTTAAGGTGATCGAAGATGTAGATACTTGTGTATAGTATTCAGTTGATAGTAATGGTTTTAAGAGAACTTGTTTCTCTTTCAGGTTACTCATAATTGGCAGCACTCCTAAGTTGAGTAATGCTGATCGGCCTCCTTCCATTTAGTTGACATGCACTGGAGACAGTTGCATGATTTGAATCTGGTTCCAATTAAATCAGTGCCTCTGATTCTATATTGGATATAGAACGGTTCATATCTTAACGATGTTAAGGTACGGGGAGTTGTCCGGCTTATGCTTAAAACTAGACTCTGGATAACTCAAGGCACGTTTCTGTAATGGCTGTTTGTGGGTTGACCCAGGCTATGATGAGGGTTGACTTTCTACCATCTGGAAGATCAATAGTGATATTGTTCTAGACTCGCCACAGTTTTAAGTGAAATGGATTTGTTTTTCAGAAAACAGAATTGGGAGTATGGTAGAGCTGGAAGTGATTCTAGAACCGCAAACGATTACTGAAAATTTGATAAGAACCGAAAGATTCAATCTGGTTTAACATTCCATTGGCCACTCCGCAGATATGGTGGGTAACCTCAGGCACTCAAGAGGTACTTCGGTATGCTCAATGACGGTGACAAGGAGGTTCTTGTTAACCCAGACTTACCATTGCTGTTGTTCCAGACTGTGAGACCCAGCAGGAGGATGAGTATAGCGTCGTTCTAAACTAGCTTTAGAAGTGCATGTGTATATGACTCTGCCAGAAGGTTGTCGTAGTCAGTGGGAGCAGCGGAAGCATAGTGGATAAGTAGCTTATGTCTATTTATAGACTAAAGCAGATATAGCGGAGATAGATCATCTATTTCTGATGTGACAGTCAAAGGTTTGACTTCATCAGAATAGGGGATGGATCTGTTAAGAAGGTAGTAGTGTGTGATGTCCTGGTATTTGTATGACATACAAAGAGTAGGAAGTGAAATTCCTGTACTACGATCGGTTATACTTTGGTTGTCACACAGTGGTTTCTCCACATAAGGATATAGATATTATATCAGACATTTTGGTTACTGGACCTATGGTTTTAGATCTAGATTTGGTAAGTGTCCCAATCAGGGTACTTAGACATTATTCTAAAGGTGTTTTAGAATGGACGACTCCTGGCACGGTAGTATACCTGCAGGTAATGGAGTCACCCTCTCTAAAGGTGTCTTACAGACTAAAAGGGGAGAGGGATGTGCATGATTGGCAGATCACTTGCTTAGGTAATTGAGTCAAACATGAGATGTCAAGTACCACACCAGATGTTGTTTTTGCAGTAGGTGCAATAAGCTGATATTGATCCAATCCTGGAGGAACATTCGGAAGCAGTTTTAGAACATAAGTGGATGTTCTAGAGATATGATAACGACAGCCTCATTCTAGAGACAGTTATCATTCCAGGCATCAAAGGTGACCTGGATGACAGAGTGACTGTCAGAGTTATAGTTTTCCCTCTGACGAGGAGCAGTGTTTTAGAAAGGTGATCCAAGCGGACACTGAGGGAGGTATTACGCAGGATACAGATTAAGTTCAGTTGACGATACAGTCTAAGAAGTTTGGATTTGGAGTTCATTTATGAACTAGGTCCAATCAGACATCCAGACATATTCTAAGACAGGTATTGCTCATTTCGGGAGATGGGTTTCTCCGCGAACATGAGATTAAGAGAGACATAGAAAGAAACATCAGGACGGATCCACTCACTGAGGCTATTCCTCGAACGCAATAGTTTCGCAAACGAGCTTTGTGAGACTGACTAGTAAAGGAGTTGGGTGTTCGGTATCACACGGGCTGTGAGTATGCGACATCGCAATAATTAGCCTTGAGTGCAAGTGGGAGATTGTTGGGTATAGTGCCCTCAGAGTCAATTATTGGATCACAGGCACGTGATTGCAATGATTGAGGGAGGACCTATGCCGGTAGGACAGTCTTACTCAAGATGATAGTATGCTATCTGGTTTATCTTTATCATCGTGTACTGCTTTAGGTGACCTTACAGGTCACTATTGCACGTTGATAAAGCCCTTAGGATTCTTGCTTGACGGCCAGCAGTATGATGGCGATCATATACGTGGGAGCTGGGGTCTATAAGCACATCCTTAAATAGTCCCTAGTCGTGGGAGTTTCGAGACAGGGCATCGATACCCCAGAGTAGATTAGTGTATACAGTCGAGACCCCGACGAGGGGCGATGGCCGGTCTCACAAGCCACTGGTGTCAGTTGGTTCACCTAAGATGTATGCAGGTGCTCATTGGGTTATGAGTACACCGGACAGGACTCGCCGGGAACGTGCTAGTTGGTCTTATACCTGACGTCAGATAGCAGTTCCCTGGTGACATGTGTACAGGTTAGTTCATCGACCTGAGATCGTCATTTGTCTCGTGTGAGTTCCCACTGTACTTTGATTACTACCCTACCACGGCTTAAAGGTGTCGTGCAAACAGGTTTTAGTTGGGTACAGTCCCGAGCCATATGGAGGCAGTGAACGGATCTGCAGGGGTTCGTCTCTCCCGGTATTAGGGGGTGAGGTCGCGCTGTGTCTAAGATAGCCATTACACGAAGTCCTTGGCCAAGGCAGGAGATTTACTGGTAGGTATTGCAGTAGTATCTCAGGATGTTCTGGGCTACACTCCGACACGACTTGTACCGCTTTTGGGGGTCTGACTTTTACCAACCCCCTAGGCCCGCCATGCGATGCTCATAGACGAACGGATCGGACTGTATGGATATTGTCACTGACCGGCTCAGTAGGGTGTCAGGATGAGTTCGGTCATCGACGTCCCTTTTGGTCAATAATTGGTAGCCCGTTACGTATGACTAATACCTCTGACGTGCTAGTGGTTAAATCCACAGTCAAAGTATTGACGAGTCTTTAGAGTCCCCCACAGACAGTTTCTCAAGTTTCGGCCGAAACGCTGTAGAGGCCGTATGGATATATGGCAGGGTTCGATCATATACGTGCGGTATTGCACGGATCATGATCGGACGGATAATACTAGCGGGCTTTGGTTTAAGCCGGATCCTAGTATTGTACAGTGTAGAATTTGTCTCATTGCATTTGTATTCGGTCGGAATACAAATGCAGGTATGTATATACAGTCGCGGGGTTTTCCTGTAATTTATTACGGGATCGGTTTTTTGAAGTTGCCAGTTTGCATTTCGTTTCGGCCATTTTTCCTTTGTTCTTTCTTTGGCTGAAAATTAGTGAGGAGGGGCTTATTTGCAAATGTGCAAATTAGCAAAGTGGAGGGTGGTTTTTGTAAGTAATTGTATCATGATGGTTCTACCATTCCTTGACTTCTTTTGTTCATCATTGCTTGACTTTTTAGAGATGGGAATATGATGGGATTTGATTAGGTAATGGGTGTGACTTTCTTGATGATTATAATCATTCTCCTTCTTGCATTATTACACACTCTCTCTCCTCTCTCTTTTTTGGATGATGCTTGGCCGGCCACCCAAGGCAAGGGGGCTGTCCAATTTTTGTGTATGTGGTTTTCATCTCTCTTGGCTTGTACAAAAACCCCTTAGCTTATCTCCAAAGGATATCTTCTTCCCTACTTCCGAATGGCAACTTCTTATAACCCCATGAGAGAAAACCATTCTACACTTAGCCTACAGCATTCTTGGACAAGTCGACTCGCCAAATTCGTGTCCGAGTTGCCTCGGTCCAGTGGTGGGAGCCCGTAAAAGAACCCGGCGATGTGGTGCCCTTTCCGATGAGGAGATGAAGACCGGAGATTCCGTGAGGTGATCGGGATGGAGGCTGAAGACCAAAGGACACGGATTGCTCGGTATAGCTTTCTACCCATTCTCTAGTTTGCTAATGGTAGGTTAATGGTCCGATCCGGGTTTATAGTCCGCGGTAGCGCCGATTTCTATTTAATGAAAAGTTTTTGTTTCCGCATTTTGGCCTCGTTCAGACGGCCGAGGCGCTACCGTGCACTTACACAAACCTCATATTTATGGTATGTTACTACCTGGGGCATTGACACGAGCACTTGGTTTTACACTTGGTATAGATGTTTACCCTTGCCACCTTATCATGCTTCAGACTTTATCATATTGAGGATATATATATTACTGATCGTATTGACCTAGGATTGGGTCATACATACGATTTTTTCTCTGTGATGTTTTCTACTCACGAGTTGGCAACTCACCCCCGTTGTGCCACAGTTTCTTGCAGGTTTTGCCGTACAGGTTTTTCCTTTGCGGCTTGTTGGCACATTACTTCTTTCCGGGTGATTGCTTTGGTAGGTGGGTTCACTCGCATCGTGACCACTCTTATTTATTATTTTCATTGTTGTATCTAGAAAGTCCATCAACCCGACTTGTATATGTATCTGACTTAGAAAACCAGTTGTATATTCTTTCGACCTTAGAGTCGCGCGTTGTATTATTATAGTTTTCTTGGTGTTTTGAGTTTCCTTTTGAGTTTTGATCCTCGCCCTTCAGCGTTGTATTATTATATTTCTTGCGAGGTTGTGATCGTCGATTGACGAAGAGCTAGCTCCCGCTTGTGGATGCCTTTTATCATTGTGCTTATATTATGCATGTTGTACCCCTTTTTGGCGCCAGTATTTACAAAGAACGAAATTTTCAGAAAAGACTTGAGATTTTAAAAATGCATACTTCATCTTATGTTATCAAAACCACTGCTTTAAAACATATTTTCTTCACTTCTTTCTTAAAATGGTTTAGATTTCTGGGATTTTTTTCTTGGCTTACTTGAATTAGATGGGGTCCTATAGACTTCATATGATTCAAGTGCCAGTCATGTGCCGTTTTGGATCGTGACAACGGTCTTCTCAGTGACAGTGGGAGCAAGGATTGTATCATAGTAGATGATGGCCCAACCAGGTCAGGCAGGCCATCACGAGTGGAGACTCAGTGAAATGGCTGGATGCTATGCGATCAAAAATGGAATCCATGTACACCAACAAAGTATGATTTTGAATGTTGCACCTGAAGGGGTAAAACCCATTGGGAGCAAAATGGATCTTGATAAGATCATTGGTATAGATGGAAAGGTTAAGACTTTCAAAGCTATGCTTAAGTCTATCAGGATCAATGCACGCATCGCGGAGATGGAACATCTGTTTTGATTTGGCAGTCAAAGAGTTTGAGTTCATCAAAAAGATAGAAGAACCTTGTATATACAAGAAGGTTTTAGAGAATAAGGTTGTCTTCCACGTATTGTATGTAGATGACATATTCTTGATAGGAAATGGTTTCCTATGCTACACTTGGTCAAGCTCCTCTTATCATGAGGATATGGATGATACGTACTACATCTTATGGATTACGATCTATGGTGATAGATCTTAGTGGATGTTTGGAGTGTTCTAAATCCAGGTACATTAACACCATACTAAAGGGGTTTAGTTTGGAGGATTCTAAGCGTGGTGGTTCGTCCACTTACTCAGGAATCACTCTCTCCAAAAAGATGTCTTCCAAGACTGATTAGGAGAAAGCTCGCGTGCAAGTGATAACCTATGCTTCAGCAGCAGGCACTATCAGCGTATGCGATGTTATGTACCAGACTCACTAGGTGTAGTGATCAGGAACCAATCAGATCTTGGGAGAATCACTGGAGAGCTGTGGAGGACATTCTTAAGTACTTGAGAAGCACTAAAAGAATGTTCTTGGTTCAATCTTTCAGAGTGATAAGGTCGACTGAAATTCAGTCACATGCATTGTCTTTACCCTCAGTAGAGGGACGGTATGTTGGAAGAGTTCTAAGCTAGATACCGTGGCATACTAGACGAAAAAGGATGAATACATTGCTACAAATGATACTACCAAAGTGGCTGTCTGGACATTACTTGTTCATGAGATGAACATGGTTCCTACCATTGAGTGTCCAATAACTGTTATTATGACTACAATGGAGTTGTAACTTTAGCCTAGGAACACCATCCCATCAGCGATCCAAACATATTCTGAGGCAAGTATCACCTGATCAGGGAGATGGATGATCTCCAAGGGATCGAGGTAAGGAGAGTAGATTTTGAGGTTAACACGGCGAATCCACTCACCAAGGCCTGCATTCCCAAATACTATTTTATAGATTTTAGGATGGTTGAGAATGGGATACTACAACCACTGCTAAATTGTTGAGTATGAGATACTACGACAAATGGCCTTAGTGCAAGTGGGAGATTGTTAGTTATATGTATGCCCTAGAGGCCATTACTGTACATGTGATGTATATTGTAGTGGATGCTTGGACATATATAGGGAGGACATTCTTGCTCGATATGATAGTATGCTATCTGGTTATACTTTGTCTTAACATGTTGACTTGTATAAGTGATGCTGTCTTGCTCTCACATGTTGATAAAACCCTTAGGATGTGTACTTGACTATCAGGACTATGATGGAGATCATACTAGTGGGGCCAAGGGTAGTTCACAAGTACACCCTATAATTGCTCCTAGTCTTGGGAGTATCGAGACAGGGCATCGATACTCCGGAGTAGACTAGCGCATGCGCTTCTTGACCCATATGATGGGCGATGGATGATCACACATCCATTGGTGTTTGACATCAGAGAAGGTATACGGGTGCTCAATGGAGACTGGGTATACTGAACGGACTCGCCGAGAACTCCTAGATGGTATTATACCTATCGTCAGATAGTAATTCTCTGGTGACACTGGTACAGGTTAGACTGTCGACCCGAGATCGTCATAGAGTCTTGTGTGATTCCCACTGTGCTTTGATTTCCACCATACCACGGTCAATAGATCATGCAAAAAGGTGATTTTTTGGTACAGTCCTGTGTCACATTGAGGCAATGAGTGATAGTAGGGGATTTTTCTCTCCCAGTATTGGGAGTTGATGTTGCGCTTTGCTTGATTGGCCATAACATGAAATCCCTGACCACGGTTGCTGAGATTTAATGGTAAGTGTTATCAGTAGTTTGTTGAACCGTTATAGACTTTATATCGACATGACTTATTAGGCTATTGGGGTCTAACGTTTTACCACCCCCAGGCTACGATATGCGACATATCAGACGAAGAGACCAGACTGATTGGTAGTGTTACTGATTGGATTCGCAGGAGTACGAGCAGGCTTTCTTGTTGATCTTCTGATCGCTCAATACCCAGGTGACCGTTACGTTTAGCAGACCGCTTGCGGTTTGTGGGTGTTTGATATGATCATCACCTACTGTCGGCGTATTGACGAGTCTTTAGAGTCCTACACAGAGGTTTCCTGGTTCATGCGAAACGAAGTAGGAGCACATATGTGATATGTGCGGGGCTAAGATTAATGCGCGTATGTGATACCGCATTCTATTCTCGCGATATGTGATATCGGTCGGTTATATGAGATATAGCCGGGTTATTGGATCAAGTGTTGATTCGATAAGTTGATTCATATGATATTAGTCGGTTGTATGTGATATAGCCGGATTATTAAGTCAAGTGGTGATTTGATGATTTAATGAATAATAATATATGTGATATATTAATTTACATTAACTAATATTAGCTCACTTAAACATTTCTTTTTCTCACTATTGTGCATATAGTATATATGTGATATATATTAGTGTACATTATTATGTATCATGCTTGATGCCACATGTGACATGGGTGTATGAGACTTACACCATGCTTAATAATGTGTTGGGTTTATATTTATCTAAGTTAATCAAAATTAATGGTAATTAGTCACATGGTTGATGCTTGTGGAACCATTCACCAAGTCCACTAATTTTGTTTTACTTGTAGATATTTATTAACCAAACCATTTTTGATTAGCCATGGTTAACTCTCTATATGAGTTAGTGTATGACACTAACTCACCCATGGTTCATATTCTCACCTCATGAGTTCATTCTATGAGGCTAATCACTTCATCTTCTTCTTCATGAGAGAAAAAGCTTGCTAGCTTTTTCTAAGGTGAGAAAATATTGTGAGAAAAATAAATCTAAAGAGAGCTCACTTCCTACTTCATCATCCTATACTATTAGCCATTTAGTTTAGGGTGTTTGCTTCAATAAACCCTAATTTAGTGAAGAGGTAGCATGAGCTTGAGTCTCCTCGACGTAGATCATCTTCGGCCTCGAAGACTTCGAGCAAGCTTGTTCATTTCTCCAAGGGAACCCATAATAGAGTTCGGGAGATCACAATTCGCAACTAAAAGAGTACTACATGGAGCTTTAGAAGTGAAGGACCGGTCTAAAAAGGTTGTATTCCTCATTCACTTTACTTGCAAAGTTGTTTGCATGATATTTGTTTAAATCTCTAGTTAAGATTCTAGGGTTAGAGTTATTTAGAACGGAAAATTTTTGAAAACGGCATGGATGATGCCGTCCGAGGTAACCCAAAAAGCTAACCGGATAGGAGGATCTTGGATCGCCGGTCTAGCTGGAGGGTTGTTGGGTCCTCGGTTCTGTAGGCATGCTCCAATGGCGCGAGTTGAAGACCCACAGATCAGGAACAAGTTGTTCGTCCTAAGACAGTTCTTCACAAGATGCCCTGTTCTTTTGCAGTAGATGGCAAAGTCTTGCATGTTGTTGGCGAACGAACTTACTGGCCTCCGAGATGGTCCGTTAAAAGCTGGCCTGAAAGAGGCCCCTCCTGTGATCTAGTGCATAGGGCATTTCACACTGGCAGTCTGCCCTTCTTCTTCACAACTGCCTGATAGCGTCGGGCAGCTTTCAAAGCAAGTTCATGGGTTAGGAAATCCCCTGTAGCGAGTGCAGCTTAGATTTCAGGGTCCAACCCTTACTGAAATCATTGAGCCGGGATCTCAGCAGTGGGAATAAGGTGTGCAGCGAACCTTTTATGACCTTGTGTTAGCAGTGTAGTGAGTGAGATCGGAAAATTGAATTTGAGACAATATCTTACCGGCTGATGATGGTAAACTCGGTATCATATTCATCCACAGACTTTACCTTCTGTATATAGATGAATTGCTGCTCCATGTCAAAACGGGCAGTCTTAGGGAAGTACTTAGCATCAAAGAGGTCTCGGAATGTTCTCCATTCTATCGGTTGTGCGAGACAGCTCTCCTTAGCTTTCCACCAAACTCTGGCGTTATCGGTCAGTTGCAACTTAAAAACTCTCACCCAGATAATATCTGGCACTTGAGCTACTGCCAGATCATCTTCAATTGCTTGAGCCCATTCTTCTGCTTCAAGTGGGCTCTCCTTACCCGAGAAGTTCTTTGGGTGCAGTGCCCGAAACTGCTTAACTCCGGATGCTTCGGCTTCGGGGCGGTGCATGAGGATAGAAGTCTGCTGCTGCTGACCTTCCAATAGGCTCTTGATAGCCTCAAGCAGTACCGTTTGCTCATTGATAGGAGCTTCAACAGTAGGTGGTGGTGGTAGAGTAGGCGGTTGAGTATTGTCGCTGACGTTTGTGCTGGTATTGTTCGGAGACCCAATCACCTTGATATAAAAGATATGTTACGATAAATTCAAGAAATTTGAAATGCAAGGAATGCAAATGTTTGTTGAACTCAATAATTCTTGTGGTATATTATTTACGACTTCATGCAGAACGGACCTGCATGGGCCACCAATAAAACCTGTCACACCCCGCTTCCCAGTAGATGGAAACAGTGACATGGCAAGCCCGCGGTATATTTATCCAGAGAAGGTCATTCCCTAAATAAATATACTAAGCGTATTGAAATAATAATACAGAATGCAAGAATAAATTGAGACTGTAAAAATTTTCAGCAAACATTTTTATTTACATTCAACTTCAAATATGTACAAGTACATGAGTTTATGCTGGAAAGTAAATACAATAAGGAAAATGCCTAAACAAGTTGCATACATAAACTGAAGAAAAATGAAGCTGAGCTAGCCTTGAGTAGCTATCTGGTCATAGTCCTCCTCTGTAGCTTCAATCTCCTCCGTCTCGACCATATCTGACGAACATTCCAACAGAAGAAAAGTGGGTGGAATGCCCGTCAGCGAACTAGCGCTAGGTAAGTCCCAAAGATAGGTAAGAGTAAAGAAAATGATAAAAGAAGAATATATATATGACGAGTAAGAGTATATGATCATTGGTAAGTATATACTATAGGTCTTTAGGTGGTCATTATGTTAACGTTAAGTTCCAAGTATGAATGTCAACGGAGCCATAGAAGTATTCATGAGCTCAAGAGTGGGGCCTCAGGAGCAAGGAAACATGGGCCTATTTCAGGTGTTAGCTTCGGGGCTCTAGGCTGTGGATAAGTCAACCCGACTGATATTCGAGTAAAATAAAAAAGAGAGGTTAATACGGGACTCCTGAAGCTCCGTTGGATTCACACATGAAACTATCCTAAGCATCTCGTGTATAATATATTATAGCTGGTTAATAAACTTAAATGATTTTATTGATTGATTGACATGACCTGATCGAAACCCTAGATTTCAAAAGGTGTAGATTGTATTCGAGTGAGTCGAGTAATGTGTGAGTCATGACGATTGCAATTTGGGTTCGAGTCAAGTTGGTTCGAGTAGATTGGATTCGAATTCATATTTGAGTTTAGATTAGAGTTCAATTTTGTATTCGAGTACAAGTTCAAGTTTAGATTTGAGTTTGGATTTGAGTTCATGTCTTTTCATGTTAATTGATGTAAATTGTTAAACTCATATGTTCAGGAGAAATCGGCAACTGGTGCACATGGACGGCAGGATTTATGTCTTTTTCCATGACAGTTGTCATTGATAACTCCGTTAAATTGTCTAACCTGAATAGGCAAGCACTCACTTTCTCCGGCTCCCTGGGCCTCAAGTGAATTGATCCCGCTTAAATCTATATTTATCTAAAGTCCTTAAAATATTGTTTGCATATCTCGAAGGGGTTTTATGAAGAATAACTTTAATATAGTTTTAAAAATAAATATTAAGGGTGATTTATAACATTTAGGGTTTTCATGAACATGTATTTTAATTGTTGTGGTGTTTTGGTGATAAAACCTAGCTTTTTGAAAGTGTGTGGTATTTTTATGAAAACTACTACTTTTGGAAACTTGGTGGTATTTTATTAACAATTTTTAACCTTTCTTTTTAAAAATATAGTTTCTTAATTTGTTTTTATTGAAAATACGGATTTATGATTTATATATAATTTTTCCAAAAATTAGTTTTTTTATTAGAAAAGTCGCGTTTCTTAAAAACCGTACTTTTATTCCTTTCGAGACCGAATACTCCGTGAGGGGTTCTGCATCCCACTCTACTGTCCCAAGAATGTGTGATAATTCGTACCATCCATTAGCGGGGCTCCAGACGAGAGTTGTAGAGGCATAATTGCCAAGGATTTCGAAATACAGATTTAAAGAAACCCGTTTTGAAACGATGTGGTATTTTAATGAAAAAGTTCATTTATTTTGAATTACCCATATGCTTAGAATACCGTGCTATGAAACCATTGGTGTAGGTCATTACCCCATGAAGGTTCTAGGGTTTGAGTATACTTGATATCGAAAAAAGGTTACACTAAAATTCATGGTATTTTCTTGAAATAGTTCATTGTATGTTTGTTTCATATGAAAATTTGTTACAACTAAAAACTAATTGATGGGAATAAGTTTAGGATTATTGTAGAATGTTAATTTGATCTTGTTTGCTTATCACATAGCTTACAAATGTTAAAAAGAAAGCGATATCGGAGATAACTCCTCTTTTGTCGGTTTGTTTTAAAAAGTGGTTTTGAGATGGAAGAAAAGGAGAGAAGAGGGACTTACGGTTTTTATATGATTAAGAAGAGGTTGAAGAAGCTCTCATGGGTCGTGATTTCGTCGGAGATGCTCCAGTCGTCGAGTTTCCATTTGTGGTGCTTAACGCCACTTGGCACTTAAAGAGTTTTAAGAGAATTTTTGTTAGAATTTCAGAATGGTGAAGAGCTAAGGTATGGGGTGGTATTTATAGTGAAGAATTATGGTTTGGGAAATAAAATTTTGGATTAAAAGGCATTAAAAAAATGTTAAATGGTGAAATGAAGGGTCTTTGTTTGATTGCAAGGAAATCAAACAGTGCAGAGGAGTTAAGGGGAGTCGAAAGGGGGTGTGTGGAAAGCACGGAGCCAATTGGGCTCAATCTAAGCATTGGCGCCGGCCGAATGGGCATTTTAGGCGGTCGGATCTCGAGGTTTTGCCTCGAGATTCGTGCCACGTAGGTATATATGTGTTTAATCCATTTTGCGCATGTTTGATTTTTCTGAAACTTTTCATTTCCCTTTGTATTGCACGTGCAACTCTTGGGCTTCCAAAAATTAAAAAGAAAAATTATAAAAAATAATTGTGTCTGATGGGAATCGAACACACAGGCTATATCACAGCAGTGTAGAGGCTTTACCAATGAGCTACAAGTTGTTTCTTACATTTATTTAACCAAAATAACTTTTAACTATTACACAGGCTGTAATACTCTTTTTTGTACAATAACAAGAAAATTTCTGTACAGTGTTTTCTGAGTCGTTACATCCTCAATCAAGTCAAAATTAAAGTTCTCAGACATCTCCTCAAAAGCAAGATTTTCAATCTGCTGATTTTCTAGATTCAAGATGTAGAGATCAAAAGAAGTGGTGTATGCTTCACTTTAAAAGGTTCCTTCACGATCGGGTAAATCAAACACAGCGTCGTCGCACAACTCATCAAATATGCTATTCTCAGATGGTGAATCATTTGGGACACTCGATAGATTTTCAGAACTAGAGCTATGGAATTCAATTGGGAATGGGTAGGCCTGATTTTGAAGGGTGGATTGCTCACTTTCATTACTCAAATTATCAAATTGTTCTATAGCCACATCATACATTGTAAAATTTTGAGCTAGTTAGGAACTAGCTGATGTTCGTAAGGTTGTATGAGTATGGCCATGGATGCATTCAATTCCTCTATCTGTTGGCACGAACCTACCCGAAATTATTCCAATGTTCTTTCAAGACTAGACATGGGCTGTGAGGAGAATTCAATGACAGAATCAAATTCGTTTAGATAAGCGAAACTCCTAATTGATGATCAGAATAAATGTCAAAGGAAGGAGTAAAAGTTGGGTATGATTGATAGGAATCGAATGGATGCGTAAAGTGGGCAGGATTAGGATCAATATCTTAATAAGAAGATGGTTGGAATTGTTGTCCTAAAGAATTCGGAGCGGTGAAAAGCATGAAAAATCGGTTACATGATTGTACAATACGTTCAGCAATGGACATAGATTTAAAAGTCGCCACGTTACCCTCGGGAGGGGTATCAACATAAGAAGGTGTGTAAGCTTGAAATGTTTGATACGATGTGAATTGTAGTGTCCAAGTTGTGTTTCTAGAAAAGTATATCCGGTCTTTCAAAGAAATTTTGGGCATGGATGGGTCATTTGAAGTTCTACCAAAGCAAGACTCGTATGATGAAATGTCTGGTTGAGGATACCAAAGTTCGGTAAGAGTAGGTCGGTTAGGGGTACCCATGATATGAGAAAAGGAAGAAGGGATGAAAAAGGTGGTGAGGTTTTTTTTGTTAGTTATTAACAAAAGAAATTATACACACAGAAAGGTAAAATTAAAACAATCACGACACAAATACCACAAACCTAAATAGTCTAGGGTTCACCTAGGTCAACTAGACCAACTCAAGAACTTGATTATCGAAGTAAAACTGTGTCAAGAAACGGGCTCAAGATATACTGATCACGAGGCTAAATAAGTGCAGAGATAAGGGAAGGTTTTCCAACGCTTTCGCGAAATTCCTTAATTAGAATAACCCTTTCTCTTTTGGCAGTTGCACCTTTAACACATTCCTAGACACCCCATGAACGATATATCGTTAAGCGGTGTTCTAAACACGGTTAACTTCTCCTAATGAGCGCAAAGTCCTTAAAGTCTTGTTTCTTTTAAAATTTGTGCGGGTAAATGTTATGCACAATTTCGAGATTTGTGGGCCATGAAAAAAGAGATGAAATCCTTTATCGTATGTTATGGAGTTCGCTTGCCCTTAAGTCCGCATTAATGAATGCAATGCGCAAATCAGTCAAAAAGTTATTCAAAATATCAAACAATCTTTTTTCTAAATTTATGCGCGGCGCTGCAACAAATACGGGTTAGTTAATTTAGCTTTTGGCGGCGAACTTGTAAAGAATCCTATAAAGATAGAATATTGGATGCGTCGGATTTGAAAAAGTTATTTTATGTTAAGAAACCCCCATTGAAGTGAATCCGGTTAGAATCGAAAGTTTGTTTGCACGGGTCAAACTACCCAGATCATTTGCACCATACTTCATTATTGCCTTGGTCTTTAAACTTGCACTTTGCTCCGCACTATCGCTACTCGCAACTCTGTAAAATCTGAAAATGTCGGAAGACGGATATTTATTGTGAAAAAGAGACATATGTAGCTAATCTAATTCACACACAAAATCATGAAATTTAAACTATAAAAATGGGACAATAATAGAACACTGGAGCACACGAAAAAAATTTGGAGCAAACCATAGAGATTGGACCGCCAATGGCAGGTAAATGGGATAAATCGGCAGTCGAATTGAAGAATTTTGGCTCCAAGTTTCTACAGTGTGCTCAATATTTTAAAAGTGTCCCAATTTTATACTTTAAATTTCCTAATTAATCTTAAAGTGTTAGCAGATCAAAATGTCAGAGATCAAAAGTTAGAAAGTGTTAGATTTTTGAAAAAAATAAATTTTTTTCCATTTTTCTGGAAGAGAGTTAGTGTTATACACAAAATATAAAAAAATTAACCCAAGATCATAAGAATAAGCGTTACCGCCTCCCTGACAACGGTGCCATTTGATTGGTAGAGATTTATCGTGTCGTACTAATTTTAAAGATACCACAATCAAGACAGCGTCGCGTGTAGCTTACCGTGATGAGTATGGGTCGTCTACAGGGAGAGGGTACGTTTTCGATTCTTGTTCTCACGAGTTAAGTCAAAATTCCGAATTGTTCGATTCTAACTTATGTGTTTTGTATATATACAAACGAAAGTATGTTAGGGATAGAGTTAGGTTAGTTCGAGTTATAAAAATCCACACTTATTTCCTTGTGCCTCACTTGACTATTGAATCTACGGTAATCGGAAACAACATGGATTAGAGTGCTTAAGCTCGGTATTTGCGATTGTGCGCGAAATCCGACTTATTGACCCTTATCCTTCCGTTCTTGTCTCTTGACCTTTGTTGGGGTTCCTAGCGCCCTGGCCATCTACTATGGCCGATTGCAGAACAAAATTTTTTAGCGTTTAAAGAACTTGACGCTAAAAACAACTAATTAGAATCGAATCCAAACATGAAACTAGTAATCTAAAAGAATCTATCTACTGTGATCGAGTGTTATACTGAACGAACCATGTCCTTCAGTTTTCCACCATCTCCCTTGGCTTCTTGAGGTCCTTTGGATCGAGCTTGGCTGCCGGTCTTCCTCCATCAAAGATGATCCACCCGATGGATGTAGCTCATGACTCTAGCTCCATATAAAAGATCAAGTGAAGCAACTAGGGATTCTAGATGGCTTGTGTAGAATGCCTAGGATGTAGTGCAGCGTTCTAAGTGTATCTCTACCTCACCACCTCTATTGATTCCCAACACATGAGAGGGTAGAGAGGAGATTGAAGATGAAGGTAGAGGAAGCTCAAAAAAGCTTGAGAGGGGAGTGAAGCTAATGGTGAGAAGAAAAATCCATGCTCACAAAAATGAACCATCCAACATCTTTTTTCTTTCATCAAGTTTTCATCTAGAGAGAAAATATCATGGAGCATGCTTTTAACAAACTCATTTTTCGATTTAAGAATTCGCACCATGCTTGAATTGTTGCACAAATGAATAAACAATTTATTTGTGCAGCTATAGAAGCATGGTTCTCACCATACTCCCCTCTCTCCTTTTTCCACCTCATATCCCATTTAAAATAAATGGATAAAATCTAAATGAGGTTTCCACCATCTAGAATGATATCTGTAAAAAATACGGATTACACTCTACTATATATATATATATATATATATATAGCTGTATTCGTACCGAAATACGAATACCCGAAGTGATAGAATAACACAAAGAACACAATACTAGAATATACCTATCGAAATACATATACGTAGGTTATTAAATCAATACCTGATATAATAATCCGGCTCAATCCCGAGCCGGCTAGTATTATCAACTGTCTGATCGAAATTCCAGGTACATAGTACAATCAATCGATCAAAACCCTGCACTTATCTAATACGGCTACTATATCGTTTTGCCTGAACCAGGGAAACCCTCTATGTGGGACTCTAAAGACTCGTCAATATGCTGGCAGTGGGTTTAACTACAAGCACGTCGGCGGCACTAGCAGTACATAATGGCTACCCAGGTATTGAGTGAAAGGAAGGCCGACGAGCAAACTCATCCGAACCCCTACTGAGCCTGTCCATGACAATCTCCATACGGTTCGGTCTGTTCGTCTAAGAGTATCGCATATCTGGTCTAGGGGGGTCGATTTTCACGACCGGAAATATTAGCTCGTGACCAGCACTTGAATCACGAAATATCTAAAAGCGTAACAGAATTCAAGTAAGCTGAAACCCAGAAATCTAAACCTTTTTAAGAAAATAAAAGAGGTGAAGTTTTGAAATAAAGATATAATGAAATCAAGTTTTCTTAAATGCATGGAAAAGGAACATGAATAATGCAAGTCAAATTTACTAGTTTGAAAACATGTTTCGTCTTTTTTTTTAAAAATTTGGGCATCACCTCCTTTGTATATTTTGATCCAAAACCACATGTACATAATAATGATAAAGGCGTCCCCAAGAGGGAGCTAGCTCTTCGCCAAACGGCGGATCACAAACACGCTAGACAGTATATAAGTATACGACACCCAACGATGAAGATCACCAGAAAGAAGAAGAATAAAGCGAGATATCAACCCAAAACGTGAACATAAATCCCATCGCTCAAGTCTCGCAACTACAAGTCTCACTAAGTCTCATTACTTATACAAATACCAGTTTGATTTGATGGAGTTGATTAGAAACAATATGAAATTTAAATACAAGAGTGGGTACGATACAAATGTCCCACCTACAAAAGCAATCATGCAAAAGCAACTGTGTGCTAGCGATGCCGCTACTGATCCATGCGGTCAACCTGCAAGAACTGTAGCACAACGGGGGTGAGTTGCCAACTCGTGAGTAGAAACATCTATAAGTAGAAATCGAATAAACAACGACTTCTAGGTCAACTATATCATAAAGGTAATACTATGATATCTAGGGTGACCGTATCTGTATGTGTGCTAACACTAATATCAATGACAATCAGAATGTGGATATCATCTAACAATTTAATCAATGTCTGTATGAAACCATATCATCAATGTATGTATGCAAGTGGATCCCGTCCACGTGTCAACCAATGACATAACAATATCATGCATGTAAATATCATAAAAGCATATGCATGGAAGTATGAGGATATAAATCAACGTGTGTCCCTCACGACACATCAAAATCATAGAACCTGGGTGTCCAGCATCGACACTCGAAAACATCATGAAACCCGTGTCCAGCATCGACACGTAAATCCTCATATCTCGGGCTCCGTCAGTCCGGATCGGCCCATATCATCTCTCGACTCCGGTCGGTATCATACGGATATCCGCCGAACCCAAATACTATCACCGGTAGGTAGTAGTCCCTTTGTCAGGCTCACAGTCTACTGCACAGCAATCCGTTCTCGCCCCGGGATACCATACTGGGTCCACCATGTACCCGCAATCGGCCTCATCCAGCTCCTCGAATCAAGTTTCACATGTCATATGTCTCAGAACCGAGAAAACGCATGGTGGACGCACTGAAATATCATATCAAGAGAAACTGGGGTTTTAAAAAAGTACATGCTTTCTTTTGAAATAGCCATGGTTTTCAAATCCAGAAATCTCATGAAAACAATATATCTCAATGCGTGTAATCATAAAGCATGATGTATGCGATATATAACAGAAATGTATGCATATCACATATCGATGGAAAGCCGCTCTTTTAAATTAATCCAGTTTTAAAATATATCATGCGGTTCTTAAATCTCCAAAATCGAATGCAATATCGTCTAAAGGTGCATCTGTGTATGTCCGCAAGTATGGGTGTACAATATGTATGTACGCAAGTATGGGTGTACAATATGTTTGTACGCAAGTATGGGTGTATAATATGTATGTACGCAAGTATGGGTGTACAATATGTATGTACGCAAGTATATCATACAAGGAGTCACATCCTGATGCAGCGATTCTACTGTGTAAGTGACATAGCAATTATCGATGATGAAGTGTGTGAGCCGTCCAATCTGTGTAAGTGTAGCATACGCATCATCGATAATAGTATAGGTGTACTAGCATAGGTATATATATGATGCAATGAGAATAACATGAATGTAGCATAAAGTAAATCGTATGCAAAATGCTGACAGGTATACGTATATAACATGACCGAGTCGGTGAATCTAACCATCAGCATCTAGCCTCACAACATCACGTACGGAATAATCCATCATACGACATCCTCTAGTCAAGGGTATGGATCAATCATCGAGCCCAACTCATCACGTACGGAAAATCATCTTACGGTGGCATTGAACCATCGAGGATCCTATCATCCTATATGATAATGAGGGGTACTGACCTAACGTCTCGTACGGCAATCACTCATTTTTCACGACATTATATATATATCTATATACCTATGTCCTAGGTCACATCCATAACAATCTCATATCAGGGGACCGGTAAGGTATCAATCATCTCAATCCACTCGCATCCGTATACCAACATATCATCATATCACATGTCAAATCGTTGTTGGAGATAGTGCCCTCAAAGTCAATTATTGGATCGCAGGGACGTGATTGCAATGATTAAGGGAGGACCTATACCGATATGACAGTCTTGCTCGAGATTATAGTATGCTATCTGGTTTGTCTTTATCATCGTATACATGCTTTAGTTCACTATTGCATGATGATAGAGCCCATAGGATTCTTTCTTGACTACCAGCAGTATGATGGAGATCATATACGTGGGAGCTGGAGTTTGTAAGCACATCCTTAAAGTGTCCCTAGTCGTGGGAGTTTCGAGACAGGGCATCGATACTCCAGAGTAGACTAGTGTATACAGTCGAGACCCCGACGAGGGGCAGTGGCCGGTCTCACAAGCCACTGGTGTCAGTTAGATCACCTAAGATGTATATAGGTGCTCAATAGGATATGAGTACACCGGACAGGACTCGCCGGGAACATGCTAGTTGGTATTATACATATCGTCAGATAGCAGTTCCCTGGTGACATGTGTACAGATTAGTTTGTCGACCTGAGATCGTCATTTGTCTCGTGTGAGTTTCCAATGTGCTTAGATTACTAACCTACCACGCTCAAAGGAGTTGTGCAAACAGGTTTTAGTTGGGTACAGTCCCGAGCCATATGGAGGAAGTATACAGATAGTCGGGGATTCGTCTCTCTCGGTATTGGGGGTTGAGGTCGCGCGGTGCACGGGTGACAATCACTAGAAATCCTCGGCCGAGGTAATGGAGAATTACTGATTTGGATCTGTAGTTTCTCAGGTGGTGATGGGCTTCATGCCGACACGATTTATCGCGTTATTAGGGGTCTGACTTTATCCATCCCCCTAGACTCGATATGCGATACTGTTTAGACGAACGGACCGGACTGTATGTTTATTATCATTGTCAGGCTCAATAGGGTTTATAGATGAGTTCGCTCGTCAGCTTCCCTTCCAATCAATACATAGGCAAACCGTTACGTACAGCTTGTACCTTTGACGTGCTAGAGGTTATACCCGTGCCAGTGTGTTAATGAGTTATTAGAGTCCCCCACAGACACTTTCCCAAGTTCGGGCGAAACGTTGTAGAGGCCGTATGGGTTTATGGCAAGGTTCGAAAAATGCACGTGCGTTTACGCACGTGTTATTTTTCGGGCAGATAATACTGGTAGGCTTTGGTTTAAGCCGGAACCCAGTATTATACTGTGTAGATATAATATCTTTGTCTCAGTTGCATTTGTATTCGGTCGTAATACAAATGCGGGTATGTTTATACTGATACGGGGTTATCCTGAAATGCGTTTCAGGATCGCTTTTGGAAGTTGCCAGTTTCCAGTTTTCTATCAGCCGTATTTAACATTCGGTTAAATGCGGATTTATCTTTTCATCAGTTGGGTGAGTCATGAGGGTGATGTGTGTGGAAGCTTCTAGTAGTTGGTGACTAGGATTAGTGATTCATTGTATGCATTAATTGAATGGTGAGGTGTTATTGTGTGTCACCATTTGCATTAATGAGTTTTGGTTTTGCTTAGGATATTTTGATCAAGATCTTTTGCTTTGTGGTCACCCCCCCTCTCCTACACTCACCCTCCTCCTTCTATATATGTAGCCGGCCCCCACCCCTCCTCTACTCACTCTCTCAGTTGACTGGAAAAAAGATTATGAGAGATTTGGATTCACGGAAATTAGATAGCCTCATTTCTCATTTCACCCAATCCAAAAGGCAACTTCATTAACCGTTCGTCCATGGTTTTGGACGAAGCGAGAGAAAGTATTCTACTCATTCTCTACATCATCTTGGTCGTCTCTTTTAGCAAACTTGACGACCGAGTTTCCTCGGTTCAGAGGCGGTAGCCCGTTTAAAGATCCGTCGACGTGGTGCCACCTGGACGAGAAGACAGGAGATCGAGGAGATTGGAGTAGCCGCAACAAAGCGTGGGATGATGGTTGAAGACCGAAGGACTCGGATCGTTCGGTATAACTCTTATACCCACTTTGTAGTTTGTTAGTTTAGCTTTAATGGCAGATCCGGGTTATAGTACGCGATAGCGCCAGTTGTTAAAAGTTTTTGTTCCGCATTTGGCGTCTGTTAGACGGCCGGGGCGCTACCGTGGACTTACATTGGTATCGGAGCCTCACCATTAAGCTTTACAATCTTATGCTAACGCGTTTAAAAGATCGATCGAACGGAATTTCCGAAATCATAGTTTTTAGCACATAAGTTTCTGTCGATTTTTTAAAGGGCCAAAAAATAATTTTTCATATCACCGAAAAGCGTGCAGGGTTTTCTAAGCTTACTGGAAAAAGATGGGCACGTGATCCCACAAGAGCACCGCGGAACCACGGCGCTTTAGTGGGAACAGTGCATCTATTTTTCCAGAGAGCTTCAACTTGGGAAATTATGGTTTTTGGTATATATCTTTTGGGCCCAGATTTTGTTACTGTACAGCAGATGTACGTGGGGCCCACTTCGGGAAATTTAGTCGATCGAAATTTTAAATTTGTTAGTATGCAGTATTTACATTATATCTCCGACCGGGAATGTCATTTGATCGGTAAACCGCGTCTGATTGCTATAGTTCTTTTAGACGGGTTTGCGAACGTGACATTCGTGTTGATGTTCTGTGTTGTGCTGTATTATTGCGGATATGTCGTGGTGGATAACAGGGTGCAATGATAGTGCTGTTTGAATTTATTTGTATATTTGATATTGCGGGGCGAGCGTCCAACATGTGGATTGCCGTCACTGCCTATTTGTATAATATTCTTTTAGGGCACGACCGGGTTGAGGTCGATGTACCCGTTGTACATTTTTTTATTTCTGTACTAGGTTTATCCAGCGAAGGAGTGCACGGATAGCCGGGTTCTGGAGGGCAACGGTTCCATATCTCATCGCTTTGAGAGGAAAAGGGACCTCACTTAGAATTGGCAGACTATTCGCTGCACTCGTAGGGGGTACAGGTTCACCCAAGGAGGGGTGCTCAATTTACCGGATTCTGTGAAGTGTCGGGTGTTCCATTCACTATGTTGTGGGGACTACCTCGCTTCAGGTTTTGGAAGGTAACTTGCCGCACCCATAGGGGTCTAGGTTTCATTGCACAGGCTATCCATACGACCAGGGGAACGTCTGGTTTCAGCAGCGGCTCTGTGAAACCCGGGGATCCCAGATTATCTGTATTGTTCTGTGATGCTTATTACTTTTCTGTAATGTTGCATATTATCACACCTGGAGCGATTATTGTATATTGGCATATATACTATTAGATGTTGTATATGTTTTACACCCGCGCTAGTCCAGCCCGCGCTCTGTCGTTAGTTAAGTAACCTAACGGGTGATGACGGGACCCAGTGACGAATGCGGATGGCATATACGTACATTTTATTTTCGTTCTTTTCTGGTGTGATTGATTGATGGGACTGCGTTGATTCTTATCAATGCAAGGATAAAACAAACCTATATTTGATGTTGTTGGAACAAATTTTAAAGGTGTTATGACAAAGATGTTTCCTTTTATTTTGCATAGTGATATTCTGTTGGAATATCCTGCACCTCATTCGACGAGGCAAGGGCTGATATCCCTTCACCGGGAAAAACCCCTTGGGCAGAAGTTTGCGTCAGGGTAATAACTTCATTACAGTCGATTACAAGTTGCTTTGCATCGCGGTATTCGGTTGGAATATCCTGCAAATCATTCCACGAGGAAAGAGCCGAGATCCCTTCACCGGGAGTGACCTCTTTAGCAAAGGTTTTTCGTCATTATGTTTTTATAAAAAGCTATCAGGTTCCTTCAACGAGATCAAGATCATTACGTTAAATGTTTTCGCCAAAAACCAGCCGTAGCCCTCCGTCATTTCTTATGGATGGTCAGTAGTATTCAAGCTATGTTTGTTGGGCCTTAGTCAAGGCATAGTGTTTGGTAGCTGCTGGGTATTCATTTGTAGCATAGATAAATGCGTTGGTTTGGGAAAGTCATATTACTTTGTTGGCCCTTAGTCAAGAGTATGTACGAGTGGGTTCAAATCAACCAGGACAATGACGGGAAGAACTTGACATGTGACTTATGATTTGTTGGCCCTTAGTCAAGGTCATAAGAGCATGGGGTAAAAATCACATTGGGAGTTTCAAACATAAAGCAAACTTGCCAGGCATGCGCATACCTTCTGGAGTATGATAACTTGAGTGGCTTCCATCAAGTTATCATGCGATGATAGTTGGATCCCGATTCTCATTGATGAGTTGGTTTACTCTTCGGGTGATCCCGACTAATTCTTCTTTAAGGTTTGGAGGAGAATTTGAGATTACAGTGGGAGGTTTACTGACTAGATAAAGTGATAACCATTCTGATCTAGGTTAGAGTGCATGCAGAGTATTTCTTTCCTCTCTCTCTTTGGCAGCGACCTTTGACCGACCCTAGATTATGACTCTGTGACCAAGTTTGACCGAACCTTCTTAAAATACCGGCTTTTGGATTGTCCGAGTTGCATAAGTCATTGACACTCCTTCTTTTACCCTTTGCATTTCTCAGAACACCCCGTATTACTACGGAAATCCACTTCCATTGGATAGATCCATCGTCTGGTTATATACGAACTCGAAGGGACTTCTTCGAGGATGGATCCAGGTTCAGAAGAAAAAGAATTGGTTTATTCTGTTGTCCTTTATTATCACCTTCTCTCAGGTTGCGAGGGCTTTTTAGTCTAGGAGAGTACACCTATTACGCTTATTGGATAGTGTTCTACCAAACCATAGGCAGGTGCCGAAAGGTAGGGAATGAAGAAAACCAATTTACTAAAGTTGGGTGTACAGAAAGTAATAACTAAAGACAAAATAAAGGGATTAGAAAGAGGGCAAAGTAAATTGCGACTGTTATCATTCACGACCAAACCGCGTACTTCATCGCCACTCCTATTTCACCTTTGCTTTTTCCCCAGTTCGGGAGAAATAGAATAAGGTATTATTAAGTTATCTTTTATCATCACCTTCTCTCAAGTTGCGAGTACTCCTAGGATTAGGAGGATACACCTATTATGCTTACTAGATAGTCTTTTCCAAACCATAGGCTGGTGCCGAACGGTAGGGAAGGAAGAAAACCATTTAGCCTAACGAAAGTGTACAGATGGTAACGACTAAAGACAAATAAAGGGATTTGGAGAGTTGGCAAAGAAATATACGGTTATAGTCATGAATTGTATTATGGAAGAGGCATTACTAGGAATACCAGGATACCCCTACGAAACATTTTCATGTTTCAGTTTCACAGTGCATTGTTAATGGAAAACTGATTTCCCAATTAGATACTTACTCCAGGGTATGTATTTACCAGGTTTCATTCTCATATCTGTATGGTTTTACAGATGATGAGTGGGAGTAAGTTATTGGGAATTAGGTGATCATCCTCATTATATCGGAATTCGTTGTAATTGGTGATATTTGAGGAAATCGCCTGGGTACAGTTTTCAATCTACGACGTACAAGGTTTTGAGTTATTCAACTCAGCGGACTTATACAGAGTATTGTATGTTGTCAAATGTCCGTCAGGACAAAAGGGTAGGTCCTCGTACTATGTTCTGTTTACTTGTGACTTCTCTAGTTTTTAGACAAGTGTTTCATAGAAATACAATGTCTAAGTTTTGAGAAGTTGTGGCTATAGGAATAAAGTAGAGAACCAGGTGTCGCAAGTATCAGTATTCTTCAAAGAAATCGAAGATGTAGATTCTTGTGATTGGTATTCAGTTGATAGTAACGGTTTTGAGAAACTTGTTTCAGGTTACTCATAATTGGATGGATTCCTAAGTTGAGTAACGCTGATGAGTCTCTCTCCATTAAGTTGATATGCACTGGAGACAGCTGCATGTTTTGAATCTGGTTCCAATTAAATTAGTGCCTCTTTTTCTATATTGTATATAGAATGGTTCATATCTTAACGATGTTAAGATACGGGGAGTTGTCCAGTTTATGCTTAAAACCGGACACTGGATAAATCAAGGCACGTTTCTGTAATGGCTACTTATGGGTTAACCCTGGCTTTGACGAGGGTTGACATTTCTGCCATCTGGAAGATCAATAGTGATATTGTTCTAGACTCGCCACAGTTTTAGTAAAATGGATTTTTTCAGAAAACAATAGTGGGAGTATGGTAGAACTGGAAGTGATTCCAGAACCGCAAACGATTACGGAAAATTTAATAGGACCTATATATTCAATCAGGTTTGACATTCCAATAGCCACTCCGCAGATATGGTGGGTAACCTCAGACACCCGAAAGGTACTCCGGTACCCTCAAGGACGGTGACAGGGAGGTTCTTGTTTACCCAGACTTGACACTACGGTTGTTCCAGGCTATGAGACCCGGCAAGAGAATAAGTATAGCGTCGTTCTAAACTAGCTTTAGAAGTATACGTATATATTATTCTGCCAGAGGGTTTTCGTAGTCAGTGGGAGCAGCGGAAGCAAAGTGGGCAAGTAGCTTGTGTCTATTTATAGGCTTGAGCAAATATATCGGAAATTAGATCATCTAATTTTGATGAGACAGTCATGGCTTTGACTTCATCAGAATAGAGGATGGATCTATTGAGAAGGTAGTAGGGTGTGATGTCCTGGTATTTAGATGACATACACAGAGTAGGAAGTAAAATTCCTATATTACGATCGGTTGTACATTGGTCGTCACACAGTTGTTTCTCCACAAAGGATATGGATATAATATCTGACATTCTGGTTACTAGATCTATGAGTGGATGTTCTACGGATTTGATGATGACAGCCTCCTTCGGGAGACGGTTATCATTCCAGGCTTACAAGGTGACATGGATGACAGAGTGATTGTCAGAGTTATAGTTTTCCCTCTGACGAGAGACAGTATTATGGACAGGTGGTCCAAGAGGATACTGTGGGAGGCATGGTGCTGGATACTGATTAGGTTCAGTTATCGATACAAGTCTAAGAAGTTTGGATTTAGAGTTCATTTATGAACTAGGTCCCATCAGATATTCAGGCATATTCTAAGACAGGTATTACTCGATTTGGGAGATGGCTTTCTCTGCGAACTTGAGATTAAGAGAGACATTGAAAGAAACATCAGGGCGGATCCACTCACTGAGGCTATTTCTCAAATACAAGAGTTTTAAATACTAGCTTTGTGAAACTGATTAGTAGAGGAGTTGGATGATCGGTATCACACGGGCTGTGAGTATGCGACATCGCAATAATTAGCCTTGAGTGCAAGTGGGAGATTGTTGGAGATGTACCCTCAAAGTCAATTATTGGATCGCAGGGACGTGATTGCAATGATTAAGGGAGGACCTATACCGATATGACAGTCTTGCTTGAGATGATAGTATGCTATCTGGTTTGTCTTTATCATCGTATACATGCTTTAGTTCACTATTGCATGATGATAGAGCCCATAGGATTCTTGCTTGACTACCAGCAGTATGATGGCGATCATATACATGGGAGCTGGAGTTTGTAAGCACATCCTTAAAGTGTCCCTAGTCGTGGGAGTTTCGAGACAGGGCATCGATACTCCAGAGTAGACTAGTGTATACAGTCGAGACCCCGACGAGGGGCGGTGGCCGGACTCACAAGCCACTGGTGTCAGTTAGATCACCTAAGATGTATACAGGTGCTCATTAGGATATGAGTACACCGGACAGGACTCGCCGGGAACATGCTAGTTGGTATTATACATATCGTCAGATAGCAGTTCCCTGGTGACATGTGTACAGGTTAGTTTGTCGACCTGAGATCGTCATTTGTCTCGTGTGAGTTCCCACTGTGCTTAGATTACTACCCTACCACGCTCAAAGGAGTTGTGCAAACAGGTTTTAGTTGGGTACAGTCCCGAGCCACATGGAGGCAGTGTGCAGATCGTCGGGGTTTCGTCTCTCCCGGTATTGGGGGTTGATGTCGCGCGGTGCACGGGTGACCATCAATAGAAATCCTCGGCCGAGGTAGTGGAGAATTACTGATTTGGATCAGTAGTTTCTCAGGTGGTGATGGGCTTCATGCCGACACGATTTATCGCGTTATTAGGGGTCTAACTTTATCCACCCCCTAGACTCGATATGCGATACTCTTTAGACGAACGGACCGGACTGCATGTATATTGTCACTGTCAGGCTCGGTAGGGTTTATAGATGAGTTCGCTCGTCAACTTCCCTTCCAATCAATACATAGGCAAACCGTTGTGTACAGCTTGTACCTCTGACGTGCTAGAGTTTATACCCAGTGCCAGTGTGTTGATGAGTCATTAGAGTCCGCCACAAACACTTTCCCAAGTTCGGGCGAAACGTTGTAGAGGCCGTATGGGTTTATTGCAAGGTTCGGAAAATGCACGTGCGTTTACGCACGTGTCATTTTTCGGGCAGATAATACTGGTAGGCTTTGGTTTAAGCCGGAACCCAGTATTATACTGTGTAGATATAATATCTTTGTCTCAGTTGCATTTGTATTTGGTCGTAATACAAATGCGGGTATGTTTATACTGATACGGGGTTATCCTGAAATGCGTTTCAGGATCGCTTTTGGAAGTTGCCAGTTTCCAGTTTTCTATCAGCCGTATTTAACATTCGGTTGAATGCGGATTGATCTTTTCAATACTTGGGTGAGTCATGAGGGTGATGTGTGTGGAAGCTTCTAGTAGTTGGTGACTTGGATTAGTAATTCATTGTATGCATTAATTGAATGGTGAGGTGTTATTATGTGTCACCATTTGCATTAATGAGTTTTGGTTTTGCTTAGGATATTTTGATCAAGATCTTTTGCTTTGTGGTCACCCCCCTCTCCTACACTCACCCTCCTCCTTCTATATATATGGCTGGCCCCCTCCCCTCCTCTACTCACTCTCTCACTTGATTGGAAAAAAGATTATGATAGATTTGGATTCACGGAAATTAGATAGCCTCATTTCTCATTTCACCCAATCAAAAAGGAAACTTCATTAACCGTTCGTCCATGGTTTTGGACGAAGCGAGACAAAGTGTTCTACTCATTCTCTACATCATCTTGGTCGTCTCTTTTAGCAAACTTGACGAATGAGTTTCCTCGGTTCAGAGGCGGGAGCCCGTTTAAAGATCCGTCGATGTGGTGCCACCTGGACGAGAAGACAGGAGATCGAGGAGATCGGAGTAGCCGCAACAAAGCGTGGGATGATGGTTGAAGACCGAAGGACTCGGATCATTCGGTATTACTCTTCTACCCACTTTGTAGTTTGTTAGTTTAGCTTTAATGGCAGATCCGGGTTATAGTACGCGATAGCGCCAGTTGTTAAAAGTTTTTGTTCCGCATTTGGCGTCTGTTAGACGGCCGGGGCGCTACCGTAGACTTGCAATCGTATTCTCTTTTCATCACATTTATATCTCACATAAGGTCAATTTTACATATAGATTCTACCTTTACTATAAGCATAAGTATCTAATCTAAGATACACACCTGAACCATACAAACAGTTTTTGAAAGATGCGAATCGTAGTTTTGAAAGTAGGGGCTACGGTGTTTTTAAGGAAAAGATATCATTTGAAAATCCGTAATGTCCCTCTAGGTATTTGTTTAAAAGATACATACGATTCTTCAGTTTGGAAATAGGTATGGTTCGGATGACACATCTACGTCGGCTATCTAGTCCTATAGTACCCTAAACGGCAATATCGTCAAACATCATCCCCAAATCCCGTCATCACATATTAGCCGTATCATATCACTTCTAACTATCCTTTAGTTTCTAATATGGTTTCACTAACTATCTTCTAAGTCTAACCCTAGTTTCCTAATCTAGGTTTCCTTAACCATATTCTATAAATCAGTTTCCATCAAAACTTTGCGGGGTGCTATACGCCATCCACCCGACTTCCCCCGTAGATATAGATTTACTCACCTTGATCCTCGCTTGCTGGAGTCGATGACGCCACGTTCTCCTCGTCGTCTCGAATCCCACGCGGGATACCTACAACCAATACACAATCGCAAATGCGTATTAAAATCAAGGCGGAAAACCAAAACGATACACGTCTCGCTCATAGGTTAAAACCTATAGCCTTGCATGCAAAACACGACCAAAAACCCTAGTCGTTGACGTTCAAACGCCACACGTAGGAAATCTAATATCAAATACCAAAATCAAGTTAAAACGAACCCGCAAAATAAAGCATCGACTCAAGAAAACACCACCAGATTTTACGCTAAGTGAAATCAGCCAATTTTGCATATGTGGAGGGGCTATTTACTGAACAAAGGAGCCATGGACCAAACCTGGAGGCAAACATCCCTAACCTGGCCGCAAATTGTGGCCAGAATGATTAAATCTGCGGCCTAAACTAAGGGTTTGGGCCTCGGGTCTTAGGTTTAGCTTCTTGGGTGCCTTCATGTGTCACTGTGTTCGCTAAATTACTTTCCACGTCTCCGAGTCACTCCAGATTCTTAAATACCATCACAATTCTCACAATTTTCCGACGTCGGGTTTCTAAGTTTGGGGTTTGGGGTTCTATCTCTGGTTTCAGTCCATGAAACTAACTCTAGAGCGTTTATAAGTTCTCTATTAACCTCAATTTCATCTTTGGATTCAATTCCAACCCTAACCTCTTTTAGAAATTTCCAAAGTTCACATATCCACAATAAATCGATTCTAATCTTAAACTAGGATATAAAAAACTAAAAACTAAACTAATTGGTAGAGATTATACCTCATTAATGCCACCAAGCAAAACCCTAGATCCCAAGTCTTCAAAATCTAAATTTTCTTGGTCCAATGTGCAGAGAATGTAGTGTGGATTATCTTTTGTGAAGGAAGTATAGGGTTTTGGTGAGAGAATTGAGATGGGTCATGAGGGTACAATGAGGAGCTAGAAGGCGAAGAAGGAGAAGAAAATGGTGGGGGAAAATGAAAGGGGGAAGTACTCTCCCTCTCCCCCTCTCTCTTTCTCACTCACATTCTCTTTCCTAGCATGCTCTCATAACATCATTATGTCCCCTCTCTCTCTCACCTCAATCATTCCTCTTTTCTTCTGTTTTCTTTTCTCACCCAAAAAACCAACCATAACATAAAACAACATAAATGAACATGTCATGATGCACTAACCATGAAAAACTGTAGAAACACGGATTTGGCTTAATCGCGATTAGCAGTGCACTAATCGGGTTTTTATCCAAACAGCATATAATAAATTTTAAAAATGCCAAATCCTTTAAATATATTTTTAAATGAATAAATTTTTTTAATTTCTATTTATTTTACAATTATTGGTATATATTTATACCCATTTTAGAAAACCCCAATTTCGCAAATCGGGCAGTTTTCGGGAAATATATTATTTTAATATTAAATTCCAAAAATAATATTTTATATTTTCTGAAATGTTACATCGATAAAGTCAGAACCCTAATAACGCGATATTTCATGTCGGTATGAAGCCCATCACCTACTGGGAAACTACTGTTCCAAATCAGTAACTCTCGTCTACCGTGGCTAAGGATTTCTGGTGATGGCCACCTATGCACAATGCAACATCAACCCCATGTAAGTTGTATGTATTTAAGGGTTTCCTAGCATGGCAGCAAGGTTTCGGTAGGCATCATTCATTCCATATTAAAATTTTAGCCGTTCTAGCTAACCCTGACATAGAATCGTATACTAGAAAATGTGACGAAATGAATGCAAACAACTTTGCAAGTAAAGTGAACAAGGAATACAACCTTTGTAGACCAGTCATTCACTTCATTGGCTCCGTGTAGTAGTCCCTTCGCTACGATCATCGAACTCCCGGACTCTAGTGATTGTTCACATGAAGAAATGAACATACTTGGTCGATGCTTTCGAAGCCGAAGATGATCTATATCGAGGAGACTCAAGCTCATGCTACCTCTTCAGTAATGGTGAGATTAGTGAAGCAAACACCCTAAACTAAATGGAAAGTAGTAGAGGATGATGAAGTAGGAAGTGGTCTCACTTTAGATTTATTTTTCTCACAATATTTCTTCATTAATCCAAAACCTAGAAAGCTTTGGAGTTGTGATGAAGAAAAAGAAAAATGAACTTATCAAGTGAGAGTGTAGCAACCTTGGGTAAGTTAACATCATATGTAAACCCTTGTAGAGACTTAACCATGTGTTAGGATAAAGGATAGGTTAATAAATATCTAAGTAAAGAACAAATTAGTAGATTTGGTCAAATAATCTATAAGCTTCCACAAGCTTCAAGCATTTGTCCAATATCCACCTAATTTGTAATTTACTTTACTAAATAAAAACCTAAGATTACCATAACCATGGTGTTAGTCTTACACACCCATGTCACATGTATCATCTACCATGACACAAAAACATGTACATTAATGTATATAACACATATATACAATATGCATATTAATGTGAGAAAAAGAAATACATAAGTGAGCTAATATTAGTTAATGTAATGTAATATATCAAATATATAATTATACATTAAATTATTAAATCAACACTTGATTTAATAATCCGGCTATATCTCATATAACCGACTAATATCAAATGTTTCCTTTTATCGAATCAATACTTGATCTGATAACCCGGCTATATCACATATAACCAATCGATACATATATCACGAGAATAGAATGCGGTATCTCATACGCATATTAATCTCGGTCCCGCACATATCACATATGTGCGCCAACTCCATTTCGCATGATCCAGGAAACCTCTGTGTAGGACTCTAAAGACTCGTCAATACGCCGGCAGTAGGTGATGATCATATCAAACACCCAAAAGCCGCAAGCGGTCTGCAAAATATAACGGCCACCCGGGAATTGAGCGATCAAAAGATCAACAAGAAAGCCTGCTCATACTCCCACGAATCCAATCAGTTACACTATAGTACAGTCCGGTCTTTTCGTCTGATATGTCGCATATCTCGTCTAGGGATGGTAAACGTCAGACCCCAATAACTCGATAAGTCGTGTCGATATGAGGCTCATAACGGGTCGAGAAACTACTGATAACACTTACCAGTATATCTCTGAAGAAGCCCTACCCAGGGACTTCCTGTTATAGTCAATCGAGCACAGCGCAACATCAACTCCCAATACCGGGAGAGACGAAACCCCTCCTATTGCTCATTGCCTCCATGTGACTCGGGACTGTACCCAAAAGCCACCATTTTGCACGTTCTATTGAACGTGGTAAGGTGGAAATCAAAGCACAGTGGGAACCACACAAGACTTTATGACGATCTCCGGTCTACAGACAAACCTGTACTAGTGTCACCAGAGAACTGCTATCTGACGATAGGTATAATACTATCTAAGAGTTCTCGGCGAGTATGTTTAGTGTACCTAGTCTCCACTGAGCACCCGTATACCATCTCTGATGTCAAACACCAATAGATATAGGATCATCCATCGACCATCTACTTGGGTCGAGAAGCTACGCGCTAGTCTACTCTGGTATACAGATGCCCTGTCTCGATAGACCTACGACTATAAACATTTGAAGGATGTACTTGCCGACTACCCTCTCCCTACTAGTATGATCTACATCATAATCCTGGTAGTCAAGTACCCATCCTAAGGGCTTTATCAACATGTAACATAGAGACAATCAGTGTACATGTTAAAATAAAGAGCAACCAGATAGCATACTATCATGTTGACCAAGAAAGTCCTCCATATGTATGTCCAAGCATCCACTATAATATACATCATATGTACAACAATAGCTTCTAGGGCATACATATAACTAACAATCTCCCACTTGCACTAGGGTCATATGTTGTAGTATCCAATACCCAACAATCAGTAGTGGTTGAAGTATCTCATACTCAACCATCCCATAAAAGTTCTCCTAGGAATATGCCTTTGTGAGTGGATCCGCCAAGTTCTCCTCTGTGTCAACTCACCTAACCTCGATCTCCCTGGAGATCAAGCATCTCCATGATCAGGTGATACTGCCTTAAAATATGTCTGGATCACTGATGGGATGGGGGTTCCTAGGCCTAAGCCACAACTCCATTGTCACACAATGGTAGGAACGAAGTTCATCTCATGAACTTTTGTACATCCAGACTACCTCTTTGCTAGTATCCTTGGTAGCAATGTATCCAGCCTTTATCATCTAGGTTGTCACGGTATCTAGCTTGGAACTCTTCCAACATACCATCCCTCCACTTAGGGTAAAGACAATGCATGTGACTGACATTCAGTTGTCCTTACCACCCTGGAAGCTATGCAGTGATTCTCCCCAGGATCGATTGATACCATCTCACTACACCTAGTGAAAATCCTAACAACCACATAGATCTATCTCATAGATCCAAAACCCAGGATTTAGTTGGTATCACCTTAATCCTTTATGGATAATACTTGTGATAAGAGGAGATTGACCGAGCGTAGCATAGGAAACTCCTTCCCTATCAAGAGTATGTCATCCACGTACAATACGAGGAACACCATCATACTCCGTACTACCTTTTTGTATATACAAGGTTCATCTACCATTTTGATGAAGTCAAACTCTTTGACTACTATTTCAAAACAGATGTTCCAACTCCGCGATGCATGCTTTAACCCATAAAGCAACTTGCACACGTTTCCGCTGCCCCCACTATTTACGAAGCCTTCTGGCTGTGTACTTATAGACGCTCTCTTCTAAATTACTATTTAGAAAAGCAGTCATGAATCCCAACCGCCAGATATCGTAGTCATGGTATATAGCAATAGCAAGTAGGATCCGGATGGACTTAAGCATAGGCACTAGAAAAGGTTTCATCATTATCCATATCTGGTCGATGACGAGAACCTTTTGCAATAAGTCTTAGCTTTGAAAGTCTCAACTTTTTCAGCTAAACCGAGTAATCTTCTCAAGATTTACTTGCTCCTGATGCGAATTTAACCCTTCAGATATAGCAACCAAAGTCCATACTTTGATGGTGTATATGGATTCCATCTCAGATCGCTTAGCATCCAGCCATTCTTACAGAGTCCCCACTCTTGATGGCCTGCTCAAAACTAATTGGGTCATCATCTCATGATGCAATCCTCGCTCCCACTTTCATAGAGAAAATCGAAGTATCTCTCAGGTGGGTGAGGAACCTTACCAGATCGGCGGAGAGGTTGAGGTTCGTCGCGAGCTATTGAATCCTCCGGTTGTACCAAATCATCAGCTGCAGTTTCTATAGCTGGAACTCCTTCCATTTCTACCTCATGACCACTAATTTCTTTACATGAAATTCCTTTTCTAAAAAAGGTGTCATGCCGAGAAATAAAACACCTTTTGTTCCTCGGTGTGGTAGAAGATATTCCCTTGTGAATGCTTGGGATATCTAACTAACTTTCACAGAACTGACCTTACCTCGAGCTTGTCTGGATTTTTGCTTTTAGAAATAGGCCGGACAACCCCAAATCTTAACATATTTAAGAGATGGGCTCTTCCCATACCATATCGCATATGGAGTGGTAGGCATCCGATTTGGTTGGAACCCAATTCAATAGGTATGCAGCTTCTCAAGTGCATAACCCTAAAGGAAATAGACAACTCAGTAGTACTCATCATACAGCGTACCATATCACATAGGGTGCAATTGCTCCGTCCCGATACACCGACGTACTGTGGTGTATACGGAGGAGTAATGCTGAGAGAGAATCTCATTCTCCTTTAGAATCGTCCAGGAATTCCGTGCTCAAGTATTCTCCTCCCTGATCACCTAAAAAGACATAATACTTATACCCGTTTCGGTTCTCTACTTTTGACTTATATTCATTGAATTTATCAAAAGTTTCAGACTTGTGTTTCAACAGGAACATATGTCCGAATCTTGAGAGATCATCAGTGAATGTAATGAAGTACAAAGAACCGGTCCTGGCATATGTAGATATGGGGCCAACATACATCATCATGTATAAATTCCAAGAGTTCACTAACTCTTTTTCTGTTTCCAATAAACGGACTTATGGTCATCTTATCTTTGTGACATGACTGAAAAGTTTCACAAGATGTAAATTCAAACAGATTAAATATGTATCTTTATGTAACTTAGCTAGTCGGGCCGCATTGATATGACCTAGTCTACAATGCTTCAAGAAGGACTCGTTCATTTCTGAACTCTTCCTCTTGTGTGTGTTTTGTATGTTAAGAACTGTGGTTTGATTTAGAACGTATTTGCTTTTAGATAACGTGCCTGAACCGATCAACTCTTGATATAGGAAATGATCAAAACATTATCCAACAATACAAAATTATATCCTTCTTTACTAAATAAAGAGACTGATATGATGTTGTATATCAGGTTCGGTATCTAATAACATTCGTTCGGAATCAATGTATTTGGTAATACAGGGTGATAACTGCCAATACCTTGGCTGCAACAATTGCACCGTTTTTAACTCTTAAAACTTATCACCCATTCTCAGTTCTCTACCAATCTGTAGCCCATGTAACAGATTACATATGTGGGATCTTGATCCGGTATCTCATACCCAGGACGTAAAGGATACTAAAAACAGTTTTCGGTAATGAACATACCCGAAGAAGTTGCATAATCATGCACTTTCTTCATTAGAGCGGCACGGGAATCCTGGTAATCCCCTATTTCCTGCTCGGTCTTATAAAAGTTATAAGTTTGAGCATGTTAGTTATGTATATGCCCTAGAGGCCATTGTTCTACATATGATGTATATTATAGTGGATGCTTGGATATATAGAGAGAGGACTTTCTTGCTCGATATGATAGTATGCTATCTGGTTTCCCTTTATCTTAACATGTTGATTTGAATTGGGTTACTGTCTTGCTCTCACATGTTGATAAAGCCTTTAGGATATATACTTGACTACTAGGACTATAATGCAGATCATACTAGTAGGGCTAGGGTAGTCCGAGAGTATATCCTATAACTGTTCCTAGTCGAGGGAGTATCGAGACAGGGTATGGATACTCCAGAGTAGACTAGCGTATACGCTTCTCGATCCATATGATGGGCGATGGATGATCCCATATCCATTGATGTTTGACATCAGAGAAGGTATACGGGTGCTCAGTGGAGACTGGGTACACTGAACGGACTCACCGAGAACTCCTAGATTGTATTATACCTATCATCAGATAGCAGTTCTCTGGTGACACTGGTACAGGTTAGTCTGTAGACCCGAGATCGTCATAGAGTCTTGTGTGATTCCCATTATGCTTTGATTTCCACCTTACCACGTTCATGAGAACGTGCAAAACGGTGGCATTTGGGTACAGTCCCGAATCACATGGAGGTAATGAGCGATAGGAGGGGTTTCGTCTCTCCCGGTATTGGGAGTTGATGTTGCGCTGTGTTAGATTGGCTGTAACTGGATGTCCCTGGCCAGGACTGCTATGGAGATCTACTGGTAAGTGTTATCAGTAGTTTCTCGACCATTTATGAGCCTCATATCGACATGACTTATCGGTTACTATGGTCTGACGTTTACCACCCCTAGACTGGATATGCGACATATCAGACGAAGAGACCGGACTGTACGGGAGTGTTACAGATTGGATTCACAAAAGTGTGTACAGGCTTTCTTGTTGATCTTCTGATCACTCAATATCTGGGTGGTTTTTACGTTTAGCTGACCGCTTACAGCTTGTGGGTGTTTGATATGATCATCACCCACTGCCGGCGTATTGACGAGTCTTAGAGTCCTACACAGGGGTTTCTTGGCTCAAGCGAAACGGAGTAGGAGCACATATGTGATATGTGTGGGACCGAGATTGATACGATATGTGATACCGTATTCTATACTCGCAATACTGATATCGGCTGGGTATATGAGATATAGCCGGGTTATCGGATAAAGTGTTGATTCGATAAAATGATACATATTGTATTAGTCGGTTATATGTAATATAGCCGGATTATTAAATCAAGTATTGATTTAATAATTTAATGTAGAATTATATATTAGATATATTAAATTACATTAACTAATATATTGCTCGCTTAAGTTTTTCATTTTCTCACATTTGGATACATTTAACATATATGTGATATATGTTTAATGAATTCTTTTCTTTTTGTTACAAAATATTATATATGTGATATGTGATATTGTAACTTGCTAGGTTTGCAGGGTTCCCTAGGACAGGAGCAAGGTTTCGGGAGGCATCGTCCATGCCAAATTCAAAAATTTACCGTTCTAGCTAACCCTAACTAAGAATCGTTAACTAGAAAACCGACGGAACGAAAATGCAAACTACTTTGCAAGTAAAGTGAACAATGAATACAACCTTTGTACACCGGTCCTTCACTTCATTAGCTCCGTGTAGTGGTCCCTTCGTTGCGATCATGAACTCCCGGACTCTAGAGAGGCTCCATAAGATGTACGGATCAAGCTTCCCAGAAGACTTCGAGGCCGAAGATGATCTACGTCGAGGAGACACTAACCCAAGCTATCTCTTCACTAATTGTGGAATTAGTGAAGAAAACACCATAAACTAAATGGCATGTAGTAGAGGATGATGAATTAGGAAGTGGGCTCACTTTAGATTTGATTTTCTCCAATTTTTTCTCTCATCTCCATTGAAGCTAGAAAAGCTTGAGAGGAGGAAGAAGAAGAAAATATCTCATGGAATTAACCAAGTGATTATTGCAACCATGGGTGAGTTAAGCATCATATACTTAACTTTGTACAGAGTTAACCATGGCTAAGTCTCATGGTTCGGTTTATCAATATCTTAAGCTAAACAAAAATAGAAGGCCAAGTCAATACGTCCATAAGCTTCTACAAGCTTTGTGTCATGACAAAGTCCAACTAATTTTAGAATAACTTTAAATAATTGAAACCCTAGATAATACTTAGCATGGTGTAAGTTACACACATACCCAAGTTGCATGTATCATCAAACATGACACATTACTTTGTACACTAATATATATCACATATATACACATGCACAAAAAAGTGAGAAAAGAAATCATAAGTGAACTAATACTAGTTAATGTAATGTAATATATCAAATATATAATTATACATTAGATTATCAAATCAACTCTTGATTTAATAATCCTACTATATCATATATAACTGACTAATATCATATGTAACAACTTATCAAATAAACACTTGATCCGATAACCCGGCTATATCACATATAACCGACCTCTGTCACAAAATGCGAGAATAGAATACAGAATCTCTTGTCTCATTAATCTCGGTCCCGCACATATCACATATATGCTCCTACTCCATTTCGATTGAGCCAGGAAAGCTCTGTGTAGGACTCTAAAGACTCGTCAATACGCCGGCAGTAGGTGATGATCATATCAAACACCCACAAGCAGCAAGCGGTTTGCTAAACGTAACGGCCACCCGGGTATTGAGCGATCAGAAGATCAACAAGCAAGCCTGCTCACACTCCTGCAATCCAATCAGTAACACTACCGTACAGTCCGGTCTCTTCGTATGATATGTCGCATATCTCGTCTAGGGGTGGTAAACGTCAGACCCTAGTAACTCAATAAGTCGTGTCGATATGAGGCTAATAACGGGTGGACAAACTACTGATAACACTTATCAGTATATCTCTGAAGCAGCGCTGGCCAGGGACTTCCTGTTATAGCCAATCGAGCACAGCGCAGCATCAACCCCCAACACCGGGAGAGACGAAATCCCTCCGATCGCTCATTGCATCCATGTGATTCAGGACTGTACCCAATGGCCACCATTTTGCACTTTCTCTTCAACGTGGTGAGGTGGAAATCAAAGTATAGTGGGAATCACACAAAACTCTATGACGATCTCGGGTTTATAGAGTAACCTGTACTAGTGTCACCAGAGAACTGCTATCTGACGTGAGGTATAATACCATCTGGGAGTTCTCGGCGAGTCCGTCCAGTGTACCCAGTCTCCACTGAGCACCCGTATACTGTTTCTGATGTCAAATACCAATGGATATGGGATCATCTATCGCCCATCTACAGGGGTCGAGAAGCTATATGCTAGTCTACTCTGGTATATCGATGCCCTGTCTCGATACACCCACGACTAGGAACATTTGAAGGATTTACTTATCGGCTACTCTGTCCCCACTAGTATGATCTGCATCATAATCCTGGTAGTCAAGTACTCATCCTAAGGGCTTTATCAACATGTAATATAGAGACAATCGGTGTACATGTTAAGATAAAAAGCAACCAGATAGCATACTATCATGTTGAGCAAGAAAGTCCTCCCTATATATGTCCAAGCATCCACTAAAATATACATCGTATGTACAGTAATGGCCTATAGGACATACATATAACTAACAATCTCCCATTTGCACTAGGGACATCTGTTGTAGTATCCAATACCCAACAATCAGCAGCGGTTGTAGTATCCCATACTCAACCATCCCATAAAAGTCTCTATTAGGAAAAGGCCTTTGTGAGTGGATCCGCTGTGTTGTCATCTGTATCTACTCTCCTTAACCTCGATGTCCCTGGAGATCATCCATCTCCATGATCTGGTGATACTGCCTAAGAATATGTCTGGATCACTGATGAGACGGGGGTTCCTAGGCATAAGCCACAACTCCATTGTCACACAATGGAAGGAACGAAGTTCATCTCATGAACTAGTGTACATCCAGACTACCTCTTTGGTAGCATCCTTGGTAGCAATGTATCCAGCCTTTATCGTCTAGTTTGCCACGGTATTTAGCTTGGAACTCTTCCAATATACCGTCCATCCACTGAGGGTAAAGACAATGTTTGTGACTGACATTCAGGAGACCTTATCACCCTGGAAGCTATCCAGTGATTCTCCCCAGGATCGATTGATACCATCTCACTACATCTAATAAGAATCCTAACATCGACTTAGATCTATCTCATAGATCCAAATCTAAGGATTTAGGAGGTATCACCTTGAAACTATATGGAGAATCCTTGTGATTAGAGGAGATTGACCAGGCGTAGCATAGGAAACTCCTTTCATATCAAGAGTTCGTCATCCACGCACAATACGAGGATCGCCACCATACTCCCTACTACCTTTTTGTATATACAAGGTTCATCTACCATTTTGATGAAGTCAAACTCTTTGACTACCACAACAAAACAGATGTTCCAACTCTGCGATGCTTGCTTTAACTCATAAAGCAACTTGCACACGTTTCCGCTGCTCCTACTGTCTACGAAGCCCTCTAGCTATGTACTTATAGATGCTCTCTTCTAAATCACTATTTAGAAATGCAGTCATGACACCCAACCGCCAGATATCGTAGTCATGGTATGTAGCAGTGGCAAGTAGGATCCGGATGGACTTAAGCATAGGTATTAGAAAATGTTTCATCATTATCCACACCTGGTCGATGACGAGAACCTTTTATAACAAGCCTTAGCCTTGAAAGTCTCAACTATTCCATGTACACCAAGTAATCTTCTCAAGATATACTTGCTCCTAATGGAGATTTAACCCTTCAGATAAAGCAACCAAAGCCCATACTTTGTTGGTGCACATAGATTCCATCTCAGATCGCTTAGCAACGAGCCATTCTCACAGAGTCCCCACTCTTGATGGCCTGCTCGAAACTAGTCAGGTCATCATCTCATGATGCAATCCTCGCTCCCACTGTCATAGAGAAAACCAAAGTATCTCTCAGGTGAGTGAGGAACCCTACCAGATCGGTGGAGAGGCTGAGGTTCGTTGGGAGCTATTGAATCCTCCGGTTCTACCAAATCATCAGCTACAGTTTGTATAGCTGGAACTCCTTCCAGTTCTACCTCATGACCCCTAATTTCTTCACAAGAAATTCCCTTTCTAAAAGGTGGCTCGCTGATAAATAAAACACTTTTTGTTCCTCATTGGGGTAGAAGATATTCCCTTGCGAATGCTTGGGATATCCAACAAACTTCCACAAAACTGACCTTGCCTCGAGCTTGTCCGGATTTTGCTTTTAGACATAGGCCGGACAACCCCAAATCTTAACATCCTTAAGAGATAGGCTCTTCGCATACCATATCACATATGGAGTGGTAGGGTTCTAATTCGGTTGGAACCCTATTCAATAGGTATGCATCTTCACAAGTGCATAACCTCCAAAAGGAAATAGGTAACTCAGTAGTACTCATCATAGAGCGCACCATATCACATAGGGTGCGATTGCTCCGCCCCGATACACCGATGTGCTGTGATGTATACGGAGGAGTAATGCTGAGAGAGAATCTCATTTTCCTTTGGAATAGTCTAGGAATTTCGTGCTCAAGTATTCTCCTCCCTGATCACATCTAAGGACATAATACTTATACCCATTTTGGTTCTCTACTTCTGACTTATATTCTTTGAATTTATCAAAAGTTTCAGACTTATGTTTCAACAGGAACACATGTGCGAATCTTGAGAGATCATCAGTGAATGTAATGAAGTATAAAGAACCGGTCCTGGCATGTGTAGACAGGGAACCTACATACATCATCATGTATCAATCCCAAGAGTTCATTAACTCTTTCTCTGTTTCCAATAAACGGAGCTATGATCATCTTATCTTTGAGACATGACTGGCAAGTTTAACAAGATGTAAATTCAAACTAATTTAAATATGCATCTTTATCTAACTTCAGCTAGTCGGGTCGTATTGATATGACCTAGTCTACAATGCCTCAAAAAGGATTCGTTCATTTCTGAACTCTTCTTCTTGTGTGTGCTCTATACGTTAAGAACTGTAATTTGATTTAGAACGTATATGCTTTTAGATAACGTGCCTGAACCGATCAACTCTTGATATAGGAAATGTTCAAAACGATATCCAACAATACAAAATTATATCCTTCTTTACTAAATAATGAAACTGATATGATATTGTATATCAGGTTCGGTATCTAATAACATTTGTTCAGAATCAATGTATTTAGTAATACAGGATGATAATTGCCAACTTACTTGGCTGCAACACTTGCACCGTTTCTAACTCTTAAAACTTATCACCCATTCTCAGTTCTCTTCCTATCTGTAGCCCATGTAAAAGATTACATATGTGGGATCCTGATCCGGTATCACCATACCCAGGACGTAAAAGATACTTTGAAACAGTTCTTTGTAGTGAACACACCCGAAGAAGACGCATCATCGTACACTTTCTTCGTTTTGGTGGCACGGGAATTCTGGTAATCCCCTATTTCCTGATCGGTCTTATAACAATTATAAGTTGGAGCGGGACCAACGTTCCCCTAGCTTAGTATAACAAGCGGGTTCGGTCAATACATCCGTATTATTATCTTGATTAAGGCGTGACATGGTCGCTACATGGAGAGAGAGAGAGAAAAACACTCAGCGTATGCTCTTGCAACATTAAATTGGTTATTAATTTATCTAATCAGAATGGCTCCCACTGTTTTAGTCAAATCTACCTTCAAACCCTAAAAGAAAAGACTAGCCGGGATTAGTTACTCCCTACAAGTTCGCCGATCTTTCGGCCAGGCCAGTGTCGGTACTTTGAGGGAGGTTCCCCGTGCTTTCGCACGGACCTAATTAGAATAAACCTCATTTTTCCATAGGCATAACCCCGTTAACACCTTTCTAGACACCTACTTGATCGGCTAATTGTCATATGCAAAATTCTCCCAGGAGTAACTCTTACTCGCATTGGGTATCAGGATCAAACAATCTCAGAGAAGGTATGCAATCTCATTGCAAATTCAACACTTGAAATTCCCGATAATGTTTTGCCCCTAGCAACTTATGACCTTAACAAGGTCAACAAATCATAAGCGCTAGCCAAGTTCAACCCGTCATTTCTTGATTGAATTAAACCAACCCGTACGACCCTTAACAAGGTCAACAAAGTCACACGACTACCCTAATCTAATCGCATCATATGCTTATGCAGATAAGCACTAATCAGTTACCGTACATGTTCATATCAGATTTTGCATTTTCATACCGCCCAATTTTTATCACATTGCATATCGGTAGATACTCTTGAGCCGTGTTTACTAGTCAATTGCATGATACAGGTTCTCGGTTCTAAAAACGGTGAAATTCATGGAAAACACGACAAAATCCGGGTTCCTACCAACCACTGAGAAAACACGGTCTCCGCTCTTCGTCCGTATGTTGCCAGATACCAGTTTAGGAAGACAAAATGGCAAATCAATGTCGTTTTCATGCACAAGGCTCAATGGCAGCACAAGATCCAAGAAATCTACGCGGAGCTCGAGACAATCATGACAAAAAAAAGTCCACATCAAATCACCTTTCCATCAACAGAAATTCTGGAAGAAATGTGGAAGTATTTTCAGAAAACACATATGCCAAACTACAGAGAGAAGCAAACCAGGGGACCACAAGAAAAACGAGACCCCAACTCTACTATAGGGCCGCGGATCCGCGGCCAATAGGGGGTCTAGGCCGCGGATCCGCGGCCATACGGCCTCCTCAGAAGATGAAATTTTAGGGGCATGTTGGTCTTTTCATTTTTGTTCTGGTGGTTGCCCTAGGTTTTCATTTTTCAGCCTATAAATAGCCCAGAACTTTGTGAAGGAAAGGGTCCATAATCTTGTATTCTCATTTTCTAGGTTTAGTTGTTTTCTTCTTCCTCTTCTCATCTCTTCTCCATTAAAACTTGTAATGAGCTTGGTGAGTGAAGAATGGTGAATAAAGAAGATCATTTTATTTTCATGCTTGTCTTGTTCTTTCTATAATTGTTGTAATTTTCATTTGTTAACTAGTTGTTGTTATTTCGTGTTGTTTCTTTCTTCTCTCTTTTTCTTTATCCTTAAAACGACTATGATGCTTACGCTCGATCCTCGCCAAGGTCAGGTCGCAAATAGCTAGTCGTTATCTTCTAATCTCTTTCTTTCTATCTTCCTCTTTTGTTTTGTTTGATTTTTCCGTATCATGATGTGTGAGTAGTTCATACTTGTTAGGGTAGGATAAGGGAAGTTTGAGAGAAGGAAATCTCTCTCACTCTTTCCTTGCCCAACAGCTTAATTCGACTCCCGTTAATTGAACCACAATCCGCTCCTTACGGCACCCTATCCTACATGATAGCGGTGATTCCGTAGTGAGACCGGTTGTGGTTGAATTAACCGGAGGTTATGGCTAAGAGCTAAGAACGGATGGACAAGCACCAAAAGGAAGAACTTATGCGTTGGAAAGCCTAGCTTATACTCGCAAGTTCCTTCCTAGTCGTGCTAATCCCCGTTGTTGCCGATTACCGTAACACCGATGTTAAGAGGGGCAACGAAAGATGTGGAGACTCCTAACTCAAACTAACCTAATCCTAACCCTAACAAGCTCTCTTTAAATATCAACTTAACACGTAGATAATCACAAACAAATCTGAACTCTCGGACTTAACTCGTTAAAACACATAGAAAAAGACTTCCATCTCCCTGCGGACGACCCGTACTCAACCGGCTAGCTACAAGCGAAACTGTCTTGATTGCGGTAATTAGCTAAAACTTGAACACGCAGAATCCCTAATAATCAAATGGCGCCGTTGCCGGGGAGACGGTAGTTTATTTCCTTGTGTAATTTCGGGTTAACTTGTGAATATAAAAACAACCGAAAAACAAAACAAAAAAATATACATTGTAAAAAATGAAACCATCTTGTTATTTTTGATTAGCTTTTGTGCAAGTGTGCAGGAAAATATGAAGTTCAAGATCGGCGCCAAAGACGTCGGATAATACGGAGTTCAAGTACAGTGCCAAAGACGTGGGAAGATAGACCCACATTTCGCGGCTACACCGCGACGGACAAAACGAAGCAAACGGTCTACTTTAAGATTCTGGAGCAGTTCCAGTGAGCAAATCCAGATTCAGGGTCTTAAAAACAGCAGAGGACACCCAAAAAAGCCCACACAAAAATTTCAGAGCCCCAACTCCCCAATTCCGCCGCGGAACCGCGGCATAAGCAAGCTTAGGCCGCGGATCCGCGGCCACTTAGTGGAGTTAGTGTGCACAATTCTCTGTAAGTCCTCCTTTTCTCTCTCCCACTCCTCTGGACTCCAATAAATTGTGTTTTCTGCAGATTTCTTTGCGCAAACTCTTCTCCCCCTTCCAATAAACTGTTCTTGTGCAGGATTCTTTGCGCCGCAAATAAAAAAATTGTTTGCAGTTGATTTGTTACCGCTTTGCATTCTTTAATACGGACTTAAGGGGCTTGAAACCAATCCATATTGGGTGGGGATTTCATCACCCTTCCCAGGACCCCAAAAATCACAAAAGCATATGCATTGTCCATTGTAAATTAAAAAATACTAGACTTCAGCCCTAAGGACTTCGCGCTCATTAGGAGAAGATAAACCGTGTTTAGAACCTCGCCTAACGGTATATTGTTTACGGGGTGTCTAGGAAAGTATTAAAGGCGCAACCGCCGAAAGCGAAAGGGTTATTTAATTAAGGAACTTCGCGAAAGCGTTGGACAACCTCCCCTTATCTCTGCACTTACCTGGCCTCGTGATCAGTGTATTTTTAAGCCCGTTTCTCGACACTGTTTAACTTCGACAATCAAGTTCAGGAGCAGGTCTAGTAGACCTAGGTTACCCTAGATCTAGGTGTGATTGTGCATATCTTGTTTGTGATTGCTTAAGCCGTATATCCGTACATATTTCTGTAAATCTCTTTCTAAAAACAAAACAAAAAAAAAGAAAAAAAATTAAAAACTTTTATAAAAACTTGCCCTTTGTCGCCAAATCCATTTTTCACCCACCACCCATCACCTTTCTCCATTGACGTTTTCTTACCCTCACCTTCTCCGCTTTGACTTGTAGCGTTTTGAAAATCGTTTCGGTGAAATTTCGGAAATATCGGTAAAATGAGGGGGTTTTCTGTAAAAAGTCAAAATACAAATATCTTATTATAAAAATTAAATATACATATTCTAGCTATGTAATTGCTATTATTTGGTGTTTATTGAGCCGCTGGTGAAATTTCAAATTTTCTGAAAAAAATATTATTTTATTATTATTTTAAGCCGTCACTAATACATTTAATTAGGAAAAATTACAAATTGGAATGAGTTGAAACAAATTTTGTGCATCATAAAACATTAAATAAAAATTTATCATGTGGTTTTTGGAACGAAATCATTTGCCAAAACGGTTTAGAAATTATTGAAGAAAAAAAGGCTTTTTTAGCGTAAATGGATGTTTGGGGTATTGTATTTATCATTTTTCATCACCCTACACCCGTACCCACACCCACACACCCCCACTTACTCCTCCCCATGGCTGAATTCAGCAGCCACCCTAATTTTTCCCCACTTGATTTTCAAATGAAAGGAAATGAAAGAAAAGAATAGAAAATGGATAAGTAGTTAGACTTTTGACTTGCTTTGACCTTGACTTTGCCCCACTTTCTCTACCTCCCTCTCTCTCCTCTCCCACTCACAATTCCAGCCGAAATTTCCCTCCCCTACTGCAGCAACAGCCCCCCCCCCCCCAATTTCCCTTCTCTTTTCTCTTCAAACTTCATGAAAAATTGCTTCTAAATCCATCAAAAAAATCCCAAAACCCAAATCCAACTCCTACCCATTTTAGCTTAGCCCGTATAGCATGGATCCTTATGAAAAGAGAGCATTTTGGGAGGCCATGGATGCTTGTGGACCTTCATATATTTTTGGGTATAATTCTAAAACTTTTTGCTTAAATTGTTACTTGTTTCTTAAAGCTAATTTAAATTAAGTGTTAACTTGGATATGTGAGTTTAATTGCAAGTTTTGGATTTCAAGTTAGGGTTTGTTGTGGAAATGAGTTGTGTTTGATTGTGCATGGTTTAGTGAAGTGGTTTAACATAATTAGTTTTGTAGAAAACTAATCTAGTTGTTAATTACAAGTTGTTACTTGAAAAATTGTGTTAATTTGCTAATTGCTTACTAGGTTTTTGAAATTTGTTAAATTCTTGGGATTAAAAATGTGATTAGGGTTTTCTTGGCTTCATTAACTTTATTAAGTGTGGTTTAATGCTTTGGATCATGCAAATCTAAGCTAGATTGTAGTTTGTGCATTTTTGCTTTGAAATTGTTAAAAAAGGGTATTTTTGTACACTAGAATATTAGGATTTTTGGAATTTAATGAGATTAAATTCGGGAAATTGTTTATACGACTTATTTAAGATATTTAATAAGTATATTGGCCGCTACTTTCATTTAAACATCATGTTTTGTACAAAAACGGCGAATTGTGCTTGCTAGATTTTCGGAAAAATGACTTTTTAAGTGAAAATGGGGTTTTTGTGAGTTTTAACCTAGTTTATATTAAAATTAGTGTTCGTGAATGTGCAAATGAGTGTGATTGGATTTTTCTCGATGGTTTGACGTTTGTACATCGACATCGAGGGTTGGTTTTACTATTCTTGCATGCGTAGGCGATAGGTTTGGACCTATGCGTGATACGCGTGCCGATTTGATTTTCGTATGCCGTTTCGATCTCGAATTTAGTTTTAATGCGATATGGTGCGTTATGATATGTAGGTACCCCCACGTGGACTTCGAGACGACAAGCAAGCGCGTGGCGACGTCGGCACCGGCGAGCGAGGACCAGGTGAGTAGATTTATATCTACGGGGAGAAGTCGGGTGGATGGCGTATAGCACCCCCGCAGTTCGTGGTGATGTATACGAATACGTATACACACACATATATATATTTTGACTATAATTTGTTCGATATTATCGATGATATAGATATTTGGTGTTCTTGGATGATTTAGTGTCGTGAAACCCTAGAGTAGTGGTCGCACCACACATGCACACACACACCCATACTTGCATACTTTCTTCTTTCATTTGCGCTTATACGGGATTATATAGTTATGTGTTCACATGGGTATGGGACTATGTGTTCACATACGGATTGAGGATGATAGTACTTGGTATTTATGATGAGTCGATGAGATTTGATTTGAGGCCGTGAGATCGGTGATATAGCAGGGTTCGTATCTTAGATACGACATGACGTTGTAGCGGGTCCTTGACGTAGTGTTTCACACACGTCCATGCATACGTAGGCGGTATCAGTATGGTACTAGACGTAGATCAGTACCCCGATCATGATATTTGATAAAGAGGATACCAGGTGAATAGTATGATGAATGTGATATTGACCCGTACCCAGATTGGGATGCCGTACGACGGATTTACGTACGAGCTATATTGATGATTGATCCGCACTCTTGACTTGGGATGCCTGATTATAGATATGGTATCGGATATGATATTATTGAGGCGAGATCACCGACTATACATATACAGGTATGTATATGTATCGACTCAGATGATAGGCGGTTTCCTTACCTGTAGTTCAGCTTGTAGTTCAGCCGTATAGTTTAGTGTAGTTGTTAGATTAGATTAGACTTCTTACCTATTTCAAAAACTAACGAATCGTGGGCATTTTTAAAGACAGCTCAAGGGAATCTACGGATATTTCAAAAACGACGTATCTTTTCATAGAAAACACCGTAGCCCCTATTTTCAAAACCCCATGATTCGTGTTATTTCAAAAGGCACCATTTGTAGGACTTATATTAGATTATTGCAGATTAGTTATCATTGTGTCTAGTATTCAGCTCCCGCACATTATTGTTGTTCGCTCTGCCTCGCATATTTATTTTGCTGCATATTCCATTATTGATATCATGCTGTTAGGACACCAGCACCATTACCGATGATGCGTATGTACCACGTACACCTACTTGCCGGCTCACACACATCTTCATCGGTAATTGCCATGTCACGTACACTTTAGAGAATATAATTGCTTGACTTAGATTGTTAGATAGTAGTTTTGACATGATATTAATGTACTTCCCTTATATGCCATATTAGACATTGTAGTTATTACCTACCACTTCATGCATACTGTTATTCAGTTGTTCATGCCTAGTTCATTATCATTGACATATGCACTTGTGATGATTTCTTGAGATTTATGATATTTCTGGATTTCGGGGAAAGCCGCAAAATTTACAACTTATGATCTTTTAAAATATAAAATGTTGCGGTTTTCTAGTGATGTAAAGTGTCGTCCACCATGAGTTTGCTGTGGTTTTGGAGATCCGTGTCGAGGAGTGGAGGAACCGTCACGGGTACATGGTGGGCCCGGTATGGTACCCCGGGGCAAGAGGAATGTGGTGTTGACGTTGAGCCTGGCTGGGGAGCACTACCTACCGGTGATATTACCCGACGCGTCGGATATCCGGAGGATACCGTCGTGGTCTTGAGATGGATGGTAGGGGCCGGTCCGGACTGACGGCGCCCTAGATATTGAGATTGAGACATTGATATTTCGAGACAGTGAGATTTATGTTTTGTGTCGATGCTAGACACTGTTGATACTGATTTTAATTATGATACCTCAGTTTAAAATATGAAGGAAATCTCACTAATTTAGGAAAACAGTTTCTTCATTTACATGTATTCTGTTTTCATGCATTCATACCTTATTCATATGATATATTGCTACCTGAGGCACTGACACGGGCACATGAGTTTACACTCGGGTTAGATATTTACCCTAGCCATTGTTATAGGCTGCATGTTATATATATTTGAGGATATATTATGATCATTGACCTAGGATTGCGTTATTTATGCGATTTCTGTGCGTAGATGTTTTTCTATTCACGAATTGGCAACTCACCCCCGTTGTGCCCCAGTTTCTTGCAGGTTGCTGTACAGGTTCCTTACGGCTTTGCGGGCATAGTTTCATTCGGGTGATTTGCTAGTAGGTGGGTTTACTTGTATCATACCCCTATTATTTATCTTGTATATCATCATTCTGTTGTATCTAGAATTCCATCAACCAAACATGTATTTATTGAGATAGAGACCAGTGTTGGTTATTCTTTCGACCTTAGAGTCGCTCGTTATTTTTCTTGTGGTTTTGAGTTTCCTTTTGAGTTTTGATCCTCGCCGTTGGCGTTGTATATTATATTGTTTGTGTGGTTGTGACCGTCGATTGACGAAGAGCTAGCTCCCGCTTGGGGATGCCCTTTTCTTGATTTCGTATACTATTCATGTTGTATCCCGTTTGGGGGCTAGTATTTACAAAGGAGACTCTGCCGAAATTTTCAGTAAATTTTTGATGTTTTAAAAACCGCATAATTCGGCTTATGCTATTGAAATTACTTGCTTTAAGTTGTTTTTCCTGCACTCTACTATTTTCTTGGTTTGGATTTCTGGGTTTTCGGTTTACTTAGATTACGTACGCCTCGAGACGTTCGTAGTTTAAGTGCCGGTCATGTTCCGTACTTTCGGGTCGTGACAAAGTTGGTATCAGAGCGTTAGGTTTTAACCTTCGGAGCGTAGGATGACCCTTGGTTGATGGAATAGGTGACTAAAGTAGAGTGACGTACCGTGGGTATGTTCCGCGGCATATTTATGATACGCTACTCCACTTAAGAAGCCTTAGGATGTACATTTCTTTGTTCAGTATTATGTTCTTTCCGATCTAGCCTCATCGGTACCAGTTTGGTTTTGCTGCTACGGTTACGGCAGGGAGAGCTACGGCTAGAGTTGCGGTCAGCACAAGCTCGTCACGAACGAGGACTGACCAGGGCGAAATTTCGGCGACACGATTGCAGAGATGTGTCTTCTTATTGTGTTTCCGCGCCACGAGCGTTTGGCGGATCGCCCTTATGAGGTTACTCGGAGGTGCTGATCGACACTAGAGAATTGAGCCAATGATAGAGGCCAGCCAGATTTTGATGACCGTTGGTGTGTTGCTTACTCCTGACGATTGAGGCACAGTTTAGCATGCAGACGAGCAAGCCAGTGGTTGCTGCGAGCGATGAGATATCGCCCCATATGTTGGAGCTATTGCGGGGCGAGTTGTACGAATAGATGATACAAGGTCGCTAGTCACCCGATGATGAATGACTAGGACAGGTGGTTGGTTCGCTTAACCCGATGCGAGGTCATCAGATAGATTGATTCCAGCTAGAGACGACTTCACGCGGAGACGTTGGGAGTCGACAGAGACGATCGAATGTCAGAAACCTATTATTCCAAGTTTAAAGTAGTCGGAAAGACATGCAGGCAATTCTATGGTCCCTCTAGAAGAATGAAACCCTAACTCGACTTAATGACCGTGTGAAAGCCTTTGAACCTTCGGGTTTGCGGCAGTTCCACGGCGCCATTAGTGAGGCTTGGGTTTGCCTTTCTACGGCTGGACCACCGATGCTGTGGTATATATATTCGATACTATTAAACTGTACCAAGATGTTGAGCTCTTGGGGGATTATGAGGTTTTGACGAATCGATCGAATGGTTCGACTTCAATCGGATGCTAGGTGGTGAGATGCATTCTTGGGAGACTCCAGATACGAGGATAGTCATTGGAGGTCAGTCCATGCAGCCGCGACGAGACGAGTCCAAAGCAGACGACATTAGAGAAAAGTGGAGTAAGAGGATCGCACCAGATCTAGATGAGATGACGTTCCACTCCGCCGACATCAGAAATGCGATGCGCATGCCGAGGCATGGTACTTGGACTTACCTTCCAGAAGGAGTCGCGATGGGTATGCAGCCGTTCCAGAGCAAGATGCAGATATAGGAAAGGACGATGACTTCCGGACAGTTGGCAGAGACGAGACATGGAAGAGACCGTGAACAGGATTCCTTCCAGGACACTGCTGCAATGATACTTGCACCCAGGATCAGATGTGTCACGTACATTCAGAGAGCCAGAGGCCGACGCCAGTGATATGCTGTCTTACGAGTGGTCGCGATGATTGACCAAGAGATGACCAGAGAAGTGCCAGAACGGAATCGTCCCCGTTAGCACACCTGACAGGGCCGATGAGCCGATGGACCGAAAGATTGGTAATTCACAGTGAAGACCTTGACCCAGGAGTGGTCATGGTTACGCACACCAGCAGGACAGAGTTCATGATCATCGACGAGACGTCCCACTAGTGACCACGACAGTTGGCCGAGATTCTTAGAGGATGCACTTGAGCGGTACTATTCCGCCATTATTGATTATGATGTGTTGGGTGATTTATTCATATGATTCGATTTTGATGATTGAGGATTTATGATCTTTGCACAGTGTTGCACTTGATGTCGTTTTCGTGCTTTAGTTTCACATGTTTGTGATTTTATGGTTTTAACCAGTTGAGTTGGTTTTGTGTGTATGCATGCACACGATTTCATTCCTGCACTCTGTATAGTTTATATATGCTTGCAGTGCAGTGATACGCCTTTTGTGCACTTAGATGCACTGAACTTCGATTTCGATTGTGATACTCGATATTTGTTTTGTGCACCTTGTGCACCTGATTGATTTTGCGTACGTTCGGCGCTTGATATTGGATTTCATGATTTCATGCGCGATGGATGCACCTGATTTGGATTTTCGCACATGTTGAGCGCATGTCTTGAGATGCGATTTTGGTGCACACCAGATGCACTAAATTGAGATTTTTCGTGCATGTCAGATGCACCTGATTTTGCTGTCAGGCACACATGTTGCCTACGACAGATGTTTCGTGCACACCCGATGCACTGAGATGTTGTTTCTGTGCGCATGTATGGCACATTCATGGATTTTGATTTCCGTGCGCACCAGACGCACGTAGCATTCATGTGCATATTTTGGGATTGATTTCGTATAGAGCAGTACGTTTTTATGATATTGCTATGTGTTTTCGTACTGAGCAGGACTAGTCAGAGGACAGTACCTGAATATATTTTGCATGCATTGATAGTTATTGAAGGGATTTCCAAAAAGCGAGCTATAGCCTCAGTATTTACCTACGTGTCTGATATGACACGAAATGTTTAAAACAAGGAGACCCTTCTAAATTGTTTCCAAAACGGCGGAACGTACATTTCAAACAAAGGTATATATGTATATAGTTATTTTCTTATGATAGACGTCCGCCACTGTGCAGTGTTATACGCGTTGCACAGCGACTTAAAGAGATTTGGCATGCATTTCCTTCAGATACTTACAGATATAGATTCGATATTTACATGTATAGTTTCGAGTTATGTCATATTGGTTTTGATTTGGATTTGGCATTGATGTCTTCCCCATGACTCCGATGATTGCGAGATGCTTGACGGAGTTCTGATTTGAGTTATATACTCATTTTTCAAGCGCATGCGCTGCGCTACGATTTGTTTTATGTATTTACAATTTCGGAGCCCCGACGACTTGATGGTTTTTCTTTGATGTTTTAGTATTTGGGGAAGTTTGAATTTAAATTCGGGGACCGAATTTCTTTAAGGGGGGAAGATTGTAGCGTTTTGAAAATCGTTTCGGTGAAATTTCGGAAATATCGGTAAAATGAGGGGGTTTTCTGTAAAAAGTCAAAATACAAATATCTTATTATAAAAATTAAATATACATATTCTAGCTATTTAATTGCTATTATTTGGTGTTTATTGAGCCGCTGGTGAAATTTCAAATTTTCTGAAAAAAATATTATTTTATTATTATTTTAAGCCGTCACTAATACATTTAATTAGGAAAAATTACAAATTGGAATGAGTTGAAACAAATTTTGTGCATCATAAAACATTAAATAAAAATTTATCATGTGGTTTTTGGAACGAAATCATTTGCCAAAACGGTTTAGAAATTATTGAAGAAAAAAAGGCTTTTTTTTAGCGTAAATGGATGTTTGGGGTATTGTATTTATCATTTTTCATCATCCTACACCCGTACCCACACCCACACACCCCCACTTACTCCTCCCCATGGCTGAATTCAGCAGCCACCCTAATTTTTCCCCACTTGATTTTCAAATGAAAGGAAATGAAAGAAAAGAATAGAAAATGGATAAGTAGTTAGACTTTTGACTTGCTTTGACCTTGACTTTGCCCCACTTTCTCTACCTCCCTCTCTCTCCTCTCCCACTCACAATTCCAGCCGAAATTTCCCTCCCCTACTGCAGCAACAGCCCCCCCCCCCCAATTTCCCTTCTCTTTTCTCTTCAAACTTCATGAAAAATTGCTTCTAAATCCATCAAAAAAATCCCAAAACCCAAATCCAACTCCTACCCATTTTAGCTTAGCCCGTATAGCATGGATCCTTATGAAAAGAGAGCATTTTGGGAGGCCATGGATGCTTGTGGACCTTCATATATTTTTGGGTATAATTCTAAAACTTTTTGCTTAAATTGTTACTTGTTTCTTAAAGCTAATTTAAATTAAGTGTTAACTTGGATATGTGAGTTTAATTGCAAGTTTTGGATTTCAAGTTAGGGTTTGTTGTGGAAATGAGTTGTGTTTGATTTTGCATGGTTTAGTGAAGTGGTTTAACATAATTAGTTTTGTAGAAAACTAATCTAGTTGTTAATTACAAGTTGTTACTTGAAAAATTGTGTTAATTTGCTAATTGCTTACTAGGTTTTTGAAATTTGTTAAATTCTTGGGATTAAAAATGTGATTAGGGTTTTCTTGGCTTCATTAACTTTATTAAGTGTGGTTTAATGCTTTGGATCATGCAAATCTAAGCTAGATTGTAGTTTGTGCATTTTTGCTTTGAAATTGTTAAAAAAGGGTATTTTTGTACACTAGAATATTAGGATTTTTGGAATTTAATGAGATTAAATTCCGGAAATTGTTTATACGACTTATTTAAGATATTTAATAAGTATATTGGCCGCTACTTTCATTTAAACATCATGTTTTGTACAAAAACGGCGAATTGTGCTTGCAAGATTTTCGGAAAAATGACTTTTTAAGTGAAAATGGGGTTTTTGTGAGTTTTAACCTAGTTTATAGTAAAATTAGTGTTCGTGAATGTGCAAATGAGTGTGATTGGATTTTTCTCGATGGTTTGACGTTTGTACATCGACATCGAGGGTTGGTTTTACTATTCTTGCATGCGTAGGCGATAGGTTTGGACCTATGCGTGATACGCGTGCCGATTTGATTTTCGTATGCCGTTTCGATCTCGAATTTAGTTTTAATGCGATATGGTGCGTTATGATATGTAGGTATCCCCACGTGGACTTCGAGACGACAAGCAAGCGCGTGGCGACGTCGGCACCGGCGAGCGAGGACCAGGTGAGTAGATTTATATCTACGGGGAGAAGTCGGGTGGATGGCGTATAGCACCCCCGCAGTTCGTGGTGATGTATACGAATACGTATACACACATATATATATATTTTGACTATAATTTGTTCGATATTATCGATGATATAGATATTTGGTGTTCTTGGATGATTTAGTGTCGTGAAACCCTAGAGTAGTGGTCGCACCACACATGCACACACACACCCATACTTGCATACTTTCTTCTTTCATTTGCGCTTATACGGGATTATATAGTTATGTGTTCACATGGGTATGGGACTATGTGTTCACATACGGATTGAGGATGATAGTACTTGGGATTTATGATGAGTCGATGAGATTTGATTTGAGGCCGTGAGATCGGTGATATAGCAGGGTTCGTATCTTAGATACGACATGACGTTGTAGCGGGTCCTTGACGTAGTGTTTCACACACGTCCATGCATACGTAGGCGGTATCAGTATGGTACTAGACGTAGATCAGTACCCCGATCATGATATTTGATAAAGAGGATACCAGGTGAATAGTATGATGAATGTGATATTGACCCGTACCCAGATTGGGATGCCGTACGACGGATTTACGTACGAGCTATATTGATGATTGATCCGCACTCTTGACTTGGGATGCCTGATTATAGATATGGTATCGGATATGATATTATTGAGGCGAGATCACCGACTATACATATACAGGTATGTATATGTATCGACTCAGATGATAGGCGGTTTCCTTACCTGTAGTTCAGCTTGTAGTTCAGCCGTATAGTTTAGTGTAGTTGTTAGATTAGATTAGACTTCTTACCTATTTCAAAAACTAACGAATCGTGGGCATTTTTAAAGACAGCTCAAGGGAATCTACGGATATTTCAAAAACGACGTATCTTTTCATAAAAAAGACCGTAGCCCCTATTTTCAAAACCCCATGATTCGTGTTATTTCAAAAGGCACCATTTGTAGGACTTATATTAGATTATTGCAGATTAGTTATCGTTGTGTCTAGTATTCAGCTCCCGCACATTATTGCTGTTCGCTCTGCCTCGCATATTTATTTTGCTGCATATTCCATTATTGATATCATGCTGTTAGGACACCAGCACCATTACCGATGATGCGTATGTACCACGTACACCTACTTGCCGGCTCACACACATCTTCATCGGTAATTGCCATGTCACGTACACTTTAGAGAATATAATTGCTTGACTTAGATTGTTAGCTAGTAGTTTTGACATGATATTAGTGTACTTCCCTTATATGCCATATTAGACATTGTAGTTATTATCTACCACTTCATGCATACTGTTATTCAGTTGTTCATGCCTAGTTCATTATCATTGACATATGCACTTGTGATGATTTCTTGAGATTTATGATATTTCTGGATTTCGGGGAAAGCCGCAAAATTTACAACTTATAATCTTTTAAAATATAAAATGTTGCGGTTTTCTAGTGATGTAAAGTGTCGTCCACCATGAGTTTGCTGTGGTTTTGGAGATCCGTGTCGAGGAGTGGAGGAACCGTCACGGGTACATGGTGGGCCCGGTATGGTACCCCGGGGCAAGAGGAATGTGGTGTTGACGTTGAGCCTGGCTGGGGAGCACTACCTACCGGTGATATTACCCGACGCGTCGGATATCCGGAGGATACCGTCGTGGTCTTGAGATGGATGGTAGGGGCCGGTCCGGACTGACGGCGCCCTAGATATTGAGATTGAGACATTGATATTTCGAGACAGTGAGATTTATGTTTTGTGTCGATGCTAGACACTGTTGATACTGATTTTAATTATGATACCTCAGTTTAAAATATGAAGGAAATCTCACTAATTTATGAAAACAGTTTCTTCATTTACATGTATTCTGTTTTCATGCATTCATACCTCATTCATATGATATATTGCTACCTGAGGCACTGACACGGGCACATGAGTTTACACTCGGGTTAGATATTTACCCTAGCCATTGTTATAGGCTGCATGTTATATATATTTGAGGATATATTATGATCATTGACCTAGGATTGCGTTATTTATGCGATTTCTGTGCGTAGATGTTTTTCTATTCACGAGTTGGCAAATCACCCCCGTTGTGCCCCAGTTTCTTGCAGGTTGCTGTACAGGTTCCTTACGGCTTTGCGGGCATAGTTTCATTCGGGTGATTTGCTAGTAGGTGGGTTTACTTGTATCATACCCCTATTATTTATCTTGTATATCATCATTCTGTTGTATCTAGAATTCCATCAACCAAACATGTATTTATTGAGATAGAGACAAGTGTTGGTTATTCTTTCGACCTTAGAGTCGCTCGTTATTTTTCTTGTGGTTTTGAGTTTCCTTTTGAGTTTTGATCCTCGCCGTTGGCGTTGTATATTATATTTTTTGTGTGGTTGTGACCGTCGATTGACGAAGAGCTAGCTCCCGCTTGGGGATGCCCTTTTCTTGATTTCGTATACTATTCATGTTGTATCCCGTTTGGGGGCTAGTATTTACAAAGGAGACTCTGCCGAAATTTTCAGTAAATTTTTGATGTTTTAAAAACCGCATAATTCGGCTTATGCTATTGAAATTACTTGCTTTAAGTTGTTTTTCCTGCACTCTACTATTTTCTTGGTTTGGATTTCTGGGTTTTCGGTTTACTTAGATTACGTACGCCTCGAGACGTTCGTAGTTTAAGTGCCGGTCATGTTCCGTACTTTCGGGTCGTGACATGACTATACTAAACTCGTTTAGTGTATGTCCGCTTGGACTCGGGACACTAGCGCCCGTCTAGTCCGCATTACGTTAGTCGCTACCGACTACGCGATCGACTCCGAAGTCGATACTCCGTCCACTCCTCTTTCACCCCTTCCTTTGCCGGCCAACTCTGACGTTGACCGGAATTCTGTTCATACATCTTCACCTTCACCTTCACCAACCTCTTCTTCCGCGATGTCAGGATTTAATCCGAACATCTCTTTGACCACCCCTGGATTGGCTCCACCTCCTACGGAGACCAATATCCCACCACCACCGCCTGTTGTAGCGCCGCAGCGAATCGCGCTCCAGGATCGTTTCTACCCCACCCGTTTTGCACTTCCCACCTGCCTTTCTCTTCCTCCGGCCAATGGGGACAACTTTGAAATTAAGCCCCACTTCATCAACATGCTTCCACGTTTTCATGGGCTTGAATCTGAAGATGCCTATATCTTCATCAACAAATTTCAAAACGTCTGTGCCATGATGAAAACCACCCAGCTGTCGGACGATGCTATACGTCTACGGGTCATTCCGTTCACTTTATGCGATCTTGCTGAAAAATGGCTGTATAGCACCGCTTCCCACTCAATCACCAGCTGGGACGAGTTTGTTAAAGCGTTTCTAAAAAAATTCTATCCGAATCATAAGACCGCAAGGATTCGAAATGAAATCAACCAATTCTCTCAGCTTCCTTCTGAACCCTTCTAGAAGTGCTTTGACCGGTACAAAGACCTTCTTGTTCAGTGTCCTCACCACGGTATAGAGAAATGGCAGCTCTGCCGAACCTTATACGAGGGACTGAACCCAGCAACGAAGCAGTTGTTGGAAACCATCTGTCAGGGCCACTTCCTATCGAAATCTGACGAGGAAGCGTAGCAGTTCTTTGACGACCTTGTGGAGCAAACGCTACAATGGGAGAGCACCAGACCGACTTCTTCTTCTTCTACCTCCACTTATACCGGTCAGTCTAGGGTAGGAATTCACCAACTTGATTTTTCTATTGCGATGAAAGCTGAAATGGCTGCAATAACAAGAAAGCTTGAAGCGATAGAAAGAAAATTCTCTGCTCCTGCTCCTGCCCCTGTTCTCCCCCTTCGTACCATTTGCGCTTGTTGTTCTGATCCTTCCCACTTGACCGAAGAGTGTCCTTACAATCTACCATCGCAAGGACAGGATCAGGTTAATGCTGCATTCCAGCAAAGACCGAGGAATGATCCATACTCTTCCACCTACAATCCCGGTTGGAGGAACCACCCCAATTTCGCCTGGAATCAGAATCAGAATCAATTCCAAGGCAACAATTTCCAAAGGGCCCCTCCACCGCAACAACAAGCGCAACAACAAACTCAACATCAATATCAGCAGCCTTTCCAACCCCAACCTTTTCAGAATCAGACGAACAACTTTGCACCCAACAATTCTTTTCCACCAAACAACTTTGTTCCGTCAAACAACGATAAGGTTTCCTCGCTCGAGCGATTTCTGGAGGCGTTCGTTAAACAATCGACTCAATCCACCGCCAACATCCAGTCTTCCATTCAATCCTTAGTGCAACACACTGCCGCACACAGGCAAAGCATCAAGACCATCGAGGCCCAGATTGCACAGCTGAACGCGGCCTTAAGCGAGCGAGAAAAGGGGAAGCTCCCGTCCCAGCCACTTCCAAATCCCGGTCACCCACATAATGCATATGTTGCTCTTGAACAACAAAACCATAATGTGAGTGCCGTGACCACACTGAGATCGGGGAGGATGCTGCAAAACAACATTGGCAAACGGATCAACGATGACACCCCGGCCGCTTCTTCTTCTTCTTCTTCTTCGTCTTCTGAGCCTATTCTCCGTTCTTCACAAGGCTCCCCTCCCTCTTCTTCTGCTCTGAATGGACCCACTTCTCACTCCATGAAGACACCTATTCTGGGATCCGTTCCAACTCCACAATCTCCTCCTCCAGCATTAGACTCAACCAATTTTCAAAATGTTCCATTTCCAAACCGGTTGAGGTCTAATAAAAAAAATCCTCAAATGGAGAAGATTCTGGAGTTATTTAAGCAGGTTAATATTAACATTCCTCTTTTAGATGCTGTCCAACAAGTCCCATTCTACGCGAAAATCTTGAAGGACTTGTGCACGAAAAAGAGGAAGTCTCAGGTACCCAAGAAAGTTTTCTTGGCTAGTGCTGTGAGTGATGCCCTTACCCAATCTTTACCACAAAAACGGAAGGACCCTGGCTGTCCTATGATTTCAATTACTATTGGGGATAAGAACATCAACCGCGCACTATTAGATCTTGGTGCCAGTGTTAACCTGCTTCCGTATTCAGTATACGAGCAATTAGGCGTCGGAGAGCTGAAACCCACACACTGCACTCTCCAAATGGCCGACCGATCGATCTCCCATCCTAGGGGTGAGCTAGAGGATGTGTTAATCAAAGTCGGGGACTTCATATTCCCCGTTGACTTCATTGTATTAGACACACAGCCTGTAGCTAACCCCCGGAATCAAATTCCGGTGATACTCGGTCGCCCATTTCTCGCAACCTCAAATGCTGTGATCAATTGTCGCAATGGTTCGATGAACCTCTCTTTTGGAAATATGACGATTGAACTCAACATTTTTAGGTTGGGGAATCAGCCCGCCGAACCTAATGCTCATATACTGGACGTCTGCTCGATCCAGGAGATCACCCCAGAAGAGTGTGAATTCGAGGAGTTTCTGTTTGATCACGATAATCTTGACGCCACTAGTGCGTTTCTCTTCGAACCTGCTGCTGTTTCTGCGCCCGACAACGACTACGAGTGTTTCACATTCTCGAACGATCTTAGCCGCGCACAACCCGAGTTTGAATCCTTCGACTTTCCGGATGAGTTACCTGAACCATCCAACTCGGTTGCCTACACTCGTTTTGAACCTTTGCTGGAGTCCTTTGAGTTCGAGACCTTTGCACCAATCTTGCCTTCTATCGTTTCACCTCCAACGCTCGAACTCAAGCCTTTGCCGTCTCACTTTAAGTACGCTTACTTAGGTGAGAACGAGACCCTCCCTGTCATCATTTCGGCTTCTCTAGCTCCCGAGCAAGAGAAAGCCCTTCTCGCGGTCTTGCACAGCAACAGGCAAGCTTTTGGCTGGTCTATGGCGGACATCAAGGGGATTAGTCCCCTGATTGTTGAGCATCACATTCATCTGATGGATGATGCCAAACCAGCCCGGGATCCACAAAGACGTCTCAATCCAGTCATGAAAGAGGCTGTGAAGAAGGAGATCGTAAAATGTCTAGATAGTGGTATCATTTACCCTATCTCTGATAGCCAGTGGGTTAGCCCCATTCATGTTGTCCCCAAAAAGTCGGGCATCACGGTCATCACTAACGAGGCGAACGAGTTAATCCCTACTCGCACTCAAACTGGGTGGCGAGTTTGCATTGATTACAGAAAACTCAACGCCGCAACGCGGAAAGACCACTTTCCGCTACCTTTCGTTGACCAAATGCTTGAACGATTGGCCGGACATGAGTACTACTGCTTTCTTGATGGCTACTCCGGCTATAATCAAATTCCCATCGCCGAAAAAGACCAGGACAAGACCACATTCACTTGTCCTTTTGGCACGTTTGCATATCGACGCATGCCCTTTGGGTTATGCAATGCGCCCGCTACCTTCCAGCGATGTATGATGGGAATTTTCTCAGACATGATGGAAAAATTTCTGGAGATTTTCATGGATGACTTCTCCATCTTCGGCGATTCCTTCAACGAGTGTTTGCTGCATCTTGACGCTGTCCTTACCCGATGTAAGGACAAGAATCTCACTTTGAACTGGGAGAAATGCCACTTCATTGTTCGCGAAGGTATTGTCTTAGGACATATCATCTCGCAAAATGGCATAGAGGTTGACAAAGCGAAGATTGAGGTCATTTCCAATCTGCCTCCTCCCCGATGCGTCAGAGCTATCCGAGCATTCCTTGGCCATGCCGGTTTTTATAGACGGTTTATCAAGGACTTTAGCAAGATTGCTAGGCCCTTGACTCTTTTGCTGGCCAAGGATACGCCTTTCGACTTCAACTCGAGCTGTATGACTGCATTTGAGTCAGTGAAACGCTCACTCACTTCTGCTCCCGTTCTTTCTTCACATGACTGGACACACCCATTTGAGATTATGTGCGATGCATCCGACTTTGCCATTGGTGCTGTCCTTGGACAACACATCAACAAAATGCCGCACGTAATCTATTATGCGAGCCGAACCCTGAACGACGCCCAACTCAATTATACAACAACTGAGAAGGAATTCTTAGCTGTTGTATTTGCTTTAGAAAATTTCAGGCCCTACCTCATCGGCTCTCCAGTCATTGTCTACACCGACCATTCTGCTCTGCGTTATCTTTTTGCGAAGAAAGATGCAAAATCTCGGTTAATCCGTTGGATCCTCTTGCTTCAAGAGTTTGACCTTGTCATTAAGGACAAACAAGGATGTGAAAACGTGGTTGCCGACCATCTCCCATGACTTCCTTCTTCGCCTTCGCTTCCCATTCCAATCAACGACGTTTTCCCGGATGAACAGCTCTTGACAGTATCTTGCGAACCCTGGTTCGCAGATATTGTGAACTATTTGGCCACAGGATTACTACCGACTGAATGGTCAAGTCAGGACAGACTTCGCTTCTTATCCCAAGTAAAACACTTTTACTGGGATGAACCCTACTTGTTAAAGTACTGTCCCGACCAGATTATTCGTCGGTGTGTCCCTAATGAGGAATTCAAGAGTGTGATGTCATTTTGCCACGATCAAGCATGTGGCGGGCATTTTGGGCCCAGAAAGACAGCTGAGAAGATCTTGCAATGTGGTTTCTACTGGCCACAACTCTTCAAAAATGCTCATGACTATTGCAAGACTTGCTCCCGGTGCCAACACATGGGCCGGATATCCCGGAGGAACGAGATGCCGCTCCAACCGATCTTGGTTGTGGAGATTTTCGATGTTTGGGGGATAGATTTCATGGGGCCGTTTCCCAGCTCTTTTGGGAACTTATACATCCTTCTAGCTGTTGATTACGTCTCTAAATGGGTCGAGGCTGTGCCGAGCCGGACTAACGACAACTAGGTTGTCGTTAGGTTCCTTAAAGAAAACATTTTCTCCCGGTTTGGCCACCCTCGAGCGATCATTAGCGACAATGGAAGTCATTTCTGCAACAAAACTTTCGAGGCCTTGATGCGGAAGTATTCCATTAATCATAAGCTCTCTACGCCCTACCACCCCAAACTTGCGAGCAGGCCGAAGTTTCAAATCGGCAAATCAAGCAGATACTGGAGAAGACGGTTTCCAAGAACCGTAAAGATTGGTCGCTGAAACTCACTGATGCCCTTTGGGCCTTTCGAACCGCTTATAAGACCGACCTTGGTATGTCTCCCTATCGGCTTGTGTACGGAAAAGCCTGCCACCTACCTGTCGCAATAGAGCATCGCGCATTTTCGGCGATAAAGGAGCTGAATCTGTCTCTCGAGTCTGCGGGCAGCCATCGGAAGCTGCAGTTGAACGAACTGACCGAGCTTAGGGATGAGGCTTACGATAACGCGGTTGTCGTTAAGAATCGAATGAAGGTGTTTCACGATAAACACCTTTTGCGCAAAACCTTCGTACCTGGTCAGCAGGTACTGCTTTACGACACCCGACTTCACTTCCATCCTGGAAAGCTCAGATCTCGCTGGAAAGGACCGTATTTTGTGCGGAATGTGTATCCGCAGGGCGCTGTGGATTTGGAAAATCCAAAGGACGGTTCATTTTTCAAAGTGAACGGACACCGATGCAAACCGTACCTTAGCGCCGAACCAATAGAGGAGCTCCTGTTCCTACAGTAGTCGGTTTACCCTGCCTGATCTTCCTCTGCCTACCACCAAACTTCGGTTATCCAGCCAAGAACAGTGAACACTGTTCCAAATAAGTTTGGGGGTATGTATAAAACATTTTGTATATATTTGTATATATTCTTTTTTTTTTCTTTAAAAAACCAAAAAAAAAAAAATATTTGTGTATCGCTAACCGACAATTTCGACCCTTCAAATGATCTCTTCATGCAATGACAGCGAGGACACTGTCCAGTTTAAGTTTGGGGGTACGCTCGGTACGCATTTCTTACCTTCGCATTCATATGTATATTTTGCATCTGCATATTAAAATCCATAAAAATCTGAAAATTTTCTAAAAATATAAAAACTTTTCTGTCAAGTTAGCTAGTGGAAAAACTCTGATTCAACATTTCGACGGTTTTTGTTTGAAAAGATAGGAATAACTAAATCTTATGTTTAGATTTTGAAAACCTGAAAGATAACTCTCCTTTGAAGTTAACTATAGCTGATATACGTCTTTACATCACACTACACGTGTCGTGAGTTTTTGGGAATTAGATGACAAGTCTTTTATATTTAAAAACTTTTAAACAGATAAATGATTTTCTGAGGATCAAATAGGTTTGTTCTGAAATAAGTAATGTCAAGAATAGTTTATGAAGTAAAGCGAATATGAAGGAATATTATTGATGCCATAATTGGAACTAAGTCTGAAAAATAACCCATCTGAAACTTGATTGGAATGATTACACACCGAACCCACTAAACACGTCTTTTATCCAAAAAAAATAATTAAACTACCGGTTATATCTCCGTTCGTATTAAATCATCTGATTTTCACGCCAAACTGTCTTTTATTTTTGGACCTAGGTAACTTGAGTAATTAAGTCCGCTGGGGTGTTTCTACACCTAATGCCCTAAAATCAACTGGTTTGGGTTCATTGGCCCAAAGCTCGCTAAGAAGCCTAGAAAGTCCAGATTAAAACAAAGTCAAGCAAGCGTTCTCTCCGAGTTAAAATTCCTAACGGTTCTTTGTGTGAGAATAATCTTGATAAAAGACAGGCTTTTATAAAAAAATTTAACGGAGATATGAAGGTTTTATTCTATGATAAAGACTATTGCACGTTCACAGAGGTGTGTATGAAATGAAAACAAGAAAAAGGTGGAGTGAAAAATACGACTTTAGTTTCCTGTTAAGGAGGATAGAAATTCTGAAGTTGAAACCTTACTGGAAAACGAAACTTGAAAAATACTTAACTCTTTATAAAACTTATGTGATCCTTTTAAAATTGTTATCTGGGCTTTATTGTGCGACATGATGACTTTATTCGACCTTTCGGGAACTTAACGACACTATTTGCACTGCACGTAAAGACATATAAAATCCGTAGTTAAATAAGAAGCGAGGTGTGAAAAATAAAGGTTCGATAGTCTAGGCTTAAGATTATAGAATTGTTATTTTCTGAAATAAAACTTTAGGGTTTGAATCTTAGTTATTTTACAAAACCAACTTGACCGGATTTTGTGGGTAGTATCCGCTGAAAACCCTCAGGAGACAACACTCCTCCTACTAGGGACACCTAGAGGTTTAACGGCTTGTTGCACATGCTCAGTGCAATCGCGTTCCCTGCGAAAGTGAGGTTAGGAAATTTTTTGCGAATAAGTTGGCTTTGCTCGGGACGAGAAAATGATAAGTTTGGGGGTATTTGTTCATATCAGATTTTTACATTTTCATACCGCCCAATTTTTATCACATTGCATATCGGTAGATACTCTTGAGCCGTGTTTACTAGTCAATTGCAGGATACAAGTTCTCGGTTCTAAAAACGGTGAAATTCATGGAAAACACGACAAAATCCGGGTTCCTACCAACCACTGAGAAAACACGGTCTCCGCTCGTCATCCGTATGTTGCCAGATACCAGTTTAGGAAGACAAAATGGCAAATCAATGTCGTTTTCATGCACAAGGCTCAATGGCAGCACAAGATCCAAGAAATCTACGCGGAGCTCGAGACAATCATGACAAAAAAAAAGTCCACATCAAATCACCTTTCCATCAACAGAAATTCTGGAAGAAATGTGGAAGTATTTTCAGAAAACACATATGCCAAACTACAGAGAGAAGCAAACCAGGGGACCACAAGAAAAACGAGACCCCAACTCTACTATAGGGCCGCGGATCCGCGGCCAATAGGGGGTCTAGGCCGCGGATCCGCGGCCATACGGCCTCCTCAGAAGATGAAATTTTAGGGGCATGTTGGTCTTTTCATTTTTGTTCTGGTGGTTGCCCTAGGTTTTCATTTTTCAGCCTATAAATAGCCCAGAACTTTGTGAAGGAAAGGGTCCATAATCTTGTATTCTCATTTTCTAGGTTTAGTTGTTTTCTTCTTCCTCTTCTCATCTCTTCTCCATTAAAACTTGTAATGAGCTTGGTGAGTGAAGAATGGTGAATTAAAGAAGATAATTTTATTTTCATGCTTGTCTTGTTCTTTCTATAATTGTTGTAATTTTCATTTGTTAACTAGTTGTTGTTATTTCGTGTTGTTTCTTTCTTCTCTCTTTTTCTTTATCCTTAAAACGACTATGATGCTTACGCTCGATCCTCGCCAAGGTAAGGTCGCAAATAGCTAGTCGTTATCTTCTAATCTCTTTCTTTCTATCTTCCTCTTTTGTTTTGTTTGATTTTTCCGTATCATGATGTGTGAGTAGTTCATACTTGTTAGGGTAGGATAAGGGAAGTTTGAGAGAAGGAAATCTCTCTCACTCTTTCCTTGCCCAACAGCTTAATTCGACTCCCGTTAATTGACCCACAATCCGCTCCTTACGGCACCCTATCCTACATGATAGCGGTGATTCCGTAGTGAGACCGGTTGTGGTTGAATTAACCGGAGGTTATGGCTAAGAGCCAAGAACGGACGGACAAGCACCAAAAGGAAGAACTTATGCGTTGGAAAGCCTAGCTTATACTCGCAAGTTCCTTCCTAGTCGTGCTAATCCCCGTTGTTGCCGATTACCGTAACACCGATGTTAAGAGGGGCAACGAAAGATGTGGAGACTCCTAACTCAAACTAACCTAATCCTAACCCTAACAAGCTCTCTTTAAATATCAACTTAACACGTAGATAATCACAAACAAATCTGAACTCTCTGACTTAACTCGTTAAAACACATAGAAAAAGACTCCCATCTCCCTGCGGACGACCCGTACTCAACCGGCTAGCTACAAGCGAAACCGTCTTGATTGCGGTAATTAGCTAAAACTTGAACACGCAGAATCCCTAACAATCAGTACACTACGCCATAACCTAGTCAACAAACGTAGCACGAATACTAACCAGTACTTATCTGAAATGAAGAAGGGCTACGACAGGTTTTTAAGAAAACCTTTTGCGTAATGAACCTGATATCGTCGTAGAATCGAGTGATTTTAAATGGAGTGTTTTTTAGGCTTTTACTAGTTATACTAAAGAGGTCATTCCCGGTGAAGGGATCTCAGCTCTTTCCTTATCGAATAAGGTGCAGGATATTTCACAAATACCATTATGCAAAGCAAAAACTATAAAAGCAATCAAAAGACAAACCGAATTTGTAGCATCTTCTAGTTTCGCTAAAGAGGTCACTCCCGGTGAAAGGATCTCGGCTCATTCCTTATCGAATAAGGTGCTGGATATTCTACAAGGAATACCTCTATGCAAAGCAAGAACTAGAGCTACCAGTGTTTAAACAAGTTTCCACAACATCTTTAAGTTCCTTTTTCTTTCATTAATCTTATTAATGAAGTCCCATCATTTTAAGTTACCTAAACATCACAGATAAATACAACGTACGCTTGTGCCATCCACATTCACCTCGATGTCCCCTCTTGCACCGTTAGGTTAGGTAACTAATGGTAGAGCGGGGCAGGGCTAGCGCGGGTGTAAAACATAAGCAACGTCTATATAATATATCACATATACAATATCCAGTATCTATCTCAACATATACAGTGATCACATCACAGATAAATCGCAGCAGAACACAACATATGAAATATTGGATATACTAGGATTTCCGACTTTTAAATTAAGCCTGTATAAAACACGGATTCCACAGTCGTGATGCATAGCCAAACCCACATCCCTAGACCCCTACAAGAGCGGCAAGCAACCTTCCCAATTCTAGAGTTAGGAGACCCGGTCTCAACTCCTTGAGATGATCTCCTACTGGACCCTAGAACCTGGTTACTTGTGCTCCCCGCCTTGGGTCTATCCTAATGCGGAAAAGTAAATAATATACAATGGTAACATCATCCTCAACCCAGAAATGCCCTAATAAAAGAATATTACATACAATGAATTTTACATGAATGAAAATGAAAAACTCTCATCTCACATAAAACCCTGGCTATTCAAAACACGACGATCCTATATAACATATCACAGAAACACATAACATAATATGTCATCAACGTAAGTAAATATGCGTATCCCAATTGTCGTTGACATATAGCAAAGAAACCGGCGATACACCACATATTACACTTACGGTCGCAGAAAAGAAAGTGAAAAACTACAACAGTTGGAATCCACAACAACCTTAGACATCATAAACTCAATTTATCTCATACTTTGGATTTCATGCCTAACTATATGAATTCCTTAGACATCGCATGCCTAACAATTATAAACCCCGCATTTTAGTCTCGATCTCGAAAACACTTTTCAATATCTAGTCGGACAATTCAACAAAATTCCTGACAACCTGATCGAATGCTCATCAGAAACTTTAGTAGACGGCCGCACCCCCCGATATCGTCGACGAAGTGCACTAAGGCGGAACACTGCTGCCGCGAGCACCCGAACGGATGCTTTTGGCAACGGGGTTCTCCTACAGTTACTTGGTCGGGGCTATGGGTCGTGGCTATCTAATAAGGTTGCCCGGCGAGTATCCGCGTACGCTAGGTGATTGCGACGGACTTTTGATCACATCAAAATCCCATGGCAATCGATCAAATGAGACTAAACTGCTAGATTTATAAAATTCAAATTAGTTATCTCATAACTACTTTTGTGGATTCCAAATATTATATCCTATCACATAATATTCGGACGACGTTAAACTTTTCGATCGATTCATCAAAGTCCCACAATTTCCCGACAGATCAACACTTGAGCACAGTTCAATAATACCCAGAATATGCCACAGTACCTATGCACCAGCCGTAGAAGGGCAGACCCAAGCCTCACTCATGTCTCCACGGATCTATGGCAAACCCTAAGGTATGACCGCGGTTCCGCGATCCAAAAAAGTCGAGTTAGGGTTTCATTCTTCTAGAGGGTTCATAGAATTACTTGAATGTTTTTCCGAATACGTTAAACTTGGAAAAATGGGTTTTGAGATTCGATCGAACTTTTAAACTTCGCCTAGACAATATGTGAATAACCCGAAACATTGTTAAAACAACGAATACGAAACACTGCGATTTGCTTATAGTGTAAGATTACATCACAAGCAAAATTAGCAAAAATAAACAACACCTGAAACACCAAAACCAAGTCACTGGAACACAGTGAAAATTTCAAGCAGAAACAACAAAAAGTGGCCGGTCCCTACACTAGTGATCTCGGCCAAAATCCGAGCAAACACCCAGAAATTTCAACCGTGTTCATGATATATCCCATATAACATACTGCACATGTTTAAAAAAAGTTTTGACAAAATTTTAAATTCGACAGAAATTACAATTTCGTGTTTGAAGTTTCGGAGTATTTCGGTTTCGTAATCTTAAAAAAATCCATCTAAATTTATAGCATGGCTCTGATACCACTGCAGGGTTCCTTAGGACGGCAACAAAGTTTCGGGAGGCATCATCCATGCCAAATTCAAAAATTTTCCGTTCTTGCTAACTCTAACTAAGAATCGTTAACTAGAAAACCGACGGAATGAAAATGCAAACTACTTTGCAAGTAAAGTGAACAAGGAATACAACCTTTGTAGACCGGTCCTTCACTTCCTTAGGTCCGTGTAGTCGTCCGTTCGCTGCTATCATGAACTCCCGGACTCTAGAGAGGCTCCACAAGATGTACGGATCAAGCTTGCTAGAAGACTTCGAGGCTGAAGATGATCTACGTCGAGGAGACACTAACCCAAGATATCTCTTCACTAATTGTGGAATTAGTGAAGCAAACACCCTAAACTACATGGCAAGTAGTAGAGGATGATGAAGTAGGAAGTGGGCTCACTTTAGATTTGATTTCCTCACATTTTTCTCTCTCATCTCCATTGAAGCTAAAAAAGCTTGAGAGAAGGAAGAAGAAGAAGAAAATATCTCATGGAATTAACCAAGTGATTATTGCAACCATGGGTGAGTTAAGCATCATATACTTAACCTTTGTAGAGAGTTAACCATGTCTAAGTCTCATGGTTCGGTTTATAAATATCTTAAGCAAAACAAAAATAGAAGACCAAGTCAATGCATCCATAAGCTTCTACAAGCTTTGTGTCGACAAAGTCCTGTAGGGGTTTCCTTAACACCTCGTTTAGGGTTTGGAAGCATCACACATGCCATAACTTTAAATTTATGAGGTGTTAAGTAAACTAAACTAGGAATCGAACTAGAATTATGAAGTAACAATTAAAAGTATTACATCTAAAAGATAATTTATACTAAGTGGAGAGACTATAACCATTGTAGACCTCCTAGGATGACTCCTTGGATCTCCTTTGGTTTGGAACGGCTCGCTAGATCACCTCCAAGTCCACGACGATCCACCCGAAGTCCTTTGCCCTAAGCTTGTTGCTTCACTTTATCTTTGAAAACCTTGAAGCAAAACACCCTACACAAAGTAGCAAGGGTTGTGTAGGATGATGAAGTGGTTGCTAATCTCACTTAATACCCTTTCTTTTTATATATCTAACTCAATATATCACTCAAGAGAGAGCTAGAGAGAGGAAGAAGAAGTTGGCTTGATATTTTTTCTTTTGGAATGAATAATGCAAAATGAAAATGAGAGAGAGAGAGATAAATATCAAAAGAATAACCATAGTTAATAAATAATATCTAGATATTTCTTCTTGAGTTAAAGGCAAAGAAAAATAAACCATGGTTAGGTCAAATTCAACCATGGTAAAGTGTAGAAGAAATGAGTCATGAAAAAGAAATGAATCATTATCTATTTTCCTTTGCCTAAAGACAAAGAGTACTCGAAGGTCTACTTAATCCAAAAATATCCATATATATAATTATTTACCATGTGATTCTTATATTGCCATCTAACTTGTATCATCAACCATGATACACATGCATGTATGTATGTGTGTATGCACATCATTATGTACATATACATGCATGCATCCATTAAAAGAAAAATGTTTAAATAAATGAGATGAAAATCAATAATAAATCAACACTTGATTTAATAAACCGGTCCTATCTAATATGACTCGACTAGTATAAAACGCCTGATTAAAATACAGTATCACATACTCGTATTTAATCGGGCTTCCGCACATATCTCATATGCGCACCACTTCGTTTCGCCTGAGCCGAGAAACTTCTATATGGGACTCTAAGACCCGTCAATACGCCAGCAGTAGGTCATGATCATATCAAACACCCACAAGCCGCAAGCGGTCAGCTAAACGTAATGGCCACCCGGGTATTGAGCGATCAGAAGAAGAACAAGCGAACCTGTCAAAACTCCTGTCAATCCAACTGGCAACACTTACCGTACAGTCCGGTCTCTTCGTCAAATATGCTGCATATCGAGTCTAGGGATGGAATCGTCGACCCCAATAACTCAATAAGTCATGCCGGTATATGGTCTATAACAGATCAAGAAACTTACTAATAACACTTATCAGTAATATCTCAGCAGCCCGGGCCAGGGACTTCCCGTTATAGCCAATCGTGCACAGTACAGCATCAACCCCCAATACCGGGAGAGACGAAACCCCTCCTATCGCTCACTGCCTCTATATGCCTCAGGACTATACCCAAAATCCACCTGTTTGTATGACTCAGTAGAGCCATAGTAGGGTGGAGATCAAAGTACAGTGGGAGGACACACAAGACTCTATGACGATCTCGGGTCTACAGACTAACCTGTACCAGTGTCACCTGAGAACTGCTATCCGACGTATGATATAATACCACATAGGAGTTCTCGGTGAGTCCGTTCGGTGTACCCAGTCTTACTGAGCACCCGTATACTATTTTTGGTGTCAACACACAAGACGGATATGGGATCATCCATCGCCCATCATATGGAACAAGAATGGTATACGCTAGTCTACATTGGAATATCGATGCCCTGTCTCGATATACTTTCGACTAGGAACATTTCAAGGATACGCTTAAAAACTACAACTGTCCCACTAGTATGATCCGCATCATAATCCCAGGAGTCAAGCCATTATACTTAAGGCTTCATCAACATGTACCAAATGAATATAAACATGATCAAGTGAACATATGATAAAGTGAAACCAGATAGCATACTATCATGTCGAGCAAGACTGTCCTCTGAACATATATATTTATATACATCAGTACATACACTATCTCATAATGGCCTCTAGGGCGTACATATATCCAACAATCTCCCACTTGCACTAAGGCCAGTTATTGGCGTATCTCATACCCAACATTTCAAAAAGTCGCTCATGCTGCGGCTAAGGGAGGGCCTTGGTGAATGGATCCGCAACGTTATTCTTTGTGTCTACTCTCTTAATCTCGATCTCGCGGCGATCAATTATTTCCCGAATCACATGATATCGCCTAAGGATGTGTCCGGATTTTTTATGGGACCTGGGCTCTTTGGCCAACGCCATAGCCCCATTATTGTCACAATACAAAGATAATGGATCAATAATGGTTGGAACTACTCCTAACTCCGCGATAAACTTCCTCATCCAGAGGGCTTCCCTGGCAGCATCATTTGCAGCAATATATTCAGCTTCCATCATTGAGTCTGCAACGGTATCCTGTTTGGAACTCTTCCAACTCACCGTCCCTCCATTGAGGGTAAATGCAAACCCTGAGATAGACTTGCTGTCATCCTTGTCACTCTGGAAGCTCGAATCGGTAAAGGCCTCCATTTGGAGATCCTCATTACCATACACCAATAACAATTCTTTAGTCCTTCGCAACTACTTAAGAATGTTCTTCACAGCAATCCAGTGATTCTCCCCTGGGGTTGACTGATACCTGCTTACTACACTAGGTGCATAAGCAACATCAGGGCGTGTACATAACATCGCATACATTATCAATCCTACTGCCAAAGCATAGGGAATAATGCTCATGCGAGCTCTCTCTATATCAGACTTTGGGCAATCGTCCTTTGAGAGAGTGACTCCGTGGCAAGTGGGTAAGGCATCCCGCTTGGAGTCTTTCATACTAAACCTCTTTAGGATGGTGTTAATGTACTTAGTTTTGGATAATCCCAATAACCGTTTGGATCTATCCCTATAGATCTGTATGCCCAATATGTATGTGGCATCACCTAGGTCCTTCATGGAGAACCATTATGATAAGAATGATTTGACCGACTGTAGCATAAGAATGTCATTTCCTATCAGAAGTATATCATCCACGTACAATACGAGGAATGCGACATTTCTCCCTACAGTCTTCTTATAAACACAAGTTTCATCTAGATTTTTGATGAAATCAAACTCTTTGATAACATCATCAAAACAGATGTTCCAACTCCGTGATGCCTGTTTTAATCCATAAATGGATTTAAGCAACTTACATATTTTTCCGCTGCTCCCACTGTCAATGAAGCACTTTCGCTGATCCATATAAAAGCATTCATCCAAATCACCATTTAGGAATGCAGTTTTAACGTCCATCTGCTAGATTTCATAGTCGTAGTGAACAACAATAGCAAGTCGGATCTGAATGGATTTAAGCATGACTACTGAAGAGAAAGTCTCGTCATAGTCCAAACCTGGTCTTTGATAAAAACCTTTCGCTATCAACCTTTCCTTATAGGTCTCTACCTGTCCATCTACACCGATCTTTCTTTTAAAGTTCCATTTGCAACCTACAGGTTTTATCCCGGAGGGTACATCTTCCAAAGTCCATACTTTGTTGGTGTACATGGACTCTATTTCGGATCTCATGGCATCCAGCCATTTCACAGAGTCACCACTCGTAATAGCCTGATGAAAACTGGCAGGATCATCATCATCCATGATGCAATCTTCTCTATCACCATCAATGAGAAAACCGTAATATCTCTCCGGTGGGAGAGAAGTCCTACCAGATCTACGGAGTGGCTGAGGCTCATTAGATTCTGTTATAACTTCAGGTTCAGCCAAGTCGTCATTTGTAACTTGTGTCTCTAGAACCTCTTCTAGATCTACCACATTGCCATCAGCATCATTTGAAAAAATCTCATTTTCTAAAAAGGTGCCATACTGAGAAACAAACACCTTTTGTTCCTCCTTGTGGTAGAAAAGATACCCAAACGAATATTTAGGATATCCTACAAATATACATTTGACTGATCGTGTCTCGAGTTTGTCTGGATTCTGCTTTTTGACAAAAGTCGGACAACCCCAAATCTTAACTCTTTTAAGTGATGGTTTCTTCCCATGCCATATCTCATATGGAGTGGTAGACACGGTCTTGGTTGGAACTTTGTTTAACAGAAAAGCTGTTGTTTCCAATGCATGCCCCCAAAACAAGAGAGGTAACTCAGAATCACCATTATGGATCGTACCATATCCAATAGGGTACGATTCCGCCGCTCTGACACACCGTTGTGCTGTGGTGTGTAAGGTGGAGTGAGCTGAGAGAGAATCCCATTCTCCTTTAGGAAGTCCAAGAACTCAGTACTTAAGTACTCTCCACCTCGATCTGATCGAAGTATCTTGATACTCTTTCCTGTTTGGTTTTCTACTTCATGTTTATACTCCTTGAATTTCTCGAAAGCTTCAAACTTATGCTTTATTAAATATACATGACTGAATCTTGAGAAATCATCAGTAAAAGTTATGAAGTAAGAAAAACCGCCTCTTGCATGTGTAGACATTGGTCCCCATACATCACTATGTATGAGGCCTAGGAGCTCAGTAGCTCTTTCTCCGTGTCCTGTAAACAGAGTTTTGGTCATTTTACTTTTGATACAAGGCTGGCAAGTTGCATAAGATTTATACTCAAAAGAATTTAAATATCCATCTTTATGAAGCTTGTTTAGTCTTGTTTCATTAATATGACCAAGTCTATAATGCCAAAGAAAAGCTTCATTTATATCAGAAAATTTTCTTTTATTTGTGTGTTGTACGTTGAAAACTGTGTGTTGATTAAGGACGTATATCCTGTTATTTAGTGTACCACAACCAATCAACTCTTGATTATGTCTAATGTTCATAACATTGTGTTGCACAGCAAAATGATACCCTTCATTGTCTAACAAGGAAACAGATATAATATTACAAAGCATACTTGGCACAAAATAATACGGGATCAAAACCAATATACAACCCGAAGGCAACCCTAGGTGATACTCTCCCACTGAAACTGCATTTACATTGGAACCATTTCTAACTTGGAGAGTATGATCACCTGTCTTCAGAACTCTGCTATTTCTCAACGCCTGCACAGAATTGCAAATATGAGAACCCGAACCGGAATCCAATACCCAGGAAGCAGAGTTAATAGAAAAACAGTTTTTAATTACGAACACACCTGAAGCTGAAGCATCACCATGCTTCCTCTTGAGTTCTAGGTACTCAATACAGTTCCGCTTCCAATGTCCCGTCTTTTTGCAGTGGAAACATTCTCCTTTCCCCGATTCCCCAACCTTGGACTTGCCTTTTCCCTTAACCTTTTTGACTCCACCCTTAGCTTTGGTGGGTTTCTTCTTCATCTTTCCCTTGGCCTTAGCCTTCGGGTGAGAAGAGGAGGATGGTCCAACACTCATAACGCGAGTCTTCACTGACTTCAGTGTGCTCTCTGCACTCCTTAACATATTAAGGAGTTCAGGCAGTTCTTTCTCCATGTTGTGCATGTTGAAGTTAACTATGAACTGAGCAAAGGTGGAGGGGAGAGACTGCAGAATAATATCCGTATATTGTTCATTATCCATTGTCCACCCAAGGTCCTCAAGCTCTTCTATGAGAGCTATCATTTTCAGAACATGGTCTCCTACTGCTGTGCCAGTGGCCATTCGCATCTGAAACAGTTTCTTAGATGATTCGTATCGTAATACGCGAGATTGCTCTCCATACATCTCTTTTGTATGGAGAAATATGGCTTGTACGTACATATTCTCATGCTGCTTCTGATGTGTGTTATCCATCGATGCTAGCGCGAGGCATTTAGCTGTGGCACAGTCATCGCCCCATGTCTTGCGGATTTCCCTATCCGCAATTGAAGGTTTAGGGCTTAGGGTGGGCGGGGTTGAAGCCGTGAGGACATATGATACTTTATCATAAGTAAAGGCAATATTTAGATTTCTCAGCCAGTCTTTATAGTTGGTCCCATTCAGCTTGTTTTTATCTAATAGAAGCTTAAGTCCTGTCATAGGTATGCGCCATTAAGAGAGAGAAAAAAATACACTTAGCGAAAGCTCTTGCAAAGATCAGATTGGTTATTATCTTGTCTAATCGATGTCTCCCATTGTTTTTATCAAATTTTCTTTAAAACCTTTTAAAAAGGAAAACTAGCCGAGATTAATTACATTCTATAATTTCGCTAACCGTTCAGCCAGGCCAGTGCCGGTACTTGAGGGAGGTTCCCCATGCTTTCGCACGGACCTAATTAAAATAAACCTCATCTTCCCAGAGGCGTACTTGAGGGAGGTTCCCCATGCTTTGACACCTTTCTAGACACCTACTGAGTTAGCTAATTGTAAAGTGCAAAATTCACCCGGGAGCAACTTTTGCTCGCAGTGGGATCGGGATCCTACTATCATATAGAAGGTATACAATCTCATTGTAATTTTCAACTCTTGAAATTCCCGATATTATTTTTACCCCTAGTACTCATGACCTTAACTAAAGTCAACATATCATAAGTACTAGTCAAGTTCTTCCCGTCATTTCGTGATTAACTAGACCCACCCATATGACCCTTAACTAAAGTCAACATAATCATATGAATGTCCTAACTAATCTGCATCGTATGCAGTGTAGGAAGACATACTTAGCTACCGTTCACTGTGCCTTAACTAAAGTCAAAATACGTAGCACGAATACTAAGTACTCTACTTTCTAAAATGACGGAGGGCTGCGGATAGTTTTTAAGAAAACTTTTAACGCTTTGAACTTGATATCGTTGTAGAATCCAATGGGTTTAAAAGGAGTGGCTTAAGCTTCGCATTTTGAAACTTGCTTTTTCATAAAAGGCCGAGTGTGTTTCAAATCCGATTCTACAACATCTTTTTAGGTTCATTTATCTTTTACATTAATCTCATTCATGTAGTCCCATCATTTCAATCCTAAGCCATTACAGAAAGAAACAAAAATATAACGTACACTTGTGCCACTCGCATTTGCCTCAGTGTCCTGATATGCACCGTTAGGTTACTTAACTAACGGCATACCAGGACGGGGTTAGCGCGGGTGCAAAACATAAGTAACGTCTATTATATATCGTATATATAATATCGCATTCGTCTCAGATATATATTAAATGATCACATCAGATAATAAAAAGCAGCAGAAGCACATTTAATATAGGATATCTAGGAGATCCGTATTTTGTATTTAGCCAGCAATAAAAATACGGATTCCACGGTCGTGATGAATAGCCAAGCCCACAGCCCTAGACCCCTACGAGAGCGGCAAGCGACCCTACCAATTCTGGAGTTTAGGAGACCCGGTCTCGACTCCTCGAGATGGCCTCCCACTGAACCCTAGAACTCGGTTACTTGTGCCCTTGTTCTTGGGTCTATCCTAATGCGGGAAAGTAAATAATATACAACACTGGTGACAGCAACCTCAACCCGAAAGTACCCCAAATAAAAGAATATTACATACAATTTAATTTTACATGAATGAAAAGAAAACTCTCATCTCACATAAAACCCCCGGCTATTCATTCTAGACAATCCTGCACATCAAATCTCATCGACACATAATATCAAATATCATCAACGTAAGTAAGTATGCATATATCGATCGTCGTTTATGTATAGCAACGAAAACCAGCAATACAACTACATACTACACTTATGGCCACAGAGAAATAAAATGAAAAACTAGAACAATTGGAATCTTAACTGCCTTTAGACAACACAAACCCGGAATATCACATATACAAGATTTCATGCCTAACAATGTAAAGCTTGCATTTGGGTCTCATCCAAAAAACACCTTTTCAACACAAACCAGATAATTCAACAAGATTTCTGTTTATCCTGAGACCGAACTGCTAGATTTACACGCAACAAACAAATTTTTAGATTCCAATTATTGTATCACATACTAATAAACAAGGCGCAGTTAAAACATTTGATCGAACGATTAAACACCCATAGACTTCTCAGAAAGCTCAACACCTGAGCAATTTTTAAAAATACCAGTAACTACACAAAATACATACAGGCCTGCACAAGAAATTACGGCCCATGAATTACCTACTGCGCCGCGGAACCGCCGCAGAAAGGCCACTGTGGCCGCGGTTCCGCGGTCGTACGGTCGATTCAGGGCAACGTACTTCTTGTGGTCCCATAAAATACCCTGCGGAATTTTTTAAGTATTTTTAATTTGAAAAAATCCAGGTTTTTGAAAAATTTCCAGAGAGCACCCCCCGGGCGTCGTGTTTCGTTCGTTCGAGGTTTTTAATGTCATCTAGGTTACTCCAAAGCTCTAGCTTGGCTCTGATACCACTGTAGGGGTTTCTTTGACATCTCGTTTAGTGTTTGGAAGCATCACACATGCCATAACTTTAAATTTATGAGGTGCTAAGTAAACTAAACTAGGAATCGAAATAGAATTATGAAGTAACAATTAAAAGTATCACATCTAAAAGATAATTTATACTAAGTGGAGAGACTACAACCTTTGTAGACCTCCTAGGATGACTCCTTGGATCTTCTTTGGTTTAGAACGGCTCGCTAGATCACCTCCAAGTCTACGATGATCCACCCGAAGTCCTTTGCCCTAAGCTTGTTGCTTCACTTGATCTTTGAAAACCTTGAAGCAAAACACCCTATACAAAGTAGCAAGGGTTGTGTAGGATGATGAAGTGGTTGGTAATCTCACTTAATACCCTTTCTTTTTATTTATCTAACTCAATATATCACTCAGGAGAGAGCTAGAGAGAGGAAGAAGAAGATGGCTTGATATTTTTTCTTTTGGAATGAATAATGCATAAAGTGTCACGACCCGAAAGTACGGAACGTGACCGGCACTTAGATTACGAAGCGTCTAGAGGCGCAACGTAACCTAAGTAAGCCGAAGCCCAGAAATCTAAACCATAAGAAGAAGAAGAAGTAAAGGAAAACATGTAGAAAACAAGTTTAGAAGCAACATCTAATTTTTTCAAAAATTTCGGCAGAGTCTCCTTTGTAAAAACTGGCCTCAAATGGGTACAAACAAGAATAATATATATACAAACAATAAAAAGCATCTCCAAACGGGAGCTAGCTCTAAGCTAAAAGGCGGAAACAACCACACCAATGCACAATAGTATACAACGCCAAAGGGCGAGGCTCAAAACTTAAAAGAAAACAAATCCACCGGATACCATAATAATACAAGCGTGACTCTAAAGTCGAAATAAAAAAAAACTGGTCCAGTAAACTATCATGTAATACAAGTTTGGTTGATGGAGCTTACTAGATACAAATGAAATAATAAAAGTACAACGGCAGTCCAAATACAAGTGAACCAACCTACAATGCAAATCACCCTGAATGAAAAAATGTGCCAGCAAGCTGCCAAGGAAACCTGTACATCGAACCTGTAATAAAATTTGGCACAATGGGGATGAGTTGCCAACTCGTGAGTAGAAAATATCTGCGACAAGAAATCGAATGCATGACGCTATCCTAGGTCATAATAATATACTAATATAATACTAATCATCTAGTAATGGCAGGGTAATAACTACGTGTAGTGCAAAAGCTCCGTGCCCATGTCAGTGCCTCAAATAGTAATATGTCATGTGAATGAGTATGCATGCACCATGAATGTAAAACAATCAATCCTGAAATCTAGATATATATGTATAAGAAATCTTTAGCTTTTATCATGGTAAAATGTGTATAGAAATCTAAAATATCAACGATGAAATCCATGGAACTCCGTGTCAAGCATCGACACAAAACATGTAAATCTCAAATCTCAATACCTCATAATCCCAATGTCTCATAGTCTTAATATCTCGGGCTCCGTCAGTCCGTATCGGCCCATATCATCAAATCTCACGACAACGGTCGGTATCCTCCGGATATCCGCCGCGCCAGACATCGCCGGTAGGTAGTCCTCCCCTACCAGGCTCATCGTCTACAACTCGATCTTCTTACCCCGGGGTACCATACCGGGCCCACCATGTACCCGAGATGGTTCATCCACTCCTCGAATCGGGTCTCGAAATCCAACAGAAAACATGAAGTCTCATGGTGGACGACACATACATAACGAGAAAACCGCATCTTATGTTTTAAAAAGAGAGGAGGAGAGAGAGAGAGAAGTTTTTATATATTGTTGCGGTTTTCCCCAAAAATCCAGAAATCTCATAGAAATCCAAAATCCCAAAATCATGAGTAAGTATATGATAAGTGTCGGCATATGCCCCATAATACTAAATGATAACATGAAAATGCGAATGCATGAAATGTCTAAGTAATAAATACCATATCTATACTAACACCAGAGAGTAATCATAATATTATATCGATCTAGCTGTTAGCTGATTCTATCAATAAAAGATAATATGTTCTAAAGTGTACGTGACATAGCAATTACCGATGATGATGTGTGTGAGCCGGCAAATAAGTGTGCGTGGAATATGCGCATCATCGGTAATGGTGCTGGTGTCCTAACAGGCAAAGTTTTATACTGGTTATAGAAACATATGTATGAACATGCAACATTATGATTACGGTATGAATGTAAAGACGGATGTGTAATAACCACTCATCTGCAATATACAAGTACAAGTACAACTACCACTATATGACTCGAACCTAAACTAGTGTTCATCTAACTTCCTAAAGAACAAAACCTAAGAAACTAGTCGATAAGAAATAATAGTACACCTAAAATCTGAGTTCGTATCTCAAATAGTCGGCGATCCAGCCTCAATAGCGTCACGTACATAGTACGGCTTCCTCGAAACAAGAGTACGGATCAATCATCATATCTATGCCTCGTACGGTAAAATCCATTGTACGGCATCACAATATCGGGGTACGGGTCAAGTATCACCTACGTGTCTCATCATTCGTATGATATCTTCATCAATTCATGTCAAGATCAAGGTTCTATACTGTAATCGCATACATCAATCATATATTATTGCTAGTATAAATATACATCGTAATTTATCCTCAGAAATATCATTTATACGTATCATATTGTGATGAAGTCACACTTAGATCATATCGTAATCAAGTCACACCTATATGATATTGTAATCAAGTTACACATATATCATATCGAAATCAAGTCACACCTATATGATGTCGTAATCAAATCACACATATATCATATCAGAATTTCAGGCACAGGTTACGGTCCGGGTTCTATTCTAGAGTCCCATATACTTCAATATTATCACCACCCTTTATTATTGTTCATGTATACAAATCCATCATCTCATTTTCTAATGATCCGCTAACATCATAACACGACTGTATAGCCAAGAATCACGGTATCAAGCCCAGTTATACTGTTTCATTCCCATGTATCATATCACATCATTGTATCACATATACGTATTGTGTATATATATATATATACCTATACCTAGTCCTATATATATATACACATACACGTATACACCACGTCGAGTCTCAGTGTGTGCGTGTGTGTGTATCTACCTAAAACCTACGAATCTCTTCCAAAGTATTCATCCTCTGGTATGGTCTTTCTAAATCAGTCAAGTCCAACCTAGGGTCACTACTAGGGTCCTACTCACCGAAATTTTAAGGTCACGTCTGGCTTCCTAATGACAATAAGTACTTATTCCTATTCTACGCTTGCGGGGTGCTAAACGCCATCCCCCCGACTTCCCCCCGTAGATATACATCTACTCACCTGGTCCATGTCTGCCGAAAACTATGTCGCCGTCCTCTTCTTCATCGCCCGCAGTCCACGTGAGGGGTAAATATACGCAAACATATATAGTATCGTAACTGAATCATGGACAAAACTCAAAACGACGCACGGAACGCGCATAGGTTAAAACCTATGTCCCGTTCACGGAAAAGAACCAAATATCGCTCGATATCGGCGTACAAACGCCGATCGATCGAGACAAAAACCAATAAACAACCCGTAGTTTCAAAACCCATTACTTATAATATAAAACTTGGTTTAAATCATCGGAACTCTAAAATCGATCAAATCATCCAATTCCGAAAATCTTGAAAATGTCAATTCACCATTTTACTTCAAAACATGACGTTTAATGAAACTAATGGTCATAATATTCATTAATTAGCATAACTAGACTATATAAAGCATCACTATATTTTTAACACCCTAATTTATATTAGTTTGAAAATTCTAGTTTGTAAACTTGCCCAATTTCGATATTTTTAAGGAAAATTTCACAATATCACATATAAACTGGATTTTGCATGAATTAATGCATTAAACTAAAATTCATGATGATAATGATATAATGAAACCATAAATTATATTTTAAATTTCATTTATTTAAGAACTTTCAAAATCTAGTTAGCAAAATCGCATTTTTATTACTATTTTTCAATTATCAATAGAAACTAGTAACCAATTTATGTTTTTCATTCCACCAACAAGTTAATATTCTCATTAAAACCGCAATCTAGTGTTACAAACATTAATTGGAATTTTATCTCACCAATATATACAATATATAGAAATCTAGTTTGCAAAATGGATTAATTTAAACAATTTTGGATAAATAATTTACAATATATCATCCATACAAGATTTTTCACTTCTAAAAATGTTAAACTAGTTATTATGACCCAACTTAATTAATAAAAACCATAACTTAATTTTATAAATCCTAACTTGAATTTTAAAACTTATAGATAGAAATTATTTATTAAATCTAATTATGCTTAAATGAAATATCTAATAACAATAAACCAAAAGAAGAAGATTTATACCTCCACAACATGAAATCCAATCATGAAAATAAGCCTCCAAAATGAAAGCTTTCCATCTCCAAAATCCATGTAAAGATGAGCAAAGAATAGAGGGTAGGAATTTATTAGGATTTTGTGGATTTTTATTTGGATTTTTGATGAATTTTGATGATTTTTAATGCAAAAATGATGGGGGAAAATTTTTGGGGCTGGCCATGAGTTGAGGAAAAGAGAGGAGAGTGAGAAAAGGTGAAGAAAAGTGTAGATGGTTTCACAAAAATATCACACAATTAAGTCTTTTCATGAATTTATTTAAAAATTCTTTATTTTCTTCACTCCATTTGACCTAGAATGGTCTAGAACCATTGTAAAATTTTGAAAATAAATTTTGCATGAAACACACTTGATTCTAAGATGCAATGGTTCATTTTTGCAAATTTAACCCATTCAAATTTGTAATTTACACTAATTTAGTGTAAAAATAAAGCTTATGTTAATATTTAAAATAATTAATTTAAGAAAAATATTTAATTAAACTAAAAATTTATAAATGGATAAATAAACACCATTTACTAGTAATAACATAATTAAAATAGGTATTTTTAAATTTATAGTGAAAAATAATTACGGTTTAGTTTTATGAAAACTACGTTTTACTTTACTGAAAATTATAAAATTCACTTAAACGATTTTATTTATTTAATTATTTTTAAAATGTTACATTCTTCCCCCCTTTAAGAAATTCGGTCCCCGAATTTAAATTAAAACTCCCCCAATTACTAAAACATTCAGCCAAAACACTCAAATCATCGGGGCTCCGAAATCATCAATACATAACTAAAATCAACTTCGTCAAGCATAACACAATCATCGGAGTTATGGCGAAAATAAAATACCAAAACCCAATACGAAAACCAACATAATATACATCAAAACTACAACTTATATATTGTGCGCATCATAGTAAAATCGTCCAAACATCTGGATAAAGAAGCATGCAAGAACCCCTTTTGAAAATTGCCGTTTGATGCACGTGCCACGGCATAAGTAGCGGACGTTTATTTTAAAAAAAATAGCTATATATATCTTTTATTTAACATACACGTCCCATCTGGTTACCAAATCAATAGTAATGATTATAAAAACATACTGATCAAACTGAAATCAATCCCAATCATATCATAAAAATATAATGTGCGTCCGGTGCGCACTAAAATCGAAACCAAATACAAATGCCACGAATACACACAAAAAAAACTGAGTGCAACAGGTATGCACCAAAAACATCTGTCAAGTGTAACGGGCGTGCACGACACAAATATCAGGTGCATCTAATCTGCACAAAACCCCGATTTAGTGCATCTGGTGTGGACAAAATCGCACCAAGTGCGCCAAGTGTGCGCAAGAATCACAATCAGGTGCACATGGTGCACAAAAACATACACCGAATATCAAAATCGAAATCACAGTACGAAAATGCATGAAAACTAGGTCGAAGCATATGTCAAAATCATGTGTAACCATATGCACGAAATCAAGTCAAAATCTCAAAATGTATTAAAACCAAATCAAGTGCACTGGTATGTACTAAACAAAATCAATACAACTGATATATGAAACACAGATAGAATGTAATGAAGGTACACATAAGAAATACCAATCGTAGAACAAAGTCCTCAAAATACCAAAATCCAATCAACGGAAATATGAAATTCAAATCACCAAATCACAATCGTAAACACTATCGTCAATGTGTGCCTCTTTCCCCTTTTCCTCTGGTGTCGACTGGATCGAACTTGTCTCTTCATAGGTGTGCTGACTGCGCTACCTAATGGCAATACTCATATCTAAAGTCTCCCACGTAGTCGATCCCTTCACCTGATATCCGGACTACATTAAACTTTACGATCGATCCATCAAAATCACATAATTCCCCGAGAGCTCAACACTCAAGTACAGTTTAAAAATATCCGGTACATACCCCAGCATCGATGGTCCAGCAGTAGAAGGGCAAACCCAAGCCTTACTAATAGCACCGCGGAACTGCCGTAAACCCTAAGGTTCAAGGGCGTTCTTGTGGTCATTATGTCGAGTTAGGGTTTCATTCTTCTAGAGGGTCCATAGAAATACCTGCATGTTCTTCCGAATACTTTAAACTTAGGAAAATGGGTTTCTAACAATCGTTCGAATCCTTTAACTTCGTATGGACGGCATGTGAATACCCTTCATCCGCACGCTAAACAATGCCTCACTCCTCAAGAATAACCAATACCCGAATGGTTATCGCATTCGGGCCACAGCTCCCTCTGCCCGTGCGCCCGTGGTAACAGAAACCACCCTCCGATATCGACGAAGATAGATCAAAGGAACGAATGAAATGTGGTGCAAACAAATGTACATCCTAAGGCTACTTAAGAAGAGTAGCGTATCGTAAGTATGCCGCGAATCATACCCACGGTACGTCACTCTACCTAAGTCGCCTACTCCATCAACCAAGGGTCACCCTAGACATATACAAGGTTAAACCTAGCGCTCTGATACCATCTTTGTCACGACCCGAAAGTACGGAACGGAATCGGCACTTAGATTACGAAGCGTCTAGAGGCGCAACGTAACCTAAGTAAGCCGAAGCCCAGAAATCTAAACCATAAAAAGAAGAAGAAGTAAAGGAAAACATATAGAAAACAAGTTTAGAAGCAACATCTAATTTTCTCAAAAATTTTGGCCGAGTCTCCTTTGTAAAAACTGGCCCCAAATGGGTACAAACAAGAATAATATATATACAAACAATAAAAAGCATCCCCAAACGGGAGCTAGCTCTACACCAAAAGGCGGAAACAACCACACCAATGCACAATAGTATACAACGCCAAAGGGCGAGACTCAAAACTTAAAAGAAAACAAATCCATCAGATACCATAATAATACAAGCGCGACTCTAAGGTCGAAATAAAAAAAACTGGTCCAGTAAACTATCAAGTAAAACAAGTTTGGTTGATGGAGCTTAATAGATACAAATGAAATAATAAAAGTACAATGGCAGTCCAGATACAAGTGAACCAACCACCCGTGCAAATCACCCTGAATGAAAAGATGTGCCAGCAAGCTGCCAAGGAAACCTGTACATCGAACCTGTAATAAAATTTGGCACAATGGGGGTGAGTTGCCAACTCGTCAGTAGAAAATATCTGCGAAAAGAAATCGAATGCACGACGCTATCCTAAGTCATAATAATATACTAATATAATACTAATCATCTAGTATTGTCAGGGTAATAACTACGTGTAGTGCAAAAGCTCCGTGCCCGTGTCAGTGCCTCAAATAGTAATATGTCACGTCAATGAGTATGCATGCACCATGAATGTAAAACAATCAATCTTGAAATCTAGATATATCTGTATAAGAAATCTTTAGCTTTTATCATGGTAAAATGTGTATAGAAATCTGAAATATCAACGATGAAATCCATGTAAAGATGAGCAAAGAATAGAGGGTAGGAATTTATTAGGATTTTGTGGATTTTTATTTGGATTTTTGATGATTTTTGATGATTTTTAAAGCAAAAATGATGGGGGGGAAAATTTTGGGGCTGTCCATGGAGGTGAGGCTGGCCATGAGGTGAGGAAAAGAGAGGAGAGTGAGAAAAGGTGAAGAAAAGTGTAGATGGTTTCAAAAAAATATCACACAATTAAGTCTTTTCATGAATTTATTTTAAAATTCTTTATTTTCTTCACTCCATTTGACCTAGAATGGTCTAGAACCATTGTAAAATTTTGAAAATAAATTTTGCATGAAACACACTTGATTCTAAGATGCAATGGTTCATTTTTGCAAATTTAACCCATTCAAATTTGTAATTTACACTAATTTAGTGTAAAAATAAAGCTTATGTTAATATTTAAAATAATTAATTTAAGAAAAATATTTAATTAAACTAAAAATTTATAAGTGGCTAAATAAATATCATTTACTAGTAATAACATAATTAAAATAGGTATTTTTAAATTTATAGTGAAAAATAATTACGGTTTAGTTTTATGAAAACTACGTTTTATTTTACTGAAAATTATAAAATTCACTTAAACAATTTTATTTATTTAATTATTTATTTAATTATTTTTAAAATTTTACAAAAAGAAAATGTGAGAGAGAGATAAATATCAAAAGAATAACCATAGTTAATAAATAATATCTAGATATTTCTTCTTGAGTTAAAGGCAAAGGAAAATAAACCATGGTTAGGTCAATTTCAACCATGGAAAAGTGTAGAAGAAATGAGTCATGAAAAAGAAATGAGTCATTATCTATTTTCCTTTATGTTTTACTTAATCCAAAAAAATCCATATATATAATTATTTACCATGTGATTCTTATATTGCCATCTAACTTGTATCATCAACCATGATACATATGCTTATATGTATGTGTGTATGCACATCATCATGTACATATACATGCATGCATCCATTAAAATAAAAGGGTTTAAATAAATGAGATGAAAGTCAACATTAAATCAACACTAGATTTAATAAACCGCTCATATCTCATACGACCCGACTGGTATAAAACGCCCGATTAAAATACAGCATCACATACTCGTATTTAATCGAGCTTCCGCACATATCTCATATGCGCACCACTTCGTTTCGCCTGAGTCGAGAAACTTCTATGTGGGACTCTAAGACTCGTCAATACACCAGCAGTAGATGATGATCATATCAAACACCCACAAGCTGCAAGCGGTCAGCTAAACGTAACGGCCACCCGGATATTGAGCGATCAGAAGAAGAACAAGCGAACCTGTCAAAACACCTGTCAATCCAACTGACAACACTTACCGTACAGTCCGGTCTCTTCGTCAGATATGCTGCATATCGAGTCTAGGGATGGAATCATCGACCCCAATAACTCAATAAGTCATGCCGGTATATGGTCTATAACAGATCGAGAAACTTACTGATAACACTTATAAGTAATAACTCAGCAGCCCTGGCCAGGGACTTCCCGTTATAGCCAATCGTGCACAGCACAACATCAACCCCCAATACCGGGAGAGACGAAACCACTCCTATCGCTCACTGCCTCCATATGCCTCAGGACTATACCCAAAATCCACCTGTTTGTACGGCTCAGTAGAGCCATAGTAGGGTGGAGATCAAAGTACAGTGGGAGGACACAGAAGACTCTATAACAATCTCGGGTCTACAGACTAACCTATACCAGTGTCACCTGAGAACTGCTATCCGACGTATGATATAATACTACATAGGAGTTCTCGGTGAGTCCGTTCAGTGTACCCAGTCTCACTGAGCACCCGTATACTATCTTTAGTGTCAACACACCAGACGGATATGGGATCATCCATCGTCCATCATATGGAACAAGAATGGTATATGCTAGTCTACACTGGAATATCAATGCCCTGTCTCGATATACCTACGACTAGGAACATTTCAAGGATATGCTTATAAACTACAACTGTCCCACTAGTATGATCCGCATCATAATCCCAGTAGTCAAGCTAATATCTTTAGGGCTTCATCAACATGTACCAAATGAATATAAACATGATCAAGTGAACATATGATAAAGTGAAACTAGATAGCATACTATCATGTCAACCAAGACTGTCCTCTGAATATATATATTTATACACATTAGTACATACACTATCTCATAATGGCCTCTAGGGCATACATATATCCAACAAGTCCAACTAATTTTAGAATAACTTTAAATAAATAAAACCCTAGATAATACTTAGCATGGTGTAAGTCATACACACACCGAAGTTGCATGTATCATCAAACATGACACATTACATTGTACACTAATATATATCACATATATACACATGCATAAACAAGTGAGAAAAGATATCATAAGTGAGCTAATACTAGTTAATGTAATGTAATATATCAAATATATAATTGTACATTAGATTATCAAATCAACTTTTAATTTAATAATCCGGCTGTATCACATATAACTGACTAATATCATATGTAACAACTTATCGAATCAACACTTGATCCGATAACCCGGCTATATCACATATAACCGACCTTTGTCACAAAACGCAAGAATAGAATACGGTATCTCAAATCGCATTAATCTCGGTCCCGCACATATCACATATGTGCTCCTACTCCATTTCGTTTGAGCCAGGAAACCTTTGTGTAGGACTCTAAAAACTCGACAATACGCCGGCAGTAGGTGATGATCATATCAAACACACACAAGCCGTAAGTGGTCTGCTAAACGTAACGGCCATCCGGGTATTGAGCGATCAGAAGATCAACAAGCAAGCCTGCTCACACTCCTGCGAATCCAATCAGTAACACTACAGTCTAGTCTGGTCTCTTCGTCTGATATGTTGCATATCTCGTCTAGGGGTGGTAAACGTCAGACCCCAGTAACTCGATAAGTCGTGTCGATATGAGGCTCATAATTTGTCGAGAAACTACTGATAACACTTACCAGTATATCTCTGAAGCAGCCCTGGCAAGGGACATCCTGTTATAGCCAATCGAGCACAGCGCAACATCAACCCCCAATACCGGGAGAGACGAAACCCCTCCTATCGCTCATTGCCTCCATGTGATTCAAGACTGTACCCAAAAGCCACCATTATGCACGTTCTCTTGAACGTGGTAAGGTGGAAATCAAAGCACAGTGGGAATCACACAAGACTCTATGATGATCTCGGGTCTACAGACTAACCTGTACCAGTGTTACCAGAGAACTGCGCCATCTGACGTGAGGTATAATACCATTTGGGCGTTCTCGGCGAGTCCGTCTAGTGTACCCAGTCTCCACCGAGCACACGTATACTGTCTCTAATGTCAAACACCAATAGATATGGGACCATCCATCGCCCATCTACATGGATCGAGACACTATACGCTAGTCTACTCTGGTATATCGATGCCTTGTCTCGATACACCCACGACTAGGAACATTTGAAGGATGTACTTATCGACTACTCTGACCCCAGTAGTATGATCTGCATCATAATCTTGTAGTCAAGTACTCATCCCAAGGGCTTTATCAACATGTAATATAGAGACAATCAGTGTACATGTTAAGATAAAGAGCAACCAGATAGCATACCATCATGTTGAGCAAGAAAGTCCTCCCTATATATGTCCAAGTATCCACTACAATATACATCGTATGTACAGTAATGGCCTCTAGGGCATACATATGGCTAACAAAAGTTACACTTGCAACTAGGGTTATGAGATTCTTACCATGGCTAAGATTAGGGTTTGATATATATATATATATATATATATATATATTTAGTTTAATTAATTAAAAAGAAAAGACTTTTGTTATGATATTTGTTTATGTTGACTAAGTCTTCTCTCTTGATATTTTGCTAAGATATTTGTTTACCAAACCCCTAACCCTAGACCATGGTCAAGTCTTTACAAGGGTTAAGGATGACATGCTTAACCCTTGGTTGCATTTCTAACCTAAACAACAATTCATTTTCATCACTCATTTTTTTTATCTTCTTCTTGCTCACAAAAGACCTTGCTTGATTTTTCTTGGTGATGAAACATTGTGAGAAATAGAAAAAAATGAGAGCAAAATTGCTATCTCATCATCCTGTTCTATAGTAGACATATAGATTAGTGTGTTAGCTTCACTAATCTCTAATTAGTGAAGTAATAGCTTGGGTTTTTGATTCATCAAGGTAGATCATCTTTGATTGTGAAGTCTTCAAGCAAGGATGCCTCATTCATCTCATGGAGCCTCTCTAGAGTCCGGGAGCTTGATGATCGCAGCGAAGGGACCTCAACTCAGAGCTCATGAAGCGAAGGAACGGACTACAAAGGTTGTAATCCCTAATCTCTTAGTTGTAAAGTGTTTACATTTCGAATTAGTTTGATTCTCTAGTTAAAGATCTTGTTTAGGGTTAGTTTAAGCATAGCAAAATTTTAAATTGGCATGTACGATGCCTCCCGAAACCTTGCTGCGTTGCTTAGTAACCCAACAGAGCGGGACTAACGTTTCCCAGCTCAATATAACAAGCGGGTTCGGTCAATACATCCATATTATTATCTTGATTAAGGCGTGATATGGTCGCTACCTAGAGAGAGAGAGAGAGAAGAAACACTCAGCGTATGCTCTTGCAAGATTAGATTGGTTATTATTTTATCTAATCAGGATGGTTCCCACTGTTTCTATCAAATCTTCCTTCAAACCCTAAAAGGTAAGACTAGCCGGGATTAATTACACCTTACAAGTTCGCCAATCTTTCGGCCAGGCCAGTGTCGGTACTTTGAGGGAGGTTCCCCGTGCTTTCGCACGGACCTAATTAAAATAAACCTCGTTTTCCCAGGGGCTTAACCCCGTTGACACCTTTCTAGACACCTACTTGATCAGCTAATTATAATGTGTAAAACTCTCCCAGGAGTAACTCTTACTCATAATGGGTATCGGGATCCAACTATCTCATAGAAGGTATGCAATCTCATTGCAAATTTCAACACTTGAAATTCCCGATAATATTTTGTCCCGAGCGATCTATGACCTTGACAAGGTCAACAAACCATAGACCGCAACTCAAGTTCAACCCGTCATTTCTTGATTGAATTGAACCCATCCGCATGACCCTTGACAAGGTCAACAAGGTCGCACGACTACCCTAATCCAATCGCATCATATGCTAGCAGATAAGCACTAATCAGCTACCGCACACTACGCCTTGACAAGGTCAACAAACGCAGCACGAATACTAACTATTACTTATCTGAAATGGTGGAGGGCTACGGCAGGTTTTTAAGAAAACCTTTTGCGTAATGAACTTGATATCGATGTGTAATCAAATGATTTAAATGGAGTGTTTTTTAGGCTTTTGCTAGTTTCGCTAAAGAGGACACTCCCGGTGAAGGGATCTCGGCTCTTTCCTCGTCGAATGAGGTGCAAGATATTTCACAAATATCACTGTGCAAAGCAAGAACTAGAAAAGCAATCAAAAGACGAAACCGAGGGTTGTAGCATATGCCAGTTATTTCTAAAGATGTCACTCCCGGTGAAGGGATCTCGGCTCTTTCCTTATCGAATAAGGTGCTGGATATTCTACAAGGAATACCGCTATTCAAAGCAACAACTAGAGCTACCTGTTTTTGAAAATTCGATTCCACAACATCTTTTAAGTTTATTTTATTTCATTAATCTCATTAATAAAGTCGCATCATTTAAGTTACCTAAACATCACAGATAAATACAACGAACGCTTATGCCATCCGCATTCGCCTCGATGTCCCATCATGCACTGTTAGGTTAGGTAACTAACGGCAGAGCGGGGCAGGGCTAGTGCGGGTGTAAAACATAAGCAACGTCTATATAATATATCACATATACTATATACAGTATCTATCACAACATATACAGTGATCACATCACATAATATCGCAGCAGAACACAACATATGAAATATTAGATATACTAGGATTTCTGGGTTTTAAATTAAGCCTGTATAAAACACGGATTCTACGGTCATGATGAATAGACAAACCCACATCCCTAGACCCCTACGAGAGTGGCAAGCAACCCTACCAAATCTAGAATTAGGAGACCCTGTCTCGACTCCTCGAGATGGTCTCCCACTGTACCCTAGAACCCGGTTACTTGTGCTCCCCTCCTTAGGTCTATCCTAATGCGGAAAAGTAAATAATATATATCAACGGTGACATCTTCCTCAACCCGGAAGTGCCCCAATAAATGAATATTACATAAAAGTTTTTACATGAATGAAAATGAAAAACTCTCATCTCACATAAAAAAATCACGGCTATTCAAACACGACAATCCAATATAACATATCCCAGCAACACATAACATCACATGTCATCAACGTAAGTAAATATGCGTATCCCAATTGTCGTTGACATATAGCAACGAAACCGGTGATACACCACATATTACAGTTACGGTCGCAGAAAAGAAAGTGAAAACTATAACAATTGGAATCCACAACCACCTTAGATATCATAAACCCAAAATATCTCATATTCCGGATTTCATGCCTAACCAAATGAATTCCTTAGACATCACATGCCTAAAAATTATAAACCCCGCATTTTAGTCTCGATATTGAAAACACTTTCCAATAACCTGTCGGGTAATTCAACAAGATTCCTGATAACCTGATTGAATGCTCGTCGGAAACTTTAGCAGATGGCCGCACCCCGCGAAGTTGTCGATGAAGTGCACTAAGGCGGAACACCACGGCCACGAGCACCCGAACGGATGCTTTTGGCAACGGGGTTCTCCTGCAGTCACTTGGTCAGGGCTATGGGGCGTGGCTATCTAATAATGTTACCCGGCGAGTATCCGCGTACGCTACGTGATTGCGACAGACTTTTGATCGCATCAAAATCCTGTGGCAACCAATCAAATGAGACTAAATTGCTAGAGTTATAAAATTCAAATTAGTTTTGATTCCAAGTATTGTATCCCATCACATGATACACGGACGACGTTAAACTTTTCGATCGATTTATCAAAGTCCCACAATTCCCCGTGAGCTCAACACTTAAGCACAATTTAATAATACCCAGAACATGCCATAGTACCTATGCACCAGCCGTAGAAGGGCAGACCCAAGCCTCATTAATGGCACCGCAGAACTGCCGCAAACCCTAAGGTTCGAGAGCATTTCCATGGTCATTATGTCGAGTTAGGGTTTCATTCTTCTAGAGGGTTCACAGAATTACTTGCATGATTTTCCGAATACCCTAAACTTGGAAAAATGGGTTTTTGACATTCGATCAAACTTTTTAACTTTACCTTAGACAATATGTGAATACCCGAAACAATGTTAAAACTACGAATACGAAACACTCCGAATTTCTTATAGTGTAAGATCACGTCATATGCAAAATTAGCAAAAACAAACAACTCCTGAAACACCAAAACCCAGAACCTGGAACACACAAAAAATTTGAAGCCAAAATTCCATACTTGGACCGAGGAGCTCGGATTTTGGGGGCTTGTGTCCGGCCAAAACATGCCCAAATTGCTTCAATTTTCTTCTATGTTCATGTTATATCATATACAACATTCTGCAGTTGTTTAAAAAAATTTTTGAGGACTTTTTAAAATCGACAGAAACTAAGTTTTCGTGTTGCAAGTTTCGGAGTAGTTTCGGTTTCGTAATCTTAACAAAATCCGTCTAATTTTCTACCATGGCTCTGATACTACTGAAGGGTTGCCTAGCACGGTAGTAAGGTTTTGGGGGGCAAATTTCATGCCATATTAAAATTTTAGCCGTTCTAGCCAACCCTAACATAGAATCGTATACTAGAAAATGTGACGAAATGAATGCAAACAACTTTGTAAGTAAAGTGAACAAGGAATACAACCTTTGTAGACCGGTCCTTCACTTCATTAGCTCCGTGTAGTAGTCCTTTGGCTGTGATCATCGAACTCCCGGACTCTAGTGATGGTCCACATGAAGAAATGAACGGACTTGCTCGATGCCTTCGAAGCTGAAGATAATCTACGTCGAGGAGACTCAAGCTCATGCTACCTCTTCACTAATGGTGATATTAGTGAAGAAAACACCCTAAACCTAATCGCAAGTAGTAGAGGATGATGAAGTAGAAAGCGAGCTCACTTTAGATTTATTTTCTCACAATATTTATTCATTAATCCAAAACCTAGAAATCTTTGGAGTTGTGATGAAGAAGAAGAAGAAGAATGAACTCATCAGGTGAGAGTGTAGCAACCATCGGTGAGTTAACATCATATGTAAACCCTTGTAAAGACTTAACCATGTGTTAGGATAAAGGTTAAGTTAATAAATATCTAAGTAAAGAACAAATTAGTGGACTTGGTCAAATAATCTATAATCTTCCACAAGCTTCAAGCCTTTGTCCAATATCCACCAAATTTGTAATTTACTTTAATAAATAAAAACCTAAGATGACCATAACCATGGTGTTAGTCTTACACACCCATGTCACATGTGTCATCTACCATGACACAAAAACATGTACATTAATGTATATAACACATATATACAATATGCACATTAATGTGAGAAAAAGAATTACTTAAGTGAGCTAATATGACTTAATGTAATATAATATATCAAATATATAATTATACATTAAATTATTTAATCAACACTTGATTTAGTAATCCGGCTATATCTCATATAACCGACTAATATCAAATGTATCCTTTTATCGAATCAACACTTGATCCGATAACCCGGCTATATCACATATAACCAATCGATACATATATCGCGAGAATAGAATGCGGTATCTCATACGCGTATTAATATCGGTCCCGCACATATCACATATGTGCTCCAACTCCATTTCTCATGAACCAGAAAACCTCTGTGTAGGACTCTAAAGAGTCCTCAATCCGCCGGCAGTAAGTGATGATCATATCAAACACCCACAAGCCGTAAGTGGTCTGCTAAACGTAACAGCCACCCGGGTATTGAGCGATCAGAAGATCAACAAGCAAGCCTGCTCATACTCCCGCGAATCCAATCAGTAACATTACCGTATAGTCCGGTCTCTTCGTCTGATATGTCGCATATCTCGTCTACTGGTGGTGAACATCTGACTCCAATAACTCGATAAGTCGTGTCGGTATGAGATTCATAACGGGTCGAGAAAGTACTGATAACACTTACCCGTATATCTCTGAAGTAGCCCTGGCCAGGGACTGTTGGGATTCCCTTGCACCTAGTCTAGGGTTTTGTAGCATCACTCATGCCATTTTTAAATTTAGAGAGGTGCAAAGCAAGCAAACCATAAATCATGCAAGAATTTCTAGGGTAACAAAGTTTGTATTACATACAAAGAAGTAAAGAGATAAGGATTACAACCTTTGTAGTCCGTTCCTTCGCTTCATACACTTCGTATTGAGGTCCCTTCGCTGTGATCATCAAGAACTCCGACTCTCATGAGGCTCCAAGAGGTGAATGATGCATCTTACTTGAAGTCATCTTGATCTAATATGATCTACCTTGAAAAATCTCTAACCCAAGCTTACGCTTCACTAAAGAACTGATTAGAGAAGTGAACTGTAACGTTTTGAAAATCGTTTCGGTGAAATTTCGAAAAATCGGTAAAATAAGGGGGTTTTCTGTAAAAAGTCAAAATACAAATATCTTATTATAAAAATTAAATATACATATTCTAGCTATGTAATTGCTATTATTTGGTGTTTATTGAGCCGCTGGTGAAATTTCAAATTTTCTGAAAAAAATATTATTTTATTATTATTTAAGCCGTCACTAATACATTTAATTAGGGAAAATTACAAAGTGGAATGAGTTGAAACAAATTTTGTGCATCATAAAATATTAAATAAAATTTTATCATGCGATTTTTGGAACGAAAACATTTGCCAAAATGGTTTAGAAATTATTGAAGAAAAAAAGGCTTTTTTTAGCGTAAATGGATGTTTGGGGTATTGTATTTATCATTTTTCATCACCCCACACCCGTACCCACACCCACACACCCCCATTCACTTCTTTCCTTGGCTGAATTCAGCAGCCCCCATCAATTTTCCCCACTTGAATTTCAAAAGAAAAGAAAAGGAAAAGAAAGGATAAAAGAATGTATAAGAATGGGCTTTTGACTTTTCTTTGACTTTGAAACCAACACCCTCTCTCTCTCACTCTCCCACTCACCTCACCCTCCCCACTCTCGGCCAGAACCAGCCCCCCCCATTTTCTCCAAGTATCCATCTTCTTTCACCTCCATTTCCTTCAAAAAAAAAATCAACAAAAATCAACACAAACCCTCACAAAATCAAAATCCGACTCCTACCCATTTCTCTATAGCCAAAATTGCATGGATTGGGGGTGACAAGAGAGCATTTTGGATGGCTAGATTTCAAATGGGATCTACAAAATTGTGGAGGTATAATGTTAACCTTGTAGCTAAATTGTTGATTAATACTTATGTTAGCTTAGTTAAGTGTTAAAGTGGTTGAATTGCTAGTTATAAATCTTCAAGTTAGGGTTTGGGAAATTCTAGAATTTAGGTTTTAAAATCAAGTTAGGGTTTTGTGAGATTGGTGTATGGTTGTGTGATGTTTTTAGGCTCTTATGACATGTTAAAACAAGATTAGTAGCTAGTTGTTATTGGTTAGTTTAAAAAATTTTGTTAATTATGCTAAATTGTAAACTAGGTTTTTAAAATAATTATATTCTTGTGAGATAAAATTCAAATTAAGGTTTCATGTCATTATAAATATTATATTGAGTGGTTTAATGCTTTTAGTTCATGAAAATCCAAGCTAGATTGTAGTTTGTGCATTTTTGCTATAAAATTGTTAAAATTTAGGTATTTTGTAAACTAGAATTTTAGGGCTTTTGGAATTTAATGAGATTAAATTATGGGAATTGTTTTTATGACTTATTTAAGATATTTAGTGAATATTGTGGCCGCTAGATTCATTTATACATCGAGTTTTGTACTAAAACGGTGATTTGTGCTTGCTAGATTTTCGGAAAAATGGCTTTTAAGGTGAATTTGGGGTTTTTGAGAATTTTAACCTATTTTATAGTATAATTAGTGCTTGTGATCGTGCAAATGAGTGTTTTTGGGTTTTTCTCGATGGTTTGGCGTTTGTACGCCGACGTCGATGGTTTTTAAGTTGATTTGTGGAAGCAAATCATAGGTTTTGACCTATGTGGGATTCGTGCGTCGTTTTGGTCATGAGTCGAATTTTAATGCGATATGGTGTGTTATGATATGTAGGTACCCCATGTGGGCTTCGAGACGACAAGAAAGCGCGTGGCGACGTCGGCACCGGCTAGCGAGAACCAGGTGAGTAGATTTATATCTACGGGGAGAAGTCGGGTGGATGGCGTATAGCACCCCCGCAGTCCGTGGTGGTGTATACGGATGCGTATACACACCAATAATTATTATATGTTATTTGGGATTATTAACGATACTTAGGATGGATATTGGTGTGTTAGATTAATTTAGCGTTGCGAACCCTAGGGTAGTGTTGCACACACATACACACATACATACTTGCATACATTCCTATTGATATGTGCTCATGGGATTCTATATAGTTATGTGTTCACATAGGTATGGGACTGTGTGTTCACATACGGATTTGAGGATAGTACTTGGGATTTATGATGAGTCGATGAGATTTGATTTGAGGCCGTGAGATCGGTGATATAGCGGGGTTCGTATTTGAGATACGGCATGACGTTGTAGCGGGTCCTTGACGTAGTTTTTACACACGCGCATGCATACTTAGGCGGTATCAGTATTGTACTAGATGTAGATCAGTACCCCGATCATGATAATTGATAAAGAGGATACCAGGTGAATAGTATGATGAATGTGATATTGACCCGTACCTAGATTTGGGATGCCGTACGACGGATTTACGTACGAGCTATATTGATGATTGATCCGCACTCTTGACTTGGGATGTCTGGTTATGGATATGATATTATTGAGGCGGGATCACCGACTATACATATACAGGTATGTATATGTATCGACTCAGATGATAGGCGGTTTCCTTACCTGTAGTTCAGCTTGTTAGTTCAGCCGTATAGTTTAGCGTAGTTGTTAGATTAGATTAGACCCTACCTATTTCAAAACTAACGAATCGTGGGTATTTTAAAAGACAGCCCAAGGGATCTTACGGATATTTCAAAAGACGTATCTTTTCATAAAAACACCGTAGCCCCTATTTTCAAAACCCCATGATTCGTGTTATTTCAAAAGGCACCAATTTGTAGGACTTATATTAGATTATTGCAGATTAGTTATCGTTGTGTCTAGTTTCAGCTCCCGCACATTATTGCTGTTCGCTCTGCCTCGCATATTTATTTTGCTGCATATTCCATTATTGATATCATGCTGTTAGGACACTAGCACCATTACCGATGATGCGTATGTACCACGTACACCTATTTGCCGGCTCACACACATCTTCATCGGTAATTGCCATGTCACGTACACTTTAGAGAATATAATTGCTTGACTTAGATTGTTAGCTAGTAGTTTTGACATGATATTAGTGTACTTCCCTTATATGCCATATTAGACATTGTAGTTATTACCTACCACTTCATGCATACTGTTATTCAGTTTTTCATGCCTAGTTCATTATCATTGACATATGCACTTGTGATGATTTCTTGAGATTTATGATATTTCTGGATTTCGGGGAAAGCCGCAAAATTTACAACTTATGATCTTTTAAAGTATAAAATGTTGCGGTTTTCTAGTGATGTAAAGTGTCGTCCACCATGAGTTTGCTGTGGTTTTGGAGATCCGTGTCGAGGAGTGGAGGAACCGTCGTGGGTACATGGTGGACCCGGTATGGTACCCCGGGGCAAGAGGAATGTGGTGTTGACGTTGAGCCTGGCAGGGGAGCACTACCTACCGGTGATATTACCCGACGCGTCGGATATCCGGAGGATACCGTCGTGGTCTTGAGATGGATGGTAGGGGCCGGTCTGGACTGACGGCGCCCTAGATATTGAGATTGAGACATTGATATTTCGAGACATTGAGATTTATGTTTTGTGTCGATGCTAGACACTGTTGATGCTGATTTCATTTATGATACCTCAGTTTAAAAATACGAAGGAAATCTCACTAATTTATGAAAACAGTTTCTTCATTTACATGTATTCTGTTTCATGCATTCAAACCTCATTCATATGATATATTGCTACCTGAGGCACTGACACGGGCACATGAAATTATACTCGGGTTAGATATTACCCTAGCCATTGTTATAGGCTGCCTGTTATACTTATATTTGAGGATATATTATGATCATTGACCTAGGTTGCGTTATTTATGCGATTTCTGTGCGTAGATGTTTTTCTACTCACGAGTTGGCAACTCACCCCCGTTGTGCCACAGTTCTTGCAGGTTTCGCCGTACAGGTTTCATTACGGCTTGCTGGCACTCTTTCCATTTCCGGGTGACTTGCTAGTAGGTGGGTTTATTTGTATCGCACCCATCATTATATCTTGTATATCATTATTCTGTTGTATCTAGAAGTTCCATCAACCAAACATGTATTTATTTTGAGTTAGAGACCAGTGATGTTTTTCTTTCGACCTTAGAGTCGCGCGTTTTATTTCTGGTGGTTTTGAGTTTCCTTTTGAGTTTTGATCCTCGTCGTTGGCGTTGTATATTATATTGCTTGTGTGGTGGTGACTGTCGATTGACGAAGAGCTAGCTCCCGCTTGGGGATGCCTTTTTAGTGATTTCGTATACTATTCATATTGTATCCCGTTTGGGAGCCAGTATTTACAAAGGAGACTCTGCCGAAATTTTCACGAAAATTTTAATGCTTTTAAAAACCGCATAATTCGGCTTATGCTATTAAACTACTTGTTTTAAATTGGTTTTCCTTCACTCTACTAGTTTTCTTAGTTTTGGATTTCTGGGTTTTCGGCTTACTTAGAATACGTACGCCTTGAGACGTTCGTAGTTTAAGTGCCGGTCATGTTCCGTACTTTCGGGTCATGACAAAGTTGGTATCAGAGCGTTAGGTTTTACCCTCGGAGCGTAGGATGACCCTTGGTTGATGGAATAGGTGACTAAAGTAGAGTGACGTACCGTTGGTATGTTCCGCGGCATATTTACGACATGCCACTCCACTTAAGAAGCCTTAGGATGTACATTTCCTTGTTCAGTATTATATTCCTTCCTGATCTAGCCTCATCGGTACCAGTTTGGTTTTGCTGCCACGATTACGGGCAGGGAGAGCTACGGCTAGAGTTGCGGTCAGCACGAGCTCGGCATGAACGAGGACTGACCAGGGCATGATTCCGGCGACACCCGATTGTGGAGAGGTGTCTTTTGACTGTGTTTCCGCGCCATGAGCGTTTGGCGGATCGCCTTTATGAGGTTACTCGGATGTGCTGATCGACATTAGAGGATTGAGCCAATGATAGAGGCCAGCCAGATCTTGATGACCGTTGGTGTGTTGCTTATTCATGATGATCGAGGTACTGTTCGGCGTGCAGACGAGCGAGCCAGTTATTGCTGCGAACGACGAGGTATTGCCCCAGATGCTGGAGTTAGTGAAGAACGAGTTGTACTAAGAGATGATAGAAGGTCGCTAGTCATCGTGGATGAATGACTAGGACATGTGGATCGTTCGCCTAACCCGATGCGAGGTCATCAGATAGATTGATTCCAGCTAGAGACGACTTCACGTGGAGACGTTGGGAGTCGACAGAGACGATCGAATGTCAGAAACCTACTATTCCAAGTTTAAAGTATTCGGAAAGACATGCAGGCAATTCTATGGTCCCTCTAGAAGAATGAAACCCTAACTCGACTTAATGACCGTGTGAAAGCCTTTGAACCTTCGGGTTTGCGGCAGTTCTACGACACCATTAGTGAGGCTTGGGTTTGCCCTTCTACGGCTGGACCACCGATGCTGTGGTATGTACTCGATACTATTAAACTGTGCCCAAGAGGTTGAGCTCTTGGGGGATTATGAGGTTTTGACGACTCGATCGGATGGCTCGACTTAATTCGGATGCTAGGTGGTGAGATGCATTCTTGGGAGACTCCAGATACGAGGATAGCCGTTGGAGCTCAGTCCATGCAGCCGCGACGAGATGATTCCAAAGCAGACGACATTAGAGAAAAGTGGAGTAAGAGGTTCTCACCAGATCTAGATGAGATGACGTTCCACTCCACCGACATCAGAGAGGCATTGCGCATGCCGAGGCATTGTACTTGGATATACCTTCCAGAAGGAGTCGCGATGAGTATGCAGTCATTCCAGAGCAAGATGCAGATATAGGAAAGGACAACGACTTCCGGACAGTTGGCAGAGACGAGGCATGGAATAGACCGTGAGCAGGATTCCTTCCAGGCCACTGATGCAATGATATTTGCACCCAGGATCAGATGTGTCACGTGCATTCAGAGAGCCAGAGGCCGACACCAGTGATATGTTGCCTTGACAGGGCCGATGAGCCGATGGACCGAAAGATTGGTAATTCACAGTGAAGACCTTGACCCAGGAGTGGTCATGGTTACGCACACCAGCAGGCCAGAGTTCATGATCATCGACAAGACGTCCCATTAGTGACCGCGACAGTTGGTCGAGATTCTTAGAGGATGCGCTTGAGCGGTACTGTTCCGCCATTATTGATTTCGATGTTTTGGGTGATTTATTCGTATGATTTGATTTTGATGATTGAGGATTTGCGATCTTTGCACAGTGTTGCACTTGATATCGTTTTCGTGCTTTAGTTTCACATGTTTGTGATTTTACGGTTTTAAACAGTTGAGTTGATTTTGTGCGTATGCACGCACGCGATTTGGTTCCTGCACTCTGTATAGTTTATATATGCTGGCAGTGCAGTGACATGTATTTTGTGCACTTGGATACACTGGATTTCGATTTCGAGGGTGATGCTCGACATTTGTTTTGTGCATTTTATGCACCGGATTGGATTTCATGATTTCGTGCACGATGGATGCACCTGATTTGGATTTTTGCGCGTGTTGGGCGCATGTTTTGAAGTGTGATTTTGGTGCACACCAGATTCACTAAATCGAGATTTTTCGTGCATGTCAGATGCACCTGATTTTGCTGTCAGGCACACATGTTGCCTACGACAGATGTTTCGTACACACCCGATGCACTTAGATGTTGTTTCTGTGCATATGTATGGCACCTATTTGGATTTTGATTTCCGTGCGCACCAGACGCACGTAGTATTCATACGCGTATTTTGGGATTGATTTATCTTATAGAGCAGTACGTTTTTATGATATTGCCATGTGTTTTCGTACTGAGCAGGACTAGTCAGAGGACAGTACTTGAATATATTTTGCATGCATTGATAGTTATTGAAGGGATTTCCAAAAAGCGAGCTATAGCCTCAGTATTTACCTACGTGTCTGATATGACACGAAATGTTTAAGACAAGGAGACCCTTCTAAATTGTTTCCAAAACGGCGGAACGTACATTTCAAACAATGGTATATATGTATATAGTTATTTTCTTATGATAGACGTCCGCCACTGTGCAGTGTTATATGCGTTGCACAGCGACTTAAAGAGATTTGGCATACATTTCCTTCAGATACTTACAGACATAGATTCGATTTTTACATGTATAGTTTCGTGTTATATCATATTGGTTTTGATTTGGATTTGGCATTGATGTCTTCTCCATGACTCCGATGATTGCGGGATGCTTGACGGAGTTTTGATTGGAGTTATATACTCATTTTTCAAGCGCATGCGCTACGATTTGTTTTATGTATTTATGATTTCGGAGCCCCGACGACTTAATGGTTTTGGTTAGATGTTTTAGTATTTGGGGGAGTTTTAATTTAAATTCGGGGACCGAATTTCTTTATGGGGGGAAGATTGTAACGTTTTGAAAATCGTTTCGGTGAAATTTCGAAAAATCGGTAAAATAAGGGGGTTTTCTGTAAAAAGTCAAAATACAAATATCTTATTATAAAAATTAAGTATACATATTCTAGCTATGTAATTGCTATTATTTGGTGTTTATTGAGCCGCTGGTGAAATTTCAAATTTTCTGAAAAAAATATTATTTTATTATTATTTAAGCCGTCACTAATACATTTAATTAGGGAAAATTACAAAGTGGAATGAGTTGAAACAAATTTTGTGCATCATAAAATATTAAATAAAATTTTATCATGTGATTTTTGGAACGAAAACATTTTCCAAAATGGTTTAGAAATTATTGAAGAAAAAAAGGCTTTTTTTAGCGTAAATGGATGTTTGGGGTATTGTATTTATCATTTTTCATCACCCCACACCCGTACCCACACCCACACACCCCCATTCACTTCTTCCCTTGGCTGAATTCAGCAGCCCCCATCAATTTTCCCCACTTGAATTTCAAAAGAAAAGAAAAAGAAAAGAAAGGATAAAAGAATGTATAAGAATGGGCTTTTGACTTTTCTTTGACTTTGAAACCAACACCCTTTCTCTCTCACTCTACCACTCACCTCACCCTCCCCACTCTCGGCCAGAACCAGCCCCCCCCATTTTCTCCAAGTATCCATCTTCTTTCACCTCCATTTCCTTCAAAAAAAAAATCAACAAAAATCAACACAAACCCTCACAAAATCAAAATCCGATTCCTACCCATTTCTCTATAGCCAAAATTGCATGGATTGGGGTGACAAGAGAGCATTTTGGATGGCTAGATTTCAAATGGGATCTACAAAATTGTGGAGGTATAATGTTAACCTTGTAGCTAAATTGTTGATTAATACTTATGTTAGCTTAGTTAAGTGTTAAAGTGGTTGAATTGCTAGTTATAAATCTTCAAGTTAGGGTTTGGGAAATTCTAGAATTTAGGTTTTAAAATCAAGTTAGGGTTTTGTGAGATTGGTGTATGGTTGTGTGATGTTTTTAGGCTCTTATGACATGTTAAAACAAGATTAGTAGCTAGTTGTTATTGGTTAGTTTAAAATTTTTTGTTAATTATGCTAAATTGTAAACTAGGTTTTTAAAATAAATATATTCTTGTGAGATAAAATTCAATTTAAGGTTTCATGTCATTATAAATATTATATTGAGTGGTTTAATGCTTTTAGTTCATGAAAATCCAAGCTAGATTGTAGTTTGTGCATTTTTGCTATAAAATTGTTAAAATTTAGGTATTTTGTAAACTAGAATTTTAGGGCTTTTGGAATTTAATGAGATTAAATTATGGGAATTGTTTTTATGACTTATTTAAGATATTTAGTGAATATTGTGGCCGCTAGATTCATTTATACATCGAGTTTTGTACTAAAACGGTGATTTGTGCTTGCTAGATTTTCGGAAAAATGGCTTTTAAGGTGAATTTGGTGTTTTTGAGAATTTTAACCTATTTTATAGTATAATTAGTGCTTGTGATCGTGCAAATGAGTGTGTTTGGGTTTTTCTCGATGGTTTGGCGTTTGTACGCCGACGTCGAGGGTTTTTAAGTTGATTTGTGGAAGCAAATCATAGGTTTTGACCTATGTGGGATTCGTGTGTCGTTTTGGTCATGAGTCGAATTTTAATGCGATATGGTGTGTTGTGATATGTAGGTACCCCATGTGGGCTTCGAGACGACAAGCAAGCGCGTGGCGACGTTGGCACCGGCTAGCGAGAACCAGGTGAGTAGATTTATATCTACGGGGAGAAGTCGGGTGGATGGCGTATAGCACCCCCGCAGTCCGTGGTGGTGTATACGGATGCGTATACACACCAATAATTATTATATGTTATTTAGGATTATTAACGATACTTAGGATGGATATTGGTGTGTTAGATTAATTTAGCGTTGCGAACCCTAGGGTAGTGTTGCACACACATACACACATACATACTTGCATACATTCCTATTGATATGTGCTCATGGGATTCTATATAGTTATGTGTTCACATAGGTATGGGACTGTGTGTTCACATACGGATTTGAGGATAGTACTTGGGATTTATGAAGAGTCGATGAGATTTGATTTGAGGCCGTGAGATCGGTGATATAGCGGGGTTCCTATTTGAGATACGACATGAAGTTGTAGCGGGTCCTTGACGTAGTTTTTACACACGTGCATGCATACTTAGGCGGTATCAGTATTGTACTAGATGTAGATCAGTACCCCGATCATGATAATTGATAAAGAGGATACCAGGTGAATAGTATGATGAATGTGATATTGACCCGTACCTAGATTTGGGATGCCGTACGACGGATTTACGTACGAGCTATATTGATGATTGATCCGCACTCTTGATTTGGGATGTCTGGTTATAGATATGATATTATTGAGGCGGGATCACCGACTATACATATACAGGTATGTATATGTATCGACTCAGATGATAGGCGGTTTCCTTACCTGTAGTTCAGCTTGTTAGTTCAGCCGTATAGTTTAGCATAGTTGTTAGATTAGATTAGACCCTACCTATTTCAAAACTAACGAATCGTGGGTATTTTAAAAGACAGCCCAAGGGATCTTACGGATATTTCAAAAGACGTATCTTTTCATAGAAACACCGTAGCCCCTATTTTCAAAACCCCATGATTCGTGTTATTTCAAAAGGCACCAATTTGTAGGACTTATATTAGATTAATGCAGATTAGTTATCGTTGTGTCTAGTTTCAGCTCCCGCACATTATTGCTGTTCGCTCTGCCTCGCATATTTATTTTGCTGCATATTCCATTATTGATATCATGCTGTTAGGACACTAGCACCATTACCGATGATGCGTATGTACCACGTACACCTATTTGCCGGCTCACACACATCTTCATCGGTAATTGCCATGTCACGTACACTTTAGAGAATATAATTGCTTGACTTAGATTGTTAGCTAGTAGTTTTGACATGATATTAGTGTACTTCCCTTATATGCCATATTAGACATTGTAGTTATTACCTACCACTTCATGCATACTGTTATTCAGTTGTTCATGCCTAGTTCATTATCATTGACATATGCACTTGTGATGATTTCTTGAGATTTATGATATTTCTGGATTTCGGGGAAAGCCGCAAAATTTACAACTTATGATCTTTTAAAATATAAAATGTTGCGGTTTTCTAGTGATGTAAAGTGTCGTCCACCATGAGTTTGCTGTGGTTTTAGAGATCCGTGTCGAGGAGTGGAGGAACCGTCACGGGTACATAGTGGACCCGGTATGGTACCCCGGGGCAAGAGGAATGTGGTGTTGACGTTGAGCCTGGCAGGGGAGCACTACCTACCGGTGATATTACCCGACGCGTCGGATATCCGGAGGATACCGTCGTGGTCTTGAGATGGATGGTAGGGGCCGGTCTGGACTGACGGCGCCCTAGATATTGAGATTGAGACATTGATATTTCGAGACAGTGAGATTTATGTTTTGTGTCGATGCTAGACACTGTTGATGCTGATTTCATTTATGATACCTCAGTTTAAAAATACGAAGGAAATCTCACTAATTTATGAAAACAGTTTCTTCATTTACATGTATTCTGTTTCATGCATTCATACCTCATTCATATGATATATTGCTACCTGAGGCACTGACACGGGCACATGAAATTATACTCGGGTTAGATATTACCCTAGCCATTGTTATAGGCTGCCTGTTATACTTATATTTGAGGATATATTATGATCATTGACCTAGGTTGCGTTATTTATGCGATTTCTGTGCGTAGATGTTTTTCTACTCACGAGTTGGCAACTCACCCCCGTTGTGCCACAGTTCTTGCAGGTTTCGCTGTACAGGTTTCATTACGGCTTGCTGGCACTCTTTCCATTTCCGGGTGACTTGCTAGTAGGTGGGTTTATTTGTATCGCACCCATCATTATATCTTGTATATCATTATTCTGTTGTATCTAGAAGTTCCATCAACCAAACATGTATTTATTTTGAGTTAGAGACCAGTGATGTTTTTCTTTCGACCTTAGAGTCGCGCGTTTTATTTCTGGTGGTTTTGAGTTTCCTTTTGAGTTTTGATCCTCGTCGTTGGCGTTGTATATTATATTGCTTGTGTGGTGGTGACCGTCGATTGACGAAGAGCTAGCTCCCGCTTGGGGATGCCTTTTTAGTGATTTCGTATACTATTCATGTTGTATCCCGTTTGGGAGCCAGTATTTACAAAGGAGACTCTGCCGAAATTTTCAGGAAAATTTTAATGCTTTTAAAATCCGCATAATTCGGCTTATGCTATTAAACTACTTGTTTTAAATTGGTTTTCCTTCACTCTACTAGTTTTCTTGGTTTTGGATTTCTGGGTTTTCGGCTTACTTAGAATACGTACGCCTTGAGACGTTCATAGTTTAAGTGCCGGTCATGTTCCGTACTTTCGGGTCGTGACATGAACTCCCTAATCTAAGTGGCTAGAATAGATGAGGATGATGAATTAGGAATTTTGCGCTCTTTTGTTTTCAATTTCTCACAATTAAACATCACAAATGAAAAAGCTAGTGAAGCTTTTCTTCAAGAAGCAAGAAGAAGAATAAGAAGAAGCAAAAGCTTTTGTGATGAATAATGAATTATTGTTGTGGTTACAATTGCAACCATAGGTTAAGAATGAAAGGATTAACCATTGTAGAGAATAAACCAAAGGTTAAGGGTTTGGGTTTGGTTAACAAATATCTTCACAAAATATCAAGAAATAATAACAAAGTCAAACCTTCATGAAGCTTCCTTAACCCTCATCCAAAAAGCTAACCCTAATCCAAACCCTAACTTGGTTTAAAATCAAAAACCATGTTGCATTTGTAACCCTAACATGTTATAATATTATATATCACATATACAATATATTTTGTAACAAAAGAAAATAATACAATTAACATATATCGCATATACATCAATGTATTATCGAGTGAGAAAATGAATCAATAAAGCGATCTTATATTAGTTAACGTAATGTAATATATCACATATATAATTTTACATTAAATTATCGAATCAACACTTGATCCGATAATCCGGCTATATTACATATAACCGACTAATATAACATGTACTAGTTCATCGAATCAACACTTGATCCGATGACCCGGCTATATCACATATAACCGGCCGATATCACATATCGCGAGAATAGAATACGGTATCTCATATCATATTATTCTCGGTCCCGCACATATCACATATGTGCTCCTACTCCGTTTTGCCTGAGTCGGGAAACCTCTGTGTAGGACTCTAAAGAATCGTCAATACGCCGACAGTAGGTGATGATCATATCAAACACCCACAAGCTGCAAGCAGACAGCTAAACGTAACAGCCACCCAGGTATTGAGCGATCTGAAGATCAACAAGCAAGCCTTGTACATTCTCCATTGAATCCAATCAGTAACACTATCGTACAGTCCGGTCTCTTCGTCTGGTATGTCGCATATCAAGTCTAAGGGTGGTAAACGTCAGACCCCAGTAACCGATAAGTCGTGTCGATGTGAGGCTCATAACAGGTCGAGAAACTTCTGATAACTTTTACCAGTAGCACTCCATATCAGCTCTGGCCAGAGACTTCCAGTTATAGCCAATCGAACACAGCACAACAACAACTCCCTATACAGGGAGAGACGAAAACCCTCCTATCGCTAATTGCCTCCATGTGATTCGGGACTGTACACAAAAGCCACCGTTTTGCACGCCCTCTTGGACGTGGTAAGGTAGAAATCAAAGCACAGTGGGAATCACACAAGACTCTATGACGATCTCGGGTATACAGACTAACATGTACCAGTGTCACCGGAGAACTGCTATTTGACGGTTCAGTGTACCCAGTCTCCACTGAGCACCCGTACACCATCTTTGATGTCAAACACCGATGGATATGGGATCATCCATCGTCCATCATATGGGTCAAGATGCGTATACGCTAGTCTACTCTGGTATATCGATGCCCTGTCTCGATACACCGTCAACTAGGAATAGTTATAAGATGTACTCGTTGACTACCCTGGCCCCACTAGTATGATCTCATCATAGTCCCAGTAGTCAAGTACGTATCCTAAGGGCTTTATCAACATGTGAGAGTAAGACAGTAAACCAATACAAGTCAACATGTTAAGTCAAAGTGAAACCAGATAGCATACTATCATATTGAGCAAGAAAGTCCGCACTATATATATCCAAGCATCCACTATAATATACATCATATGTACAACAATGGCCTCTAGGGAAAATATACAACTAACAATCTCCCACTTGCACTAAGGCCAGCTGTTGTAGTATCTCATACCCACCATCCCGAAGAGTCTCTTAAATTGTATCTGGGGAATGGCCTTTGTGAGTGGATCCGCAGTGTTGTCCTTCGTGTCAACTCTTTTGACCTCGATCTCGCGGCGATCAACTATCTCCCGGATCCGGTGATACCGCCTCAGAATATGTCTGGACTTTTGATGGGACTTGAGTTCCTTGGCCAACGCCACAGCTCCATTGTTATCACAATACAAAGGTATTGGATGCTCAATGGAAGGAACCACACCTAGTTCAGTGATGAACTTCTTCATCCAGACAACCTCTTTGGCAACATCGTTGGCAGCGTATTCAGCCTCCATCGTCGAGTCTGCCACGGTTTCTTGCTTGAAACTCTTCCAACAAACCGCCCCTCCATTTACGGTAAAGACAAATCCCGAGTGCGTCTTTGAGTCGTCCTTATCATTTTGGAAGCTCGAATCGGTATAGGACTCCTCTTAGAGGTCTACGTTACCATATACCAAGAACATCTCTTTAGTTCTTCTTAAGTACTTAAGAATGTTCTTCACAGCTGTCCAGTTACTCTCTCCTGGATCTGCTTGATACCTACTCACTACACTTAGTGAGTATGCTACATCGGGTCTGGTACATAGCATCGCGTACATGATAGAGCCTACTGCAGAAGCATAGGGTATCCCTTGTAGGGTTCCTAGGCATCCTAATGAGGTCTCACAAGGCATCAACCATGCCAATTTCAAAAAATCTAGGTGCCGAGAAACCCGACTACGGATCGTTTGCTAGAAAACTAGGCGAAAAAGCTAACTAGTTAACACTTAACTAAGAGATACGGAAATACAACCTTTGTAGATCCGGTCCTCCACCTCCACGGCTCCGAGATGAGGTCGTCTCCGCTGTCCAAATCAAATCCGGGCTCTAGCGTCGGCTTCATCGGAGAATGGACGGGCTAGGTCATCGACGACGTGCCGAAGATGATCTACGTCGAAGCATCACTAGATCGAGCTCCACCTTCACCAAGTCCTGAAAACTTGTGAAGGAAACACACTCTATTACTTGGCAAGAGGTAGAGGATGAAGAAATAGGAAGTGGGTAGACTTTAGTTTTGGATTTCTCACTCATTTCATCAATCCACCATTGATGTAGTCAAGCTTTTCTTCTTGAAATGAAGAAGAAGAAGAAAGAAAGAAGATGATAATTATTATGATAAGATTAATAATAGAAAAGAAAAAATTCAATCTTATCATAACACTTACCATAGTTAAGTGTAGAGAGTTAACCAAAGTTAGTGAGTGGTTAGGGTTTGGCATAAAACAAAAATGGTGGACTTTTCAAAAGTTCAAGAAACTTCAACAAAAGAAATAAATAAAGCCACCATTTTCCTTTTGCCAAAAATAAATAAAACAATAAATAAATCATTTAAAACCCTTAACCATTAACTAACTATGGTTTAAACATACATTTAACCAAGTATTGCATGTATCATCAAACATGATACAAGCAAGTGCACAAAATCATATCGCATATGCAATGCGCACACCCGAGTGAGAAAATCCATTTAAAGTGAACCGATACTAGTTAATGCAAAGTAATATATCAAATATATAATTATGCATTAAATCATTAAATCAACACTTGATTCAATGATCCGGTCATGTCGCACACAACCGACTAGTATCATTAGTAACAACTTATCGAATCAACACTTGATCCGATAACCCGGCTATATCGCATATAACCGATCAATGTCACATCGCGAGAATGGAATACAGTATCATATACACGCATTATTCTCGGTCCCGCACATATCTCATATGCGCTCCTATTTCGTTTCGCTTGAGCCAGGAAACCTCTGTGTAGGACTCTAAAGACTCGTCAATACGCCGGCAGTGGATGATGATCATATCAAACATCCACAAGCCTCAAGCGGTCTGCTAAACGTAACGGCCACCCGGGTATTGAGCGATCTGAAGATCGACGAGCAAGCCCGCTCACACTCCAGTGAATCCAACCAGTAACACTACCGTACAGTCCGGTCTGATCGTCTGATATGTCGCATATCTTGCCTAGGGGTGGTAAACGTCAGACCCCAATAGCTCGATAAGTCGTGTCGATATGAGGTCTATAACTGTTCGAGAAACTACTGGTAACACTTACCAGTAAATCTCAGCAACCCTGGCCAGGGATTTCCTGTTATAGCCAATCAAACACAGCGCAACATCAACTCCCTATACCGGGAGAGACGAATCCCCTCCTATCGCTCATTGCCTCCATGTGACTCGGGACTGTACCCAAAAACCACCGTTTTGCACGCCCTCTTGGACGTGGTAAGATGGAAATCAAAGCACAGTGGGAACCACACAAGACTCTATGACGATCTCGGGTCAACAGACTACTCTGTACCAGTGTCACCAGAGAACTGCCATCTGACGTGAGGTATAATACCATCTGGGAGTTCTCGGCGAGTCCGTCCAGTGTACCCAGTCTCTACTGAGCACCCGTATATCATCTCCGATGTCAAACACCAATGGATATGGGATCATCCATCGCCCATCTGTATGGGTCGAGAAGGTATACGCTAGTCTACTCTGGTATATCGATGCCCCGTCTCGATACACCCTCGACTAGGGACTTTGAAGGATGTACTTATGGACTACCATGTCCCCACTAGTATGATCCGCATCATAGTCCAGGTAGTCAAGCACACATCCTAAGGGCTTTACCAACATGTAACAGAGAGACAAACAGTGTACACGTTAAGGTAAAGAGCAACCAGATAGCATACTATCATGTCGAGCAAGAAAGTCCTCCCTATATATGTCCCAGCATCCACTACAATATACATCCTATGTATAGTAATGGCCTCTAGGGCATACATATAACTAACATCCCTTGCATGCGAGCTCTTTTCAAATCAGTCTTGGAAGACATCTCTTTGGAGAGAGTGAGTCCAGAGATCGTAGGTTGGTTCCGACGCTTGGATTCTTCCATACTAAAACTCTTTAGTATGGTGTCAATGTACCTGGATTGGGATAATCCCAGTATCCGTTTAGATCTATCTTTATATATATTAATTCCCAAAATGCAGGAGGCATCACCTAGATCTTTCATTAAGAATCTATGTGATAAGAAGAGCTTGACCGAGTGCAGCATAGGAACATCATTTCCTATCAAGAGTATATCATCCATGTACAATACGAGGAAAACAACCTTACACTCTGCAACCTTCTTGTATATATACAAGGTTCATCAACGTTTTTGATGAAGTCAAACTCTTTGACTACAACATCAAAACAAATGTTCCAACTTCGCGATGCCTGCTTTAATCCGTAGATGGATTTAAGCAGCTTGCACACCTTTCCGCTACTCCCACTATCTACGAAGCCCTCTGGATGAGTCATGTACACGCACTCCTCAAAATCACCAATTAGAAAGGCCGTCTTAATATCCATTTGCCAGATTTCGTAGTCATGGTATGTAGCAATGGCAAGTAAGATCAGGATGGACTTAAGCATAGCCACCGGAGAAAAGGTTTCGTCACAATCCATACCTGGTCGTTGACGAAAACCCTTTGCAACAAGCCTAGCTTTGAAAGTCTCCACTTTTCCATCTACTCCAAGTTTCTTCTTAAAGATCCATTTGCTCCCAATGGGCTTTACTCCTTCAGGAGCAACTTCCAAAGTCCATACTTTGTTGGTGTACATGGATTCCATCTCAGCTCGCATTGCATCCAGCCATTTCACAGAGTCACCACTCGTGATGGCCTGCTCGAAGCTAGTCGGGTCATCATTTTCCATGATGCAATTCTCAATCCCATCTTCTATGAGAAAACCGTAGTATCTCTCCGGTGGATGAGGAACCCTACTAGATCGGCGGAGAGGTTGGGGTTCGTTGGGAACTACTGAATCCTCTAGTAGCACTAAATCTTTAGTTGTAGTTTGTGGTGCTGAAACTTCTTCCAGCTCTACCGCTTTGCCACTAATTTCTTTTAAAAGAAATTCCTTTTCTAAAAAGGTTGCATGTTGAGCAAAAAAAACCTTTTGTTGTTCACCGTGGTAGAATAGATATCCATTCGAATGTTTAGGATATCCAACAAACTTACAAAGAAACGATCGTGCCTCGAGTTTGTCCGGATTTTGCCTTTTGACATAGGCCGAACAACCCCATATCTTAACTCGTTTAAGACATGGTCTCTTCCCACTCCATATCTCATATGGTGTGGTAGGTACAGATTTTGATGGAACCTGATTCAATAGGTATGCTGCTGCTTCAAGCGCATAACCCCAAAAGGAAATAGGTAACTCAGCAGTGCTCATCATAGAGCGTACCATATCTAATAGGGTGCGATTCCTCCACTCCGATAAACCATTGTGCTGTGGGGTATAGGGAGGAGTAAGCTGAGAGAGAATCCCATTCTCTTTTAGATAATCCCGGAATTCAATGCTCAAGTATTCTCCTCCTCGATCAGATCGAAGGATTTTAATACTTTTACCTTTTTGGTTCTCTACTTCGTTCATATATTCTCTGAATTTCTCAAAAGCTTCAGACTTGTGTTTCAACAGGAACGCATGTCCGTATCTTGAAAGATCGTCAGTGAATGTAATGAAATACGAGGAACTATCCCTGGAATGTGTAGACATGGGACCACATACGTCACTATGTATCAGTCCCAAGAGTTCTGTAGCTCTTTCTCCATGTCCACTAATCGAAGTTTTGGTCATCTTGCCTTTTAGACATGACTGGCAAGTATCATAAGATGAAAATTCGAACAGATTTAAATATCCATCCTTATGCAACTTAGCCAGTCGTGTCGCATTGATATGACCTAGTCTACAATGCCATAAGAAGGATTCGTTCATTTCTGAACTCTTCCTCTTATGTGTGTTTTGCACATTAAGTATTGTAGTTTGATTGAGAACGTATATGCCATTATTTAACGAGCCTGATCCAATCAACTATTTATTCAGGAAGATGTTCATAACAATATCCGGTACTACAAAATTATATCCCTTTTTACTCAATAAAGAAACTGATATAAGATTGGATATCAGGGTCGGAATGTAATAGCATTCGTTCAGAATCAATGTATTACCATTTGGTAACACAAGGTGATATTCGCCAACCACTTTGGCTGCAACATTTGCACCATTCCCAACTCTTACGGAATGATCACCCTCTCCTAATTCCCTACCTTTGCGTAGCCCATGTAACATATTACATATATGAGATCCCGATCCGGTATCTAATACCCAGGACGTAGAGTGAACTGAGAAAGTGTTCTCGATGACGAACACACCTGAAGAAGATGCATCATTATGCTTATTCTTCGTTTGAGTGGCGTGAGAATCCGGATATTCTCCTATTCCCTTCTCGGACTTATAACAATTATAAGTGGAAGCGGGACCAACGTTTCCCTGCTCAGTATAATAAGCGGGTTCAGTCAATACATCCATATTATTATCTTGATTAGGGCCTGACATGGTCGCTACCTGGAGAGAAAGAGAGAAGAAAACACTTTAGCGTATGCTCTTGCAAGATTAGATTGGTTATTATCTTATCTAATCAGGATGGCTCCCACTGCTTTTTATTAAATCTTCCTTAAAACCCTAAAAGGTAAGATTAGCCGGGATTAATTACACCTTACAAGTTTGCCAATCTTTCGGCCAGGCTAGTGTTGGTACTTTTAGGGAGGTTCCCTGTGCTTTCGCACGGACCAAATTAGAATAAACCTCATTTTCCCATAAGCATAACCCCGTAAACACATTTCTAGACACCTACTTGATCGGCAAATTGTCATTTTTAAAACTCTCTCAGGAGTAACTCTTACTCGCAGTGGGTATCAGGATCCATCTATCTCATAGAAGATATACAATCTCATTGGAAATTTCAACACTTGAAATTCCCGATAATGCTTTTGCCCCTAGTGTGCTATGACCTTGACAGAGGTCAACAAACCATAGTGCACTAGTCAAGTTCAACCCGTCATTTCTTGATTGAATCAAACCCACCCGCACGACCCTTAACAGAGGTCAACAAGGTCGTACGACTACCCTAATCCAATCACATCACAAGCTTTACAGATAATTACTAATCAGCTACCGCACACTACGCCTTGACAGAGGTCAACAAACGCAGCACGAATACTAATTAATTTTTATCAGAAATGACGGAGGGCTACGCAGGTTTTTCAGAAAACCATGAGCGTAATGAACTCGATATCATTGTAGAAACAAGTGATTTTGAAAAGGAGTGTTTTTTAGGCTTTTCTAGTTTCGCTAAAGAGGTCACTCCCGCTGAAGGGATATCGGCTCTTTCCTTATCGAATAAGGTGCAAGATATTTCACAAATACCGCGGTGCAAAGCAAGAACTATAGAAGCAATCAAAAACTAAACAGTGACTTTATATCATCTGCCAGTTTTGCTAAAGAGGTCACTCCCTGTGAAGGGATCTCGGCTCTTTCCTCATCGAATAAGGTGCAGGGTATATCACATATACCACTATGCAAAGCAAAAACTGTAGCTACCCTTTTTGAAAATTTTATTCTACAACATCTTTTAGGTTTCTTTTTCTTTCATTAATCTCGTTAATGAATCCTATCATTTATTCTTCCTAAGCATCACAGAATAAACGAAAATACAACGTACGCTTATGCCACCCGCATTCGCCACAATGTTCCGTTATGCACCGTTAGGTTACTTAACTAATGGCATACCGGGACGGGACTAGCGCGGGTGTAAAACATAAGCAACATTTATTATATATCATATATACAATAATAAAGCATTCTTCTCACGCATATAATATGATCACATCACAGTATATCAGCAGCAGAAGAAACATATGAAATATTGGATATACTAGGAGGTCCGTGTTTTATATCGAGCCTGTATAAAACACGGATTCCACGGTCGTATGAATAGCCAAACCCACATACCTAGACCCCTACGAGAGCGACAAGTAACGCTGTCAATTCTAGGGTTAGGAGACCCGGTCTCGACTCCTCGAGATGGCCTCCCACTGGACCTTAGAACCCGGTTACTTGTGCTCCCCTCCTCGGGTCTATCCTAATGCGGAAAAGTAAATAATATACAATGGGGACATCAACCTCAACCCGGAAGTGCCCCAATAAAAGAATATTACATACATTGAATTTTACATGAATGAAAATAAAAACCCTCATCTAACATAAAACCCCCGGCTATTCAGAACACAACAATCCAATATAACATATCACAGCAACACATAATATCTCATATCATCAACGTAAGCAAGTATGCGTATTCCGATTGTCGTTGATGTATAGCAACGAACTCGGCAATACCTCACATACTACACTTACGGTCGCAGAAAAGAAAAGTGAAAAACTACAACATTTGGAATATACAGTCGCCTTAGACATCGTAAGCCCGAAATATCACATATTATGGATTTCATGCCTAACTATATGAATTCCACATATTGTATCACAATCACAGAATATCATGACGATGTTTAACATTTTGATCGAATCAACATACACTCACAAATTACCCCCGTGAGCTCAACACTTGAGAAAAGTCGAAACAGTCAAAAACCGTGCCACAGTATTCATAGACTAGCCGTAGAAGGAGTTAAACAATGCCTCACCTATGACATCACGGAACTACGGCAAACCCTAGGGTTCGATTGCGGTTCTGTGGGCATAGAATCGAGTTAAGGTTAGTATAGTCTTATAGGGGGTCCATAGGGGTACTTGCACGATTTTACAAATATAATCAACTTCGAAAAATTACAACACTTGGAAATTTCAGCGGGGTTCAAAATGTGGTGTGTGAAGTTCGATCGAACAGCTAAAAATAGTCAAGATTACCAATACATTGTTAAATTATACGACTACGAAGCACTACGAATTAGCCCAGGGTCAAACTAATCATCACATGAAAATTGGGCTAAATAAACAACACTAGGAAACCCAAAATGGAGACATGAGTGCACAAGAAGAATACGAGTGGTAGGGGAAGCCAAGGGGCCGGCCAGGCCGGAAAAATGGCCTTGGTGCTCGGTCCAAATCCGAGAACCCTCCCCCCCGTATTTCACCCATGTTCATATAATGGCCCATTGATCGTTCTGCAGCTGTTTGAAAAAATTTTAAAGGACTTTTTTGAAAATTTCCAGAGAGCAAAATGGGGGTTTCGTAATACCGTATTTCGGAGTCGATTTCGTTTTCGTAATTGTTTTAACACCGTTACTAGAATTCTAGTTTGGCTCTGATACTACTGTTGGGCTTCCTTTGCACCTAGTCTAGGGTTTGGTAGCATCACTCATGCCACTTTTAAATTTAGAGAGGTGCAAAGCAAGCAAACCATGAATCATGCTAGAATTTCTAGGGTAACAAATTTGTATCACTTACAAAGAAGTAAAGAGATCAGAATTACAACCTTTGTAGTCCGTTCCTTCACTTCATAAGCTCCGTGTTGAGGTCCCTTCGCTGCGATCATCAAGAACTCCGACTCTCGTGAGGCTCCAAGAGGTGAATGATGTATCTTGCTTGAAGTCTTCTTGATCTAAGATGACCTACCTTGAAGAATCTCTAACCCAAGTTTACACTTCACTAAAGAACTTATTAGAGAAGTGAACACCCTAATCTAAGTGGCTAGAATAGATGAGGATGATGATGTAGGAATTTTGCTCTCTTTTGTTTTCAATTTCTCACAATTAAACATCACAAATGAAAAAGCTAGTGAAGCTTTTCTTCAAGAAGCAAGAAGAAGAAGAAGAAGCAAAAGCTTTTGTGATGAATAATGAATTATTGTTGTGGTTAGAATTGCAACCATAGGTTAAGAATGAAAGGCTTAACCATTGTAGAGAATAAACTTTAGGTTAAGGGTTTGGGTTTGGTTAACAAATATCTTCACAAAATATCAAGGAATAATAATAAAGTCAAACCTTCATGAAGCTTCCTTAACCCTCTTCCAAAAAGCTAACCCTAATCCAAACCCTAACTTGGTTTAAACTCAAAAACCATGTTGCATTTGTAACCCTAACATGTTACAATATTATATATCACATATACAATATATTTTGTAACAAAAGAAAATAATACAATTAACATATATCGCATATACATCAATGTAATATCGAGTGAGAAAATGAATCAATAAAGCGAGCTTATATTAGTTAACGTAATATAATATATCACATATATAATTATACATTAAATTATCGAATCAACACATGATCCGATAATCCGGCTATAATACATATAACCGACTAATATAACATGTACCAGTTCATTGAATCAACACTTGATCCGATGACCCGGCTATATCACATATACCCGGCCGATATCACATATCGCGAGAATAAAATACGGTATCTCCTATCGTTTTATTCTCGGTCCCGCACATATCACATATGTGTTCCTACTCCATTTTGCCTGAGCCAGGAAACCTCTATGTAGGACTTTAAAGAATCGTCAATACACCGGCAGTAGGTGATGATCATATTAAACACCCACAAGCTGCAAGCGGTCAGTAAAACGTAACAGCCACCCAAGTATTGAGCGATCAGAAGATCAACAAGCAAGCTTGTATATTCTCCTGTGAATCCAATCAGTAACACTACTGTACAGTCCGGTCTCTTTGTTTGGTATGTCGCATATCAATTCTAGGGGTGGTAAACATCAGACCCCAGTAACCAATAAGTCATGCTGATGTGAGGCTTATAACAGGTCGAGAAACTACTGATAACTCTTACCAGTAGCACTCCATATCAGCCCTGGCCAGGGACTTCCAGTTATAACCATTCGAACACAGCACAACATCAACTCCCTATACCGGGAGAGACGAAACCCCTCCTATCATTCATTGCCTCCATGTGAGTCGGGACTTTACCCAAAAGCCACTGTTTTGCACGCCCTCTTGGAAGTGGTAAGCTAGAAATCAAAGCACAGTGGGAATCACACAAGACTCTATGGCGATCTCGGGTCTACAGACTAACCTGTACCAGTGTCACCGGAGAACTACTATTTGACGATTGGTATAATACCATCTAGAAGTTCTCGGCGAGTCCGTTCAGTGTACCCAGTCTCCACTGAGCACCCATACACCATCTTTGATGTCAAACACCGATGGATATGGGATCATCCATCGCCCATCATATGGGTCAAGATGCATATACGCTAGTCTACTCTAGTGTATCGATGCCTTATCTCGATACACCCTCGACTAGGAACAGTTATAGGATGTACTCGTTGACTACCCAGGCCCCACTAGTATCATCTCATCATAGTCCCAGTAGTCAAGTACATATCCAAAGGGCTTTATCGACATGTGAGAGCAAGACAGTAAACCAATACAAGTCAGCAAGTTAAGACAAAGTGAAACCAGATAACGTACTATCATATCGAGCAAGAAAGTCCTCACTATTTATATCCAAGCATCCACTATAATATACATCATATGTACAACAATGGCCTCTAGGGAATTTATACAACTAACAGGGACTTCCTGTTATAGCCAATCGAGCACAGCGCAACATCAACTCCCAATACCGGGAGTGATGAAACCCCTCCTATCGCTCATTGCCTCCATGTGATTCGGGACTGTACCCAAAAGCCACCGTTTTGCACGTTCTCTTGAACGTGGTAAGGTGGAAATCAAAGCACAGTGGGAACCACACAAGACTCTATGACGATCTCGGGTCTACGGACTACCCTGTACCAGTGTCACCAGAGAACTGCTATCTGACGATAGGTATAATACCATCTAGAAGTTCTCGGCGAGTCCGTTCAGTGTACCCAGTCTCCAATGAGCACCCGTATACCATCTCTGATGTCAAACACCAATGGATATGGGATCATCCATCGCCTGTCTACATGGGTCGAGAAGCCACACGCTAGTCTACTCTGGTATATCAATGCCCTGTCTCGATAAACCTAAGACTAGGAACATTTGAAGGATGTACTTGCCGACTACCCTATCCTACCAGTATAATCTACATCATAATACTGGTAGTCAAGTACCCATCCTAAGGGCTTTATCAACATGTAACATAGAGACAATCAGTGTACATGTTAAAATAAAGAGTAACCAGATAGCATACAATCATGTTGAGCAAGAATGTCCTTCATATGTATATCCAAGCATCCACTATAATATACATCATATGTACAACAATGGCCTCTAGGACATACATATAACTAACATGTATGCCCTAGAGGCTATTGTTGTACATGATTGTATATTACAATGGATGCTTGCACATATATAGGGTGGACTTTCTTGCTCGACATAATAGTATGCTATCTGGTTACACTTTATCTAAATATGTAAACTTGTATTGTGATACTTTCTTTCTCACACATGTTGATAAAGCCCTTAGGATGTGACTTGACTACCAAGATTGTGATGGAGATCATACTAGTGGGGCCAGGGTAGTCCATAAGTTCATCCTTTAATTGTCCCTAGTCGAGGGTGTATCGAAACAGGGCATCGATATTCCAGAGTAAACTAGCGTATACGCTTCTTGACCCATTTGATGGGCAATGGATGATCCCATATCCATTGGTGTTTGACATCAAAGATGGTATATGGGTGCTCAGTGAAGACTAGGTACACTGAACTGGACTCGCCGAGAACTCCTAGATGGTATCATACCTAACGTCAGATAGCAGTTCTCTGGTGACACTGGTACATGTTAGTCTATAGACCCGAGATCGTCATAGAGTCTTGTGTGATTCCCACTGTACTTGGATTTCCACCTTACCACGTTCAAGAGAGCGTGCAAAACGGTGGTTTTTGGGTACAGCCCCAAGTCAAAAGGAGGAAATGAGCGATAGGAGGGGTTTCGTCTCTCCCGGTATCGGGGGTTGATGTTGCGCTGTGCTTGATTGGCTATAACAGGAAGTTCCTGGCCAGGGCTGATACGGAGATTTACTGGTAAGTGTTATCAGTTGTTTCTCGACCCGTTATGAGCTTCACATTTGCACGACTTATCAAGTTATTGGGGTCTGACATTTACCACCCCTAGACTAGATATGCGACATATGATACGAAGAGACCGGACTGTACGGTAGTGTTACGGTTGGATTCACAGGAGTATGGACAAGCATATTTGTTGATCTTCTGATCGCTCAATACCCGGGTAGCCGTTACGTCCAGCTAGTACTGCTGGCGGCTTGTGGGTGACTGATATGATCATCACCTACTGCCGGCATATTGACGAGTCATTAAAGACCTACAAAGTCATTTCCTAGCTCATGCGAAACGAAGTAGGGCACATATGTGATATGTGTGGGACTAAGATTAATACGCGTATGTGATACCGTATTCCAATCTCATGATATGGGTTCTATGAGATATAACTGGATTGTTGATTCAATGATATGTTATATGTATATGTGATATGAATATAAATGATATTAGTCGGTTGTATGCGATATAGCCGGGTTATTAAATCAAGTGTTGATTTAAAAATTTAATGTGTAATTATAAATTTGATATATTAATATACAATAACTAATATTAGCTCACTTAAGAAAATGTTTTCTCTTTATACATTTAATATATATGTGATATATATTAATGTATTTGTTTTGTGTCATGCTAGATGATACATTGGACATGGGTGTATGAGACTCACGCCACACTTAAGATAATGTGGGGTTTTAATTATTAAGGCTAAATCAAAATTAGGTAGAAATTGTAGGGTTACTAGGCACACTAACAAGGCTCTACAAGGTATCGACCATACCAAAATTAATTTTTTATGTGCCGAACAACTCTAAGCAAGATCGTATACTAGAGATTAGGGTTTCATATGCAAGCAAAAACCAATTAGGACTAAGTGAATACGAAATACAACCTTCGTAGATCGGTCCTTCAGTTCATTTGCTCCTTGTTGAAGTCCCTTCGCTGCGATCATGGTTCTCCCGGGCTCTTGCATGGCTTCACGAGGCGAAAGGTGCGACCTTGCTTGAAGTCTCCGAGGCCAAAGATGATCTATGTCGAGAAAATTCCGACTCAAGCTTCTACTTCACTAACTTGAGAATTAGTGAAGCAAACACCCTATACTAAAGTGCTAGTCTAGTGGAGGATGGAGAAATAGGAAGTGGGTTCTCTTTAGAATTTGTTTTCTCACAAGCTTTCTCACTTTGGATCAAACCCTAGCTAGCTTTTCTTTTGAACAAATGAAGAAGATGTACAAAAGAAAGAGGAGAAGATAATGATCAAGTGTATAAGTTAACCATGGTGAGTGAGTATCATATACTAACTCTTATAGAGACTTAACCCTAGGCTAATTGTTATGGTTGGGTTAATAAAAATCCATAGTAAAAACAAACTCAAGTTGAATTAGTCAATGCATCCATAAGCTTCCACAAGCTTCATGTATTTTCTAATCCTCCACTTGATTTTGTGATTACTTTAAATATTAAAAACCCAAACTAAAAATTAGCATAGTGTAAGTCTCATACACCCATGGATGATGTATCATCAACCATGATACAAAAAAATAACACATTTTAATATATATCATATATATAGTAAAAATGTGTACATGTGAGGAAAAAAACCCTAAGTGAACATGTGTTAGTTAATGTAAACTAGTATATCAAATATACAATTATACAATAAATTATTAAATCAACACTTGACTTAATAATCCGGTCATATCACATATAACCGACTAACCTCCAACGTATCGACTTATCGAATCAACACTTGATTCGATAACCCGGCTATATCATATATAACCGACGGATACAAAAAGTCGCGAGAATAGAATACGGTATCACATACACGCATTATTCTTGGTCCCGCACATATCACATATGCGCCCCTATTTCATTTTGCCTGAGCCAGTAAAACCTCTATGTAGGACTCTAAAGACTCGTCAATACACTGTCAGTAGGTGATGATCACATCACGCACCCACAAGCCGTCAGCGGTACTAGCTGGACGTAACGGCTATCCGGGTATTGAGCGATCAGAAGATCAGCAAGCAAGCCCGCTCCAACTCCTGTAAAAACTTGCCGGTAACACTTCCCGTACAGTCCGGTCTCCTCGTCTGATATGTCGCATATCAAGTCTAGGGTGGTAAACGTCGGACCCCAATAACCGATAAGTCGTGTCGATGTGAGGCTCATAACGGGTCGAGAAACTACTGATAACACTTGCCAGTAAATCTCTAAATCTGCCCTGGCCAGGGACATCCCTGTTATGGCCAATCGAGCACAGCGCAACATCAACCCCCAATACCGGGAGAGACAAAACCCCTCCTATCGCTCATTGCCTCCATGTGACTCGGGAATGTACCCAAAAACCACCGTTTTGCACGCCCTCTTGGACGTGGTAAGGTGGAAATCAAAGCACAGTGGGAATCACACAAGACTCTATGACGATCTCGGGTCTACAGACTAACCTGCACAAGTGTCACCAGGGAACTGCCATCTGACGTGAGGTATAATACCATCTGGGAGTTCTCGGCGAGTCCGTCCAGTGTACCCAGTCTCCAATGAGTACCCGTATACCATCTCTGATGTCAAACACCAATGGATATGGGATTATCCATCGCCCATCACATGGGTCGAGAAGCGTATACACCAGTCTACTCTGGTATATCGATGCCCCGTCTCGATACACCCACGTCTAGGGACCTTGAAGGATGTACTTATGGACTACCATGTCCCCACTAGTATGATCCGCATCATAGTCTAGGTAGTCAAGTACACATCCGAAGGGCTTTACCAACATGTAACTATAAGACAGTACAAAGAGACAAGTATACATGTTAAGATAAAGAGCAACCAGATAGCATACTATCATGTTGAGCAAGAAAGTCCTCTCTATATATGTCCAAGCATCCAATATAATATACATCATCTGTACAATACTGGCCTCTAGGGCATACATACAACTAACAATCTCCCACTTGCATTAGGGCCAGCTGCTACAGTATCGCATACCAAGCATCCCGAAGAGTCTCTCAAACTGTATCTGGGAATGGCCTTCGTGAGTGGATCCGCTGCGTTGTTCTTCGTGTCAACCCTCCTGACCTCGATCTCCCGGCGATCAACTATCTCCCGGATCAGGTGATACCGCCTCAGAACATGCCTGGATCGCTGATGGGACCTCGGTTCCATGGCCAAAGCCACCGCTCCATTGTTATCGCAATACAAAGGTATTGGATGCTCAATGGATGGAACCACTCCACGTTCTGTAATGAACTTCTTGATCCAGACAGCCTCTTTGGCAGCATCGTTGGCAGCGATGTATTCAGACTCCATCGTCGAGACTGCCACGTTTTCCTGCTTGCAACTCTTCCAGCTAACCGCCCCTCCGTAAAGGGTAAATACAAATCCCGAGTGCGACTTAAAGTCGTCCTTATCACTCTGGAAGCTCGAATCGGTGAAGGACTCCACTTGGAGTTCTCCGTTACCATAAACCAAGAGCATCTCTTTTGTCCTTCGTAAGTACTTGAGAATGCTCTTCACAGCTGTCCAGTGACTCTCTCCAGGATCAGCTTGATACCTACTCTCTATACATAGTGAGTATGCTACATCGGGTCTGGTACATAGCATCGTGTAAATGATAGAGCCTACAACTGAAGCATAAGGTATCCCTTACATGCGAGCTCTCTCTAAATCAGTCTTGGGAGACATCTCTTTGGAGAGAGTGACTCCAGAGATCGTGGGTAAGTTCCCACTCTTGGATTCTTCCATACTAAACCTCTTTAGTATGGTGTCAATGTACCTGGATAGGGACAATCCCAAAATCCGTTTAGATCTATCTCTATAGATCTTAATCCCCAAGATGTAGGAGGCATCCCCTAGATCTTTCATTGAGAATCTTTGTGATAAGAAGAGCTTGACTGATTGCAGCATAGGAATGTCATATCCTATCGAGAGTATGTCGTCCACGTACAATACGAGGAAGACAACCTTACTCTCTGCTACCTTCTTGTAGATACAAGGTTCATCTACGTTTTTGACGAAATCAAACTCTTTGATAACGACGTCAAAGCAGATGTTCCAACTCCGCGATGCTTACTTTAATCCATAAATGGATTTAAGCAGCTTGCACACCTTCCCGCTGCTCCCAGTATCTACGAAGCTCTCTGGCTGAGTCATGTACACGTACACTTCTAAATCACCGTTTAGAAAGGGGTTCTTAACATCCATTTGCCAGATTTCGTAGTCATGATATGCAGCGATGGCAAGCATGATCTGGATGGATTTAAGCATAGCCACTGGAGAAAAGGTTTCGTCATAGTCCACACCTGGTCTTTGACGAAAACCCTTAGCAACAAGTTGTTATGGATAGTGCCCTCAGAGTCAATTATTGGATCACAGGCACTGATTGCAATGATTGAGGGAGGACCTATCTCGGTAGGACAGTCTTACTCGAGATGATAGTATGCTATCTGGTTTACCTTTATCATCGTGTACTGCTTTAGGTGACCTGACATGTCGCTATTACACGTTGATAGAGCCCCTAGGATTCTTGCTTGACCACCAGCAGTATGAGGGCGATTATATAAGTGGGAGCTGGGGCCTATAAGCACATCCTTAAAAGGTCCCTAGTCATGGGAGTTTCGAGACAGGGCATCGATACTCCAGAGTAGACTAGTGTATACAGTCGAGACCCCGACGAGGGGCGGTGGCCGGTCTCACAAGCCACTGGTGTCAGTTGGTTCACCTAAGATGTATACAGGTGCTCATTGGGTTATGAGTACACCGGACAGGACTCGCCGGGAATATGCTAGTTGGTCTTATACCTGACGTCAGATAGCAGTTCCCTGGTGACATGTGTACAGGTTAGTTCATCGACCTGGGGATCGTCATTTGTCTCGTGTGAGTTCCTACTGTACTTTGATTACTACCCTACAACGCTCAAAGGAGACGTGCAAACAGGTTTTAGTTGGGTACAGTCCCGAGCCACATGGAGACAGTGAGCGGATCTTCAGGGGTTTGTCTCTCCCAGTATTAGGGGTGAGGTCACGCTGTGTCTAGGAGAGCCATTACACGAAGCCCTCGGCCGAGGCAGGAGATTTACTGGTAGGTATTCCAGTAGTATCTCAGGGTGTTCTGGGCTACACTCCAACACGACTTGTACCTCTTTTGGGGGTCTGACTTTTACCAACCCCCTAGGCCCGCCATGCGATACTCATAGACGAACGGACCGGACTGTACGGATATTGTCACTGACAGGCTCAGTAGGGTGTCAGGATGAGTTCGCTCATCGACGTCCCTTTTGGTCAATAGCTGGTAGCCCGTCACGTATGGCTAATACCACTGACGTGCTAGTGGTTAAATCCACAGCCATAGTATTGATGAGTCTTTAGAGTCCCCCATATTCAGTTGCTCAAGTTAAACGCTGTAGAGGCCGTATGGAGATATGGCAGGGTTCGATCAGATATGTGCGGTATTGCACGGATCAGGATCGAACGGATATTACTAGCCGGCTTTGGTTTAAGCCGGATCCTAATATAGTACAGTGTAGATTTTGTCTCTTTGCATTTGTATTTCGGTCGGAATACAGATGCGGGTGTGTATGCACAGTATCGGGGTTTTCCTGTAATTTATTACGGGACCAGTTTTCTGGAGTTGCCAGTTTGCTTTCCGTTTCGGCTAATTTCCTTTGTATCGTTCATTGGCCGAAGATTGGTGGAGGAGGGCTTATTTGCATTTGTGCAAATAAGCAATTTGGAAGGGGGTCTTTGCATATTGTTGGATCATGATGGGTGCACCATCCATTGACCTCTCTTGACTTTTTGCTTCATGATAGTTTTCATGATGGCTTGACCTTTGTTGGGTGATGATGGTAGTATGAGTGTTGGAGTTTCTTTGTGATCATTGCTTATTATGATGGCCTTTTCTCTCTCTTACATTATTCTTGTGGCTACCTCTTTTTGATACACTCCCTCACTTATTCTCCTCATTCCCATTCTAAGCCATGGCTGGCCATTCTTTTTGGTGGGGCTGTCCAAATTTAGTGAGGGGAATTTTTGTTCATTTCATGTTACAAAATTCCCATGTTCATCTCCAAAAAGACTTAGTTCAATTCCTCCACCATTATGGCAACCTCCATGAACCCCAAAATGAGACATGGTTCTACAGCAAACCTTGGGCACGTCGACTCGCCAACTTTGTGCCGGAGTTGCCTCGGTATAGAGGTGGGAGCCCGTAAAAGAAGCAGACGACGTGGTGCCCTTCCGGCGACGAGGTGGAGACCGGACATTCCGCGGGAGATGGGACGACGACGAGAAGACCGGAGGACACGGATCAGTCGGTATATCTCTCTTTCCCATCTTGTAGTTAGCTAGGACTAGTTAATGGTTCGATCCGGGTTTTAGTGCGCGGTGGTGCCGGTTCATGAAAAATTTAAAGTTAACCATCGCTTCCGCATTTGGCCTCGGGATGGAGGCCGGGGTGCCGCTGTGAACTTACAGTGGTATTAGAACCACGCCATTAATTTAGTCTAGCTTGGTCTAATGTGTTTTATATTTCCGATCGAACAAAAATCCCAAAACTCGCGTTTTCATGCATATCAGTTTCTGTCGAAATTTTTTTGTCTCCAAAAATTTTTCAGGTTGTCTCAGAATGATGTGCAGAGAATTGTAAGAATTCTGTAGAAATTTGATCACGTGATCGCTCCATACGACCGCGGAACCGCGGCCAAACCCTAGCTTAGGCCGCGGTTCCGCCGCAGTATATGCAGATCAATGTGCCAAATTTTTACAGAGAGCTCCTGTGTTGAAAATATGGGTTTTGGAATATTAATTTTGGGCCCAGAATTTCATGATGTGCTACAGTAGTACTTAGGGCCCACTTATAAATTTGATCGATCGGATATTTTAAATACATTAGTTCACAGTATTTACATTATATCTGCGACCGTGAATGTCACTTGATCGGTAAATCCTGTCTAACTGCTATAGCCCGGTTAGACGGATTTGCGAACGTGACTTTCACGTTGATGTTCTGTGTTATGCTGTGATGTTGCGGATTGGTCGTGGGGGATAGCCTGAATGCAATGGTAGTACAGAGTTTTTGTTGTATTATGTACATTTGATATTGCGAGGCGAGCGTCCGACATGTAAACTGCCGTCACTGCCTTTTTGTATTATTATTTTGGGGCACGACCAGGTTGCGGTCGATGTACCCGTTGTATGTATATTTTACCTTCTGTACGAGGATTACCCCGTGGAGGGGTGCACGGATAGCCGGGTTCTGGAGGGCAACAAGCCCGCATCTCATGGCATTGAGACGGAAGGGGGATTTACTCTAGAATTGGCGGGCTATTCGCCGCACTCGTAGGGGGTACAGGTTGACCCAGGAGAGGTGCCCAAGTTACCGGATTCCGTGAAGTGCTGGGTGGTCCATTCACGTTGCTGAAGGGGGCTGCCTCGCATCAGGTTTTGGCGGGTAACTTGCCGCGCCCGTAGGGGTCTAGGATTTCATTGCACAGGCTATCCACACGACCAGGGGAACGTCGGGTTTCAGTAGTGGCTCTGTGAAACCCGGGGATCCCAGATATCTGTATTGTTCTGTGATGCTGTACATTTTTGTGATGTTGCATTTTATCACGCCTTGAGCGAAATAGAATATATTGGTATATATATTAGTAGATGTTGTATATGTTTTGCATCCGCGCTAGTCCAGTCCCCGCTCTGTCGTTAGTTAGCTAACCTAATAGGTAATGACGGGACCCAGTGGCCAATGCGGATGGCATATATGTACGTCATATTATTTTCGTTCTTTGTGGTGTGATCAATTGATGGGACTGCATTGATTCGGATCAATGAAAGTTAAAAACAAACCTAATCTGATGTTGTTGGAACACTTTTCAAAAAGCTGTTATTGCAAGGACGTTCACTTTTGTTTTGCATCGTGGTATTCAGTTGGAATATCCTGCTCCTCAGTCGACGAGGCAAGGACCGAGATCCCTTCAACGGGAGTGACCCCTTGGACAAAAGTTTGCGTCAGGGCAATAACTTCACTATAGCCGATTACTTTTGCTTTGCATCGTGGTATTCAGTTGGAATATCCTGCACCTCATTCTACGGGGAAAGAGCCGAGATCCCTTCACCGAGAGTGACCTCTTTAGCAATGGTTTTCGTCACTATATTTTTATAAAAGCTATCCGTTCCTTCAACGATATCAAGTTCATTACGTTAAAGGTTTTCGCCAGAAATCATTCGTAGCCCTCCGTCGTTTCAGACGGGTACACGTAGTATTCATGCTATATTTGTTGACATTCGTCAAGGCATAGTGTATGGTAGCTGCTTGTTGCCTTTCTGTTGCATAGATAGATACGTTGGTTTGGGACAGTCGTATAGCCTTATTGACCTTCGTCAAGGGCTTGTACGGGTGGGTTCAAATTAACCTGGACAATGACGGGTGGAACTTGACATGTGACTTATGATTTGTTGACCTTCGTCAAGGTCATAAGAGCATGGGGTAAAAAAATCACATCGGGAGTTTCAAAAGAACTGAAACTTGCCAGATATGCCCATACCTTCTGGAGTGTGACATCGTGAGCGGATTCCGTCACGTTATCATGCGATGATAGTTGGATCCCGATTCCCACTGATGAGTTGGTTTACTGCTCGGGTGATCCCGACTAATTCTTCTTTCGGGTTTGGAGAAGAATTTGAGGTTACAGTGGGAGGTTTCCAGATTAGATAAATTGGTAACCATTCTGATCTAGGATAGAGTGCACGCTGAGTGTTTCTTTTCTCTCTCTCTTTGGCAGCGACCATCGACTCGACCCTAGACTATGACTCAGTGACCAAGTTGACCGAACCTTCTTAAACACTGGCTTTTGGATTGTCAGAGTTGCAGACCTCATTGCCACTCCTACTTTTACCCTTTTTCTCCAGGACACCCCGTATTACTACGAACGTCCACCTCCATTGGACAAAACCATCGTATGGTTATATACGAACTCGAAAGGATTTATTCGAGGATGGTTTCTGGTTCTGGAGAAAACGGATAGAATTATTTAGTTGTCTTTTCCTTTTACCTTCTCTCAGGTTGCGAGTACTCCTTGGTTTAAGAGATAGTACACCTATTACGCAAATTGGATAGTCTTCTTCCAAACCATAGACAGGTGCCGACCGGCAGGGAATGAAGAAAACCAATTAGCCTTACGATGGTGTACAGAAGGTATTATGTAAAAACAAAGAAAGGGATTAGTAAGAGGGCAAAGTAAATTGCGACTGATATTCACGACCAAACCAAAAATTTCATTACCACTCCTACTTCACCTTTGTATTTCTCCAGGACACTCCGTATCACTACGAAGATCCACAGATATTTGGATACTCCAACGTATGGTTATATACGAACTCGAAAGGAACTTGTTCCAATTCGGGGATGGATTCTGGTTCAGGAGAAATAGGAATAAGGTTTATTCGGTTGTCTTTTATCTTCACCTTCTCTCGCATTGCGAGTGTTCCTAAGATTGGGACAGTACACCCATTATGCTTATTGGATAGTCTTCTTCCAAACCATAGGCTGGTGCCGAACGGTAGAGAAGGAAGAAAACCATTTGGCCTAAAGGGGTGTACAGAAGGTAATGACTAAAGACATATGAAGGGATTTGGAGAGGTGGCAGAGATTTATACGGTTACAGTTGTGAATATGGAAGAGGCATTACTAGGAATACCAGGATACCCCATCGAAACATTTCAATGTTTCAGTGTCACTGTGTACTGTTAAAGGAAAACTGATTTCCCAATTAGACACTTGCTCCAGGGTATGTATTTACCAAGTTTGATTCTCACATCTATATGGTTTACAGATGATGAGTGGGAGTAAGTTATTGGGAATTAGGTGATCATCCTCATTATATCGGGATTCGTTGTAATCGGTGATATTTGAGGAAATCACATGGGCTGTTTGCCGGTCGGCAAATATTTGGTTTTGAATATCCGCTGTTATGCACCAATTTCAAATTGATATATCTGTACGTCTATTTTCATAGAGTGAGATATACCTTTTTGAAATTATGTTTATGACATTTACCTATATCAGTAGATGGTTAGGTAAGGAGCATTGAACAGCGGTGTAATTCTTCATAACCAAAGGTACAGTTTTTAACTTACGACACACAGGGACTGAGTTATCAGACTCAAGGGACTTATACAGAGTATTGTATGTTGTCCACGGTCCATCAGGACAGAGGGGTTGGTCCTCGTACTATATTCGGTTTACTTATGACTTCTCTAGTTTTTAGACAGGAGTTTCGTGGAAACACAGGGTCCGAATTTTTGAGAAGTTATAGGTATATGAATAAAGTAGAGAACCAGGTGCTGCAAGTATCGGGATTCTTCAAGGTGATCGAAGATGTAGATATTTGTGTATGGTATTCAGATGATAGTAATGATTTGAGGAACTTGCTTCACTTCCAGGTTACTCATAAGTGGAAGCATTCCTAAGTTGAGTAACGCAGATCGGCCTCCTTCCATTTAGTTGACATGCACTGGAGACAGCTGCATGATTTGAATCTGGTTCAATTAAATCAGTGCCTCTGGTTCTATATTGGATATAGAACAGTTCATATCTTAACGATGTGAAGGTACGGGGAGTTGTCTGGCTTATGATTAAAACCAGACACTTGACGACTCAAGGCACATTTCTGTAATGGCTGTTTGTGGGTTGACCCAGGCTATGACGAGGGTTGACTTTCTACCATCTGGAAGAACAATAGCGATATTGTTCTAGACTCGCCACAGTATTAAATAAAATGGACTTTTTCAGAAAACAGTAGTGGGAGTATGGTAGAACTGGAAGTGATTCCAGAACCACAAACGATTACTGAAGATTTGATAGGAACCTAAAGATTCAATCTGGTATGACATTCCATTGGCCACTCCGCAGATTAGGTGGGTAACTTCAGGCACCCGAGAGGTACTCCGGTAGCCTCAAGGACGGTGACATGGAAGTTCTTGTTTACCCACACTTGCCATTGCTGTTGTTCCAGACCGTGAGACACGGTCAGAGGATGAGTATAGCGTCGTTCTAAACTAGCTTTAGAAGTGTACGTCTATATGACTCTGCCAGAGGGTTGTCGTAGTCAGTGGGAGCAGCGGAAGCATTGGTAGACAAGTGGCTTATGTCTATTTATAGACTAAAGCAGATATAGCGGAGATAGATCATCAATTTCTGATGTGACAGTCATAGGTTTGACTTCATCAGAATAGAGGATGGATCTGTTGAGAAGGTAGTAAGGTGTGATGTCATGGTACTTGGATGACATACACAAAGTAGGAAAAGAAACTCCTACACTACGATTGGTTATATTTTGGTCGTCACACAGTGGTTTCTCCACATGGGGCTTGGACATTATATCAGACATACTGGTTACTAGATCTATGGTTTTAGATCTAGATTTGGGTGGTTTCCCAATCTGGATACTTAGACAGAATTCTAAGAGTATTTAGAATGGACGACTGCTGGCATGGTAGTGTACTTGCAGGTGATGGAGTCACCCTCTCTAAAGGTGTCTTACAGACTAAAGGGGAGAGGGATGTGCATGATTGGCAGATCACTTGCTCAGGCAATTGAGTCAATCATGAGGTGTCAAGTACCACACCAGATGTTGCTCTTGCACTAGATGCAATAAGTTGACATTGATCCAACCCTGGAGAAACAGTCGGAAGCGGTCTTAGAACATAAGTGGATGTTCTAGGGATATGATAACGACAGCCTCTTTCGGGAGACAGTTATCATTCCAGGCTTCCAAGGTGACCTGGACGACAGGGAGGTTGTCAGAGTTATAGTTTTCCTTCTGATGAGGGGCAGTATTTTGGGCAGGTGATCCAAGCAGATACTGAGGGAGGCATGGCGCTGGATACTGATTAAGTTCAGTTGACGATACAGTCTAAGAAGTTTGGATTTGGAGTTCATTTATGAGCTAGGTCCCATCAGACATCTAGACACATTCTAAGACAGGTATTGCTCTTTTCGGGAGATGGCTTTCTCCGCGAACTTGAGATATAGAGAGACATAGAAAGAAACATCAAGGCGGATCCACTCACTGAGGCTATTCCTCGAACGCAATAGTTTCGCAAACAAGCTTTGTGAGACTGACTAGTAGAGGAGTTGGGTGTTCGGTATCACACGGGCTGTGAGTATGCGACATCGCAATAGTTAGCCTTGAGTGCAAGTGGGAGATTGTTGGAGATAGTGCCCTCAGAGTCAATTATTGGATCACAGGCACGTGATTGCAATGATTGAAGGAGGACCTATCCCGGTAGGACAGTCTTACTCGAGATGATAGTATGCTATCTGGTTTACCTTTACCATCGTGTACTGCTTTAGGTGACCTGACATGTCGCTATTACACGTTGATAGAGCCCCTAGGATTCTTGCTTGACCACCAGCAGTATGAGGGCGATCATATAAGTGGGAGCTGGGGTCTATAAGCACATCCTTAAAAGGTCCCTAGTCATAGGAGTTTCGAGACAGGGCATCGATACTCCAGAGTAGACTAGTGTATACAGTCGAGACCCCGACGAGGGGCGGTGGCCGGTCTCACAAGCCACTGGTGTCAGTTGGTTCACCTAAGATGTATACAGGTGCTCATTGGGTTATGAGTACACCGGACAGGACTCGCCGGGAACATGCTAGTTGGTCTTATACCTGACGTCAGATAGCAGTTCCCTGGTGACATGTGTACAGGTTAGTTCATCGACGTGAGGATCGTCATTTGTATCGTGTGAGTTCCCACTGTACTTTGATTACTACCCTACCACGCTCAAAGGAGACGTGCAAACAGGTTTTAGTTGGGTACAGTCCCGAGCCACATGGAGACAGTGAGCGGATCTTCAGGGATTTGTCTTTCCCGGTATTAGGGGTGAGGTCGCGCTGTGTCTAGGAGAGCCATTACACGAAGCTCTCGGCTGAGGCAGGAGATTTACTGGTAGGTATTCCAGTAGTATCTCAGGGTGTTCTGGGCTACACTCCGACACGACTTGTACCGCTTTTGGGGGTCTGACTTTTACCAACCCCCTAGGCCCGCCATGCGATGCTCATAAACGAACGGACCGGACTGTACGGATATTGTCACTGACAGGCTCAGTAGGTTGTCAGGATGAGTTCGCTCATCGACGTCCCTTTTTGTCAATAGCTGGTAGCCCGTCACGTATGGCTAATACCACTGACGTGCTAGTGGTTAAATCCACAGCCATAGTATTGACGAGTCTTTAGAGTCCCCCACATTCAGTTGCTCAAGTTTTCGGGCGAAACGCTGTAGAGGCCGTATGGAGATATGGCAGGGTTCGATCAGATACGTGCGGTATTGCACGGATCAGGATCGAACGGATATTACTAGCCGGCTTTGGTTTAAGCCGGATCCTAGTATAGTACAGTGTAGATTTTGTCTCTTTGCATTTGTATTTCGGTCGGAATACAGATGCGGGTGTGTATGCACAGTATCGGGGTTTTCCTATAATTTATTACGGGACCAGTTTTCTGGAGTTGCCAGTTTGCTTTCCGTTTCGGCCAATTTCCTTTGTATCGTTCATTGGCCGAAGATTGGTGGAGGAGGGCTTATATGCATTTGTGCAAATAAGCAATTTGGAAGGGGGTCTTTGCATATTGTTGGATCATGATGGGTGCACCATCCTTTGACCTCTCTTGACTTTTTGCTTCAAGATAGTTTTCATGATGGCTTGACCTTTGTTGGGTGATGATGGTAGTATGAGTGTTGGAGTTTCTTTGTGATCATTGCTTATTATGATGGCCTTTTCTCTCTCTTACATTATTCTTGTGGCTACCTCTTTTTGATACACTCCCTCACTTATTCTCCTCATTCCCATTCTAAGCCATGGCCTACCATTCTTTTTGGTGGGGCTGTCCAAATTTAGTGAGGGGAATTTTTGTTCATTTCATGTTACAAAATTCCCATGTTCATCTCCAAAAAGACTTAGTTCAATTCCTCCACCATTATGGCAACCTCCATGAACCCCGAAATGAGACATGGTTCTACACGCATTCTACAGCAAATCTTGGGCACGTCGACTCGCCAACTTCGTGCCGGAGTTGCCTCGGTATAGAGGTGGGAGCCCGTAAAAGAAGCAGGCGACGTGGTGCCCTTCCGGCGACGAGGTGGAGACCGGACATTCCGCGGGAGATGGGGACGACGAGAAAACCGGAGGACACGGATCAGTCGGTATATCTCTCTTCCCCATCTTGTAGTTAGCTAGGACTAGTTAATGGTTCGATCCGGGTTTTAGTGCGCGGTGGTGCCGGTTCATGAAAAATTTAAAGTTAACCATCGCTTCCGCATTTGGTCTCGGGATGGAGGCCGGGGTGCCGCTGTGAACTTACAGTGGTATTAGAACCACGCCATTAACTTAGTCTAGCTTGGTCTAATATGTTTTACATTTCCGATCGAACAAAAATCCCAAAACCCGCGTTTTCATGCATATCAGTTTCTGTCGAAATTTTTTTTTCTCCAAAATTTTTTCAAGTTGTCTCAGAATGATGTGCAGAGAATTGTAAGAATTCTGTAGAAATTTGATCACGTGATCGCTCCATACGACCGCGGAACCGCGGCCAAACCCTAGCTTAGGCCGCGGTTCCGCCGCAGTATATGCAGATCAGTGTGCCAAATTTTTACAGAGAGCTCCTGTGTTGAAAATATGGGTTTTGGAATATTAATTTTGGGCCCAGAATTTCATGATGTGCTACAGTAGTACTTGGGGCCCACTTATAAATTTGATCGATCGGATATTTTAAATACATTAGTTCACAGTGTTTACATTATATCTGCGACCGTGAATGTCACTTGATCGGTAAATCCTGTCTAACTGCTATAGCCCGGTTAGACGGATTTGCGAACGTGACTTTCACGTTGATGTTCTGTGTTATGCTGTGATGTTGCGGATTGGTCGTGGGGGATAGCCTGAATGCAATGGTAGTACAGAGTTTTTGTTGTATTATGTACATTTGATATTGCGGGGCGAGCGTCCGACATGTGAACTGCCGTCACTGCCTGTTTGTATTATTATTTTGGGGCACGACCAGGTTGCGGTCGATGTACCCGTTGTATGTATATTTTACCTTCTGTACTAGGATTACCCCGTGGAGGGGTGCACGGATAGCCGGGTTCTGGAGGGCAACAAGCCCGCATCTCATGGCATTGAGACGGAGGGGGGCTTTACTCTAGAATTGGCGGGCTATTCGCCGCACTCGTAGGGGGTACAGGTTGACCCAGGAGAGGTGCCCAAGTTACCGGATTCCGTGAAGTGTTGGGTGGTCCATTCACGTTGCTGAAGGGGGCTGCCTCGCTTCAGGTTTTGGTGGGTAACTTGCCGCGCCCGTAGGGGTCTAGGATTTCATTGCACAGGCTATCCACACGACCAGGGGAACGTCGGGTTTCAGTAGTGGCTCTGTGAAACCCGGGGATCCCAGATATCTGTATTGTTCTGTGATGCTGTACATTTCTGTGATGTTGCATTTTATCACGCCTTGAGCGAAATATAATATATTGGTATATATATTAGTAGATGTTGTATATGTTTTGCATCCGCGCTAGTCCAGTCCCCGCTCTGTCGTTAGTTAGCTAACCTAATGGGTAATGACGGGACCCAGTGGCCAATGCGGATGGCATATATGTACGTCATATTATTTTCGTTCTTTATGGTGTGATCAATTGATGGGACTGCATTGATTCGGATCAATGCAAGTTAAAAACAAACCTAATCTGATGTTGTTGGAACACTTTTCAAAAAGCTGTTATTGCAAGGACGTTAACTTTTGTTTTGCATCGTGGTATTCAGTTGGAATATCCTGCTCCTCAGTCGACGAGGCAAGGACCGAGATCCTTTCAACGGGAGTGACCCCTTGGACAAAAGTTTGCGTCAGGGCAATAACTTCACTATAGCCGATTACTTTTGCTTTGCATCGTGGTATTCAGTTGGAATATCCTGCACCTCATTCTACGGGGAAAGAGCCGAGATCCCTTCACCGAGAGTGACCTCTTTAGCAATGGTTTTCGTCACTATATTTTTATAAAAGCTATCCGTTCCTTCAACGATATCAAGTTCATTACGTTAAAGGTTTTCGCCAGAAACCATTCGTAGCCCTCCGTCGTTTCAGACGGGTACACGTAGTATTCATGCTATATTTGTTGACATTCGTCAAGGCATAGTGTATGGTAGCTGCTTGTTGCCTTTCTGTTGCATAGATAGATGCGTTGGTTTGGGACAGTCGTATAGCGTTGTTGACCTTCGTCAAGGGCTTGTACGGGTGGGTTCAAATTAACCTGGACAATGACGGGTGGAACTTGACATGTGACTTATGATTTGTTGACCTTCGTCAAGGTCGTAAGAGCATGGGGTAAAAAAATCACATCGGGAGTTTCAAAAGAACTGAAACTTGCCAGATATGCGCATACCTTCTGGAGTGTGACATTGTGAGCGGATTCCGTCACGTTATCATGCGATGATAGTTGGATCCCGATTCCCACTGATGAGTTGGTTTACTGCTCGGGTGATCCCGACTAATTCTTCTTTCGGGTTTGGAGAAGAATTTGAGGTTACAGTGGGAGGTTTCCAGATTAGATAAATTGGTAACCATTCTGATCTAGGATAGAGTGCACGCTGAGTGTTTCTTTTCTCTCTCTCTTTGGCAGCGACCATCGACCCGACCCTAGACCATGACTCAGTGACCAAGTTGACTGAACCTTCTTAAACACTGGCATTTGGATTGTCAGAGTTGCAGACCTCATTGCCACTCCTACTTTTACCCTTTTTCTCCAGGACACCCCGTATTACTACGAACGTCCACTTCCATTGGACAAAACCATCGTATGGTTATATACGAACTCGAAAGAATTTATTCGAGGATGGTTTCTGGTTCTGGAGAAAACGGATAGAATTATTTAGTTGTCTTTTCTTTTTACCTTCTCTCAGGTTGCGAGTACTCCTTGGTTTAGGAGATAGTACACCTATTACGCAAATTGGATAGTCTTCTTCCAAACCATAGACAGGTGCCGACCGGTAGGGAATGAAGAAAACCAATTAGCCTAACGATGGTGTACAGAAGGTATTATTTAAAAACAGAGAAAGGGATTAGTAAGAGGGCAAAGTAAATTGCGACTGATATTCATGACCAAACCAAATATTTCATTACCACTCCTACTTCACCTTTGTATTTCTCCAGGACACTCCGTATCACTACGAAGATCCACAGATATTTGGATACTCCATCGTATGGTTATATACGAACTCGAAAGGAACTTGTTCCAGTTCGGGGATGGATTTTGGTTCAGGAGAAATAGGAATAAGGTTTATTCGGTTGTCTTTTATCTTCACCTTCTCTCGCATTGCGAGTGTTCCTAAGATTGGGATAGTACACCCATTATGCTTATTGGATAGTCTTCTTCCAAACCATAGGCTGGTGCCGAACGGTAGGGAAGGAAGAAAACCATTTGGCCTAAAGGGGTGTACAGAAGGTAATGACTAAAGACATATGAAGGGATTTGGAGAGGTGGCAGAGATTTATACGGTTACAGTTGTGAATATGGAAGAGGCATTACTAGGAATACCAGGATACCCCATCGAAACATTTCAATGTTTCAGTGTCACTGTGTACTGTTAAAGGAAAACTGATTTCCCAATTAGACACTTGCTCCAGGGTATGTATTTACCAAGTTTGATTCTCATATCTATATGGTTTACAGATGATGAGTGGGAGTAAGTTATTGGGAATTAGGTGATCATCCTCATTATATCGGGATTCGTTGTAATCGGTGATATTTGAGGAAATCACATGGGCTGTTTGCCGGTCGGCAAATATTTGGTTTTGAATATCCGCTGTTATGCACCAATTTCAAATCGATATATCTGTACGTCTATTTTCATAGAGTGAGATATACCTTTTTGAAATTATGTTTATGACATTTACCTATATCAGTAGATGGTTAGGTAAGGAGCATTGAACAGCGGTGTAATTCTTCATAACCAAAGGTACAGTTTTTAACTTACGACACACAGGGACTGAGTTATCAGACTCAAGGGACTTATACAGAGTATTGTATGTTGTCCAGGGTCCATCAGGACAGAGGCGTTGGTCCTCGTACTATATTCGGTTTACTTATGACTTCTCTAGTTTTTAGACAGGAGTTTCATGGAAACACAGGGTCCGAATTTTTGCGAAGTTATAGGTATATGAATAAAGTAGAGAACCAGGTGCTGCAAGTATCGGGATTCTTCAAGGTGATCGAAGATGTAGATATTTGTGTATGGTATTTAGATGATAGTAATGATTTGAGGAACTTGCTTCTCTTCCAGGTTACTCATAAGTGGAAGCATTCCTAAGTTGAGTAACGCTGATCGTCCTCCTTCCATTTAGTTGACATGCACTGGAGACAGCTGCATGATTTGAATCTGGTTCAATTAAATCAGTGCCTCTGGTTCTATATTGGATATAGAACAGTTCATATCTTAACGATGTTAAGGTACGGGGAGTTGTCCGGCTTATGATTAAAACCAGACACTGGAAAACTCAAGGCACATTTCTGTAATGGCTGTTTGTGGGTTGACCCAGGCTATGACGAGGGTTGACTTTCTACCATCTGGAAGAACAATAGCGATATTGTTCTAGACTCGCCACAGTTTTAAATAAAATGGATTTTTTCAGAAAACAGTAGTGGGAGTATGGTAGAACTGGAAGTGATTCCAGAACCACAAACGATTACAGAAAATTTGATAGGAACCTAAAGATTCAATCTGGTTTGACATTCCATTGGCCACTCCGCAGATTAGGTGGGTAACTTCAGGCACCCGAGAGGTACTCCGGTAGCCTCAAGGACGGTGACATGGAAGTTCTTGTTTACCCACACTTGCCATTGCTGTTGTTCCAGACCGTGAGACCCGGTCAGAGGATGAGTATAGCGTCGTTCTAAACTAGCTTTAGAAGTGTACGTCTATATGACTCTGCCAGAGGGCTGTCGTAGTCAGTGGGAGCAGCGGAAGCATTGGTAGACAAGTGGCTTATGTCTATTTATAGACTAAAGCAGATATAGCGGAGATAGATCATCAATTTCTGATGTGACAGTCATAGGTTTGACTTCATCAGAATAGAGGATGGATCTGTTGAGAAGGTAGTAAGGTGTGATGTCATGGTACTTGGATGACATACACAAAGTAGGAAAAGAAACTCCTACACTACGATTGGTTATATTTTGGTCGTCACACAGTGGTTTCTCCACATGGGGCTTGGACATTATATCAGACATACTGGTTACTAGATCTATGGTTTTAGATCTAGATTTGGGTGGTTTCCCAATCTGGGTACTTAGACAGAATTCTAAGAGTATTTAAAATGGACGACTCCTGGCATGGTAGTGTACTTGCAGGTGATGGAGTCACCCTCTCTAAAGGTGTCTTACAGACTAAAGGGGAGAGGGATGTGCATGATTGGCAGATCACTTGCTCAGGCAATTGAGTCAATCATGAGGTGTCAAGTACCACACCAGATGTTGCTCTTACACTAGATGCAATAAGTTGACATTGATCCAACCCTAGAGAAACAGTCGGAAGCGGTCTTAGAACATAAGTGGATGTTCTAGGGATATGATAACGACAGCCTCTTTCGGGAGACAGTTATCATTCCAGGCTTCCAAGGTGACCTGGACGACAGGGAGGTTGTCAGAGTTATAGTTTTCCTTCTGATGAGGGGCAGTATTTTGGGCAGGTGATCCAAGCAGATACTGAGGGAGGCATGGCGCTGGATACTGATTAAGTTCAGTTGACGATACAGTCTAAGAAGTTTGGATTTGGAGTTCATTTATGAGCTAGGTCCCATCAGACATCCAGACACATTCTAAGACAGGTATTGCTCTTTTCGGGAGATGGCTTTCTCCGCGAACTTGAGATATAGAGAGACATAGAAAGAAACATCAAGGCGGATCCACTCACTGAGGCTATTCCTCGAACGCAATAGTTTCGCAAACAAGCTTTGTGAGACTGACTAGTAGAGGAGTTGGGTGTTCGGTATCACACGGGCTGTGAGTATGCGACATCGCAATAATTAGCCTTGAGTGCAAGTGGGAGATTGTTGGAGATAGTGCCCTCAGAGTCAATTATTGGATCACAGGCACGTGATTGCAATGATTGAAGGAGGACCTATCCCGGTAGGACAGTCTTACTCGAGATGATAGTATGCTATCTGGTTTACCTTTACCATCGTGTACTGCTTTAGGTGACCTGACATGTCGCTATTACACGTTGATAGAGCCCCTAGGATTCTTGCTTGACCACCAGCAGTATGAGGGCGATCATATAAGTGGGAGCTGGGGTCTATAAGCACATCCTTAAAAGGTCCCTAGTCATAGGAGTTTCGAGACAGGGCATCGATACTCCAGAGTAGACTAGTGTATACAGTCGAGACCCCGACGAGGGGCGGTGGCCGGTCTCACAAGCCACTGGTGTCAGTTGGTTCACCTAAGATGTATACAGGTGCTCATTGGGTTATGAGTACACCGGACAGGACTCGCCGGGAACATGCTAGTTGGTCTTATACCTGACGTCAGATAGCAGTTCCCTGGTGACATGTGTACAGGTTAGTTCATCGACGTGAGGATCGTCATTTGTCTCGTGTGAGTTCCCACTGTACTTTGATTACTACCCTACCACACTCAAAGGAGACGTGCAAACAGGTTTTAGTTGGGTATAGTCCCGAGCCACATGGAGACAGTGAGCGGATCTTCAGGGGTTTGTCTCTCCCGGTATTGGGGGTGAGGTCGCGCTGTGTCTAGGAGAGCCATTACACGAAGCTCTCGGCCGAGGCAGGAGATTTACTGGTAGGTATTCCAGTAGTATCTCAGGGTGTTCTGGGCTATACTCCGACACGACTTGTACCGCTTTTGGGGGTCTGACTTTTACCAACCCCCTAGGCCCGCCATGCGATGCTCATAGACGAACGGACCGGACTGTACGGATATTGTCACTTACAGGCTCAGTAGGTTGTCAGGATGAGTTCGCTCATCGACGTCCCTTTTGGTCAATAGCTGGTAGCCCGTCACGTATGGCTAATACCACTGACGTGCTAGTGGTTAAATCCACAGCCATAGTATTGACGAGTCTTTAGAGTCCCCCAAATTCAGTTGCTCAAGTTTTCGGGCGAAACGCTGTAGAGGCCGTATGGAGATATGGCAGGGTTCGATCAGATACGTGCGGTATTGCACGGATCAGGATCGAACGGATATTACTAGCCGGCTTTGGTTTAAGCCGGATCCTAGTATAGTACAGTGTAGATTTTGTCTCTTTGCATTTGTATTTCGGTCGGAATACAGATGCGGGTGTGTATGCACAGTATCGGGGTTTTCCTATAATTTATTATGGGACCTGTTTTCTGGAGTTGCCAGTTTGCTTTCCGTTTCGGCCAATTTCCTTTGTATCGTTCATTAGCCGAAGATTGGTGGAGGAGGGCTTATTTGCATTTGTGCAAATAAGCAATTTGGAAGGGGGTCTTTGCATATTGTTGGATCATGATGGGTGAACCATCCATTGACCTCTCTTGACTTTTTGCTTCATGATAGTTTTCATGATGGCTTGACCTTTGTTGGGTGATGATGGTAGTATGAGTGTTGGAGTTTCTTTGTGATCATTGCTTATTATGATGGCCTTTTCTCTCTCTTACATTATTCTTGTGGCTACCTCTTTTTGATACACTCCCTCACTTATTCTCCTCATTCCCATTCTAAGCCATGGCCGGCCATTCTTTTTGGGTGGGCTGTCCAAATTTAGTGAGGGGAATTTTTGTTCATTTCATGTTACAAAATTCCCATGTTCATCTCCAAAAAGACTTAGTTCAATTCCTCCACCATTATGGAAACCTCCATGAACCCCAAAATGAGACATGGTTCTACACGCATTCTACAGCAAATCTTGGGCACGTCGACTCGCCAACTTCGTGCCGGAGTTGCCTCGGTATAGAGGTGGGAGCCTGTAAAAGAAGCAGGCGACGTGGTGCCCTTCCGGCGACTAGGTGGAGACCGTACATTCCGCGGGAGATGGGGACGATGAGAAGACCGGAGGACATGGATCAGTCGGTATATCTCTCTTCCCCATCTTGTAGTTAGCTAGGACTAGTTAATGGTTCGATCCGGGTTTTAGTACGCGGTGGTGCCAGTTCATGAAAAATTTAAAGTTAACCATCGCTTCCGCATTTGGCCTCGGGATGGAGGTCGGGGCGCCGCCGTGAACTTACACAAGTATAGCTTTGAAAGTCTCCACATTCCTATCTATACCAAGTTTTTTCTTGAAGATCCACTTGCTCCCAATAGGTCTTACCTTTTCAGGAGCATCTTCCAATGTCCATACTTTGTTGGTGTACATGGATTCCATCTTGTACCGCATTGCATCCAGCCATTTCACTGAGTCCCCACTAGTGATGGCCTGCTTGAAGCTAGTTGGGTCATCATCCTCCATGATGCAGTCCTCGCTCCCACCATCCATGAAAAAACCGTAGTATCTCTCAGGTGGGTGAGGAACCCTACTAGATCGGCGGAGTGGCTAGGGTTCATCGGGAACTACGGAATCTTCTGGTTCCACCAGATCTTATGTTGCAGCTTTTGTAGCAGGAACCTCTTCCAGTTCTACCTCATGACCACTAATCTCTTTTGCAAGAAATTCCTTTTCTAAAAAGGTTGCATGCCGAGAAACAAACACTCTTTGTTCCTCAGTGTAGTAGAAGATATACCCTTGTGAATTCTTAGGATATCCTACAAATTTGCATAGAACAGACCGTGCCTCGAGTTTGTCTGGATTTTGTCGTTTGACATAGGCTGGACAACCCCATATCTTAACATAGTTAAGACATGGTCTCTTCCCTTTCCATATCTCATATGGAGTGGTAGGCACAGATTTGGTGGGGGCCATATTCAATAGATGTATAGCTGTCTCTAGCGCATACCCTCAGAAGGAAATAGGTAACTTAGCTTTGCTCATCATAGAGCGCACCATATCTAATAGGGTGCAGTTCCTCCGTTCTGATACACCATTGTGCTGTGGTGTATATGGAGGAGTTAGCTGAGAGAGAATCCCATTCTCTTTTAGGATGTCCAGGAATTCATTGCCCAAGTATTCACCTCCTCGATCAGATCGAAGGATTTTAATACTTTTCCCGGTTTGGTTCTCGATTTCTTGTTTATATTCTCTAAATTTCTCAAAAGCTTCTGATTTATGTTTCATCAAGAACACATGTCCGTATCTTAAGAGATCGTCAGTGAATGTAATGAAGTACGAAGAACCATCCATGGCATGTGTAGACATGAGACCGCATACATCTCTATGTATCAGTCCCAAGAGTTCAGTAACTCTTTCTCCGTGTCCCGTAAACGGAGTTTTGGTCATCTTGCCTTTGAGACATGACTGGCAAGTGTCATAAGATGAAAATTCGAACGGTTTCAAATATCCATCCTTATGCAACTTAGCTAGTCGTGTCGCATTGATGTGACCCAGTCTACAATGCCACAAGAAGGATTCGTTCAGTTCTGAACTCTTCCTCTTGTGTGTGTTTGTTATGCTCAGAACTGTTGATTGATTTAGAATATAAATGCCATTGCACAACGTGCCTGATCCAACCAACTTTTGGTTAAGGAAAATGTTCATAACATTATCCTGTAATACAAAATTATATCCCTCTTTACTCAACAAAGAAACCGATATAATGTTGCATATCAGGTTCGGCATGTAATAGCATTCGTTCAGAATCAATGTATTACCAGTTGGCAATACAAGGTGATATTCCCCGACGGTTTTAGCTGCAACAATTGCACCATTTCCAACTCTTATGTCTTTATCACCTTCTCCAAGTTCTCTACCTTTCATAAGCCCATGTAACTGATTACATATGTGGGATCCTGACCCGGTATCTAATACCCAGGACGCAGAGCAAATGGAGAAACAGTTCTCTGTAACGAATACACCCGAAGAAAATGCATCAACATGTACTTTCTTCATTCGGGTGGCTTGGGAATCCTGGTATTTCCCTATATCCTGTTCAGTCCTATAACTCTTATAAGAAAGAACGGAACCAACGTTCCCCAGCACAGTATAACATGCGGGTTCGGTCAATACATCCATATTATTATCTTGATTAAGGCATGATATGGTCGCTACCTGGAGAGAGAGAGAAGAAAACACTTTAGCGTATGCTCTTGCAAGATCAGATTGGTTATTATTTTATCTAATCAGGATGGCTCCCACTGGTTTTATCAAATCTTCCTTCAAACCCCAAAAGGAAAGACTAGCCGGAATTAATTACACCTTACAACATCGCCAATCTTTCAGCCAGGCCAGTGTCGGTACTTTGAGGGAGGTTCCCCGTGCTTTCGCATGGACCTAATTAAAGTAAACCTTGTTTTCCCAGAGGCGTAACCCCGTTGACACCTTTCTAGACACCTACTTGATCGGCTAATTGTCCTGTGTAAAACTCTCCCAGGAGTAACAATTACTTGCAGTGGGTATCGGGATCCAACTATCTCATAGAAGGTATGCAATCTCATTGCAAATTTCAACACTTGAAATTCCCGATAATATTTTGCCCCTAACGTGCTATGACCTTGACGAAAGCCAACAAACCATAGCGCGCTAGTCAAGTTCAACCCGTACATTTCTTGACAGAATTAAACCCACTCGCACGACCCTTGACGAAAGCCAAGAAAGCCGTACGACTGCCCTAATCCAATCGCTTCACATGCAGCAGATAAGCAGCATATAGCTACCGCACACTACACCATGACGAAAGCCAACAAATGCAGCACGAATACTATATACAACTTATCTGAAATGACGGAGGGCTACGACAGGTTTTTCTGAAAACCTATTGCGTAATGAAATTGATATCGTTGTAGAATCGAGTGAATTTTGAAATGGAGTGATTTTGAGGCTTTCATTAGTTTTGCTAAAGAGGTTACTCCCGGTGAAGGGATCTCGGCTCTTTCCTTATGGAATAAGGTGCAGGATATATCAAATATATCATTATGCAAAGTAAAACACTAAAAGCAATCAAAAGTCAAACTGAGTGTTGTAGCATCTGCCATTTTTGCTAAAGAGGTCACTCCCGGTGAAGGGATCTCGGCTCTTTCCTTATCGAATAAGGTGCAGGATACATCATATATATCACTATGCAAAGCAAAAAACTGTAGCTACCCTTTTTGAAAATTTCATTCTACAACATCTTTTAGGTTTCTTTTCTTTCATTAATCACATTAATAAAGTCCCATCATTTAAGTCACCTAAACATCACAGATAAATACGACGTACACTTATGCCATCCACATTCGCCTCGATGTCCCCTCGTGCACCGTTAGGTTAGGTAACTAACGGCAGAGCGGGGCAGGGCTAGCGCGGGTGTAAACCATAAGTAACGTCTATATAATATATCATATATACTATATATAGTATCTATCACAACATATCAAATGATCACATCACAGATATCGCAGCAGAAGAAACATATGAAACATTGGATATACTAGGACGTCCGTGTTTTATTTTGAGCCTCTATAAAACACGGATTCCATGGTCGCAATGAATAGCCAAACCTACACCCCTGACCCCTACGAGAGCGGCAAGCAACCCTTCCAATTCTAGGGTTAGGAGACCCGGACTCGACTCCGCGAGTTGGTCTCCTACTGGATCCTAGAACCCGGTTACTTGTGCTCCCCTCCTTGGGTCTATCCTAGTGCAGAAAAGTAAATAATATACAAATGGTGACATCAACCTCATCCCGGAAGTGCCCCAATAAAAGAATATTACATACATTTAAATTTTAGATGAATGAAAATAAAAACACTCATCTCACATAAAAACCCCCGGCTATTCAAAAACACGACGATCCAATATAACATATCCAGCAACACATAACATCACATGTCATCAACGTAAGTAAGTATGCATACACCGATCGTCGGTGATGTATAGCAACGAAAACCGGCAATACCACTACATACTACACTTACGGACACAGAAAAGAAATTGTAAAACTATAATTTTTTGAATCCACAATCACTTTGGACATCGTAAATCCGAAATATCACATACTTCTCATTTCATGCCCAACTTTATGAATTCCACATATTGTATCACATTCCAGATAAATAGACAGTGTTAAACTCTACGAACAGATAATCAAATACACAAAATTTCCTAAATAGCTCAACACTTGAGCGGAGTTCAAAATTTCCAGAATATGTCAAAGTAGCAACGGTCCAGCCGTAGAAGGGTCAAGCCAACGCCTCATATGTGGCACGCCGTACTGCCCCAAATCCTAAGGTTCAAAAGGCAGTTCAAGACGGTCACATAATTGAGTTAAGGTTTGTGTTCTTCTAGAGGGTCCATCACATTCTTTGCACGTTTTTCCGAAAGATTTAAACTCGGGAAAAATTCAACACTTGAAAGTTTTCGTGCCGGGAAAAATTGAGTTAATGATATACGTTCGAATATTTTAATACTTTCTAAATTATCTGGAATGACAAAACAAAATTAAATTCTCTGATCGAATCGACGATAACAAAATAAACCCCAAAATACTCAACACTTGAGTCAAATTAAAAATACCGAGAAAATAGCAATCACAGACATAGAAATTGTAGTGTAAAAACTAGGGCATAAATCCTCTGTTCTGCCGTGGATCCGTGTCCCAAGCGCGGTACGGCCGCGGTTCCGCGGCGGTTTGAACAGTGTATGCTCTCGTTTTTCACTAAAAGTCTTATATTTCCCTGCTGATTTTTTTGGCATTTTTAATACAGAAAAATCACAGTTTTGAAAAAATGTCCAGAGAGGGGTTGATTTTGACGTATTCGGTTTCGTTCGGAGTTTTAACTTCGTTAACACATCGCCTAATGCTCTAGCTAGGCTCCGATACCACTGTAGGGTTACTAGACACACTAACAAGGCTCTACAAGGCATCGACCATACCAAAATTAAATTTTTATTTGCCGAAAACTCTAAGCAAGATCGTATACTAGAGATTAGGGTTTCATATGCAAGCAAAAACCAATTAGGACTAAGTGAATACGAAATACAACCTTTGTAGATCGGTCCTTCACTTCATTTGCTCCTTGTTGAAGTCCCTTCGCTGCGATCATGGTTCTCCCGGGCTCTTGCATGGCTTCACGAGGCGAAATGTGCGACCTTGCTTGAAGTCTCCGAGGCCGAAGATGATCTACGTCGAGGGAATTCCGACTCAAGCTTCTACTTCACTAACTTGAGAATTAGTGAAGCAAACACCCTATACTAAAGTGCTAGTCTAGTAGAGGATGGAGAAATAGGATGTGGGTTCTCTTTAGAATTTGTTTTCTCACAAGCTTTCTCACTTTGGATCAAACCCTAGCTAGCTTTTCTTTTGAACAAATGAAGAAGATGAACAAAAGAAAGAGGAGAGGATAATGATCAAGTGTATAAGTTAACCATGGTGAGTGAGTATCATATACTAACTCATGTAGAGACTTAACCCTAGGCTAATTTTTATGGTTGGGTTAATAAAAATCCATAGTAAAAACAAACTCAAGTTGAATTAGTCAATGCATCCACAAGCTTCCACAAGCTTCATGCATTTTCTAATCCTCCACTTGATTTTGTAATTACTTTAAATATTAAAAACCCAAACAAAAAATAAGCATAGTGTAAGTCTGATACACCCATGGATGATGTATCATCAACCATGATACAAAAAGATAACACATTTTAATATATATCATATATATAGTAAAAATGTGTACATGTGAGAAAAAAACCCTAAGTGAACATGTGTTAGTTAATGTAAACTAGTGTATCAAATATACAATTATACAATAAATTATTAAATCAACACTTGACTTAATAATCAGGTCATATCACATATAACTGACTAACATCCAATATATCGACTTATCGAATCAACACTTGATTCGATAACCCGGCTATATCATATATAACCGACCGATACAAAAAGTCGCGAGAATAGAATACGGTATCACATACACGCATTATTCTCGGTCCCGCACATATCACATATGCGCCCCTATTTCATTTTGCCTGAGCCAGTAAAACCTCTATATAGGACTCTAAAGACTCGTCAATACGTCGGCAGTAGGTGATGATCACATTACGCACCCACAAGCCGCCAGCGGTACTAGCTGGACGTAACGGCTATCCGGGTATTGAGCGATCAGAAGATCAGCAAGCAAGCCCGCTCCAACTCCTGTAAAAGCCTGCCGGTAACACTTCCCGTACAGTCCGGTCTCCTCGTCTGATATGTCGCATATCAAGTCTAGGGGTGGTAAACGTCAGACCCCAATAACCGATAAATCGTGTCGATGTGAGGCTCATAACGGGTCGAGAAACTACTGGTAACACTTACCAGTAAATCTCTAAATCAGCCCTGGCCAGGGACTTCCCTGTTATGGCCAATCGAGCACAGCGCAGCATCAACCCCTAATACCGGGAGAGACGAAACCCCTCCTATCGCTCATTGCCTCCATGTAACTCGGGACTGTACCCAAAAACCACCATTTTGCACGCCCTCTTCGACGTGGGAAGGTGGAAACCAAAGCAAAGTGGGAATCACACAGGACTCTATGACGATCTCGGGTCTACAGACTAACCTGCACAAGTGTCACCAGAGAACTGCTATCTGACGTGAGGTATAATACCATCTGGGAGTTCTCGGCGAGTCCGTCCAGTGTACCTAGTCTCCACTGAGCACCCGTATACCATCTCTGATGTCAAACACCAATGGATATGGGATCATCCATCGCCCATCACATGGGTCAAGAAGCGTATACGCTAGTCTACTCTGGTATATCGATGCCTCGTCTCGATACACCCACGACTAGGGACCTTGAAGGATGTACTTATGGACTACCATGTCCCTACTAGTATGATCCGCATCATAGTCCAAGTAGTCAAGTACACATCCTACGGGTTTTACAAACATATAACTATAAGACAGTACAAAGAGACAAGTATACATGTTAAGATAAATAGCAACCTGATAGCTTACTATCATGTTGAGCAAGAAAGTCCTCTCTATATATGTCCAAGCATCCAATATAATATACATCATCTGTACAATACTGGCCTCTAGGGCATACATACAACTATCAGAAATTTGTCATGGCTTATGTAGCTTGGAGAAGCTTGGAGAACCCATTGACTTAGTCCACTAATTTTGTTTTACTCTTGATATTTATTATCCTAACCATTATCTTTAGCCATGTTTTAGTCTCTCTACATGAGTTATATAAGATATTTACTCACCTATGGTTCATACTAGATCATTTTAGAGTTTATTTTCTTCATCTCCTCCATTACTCTATAGCTCTGAGTGAGAAGAAAAAGAGAGAGAGAGAAATAATTCTAAAGTGAGCAAAATTCCTACTTCACCAATCTACACTAGAGTAGCCATTTAGTATAGGTTGTTTGATTCACTAATTCTTTATTAGTGAAGAGGTAGCTTGAGTTAGAGATTCTTCAACGTAGATCATCTTCGGCCTCGATGATCCTTGAGCAAGCTCGTTCCTTTCACCTGGTGAAGCCAATGGAGAGTCCGGGACACTACTACTTGGAGCAAGAAGGACTGGTCTACAAAGGTTGTATTCCTCATTCACTTAGTGTAATGTTTGATTACATGCTAGCTTACTCCTAATCCCCTAGTTAGATCCTTGGTTATGGGTTGCTTAGCACTCTAGATTTTTTTAAATTTCATGCTTGATGCCCTAGAAAACATAGTGAGGGTGCTTAGGAACCTTTCAGTGGTATCAGAATTACTAGGCATTGGATGTCGACCTATGGAGGGTTCTCATTGTGTGACAGTGTGGCGAAGCATAGACTCTTACCCCCAGGGTGTCCCGAGACCGAAAGGTGTTCCGGCGGGTTGTAGTCCTCGTGAGGGGCATGTATAAAAAGTAGCTGCTGAGGGACTTGTAGGTGCCACGGCGACCCCATTGGATGGGGTGGCTTCCTGACTTTAAGTGGTATCAGAGCCAAGCTAGAGAATTAGACGATTTTAGTAGAATTACGAAACCGAAACAACTCCGAAACCTCAAAACGAAATCCAAAGTTTATGTTGATTTTTAAAATTTCTCTAAAATTTTTTTAAACAGTTGCAGAATGTTACATGTGATGTAATATGAACACCATAGAAAATTGAGCACAATCCACCGGTATTGACCCAAAGAAAAGCACTAAAATACCGGCCTGGCCGGTTTTGCATTAGGTTTTTGGCTTGCATTTTCTTTGATGCTCCATTCTCTGGGGTTTGGTGTTTCGGGTATTGTTTGTTTTTACTAAGATTGCATGTGATGTTATCTTTCTGTAAAGGAAATTCGGAGTTGTCACGCCCCGAATGTGGCATGTGACCGGCACTTAAATCACGTGACATCTAAAGACGTCGACGCGGTCCAAGTGAGCCGAAATCATTGAATCTAAACCCTTATTGAAAATATTGGAGGCAAGGTTTAAAATAGTCATCAGATGGGATCGGTTTAAAATAAACATTTAAGTCTAAGTAAGTATGTTTGAAAAACAACTATGGCGTTTTAAAATTCGACAGCACCTCTTTTGTAAATTTTGAATAAAACCTGATACAAACTTAACAATAAAAATAGCATCCCAACGGGAGCTAGATTCTACGCCCAAATGGCGGAGCAACCAAGAAAACTCTATACGACGCTCAATGGCGAAGAAAAGAAAAGCGAAACAAAATCAACAATATAAAAAGGTCGACTCCAATGAGTACGACACCCACACAACACAATTCTAAGTCTTGCTTCTAAGTCCACAATATACTAGTTCTAAGTTGATGGAGTTTTACTAGATACAAGTATATATAAATATACAAGTGTGGGTACGAACAACAGTAGCCCACCTGCCAAAGCAATCACTGAGAAGAAGGGTGTGCCGCAATCCGCCGATAATCCGAGCAGTAACCTGCAAGAAACTATGGCACAACGGGGGTGAGTTGCCAACTCAGTGAATAAAAGTACATCACAAGGTACAAATTGAAATGCACAACGATACCTAGGGCATAAATATAATACTATCATATCCTTCACTAATATAATATATGATATGCATATGTATCAAAAATGTAACTCTATCCATCACATAAACCCAAAATAGAATGTATCAATGCAATTAACTTGTATCTAGGTATAAGCCCATGAGTAGCCGAAAATATATATGTAAAACCTCTTCTTTAAAATAGCCGTGGAATACATATGTCATGGCATAAAAGCAAACGTGATAATATGAAATATAATAGGCATCTTTTTTAAGACATACGTCCTGCCATTTTAATGAATAGTGTAAAGAGGTTTACAATTTAAAAGATTCCAATGTCATACCAGACACGTCAAAATAATGAGACTATAGCTCGATTTTGAATTTCCCTTTTATATGCAACTACTCGTAAAAAGGTATGGAGGTACTGTCCCCCCGATCAGTCCTGATCGGCTACAATGACTCAAAACATAACTGTATACCTCAATGATAGCAATATATCAACATCTGGATATCCAGCATCGACACCCGAAATCAGAAACACCTCATGTCCATCACCGACACGCAAATCCTCAAATCTCTCTTGTCCATCACCGACACGCAAATGCAGATATCGTCGACACCATCTCAACAGATGATCGCCACACGATATCCCTAGCCCCGGTCAGTATCCCCTGGATATCTTCCGTGTCCAATCTAGCCCCGGTCAATATCCCCTGGATATCTGCCGTGCTCATCTCTATCTCCTGTATCGAGTATCCTCGCTAGGCTCCCCGCCTCTACTGCGACTATCCTGCCCCTCGGTCTCGACCCGTTCCACCATGTATCCGACTGTATATCCCCCCCCACTCAGTCTAGATAACGTAGTAATCCGTAACCGTATAGCCCCCTACTCGGTTCGAAGTAAAACCAAAACATAAAAACGACTCATGGTGGACATCAACTTATCATATCCAAAGATAACAAGTAAAGAATAAGAATAATCTTATAGATCTTTCTGATGATATATTATATATATACATATATAACATCGTCCCATACCACTGATATATATCATCAAAATAAAACATCCTGAAAACTCATAAGAATCAAATACGAATATCCATGTTACTGATGTTCATAAAAATTCAGCAGGTAAGGATGGTAATGTACGTAAATATAGACATACAGGCAACACACGTATCAATTCTACTGTGTCATGGCAATACTAATGATGTGTTGTGTAGCATACGCGTCTGTGCTCATGCAACATGGTAATCATTAGTATTTGTCCGAGTGTTCTATAAGTGTATAAAGCCTACTCGTATCGACATCTATATATGCATCACATAGTATAGCGGTCCTAAAGTGACATAGCAGTACCAATGAGGTGTAGTGTAACATACGCGTATGTGCTCGTGCAACATAATACTCATTAGTAGTCGTGCAGTGTTCTATCAAAGTGTTCGTATCACCGAAACGTATAACATCGATAAATATATCGCGAACATGTAAAGTAAATCTAACCGTAATTATTGAATGTAACTTCTTTCTATGAGATATACCATTATCTTTGCAAACAGAACGAAACGTTGATTTTGAAATAAGGAAGCTGCCTTAGGTTAAAATAGATATTCGTTTTGGAAATTGTCATCGCATCCTTGTCATTTATTCTTTAAAAGGGAAACAAATCGTTAGTTTTTAAAAGAGTATAGCTCACTCAAGTATTACGTTCTAACACGAAATAAAACATGACTCCATGAGTCTAAAGGAACTTGGCTGTATTCGTCATGCTAATCTCGTCATCACAATTACGGTATGATCCTTCGTACAATATCAACCAAACCATGAATAAAACTATATGCAAAATAACTCCAGTATCATTAATTTGAATTAAAACTAATAACTAACTAGATAGTATAACTATCCTAGTTAAATGGTTGCGGGAGTGCTATACGCCATCCACCCGACTTCTTCCGTAGATGTAAATCTACTCACCAACATGTCGAACTCGTTGAAATCCACAATCGTTTTTTCCCGTCTCAACGCCTTCAATGTCTCTGCTAATACTCCTTCAAATGTAAGAACACGCTCGTCAATAACATTATCTTACTAGCATATTGTAGCGAGAAAAATATAATACTCGGATGCATATTGTTTGAAAATGTTAGTTCAGAAAACGACAGTTTTTGGTCTCGCTTCGAAAAATCGCTAGAAATCGTAAACACAATGTTTAGAGTGAAACTATAATTATACACATTGTTAAAGGAGTTAACTTTGATACCCCAAAATATCTTTTCCAATTTCTATGTATAGGACATGAAATAAAATGCAAAATAAAAACATGTTTCCGGATAATCTACAGAAACCAGAAAACAACTTTCACTAAAAATTTGATATATCTAGATTTTGTAAATAGAATAAGAAAAATGAATATTTTAGAGATACCCACACAAAACTATCTACATCGTAAAATTTTCAGATTCTCCAAATTGTTAACAGAAAAATTAAGAAAATTGTTACAACTTGAGTGAAAAACAGCCATTGGAAATGAAATTTCCAGTTTGGAAACCCTTTCTTTCAAAATTCGAGTAAAATTTATTTTACAGTAATACTTAACCAAACATTTTTGGTTAAATGATATGGCAATTACCTACAACTTTTTAGTTTTAACCATTAGCTAATTATCAATAGAAAGTCATCAAAAAAATTCAAAACCCCTACCATGTCAATGATATTCAGCCAGCAAGTAAAACTCACTATCACTTCAAAATTTAAAAGCAAGTTTATATTTACCTATATGGAATGAGATGAGAGCAATGAAATTCCAAATCAAGAATTATATGATGGAGGCTCTTAGGGGTTGTAGTGGCTTCTAGATTGATGGTGTGAACAAAATTGATGAAGGGATTAAGGATTTTCTTCATTAAAATTTATGAACACTTAGAATATTTTTGTTGGAGTTGGAGAACTAGTTGTGTTCAGTTTGCGGAAGCCTAAAAAATCACTAAGTGTATGTGTTGTGTTGTGTAGAGAGAGCATGAGGTGGAGGGTTGTGAGTTGGAGGTGTCATGGTAGAAGGAGGAAATGTCAAATGTGAAGGAGGAGGTGGAGGGATGTGAGCATGGTGAGGGTGTGTTGAGGGAGAGGTTTTTAAGCTAACTAATATAATACCAACCATGATTAAAAGAATGCAATAATTAAAGAAAAACTATTTTCCCCTTAATTAAACCTTTCATGTCAAAAAATCTAAATCCATGTTTTTAAAAGAAACACAATACATTTTATAACATTTAAATGAATTAAAATACTTATCATAATACTTTAAATATCATTATCTAAATATAAAATATCATATCATATTATAATAATTAAAATATCATTTTTATGATATCACCCACTTTTCTTCATATTTACCAAAATAATTACATTTTTACAGATATAATTCCGATATCCAATTTCATAAGCGATATCATTTTTTTAAACTCATTATATTCATATTTAAAAATATTTATAATTTCCAAAAAGTTACAATATTCCCCTCTTAAAGAAATTCGGTCCCCGAATTTAAATCAAATCCCCATATTAAAATATATATATATTTTTCAATCCAATCAACTCAATTCAAAACAATTTGCCGGGGTCCAAAATTTTAAAACATATAGTCCGCTCAATATAACAGAACTCCAAAGTCCCATACGAGCTAAAACGTAACATAACGCAATAGTGTGCGTGAAAAATCTAAAAGATATAAAACTCTCATAACTGTAACTCTAGCGGTTAGTATGAGATTTGCGCCAGTTATGATTTAAAAATTCCAAATATGAAAACCGTTGTGTATACCAAGTACATAATCAATGTCCTAGTCTTAGTGCAATATCGGTAGCACACGACTAAGAGAAAATATATAAATCAAATCTATAAGATATTCTCTCATGTGAAAATCACGGAAACAAAATCAACCCTAACGGGTTTGCTTGCAAATCTCAAACCACACATCACGATGTGCATGAAAAACAAAAAAAAGCGTCAAGTGCAACAAGTGTGCAACAAACAATATCCACTGCATCAAATGTGCAGGGAGCAATTACCGAGTGCATTTAGAATGCACAAGATCAATATCTAGTGCATCGGTGTGCACAAAACAGGTCTCAAGTGCATCGGGGTGCACAAAACAAATCTCAAGTTTATCGGGGTGCACAAAACATCTAAATGTGCAACTGGTGTGCACAAAATTATACCAAGTATACCCATAGTGTGTGTGTGTGTGTGTATAATCTTTTAATTGTTAGTGATATGTATGCCCTAGAGGCCATTACTGTACATAGATGTATATTGTAATGGATGCTTGGACATATATATGGAGGACTTTCTTGCTCGACATGATAGTATGATATCTGGTTGCTGTTTATCTTAACATGTACAATGATTGATTCTATGTTACATGTTGATAAATCCCTTAGGATGAGTACTTGACTACCAGGGCTATGATGCAGATCATACTAGTTGGGACAGAGAAGTCGCTAAGTACATACTTCAAATGTTCCTAGTCGTAGGTGTATCGAGACAGGGCATCGATATACCAGAGTAGACTAGCGTATAACTTCTCGACCCATGTAGATGGGAGATGGATGATCCCATATCCATTGGTGTTTGACTTCAGAGACAGTATACGGGTGCTCAGTGGAGACTGGGTACACTGAACGGACTCGCCGAGAACTCTCAGACGGTATTATACCTAACGTCAGATGGCAGTTCTCTGGTGACACTGATACAGGTTAGTCTGTAGACCCGAGATCGTCATAGAGTCTTGTGTGATTCCCACTGTGCTTTGATTTCCACCATACCACGTTCAGGAAAACATGCAAAATGGTGGCTTTTGGGTACAGTCCCGAGTCATAAAGAGGTAATGAGCGATAGGAGGGGTTTCGTCTCTCCTGGTATAGGGAGTTGATGTTGCGCTGTGCTCGATTGGCTATAACAGGAAGTTCTTGGCCAAGGCTGCTTTATAGATATACTGATAAGTGTTATCAGTAGTTTCTCGACCCGTTATGAGCCTCATATCGACACGACTTATCGAGTTACTGGGGTCTGACGTTTAGCACCCCTAGACGAGATATGCGACACATCAGACGAAGAGACCGGACTGTACGATAGTGTTACTGATTGGATTCGCATGAGTGTGAGCAGGCTTTCTTGTTGATCTTCTGATCGCTCAATACCCGGGTGGCCGTTACGTTTAGCAGACCGCTTGCGGCTTGTGGGTGTTTGATATGATCATCACCTACTGCCGGCGTGTTGACGAGTCTTTAAAGTCCTACACAGGGGTTTCCTGGCTCAAGCGAAATGGAGTAGGAGCACATATGTGATATGTGCGGGACCGAGATTGATACGATATGAGATACCGTATTCTATTCTCGCGATTTGTGACATTGGACGGTTATATGTGATATAGCCGGGTTATCGGATCAAGTGTTGATTCGATAAGTTGTTACACATGATATTAGTCGGTTGTATGTGATATATCCGGATTATTAAATCAATTATTGATTTAATAATTTAATGTATAATTATATATTTGATATATTACTTTACATTAACTAGTATTAGCTCACTTATGATTTCTTTTCTCACTTTGGATAAATTGATATATATGTGATATATGTTAAATGTATCATGCCAGGTTACAAATGCAACTAGGGTTAATGAGGGTTAAACCATGCTAGGGTTAAGATTAGGGTTTATAATTTATCATTAAGTAATTCAATTATTGTCGATAATTGTCATGGTTGATATTTGTTGAAAACTTGTAGAAACTTCAAGGCATCTTTGACTTTGTCCACTCTGTCTTGCTTAAGATATTTCTTGACCTAACCTTTAACCCTAGCTCCTGGTTAACTCTCTACAAGGGTTAAGCATGACATGCTTAACCCTTGGTTGCATTTTAACCTCAACAATAATTTATTCTCTCTTGATAATTATTCATCTTCTTCATGAGCTCAAAGAGAAAAGAGTATTCTAGGGTTTGAGTTTGTGATGAAAACTTCTGAGAATATGAAATCTAATGTGAGAAAAATTCCTACTTCATCATCCTCTAATACTTGCCATTTAGTATAGGGTGTTTGCTTCACTAATTCCATGATTAGTGAAGAGATAGCTTGGGTTAGTGTCTCCTCGACGTAGATCATCTTTGGCCTCGAAGACTTCGAAGCAACCATGTTCGTTTCTTCATCGGAGCCACTCTAGTGTTCGGGACTTCTTGATCGCAGCGAAAGGACTACCACACGGAGCTATTGAAGTGAAGGACCTGTCTACAAAGGTTTTATTCCTTGCTCACTGGACTTGTAAAGTGTTTGCATTTATATTTCCGTCGATTTCTAGTTAACGATTCTTAGTTAGGGTTAGCTAAAACGATAAATTTTTGAATTTGGCATGGACTATGCCTCCCGAAACCTTGTTGTCGTCTTAGGTAACTCTTCAGTGGTATCAGAGCCATGCTAGAAATTAATACGGATTTTGTTAAGATTACGAAACCGAAATACTCCGAAACATGCATCGCCAAAACCTGCTTGGTGTCGTTTTTAAAATGTTGTCAAAATTTTTTTTAAACAAGTACAGAGTGATGTATGGGATATATCATGAACACACACAAAATTTCAGGGCATTCCAAGAAAATTTGGCCGGCCACCTATAGCTTGATCTCGGCTAAATCCGAGCCCCCTCCCCTGAAAATTTTTGTGTGTTCCAGTGACTTGGTTTTGAAGTTTCAGGTGTTGTTTGTTTTTGCTAATTTTGCATGTGATGTAATCTTACACTATAAACAATTCGGAGTGTTTCGTATTCGTATTTTTAACATTGTTTCGGGTTATCCGCATGTTATCTTGGCAAAGTTCAAAAGTTCGATCGAATGTCAAAAACCCATTTTTCCAAGTTTAATGTATTCAAAAAAACATGCAAGTGATTCTATAAACCCTCTAGAAGAATGAAACCCTAACTAGACTTTTTGGATCGTGGAACCGCGGTCAAACCCTTGGGTTTGTCGTAGTTCAGTGGCAACATGAGTGAGGCTTGGGTTTGCCCTTCTACGGTTGGTGCATACGTACTGTGGCATATTCTAGGTATTATTGAACTGTGCTCAAGTGTTGAGCTGTCGGGAAATTGTGAGACTTTGGTGAATCGATCAAAGAGTTTAACGTCGTCTGGAAATTATGTGATGGGATACAATTTTGGAATCCACAAGTAATTATGAGATAACTAATTTGAATGTTATAAATCTAGCAATTTAGTCTCATTTGATCGGTTGCCATAGGATTTTGATGCGATCAAAAGTCCGTCGTAATCACGTAGTGTACGCGGATACTCGCCGGGTAAACTTAATAGATAGCCACGCCCCATAGCCCCGACCAAGTCACTGTAGGAGAACCCCGTCGCCCAAAGCATCCGTTAGGTGCTTGCGGCAGCGGTGTTCCGCCTTAGTGCACTTCGTCGACGGTATCGGGGGGGGAGGGGGTGGCCGTCTACTAAAGTTTTCGACGAGCATTCGATCAGGATGTCGGGAATCTTGTTGAATTTCCTGACTAGATATTGAAAAGTGTTTTCGAGATCGAGACTAAAATGCGAGGTTTATAATTGTTAGGCATGCGATGTTTAAGGAATTCATTTGGTTAGGCATGCGATGTCTAAGGTGTTTGCGGATTCCAACTGTTGTAGTTTTTCACTTTCATTTTTGCGACCGTAAGTGTAATATGTGGTGTATCGCCGGTTTCGGTGCTATATGTCAACGACAATTGGGATACACATATTTACTTACGTTGATGACATGTGATGTTATATGTTGCTGGGATATGTTATATTGGATCGTCATGATTGAATAGCCGGGGGTTTTATGTGAGATGAGAGTTTTTATTTTCATTCATGTAAAATTCATTGTATGTAATATTCTTTTATTGGTGCACTCCCGAGTTGAGGATGATGTCAACATTGTATATTATTTACTTTTCCGCATTAGGATAGACCCAAGGCGGATAGCACAAGTAACCGGGTTCTAGGGTCCAGTGGGAGACCATCTCGAGGAGTCGAGACCAAGTTTCCTAACTCTAGAATTGGTAGGGTTGCTTGCCGCTCTCATAGGGGTCTAGTGGTATGGGATTGGCTATTCATCACGACCGTGGAATCCGTCTTTTATACAGGTTTAAAATAAAACCCAGAAATCCTAGTATATCCAATATTTCGTATGTTGTATTCTGCTGCGATATCTGTGATGTGATCATTTGATAAATTGTTGAGATATAAACTGGATATAGTATAAGTGATATATTATATAGACGTTGCTTATGTTTTACACCCGCGCTAGCACTGCCCCGCTCTGTCTTTAGTTACCTAACCTAACGGTGCACGACGGGACATCGAGGCGAATGCGGATGGAATAAGCGTAAGTTGTATTTATCTATGATGTTTAAGTAACTTATAATGATGGAACTTCATTAATGAGATTAATGAAATAAAATAAACCTAAAGATGTTGTGGAATCGAATTTTCAAAAAAAGGCAACTCTGGTTGTTGCTTTGCATAGCGGTATTCCTTACAGAATATCCACCACCTTATTCGATAAGGAAAGAGCCGAGATCCCTTCACCGGGAGTGATCTCTTTAGCGAAACTAGCAGATGTTACAAACTCAGTTTGTCTTTTGATTGCTTTTATAGTTTTTGCTTTGCATAGTGGTATTTTTGAAATATCCTGCATCTTATTCGATAAGGAAAGAGCCGACGGTCCCTTCACCAGGAGTGACCTCTTTAGCAAAACTAGTAAAGGCCTAAAAAACACTCTATTTAAATCATTTGATTCTGCAACGATATCAAGTTTGTTAGATATATGTATGCCCTAAAGGCCATTATATGGATAGTGGAAACATGGACATAAATATATATATAGATAGATATAGATGACTTTCTTGCTCAACATGATAGTATGCTATCTGGTTTACTTTATCTTGACATGTAGATTTAATCATTTACACATGTTGATAAAGCCCAAAGGATATTTGCTTGACTACTGTGATTATGATGCAGATCATACTAGTGGGGCACGTATAGTTTATAAGCATATCCTTGAACTGTTCCTAGTCGAGGGTGTATCGAGACAGGGAATCGATATTCCAGAGTAGACTAGCATATGCCATTCTTGTCCCATATGATGGGCGATGGATGATCCCATATCCATCTGGTGAGGTGACACCAAAGATTGTATGCGGGTGCTCAATGGAGACTGGGTACACTGAACGTACTCACCGAGAACTCGTATGTGGTATTATATCTATCGTCGGATAGCATTTCTTAGGTAACACTGGTACAGATTAGTCTGTAGACCCGAGATCGTCATAGAGTCTTATGTGTCCTCCCACTGTATTTTGATCTCCACCCTACCACGGCTCTACTGAGTCGTGCAAACAGGTGGTCTTTGGGTACAGTCTCGAGGACATGGAGGCGATGAACGATAGGAGGGGTTTCGTCTCTCCCGGTATTGGGAGTTGATGTTGTGCTATGCTCGATTGGCTATAACAAGAAGTCCCTGGCCAGGGCTACTGAGACTTACTGATAAGAGTTATTAGTAGTTTCGCGATCTGTTATGAGCCATACACCGGCATGACTTATTAAGTTATTGGGGTCGACGATTCCATCCCTGGACTCGTTATGCAGCATATCTGATGAAAAGACCAGACTGTACGGTAAGTGTTTCCAGTTGGCTCGACGGGAGTTTTGACAGCTTCGCTGGTTTTCTTTTGATCGTTCAATACCCAGGTGGCCGTTACCTTTAGCTGACCTCTTGCGGCTTGTAGGTGTTTGATATGATCATCACCTACTGCCGGCTTATTGACGAGTCTTAGAGTTCCACAATGAAGTTTCCTGGCCCAGGCAAAAATATGTGGTGTGCATATGAGATATGCGCGGGGACCCGATTAAATACGGATATGTGATAACTTATATTAATCGGGCATTTTCTATTGGTCGGGTCGTATGTGATATGACCGGTTTGCTAAATCAAGTGTTGATTTAACAAATAACATTTAGATTAATTCTGTAATTAAATCCTTTTCTATTTTGTATGCATGCATGTATGCCCATGATGATGTGCATGGACACATACATACATACATTTGTATCATGGTTGTTGATAAAAATTTGGTGGCAATGCAAGACTTATATTGGAGAAATTATATATATTTGTCATTTTAAGTTAATGTAAAGAAAATCAACTCATGCTCCATTATCCATGAATGGCTAAACTTTACCGAACTTTTAATGAAAAGAATTTCCACCCATGGTTGTAGTGGGAATGATATAATGTTGATTATTCATTCTCATCTCTATAAAAGGATTCATATGAGATATGAAGAAAATATGTGATTATATATGAAAGATGAAAATATGAGAAGGGCATGAAAGAGAGCTCAAGCTTAGCCACCATTATCTTCTTCTTGCTCTCTTGATTTTTCTCTAGAGTGAAGTTGATAAAAAGAAAGGGTTTTAATTGTAGAATAAAAACCACATCATCATACTACACAAATCTAGCCCATTTGTGTAGGGTGTTTGCTCTACTTCATTCACGAATCAAGTAAAGCAAGGAGCTTTGGGCAAAGGGACTTCGGATGGATCATCTTGGAAAAGGAAGGATTTCATCGATCCGTTCCAAACTCTCATAGTGCCAAGGAGTCACCGAGGGAGATCTACAAAGGTTGTAATCTCTACTCTTAGTGTTAGTTTTTCATTTGTATGTGATGCTTAGTTGCATGAGACCCTAAATTTCTAGCTATGATTCTTGTCAAGTTCATTTAGCACCTTTAAAAATTTGATTATGGCATATGTGATGCTTCCAAACCTTTTGAAAATTAATAAAATTGTTACAACTTGAGTGAAAAATAGCCAATGGAAATGAAATTTCCAGTTTGGAAACCCTTTATTTAAAAATTCGTGTAAAATTTATTTTACAGTAAAACTTAACAAAATATTTTTGACTAAATGATATGGAAATTATATAAAACTTTGTAGTTTTAACCATTAGCTAATTATCAATAGAAAGTCATCAAAAAAATTCAAAGCCCCTAACATGTCACTGATATTCAGTCAACAAGTAAAACTCACTATCACTTCAAAATTTAAAAGCAAGGTTATATCTACCAATATGGAATGAGAGAAAAGAAATTCCAAATCAAGGATTGTATGATGGAGGCTCTTAGGGGTTGTAGTGGCTTCTAGATTGATGGTGTGAACAAAATTGATGAAGAGATTAAGGATTTTCTTCATTAAAATTGATAAACACTTAGAATATTTTTGTTGGAGTTGGAGAACTAGTTGTGTTCAGTTTGAGGAAGCCTATGAAATCACTAAGTGTATGTGTTGTGTTGTGTAGAGAGAGCATGAGGTGGAGGGTTGTGAGGTGGAGGTGTCATGGTGGAAGGAGGATGTGTTAAATGTGAAGGAGGAGGTGGAGGGATGCGAGCATGGTGAGGGTGTGTTGAGGGTGAGGTTTTTAAGCTAACAAATATATACTAACCATGTGTTGGATATAGTGCCCTCAGAGTCAATTATTGGATCACAGGCACGTGATTGCAATGATTGAGGAAGGACCTATACCGGTAGGACAGTCTTACTCGAGAGGTTTGTATACTATCTGGTTTGTCTTTATCATCGTGTACATGCTTTAGGTGACATTGTAGTTCACTATTACACGTTGATAGAGAGTATACTATCTGGTTTATCTTTATCATCGTGTACTGCTTTAGGTGATGGTACAGATCACTATTATAAGTTGATAGAGCCCATAGGATTCTTGCTTGACTACCAGCAGTATGATGGCGATCATATACGTGGGAGCTGGGGTCTATAAGCACATCCTTAAAAGATCCCTAGTCGTGGGAGTTTCGAGACTGGGCATCGATATTCCGTTCGTAGACTAGTGTATACAGTCGAGACCCCGACGAGGAGCGGTGGCCGGTCTCATAAGCCATTGGTGTCAGTTGGTTCACCAAAGATGTATACAGGTGCTCATTGGGTTATAAGTACACCGGACAGGACTCGCCGGGAGCATACTAGTTGGTATTATACCTAGCGTCAGACAGCAGTTTCTTAGTGACATATGTACAGGTTAGTTCATCGACCTAAGATCATCATTTGTCTCGTGTGAGTTCCCACTGTGCTTTGATTACTACCCTACCACGGCTCAAAGGAGTCGTGCAAACAGGTTTTAGTTGGGTACAGTCTCGAGCCACATGGAGGCAGTGAGTGGATCGGCAGGGGTTTCGTCTCACGCGGTATTGGGAATGAGATCGCGCTGTGTCTAGGAGAGCCATTACACAAAGCCCTCGGCCGAGGCAGGAGATTTACTCGTAAGTACTCCAGTAGTATCTCAGGATATTCTGGGCTACACTCTGACACGAATTGTACCGCATTTGGGGGTCTGACTTTTACCAACCCCCTAGGCCCACCATGCGATGCTCATAGACGAATAGACCGGACTATACGGATATTATCACTGACAGGCTCAGTAGCGTGTTAGGATTAGTTCGCTCATCGACCTCCCTTTTGGTCAATACCTAGTAGCCCGTTACGTACAGCTAGTACCTCTGACGTGCAAGTGGTTAAATCCACAGCCAATGTATTGACGAGTCTTTAAAGTCCCCCACAGACTGTTTCTCAAGTTTCGGGCGAAACGTTGTAGAGGCCGTATGATATATGGCAGGGTTCAATCATATACGTGCGGTATTGCACGGATCATGATCGAACGGACCATACTAGGGGGCTTTGGTTTAAGCCGGATCCTAGTATTAGATTTTTTGAATTACTTTAGTCTCGTAGCATTCGCATTCAGTCGGAATGCGGATGAAGGTATGTATATACAGGTGAGGGATATCCTTGTGATCCGTCACGAGTTTACTTTAGATGTTGTCGTGTCTTTTTATTGTGCCAAACATTTGGATTAATGTTTGGATGGTGGAAATAATGAGCTAGAATTTCATCATGACATGCATTAATGTGACATGGACTTATATATGACTCATGGTCTCTTTTTTGTGAAAATATGTCACATTAGTGATTGTTTTGTGTCATGATTTGATGATAGGAGAGAGAGGGGCAGCCAAGGGTGTGGTTGGCTCTCTTATTATTTTACTCTCTCTCTCATTTTATTATAACAATAACATGATAGAAAAAGAAAAGGAAGAAACCTCTTCTTTTTCTTCTTCCTCTAGCTCTTTATCTCCTCTAATGGCAACCTCTTCAACCTCCATCCATACTCATGGATGCAAGAGGCAAAGTGATCACAAACATTCTCTACAACATCTTGAACACGTCGGCTAGCACACTTCGTGCCCGAGTTGCTTCGGATGAAGCGGGAGCCCGTAAAAAGAATCAATGACGTGGTGCCTTTTCCGACGAGGAGATCGAGACCGGAGTTGCCGTGAGGAGCTTGGGATGGTGGCCAAAGACCGAAGGACACGGATCGATCGGTATAGCATTATATCCCTTCTCTTGTTGCTAGTAGTAGGTTAATGGTTCGATCCGGGTATGTAGTCCGCGGTAGCGCCGGTTTCTAGTTTTAGAAAAGTTTTCGTTTCCGCATTTTGGCTTTAGAATGACGGCCGGGGCGCTACCGTAGACTTACATGGTATCAGAGCCTCGCCATTAACCTTTTCTAGCTTGCTCTAACGTGTTTAGAACTTCGATCGAACAAAAATTCCAAAAACCAAAATTTCAAAACTGCACTTTCTGTCGATTTTCATTTGTGCTCGAAAAATTATTTGGTATGTTGCAGAAATATGTGCTGGGTTTTTTAACAGAACTGAAAAAATTTGGTGGGCTGATTTTACTGTAGCACGGCTGATCCGCGGCCGTAACCACGTCTTGGCCGCGGATCCTCGGCCGTACTGTAGCCACAGTGCACCAAATTTCTACAGTAGGTCTCTGACTTGAAAAAGAGGTTTCTAGAATATTTTGTTTGGGCCCAGATTATTTTGAGTGCTGCAGTTGTACTTGGGGCCCACTTCGGGAAACATTGTCAATCGAAATTTTTAAAACATGTTAGTTCACAGTATTTACATTTTATCTGTGACCGCGAATGTCATTTGATCGGTAAATCCTGTCTAATTGCTATAGCCCTTTTAGACGGATTTGCGAACGTGACATTCACGTTGATGTTCTGTATTGTGCTGTGATGTTGCGGATTTGTCGTGGTGGATAGCCTGCATGCAATGGTAGTACAGTTTGGTTGTATATGTACATTTGATATTGCGGGGCGAGCGTCCGACATATGGACTGTCGTCACTGCCTGTTTGTATATTAATCTCTTAGGGCACGACCGGGCTGAGGTTGCTGTACCCGTTGTATATTTACTTTCTGTACTAGGATTATCCCGCGATGGGGTGCACGGATAGTCGGGTTCTAGAGGGCAACGAGCCCGCATCTCATGGCTTTGAGACGGAGGGGGCTTCACTCCAGAATTGGCGGGCTATTCGCCGCACTCGTAGGGGGTACAGGTTGACCCAAGGAGGGGTGCTCAAGTTACCGGATTCCGTGAAGTGCTGGGTTGTCCATTCACGTTATTGAAGGGGGCTGCCTCGCTTCAGGTTTTCGTGGGTAACTTGCCGCGCCCGTAGGGGTCTAGGATTTCATTGCACAGGCTACCCACATGACCAGGGGAACGTCGGGTTTCAGTAGCGGCTCTATGAAACCTGGGGATCCCAGATTATCTGTATTGTTCTTTGATGCTTATTACAATTCTGTGATGTTGCAATTTTATCACGCCTTGAGGGAATATTATATATTGATATATATACTAGTAGATGTTGTATATGTTTTACACCCGCGCTAGTCCAGTCCCCGCTCTGTCGTTAGTTATGTAACCTAACGGGTGATGACGGGACCCAGTGGCGAATACAGATGGCATATACGTACATCATATTTTCGTTCTTTTGTGGTGTGATTAATTGATGGGACTGCATTGATTCGGATCAATGCAAGCTAAACAAACCTATTCTGATGTTGTTGGAACATTTTTCAAAAAGCTGTTATTGCAAGGACGTTTTCTTTTTTTTTGCACAGTGGTATTCAGTTGGAATATCCTGCACCTCAGTCGACGAGGCAAGGGCCGATCCCTTCACCGGGAGTGACCCCTTGGACAGAAGTTTGCGTCAGGGTAATAACTTCACTATAGCCGATTACGTTTTGCTTTGCATCGTGGTATTCAGTTGGAATATCCTGCACCTCATTCTACGGGGAAAGAGCCGAGATCCCTTCACCGGGAGTGACCTCTTTAGCAAAGAGTTTTCACCACTATATTTTTATAAAAAGCTATGCAGTTCCTTCGACGATATTAAGTTCATTACGTTAAAGGTTTTTCCCCATAAACCAGCCGTAGCCCTCCGTCATTTCTTACGGGTATTATTTAGTATTCGTGCCGTGTTTGTTGACCTAGTCAAGACATAGTATTCGGTAGCTAAGTGGTGCTTGTTTGTTGCATAAATGGGATTATTTAAGACAGTCGTGCGGCCTTGTTGACTTAGTCAAGGGCATGTACGGGTGGGTTTAATGCAGTCCAGAATAATGACGGGTTGAACTTGACTTGCGGTTTATGGTTTGTTGACGTAGTCAAGGTCATAAGCCGCTTGGGGTAAAAATCACATCGGGAGTTTCTAAAGAAACTAAAACTTTCCAGATATGCGCATACCTTCTGGAGTGTGATAACGTGAGTAGATTCCATCACGTAATCATGCGATGATTTTTGGATCCCGATTCCCATTGATGAGTTGGTTTACTCCTCGGGTGATCCCGACTAATTTTTCTTTCAGGTTTGGAGGAGAATTTGACGTTAGAGTGGGAGGTTTCCAGATTAGATAAAGTGATAACCATTCTGATCTAGATTAAAGTGCACGCTGAGTGTTTCTTTTCTCTCCCTCTTTGGCAGCGACCATGACCCGACCCTTGACTATGACTCAGTGACCAAGATTAACCGAACCTTTTCAAACACTGGCTTTTGGATTGTCTGAGTTGCATACCTCATTGCCACTCCTACTTTTGGATTGTCTGAGTTGCATAGCTCATTGCCACTCCTACTTTTACCCTTTTCCCCAGAACACCCCGTATTACTACGAACGTCCACTTCCATTGGATAAAACCATCGTATGGTTATATACGAACTCGAAGGAATTTATTCGAGGATGGTTTCCGGTTCTGGAGAAAACGAATTGGACTATTCAGTTGTCTTTTCCATTTTACCTTCTATCAGGTTGCGAGTGCTCCTTGGATTAGGCTTGTACACCTATTACATTTATTGGATAGTCTTCTTCCAAAACATAGGCTAGTACCGAACGGTAGGGAATGAAGAAAACCAATTAGCCTAATGAAGGTGTACAGAAGGTATTAAGTAAAGACAAATAAAGGGATTAGTAAGAGGGCAAAGAAAATTGCGACTGTTATTCACGACCAAACCAAGTATTTCATCGCCACTCCTACTTCACCTTTGTATTTCTCCGGGACACTCCATATCACTACGAAGATCCACAGTTATCTGGATACTCCATCGTATGGTTATATAAGAACTCGAAAGGAACTTGTTCCAGTTCGGGGATGGATTCTGGTTCAGGAGAAATAGGAATAAGGTTTTATTCTGTTGTCTTTTATCTTTACCTTCTCTCGGGTTGCGAGTGCTCCTAGGATTAGGACAGTACACCTATTACGCTTAATGTATGGTCTTCTTCCGAACCATAGGCTGGTGCCGAACGGTAGGGAAAGAAGAAAACCATTTAGCCTAAGTGGGTGTACAGAAGGTAATGACTAAAGACAAATAAAGGGATTTGGAGAGATGGCAAAGAAATACACGGTTACAGTTGTGAATATGATAATGGAAGAGGCATTACTAGGAATACCCGGATACCCCTTCGAGACATTTACGTGTCTCAGTTTCACTGTGTATTGTTAAAAGAAAACTGATTTCCCAATTAGTCTTTGCTCCAGGGTATGAATTTACCAGGTTTGATTCTCACATCTGTATGGTTTTACAGATGATGAGTGGGAGTAAGTTATTGGGAATTGGGTGATCATCCTCATTATATCCGGATTCGTCGTATCTGGTGATATTTGAGGAAATCATCTGGGTTGTTTACCGGACGGCAAATATTTGGTTTTGAATATCCGTTGTTATGCACCAATTTCAAATTGAAATATCTGTACGTCTATTTTTATAGGGTGAGATATAACTTTTTGAAATTATGTCTATGACATTTACCTATATCAGTGGATGGTTAAGTAAGTAGCATTAAACAGCGGTGTAATTCTTCTTAACCATAAGTACAGTTTTCAACCTACGATACACGGAGATTGAGTTATTAGACTCAAGGGACTTATACAAAGTATTGTATGTTGTCCAGTGTCCATTAGGACAGAGGGGTTGGTCCTCGTACTATATTCTGTTTACTTATAACTTCTCTAGTTCTTAGACAAGTGTTTCGTAGAAACACAAGGTCCAAGTTTTGAGAGGTTGTAGGTAAAAGAGTAAAGTAGAGAACCAGATGTTGCAAGTATCGGGATTCTTCAAGGTGATCGAAGATGTAGATACTTTTGTATGGTATTCAGTTAATAGTTAAGAGAACTTGCTTCTCTTTCAGGTTACTCATAATTGGAAACATTTCTAAGTTGAGTAATGCTGATCGGCCTCTTTCCATTTAGTTGACGTGCACTGGAGACAGCTGCATGATTTGAATCTGGTTCCAATTAAATCAGTGCCTTTGTTTCTATATTGGATATAGAATAGTTCATATCTTAACGGTCTTAAGGTACGGGGAGTTGTCCGGCTTATGCTTAAAAGCAGACTCTGGATAACTCAAGGCACGTTTCTGTAATGGCTGTTTGTGGGTTGACTCGGGCTATGACGAGGGTTGATTTTCTACCATCTGGAAGATCAATAGTGATATTGTTCTTGACTCGCCACAGTTTTAGTAAAATGGATTTTTTCAGAAAACAGTAGTGGGAGTATGGTAGAACTGGAAGTGATTCCAGAACCGCAAACGATTACTGAAAATTTGATAAGAGAACCTAAAGATTCAATCTGGTTTGACATTCCATCGGCCACTCCGCAGATAAGGTGGGTAACCTCAGGCACTCGAGAGGTACTTCGGTATGCTCAAAGACGGTGACAGGGAGGTTCTTACTTACCCAGACTTGACACTACTATTGTTCTAGGCTATAAGACCAGGCATGAGGATGGGTATAGCGTCGTTCTAAATTAGCTTTAGAAGTGTACGTGTATATGACTCAGCCAGAGGGTTGTCGCAGTCAGTGGAAGCAGCGGAAGCATAGTGGACAAGTGGCTAATGTCTATTTATAGACTAAAGCAGATATAGCGGAGATCGATCATCTATTTCTGATGTGACAGTCATAGGTTTGACTTCATCAGAATAGGGGATGGATCTGTTAAGAAGGTAGTAGGGTGTGATGTCCTGGTATTTGGATGACATACACAGAGTATGAAGTGAAATTCCTATACTAAGATCGGTTATACCATGGTTGTCACATAGTGGTTTCTCCACATAGGATATGGATATTATATCAGATATTCTGGTTACTAGGCCTATGGTTTTAGATCTAGATTTGGGTAGTTTCCCAATCTGGGTACTTAGACAGCATTCTAAAGGTGTTTTAGAATTGACGACTCCAGGCATGGTAGTGCACCTGCAGGTGATGGAGTCACCCTCTCTAAAGGTGTCTCACAGACTAAAGGGGAGAGGGATGTGCATGGTTGGCATATCACTTGCTTAGGCAATTGAGTCAATCATGAGATGTCAAGTACCACACCAGATGTTGTTTTTGCACTAGATACAATAAGTTGATATTAATCCTATCCTGGTGAAACGTTCAGAAGCAGTTTTAGAACATAAGTGGATGTTTAGGGATATGATAACAACCGCCTCTTTTAGGAGACCGTTATCATTCCAGGCTTCCAAGGTGACCTGGATGACAGAGTGGCTGTTAGAGTTATAGTTTTCCCTCTGAAGAGGGGCAGTATTTTGGACAGGTGGTCCAAGAGGATACTGAGGGAGGCATGGCGCAGGATACTGATTAAGTTCAGTTGACGATACAGTCTAAAAAGTTTGGATTTGGAGTTCATTTATGAGCTAGGTCCCATCTGAAGGGTTTCTAACAGCACCACTACAAGGGTTTGGAGGCAACACACATGCTATATTTTAAATTTATGTGGTGCTAAAGAAACTATCTTAAGGATCATGCTAGAAAATTTAGGGCAACACAACTTTAACATCAACACAAGTAGTAAAAGCTAGGGTTTTGAGAGTACAACCTTTGTAGCTCCCTACGTTAGACTCCTTGGCTACTTGAGGGTTGGAAAAAGGTTCGCTTAAGATCCTCTAGGTCCACGACGATCCACCCGGAGTACTCTTTGTCCAAGTTTGAAGCTCAACTAGATCAAGAGAAGAAATGGAAGCTAACACTCTACACTAATGGGCAAGACTAGTGTAGAATGGTGATGTGGTTTGTTTTCTCACTTCAAAATCCTAACTAGGTGACTCTTTTGCTCACTTGAGAAAACTAGAGAGCAAGAGAGAAAGGAGGAAGAAGATGATGAATTGTGAAGAGCTTAAGATAATGATAAGCTTGTGAATAAAAATGAGAAATGAAAATATATATATATTCACCTTCTCATTCTTAACCATAGTTGTAAAATATCTAAATATTTAGTTTGGAACAAAAATGGCCATTGAAAATGAATCATGGTTAAACCAAAGGGTTAGTGAAAGAATAAAATACTAAACCATGATAACAATTTCCATTTCCATTTTTCTTTTCCAAAAATAATATCCATATAATTTATAAATGGTGTGAGTCTTACATTGCCACCATTCACTATATCAACAACCATGATAGAATGATGTATGCATGTATGTGTGCATGCACATCCATATGTGCATGAATGAGAATAAATGCATACATGCATGCATACAACCAAAAAGACAAGAAAGGGTTTTAAAGTGAGAAACTAATGGTCAATGATAAATCAACACTTGATTTAGCAAACGGGTCATATCGCATACGACCCGACCAAAAGCAAACCGCCCGATTAATATACGGTATCTCATACGCGCATTTTAACCGGGTCCAATCATATATCTCATATGCGCACCACATCGTTTCTCCTGGACTAGGCAACTCCATTATGGGACTCTGAGACTCGTCAATACGCCGGCAGTGGGTGATGATCATATCAAGCACCCCCAAGCCGCAAGCGGTCAGCTAAACGTAACAGCCATCCGGGTATTGAGCGATCAGAAGAAAACAAGCGAACCTGTCACAACTCCCGTCGAGCCAACCGGCAACACTACCGTACAGTCCGGTCTCTTCGTCAGATATGTTGCATATCGAGTCTAGGGATGGTAACGTCGACCCCAATAACTCAATAAGTCGTGCCGATGAATGCTCTATAACAGATCGAGAAACTACTGATAACACTTATCAGTAAATCTCAACAGCCCTGGCCAGGGACTTACTGATATAGCCAATCGAGCACAGCACAGCATCAACTCCCAATATCGGGAGAGACGAGACCCCTACTATCGCTCATCGCCTTCGTGTGTCTCGGGACTGTACCCAATGGCCACCTGTTTGCACGACTCAGTAGAGCCGTGGTAGGGTGGTAATCAAAGTACAGTGGGAGATCACACAAGACTCTATGACGATCTCGGGTCTACAGACTAACCTGCACCAGTGTCACCTGAGAACTGCTATCCGACGATAGATATAATTCCATATAGGAGTTCTCGGTGAGTCCGTCCAGTGTACCCAGTCACCACTGAGCATCCGTACATGATCTCGATATCAAACCTCGATGAATGTGGGAACATCCATCGCCCATCATATGGGTCTAGTATCATATACGTTAGTCTACTCTGGTATATCGATGCCCCGTCTCGATACACCTACGACTAGGGACAATCCAGGATATGCTTATAAACTACAGATGTCCCACTAGTATGATCTCTATCATAATCACAGTAGTTAAGCCTATATCCTCATGGCTTTATCAACATGTGTGAATGAATAAAAGCATGATCAAATCAACAAGTCAGATAAAGAAGAACCAGATATCATACTATCATGTCGAGCAAGAATGTACACTGAATATATATATATACATGTATAAATACATCCACTATCATATAATGGCCTCTAGGGCATACATATATCCAACAATCTCTAACTTGCACTAAGGCCAATTATTGGCGTATCTCATACCCAACATCTCAAAAATTCGCTCATGCTGCGGCTGAGGGAGGGCCTTGGTGAGTGGATCCGCGGTGTTATTCTTTGTGTGTACTCTCCTAATCTCGATCTCGCGGCGATCTTCAATCTCCCGGATCAAATGAAAACACCTCAGGATGTGTCTGGACCGCTGATGGGACCTGGGCTCCTTGGCTAACGCCATAGCCCTATTATTATCATAATACAATGGTATTGGATCAATAATGGTTGGAACTACTCCTAACTCCGAGATGAACTTCTTCATCCAGACGGCTTCCTTGGCGGCATCATTCGCCGCAATGTACTCAGCCTCCATCGTAGAGTCTGCAACGGTACCCTGTTTGGAACTCTTCCAACTTACCGCCCCTCCATTGAGGGTAAATACAAACCCAGAGATAGATTTTATGTCGTCCTTATCGCTCTGGAAGCTCGAATCGGTAAAGGACTCCATTTGGAGATCCCCCTTACCATACACCAAGAACAATTCTTTAGTCCTTCGCAAGTACTTAATAATGTTCTTCACAGCTATCCAGTGATTCTCCCCTGGATTGGATTGATACCGGCTTACAACACTAAGTGCATAAGCTATATCTGGGCGTGTACATAACATCGCATACATTATAGATCCTACTGCCGAAGTATAGAGTATAATGCTCATGCGAGATCTCTCTTCATCGGTCTTTGGGCAAGAGTCCTTAGAGAGAGTGACCCCATGGCAAGCGGGTAAGGCACCCTGCTTGGAGTCTTCCATACTAAACCTTTTTAGGATGGTGTTAATGTACCTGGTTTGGGACAATCCCAATAACCTCTTGGATCTATCCCTATAGATCCTAATGCCCAGAATGTATGTGGCATCACCCAGGTCCTTCATGGAGAACCTTAGTGATAAGAAAGATTTGACCGACTATAACATAGGAATATCATTTCCTATCAGAAGAATGTCATCCATGAACAATACGAGGAATGTGACAGCCCTCCCTACAGCCTTCTTATAAATAAAAGGTCCATCTCTATTTTTGATGAAATCAAACTCTTTAATAAAATCATCGAAACAGATGTTCCAACTCCGTGATGCCTGCTTTAACCCATATATGGATTTAAGCAATCTACTTGCTTTCCCGCTGCTCCCACTGTCAATGAAGCCCTCTGGCTGATCCATATAAACGCATTCTTCTAAATCTCCATTTAGAAATGCCGTTTTAACGTCCATCTGCCAGATTTCATAGTCGTAATGAGCAGCAATAACAAGTAGGATCCGAATGGATTTAAGCATGGCTACGGGAGAAAAAGCTTCATCATAGTCCAAACCTGGTCTTTGACGAAAACCCTTTGCCACAAGTCTTGCCTTATAGACTTCACACTTCCTCATTATTTAACTCAAGATTATATATGTTCTATAGACTTACTTAGCTTTCGGCATCTCTTAAGTTTTCCTTCTAGGGTTACATCTCCACTCAGGAATTTCTATCAACTTTACTAAAGACACAAGTTCTATTCTTCATCCCTTTCTCTCATCTAAACTCCAATCATATATCTCTACGTATGTGTATAGATCACCCCTACACTTGGAAATTCAAATCAAGCAATCATACCCTTGTCCGTTGTCCAAAGTACTTATTAATTGGTGAATTTTTAATTGAATTTTGCTTACTCATAAATTTTTGGATGTAATTATTTGTAGTTAACCGCAATCAATAACGGTGTCGCGTATAGCTAGACCGAGATGAATACGGGTTGTCCTCAGGGAAACGTTGAATCTTTTACTCTTACTTTAGACGTGTTGAAAAAGAGAGGAGGAATAAAGAATTTTGTGAATGGTTTCTAGATCTACGTTAAGCAAGAATGCAAAATATATAGATCTAGATTATTTTAGGGATGTAGTTAATATAATAAGAGGGCATGTAGGGTTCGTTAGGATTTAGTAGTTATGGATGATTAATTAGAAGTTACCATTTTTATCTTTTAATAGATTTAATACTAGAACGACGGTGATGCGTGTGGATTAGGGTTTCTGGAGGAAAAAGGAATCCCACTCTTAACCCCTATCTCGACATGGAACTCCGTTCATATCTAGCCTTTACCAAAACAATCTTTAATCTAATCTCTAATCGCGGTCGGAACTAACAAAGAATTGTTAGCGCGCCCGATTAGGATGTTAATGATTCTTTTGATAAAGTTCATAAACTTTACAGGACTTAAAAAGGGTTTAGAGATGTTCATCGTCCATTAGCCTACCCTAATCCTACGAACCCTAACAAGCGGAGAATTAGTCGCGCATGTTGGGAGAAGAAGATGAAAAGACAGAGAGGGAAAATATAATGTAAAATGCAAAAGAATCAAATAAAATAACTACCTTTATTAATCAATTTGAACAATCTACACTTTATTCCGTAGAAAATGATTACAAAACTTGATTTGCTTCTCGATCTTTCCTAAGGAGGTAGATGAACAGTTGATGATCAGCTTGGATGCGTGAGCCGTCTTGGACTTCGTGATCTCTTCTGCTTGATGCCTTCTAACATTAGCCCTTGGTCCTTTATATAGCCCTCAAAGAAGAAAAACTAGTTACCATATATGGTGACTTCCTAATATGGTGACTTTCCATGCCTGGATTCTGAGTCCCTGTTAGTATTGATTTTATGATTTTGGCAGATTTTTGATCCTGATATCTTGAACATCTTGATCTCTTGACCTGAGCTAAATCTTGCACAATATCTCTATGAATAATGTTAGTTTTATTTATTAAATTAGAGAGAGTGTCTTAATCACTATATATGGTAATAAATCTTTAAGAAACTTGATTAAGAATATTTAATATGCTATGCACTTTATACGGTAATAAATATTTAAGAAACATGATTAAGAATATTTGATATGCTGTGCATCTTTTAATTACTAAAATATTATGCATATATTTTGAAGTATTATTCTAACCATTTGTACGATATTATATCTTTTAAGAATTGTGATTAGAATATTTGATATGATATGCATATTTTCAATTACCAAAATATTATATAAATATAAAATGCCTATATTTTCCTTCATAATATTAATTATAATATATAAACATATGGAAAATAGTATTTTCCAGATAAATCCAAATATGTTTAATATTTATAATAAACACCTTTTATTATTTAAGAAATGTAAGGAAAATACTTATACCAAAGTGCAATATTTTCAACTGAACAAATACCCCCAAGCTTAACTTTGATCGTCCCGAGCAAACTAGTTATTCAAGAGAAAGAGAACAAGAAAAAGAAAAATCTAAATAACACACTTTCGTAGGCAAACACGATTGCACTGAGCACGTGCAAGAAGCCGTTAAACCTCTAGGTGTCCCTAGTAGGAGGAGTGTTGTCTCCTGAGGGGTTTCAGCTGATTACACCCATAAAATCCTATAATAAAAGAGAGATGGTGAAATTTACATATAAAGATAAGAACCATAAAAGAAATACTTTGAAAATTTAGAGTTTCCAACTATACTAGCTTTTCAGTTGTCATGAGCCCTATCTTAATAGTCATGAAAAAATGTTAGAAATCACATCATCGCTCAATAAAATATCGTCTTTATTTTTCATTCCTACCTTTCATCCAAACATCGATCAAATAACCCTACGTGTATGTAATGGACATCCTTACACTCGGAGAATTCAATTCAAGCTATCATACTCTTGTCCATCTACCTCAGTACTTTTTAATTTGATGAATATTTAGGATTTGCTCACAAATTTTCATGCGACCGTTAATACTTCTTGAGGTAGTAACCGACCGATTACTTATGTGCTTGCTAATTAGGTGATAATATTTTACTCGTCTTGCACCACCTAAGGCTTAGCAGTGACTCCCAAACTAGTTGGTCTAAGGCACTAGGTGATGAAGCACCCTCGCTATATTTTTTTATTGCTGCCTTGGCGATAACAAACCAGTGTTCATTTTTCTTTTCACCATTTTTATATTTTCTTCATTTTTTTCATTTCCTTCATACTTTGGCTTTTAGACAAGAGCATTTCAAGGTATCCTCTACTATCCCGAGTTTCAAGACGTATGTAAGTGCATATAGTAGGGTATGAACATTCAAATGTTTGGCTTCCAGAATAGAAACTATATTTCAGACTTACTTTTATCCTCAGATTAGTGACTTCCTTCATCTTACTAACCCTTGGAACAACAGCTCATAACTACTTATTACTAGTTCGTTTAAGAAAACTTCTAATTTTCTTGGTTTTCTTAAACTATTCCTATCTTTTTGATGTAATTTTTCACTTTCTACTCTTTTGTTATAAATTTATTTTTTTTTTAAATTTTTGAAAATGTTGTGCTTATGCAAAATATGATGCAAATTGATGTGTAAATAAGCACAAACCTCCCCCAAACCTGTTTACAGCAGTGTCCTCACTGATGTCATCCGTTAAGCTCAAAAACCTGTAGACTTGGGAGGAAATTATTAATGAGAGCAAGAATATATGAAAGTGAAAATCCCCCCCCCCAAACTTATTTTAGGCTCACAATTTTGTAAAAATCATTTTCTTTCAAAAGCCAAAATATACCACCTCCCCCAAACTTGAGTTAAACAATTTTAATCTTTTTAAAATCATGTTCATCACAGAATACTGCATTTTATACCGCCCATTCTTACGCTCGTGTGTTTATAGGTAGGTGCTTTTTATCCGTGTTTGTTATATATTTGCAGGATACAGGTTCTCGGTTCTAAAACGGTGAAATTCATAGAAAACACGACAAAATCCGGGTTCCTGCCAACCACTGATAAAACACGGTCTCCGCTCTTCATCCGTATGCTGCCAGATACCAGTTTAGGAAGACAAAATGTCAAATCAATGTCGTTTTCAGGCACAAGGCTCAATGGTAGCACAAGATCCAAGAGATCTACGCGGAGCTCGAGGCAATCATTCCAAATCTTGACAAAAAGTCCACCTTTCCTCAACAGAAATTCTGGAAGAAATGTGAAAGTATTTTCAGAAACTACATGTACCAGACAACAGGGGACACCAAACCAGGCCACCACCAAAAAGCCCATTTCCCAACACCTCTAAAGGGCCGCGGAACCGCGGCCAAGGTGGGGTCTTGGCCGCGGTTCCGCGGCCATGTGGGGCCCACTCACTGTCGTGTTTCAGGGGCTTTTTGGTAATCTTGCATGGGGTCTGCTGGTTGCCCTAGAACTTCAACTCCCTGCCTATAAATACAGCAGAACTGAGCTTAGCCAAGGGTCATTCTTTGTATTCTTTTGTTCCTCTTTCTTTTGTAGTTTTTAGTTCTTTTTCTTCTTCTTCTTCATTCCTCTTCCATGAATTGTAGTGAGAGCTTTTTATGGATGTGAATAAAGATGAGGGTTTTGTATCATTCTCTTGTGCTTCTTCTTCCCCTTTGAGATTTTTGCTTTCTCTTGCTCATTCAACCTCTTCATTGAGCTTGAATGGTTAAGGGTTAGTTATTGATCTCAAAGGTCGTATTTTCTCCCGGGACTAGTTCTTCACTTCACATGCGTTCTCTACCCTTCCCTTGATCTTGCAACCTCTTCATTGAGCTTGCAAGTTTAAGGGTTGGCTATTGAGCACATGCTTGGCTTGGGTTCTACTTCCGTGTTCTTTTCTTGTTCTTTTTATTACTCGCTTTTTATTACTTGTCTTTTTATTACTTGCAATTTTATTCATGCACTTTAATACTTGTATCTTTTCTTTTCTTTGTTCTCTTCTTTTTGTTCTCTTTTGTTTATTTTGTGAATGTTGTAATTATTGTTGTTGTTAAGAATTAATACGGTTTTATAAGTTAACATTTCCTTCTCATTTCCTTTTCCCGTTATTTTCCTTTTGAACTCCGTCCAAACCATACGCAAGCGCTCCGTTAGGCACCGTACCCTGACAAGGTAACGGTGATTCCTAACCACGACCGGTTGCGTTCGGTTTGGCCGGAGGCGAAGGAAAGAGACAAGAACGGAAGGACAAGGGTAAATAAGCCGGATTCCTCGAATACCGCGCTTAAATCCCCTAATCCACGTTGTTGCCGATTGCTTAGCTTCAATTGGTCAAGACTCGGCTCAAAGGTTTTGAGTACGGATTTCTTAGCTTACAATCTTGTATCTTTTCTTAACAACTTTATACTTGCAGATAAACACATAGGTTAGAACAAACTCATACAGATTCTTTATTGACTCGTCTAAAGCAAGAAGGTAAGATAACACCATCTCCCTGTGGACCGACCCGTGCTCACCGGCTAGCTGCAAAGCGACACCGTCCTGATCGCGGTTACACTTAAATTCTTTCATCCGACACGCCAAAAGCGTGAGATCAAATGGCGCCGTTGCCGGGGAGACGGTAGCGTATTTTCTTTCTTGTTATTCGGGTTAATATTCTTTTTGTATATATAAAATAAAAAAAAAAGATATTCTTTTTGTTTTTCTTTTTTTTTTTTTTTTGACAATATTTTTGTGGGCAAGTGTGCAGATTTTTGCAGATTTGCAAACTGCGATTGTGGGAGCAAAGTGTACATTCAAAGTTAAGGTGATTACGGAGTACAGTGCCAAAGATCCGGGTAGTTTGACCCGCGCAAGCGGACCTTTCAAGCTTACCGGACTAGATTCAACGGGGGTTTCTTAACCCAAAACTTAAACGGTACGTACTTTACTAACACCTTCTTCTCAAATCCGACGCTTCCAATATACTATTCTTTTGCAGGATTCTTTACAAGTTCGCTAGCAAACGCCAAAATTAACTAACCCGTATTTGTTGCAGCGCCGTGCTTAAAATTAAAAAAAAAAAAAAAAAACGATTGTTTGATTCTTTAAAGAATTTTTGAATTGCGCATTGCATACATTAATACGGACTTAAGGGCAAGCGAACCCCACAACATACGGTAAAGGATTTCATCACCTTTTCCGTGGCCCACAAATCACGAACTTACGCACAACGTTTACCCACACAAAATTTAAAAGAAATTAGACTTTAAGCCTTAAGGACTTCGCGCTCACTAGGAGAAGTTAACTGTATTTAGAAGCTTGCTTAACGGTATATTGTTTACGGGGTGTCTAGGAAAGTGTTAACGGCGAAACCGCCAAAAGAGAAAGGGTTATTTAATTAAGAAACTTCGCGAAAGCGTTGGAAAACCTCCCCTTATCTCTGCACTTACCTGGCCTCGTGATCAGTGTATCTTGAGCCTGTTTCTCGACACAGTTTTACTTCGACAATCAAGTTCTCTAGCAGGTCTAGTTGACCTAGGTGAACCCTAGAACGATTAGGTGTGTGGTATTTTTGTGTCGTGATTATTTTTGTCCATTTTTTTTTTTGGTGTATATTTCATTCTTTTGCTAACAACTAACAAAAAAAAAAAAAAAAATCACATTCTTTCCCCCCCTCCTTTTTCTCTACCTTTCTTTCATTCTCTCTTCATATCATGGGTACTCCACCCCGCAAAACTCTTGCCGAACTTTGGTACCCACAACCAGACATTACTTCATACGGTTCTTGTTTTGGTCGAACTTCGAACAACCCCTCCATGCCGAAAATTTCTTTGAAAGATCGGATAGACGCGTCTAGGACGAACAACTGGACCCCGCAATCCACTTCGTATCAACCGTTTCAAACATTCACCCCTTCTTGCGTTGATACCCCTTTTGAAAATCCAGTTGTAAACCCAAGACCAATGTCTCTTGCTGAACATATTGAACAATCCCGTAACCGATCTTTCACTCCTTTCACCACTTCAAATTCTTGGGATCAACAATTCCATTCTCCGTCTTATCCACCTGTTGATCCCACTCATGTCCAGCCATTCAATTCCTACCAATCCTACCCTACTTTTGCACCTTCCCTAGACATTGCTTCAGAACAGCCGTTTGGGAGTTTTCAGTATCCAAATAACTTTGAATCTTTTACTGAAACCCCATCACAATCTATGTCTAGTCTGGAACAGTCCTTGGAAGACTTTAGGGTAGCGTCAAGCCAACAAATGATGGATTTGAATGCGTCCATGGCCGCCCTCATACAACCTAGTGATCCGGTAGCTAGTTTTCAACTAGCTCCAACTTTTTCAATGTATGATGAAGCGGCAGGACAGGCAGTGAATTTGAGTGGAGAGAGTGAGATGTACCCCCTTCCAAATCAAACCTACCCGTCCCAAATTGAATCCCACAACTCCTGTTTTGAAAGTCTATCGAGTATCCCACTTGATTTATCAATTGAAGATAGAATGATGAATGAGTTGTGCGACTTCGTAGTGTTTGATTTTGAAGGGTCCCTACCAAGTGAAACCATACCTAATCCTTTTGACCTCTACACCTCCATCTTAGAACCAGAAATGATTGATATCCATGCTTTGGTTGAGGTGTCTGAGAATATAGATTTTCACTTGATTAAGGATATTGACGCTGGGAATATTTTGGATGATGAACCCATAGATGTGGCTGAGGTTGTCTCTTCAAATCATCATCCCGAGTCTTTAACTATTTTTTCCGAACCCCATATGCGTCTGGACTTTGAAGAAAAAAGCATGGATGAGATGAATTTTGAAGATATTTTTGAGGATGAAACAGTTCTAGATGATGAGTCGGATTTTCCAATTCATCCTGTTCCTTTCATTGACTGTGTACACCCTCCCGAAACTTTAACCGATACCCTTCCTCAACCAATTCCCTCCATCCTTTCCCTCGTTCCGACCTTGCAAGAACCCGTATCATTTTCACTTCATATGTCTGGTTTACCAAGTTCAGCGTACCCATGGTTTCTCACGAACCTTGAGGGATTTGACCCAATCTCTCGGCGAGTAAATATATTAGCACAATCACTTTTCACACATCGCTCATCACAAATTGTGCTAATCTATTTACTCCATTTGCACCCTCAAGTTCGTACTCCACTTCTTTTTCCCTTCCGCCATTCTTCTTCTTCTCATCTACCGAGACCACATTCCACTTCTATCCACAAGCGGTCTCGCCTATTTTCCATCTCTTTCCTCTTCACCTTCTTTCACCAACCACTGCTTTACCATGATAAAATCTTTGAGTGGTTGGTATTAACTTTTGGCCTGTGTAAGGCCTTGTATAGTGGATACTTCTCTTTCCCCCCTAATCCTGAATTTCAACGCTTAACAGTGGAAACACTGTTTTACTTAAGTTTGGGGGGGCTCCTTTTTTGTATATATTTTTGGTTTTTCTTTTTGTTTTGTATATAATTTGTTTTTAGAAAGCACCGGCAATTTTGACCCTCTTGGTATAGCCTGACAGTGAGGGCACTGTCAAGTTTAAGTTTGGGGGTGTGCTCGGTAAGCTTTCTTCCTTCGCATTCATATGTATATTTTGCATCTGCATATTAAATCCATAAAATCCATAAAAATCTGAAAATTTTCTAAAAATATAAAAACTTTTTGTCAAGTTAGCTTGTGGAAGAACTCTGATTCAGCATTCGACGGTTTTTGTTTGAAGAAATAGGAATAACTAAATCTTATGTTTAGATTTTGAAAACCTGAAAGATAACTCTCCTTTGAAGTTAACTATAGCTGATATACATCTTTACATTACACTACACGTGTTGTGAGTCTTGGAAATTAGATGACAAGTCTTTTATGTTTAAAAAACTTTTAAATAGATAAATGATTTTCTGAGAATCAAATAGGTTTGTTCTGAAATAAGTAATATATCAAGAATAGTTTATGAAGTAAGTGAATATGAAGGAATGTTATTGATGCCTTAATTGGAACTAAGTCTGAAAAATAACCCATCTGAAACTTGATTGGAATGATTACACACCGAACCCACTAAACACGTCTTTTATCCAAAAAATAATTGAACTACCGGTTATATCTCCGTTCGTATTGAATCATCATGTTTTTCACGACAAAACTGTCTTTTGTTTTCTGGACCTAGGCAACTTGAGTAATTAAGTCCGCTGGGGTGTTTCTACACCTAATGCCCTAAAACCAACTGGTTTGGGTGCATTGGCCCAAAGCTCGCTAAGAAGCCTAGAAAGTCCAGTTTTAAAACAAAGTCAAGCAAGTGTTCTCTCCGAGTTAAAATTCCTAACGGTTCTTTGTGTGAGAATAATCTTGATAAAAGACAGGCTTTTATAAAAATTTTAACGGAGATATAAAGGTTTTATTCTATGATAAAGACTATTGCACGTTCACAGAGGTGTGTATGAAATGAAAACAAGAAAAAGGTGGAGTGAAGAATAAGACCTAGTTTCCTGTTAGGGAAGATAGAAATTCTGAAGTTGAAACCTTACTGGAAAACGAAACTTGAAAAATGCTTAACTCTTTATAAAACTTATGTGATCCTTTTAAACTTGTTATCTGGGCTTTATTGTGCGACATGATGACTTTAATCGACTTTTCTGGAACTTAACGGCACTATTTGCACTACACGTAAAGACATATAAAACCTGTAGTTAAATAAGAAGCGAGGTGTGAAAACTAAAGGTTCGATGGTCTAGACTTAGGATTATAGAATTGCTATTTTCTAAAACAAAACTTTAGGGTTTGAATCTTAGTTATTTTACAAAACCAACTTGACCGGATTTTGTGGGTAGTATCCGCTGAAAACCCTCAGGAGACAACACTCCTCCTACTAGGGACACCTAGAGGTTTAACGGCTTGTTGCACGCGCTCAGTGCAATCGCGTTCCCTGCGAAAGTGCGGTTATCATTTTATTTTTGTGAATAATTGGTTTTGCTCGGGACGAGCAAAAGTTAAGTTTGGGGGTATTTGTTCATCACAGAATACTGCATTTTATACCGCCCATTCTTACGCTCGTGTGTTTATAGGTAGGTGCTTTTTATCCGTGTTTGTTATATATTTGCAGGATACAGGTTCTCGGTTCTAAAACGGTGAAATTCATAGAAAACACGACAAAATCCGGGTTCCTGCCAACCACTGATAAAACACGGTCTCCGCTCTTCATCCGTATGCTGCCAGATACCAGTTTAGGAAGACAAAATGTCAAATCAATGTCGTTTTCAGGCACAAGGCTCAATGGTAGCACAAGATCCAAGAGATCTACGCGGAGCTCGAGGCAATCATTCCAAATCTTGACAAAAAGTCCACCTTTCCTCAACAGAAATTCTGGAAGAAATGTGAAAGTATTTTCAGAAACTACATGTACCAGACAACAGGGGACACCAAACCAGGCCACCACCAAAAAGCCCATTTCCCAACACCTCTAAAGGGCCGCGGAACCGCGGCCAAGGTGGGGTCTTGGCCGCGGTTCCGCGGCCATGTGGGGCCCACTCACTGTCGTGTTTCAGGGGCTTTTTGGTAATCTTGCATGGGGTCTGCTGGTTGCCCTAGAACTTCAACTCCCTGCCTATAAATACAGCAGAACTGAGCTTAGCCAAGGGTCATTCTTTGTATTCTTTTGTTCCTCTTTCTTTTGTAGTTTTTAGTTCTTTTTCTTCTTCTTCTTCATTCCTCTTCCATGAATTGTAGTGAGAGCTTTTTATGGATGTGAATAAAGATGAGGGTTTTGTATCATTCTCTTGTGCTTCTTCTTCCCCTTTGAGATTTTTGCTTTCTCTTGCTCATTCAACCTCTTCATTGAGCTTGAATGGTTAAGGGTTAGTTATTGATCTCAAAGGTCGTATTTTCTCCCGGGACTAGTTCTTCACTTCACATGCGTTCTCTACCCTTCCCTTGATCTTGCAACCTCTTCATTGAGCTTGCAAGTTTAAGGGTTGGCTATTGAGCACATGCTTGGCTTGGGTTCTACTTCCGTGTTCTTTTCTTGTTCTTTTTATTACTCGCTTTTTATTACTTGTCTTTTTATTACTTGCAATTTTATTCATGCACTTTAATACTTGTATCTTTTCTTTTCTTTGTTCTCTTCTTTTTGTTCTCTTTTGTTTATTTTGTGAATGTTGTAATTATTGTTGTTGTTAAGAATTAATACGGTTTTATAAGTTAACATTTCCTTCTCATTTCCTTTTCCCGTTATTTTCCTTTTGAACTCCGCCCAAACCATACGCAAGCGCTCCGTTAGGCACCGTACCCTGACAAGGTAACGGTGATTCCTAACCACGACCGGTTGCGTTCGGTTTGGCCGGAGGCGAAGGCAAGAGACAAGAACGGAAGGACAAGGGTAAATAAGCCGGATTCCTCGAATACCGCGCTTAAATCCCCTAATCCACGTTGTTGCCGATTGCTTAGCTTCAATTGGTCAAGACTCGGCTCAAAGGTTTTGAGTACGGATTTCTTAGCTTACAATCTTGTATCTTTTCTTAACAACTTTATACTTACAGATAAACACATAGGTTAGAACAAACTCATACAGATTCTTTATTGACTCGTCTAAAGCAAGAAGGTAAGATAACACCATCTCCCTGTGGACCGACCCGTGCTCACCGGCTAGCTGCAAAGCGACACCGTCCTGATCGCGGTTACACTTAAATTCTTTCATCCGACAATCCAAAAGCGTGAGATCAAATCACACGAGGGGGTCAAGGTTATTGGTCAATGCCAAGCTTTGCAAAGACCGAAGGTCAACACCAACCATTCAAAAATTTTATTGATGAAGCACCAAGGTTGGTGGAAGAACATGTCACCTTTCGACAAGAAGAAGTGGGGAGGTGATAAGAGGTGTAATGGAAAAGGATTGCGTCTCAATTTGGAGAGACGACACAGTGATAGTAATGATGGGTTTCTCGCATTATCATAATTGTCCAAAAGAAGGGGTGGAGGTTCAATTTGTTTATCTTGGAGTTGATTTATCTCAACACCCGTATCTTTTAAAAATGCGAGTTCATCAGCGAAAATTTCCTCAAAGCTTTCATCGATACCCCGAAGAATAATATCATCAGAAAAAATGAGGTGATCGTCAGACTCTATAAAAAGTTTCTCATCAGCGTTAGATATTGACCCGGACAACTCGGTGGAAGAGCACATGGTTGGGTCAAACAACAACATATGAAAAGAGTCAGTATCATGAGGTTGATCAAATTCGCTGCTGTCGACATCCATTAATTCGACAGAACACACATGAGCATAGGGTTCGGAGGGTTCACTTCCTAACTTGTAAATATTAAGCTCAATTGACTTCTTTCCAAAGGATAGGGTCATAGAGCCGTTTCTACAATTGATTACTGCGTTGGAAGTGGCCAAAAAGGGTCGACCGAGTATCACCGGGATTTGATTGCGTGGGTTTGCACAGGTTGTGTATCTATAACGATAAAGTCCACAGGAAAATAAATTCCCCGACTTTGATTAACACATCCTCTAGCTCACCCCTAGGTTGGGTGATAGATCGATCGGCCATCTGAATAGTGCAATGAGCAGGTTTTAACTCTCCGATCCTTAATTGCTCATAAACAGAATACGGAAGCAAGTTAACACTAGCACCTAGATCGAGTAGAGCACGATTGATATTTTTACCCCCAATGGAAATAGAAATTGTAGGACTTCCGGGGTCCTTTCGTTTCTTGGGTAGTTGTTGTGTAAAAGTTGTGCTCACATTACTCGCAAGGAAAAAATTTTTAGGTACTTGAACTTTTCTCTTCCTAGTGCACAAGTCCTTTAGGATTTTCGCATATGACGGAACTTGTTGAATAGCATCTAGGAGAGGAATGTTTATGTTAACTTGCTTAAAAATTTCCACAATCTTCTCCAATTATGGACTTGGTCTGTTGCCTCTTAACCTGTTTGGATAAGGTGCTTTATCAATAATGGTTTGGTCCAACATTGGAGAGGATTGTGGGGATGGAGTGGATCCCAGAATTGGAGTGGGGATCATTTTAGGTAGATTTGAGGAAATGGACGAAGGGTTCGAGCGTTGGGGAAAACGGAGAATAGGCTCGGGTGAAGGTAGGAGACTAGACGAATTAAAGGAAGAAGAAGAAGAAGCTGGGGTATCATTGGTGTCACTATCATCACATTGCTCACCCACTCGGTTATTCGGCACTTTTCCCGATCTCAACGTGGTAACAACACTCACATTATAACTTTGTGAGTGGCCAGGATTAGCTATGGGTTGAGATGGGAGTTTCCCTTTCTCTCTCGCACTCATTGCGGTGTTTAACTGTGCGAGTTGGTTTTCTATTGATTTAATACTCTCGCCGTGGAAAGCGGAGTCTTTCTGTATGGTATCAATAGAAGACTTCATCTCAGCCGACAATTACATGGAATGTTTCATGAACATATCCAAAGTTTGTGCGAGTGAAGAGTTGTCAGTACCGGCCTCTTGTGGTGTAGAAGTGTTGGCCGGATTTTGGAAATTTTACGACTGAAAAGGGAGCTGATTTTGTGGTTGTGGTTGCTGTAGAGGAGGTCTTTGATAATTGCTTTGTTGGTTTTGGTTCCAAGCAAAATTAGGATGATTCCTCCATCCTTTGATTGTACGTGGAAGAATAAGGATCGTTTCTAGGTTGCTGCTGAAAAGCAGCATTAGTTTGAATCGATGCATTCATTGGACATTCTTCCGTTAAGTGTGAAGGATCTGAACAGCAACCACAGACGGTCTTGGGAAGCGTGACCTGATTTAGGGAGAATGATGAGAATTTATTCTCAATAGCGTCGAGTTTCTTCTGTATCGCTGCCATTTCGGCTTTCACTGCGATAGAAACATCGAGCTGGTGAATAGCTCCCTTAGTTGAAGGTGGTCTTACGCTTTCCCACTGCAAAGTGTGTTCAGCAAGGTCTTCCAGATATTTCCAAGCTTCACCGTCGTCTTTAGACATGAAATTGCATTGACACATTGTTTCAAGCATCTGCTTTGTCGCTGGATTAATGCCCTTATATATTATTCGACATAAATCCCATCTTTGTATTCCATGATGAGGACATTGGAGAAGCAGATCCTTGAAACGTTCAAAGCACTTCCAAAATGGTTCATTGGGAAGCTGGGTGAACTGGTTGATCTCGCTCCTAATACGGGTGGTCTTATGGTTTGGGTAAAACTTCTTAAGAAATGCTATTACGAATTCATCCCAATTAGTGATAGAGTGTGCGGCAGTATTATAAAGCCATTTTTCTGCCAAGTCGCACAGTGTGAATGGGAGAAGACGCAAGCGCATAGCATCGAAAGTCAACTGTGAAGTACCCATCATTGCGCATACGTTTTCAAATTTGGTGATGAAAACGTACGCGTCTTCCGACTCAAGCCCGTGAAATTTGGGCAGCAGATTGATGTAGTGGGGTTTAATTTCGAAATTATCCCCGTTAGCTGGTGGAAGAGATAGACAAGTGGGAAGAGGACCACGGATAGGATAGCATCTCTCTTGGAGAGAGATGCGCGGTGGATTCTGCGCACCTACGGGCGGTGGCAGCGTGGTGTTGTATTCTGATGGAGTGACGTCCATCTCGGTCGTGGTGTGTGGTGGGGGAAAAGAAGATGAAGAAGTACCAACTTCGGCGTCGATAGCAGGAACACATACAAGACGGGCACTAGGATCCCGTGTCCAGCCGAGCATGCACTAAGCGGGTTTAGTGCAAGTAGCAGCGTGTGTGTGATTTTAAAATTGGTTTGTTTTGAAAAAAAGTGGGACTCAAGACAAATCACTCTAAAATGCACAAGCAACCCTAGAACTAAGGTCACCTAGGTCCAGTCTCTAGACCGCTCCTAGACTTCCAAAGGACAAGCCGCATGATCAATCCTCTACCGCCTCTGTACTATCCTTATAGCCAGGTAAGTGCCAGGTGAGTGGGAAGGAACCACAGTAGTGGGCCTAATTAAAAACCACTAGCCTTTGACACACTTGCCTAGGCACTACAAAAGTAATGCGGATAAACGATAGATTACCCACGACCTTCCTCTGTCCTTAATGAGCGTGACAGTCCTTAGAGTCTGGTCTAGATATTTTTTAAATTATTGTAGGGTTGATGCGGATGCTCGGTTTGTGATTTGTGGGGCTTAGGAAGGGTGATGAAATCCCCACCTAATCTTGATTTGGTCTTTGTCCCTTAGAGTCCGTATTAAAATATGCAAAACAAAACCAATCACAAAACTTTTTGCAAAAAGATTTTTGAGCGGCGCTATTTTGTAAAGAATCCTGCAGAAGATTGATTTTATTGGATTTGAGAGGAGAGAGAAGGAGTTGAGAATCTTACCAGAGAGTTCTGTAGCCCTAATCCCTCTAACCTGCCGCGATTCCGCCGCCGGAAGCACCTTTGTGCCGCCGTTCCGCCGCGAGGTGGATGGATCGGTTGATGAAAAATTTTCTGTGGCCTCCTTTGCTCCTCTGGATCACTAAGAATGTCTCTGTCTTCTGTTTTCCTCAATTCTCTGACTCCAAATCTCCTTGCAAAATTCACGCACAAATCGTTAAATATGCAATTTGCAGTTTTGTGTTAATAATGATATAAATCATCTAAGAATTCAACATAAATAGTAAAAATAAAAAATTACGCACGTATCGCCGGCAACGGCGCCAATTGATTGATGTGAAAGAGTGTTTGTAGTTAACCGCAATCAATAACGGTGTCGCGTGTAGCTAGACCGAGATGAGTACGGGTCGTCCTCAGTGAAACGTTGAATCTTTTACTCTTACTTTAGACGTGTTGAAAAAGAGAGGAGGAATAAAGAATTTTGTGAATGGTTTCTAGATCTACGTTAAGCAAGAATGCAAAATATATAGATCTAGATTATTTTAGGGATCTAGTTAATATAATAAGAGGGCTTGTAGGGTTCGTTAGGATTTAGTAGTTATGGATGATTAATTAAAAGTTACCCTTTTTATCCTTTAATAGATTTAAAACTAGAACGACGGTGATGCGTGTAGATTAGGGTTTCTGGAGGAAAAAGGAATCCCACTCTTAACCCCTATCTCGACACGGAACTCCGTTCATATCTAGCCTTTACCAAAACAATCATTAATCTAATCTCTAATCGCGGTCGGAACTAACAAAGTATTGTTAGCGCGCCCGATTAGGATGTTAATGATTCTTTTGATAAAGTTCATAAACTTTATAGGACTTAAAAAGGGTTTAGGGATGTTCATCGTCCATTAGCCTACCCTAATCCTACGAACCCTAACAAGTGGAGAATTACTCGCGCATGTTGGGAGAAGAACATGAAAAGACAGAGAGGGAAAACATAATGTAAAATGCAAAAGAATTAAATAAAATAACTACCTTTATTAATCAACTTGAACAATCTACACTTTATTCCGTAGAAAATGATTACAAAACATGATTTGCTTCTCGATCTTTCCTAAGGAGGTAGATGAACAGTTGATGATCAGCCTGGATGTGTGAGCCGTCTTGGACTTCGTGATCTCTTCGGCTAGATGCCTTCTAACTTTAGCCCTTGGTCCTTTATATAGCCCTCAAAGAAGAAAAACTAGTTACCATATATGGTGACTTCCTAATAAGGTGACTTTCCATGTCTGGATTCTGAGTCCCTGTCAGTATTGATTTTTTGATTTTGGCAGATTTTTGATCCTGATATCTTGAACATCTTGATCTCTTGACCTGAGCTAAATCTTGCACAATATCTATATGAATAATGTTAGTTTTATTTATTAAATTAGAGAGAGTGTCTTAATCACTATATATGGTAATAAATCTTTAAGAAACTTAATTAAGAATATTTAATATGCTATGCACTTTATATGGTAATAAATCTTTAAGAAACATGATTAAGAATATTTGATATGCTGTGCATCTTTTAATTACTAAAATATTATGCATATATTTTGAAATATTATTCTAACCATTTGTATGATATTATATCTTTTAAGAATTGTGATTAGAATATTTGATATGATATGCATATTTTCAATTACCAAAATATTATATAAATATAAAATGCCTATATTTTCCTTCATAATATTAATTATAATATATAAACATATGGAAAATAGTATCTTGCAGATAAATCCAAATATGTTTAATATTTATAATAAACACCTTTTATAATTTAAGAATTGTAAGGAAAATACTTATACCAAAGTGCAATATTTTCAACTGAACAGTCTCCACCTGCCCATCTACACCAATCTTTCTTTTAAAGATCCATTTGCACCCCACAGGTTTTACCCCAGGGGGTACAACGTCCTAAATCCATACTTTGTTGGTGTACATAGACTCCATTTTGGATCTCATGGCATCCAGCCACTTCATAGAGTCTCCACTCGTGATAGCTTGCTGAAAGCTGGTAGAATCATCATCCTCTATGATGCAGTCTTCTCTGTCACCATCAATGAGGAAACCGTAGTACCTCTCTGGTGGGCGAGAAGTCCTACCAGACCTACGAAGTGGCCGAGGTTCCTTAGTTTCTATTGCTATAGCTGGTTCAACCAAGTCGTCATTTGTAGTTTGTGTCTTTAGAACTTCTTCTAGATCCACCACATTGCCATCAGCTTTATCTGGGAAAAACTCTTTTTCCAAGAATGTGGCATACTGAGAAACAAACACCTTTTGTTCCTCCTTATAGTAGAAAAGATATCCATAAGAATTCCTTGGATACCCCACAAAATTACACATGAGCGACCGTGTCTTGAGTTTGTCCGGATTCTGCTTTTTAACAAAGGCCGGGCAACCCCAAATCTTAATTCTCTTAAGAGATGGTCTCTTCCCATGCCATATCTCATATGGCGTGGTAGACACGGTTTTGGTTGGGACCTTGTTTAATAGAAACACTGCAGTCTCCAATGCATGCCGCCAAAATGAGACGGGTAACTCAGCATCACTCATCATGGATCGGCCCATATCTAATAGGGTCCGATTCCGTCGTTCAGACACACCGTTGTGCTGTGGTGTGTAAGGAGGAGTGAGCTGAGAGAGAATCCCATTCCCTTTTAGGAAGTTTGCAAATTCTGTATTGGGATACTCTCCACCTCGATCTGATCGAAGCATTTTGATACTCAAGCCGGTTTGTTTTTCTACTTCATGTTTATATTCAGTGAATTTCTCGAAAGCTTCAGATTTGTGCTTTAATAAAAATACATGACCGAATCTTGAGAAATCATTAGTGAAAGTAATGAAGTATGAAAAACCGCCTCTAGCTTGTGTAGACATTGGCCCACATACATCACTATGTATGAGGCCTAGGAGCTCAGTAGCTCTTTCTCCGTGTCCGGTAAACGGAGTTTTGGTCATTTTACCCTTGATACATGACTGGCAAGTCGCATAAGATTTATATTCAAAAGGGTTTAAATATCTATCTTTGTGTAACTTGTTTAGTCTTGTTTCGTTAATATGACCAAGTCTACAGTGCCAAAGAAAAGCTTCATTTATTTCTGAAAGTTTTCTTTTATTAGTGTGTTGTATGCTAAAAACTGTGTGGTGATTTAGGACGTATATCCCGATATTAAGCGTACCATACCCAACCAACATTTGATTCAGGTGAATGTTCATAACATTGTTCTGCAATACAAAATTATATCCTTCATTTTCTAACAAAGAAACGGATATTATATTACAAAGCATACTAGGTACAAAATAACAAGGGTTCAAAACCAATATACACCCAGACGGCAACCCTAAATGATACTCTCCCACTGCAACTGTATGTATATTGGAACCATTTCCAACGCGGAGAATATGGTCACCTGTCTTCAAAACCTTGCTATTTCTCAGCCCCTGCATAGAATTGCAAATGTGAGAACCTGAACCGGTATCTAAAACCCAGGAAGCAGAGTTTATTGAAAAACTGTTTTCTGTCACAAACACACCTGAAGCGGAAGCATCCCCATGCTTCTTCTTGAGATTTAAGTACTTCGTGCAGTTGCGCTTCCAATGTCCTGTTTTGTGGCAATGAAAACATTCCCCTTTCTCCGATTCTCCAGCTTTGGACTTGTCCTTCCCCTTAACCTTTTTAACTCCACCCCTAGGCTTGGTGGGCTTCTTCTTTATCTTTCCCTTGGCCTTAGTCTTTGGGCGAGAAGAGGAAGATTGCCCAAAACTCAAAACGGGAGTTTTCACTGATTTCAGTGTGCTCTCTGCACTCCTTAACATATTAAGGAGTTTAGGTAGTTCCTTCTCCATGTTGTGCATGTTGAAGTTAACTATGAATTGAGCAAAGGTGGAGGGAAGGAACTGCAGAATAATATCTGTATATTGTTCATTGTCCATCGTCTATCCAAGGTCCTCAAGCTCTTCTATGAGAGCTATCATCTTCAGAACAAGGTCTCCTACCGGTTTGCCAGGGGCCATTCGCATCTGAAACAGTTTTCTTGATGCTTCATATCGTAATACGCGGGATTGCTCTCCATACAACTCCTTTGTATGGAGGAATATGGTGTGAACGTCCATATTCACGTGCTGCTTTTGATGTGTGTTATCCATTGATGCAAGCACGAGGCATTTGGCCGTGGCACAGTCAGCGTCCCATGTCTAGCGGACTTCTTTATCCGCAACTAAGGATTTTGGACCTAGGACGGGCGGGGCTGGAGCCATGAGGACATATGATACCTTATCATAAGTCAAGGCAATGTTCAGATTCCTCAGCCAGTCTTTATAATTGGTCCCATTCAGTTTATTTTTATCTAGTAGAAGTTTGAGTCCTATCATGGGTATCTGCCATTAAGAGAGAGAAAAAAATACACTCAGCGAAAGCTCTTGCAAAGATCAGATTGGTTATTATCTTATCTAATCGATGTCTCCCACTGCTTTAATCAAGTTTTTCTTTCAAACATTAAAAAGAAAACTAGCTAGGATTAATTACAGTCTACAACTTCGCTAACCGTTCAGCCAGGCCAGTGTCGGTACTTAAGGGAGGTTCCCCGTGCTTTCGCACGGACCTAATTAAAGTAAACCTCGTTTTCCCAGAGGCGTAGCCCCGTTAACACCATTCTAGACACCTAATGTTTTATCTAATTGTAAACTGCAAAACTCTCCAGGGAGCAACTATAGCCCATGTTAGTTATATGTATGCCCTAGAGGCCATTACTGTACATTGGATGTACATTGTAGTGGATGCTGGGACATATATAGGGAGGACTTTCTTGCTCGACATGATAGTATGCTATCTGGTTACTCTTTACCTTAATGTGTATATTGATTGTCTCTCTGTTACATGTTGGTAAAGCCCTTAGGATGTGTACTTGACTACCTGGACTATGATGCGGATCATACTAGTGGGGACAGGGTAGTCTATAAGTATATCCTTCAAGGTCCCTAGTCGAGGGTATATCGAGACGGGGCATCGATATACCAGCGTAGACTAGCGTATATCTTCTCGACCCATACAGATGGGCGATGGATGATCCCATATCCATTGGTGTTTGACATCAGAAATAATATACGGGTGCTCAGTGGAGACTGGGTACACTGGACGGACTCGTCGAGAACTCCCAGATGGTATTATACCTTACGTCAGATGGCAGTTCTCTGGTGACACTGGTACAGAGTAGTCTGTTGACCCGAGATCGTCATAGAGTCTTGTGTGGTTCCTACTGTGCTTTGATTTCCACCTTACCACGTCTAAGAGGGCGTACAAAACGGTGGCTTTTGGGTACAGTCCCGAATCACATGGAGGCAATGAGCGATAGGAGGGGATTCGTCTCTCCCGGTATAGGGAGTTGATGTTGCGCTGTGTTTGATTAGCTATAACCGGAAATCCCTGGCCAGGGTTGCTGAGATTTACTGGTAAGTGTTACCAGTAGTTTCTCGACTTGTTATAGACCTCATATCGACACGACTTATAGAGCTATTGGGGTCTGACGTTTACCACCCCTAGGCGAGATATGCAACATATCAGACGACGAGACCGGACTGTATGGTAAGTGTTACTGGTTGGATTCACAGGAGTGTGAGCGGGCTTGCTCGTCTATCTTCTGATCGCTCAATACCCGGGTGGCCGTTACGTTTAGCAGACCGCTTGCGGCTTGTGGGTGTTTGATATGATCATCACCTGCTGCTGGCGTATTGACGAGTCTTTAGAGTCCTACACAGAGGTTTCCTGGCTCAAGCGAAACGAAATAGGAGCACATATGAGATATGTGCGGGACCGAGAATAATACCAGTATGTGATACTGTATTCGATTCTCGCGATTTGTGACATTGATCGGTTATATGCGATATAGCCGGGATATCGGATCAAGTGTTGATTCGATAAGATGTTACTGTTGATATTAGTCGGTTATATGAGATATGATCGGATCATTATATCAAGTGTTGATTTAATGATTTAATGCATAATTATATATTTGATATATTACTTTGCATTAACTAGTATTGGTTTATTTTAAATGGATTTTCTCGCTTGCTTTGCACAAGTTGTATATGTGATATACTTTTGTGCACTTGATTGTATCATATTTGATGATACATGTTAACTTGGTTAAGTGTAAAGATTAAACCATGGTTAAGTTAATTATTCGGGTTTTGCTTTTCTTTCTTATTTATTTATTTGTTTATTTTGGAAAGAATAAAGAGAAAATGGTGGCTTTCTTTGTTTGTAGATGAATCTTCATGAAGGTTTGACTTTCTAACCATTTTGTCTTCATGCTTAACCCTAACCATTTAAACAAACCATGGTCTATTCTCTATACTTAACTAGGGTTAGGATATAATAAGTATTCATATTATTTATCCTTTTTAAATATACTTATCATATTATCTTCTTCTTCTTCTTCATCTTCTACTTGAAGAAAAAGCTTGCCTCATCAATGGCAACTTGAGCAAATGAGTGAGAAATCCAATTCTAAAGTGAACCCACCTCCTATTTCTTCATCCTCTACCTCTTGCCAAGTAGTAGAGTGTGTTTTCTTCATAAGTTTCATGACTTGGTGAAGTGGGAGCTTGATCTTGTAATGCCTCGACGTAGATCATCTTCGGTACGAAGCCGACGACCTTGCCCGCACATTTCTCCGATGAAGCCGACGCTTGAGCCCGGGATTTCATTTGGACAGAGGAGGGGACTTCATCACGGAGCCGTGGAGGTGGAGGACCGGATCTACAAAGGTTGTATTTCCGTTCACTTAGTTAAGTTGTTAACTAATTTCTTTTTCGCCTAAACTTCTAGCCAACGATCCGTATTAGGGTTTCTCGGCACCTTAATTTTTGAAATTGGCATGGTTGATGCCTTGTGAGACCTCACTAGTGTGCCCAGGAACCTTTCAATGGTATCAGAGCCTAGCTAGAGCCTTAGGCGATGCGTAGACGATGTTAAAAACCCGATCGAACCCCGAAACCCTAACTTTTAACCCTCCCTGGACTTTTTCTGAAAAAGTGGTTTTTTCCAAATTAAAAATTCTTAAAAAATTCAGCAGGAAATTCTAAGAATTACGGTGCAAAAATTAAATAATGATCTTTCTAAAGCGCGGCGGAACCGCGGCATTAGCCGCCTATTGCGGCGGTTCCGCGCCCATTTAGTCTCTTTAGTCAACCATTTTTGCACAGTAACTTCTTTATTTAAATGCTGAGTTTTATGGGAATTTTTAAAATTTATTCAAGAGTTGAATTTTCTGGGTTGTATTGGGGACTCGGTGTATCGATCGGATTGTCTGATTTTGTCTATTTGTTTTCCGGATAATTATTGAGTATGTTAAAAAGTTCGACCGGATATAAATACCCAATCTTTCCCCTGCCGGAAAATTTCCAAGTGATGGATTTTTCCATGGTTTAAAGACGTTCTAAGTAGTGCAAGTAACGTGATGGACCCTCTAGAAGACAACAAACCTTAACTCGATTATGTGACCGTCTTGAACTGCCCTTTGAACCTTAGGGTTTGGGGCAGTACGGCGTGCCACATGTGAGGCGTTGGCTTGACCCTTCTACGGCTGGACCGTTGGTACTGAGGCACGAAGTGAATGTTTTTAAACCTGTTTCATGTGTTGATCTGTATCGGGAAAACTTGGGTGTTCGATTGTTCGATCGGAAAGTTTAACATTTTCTATCTTATCCGGAATGTGATACAACAATTGGAATTCACAAGTAGTTATGAGATAACTGAATGAATATTATAAACATAGCAGTTTAGTCTCACTTGATCGGTTGCCACGGAATTTTGATGTGATCAAAACTCCATCGCAATCACGTAGCGTACGCGGATACTCGCCGGGTAAACTTAATAGACAGCCTCACTCCATAGCCCCGACCAAGTGACTGTAGGAGAACCCCGTCGCCGAAAGCATCCGTTAGGGTGCTCGCGGCAGCGGTGTTCCGCCTTGGTGCACTTTGTCGATGGTATCGGGGGTGCAGCTGCCTACTAAAGTTTGCGACGAGCATTCGATCGGAATGTCAGGAATCTTGTTGAATTGCCCGACTTGGTATTGAAAAGTGTTTTCGATAATGAGACTGAAATGCGGGGTTTATAATTGTTAGGCATGCGATGTCTAAAGAATTCATTTGATTAGGCATGCGATGTCTAAAGAGGTTGCGGATTCCAACTGTTGTAGTTTTACACTTTCTTTTCTGTGATCGTAAGTGTAATATGTGATATCGCCGGTTTCGTTGCTATATGTCAACGACAATTGGGATGCGCATATTTACTTACGTTGATGACATGTGATGTTATGTGTTGCTGGATATGTTATATTGGATCGTCGTGTTTGAATAGCCGGGTTTTTTTTATGTGAGATGAGTGTTTTTTCATTTTCATTCATGTAAAACTTGTATGTAATATTCTTTTATTGGGGCACTTCCAGGTTGCGGAAGATGTCACCTTTTGTATATTATTTTCTTTTCCGCACTAGGATAGACCCAAGGAGGGGAGCACAAGTAACCGGGTTCTGGAGTCTAGTGGGAGACCAACTCGAGGAGTCGAGTCCGGGTCTCCTAACTCTAGAATTAGTAGGGTTGCTTGCCGCTCTCGTAGGGGTCTAGGGGTGTGGGTTTGGCTATTCATCACGACCGTGGAATCCGTGTTTTATACTGGCTCATATTGAAAACACGGACATCCTAGTATATCCAATATTTCATATGTTTCTTCTGCTGCGATATCTGTGATGTGATCATGTGATGTTCTATGATAAATACTGTATATAGTATATCTATTATATTATATAGGCGTTACTTATGTTTTACACCCGCGCTAGCCCTGCCCCGCTCTGCCGTTAGTTACCTAACCTAATGGTGCACGAGGGGACATCGAGGCGAATGCGGATGGCATAAGTGTATGTCGTATTTATCTGTGATGTTTAGGTACTTAAATGATGGGACTTCATTAATGTGATTAATGAAATAAAAGAAACCTAAGATGTTGTAGAATCGAATTTCAAAATAAAACAGGTAGCTACAGTTCTTGCTTTGCACAGAGGTATATGTGATATATCCTGCATCTTATTCGATGAGGAAAGGACCGAGATCCCTTCACCGGGAGTGAATCCTTTAGCAATAACTGGCAGATGCTACACACTCGGTTTGTCTTTTGATTGCTTTTAACAGTTTTTGCTTTGCACAGTGATATATATGATATATCCCGCACCTCATTCGACGAGGAAAGGACCGACGATCCCTTCACCGGGAGTGACTCATTTAGCAAAACTAGAAAAGCCTCAAAAGCACTCCATTTTAAAATCATTTGATTCTACAACGGTATCAAGTTCATTACGCAATAGGTTTTCAGAAAAACCTGTCGTAGCCCTCCGTCATTTCAGATAAGTCCTATTTAGTATTCGTGCTACGTTTGTTGACCTCCGTCAAGGCGTAGTGTGCGGTAGCTAACTAGTATTTATCTGTTTATACATATGATGCAGATTGGATTAGGGTAGTCGTGCGGCCTTGTTGACCTCCATCAAGGGTCGTGCGGGTGGGTTTGATTCGATCAAGAAATGACGGGTTGAACTTGACTAGTAGCCTATGGTTTGTTGACCTCCGTCAAGGTCATAGGGTGCTAGGGGCAAAATGATCGGGAATTTCAAGTGTTGAAATTTGCAATGAGATTGCATACCTTCTATGAGATAGTTGGATCCCGATACCCGCTGCGAGTAAGAGTTACTCCTGGGAGAGTTTTACACATTACAATTAGCCGATCATGTAGGTGTCTAGAAAGGTGTCAACGGGGTTACGCCTCTGGGAAAACGAGGTTTACATTAATAAGGTTCGTGCGAAAGCACGGGGGACCTCCCTCAAAGTACCGACACTGGCCTGGCTGAAAGATTGGCGAACTTGTAGTGTGTAATTAATCCCGGCTAGTCTTTCCTTTTAGGGTTTGAAGGAAGATTTGATAAAAAGCAGTGGGAGCCATCCTGATTAGATAAAATAATAACCAATCTATTCTTGCAAGAGCGCACGCTGAGTGTTTTCTTCTCTCTCTCTCCAAGTAGCGACCATATCACGCCTTAATCAAGATAATAATACGGATTATTGACCGAACCCGCTTGTTACACTGAGCTGGGGAACGTTGGTCCCGCTCCGACTTATAATTGTTATAAGACAGAGCAGGAAATTGGGGATTACCAGAATTCCCGTGCCGCCCAAACGAAGAGAGTGCATGCTGATGCATCATCTTCGGGTGTGTTCATTATACAGAACTGTTTCTCAGTATCCTCCGCATCCTTGGTATATGATACCGGATCAAGATCCCAGATATGTAATCTGTTACATAGGTCTACAAAAAGGTAGAAAACTGAGAACGGGTGATAAGTTTCATGAGGCAGAAAACGGAGCAAGTGTTGCAGCCAAGTCTGTTGGTCACTGTCACCCTGTATTACCTATACATTGATTCTGAACGAATGTTATTAGATACCGAACCTGATATACAAAATCATATCAGTCTCTTTAATAGTAAAGAAATGATATAATTTTGTATTATTGGATAATGTTTTGAACATTTCCTATATCAAAAGTTGATCAGTTCAGGCACGTTATCTAAAAGCATTGATGTTCTAAATCAAACTACAGTTCTTAGTATACGGAACACACACAAGAGGAAGAGTTCAGAAATGAACGAATTCTTCTTGAGGTATTGTAGACTAGGTCAGATCAATGTGACCCGACTAGCTAGAGTTACATAAAGATGCATATTTAAATTAGTTTGAATTTACATCTTGTGAAACTCGCCAGTCATGTCACAAAGATAAGATGACCATAGCTCCGTTTACTGGAAACAGAGAAAGAACTAATGAACTCTTGGGATGATACATGTTGATGTATGTAGGTCCCCTGTCTACACATGCCAAGACTGGTTCCTTGTACTTCATTACATTCTCTGATGATCTTTCGAGATTCAGACCTATATTCCTGTTGAAACACAAGTCCGAACCTTTTGAGATATTCACAGAATATAAGTTAGAAGTAGAGAACCAATAAGGGTATAAGTATTATGTCCTTTGATGTGATCAGGGAGGAGAATACTTGAGCACGGAATTCCTGAACTACTCTAAAGGAGAATGAGATTCTCTCTCAGCATTACTCCTCCGAATACACCATAGCACGATGGTATATCGGGGCGGAGCAGATACACCCTATTTGATATGGTGTGCTCTATGATGAGTACTACTGAGTTACCTTTTTCCTTTGGGGAGTTATGCGCTTGAGTAGCTGCATACCTATTGAATAGGGTTCAAATCAAATCAGTTGCCTACCACTTCATATGTGATATAGAAAGGGAAGAGCCCATATCTTAAGTTCCTTAAGATTTGGGGTTGTCCGGCCTATGTCTAAAAGCAAAATCCGGAAAAGCTCGAGGCAAGGTCAGTTATGTACAACTGGAAAGGTTCCAGCTATACAAGCTACAGCAGATGATTTGGTAGAACCGAAGGATTCAGTAGATGCCTACTAATCTCAGCCTCTCCGCCGATCTAGTAGGGTTCCTCACCCACCTGAGAGATACTTCGGTTGCTCTATGATAGTGGGAGCGAGGATTGCATCATGAGATGATGACCCAACTAGCTTCGAGCTGGCCATCAGGAGTAGGACTCTGTAAGAATGGCTGGATGCTTAGCGATCTGAGATGGAATCCTTATACACCAACAAAGTATGGACTTTGGTTGCAATATCTGAAGGGTTAAATCCCCATCAGGAGCAAGTATATCTTGAGAAGATTACTAGGTGTACGTGGAAAAGTTGAGACTTTCAAAGCTAGACTTGTTAAAGGTTTGCATCATTGTCCAGGTGTGGATCATGATGAAACTTTTTCTAAGGATCTATGCTTAAGTCCATCCAGATCCTACTTACCACGGCTACATACCATGACTACGATATCTGGTGGTTGGGTGTCATGACTGCTTTTCTAAATGACGTTTTGGAAGAGTGCGTCTATAAGTACACAGCCAGAGGGCCTCGTAGACAGTGGGAGCAGCGGAAACGTGTGCAATATGCTTTATAGGATAAAGCAGGCATCGCGGAGTTGGAACATCTGTTTTGATGGATTAGTCAAAGAAGTTGGCATCATCAAAATGGTAGATGAACCTTGTATAAATAAAAAGGCAGTAGGGAGTATGGTGACGATCATCGTAGAGTACGTGGATGACATACTCTTGATAGGGAAGGAGTTTCCTATGCTACGCTCGATCAATCTCCGCTTATCACTATGATTCTCCATATAGGATCAAACTGATACCTACTAAATCCTGGGTTTTGGATCTATGAGATAGATCTAAATGGATGTAAGGACACTCACTAGTTGTAGTGAGATGGTATCAGTTGATCCTGGGGAAAATCACTGGAAGTGTTCCAAGCTGATAAAAACGACTGAATGTCAGTCACAGGCATTGTCTTTACCCTCAGTAAAGGGACGGTATGTTGGAAGAGTTCCAAGCTAAATACCGTGGCATACTAGACGATAAAAGCAGGATACATCGCTACTTAAGATGCTACCAAAGAGGCTGTTTGGGTGTATATTGGTTCATGAGATGAACTATGTTCCTCCCATTGTACGACAATGGAGTTGTGGCTTATGCCAAGGAACGTCCGTCCCATCAGCGATCCAGATATATTCTAAGGCAGTATCACCTGATCATGGAGATGGTTGATCTCTAGGGGATCGAGGTCAGGAGAGTAGACTCAGAGGACAACACGGCGAATCCACTCGCGAAGGCCTATTCCCAGAGAGAGACTTTTATGGGATGATTAAGTATGAGATACTACAACCACTGCTATCAGATGGCCCTAGTGCAAGTGGGGGATTGTTAGTTATATGTATGCCCTAAAGGCCATTACTGTACATTGGATGTATATTGTAGTGGATGCTGGGACATATATAGGGAGGACTTTCTTGCTCGACATGATAGTATGCTATCTGGTTACTCTTTATCTTAACGTGTACATTGATTGTCTCTTTGTTACATGTTGGTAAAGCCCTTAGGATGTGTACTTGACTACCTGGACTATGATGCAGATCATACTAGTGGGGACAGGGTAGTCTATAAGTACATCCTTCAAGGTCCCTAGTCGAGGGTATATCGAGACGGGGCATCGATATACCAGCGTAGACTAGCGTATATCTTCTCGACCCATACAGATGGGCGATGGATGATCCCATATCCATTGGTGTTTGACATCAGAGATAATATACGGGTGCTCAGTGGAGATTGGGTACACTGGAGGGACTCGCCGAGAACTCCCAGATGGTATTATACCTTACGTCAGATGGCAGTTCTCTGGTGACACTGGTACAGAGTAGTCTGTTGACCCGAGATCGTCATAGAGTCTTGTGTGGTTCCCACTGTGCTTTGATTTCCACCTTACCACGTCCAAGAGGGTGTCCAAAACGGTGGCTTTTGGGTACAGTCCCGAATCACATGGAGGCAATGAGCGATAGGAGGGGATTCGTCTCTCCCGGTATAGGGAGTTGATGTTGCGCTGTGTTTGGTTGGCTATAACCGGAAATCCCTGGCCAGGGTTGCTGAGATTTACTGGTAAGTGTTACCAGTAGTTTCTCGACTTGTTATAGACCTCATATCGACACGACTTATCGAGCTATTGGGGTCTGACGTTTACCACCCCTAGGCGAGATATGCAACATATAAGATGACGAGACCGGACTGTACGGTAAGTGTTACTGGTTGGATTCACAGGAGTGTGAGCGGGCTTGCTCGTCGATCTTCTGATCGCTCAATACCCGGGTGGCCGTTACGTTTAGCAGACCGCTTGCGGCTTGTGGGTGTTTGATATGATCATCACCTGCTGCCAGCGTATTGACGAGTCTTTAGAGTCCTACACAGAGGTTTCCTGGCTCAAGCGAAACGAAATAGGAGCACATATGAGATATGTGCTGGACCGAGAATAATACCAGTATGTGATACTGTATTCGATTCTCGCGATTTGTGACATTGATCGGTTATATGCGATATAGCCGGGATATCGGATCAAGTGTTGATTCGATAAGATGTTATTGTTGATATTAGTCGGTTATATGAGATATGATCGGATCATTATATCAAGTGTTGATTTAATGATTTAATGCATAAATATATATTTGATATATTACTTTGCATTAACTAGTATTGGTTTATTTTAAATGGATTTTCTCGCTTGCTTTGCACAAGTTGTATATGTGATATACTTTTGTGCACTTGATTGTATCATATTTGATGATACATGTTAACTTGGTTAAGTGTAAAGATTAAACCACGGTTAAGTTAATGATTAGGGTTTTTCTTTTCTTTCTTATTTATTTATTTATTTATTTTGGAAGGAATAAAGAGAAAATGGTGGCTTTCTTTGTTTGTAGTTGAATCTTCATGAAGGTTTGACTTTCTAACCATTTTGTCTTCATGCTTAACCCTAACCATTTAAACAAACCATGGTCTATTCTCTACACTTAACTAGGGTTAGGATATGATAAGTATTCATATTATTTATCCTTTTTAAATATACTTATCATATTATCTTCTTCTTCTTCTTCATCTTCTACTTGAAGAAAAAGCTTGCCTCATCAATGGCAACTTGAGCAAATGAGTGAGAAATCCAATTCTAAAGTGAACCCACCTCCTATTTCTTCATCCTCTACCTCTTGCCAAGTAGTAGAGTGTGTTTTCTTCACAAGTTTCATGACTTGGTGAAGTGGGAGCTTGATCTTGTAATGCCTCGACGTAGATCATCTTCGGCACGAAGCCGACGACCTTGCCCGCCCATTTCTCCGATGAAGCCGACGCTTGAGCCCGGGATTTCATTTGGACAGAGGAGAGGACTTCATCACGGAGCCGTGGAGGTGGAGGACCGGATCTACAAAGGTTGTATTTCCGTTCACTTAGTTAAGTTGTTAACAAATTTCTTTTTCGCCTAAACTTCTAGCCAACGATCCGTATTAGGGTTTCTCGGCACTTTAATTTTTGAAATTGGCATGGTTGATTCCTTGTGAGACCTCACTAGTGCGCCCAGGAACCTTTCAGCCCACAGTGGGATCGGGATCCAACCATCATATGGAAGATATGCAATATCATTGCAAATTTCAACTATTGAAATTCCCGATGTGGTTTTTACCGCTCGTACCCTTGACCTTAACTATGGTCAACAAATCATAAGTACCAGTCAAGTTCTTGTAGGGTTCCTAGGCACCCTAAGGAAGTCTCACAAGGCATCAACCATGCCAATTTACAAAAATACGGTGCCGAGAAACCCTAGACTACGGATCGTCGGCTAGAAAACTAGGCGAAAATGAAACTAGTTAACAACTTAACTATAGTTTAAACGGAAATACAACCTTTGTAGATCCGGTGCTCCACCTCCATAGCTCCGCAACGAAGTCCCCTCGCTGTCCAAATGAATTCCCGGGCTCTAGCGTTGGCTTCGTCGGAGAAATGGCGAGCTAGGTCGTCGATGTCCATGCCGAAGATGATCTACGTCGAGGCATCGCTAGATCAAGCTCCACCTTCACCAAGCCATGAAAACTTGTGAAGGAAACACCCTATACTACTTGGCAAGAGGTAGAGGATGAAGAAATAGGAAGTGGGTTCACTTTAGAATTGGATTTCTCACTCTTTATCATCACTTGCCATTAATGGAGCAAGCTTTCTTCCATGAAGAAATGAAGAAGAAGAAGAAGAATGTTATGATAAGAATTAATTAAAATAGAAAAGAAAATCCATTCTTATCATAACTCTTACCTTGGTTAAGTGTAGAGAGAGAACTATAGTTAAGTGGAGTGGTTAGGTTTTAACATGAGACAAAATGGTGACATAATGAAAGCTTCATGAAGCTTCATTTACAAACAAAGAAAAGACACCATTTTCTCACTCTTTTTCTTTTTCCAAATGAATAACTAAATAGAATAAATGAATAAGAAAATAATAAACCCTAACCACTCATAAAACCATGGTTCAATCTTTACACAAACCCAAGTTTGCATGCATCATCAAATATGATACAAGCAAGTGCAAAAAATCATATCGCATATGCAATGCGCACATCCGAGCGAGAAAATCCATTTAAAGTGAACCGATACTACTTAATGCAAAGTAATATATCAAATATATAATTATGCATTAAATCATTAAATCAACACTTGATTTAACGATCCGGTCATATCGTATATAACCGACTAGTATCCTATGTACCGGTTTATTGAATCAATCCTTGATTCGATAATTAGGGTATATCGCATATAGCCTAATCGATACATTTATCGCGAGAATGTAATACGGTATCACATACACGCATTACTCTCGGTCCCGCACATATCTCATATGCGCTCCTATTTCGTTTCGCTTGAGCCAGGAAACCTCTGTGTAGGACTCTAAAGACTCGTCAATACGCCGGCAGCAGGTGATGATCATATCAAACACCCACAAGCCGCAAGCGGTCTGCTAAACGTAACGGCCACCCGGGTATTGAGCGATCAGAAGATCGACGAGCAAGCCCGCTTACACTCCAGTGAATCCAACCAGTAACACTACCGTACAGTCCGGTCTGATCGTCTGATATGTCGCATATCTCGCCTAGGGGTGGTAAACGTCAGACCCCAATAGCTTGATAAGTCGTGTCAATATGAGGTCTATAACAATTCGAGAAACTACTGGTAACACTTACCAGTAAATCTCAGCAACCCTGGCCAGGGATTTCCTGTTATAGCCAATCGAACACAGCGCAACATCAACTCCCTATACCGGGAGAGACGAATCCCCTCCTATCGCTCATTGCCTCCATTTGACTCGGGACTGTACCCAAAAACCACCGTTTTGCACGCCCTCTTGGACGTGGTAAGATGGAAATCAAAGCACAGTGGGAACCACACAAGACTCTATGACGATCTCGGGTCAACAGACTACTCTGTACCAGTGTCACCAGAGAACTGCCATCTGACGTAAGGTATAATACCATCTGGGAGTTCTCGGCGAGTCCGTCCAGTGTACCCAGTCTCCACTGAGCACCCGTATATCATCTCTGATGTCAAACACCAATGGATATGGGATCATCCATCGCCCATCTGTATGGGTCGAGAAGGTATACGCTAGTCTACTCTGGTATATCGATGCCCCGTCTCGATACACCCACGACTAGGGACTTTGAAGGATGTACTTATGGACTACCATGTCCCCACTAGTATGATCCGCATCATAGTCCAGGTAGTCAAGTACAGATCCTAAGGGCTTTACCAACATGTAACAGGGAGACAATCAGTGTACACGTTAAGGTAAAGATCAACCAGATAGCATACTATCATGTCGAGAAAGAAAGTCCTCCCTATATATGTCCCAGCATCCACTACAATATACATCCTATGTATAGTAATGGCCTCTAGGGCATACATATAACTAACAATCTCCTACTTGCACTAGGGCCATCTGATAGCAGTGGTTGCAGTATCTCATACTCAACCATCCCATAAAAGTCTCTCTCTGGGAACAGGCCTTTGTGAGTGGATCCGCTGTGTTGTCCTCTGAGTCTACTCTCCTAACCTCGATCTCCCTGGAGATCAACCATCTCCATGATCAGGTGACACTGCCTTAGAATATGTCTGGATCACTGATGAGACGGACGTTCCTTGGCATAAGCCACAACTCCATTGTCTCACAATGGTTGGAACGTAGTTCATCTCATGAACCAATATACACCCAAACATCCTCCTTGGTAGCATCTTAAGTAGCGATGCATCCTGCCTTTATCTTCTAGTATGCCACGGTATCTAGCTTGGAACTCTTCCAACATACCGTCCCTCCACTGAGGGTAAAGACAATGCCTGTGACTGACATTCAGTCGTCTTTTTCACCCTGGAACCCTTCCAGTGATTCTCCCCACGATCGGTTGATACCGTCTCACTACAACTAGTGAGAGTCCTAACATCCAATTAGATCTATCTCATAGATCCAAAAACCCAGGATTTAGGAGGTATGACTTTGATCCTATATGGAGAATCATTGTGATAAGCGGAGATTGATCGAGCGTAACATAGGAAACTCCTTCCCTATCAAGAGTATGTCATCCACGTACTCTACGAGGATCGTCACCATACTCCCTATTACCTTCTTGTTTATACAAGGTTCATCTACCATTTTGATGATGTCAACTTCTTTGACTAATCCATCAAAACAGATGTTCCAACTCCGCGATGCCTGCTTTATCCTATAAAGCATCTTGCACACGTTTCCGCTGCTCCCACTGTCTACGAGGCCCTCTGGCTGTGTACTTATAGACGCACTCTTCTAAAATATCATTTAGAAAAGCAGTCATGACACCTAACTGCCAGATATCGTAGTCATGGTATGTAGCCGTGGCAAGTAGGATCTGGATGGACTTAAGCCTAGCTCCTTAGAAAAAGGTTTCCTCATGATCCACACCTGGTCAATGATGCAAACCTTTAACAAGTCTAGTTTTGAAAGTCTCAACTTTTCCATCTACACCAAGTAATCTTCTCAAGATATACTTGCTCCTGATGGGGATTTAACCCTTCAGATATAGCAACCAAAGTCCATACTTTGTTGGTGTACATGGATTCCATCTCAGATCGCTAAGCATCCAGCCATTCTTACAGAGTCCCACTCCAGATGGCCAGCTCGAAACTAGTTGGGTCATCATCTCATGATGCAATCCTCGCTCCCACTGTCATAGAGAAACCGAAATATCTCTCAGGTGGGTGAGGAACTCTACTAGATCGGCGGAGAGGCCGAGGTTCGTTGGTAACTATTGAATCCTTTGGTTCTTTCAAATCATCTGCTGTAATTTGTATAGCTGGAACCTTTCCAGTTCTACATTACAGACTTTGCCTCGAGCTTGTCCGGATTTTGCTTTCAGACATAGGCCGGTCAACCCCAAATCTTAACTAGCTTAAGACATGGGTTCTTCCCTTTCCATATCACATATGAAATGGTAGGCGACTGATTTGATTTGAACCCTATTCAATAGGTATGCAGCTTCTCAAGTGCATAACTCCCAAAAAGGAAATAGGTAACTCAGTAGTACTCATCATAGAGCACACCTTATCATAGAGAGTGTGATTGCACCGCCCTGATATACCATCGTGCTATGGTGTATACAGAGGAGTAATGCTGAGAGAGAATCTCATTCTCCTTTAGAATAGTCCAGTATTTCCGTGCTCAAGTATTCTCCTCCTTGATCTCATCATAGGACATAATACTTATACCCGTATTCTGGTTCTCTACTTCTCGCTTATATTCTGTGAATATCTCAAAAGGTTCGGACTTGTGTTTCAACAGGAACATAGGTCTGAATCTCGAAAGATCATCAGAGAATGTAATGAAGTATAAAGAACCAGTCCTGGCATGTGTAGACAGGAGACCTTACATACATCATCATGTATCAGTCCCAAGAGTTCATTAACTCTTTCTCTGTTTCCAATAAACAGAGCTGGTGTCATTATATCTTTGTGACATGACTAGCGAGTTTCACAAGATGTAAATTCAAACTGATTTAAATATGCATCTACATGTAACTACAGCCAGTCGGGTCGCATAGATATGACCTAGTCTACAATGCCTTAAGAAGGATTCGTTCATTTCTGAACTCTTCCTCTTGTGTGTGTTCCGTATACTAAGAACTGTAGTTTGATTTAGAACATCAATGCTTTTAGATAACGTGCCTGAACCGATCAACTTTTGATATAGGAAATGTTCAAAACATTATCCAACAATACAAAATTTTATCATTTCTTTACTAATAAAGAGACTGATATGATTTTGTATATCAGGTTCGGTATCTAATAACATTCGTTCAGAATCAATGTATTTGTAATACAGGGTGACAGTGACCGACAGACTTGGCTGCAACACTTGCCTCGTTTTCTGCCTCATGAAACTTATCACCCGTTCTCAGTTTTTCTACTTTTTTGTAGCCCTATGTAACAGATTACATATCTGGGATCCTGATCCGGTATCATATACCAAGGATGCGAAGGATACTGAGAAACAGTTCTGTATAATGAACACACCCGAAGATGATGCATCAGCATGCACTCTCTTCGTTTGGGCGGCACGGGAATTCTGGCATTCCCCAATTTCCTGCTCTGTCTTATAACAATTATAAGTTGAAGCGGGACCAACGTTCCCCAGCTCAGTATAACAAGCGGGTTCGGTCAATAATCCGTTTTATTATCTTGATTAAGGCGTGACATGGTCGCTACCAGGAGAGAGAGAGAAGAAAACACTCAGCGTGCGCTCTTACAAGAATAGATTGGTTATTATTTTATCTAATCAGGATGGTTCCCACTGCTTTTTATCAAATCTTCCTTCAAACCCTAAAAGGAAAGACTAACCGAGATTAATTACACACTACAAGTTCGCCAATCTTTCAGCCAGGCCAGTGTCGGTACTTTGAGGGAGGTCCCCCGTGCTTTCGCACGAACCTAATTAATGTAAACCTCGTTTTCCCAGAGGCGTAACCCCGTTGACACCTTTCTAGACACCTACTTGGTCAGCTAATTGTAATGTATAAAACTCTCCCAGGAGTAACTCTTACTCACAGCGGGTATCGGGATCCAACTATCTCATAGAAGGTATGCAATCTCATTGCAAATTTCAACACTTGAAATTCCCGATAATATTTTGCCCCTAGTGTTCTATGACCTTGACGAATGCCAAACAACCCATAGTCCACTAGTCAAGTTCAACCCGTACATTTCTTGATTGAATTAAACCCACCCGCACGACCCTTGACGAATGCCAAACAACGCCGTACGAATACCCTAATCCAATCGCATCATATGCTCAAGCAGATAAATACTAGTTAGCTACCGTACACTATGCCTTGACGAATGCCAAACTACCGCAGCACGAATACTAACTAGTACATATCTGAAATGACGGAGGGCTACGACAGGTTTTTCTGAAAAACCTATTGCGTAATGAACTTGATATCGTTGTAGATTCAAATGATTTTAAAATGGAGTGTTTTTTAGGCTTTTCTAGTTTTGCTAAAGGAGTCGCTCCCGGTGAAGGGATCGTCGGTCCTTTCCTCTTCGAATGAGGTGCGGGATATATCATATATATCACTGTGCAAAGCAAAAACTCTTAAAAGCAAACAAAAGACAAACCGAGTGTGTAGCATCTGCCAGTTATTGCTAAAGGAGTCACTCCCGGTGAAGGGATCTCGGTCCTTTCCTCATCGAATAAGGTGCAGGATATATCACATATACCGCTGTGCAAAGCAAGAACTGTAGCTACCTGTTTTATTTTTGAAATTCAATTCTACAACATCTTAGGTTTCTTTTATTTCATTAATCTCATTAATTAAGTCCCATCATTTATATACCTAAACATCACAGATAAATACGATGTACACTTATGCCATCCGCATTCGCCTCGATGTCCCCTCTTGCACCGTTAGGTTAGGTAACTAACGGCAGAGCGGGGCAGGGCTAGCGTGGGTGTAAAACATAAGTAACGCCTATATAATATATCATATATACTATATACAGTATCTATCACAGAACATCACATGATCACATCACAGATATCGCAGCAGAAGAAACATATGAAATATTGGATATACTAGGACGTCCGTGTTTTCAATACGAGCCAGTATAAAACACGGATTCCACGGTCGCGATGAATAGCCAAACCCACACCCCTAGACCCCTACGAGAGCGGCAAGCAACCCTACCAATTCTAGAGTTAGGAGACCCGGACTCGACTCCTCGAGATGGTCTCCCACTGGACTCCAGAACCCGGTTACTTGTGCTCCCCTCCTTGGGTCTATCCTAGTGCGGAGAAGAAAATAATATACAAAAGGGTGACAACTTCCGCAACCTGGAAGTGCCCCAATAAAAGAATATTACATACAAGTTTTTACATGAATGAAAATGAAAAACACTCATCTCACATAAAAAACCCCGGCTATTCAAACACGACGATCCAATATAACATATCCAGCAACATATAACATCGCATGTCATCAACGTAAGTAAATATGCGCATCCCAATTGTCGTTGACATATAGCAACGAAACCGGCGATATCACATATTACACTTACGGTCACAGAAAAGAAAGTGTAAAACTACAACAGTTGGAATCCGCAATCTCTTTAGACATCGCATGCCTAATCAAATGAATTCCTTAGACATCACATGCCTAACAATTATAAACCCCGCATTTTAGTCACAAAATCGAAAACACTTTTCAATATCAAGTCGGGCAATTCAACAAGATTCCCGACATCCTGATCGAATGCTCGTCGCAAACTTCAGTAGGCGGCCGCACCCCTGACGCCGTCGACGAAGTGCACCAAGGCGGAACACCGCTACCGCGAGCACCCGAACGGATGCTTTCGGCGACGGGGTTCTCCTACAGTCACTTGGTCGGGGCTATGGAGTGAGGCTGTCTATTAAGTTTACCCGGCGAGTATCCGCGTACGCTACGTGATTGCGACGGACTTTTGATCACATCAAAATTACGTGGCAACCGATCAAGTGAGACTAAACTGCTATGTTTATAACATTCATTTAGTTATCTCATAACTACTTGTGAATTCCAATTATTGTATCCCATTCCGGATAAATAGAAAATGCTAAACTTTTCGATCGAACAATCGAACACCCAAGTTTTCCCGATACAGCTCAACACATGAAACAAGTCTAAAAACATTCAGTTCGTGCCTCAGTACCAACGGTCCAGCCGTAGAAGGGTCAAGCCAACGCCTCACATGTGGCACTCCGTACTGCCCCAAACCCGAAGGTTCAAAGGGCAGTTCAAGACGGTCACATAATCGAGTTAAGGTTTGTTGTCTTCTAGAGGGACCATCGCGTTACTTGCACTACTTAGAACGTCGTTAAACTTCGGAAAAATCCAACACTTGGAAATTTCCCGACAGGGGAAAAATTGGGTATTTATATCCGGTCGAACTTTTTAACATATTCTAAAATTTATCCGGAAAGCCACACAAGCAAAATTTGATAATCCGGTCGAACATTCGAATCCCCAAAACAACCCAGAAAATACAACTCTGGAAAACATATTAAAAATTCCCAGAAAAAGCACCACTGGGAACTAAGAATTAAGGTGCAAAATTCGATGCACAAAAAGCCAAAGTGGCCACGGAACCGCCGCATGAGCATGCTCATGCCGCGGATCCGCGGCGATATTAAGGAATTAGGCGCTCGAATTTTGCAGTAATCCTTAGATCTTCCTGCTGAGTTTTCTGAATATTTTTAATCTACAAAAATCCACATTTTACGAAAAAGTCCAGAGAGCATGTTTAGGTTTGGGTTTTTGGGTCGTTCGGACTTCAAACTCCGTCTGGACTTCGCCTAAGGCTCTAGCTAGGCTCTGATACCACTGTAGGTACTTTGGCACCCTAAGGAAGTCTCATAAGGCATCAACCATGCCAATTTACAAAAATACGGTGCCGAGAAACCCTAGACTACGGATCGTCGGCTAGAAAACTAGGCGAAAATGAAACTAGTTAACAACTTAACTATAGTTTAAACGGAAATACAACCTTTGTAGATCCGGTGCTCCACCTCCATAGCTCCGCAACGAAGTCCCCTCGCTGTCCAAATGAATTCCCGGGCTCTAGCGTCGGCTTCGTCGGAGAAATGGCGAGCTAGGTCGTCGATGTCCATGCCGAAGATGATCTACGTCGAGGCATCGCTAGATCAAGCTCCACCTTCACCAAGCCATGAAAACTTATGAAGGAAACACCCTATACTACTTGGCAAGAGGTAGAGGATGAAGAAATAGGAAGTGGGTTCACTTTAGAATTGGATTTCTCACTCTTTATCATCACTTGCCATTAATGGCGCAAGCTTTCTTCCATGAAGAAAAGAAGAAGAAGTAGAAGAATGTTATGATAAGAATTAATTAAAATAGAAAAGAAAATCCATTCTTATCATAACTCTTACCTTGGTTAAGTGTAGAGAGAGAACTATAGTTCAGTGGAGTGGTTAGGTTTTAACATGAGACAAAATGGTGACATAATGAAAGCTTCATGAAGCTTCATTTACAAACAAAGAAAAGCCACCATTTTCTCACTCTTTTTCTTTTTCCAAATGAATAACTAAATAGAATAAATGAATAAGAAAATAATAAACCCTAACCACTCATAAAACCATGGTTCAATCTTTACACAAACCCAAGTTTGCATGCATCATCAAATATGATACAAGCAAGTGCACAAAATCATATCGCATATGCAATGCGCACATCCGAGCGAGAAAATCCATATAAAGTGAACCGATACTAGTTAATGCAAAGTAATATATCAAATATATAATTATGAATTAAATCATTAAATCAACACTTGATTTAACGATCCGGTCATATCGTATATAACCGACTAGTATCCTATATACCGGTTTATTGAATCAATCCTTGATTCGATAATTAGGGTATATCGCATATAACCTAATCGATACATTTATCGCGAGAATGTAATACGGTATCACATACACGCATTACTCTCGGTCCCGCACATATCTCATATGCGCTCCTATTTCGTTTCGCTTGAGCCAGGAAACCTCTGTGTAGGACTCTAAAGACTCGTCAATACGCCGGCAGCAGGTGATGATCATATCAAACACCCGCAAGCCGCAAGCGGTCTGCTAAACGTAACGGCCACCCGGGTATTGAGCGATCAGAAGATCGACGAGCAAGCCTGCTCACACTCCAGTGAATCCAACCAGTAACACTACTGTACAGTCCGGTCTGATCGTCTGATATGTCGCATATCTCGCCTAGGGGTGGTAAACGTCAGACCCCAATAGCTCGATAAGTCGTGTCAATATGAGGTCTATAACAATTCGAGAAACTACTGGTAACACTTACCAGTAAATCTCAGCAACCCTGGCCAGGGATTTCCTGTTATAGCCAATCGAACACAGCGCAACATCAACTCCCTATACCGGGAGAGACGAATCCCCTCCTATCGCTCATTGCCTCCATGTGACTCGGGACTGTACCCAAAAACCACCGTTTTGCACGCCCTCTTGGACGTGGTAAGATGGAAATCAAAGCACAGTGGGAACCACACAAGACTCTATGACGATCTCGGGTCAACAGACTACTCTGTACCAGTGTCACCAGAGAATTGCCATCTGACGTAAGGTATAATACCATCTGGGAGTTCTCGGCGAGTCCGTCCAGTGTACCCAGTCTCCACTGAGCACCCGTATATCATCTCTGATGTCAAACACCAATGGATATGGGATCATCCATCGCCCATCTGTATGGGTCGAGAAGGTATACGCTAGTCTACTCTGGTATATCGATGCCCCGTCTCGATACACCTACGACTAGGGACTTTGAAGGATGTACTTATGGACTACCATGTCCCCACTAGTATGATCCGCATCATAGTCCAGGTAGTCAAGTACAGATCCTAAGGGCTTTACCAACATGTAACAGGGAGACAATCAGTGTACACGTTAAGGTAAAGATCAACCAGATAGCATACTATCATGTCGAGCAAGAAAGTCCTCCCTATATATGTCCCAGCATCCACTACAATATACATCCTATGTATAGTATTGGCCTCTAGGGCATACATATAACTAACAGTTCTACCCATCATTTCTTGATTAATTAGACCCACTCATATGACCCTTAGCTATGGTCAACAAAGTCGCATGAATGTCCTAATTAATCTGCATCATATGCAGTGTAGGAAGACATCACTTAGCTACCGTACACAATGCCTTAACTATAGTCACCAAATGTAGCACGAATACTAAGTACTCTACTTCCTAAAATGACGGAGGGTTGCGGATGATTTTTAAGAAAATCTTTAACGCTTTGAAATTGATATCGTCGTAGAATCAAATGGTTTTCAAAAGGAGTGGCTTGAGCTCCGCAGTTTTGAAATGTAGCTTTTTCATAAAGAGTCGACTGGTTTTCAAATCCGATTCTACAACATCTTTTAGGTTTATTTTCTTTACATCAATCATATTAATGTAGCCCCATCATTTAAGTTCTTAAGCCAATCACAGAAAAGAAACGAAAATACAACGTACGCTTATGCCATCAGCATTCGCCGCAATGTTCCGTTATGCACCGTTAGGTTACTTAACTAACGGCATACCGGGACGGGACTAGCGTGGGTGTAAAACATAAGCAACGTCTACTATATATCTTATATATAATATATCATTCGTTTCAGATATCACATCACAGAATACAGGCAGCAGAAACACATATATGATAATATAGGATATACTAGGACGTCCGTATTTGGTATTTAGCTAACAATAGAAAGTGCGGATTCCACAGTCGCGATGAATAGCCAAGCCCACACCCCTAGACCCTACGAGAGCGGCAAGCGACCCTACCAATTCTGGAGTTTAGGAGACCCGGTGTCGACTCCTCGAGATGGCCTCCCTCTGAACCCCAGAACCCGGTCACTTGTGCTTCCCTCCTTTGGTCTATCCTAATGCGGAAAATTAAGTAATATACAACACCGGTGACATCAACCTCAACCCGAAAGTGCCCCAAATAAAAGAATATTACATACAATTTGAATTTTACATGAATGAAAAGAAAACTCCCATCTCACATAAAAAAACCCGGCTATTCAATCGCGACAATCCTATATATATATCTTAGCAACACATAATATCTCATATCATCAACGTAAGTAAGTATGCATACACCGATCGTCGTTGATGTATAGCAATGAAAACCGGCAATATAACTACATACTACACTTACGGTTACAGAAAAGAAAGTGTAAAACTACAACATTTGGAATCCACAATCATTTTAGATATCGTAAATCCGAAATATCACATACTTCGCATTTCATGCCTAACTATATGAATTCCACATATTGTATCACATTCCAGATAAATAGACAGTATTAAACTTTCCGATCGAATAATCAAATACCCAAGATTTCCTAAATAGCTCAACACTTGGGCAGAGTTCAAAAATCCCGGAACATGTCACAGTAGCAGTGGTCCAGCCGTAGAAGGGTCAAGCCAACGCCTCACATGTGGTACGCCGTACTGCCCCAAACCCTAAGGTTTAGAGGCAGTTCAGACGGTCATATAATCGAGTTAAGGTTTGTGTTCTTCTAGAAGGTCCACCACATTACTTGCACGTATTTCCGAAAGATTTAAACTCGAGAAAAATTCAACACTTGAAAGTATTTCGTGCCGGGAAAAAGTGAGTTAATGATATCCGTTCGAACTTTTTAATACTTTCTAAATTACCCGAAACAGCACGAAATTAAATTTTCCGATCAAATCAACAAATCCAAAATAATCTCCAGAACACTCAACACTTGAGTCAGATTAAAAATACCTAGAAATATGTACAATCAGGTTAGAAGATTACTGTACAAAAACGAGTCCATAAAGTTTCTGTACGGCCGCGGATCCGTAGCCCAAGCAAGGTATGGCCGCGGTTCTGCGGCTATATGTACGGATCATGGTTTCGTTTTTTACAGTTATGCTTATATTTCCCTGCAGAATTTTATAAGTATTTTTAATTCAGAAAAAAACACAGTTTTAAAAAAATGTCCAGAGAAGGGTCAAAATCCATATTTCGTGGTTCGATCGGAGTTTTAACATCGCCTAAACGTCGCCTAGAGCTCTAGCCTAGATCTGATACCATGAAGGGTTTCCAACAGCACCACTACAAGGGTTTGGAGGCAACACACATGCCATATTTTAAATTTACGTGGTGCTAAAGAAACTATCTTAAGGATCATGCTAGAAAATTTAGTGCAACACAACTTTAACATCAACACAAGTAGTAAAAGCAAGGGTTTTGAGAGTACAACCTTTGTAGCTCCTTACGCTAGACTCCTTGGCTACTTGAGGGTTGGAAAAAGGTTCGCTTTAGATCCTCTAGGTCCACAACGATCCACCCGGAGTCCTCTTTGTCCAAGCTTGAAGCTCCACTAGATCAAGAGAAGAAATGGAAGCTAACACTCTACACTAATGGGAAATACTAGTGTAGAATGGTTATGTGGTTTGTTTTCTCACATCAAAATCCTAACTTGGTGACTCTTTTGCTCACTTGAGAAAACTAGAGAGCAAGAGAGAAAGGAGGAAGAAGATGATGGCTTGTGAAGAGCTTAAGATAATGATAAGCTTGTGGATAAAAATGAGAAATGAAAATATATATATTTTCACCTTCTCATTCTTAACCATAGTTATAAAATATCTAGATATTTAGTTTGGAACAAAAATGGCCATAGAAAATGAATCATTGTTTAACCAAAGGGTTAGTGAAAGAATAAAATATTAAACCATGATAACAATTTCCATTTCCATTTTTCTTTTCCAAAAATAATATCCATATATTTTATAAATGGTGTGAGTCTTATATTGCCACCATCCATTATATCAACAACCATGATAGAATGATGTATGCATGTATGTGTGCATGCACATCCATATGTGCATGAATGAGAATAAATGCATACATGCATGCATACAACCAAAATGACAAGAAAGGGTTTTAAAGTGAGAAACTAATGGTCAATGATAAATCAACACTTGATTTAGCAAACCGGTCATATCGCATACAACCCGACCAAAAGAAAACCGCCCGATTAATATACGGTATCTCATACGCGCATTTTAACCGGGTCCACACGCATATCTCATATGTGCACCACATCGTTTGGCCTGGACTAGGCAACTCCATTGTGGGACTCTAAGACTCGTCAATACGCTGGCAGTGGGTGATGATCATATCAAGCACCCCCAAGCCGCAAGCGGTCAGCTAAACGTAACGGCCACCCGGGTATTGAGCGATCAGAAGAAAACAAGCGAACCTGTCACAACTCCCGTCGAGCCAACCGGTAACACTAACGTACAGTCCGGTCTCTTCGTCAGATATGCTGCATATCGAGTCTAGGGATGGAAACGTCGACCCCAATAACTCAATAAGTCGTGCCGATAAATGGTCTATAACAGATCGAGAAACTACTGATAACACTTATCAGTAAATCTCAACAGCCCTGGCCAGGGACTTACTGATATAGCCAATCGAGCACAGCACAGCATCAACTCCCAATACCGGGAGAGACGAAACCCCTCCTATCGCTCATCGCCTTCGTGTGTCTCGGGACTGTATCCAACGGCGACCTGTTTGCATGACTCAGTAGAGCCGTGGTAGGGTGGTAATCAAAGTACAGTGGGAGATCACACAAGACTCTATGACGATCTCGGGTTTACAGACTAACCTGCACCAGTGTCACCTGAGAACTGCTATCCGACGATTGATATAATTCCATATAGGAGTTCTCGGTGAGTCCGTCCAGTGTACCCAGTCACCACTGAGCACCCATACACGATCTCGATGTCAAACATCGATGAATGTGGGAACATCCATCGCCCATCATATGGGTCTAGTATCATATACGCTAGTCTATTCTGGTATATTGATGCCCTGTCTCGATACACCTACGACTAGGGACAATACAGGATATGCTTATAAACTACAGATGTCACACTAGTATGATCTCTATCATAATCACAGTAGGCAAGCCTCTATCCTCAGGGCTTTATCAACATGTGTGAATGAATAAAAGCATGATCAAATCAACATGTCAGATAAAGAAGAACCAGATAGCATACTATCATGTCGAGCAAGAATGTACACTGAATATATATATATACATGTATAAATACATCCACTATCATATAATGGCCTCTAAGGCATACATATATCCAACACCATCAGATATCCAGACATATTCTAAGACAGGTATTGCTCATTTCGGGAGATGGCTGTCTCCGCGAACTTGAGATTAAGAGAGACATAGAAAGAAACATCAGGGTGGATCCACTAGGTGATGCTATTCCTTGAACGCAATAGTTTCGCAAACGGGCTTTGTATGACTGATTGGTAGAGGAGTTGGGTGTTCGGTATCACACGGGCTGTGAGTATGCGACATCGCAATAATTAGCCTTGAGTGCAAGTGGGAGATTGTTGGATATAGTGCCCTCAGAGTCAATTATTGGATCACAGGTACGTGATTGCAATGATTGAGGGAGGACCTATACCGGTAGGACTGTCTTACTCGAGAGGTTTGTATACTATCTGGTTTGTCTTTATCATCGTGTACATGCATTAGGTGACATTGTAGTTCACTATTACACGTTGATAGAGAATAGTATACTATCTGGTTTATCTTTATCATCGTGTACTGCTTTAGGTGATGGTACATATCACTATTGCACGTTGATAGAGCCCATAGGATTCTTGCTTGACTACCAGCAGTATGATGGCGATCATATACGTAGGAGCTGGGGTCTATAAGCACATCCTTAAAAGGTCCCTAGTCATGGGAGTTTCGAGACTGGGCATCGATACTTCGTTAGTACACTAGTGTATACAGTCGAGACCCCGACGAGGGGCGGTGGCAGGTCTTACAAGCCATTGGTGTCAGTTGGTTCACCTAAGATGTATACAGATGCTCATTGGGTTATGAGTACACCGGACAGGACTCGCCGGGAGCATGCTAGCTGGTATTATACCTAGCGTCAGATAGCAGTTCCCTGGTGACATGTGTACAGGTTAGTTCATCGACCTGAGATCGTCATTTATCTCGTATGAGTTTCCACTGTGCTTTGATTACTACCCTACCATGGCTCAAAGGAGTCGTGCAAACAGGTTTAGTTGGGTACAGTCCCGAGCCACATGGAGGCAGTAAGCGGATCGGCAGGGGTTTCGTCTCTCCCGGAATTGGGAGTGAGATCACGCTGTGTCTAGGAGAGCCATTACACAAAGCCCTCAGCCGAGGCAGGAGATTTACTGGTAGGTACTCCAGTAGTATCTCAGGGTGTTCTGGGCTACACTCCAACACGACTTGTACCGTTTTTGGGGGTCTGACTTTTACCAACCCCCTAGGCCCGCCATGCGATGCTCATAGACGAACGGACCGGACTGTACGGATATTGTCACTGATAGGCTCAGTAGGGTGTTAGGATGAGTTCTATCATCGACCTACGTTTTGGTCAATACCTGGTAGCCCGTTACGTATAGCTAGTACCTCTGACGTGCAAGTGGTTAAATCCACAGCCAATGTACTGACGAGTCTTTAGAGTCCCCCACAGACTGTTTCTCAAGTTTCGGGCGAAACGTTGTAGAGGCCGTATGATATATGGCAGGGTTCGATCATATACGTGCTGTATTGCACGGATCATGATCGGGCGGATCATACTAGTGGGCTTTGGTTTAAGCCGGATCCTAGTATTAGACTTGTTGGATTACTTTTGTCTCGTCGCATTCGCATTCAGTCAGAATGCGGATGCAGGTATGTATATACAGGTGAGGGTATCCTTATGATCCGTCACGAATTTACTTTAGATGTTGTCGTGTCTTTTTGTTGTGCCAAACATTTGGATTAATGTTTGGATGGTGGAAATAATGAGCTAGAATTTCATCATGACATGCATTAATGTGACACGGACTTATATATGACTCATGGTCTCTTTTTTGTGAAAATATGCCACATTAGTGATTGTTTTGTGTCATGATTTGATGAGAGGAGAGAGAGGGGCAGCCAAGGGTGTGGTTGGCTCTTATATTATTCTACTCTCTCTCTCATTTTATTATAACAATAACATGATAGAAAAAGAAAAGGAAGAAACCTCTTCTTCTTCTTCTTCCTCTAGCTTTTTATCTCCTCCATTGGCAACCTCTTCAACCTCCATCCAAACTCATGGATGCAAGAGGCAAAGTGATCACAAACATTCTTTACAACATCTTGGACACGTCGGCTAGCACACTTCGTGCCCGAGTTGCTTCGGATGAAGCGGGTGCCCGTAAAAAGAATCGATGACGTGGTGCCCTTTCCGACGAGGAGATCGAGACCGGAGTTGCCGTGAGTAGCTTGGGATGATGGCCAAAGACCGAAGGACATGGATCGATCGGTATAACATTCTATCCCTTCTCTTGTTGCTAGTAGTAGGTTAATGGTTCGATCCAGGTTTGTAGTCCGCGGTAGCGCCGATTTCTAGTTTTAGAAAAGTTTTCGTTTCCGTATTTTTGCTTCGGAATGACGGCTGGGGCGCTACCGTAGACTTACACCATGATTAAAAGAATGCAATAATTAAAGAAAAACTCTTTTTCCCTTAATTAAACCTTTCATTTAAAAAAAATACCAACCATGATTAAAAGAATGCAATAATTAAAGAAAAACTCTTTTTCCTTTAATTAAACCTTTCATGTAAAAAAATGATATCGCTTATGAAATTTGGTATCGGAATTATATCCGTAAAAATGTAATTATTTTGGTAAATACGAAAAAAAAGTGGGTGATATGAGGAGTGTTTCGCATTCATAATTTTAATATCGTTTCGGGTAACATAAACGACGTTAAAAAGTTCAAACGAACATCAAGCACCTTCTCAAGATAACTCTCTGGAAATTTTTGGGTTTAATAATGTTCAGAAAATTGTGCAAAGTATTATGTGGACTCCTAAGAAAAACGAACCCCTAACTGGACCTAACGACAGCGGAACCGCGGCCGTTAGGTGCTTTTGGCAAAGGTTCCGCGGCGTCGTTGGTGAGGCTTGGGACGTGCTCTCTTGTGCTGGTCCGTATGTGCTTATGGCACTGTCTAGGAATTTTTGAATCTAACTCAAGTGTTGAGTCCTCTGAGAATTTTGGGTGGTTGATCGATCGATCGAAAAGTTTAACATCGCCTAGCTTTTATTGATGTGTGATACAATATTTGGAATCCACAATAATTAGTTTTGTGAAAACTAGTTTGAATTTTGTAAACCTAGCAATTTAGTCTCGTTTGATCGGTTTCCAGTGGGTTTTGATATGGATCAAAACTCTGTCGCAATCACGTAGTGTAACCGGATACTCACCGGGTAACATTACTAGATAGACATGCCCCATAGCCCCAACTAAGTCACTGTTGGAGAACCCCGTTGCTAAAAGCATCCTCCCGGGTGATCGTGCCCGCGGTGTTCCGCCTAAGTGCACTTCGTCGACGGCATCGGGGGTGCGGCCGTCTACTAAAGTTTCTGACGAGCATTCGATCAGGTTGTCGGGAATCTTGTTGAATTGCCCGACTGGTTATTGAAAAGTGTTTCCAATATTGAGACTAAAATGCAGGTTTTATAAGGTTAGACATGAAATTTAGAATATGGGATATTCCGGGTTTATGATATCTAAAGAATTCATTTGGTTAGGCATGAAATCCGAAGTATGTGATGTTCCAGGTTTATGATGTCTAAGGTTGTTGCGGATTCCAATTGTTGAAGTTTTCACTTTCTTTTATGCGACCGTACGTGTAATATGTGGAGTATCACCGGTTTCGTTGCAATACGTCAACGACAATTGGGATACGCATATTTACTACGTTGATGACATGTGATGTTGTGTGTTGCTGGGATATGTTAAATTGGATCGTTGTATTTGAAGAGCCGGGGATTTTTGTGTGAGATGAGAGTTTTTCTTTTTCATTAATGTAAAAACTTGTATGTAATATTCTTTTATCGGGGCACTTCCGGGTTGAGGATGATGTCACCATTGATGTATATTATTTACATTTTCGCATTAGGATAGACCTAAGGCGGGGAGCACAAGTAACCGGGTTCTACAGTCCAGTGGGAGACCATCTCGAAGAGTCGAGACCGGGTCTCCTAACTCTAAAATTGGTAGGGTTGCTTGCCGCTCTCGTTGGGATCTAGGGATGTGGGTTTGGCTATTCATCGCGACCGTGGAGTCCGTGTTTTTTTACTGGTTTAATATAAAACACGGACCTCCTAGTATATCCAATATTTCCTTTGTTGTCTTCTACTGCTATGTTCTGTGATGTGATCACTTTATATGCTTGAGAAGAATGCTTTTTTATTATATATATGATATATAATAAACGTTGCTTATGTTTTGCATCCACTCTAGTCCTGCCCCCGCTCTGCCGTTAGTTATCTAACCTAACGGTGCATGACGGGACCCCATGGTGAATGCGGATGGCATAAGGGTACATTGTATTTTCGTTTCTTCTGTGATTCTTAGGAAGCATAAATGATGGGACTTCATTAATAAGATTAATGAAAAAGAAAGAAACCTAAAGATGTTATAGAATCAAATTTTCAAAAATGGTAGCTCTAGTTTTTGCTTTGCAAAGTGGTATTCCTTGATGAATATCCAGCAACTCATTCGATGAGGAAAGAGCTGAGATCCCTTCACCGGGAGTGACCTCTTTAGCAAAAACCAGCAGATGCTACTACCCGCTCGGTTTTGTCTTTTAATTGCTTCTCTAGTTCTAGCTTTTCATAGTGGTATTCCTTGATGAATATCCAGCACCTCATTCGATGAGGAAAGAGCCGAGATCCCTTCACCGGGAGTGACCTCTTTAGCGAAACTAGCAAAAGCCTCAAAAACACTCCTTTTCAAAATCATTCGATTCTACAACGATATCAAGTTCATTACACAAAAGGTTTTCTTAAAAACGTTTCGTAGCGCTCCGTCATTTCAGATAAGTACTATTTAGCATTCGTGTTATGTTTGTTGACTATGTTAAGGCATAGTGTGTGGTAGCTGATTAGTGCTTATCTGTTAAAGCATGTGATGCGATTGGATTAGGGTAGTCATACGACTTTGTTGACTATGTTAAGGGTCGTACGGGTGTGTTTAATTCAATCATGAAATGACGGGTTGAACTTGACTAGCACTTATGATTTGTTGACTATGTTAAGGTAATAAGCTGCTAGGGTAAAAAATTATTGGGAATTTCAAGTGTTGAAATTTGCAATAAGATTGCATACCTTTTATGAGATAGTTGGATCCCGATACCCACTCCGAGTAAGAGTTACTCCTGGGAGAGTTTTACACATCACAATTAGCCGATCAAGTAGGTGTCTAGAAAGGTGTTAACGGGTTTATGTCTCTGGGAAAACGAGGTTTATTTTAATTAGGTCTGTGTGAAAGCACGGGGAACCTCCCTCAAAGTACCGACACTGGCCTGGCTGAAGATTGGCGAAGATTGGCGAACTTATAAGGTATAATTAATCTCGACTAGTCTTACCATTTAGGGTTTTAAGGAAGATTTGATAAAAACGGTAAGAGCTATCCTGATTAGATAAAATAATAACCAATCTAATCTTGCAAGAGCATACGCAGAGTGTTTTCTTCTCTCTCTCTCCAGGTAGCGACCGTGAAATGCCTTAATCAAGATAATAATATAGATGTATTGACCGAACCCGCTTGTTATACTGAGCTGGGGAACGTTGGTCCCGCTCTATCTTATAATTGTTATAATTCTGCGCAGGAAATAGGGGAATATCCGGATTCCCACGCCACCCAAACGAGGAATGAGCATGCTGATGCATCTTCTTTGGGTGTGTTAGTTACCGAGAACTGTTTCTCAGTACACTTTACGTCCTGAGTATTAGATACCGGATCGGGATCCCACATATGTAATATTGTCACGACCCGAAATTGGCACGTGACGGCCTTAATACTACGCAACGTCTACAGGCGTAACGCAGTAAAAGAAAGCCCAAACCCAGAAATCTAAACCATTAAAAAACAAGAAAAGATAAGAAACATTGTTTAATCTTTTGAAAATCTCAAGTATAAATTCTTTAAGTCCAATTTACTTTCTTGAAAATTTCGGCAGCACCTCCTTTGTAAAAACCAACACCAAAAATGGTTATAATATAAATATAAAGTAAAGCATCCCCAAATGGGAGCAAATCCACGCCCAACAGCCGAAAACAACCACCACAACAGATATACGACGCCGTAGCGAAGAAATAAAAGACGATATAAGTAAAACTGGATAAAAGACATCCAAGTCCCCAAAATATACAAGTATCGTCCTCACATCAAGTCGCTAAGTCATACAAGATAATGGTAGATGGAGAGTACATGGATACAATGAATATACAATAAAAAAACGAATAACCACAAAACCCACCTAAGTAAACTGCACACTGTGAGCTGATGCGATATCCGCAGCAAAAGATGATAAGATAGATGAATAGCCTGCCTTGACTATTCTGGAGAAACAACCAGCAAAATCCTGTGGCACAACGGGGGTGAGTTGCCAACTCGTGAATAGTAAATAACATATGCAGGTAATCGCAAGTATGCACGTACAGCGCGAATCTAACATATGTAAGTTAAAAGCAATAAAAGGTCATATGAATGCGATAATCATGAAAGGTACACTAGCAGGTACAACTAATACATGAAGCAATAATATGACAATCTGTATGCAACAATTATGTAAGGTACTAAATCAGGTACTACTAATACATGAAGTAATGATATGACAATGTATATATGCAACAGTCATGAAAGGTACTCTAACAGGTACAACTAACACATGAAGAAATGCATATAAATATAGGTATGCAAATACAACAGTCATGAAAGGTACTCTATCAGGTACAACTAATACATGAAGCAGTGCATAAACAATAAATGTGGAGTATGGAATGAAATATGTCATTTCCATGGAATCCTGACATCATGGTAGGATCAAAGTCCATCAAGACAACCCAAATCCCAATTTCCTCAAATCGGCCCCCAAATTGGCTCTCATATCATATAAGTCTCACAAATCCTTAATGTACAATATCGAATAAATCTCATATATCCTGAATGTACAAAATCAACAATCTCGTATATATCCTGTATCCAATATCAAATGAATCACCTATATCCCCAAATCCAATATCAAATAAATCTCTAACATCCTAAATATATTTGCATGAATAAATATGATAATGTATATAAATTGATATCAATACACATATATTAGCGTCCCATTCCTCTAATATTGGTGTAAAGGCATATATAACAGTGTCCCATTCCACTGTTATATATACTTAGGAGTAAAAGGAAATATAATGCAACCAATGTGTCAAGCATCGACACAGAAATGCTGATCTATCAGGTGCTGTCACCAAGACTGGCCCCCTGATAGGTACGTATCATACGCTAACCCGAAAGCTCGAGTGTCACCCTCGCCTCTCGACGCATCCATACGCACAAGACTTCCGTCGATATCCCCATGATAACCGCCGAGTCATTGGTAATATCACCGGAAAGTATGGTTCCCCCATTAACTCATCTCCTCACTGAGATTCTTGCCCCGGGGTACCTACGGGCCCCACCATGTACCCGCACACAGACCCCTCCGTTCCTCGCATGGGGTATATATATATCCGAACCGATAAATCTTATGGTGGCTGCTGAAATATCATATTAAGGGAAACCGGGTTTTTCAAATAATGCATAATTTCAAGAACTCCCACGGTCCCCAAATCCAGAAAATATCATGAAAATTTCATATCTCAATGTGAAAATCCATGAATATAATATATGCAACATAAAACTGTAATGAAAGCATATAAAGGGAAAGCAGCTAATTAACTGCAACAAGTTAATATAAAATATCATGCAGTTCCTATTTTCTCCAATTCTAAATAACATCAAGTAAAGGTAAACATGTAGTTATAACCAGATATATGTGTAAACATAAAGGTATAGCAAGGTATATTTATCTACCTATAAGTAATGATGTAATATACCCCCTGGGTATAAGTGATGTATGTGTGGAAGGTATACCTGTAGCTATGTCATGAAGTGTGTATGTAACTATCGCTAATGGTACAATAATCTATAGTTTTACAGGTAACTAGCATGTAAGCATGTCAAGGCATATGTGTAAGCATATAGGTATACAGGTATGCTATAAGTCATATGCGTAAAGAAATATGAATCAATTTCTCAATGTCCCTAACCAAACAATATTATATTTATAAGTTGGTTGAGCGTGTCATGCAATTATTGACGGTGTGTGTGGCATACAATCAGTGCTCGTGCAACATAAGCCGTCAATAATAGTGCAGTATCCTGAGGATACTAGTCCAAGCACAACAATTAACTAAGAAGTAGGGTGTATACGCAATTCTAAATATGAAATAGAATATGCGACAAGTCAAGTCATTTCTAGCCCAGACGCATAACGCCATGCGGGCGATTCCCCTGTAGATGTTAAATCTACTCACCAATGCTCCTGGCTAAGTGAAGCCTACCACCTGTTTTCCCTTCGTCGAAGCGTCCGAAGTCCCCGCCTGGGAACCTAAAATTTCATAAACATAACACATAAGCTAAATATCATGAAATGATGAAAAGACAACGAAACGCAAGGATAACGCCCTGAAAAAATGCACTGCGCACTTAGCGCATTTATCGCGCACGACATCGGCCCAAAACACTAATTAGGGTCGCTAAACTACGAAACACCAAGTATAGACTCCGATCGTTCCGATTGCGCAACACAACAATATAAAATACGAGGAATATAATAGCTATAACCTCGAAACGACTAATCGAACTAACGTCGGAAAAACCCCAAAACCTAGTAGACAACCTACCGCAATAATTCGTACTAGATTCAAGCTAACGCATATCTAGCGATTTCAAACACCTTATAATAGTTTAACTAAGCTATAACAACTAATTATATATTTTTTACACTTGCTAATTAAGTTTTAGCAAAAACCTAGTAAGCAAAAATCCCTAATTAAACAAAATATTCATTAACAATAATTATCATTTCCTACTAGGTTAAGATTTTCCTAAACACAAATTAACACTTCAATTAAGCATTAAACACTTAAATCTAGCTTTAACCTTAACTTGAATATCAAAAACCATTTCTAGAATTTTGAAACATGAAATTTAAAGCTTAAATTAATATCTAATTAAGCTAGCATAAAGATTTAAACTTAACAATTAAGGATTAGGGTTAGGGTTTTATACCTCCAATTGATTCAAACACTTGCAACAAGAAAACCAAGATTAGCCTCCAAAATCAAGACTTCATGAAGAACCAAGCATGGTTTAGGGTTAAGGAAATGAAGGAAAATGGTTATATTTGAATTTTTGTGATTTTATTTGGATTTTTCATGATTTATTTTGGCTTGAAATGAAGAAAATTGAGTGAAGAAGCACAAGGGCAACAAGGGGGAGAGAGGGGCCGGCCAAAGCAAGGAGGGGGTGTTTTTATGAATTTTTGAGAAGAAAGTTCTAGAAAAAATACAATAAATGCTTCATTAAATGCATTTTTCCACCTTTCTTTCTTTTTCTTTGTCTTTAAAAAAATAAAACCTTTGACCAAAAAAATATCCAGATATTTAAAAAGAAGGTTCTAAAATAATTTTAGTGATGATTTCCAAGAATTTTCATTTAGAAGATATTTCCCGATTTACGTGCATATTTTACCGGCTAAAATAATATTTTATTTGGGAAAAATTCTATCTGAACTAAAACTTCCCAAATACCCCCAAAGTTCGTGCACAAGCTTTATTTTAGCTAAAATAGGTGCCGGCAAGTTTCTACGGACGTTTGATCGAAATCGGGTTAAAACGGAAAATACCGACAATTTTGCCCTAAAACGGAAAAATTCACAGAATGATTTCTGAAACGTTACAAATATTTTACATGGGCTAAAGAAAGGTAGACAGCTGAGAAAATGTGATCATTCTCTAGAGTAGGGAATGGTGCAAATGTTGCAGCCAAAGAAGTTGGTGAATATCACCTTGTATTACCAACTGGTAATACATTGATTCTGAACGAATGTTATTACATACCGAACCTGATATGCAATATTATATCAGTTTCTTTATTAAGTAAAGAAGAATATAATTTTGTATTGCAGGATAATGTTATGAACATTTTTCTGAATAAAAAGTTGGTTAGATTAGGCTCGTTAATTAATGGAATATATATTCTAAATCAAACCACAGTTCTTAACTTACAGAACACACATAAGAGGAAAACTTTAGAAATGAACGAGTCCTTCTTGTGGCATTGTAGACTAGGTCATATCAATGCGACACGACTAGCTAAGTTACATAAGGATGAATATTTGAATCCGTTCAAATTTACATCTTATAATACTTGCCAGTCATGTCTCAAAGGCAAAATGACCGAAGCTCCGTTTACTGGACACGGAGAAAGAGTTACTGAACTCTTGGGAATGATACATAGTGATGTATGCAGTCCTATGTGTACATATGCCAGGGTTAGTTCCTCGTACTTCATTAAATTCACCGATGATCTCTCAAGATTCAGACATATGTTCTTGTTGAAACACAAGTCTGAAGTATTCAAGGAATATAAGTGCAAAGTAGAGAACCAAACGGGTAGAAGTATTAAAGTCCTTCGATTTGATCAAGAAGGAGAATACTAGAGCACGTAGTTCCTGGATTATTTAAAAGAAAATGGGATTCTCTCTCAGCTTACTTCTCCAGATACACCATAGCACAGCGGCGTATAAGGGCGGAGGTATCGCACTCTATGAGATATGATGCGCTTTATGATGAGTACTGCTGAGTTACCTGTTTCCTTTTGGTTTTATGTGCTTGAGAAGCCGCATACCTATTGAATATAGTTCCAACGAAATCAGTGCCTACCACTCCATATGAGAGTTGGAATGGGAAGAGACCATCTCTTAAACGAGTTAAGATATGGGTTGTCCAGCCTATGTTAAAAAGAAAAATCCGGACAAACTCGAGGTAAGGTCAGTACTGTATAAGTTTGTTGGATATCTCGAACATTCGCGAGGGTATAGATTCTACCATACTGAGGATAAAAAGGTGTTTTGTTTCTCAGCATGCCACCTTTTTAGAAAAGGAATTTCTTATGGAACAAATTAGTGGTCATGAGGTAGAACTGGAAGAAGTTACTGTTAGACAAACTAACAGATGACGATTTGGTAGAACCGGAGGATTCAAAAGTTCCCGACTAACCTCAGTCTCTCCGCATATCTAGTACAGTTCCTCATCTGCCTGAGAGATACTACGGTTTACTCAATGACAGTGGGAGCGAGGATTGCATCATGGAAGATGATGACCCAACTAGTTTCGAGCAGGTCATCACGATTGGGGACTCTGTGAAATGGCTAGATGCTATGCGATCTGAGATGGAATCCATATACACCAACAAAGTATGGACTTTGGTAGTTGCACCCGAAGGGGTAAAACCCATCGAGAGCAAGTGGATCTTGAGAAGATTCTTTGTGTAGATGGAAAAGTTGAGACTCTCAAAGATAAACTTGTTGTAAAAGGTTTTCGTCAATAACCAGGTGTGGATTTTGATGAAACGTTTTCTCCAGTGGCTATGCTTAAGACCATCCAGATCCTACTTGCCATTGCTGCATACCATAACTACGAAATCTGGCAGATTGATATCAAGACCGCTATGTAAATGGTGATTTAGAGGAGAGCGTGTGCATGACACTGCCAGAGGGCTTCACAGACAGTGGGAGCAGCAGAAAAGTGTGCAAGTTGCTTGAATAAGTTTACGGATTAAAGCGGGCATCACCGAGTTGGAACATTTGTTTTGATGTGGCAGTCAAAGAGATTGACTTCATCAAAATGGTAGATGAACCTTTTATATAAAAGAAGGTTGTAGAGAGTAAGGTTGTCTTCATCGTATTGTACATGGATGACATACTCTTGATAGGAATGGTGTTCCTATGCTACACTCGGTCAAGCTTCTCTTATCACAATGTTTCTCCATGTAGGATCTAAGTGATGCCTCCTACATCCAGTGATTAAGATCTATAGTGATAGATCTATGAGGATGTATCTACTCACTAGGTGTACTGAATAGGTGTCAATCAGATCCTGGGGAGAAATGCTGGATAGCTGTAAAGAACATTCTTAAGTACATGAGAAGCACTAAAAAATGTTCTTGGTGTTTGGTAACGGTGAACTCCAGAAGGAGTCCTTTACCAATTCGAACTTCCAGAGTGATAAGGTCGACTGTCAGACATTTTCGGGTTTTGTCTTTACCCTCAGTAGAGGGACGGTTTATTGGAAGAGTTCCAAGTTAGATATCATGGCAGACTCGACGATAAAGGTTGAATATATCGCTGCCAACGATGCTACCAAAGAGGTTGTCTTGGTATAGATGTTCATGAGATGAACTTCGTTCCTACCATTGTAGTGACAATGGAGCTGTGGCTTTAGCCCAGGAACCCCAGTCCCATCAGTGATCCAGACATATTCTCATGTAGTATCACCTGATCAGGGAGATGGTTGATCTTCGGGCGATCGATGCTCAGGAGAGTTGATAGGAAGAATGACACGGCGGATCCACTCATAGAGGCCAAAATCCTATATACAGTTTGGGTGTTTTTGGGACGTTGGGTATGAGATACTACAACAACTGGCCTTAGTGCAAGTGGGAAATTGTTAGTTGTATGTATGCCCGAGAGGCCATTGTTGTACATGATTGTATATTACAATGGATGCTTGGACATATATAGGGAAGAATTTCTTGCTCGACATGATAGTAAGCGATCTGGTTACTCTTTATCTAAACATGTAGACTTGTATTGTGATACTGTATTTCTCTCACATGTTGATAAAGCCCTTAGGATGTGTACTTGACTACCAGGACTATAATGGAGATCATATTTAATTTTTCCTAGTCGAGGGTGTATCGAAACGGGGCATCGATATTCCAGAGTAGACTAGCGTATTTGCTTCTTGACGCATTTGATGGGCGATGGATGATCTCATATCCATTGGTGTTTGACATCAAAGATGGTATACGGGTGCTCAGTGCAGACTGGGTACACTGAACATGACTCGCCGAGAACTCCTAGATGGTATCATACCTAACGTCAGATAGCAGTTCTATGGTGACACTGGTATAGGTTAGTGTGTAGACCCGAGATCGTCATAGAGTCTTGTGTGATTGCCACTATGCTTTGATTTCCACCTTACTACATTCAAGAGAGCATGCAAAACGGTGGTTTTTGGGTACAGTCCCGAGTCACATGGAGGAAATGAGCGATAGGAGAGGTTTTGTCTCTCCCGGTATTGGGGGTTGATGTTGCGCTGTTCTTGATTGGCTATAAAAGGAAGTCCCTGGTCAGGGCTGATACGGAGATTTACTGGTAAGTGTTATCAGTAGTTTCTCGACCCGTTTTGAGCCTCACATCGGCACGACTTATCAAGTTGTTGGGGTATGACGTTTACCACCCCTAGACTAGATATGCGACATATCATACAAAGAGACCGGACTGTACGGTAGTGTTACTGTTGGATTCACAGGAGTATGGACAAGCATGCTTGAAGATCTTCTGATCGCTCAATACCCGGGTAGCCGTTACGTCCAGCTAGTACCGCTGACGGCTTGTAGGTGACTAATATTATCATCACCTATTGCCGGCGTATTGACGAGTCATTTGAGTCCTACACAGAGGTTTCCTAGCTCATGCGAAACAAAGTAGGGCACATATGTGATATGTGCGGGACTGAGATTAATACGTTTATGTGATACCGTATTCCAATCTCGCGATATGGGTTATATGAGATATAACCGGATTATTGAATCAAGTGTTGATTCAATGATATGTTATATCTATATGTGATATGCATATAAATGATATTAGTCGGGTGTATGCGATACAGCCGGATTACTAAATCAAGTATTGATTTAATAATTTAATGTGTACTTATATATTTGATATATTAATATATATTAACTAATATTAGCTCACTTAAGAAAATGTTTTCTCTTTATACATTTAATATATATGTGATATATATTAATGTGTTTGTTTTGTGTCATGCTAGATGATACATTGGACATGGGTGTATGAGACTCACGCCACACTTAAGATAATGTGGGGTTTTAATTATTAAGGGTAAATCAAAATTAGAAGGAAATTTGTCATGGCTTATGTAGCTTGGAGAAGCTTGTAGAACCCATTGACTTAGTCCACTAATTTTATTTTACTCTTGATATTTATTAACCTAACCAATATCTTTAGCCATGGTTTAGTCTCTATATGAGTTATATGAGATATTTACTCATCCATGGTTCATACTAGATCATTCTAGAGTTCATTTTCTTCATCTCCACCATTGCTCTCTAGCTTTGAGTGAGAAGAAAAAGAGAGAGAGAGAAAAATAATTCTAAAGTGAGCAAAATTCCTACTTCACCAATCTACACTAGACTATCCATTTAGTATAGGTTGTTTGCTTCAGTAATTCTCTATTAGTGAAGAGGTAGCTTGAGTTAGAGATTCTTCGACGTAGATCATCTTCGGCCTCGAAGTTCCTTGAGCAAGCTCGTTCTTTTCACCTAGTGGAGCCAATGGAGTTTCCGGGACACCACGACTTAGAGCAAAAAGAACCACTACACGGAGCTTTAGAAGTGAAGGACCGGTCTACAAAGTTTGTATTCCTCATTCACTTAGTGTAATGTTTGATTACATGCTTGCTTACTCCTAATCCTCTAGTTAGATCCTTGGTTATGGGTTGCTTAGCACTCTAGGTTTTTTAAAATTGCATACTTGATGCCGTAGAAAACATAGTGAGGGTGCTTAGGAACCTTTCACCCACAATACCGGGAGAGACGAATCCCCGACGATTCGCTCACTGCCTCCATGTAACTCAGGAATATACCCAACTAAAACCTATTTGCAGGACTCCTTTGAGCCATGGTAGGGTAGTAATCAAAGCATAGTGGAAACTCATACAAGACAAATGACGATCTCAGGTCGATAGACTAACCTGTACTTATGTCACCTGTAAACTGCTATCTGACAATAGGGATAATACCAACTAGCATGTTCCCGGCGAGTCCGCCCAGTGTACTCATAACTCAATGAGCACCTGTATACTATCTTAGGTGACTAATTGACACCAATAGCTTGTGAGACTGGCCACCGCCCCTTGTCGAGATCTCGAAAAGTATACACTAATCTTCTCTAGAGTATCGATGCCCAGTCTCGATACTCCCTCGACTAGGGACATTTAAGGATGTGCTTATAGACCACCCAGCTCCCACGTATATGATCGCCATCATAATGCTGGTATTCAAGCAAGAATTCTATGGGCTCTATCAACATGTAATAGTGATCTGTAATACCATATTATGCATGTACATGATGATAGAGACAAACAAGATAGCATACTATAATTTTGAGTAAGACTGTTCTACCCGTACAGGTCCTCCCTCAATCATCAAAATCGCATGCCTGCGATTACAACAATTGACTTAAGGGCACTATAGCCAACATACTCATAGCCCGTGTGATACCTATTGGATATAGTGCCCTTAAAGTCAATTATTGGATCGCAGGCACGTGATTGCAATAATTGAGGGAGGACCTATGCCGGTAGGACAGTCATACTCAAGATGATAGTATACTATCCGGTTTATCTTTATCATCGTGTACTTCTTTAGGTGACCTTACAGGTCGCTATTATACATTGATAGAGCACTTAGGATTCTTGATTGACTGCCAGCAGTATGATGGCGATCATATATGTGGGAGCTGGGGTCTATAAGCACATCCTTAAAAGGTCCCTAGTCGTAGGAGTTTTCGAGACAGGGCATCGATACACTGGAGTAGACTAGTGTATACAGTCGAGACCCCAACGAGGGACGGTGGCCGGTCTCACAAGCCATTGGTTTCAGTTGGTTCACCTAAGATGTATACAGGTGCTCATTGGGTTATGAGTACACCGGACAGTACTCGTCGGGAATATGCTAGTTGGTATTATACCTGACGTCAGATAGCAGTTCCCCGGTGACTTGTGTACAGGTTAGTTCATCGACCTGAGATCGTCATTTGTATCGTGTGAGTTTCTACTGTGCTTTGATTACTACCCTACCACGGCTCAAAGGAGTCGTACAAACATGTTTTAGTTGGGTACAGTCCCGAGCCACATGGAGACAGTGAGAGGATCGGCAGGGGTTTCGTCTCTCCCGGTATTGGGGGTGAGATCGCGCTGTGTCTCGGAGAGCCATTACATGAAGTCCTTGGCCAATGCAGGAGATTTACTGGTAGATATTCCAGTAGTATCTTGGTGTGTTCTGGGATACACTCCGACACGACTTGTACCGCTTTTTGGGGTCTGACTTTTACCAACCCTCTAAGCCCGCCATGCGATGCTCATAGACGAACGGACCGGACTGTATGGATATTGTTACTGACAGGCTCAGTAGGGTGTCAGGATGACTTCGCTCTTCGACCTCCCTTTTGGTCAATACCTGGTAGCCCGTTACGTACAGCTAGTACAACTGACGTGCTGGTGGTTAAATCCACAGCTAAAGTATTGACGAGTCTTTAGAGTCCCCCACAGACAGTTTCTCAAGTTTCGGGCGAAACGTTGTAGAGGCCGTATGGATTTATGGTAGGGTTTGAACATACGCGTGCACTTGTGCACGTGTTATGTTTCGGACGGATAATACTAGCGGGCTTTGGTTTAAGCCGTATCCTAGTATTATACTGTGTAGATTTTGTCTCATTGCATTTTGTATTTGGTCAGAATACAAATGCAGGTATGTATATACTGTTACGGGATCGCTTTTTGAAGTTGCCAGTTTGGCAGTTTGCATTCCTTTTTAGCCATGCCATGTGTCTTTTCTTTCCCTGGCTGAAATTGATGTGAGGGGGTTCTTTTGCAAAGTTGCATTTTGTAAATGGAGGGTTTTTTTGTGGTCACAGGGGCCCCAGAATTCTTCAACAACCTTCTTGAGTTTTCTTGATTGATTGAGTGTTTGTGAGCCATCTTGTAGCATTTAATGCTTTGGATATTTGTGAGATTTTATGGCTTGTGGTCATACTCTCTTATGCTCCTACACTCACCTCCCCAATTGAGTTTCCAGCAAGCATTTTCTTGAGCTGGCCGAGCTCTTTAAAATGGGGTTGTCACCATTTTGTGAATAGAGGATTTTCTTGATTCATTTGATCTTGCACCAAAAATTCCTAAGCTCCATTAACAAAGTCCATTTCCATCTCACTTCCTCATTGTGGCAACTTCGATTAAGCCTCGAGACAAAGCATTCTACACTTAGTCTACAGCAATCTTGGACACGTCGGCTAGCAAACTTCGTGTCCGAGTTGCCTCAGTTCAGAGGCGGGAGCCCATAAAAAGACTTCTTGATGTGGTGCCCTTCCGACGAGAAGACCGGAGATCGGAGATGCCGTGAGGAGCTAAAGACGGTGGCTAAAGACCGAAGGACACGGATCGATCGGTATAGCTTTTTCAACCCTTCTTTAGTTGCTAGTTTATGTTAATGGTTCGATCCGGATGAAAGTATACGATAGCGCCAGTTTCAAGTTTATGAAAAAGTTTTGTTTCCACATTTTGGCCTTGGATCAACGGCCGGGGCGCTACCGTAGACTTACATGGTATCAGAGCCAGGCCATTAACCTTTACTAGCTTGCTCTAACGTGTTTAAAATATTGATCGAACGAAATTTTCCAAAACCGCATTTCCAATTCTGCAGTTTATGTCGAATTTTTTTTCTGCTCTAAAATTTTTTTTTGGTATGTCAGAAAATCAGGCAGGTTTTTTTAAGAGCACTGTAGAAATTTGGTAGGACGATCCCACAGGAACGCCGCGGAACCGCGGCCTTACCCTCGTTTTGGCCGCGGTTCCGCCACCGTTCTGGGCTTCATCGCACCAACTTTCTTCAGGTAGTCTTTGACTTGGTAATGGGGTTTCTGGTAATTTTATTTTAGGCCCAGATTATTTTGAGTACTGGGTATTGTACTTGGGGCCCACTTAGGGGAATTTTTTCGATCAAAAATTTTAAACATGTTAGTTCACAGTATTTACATTATATCTGCGACCGTGAATGTCATTTGATCGGTAAATCTTGTCTAATTACTATAGCTCTTTTAGACGGATTTGCGAACGTGACATTCACGTTGATGTTCTGTATTGTGCTGTGATGTTGCGGATTTGTCGTGGTGGATAGCCTGGATGCAATGGTAGTACAGTTTGGTTGTATTTGTACATTTGATGTTGCAGGGCGAGCGTCCGACATGTGGATTGCCGTCACTGCCTGTTTGTATATTATTCTTTTGGGGCACGACCGGGCTGAGGTCGATGTACCCGTTGTATATATTTTTCGTTCTGTACTAGGTTTACCCCGTGGTGGGGTGCATGGATAGCCGGGTTCTAGAGGGCAACGGGCCCGCATTTCATGGCTTTGAGACGGACGGGGCTTTACTCTAGAATTGGCGGGCTATTCACCGCACTCGTATGGGATACGGTTGACCCAAGGAGGGGTGCTCAAGTTACCGGAATCCGTGAAGTGCTGGGTGGTCCATTCACTTTGTTGAAGGGGGCTGCCCCGCTTCAGGTTTTGGCGGGTAACTTGCCGCACCCGTAGGGGTCTAGGATTTCATTGTACAGGCTATCCACACGACCAGGGGAACGTCGGGTTTCAGTAGCGGCTCTATGAAACCCGGGGATCCCAGATTATCTGTATTGTTCTGTGATGCTTATTACATTTCTGTGATGTTGTATTTTATCACTCCATGAGCGAATATTATATATTGATATATATACTAGTAGATGTTGTATATGTTTTACACCCGCGCTAGTCCAGTCCCCGCCCTGTCGTTAGTTAAGTAACCTAACGGGTGATGACGGGACCCAGTGGCGAATGCGGATGGCATATACGTACATCATATTTTCGTTCTTTTGTGGTGTGATTAATTGATGGGACTGCATTGATTCGGATCAATGCAAGCTAAACAAACCTATTCTGATGTTGTTGGAACATTTTTCAAAAAGCTGTTATTGCAGTGATGTTTTCTTTTGTTTTGCACAGTGGTATTCGGTTATGAATATCCATCACCTCAGTCGACGAGGCAAGGGCCGAGAACCCTTCACCGGGATTGACCCCTTGGACAGAAGTTTGTGTCAGGGTAATAATTCACTATAGTCGATTACTTTTTGCTTTGCATCGTGGTATTCAGTTGGAATATCCTGCATCTCATTCTACGGGGAAAGAGCCGAGATCCCTTCACCGGGAGTGACCTCTTTTGTAAAGGTTTTCGCCGCTATATTTTTATAAAAAGCTATCCGGTTCCTTCAACGATATCAAGTTCTTTAGGTTAAAGGTTTTTCGCCAAAAACCATTCATAGCCCTACGTCAATTCAGACGGGTAGCACTTAGTAATCATGTTATGTTTGTTGACCAAAGTCAAGGCATAGTGTATGGTAGCTATTTGTTACTTTTCTGTTGTATAGATAGATGCGTTGGTTTGGGACAGTTGTACTGCTTTGTTGGCCAAAGTCAAGGGTCGGTACGGGTGGGTTCAAATTAACCTGGATAATGACGGGTAGAACTTGACATGTGATTTATGATTTGTTGGCCAAAGTCAAGGTCATATGAGCATGGGGTAAAAATCACATCGGGAGTTTCTAAAGAAACTGAAACTTGCCAGATATGCGCATACCTTCTTGAGTTTGATAACGTGAGTGGATTCCATCACATTATCGTGCGATGATAGTTGGATCCCGATTCCCACTGATGAGTTGGTTTACTCCTCGGGTGATCCCGACTAATTCTTCTTTCATGTTTGGAGGAGAATTTGACCTTACAGTGGGAGGTTTCCTGATTAGATAAATTGGTAACCATTCTGATTTAGGTTAGAGTGCTCGCAGAGTGTTTCTTTTCTCTCTCTCTTTGGCAGCGACCATGACCCGACCCTAGATTATGACTCAGTGACCAAGTTAACCGAATCTTCTTAAAACACTGGCTTTTGGATTGTCTAAGTTGCATACCTCATTGCCACTCCTTCTTTTACCCTTTTCTCCAGAACACCTCATCTACTTCCATTGGATAAAACCATCGTATGGTTATATACGAACTCGAAGAACTTGTTCCAGATTCGAGGATGGTTTCTGGTTCTGGAGAAAATGAATAGGACTATTCAGTTGTCTTTTCCTTTTACCTTCTCTCAGGTTGCGAGTGCTCCTTGGATTAGGACGGTACACCTATTACGCTAATTGGATAGTCTTCTTCCAAACCATAGGCAGGTGCCGAACGGTGGGAAATGAAGAAAACCAATTAGCCTAATGATGTTGTACAGAAGGTAATAAGTTAAGACAAATAAAGGGATTAGAAAGAGGGCAAAATAAATTGCGACTGCTATTCACGACCAAACCAAGTATTTGATCGCCACTCCTACTTCACCTTTGTATTTCTCCGGAACACCCCGTATCACTACAAAGATGCACAGTTTATTGGATACTCCATCGTATGGTTATATACGAACTCGAAGGGACTTGTTCCAGTTCGGCGATGGATTCTGGTTCAGGAGAAATAGGAATAAGGTTTATTCAGTTGTCTTTTATCTTTACCTTCTTTCGGGTTGCGAGGGCTCTAGGATTAAAACAGTACACCTATTACGCTTAATGGATGGTCTTCTTCCAAACCATAGGCTTGTGCCAAACGGTAGGGAAAGAAGAAAACCATTTAGCCTAACGATGGTGTGCAGAAGGTAGCGACTAAAGACAAATAAAGGGATTTGGAGAGATGGTAAAGAAATATACGGTTACAGTTATGAATCTGATAATGGAAGAGGCATTACTAAGAATACCTGGATACCCCTTCGAAACAGTTACATGTTTTAGTTTCACTGTTTATTATTAATAGAAAACTGATTTCCCAATTAGTACTTACTCCAGGGTATGTATTTACCAGGTTTAATTCTCACATCTGTATGGTTTTCTAGATGATGAGTGGGAGTAAGTTATTGGGAATTGGGTGATCATCCTCATTATATCGGGATTCATTGTAATTGGTGATATTTGAGGAAATCAGCTGGGTTGTTTGCTGGACGGCAAATATTTGGTTTTAAATATCCGTTGTAATGCACCAATTTCAAATTGATATATCTGTACGTTTATTTTTATAAAGTGAGTTATAACTTTTTGAAATTATGTCTATGACATTTACCTATATCAGTGGATGGTTAGGTAAGGAGCATTAAACAACGGCGTAATTCTTTTTAACCATAAGTACAGTTTTCAACCTACGACATACAGGGAATGAGTTATTAGACTCAAGAGACTTATACAGAGTATTGTATATTGTCCAGTGTCCATTAGGACAGAGGGGTTGGTCCTCGTACTATATTCAGTTTACTTATGACTTCTCTAGTTTTTAGACAAGTGTTTCGTAGAAACACAAGGTCCAAGTTTTGAGAAGTTATAGGTATATGAATAAAGTAGAGAACCAAGTATTACAAGTATCAGGATTCTTCAAAGTGATCAAAGATGTGGATACTTGTGTATGGTATTCAGTTGATAGTAATAATGAAGAGAACTTTCTTCTCTTTCACGTTACTCATATCTGGATGTATTCCTAAGTTGAGTAATGCTGATCGGCCTCTTTCCATTTAGTTGACATGCACTGGAGACAGCTGCATGATTTGAATCTGGTTCCAATTAAATCAGTGCCTCTGTTTCTATATTGGATATAGAACGGTTCATATCTTAACGATGTTAAGGTACGGGGAGTTGTCCGGCTTATGCTTAAAACCAGACTCTGGATAACTCAAGGCACGTTTCTGTAATGGCTGTTTGTGTGTTGACCCGGGCTATGACGAGGGTTGACTTTCTACCATCTGGAAGATCAATGGTGATATTGTTCATTACTCGCCACAGTTTTAGTAAAATGGACTTTTTCAGAAAACAGTAGTTGGAGTATGGTAGAACTGGAAGTGATTCCAGAACCGCAAACGATTACTGAAAATTAGATAAGAACCTAAAGATTCAATCTGGTTTGACATTCCAGTGGCCACTACGCAGATATGGTGGGTAACCTCAGGCACCAGAGAGGTACTCCGGTAGCCTCAAGGAAGGTGACAGGGAGGTTCTTGTTTACCCAGACTTGACACTACTGTTGTTCCAGGCTATGAGACCCGGCAGAAGGATGAGTATAGCGTCATTCTAAACAAGCTTTAGAAGTGTACGTGTATATTATTCTGCCAGAGGGTTGTCGTAGTCAGTGGGAGCAGCGGAATCATAGTGGAAAAGTAGCTTATGTCTATTTATGGACTTAAGCAGATATAGCAGAGATAGATCATCTATTTTTGATGTGACGGTCATAGGTTTGACATCATCAAAATAGGGGATGGATCTGTTAAGAAGGTAGTAGGGTGTGATGTCCTAGTATTTAGATGACATACACAGAGTAAGAAGTGAAATTCCTATACTACGATCGGTTATACTTTGGTTGTCACACAGTGGTTTCTCCACAAAGGATATAGATATAATATCAGACATTCTGGTTACTAGATCTATAGCTTTAGATCTTGATTTGGGTAGTCTCCCAATCTGGGTAATTAGACAGCATTCTACAGGTGTTTTAGAATGGACGACTCCTGGCACGGTAGTATACCTGCAGGTGATGGAGTCACCCTCTCTAAAGGTGTCTTACAGACTAAAGGGGAGAGGGATGTGCATGATTGGCAGATCACTTGCTTAGGCAATTGAGTTGATCGTGAGATGTCAAATACCACACCAGATGTTGTTTTAGCACTAGATGCAATAAGTTGATATTAATCTATCATGGAGAAACGTTCGGAAGCAGTTTTAGAACATAAGTGGAAGTTCTAGGGATATGATAACAACACCCTTTTTGGGGAGACGGTTATCATTCCAGGTTTCCAAGGTGACATGGATGACAGAGTGACTGTCAGAGTTATAGTTTTCCCTCTGACGAGGGGCAGTTGTTTAGACAGGGGGTCCAAGCGGATACTGAGGGTGGCATGGCGCACGATACTGATTAAGTTCAGTTCACGATACAGTCTAAGAAGTTTGGATTTGGAGTTCATTTATGAACTAGGTCCCATCAGATATCCAGACATATTCTAAGACAGGTATTGCTCATTTCAGGAGATGGCTTTCTCCGCGAACTTGAGATAAAGAGAAACATAGAAAGAAACATCAGAGCGGGTCCACTGGCTGAGGCTATTCCTCGAACGCAGTAGTTTCGCAAACAGGCTTCGTGAGACTGATCAGTAGAGGAGTTGGGTGTTCGGTATCACACGGGCTGTGAGTATGCGACATCGCAATAATTAGCCTTGAGTGCAAGTGGGAGATTGTTGGATATAGTGCCCTCAAAGTCAATTATTGGATCGCAGGCATGTGATTGCAATAATTGAGGGAGGACCTATGCCGGTAGGACAGTCTTACTTAAGATGATAGTATACTATCCGGTTTATCTTTATCATCGTGTACTGCTTTAGGTGACCTTACAGGTCGCTATTACACGTTGATAGAGCCCTTAGGATTCTTGCTTAACTGCCAGCCGTATGATGGCGATCATATACGTTGGAGCTGGGGTCTACAAGCACATCCTTAAAAGCTCCCTAGTCATGTGAGTTTTCGAGACAGGGCATCGATTCTCCAGAGTAGACTAGTGTATACAGTCGAGACCCCGACGAGGGGCGGTGGCCGGTCTCACAAGCCATTGGTGTCAGTTAGTTCACCTAAGATGTATACAGGTGCTCGTTGGGTTATAAGTACAACGGACAGGACTCGCCGGGAACATGCTAATTTATATTATACCTGACGTCAGATAGCAGTTCCCTGGTGATATGTGTACAGGTTAGTTCATCGACTTGAGATCGTCATTTGTCTCGTGTGAGTTCCCACTGTGCTTTGATTACTACCCTACCACGGCTCAAAGGAGTCGTGCAAACAGGTTTTAGTTGGGTACAGTCCCGAGCCACATGGAGGCAGTGAGCGGATCGGCAGGGGTTTCGTCTCTCCTGGTATTCGGGATGAGATCGCGCTGTGTCTAGGAGAGCCATTACACGAAGTCCTTGGCCAAGGCAAGAGATTTACTGGTAGGTATTCCAGTAGTATCTCAGGGTGTTCTGGGCTACACTCCGACACGACTTCTACCGCTTTTGGGGGTCTGACTTTAACCAACCCCCTAGGCCCGTCATGCGATACTCATAGACGAATAGACTGGACTGTACGGATATTATCACTGACAGGCTCAGTAGGGTGTCAGGATAATTTCGCTCATCGACCTCCCTTTTGGTCAATACCTGGTAGCCCGTTATGTATAGCTAGTACCACTGACGTGCTGGTGGTTAAATCCACAGCCAAAGTATTGACGAGTCTTTAGAGTCCCCCATAGACAGTTTCTCAAGTTTCGGGCGAAACATTGTAGAGGCCGTATGGATTTATGGCAGGGTTCGGACGGATAATACTAGCGGGCTTTGGTTTAAACCGGATCCTAGTATTATACTGTGTAGATTTTGTCTCATTGCATTTTCTATTCTGTCGGAATACAAAAGCAGGTATGTATATACTGTTACGGGATCGTTTTTTAAAGTTGCGAGTTTGCCAGTTTGCATTCCTTTTTAGCCATGCCATGTGTCTTTTCTTTCCTTGGCTGAAATTGATGTGAGGGGGTTCTTTTGCAAAGTTGCATTTTGTAAATGGAGGGCTTTTTTGTGGCCACAGAATGGAGGGCTTTTTTTTGGTCACAGGGGCCCCAGAATTCTGCAGCAACCTTTTTGAGTATTCTTGATTGATTGAGTGTTTGTGAGCCATCTTGTAGCATTTAATGCTTTGGATATTTGTGAGATTTTATGGCTTGCGGTCACCCTCTCTTATGCTCCTACTCTCACCTCCCCAATTAAGTTTCCAGCAAGCATTTTCTTGAGCTGGCCGAGCTCTTTAAAATGGGGTTGTCCTCATTTTGTGAAGAAAGGATTTTCTTGATTCATTTGATCTTGCACCAAAAATTCCTAAGCTCCATTAACAAAGTCCATTTCCATCTCACTTCCTCATTATGGCAACTTCGATTATCCCTCGAGACAAAGCGTTCTACTTAGTCTACAGCAATCTTGGACATGTTGGCTTGCAAACTTCGTGTCTAAGTTGCCTCGGTTCAGAGGCGGGAGCCCGTAAAAAGAATTCTTGATGTGGTGCCCATCCGATGAGAAGACCGGAGATCGGAGATGCCGCGAGGAGCAAATGACGGTGGCTAAAGACCGAAGGACACGGATCGACCGGTATAGCTTTTCCAACCCTTCTCTAGTTGCTAGTTTATGTTAATGGTTCGATTCGGATGAAAGTATACGATAGCGCCAGTTTCAAGTTTATGAAAAAGTTTTGTTTCCGCATTTTGGCCTCGGATCGACGGCCGGGGCGCTACCTTAGACTTACAATACCGAACACCCAACTTCTCTACTAATCAGTCTCGCAAAGCTCGTTTGTGAAACTATTGCGTTCAAGAAATAGCCTCAGTGAGTGGATCCGCTCCAATGTTTCTTTCTTTATCTCTCTATATCTGAACTTCATGGAGAAATACCATCTCCTAAAATGAGGGATACCGGTCTTAGAATTTGTTTAGATATCTGATGGGACTCAGTTCACAAATGAACTCCAAATCCAGCAAATTTCTTAGACTGTATTTTCCACTGAATTTAATCAGTATTCTACGCCATGCATTCCTCAGTATCCGCTTGGACCATCTTTCCAACATACTACCCCTCAAAAAGAGGGAAAACTATAACTCTAACAGTCACTCTGTCATCCAGGTCACCTTGGAAGCCTGAAATGATAACCGCCTCCAGAAGGAGGCTACCGTTACCATATACCAAGAACATCCACTTATGTTCATAACTGCTTCCCAACATTTCTCCATGATTAGATTCATATATATGCTTATTGCATCCAGTGCAAAAGCAATATCTGGTGTGGTACTTGACATTTCATGATTGACTCAATTGCCTAAGCAAGTGATATGTCAATCACGCAAATCCCTCTCCTCATTAGTCTAGAAGACATTTCTTTAGAGAGGGTGACTCCATCACCTGTGGGTACACCACCGCACCTGGAGTCGTCCATTCTAAAATACTTTAGAATAGTGTTAAAGTACCCAAATTAGGATATTTCCCAAATCTAGATCTAAAACCATAGATCTAGTTACCGGAATCCCTGATATTTTATCCTGGTCCTATATGGAGAAAATACCTTGTGACAACCACAGTATAACCGATCGTTTTATAGGAATTCACTTCCTATAAAGAGCATGGCATCCAAATACCAGGACATCACTCCCAACTACCTTCTTATCAGGTCCATCTGTTGCTCCGATGAAGTCAAACTCTATGACTGTCACATCAAAACTAGACGATCTATCTCCGCTATACCTGCTTTAGTCTATAAATAGACATAAGCTACTTGCCCACTATTCTTCCGCTACTCCCACTGACTACAACAACCCTTTAGCAGAGTCATATACACGTGCACTTCTAAAGCTAATTTAGAACGACGTTTTACTCATCCTCCTGCCAAATCTCATAGTCTAGAACAACAGTAGTGTCAAGTTTGGGTCATCAAAAACCTCCCTGTCACCGTCTTTGAGGAGACCGAGGTACCTCTCGGGTGCCTGAGGTTACCTACCAAATCTGCGGAGTGGCTAATGGATTGCCGAATCCAATTGAATCTTTAGGTTCTACTAAATTTTCACTAATCGTTTGTGGTTCTGGAATCAATTCCACTTCTACCATATTCCCATTAATGTTTTCTGAAAAGAAACCATTTTACTAAAACTGTGGCGAGTCAAGAACAATATAACTATTGATCTTCGAGATGGTAGAATGTTAACCCTCGTCAATGCCCGGGATAACCCACAAACTGCCATTACTGAAACGTGCCTAGAGTTTATCCGGATTCAGGTTTTAAGCATAAGCCGGACAACTCCATATACCTTAACATCGTTATGATATGAATCCATTCTATATATCCAATATAGAAACAAAGACACTAATTTAATTTGAACAAGATTCAAAAAAAACATGCAGCCGTTTCCAATGCATATCAACTAGATGGAAGAAGGCCAAGCAGCATTACTTATCAATGAGCGCACCCACGCATGAGTAACCTGAGAGAGAAGCAAGTTCTCAAAACTATTATTTACAACGGAATACCAAATACAAGTATCTACATTTTCCATCACCTTGAAGAATCCTGATACTTGCAACATATGGTTCTCTACTTTATTCTTATACCTATATCTTCTCAAAATCCAGACCTTGTATTTCAAAGAAATACTTGTCTAAAACTAGAGAAGTCATGAGTAAACAGAATATAGAACAAGTACAAACCCCTTTGTCCTAACGGTCACCGGACAACATACAATACTCTGTATAAGTCCACTGAGTTTAATAACTCAAACTCTGTGCGTCGTAGGTTCAAAACTGTGCTATGGTTAAGAAGAATTATACCGCTATTGAATGCACCTTACCTAACCATCAACTGATACAGGTAAATGTCATAGACATAATTTCAAAAAGTTATATCTCACTTTATAAAATAAATGTACAGATATATCAGTTTGAAATTGGTGCATAACGACGGATATTCAAAACCAAATATTTGCCGTCAGGCAAAACCCAGGTGATTTCCTTAAATACCACCAATTATAAATAATTCTGATAAATAATGAGGATCTAATAACCCAATTCCCAATATCTTACTCCCATTCAGCATCCGTAACGCCATACAGATGTGAGAATCAAATCTGGTAAATACATACCCTGGAGTTAGAATCAAATTGGGAAATCAGATTTTCAATTTACACCACACAGAAAAAATGAAACATGAAAATGTTTTGAAGGGGTGGCCAGGTATTCCTAGTAATACCTCTTCCACTATCCAGATTAATGACAGTAACCGTATACTTCCTTGCCTTCACTCCAACCCTTTATATGTCTTTACTTATTACCTTCTGTACCCACATTTAGGCTAATTGGTTTTCTTCCTTCCCTACCTTTCGGCACCTGCCTATGATTTGGAAGAAGACTATATAATAAGAGTAATAGGTGTACTCTCCTAATACTAGGAGCCCTCGCAACCTAAGAGAAGGTATAAGAAAAAGACAATTGAATAATCCTATTCAATTTCTCCAGAACCGGAATCCATCCTCGAACTGGAACAAGTTCTTTCTAGTTCGTATGTAACTATATGATGGAATATCCAAAAAATGTGGATCTTCGTAGTGATACGGAGTGTTCTGGAAAAATGAATAGGGGAAGTAGGAGCGGCAGGGATATATGCGACTAAATGATAATCCAATATCCAAAGTGTTTTAAGAAGGTTCGATTAACTTGGTTCATGAGATTTTAAGGTCAGGCCAAGGTCGCTGCCAAAGAGAGAGAGAGAAAAAAATACTCAGTGTGCACTCTAACCTAGATTAGATTGGTTAATCAGTTTATCTAACCAGGATGGCTTCAACTGTTTCCTCGAATTCTCCCTCAAACCCTAAAAGGAGAATAAGTCAGGATCATCTAAAATCACTTGAGGAGTAACACCTACTCATCAGTGGGAATCGGGATCCAACTATCATCGCATGATAACAAGTCACCACACTCCAGAAGGTATGCTCATGCCTGGCAAGTTTCCTGTATGTTTGAAGCTCCCGATGGGTTTTTTCCTCTAGGACCCAAGTGACCTTGACTAAAGATCAAAATGTCGAAAGGTCCTAGTCAAGTTCTACCAGTCATTTTCTTGATTGCATTAGACCTATCCGTATGAGCCTTGACTAAAGATCAAAATGATCGCACGACTGTCCTAACCAATCGCATTATCATGCAACAGAAAAGTATTACATAGCTATCGAACACTACGCCACGACTAAAGATCGAAATGCGTAGCACGAATACTAAACAATACTAATCTGAAATGACGGAGGGCTACGGCTGGTTTTTGGCAAAAAAACCTTTAACGTAATGAACTTGATATCGTTGAAGGAACCCAAATGTTTTTACAAATATATAGTGATGTAAACATTTGCTAAAGAGGTCACTCCCTGTGAAGGGATTTCGACATTTTCCTCATCGAATGAGGTGCATGATATTCCTAACTGAATACCACGATGCAAAGCAAAAGAATCGACTATAGTGAAGTTATTACACTGACGTAAACTTTTGCCGAAGGGTTCACTCCGTATGAAGGGATCTCGGCTCTTGCCTCGTCGAATGAGGTGCTTGATATTCATAACCGAATACCACTGTGCAAAGCAAAACGAAACATCTTGTAATAACAGTTTTTTTCAAAATTTGGTTCCAACAACATCGTTTGGGTTTATTTTTCCTTGCATTAATCAAAATTAACGCAGTGCCATCAATTAATCCATATCACATCAGAAAAAGGAACGAAAATAAAATGTATGTATATGTCATCCGCATTCACCACAGGGGCCGTCATGCACCGTTAGGTTACTTAACTAATGGCAGAGTGGTGGATGGAGTAGCATGGATGCAAAATATATACAACATCTACTAGTATGTGTGTGTGTGTATATATATATATAACATTCTGTTGGCTATAGTGCCCTAAAGGCAATTATTGTAATCGCAGGCAGGTGATTATGATGATTGAGGGAGGACCTATACAGATAGAACAGTCTTACTCAAAATGATAGTATGCTATCTGGTTTGCCTTTATCATCATGTACACGCTTTTTATAGTATTACAGATCACTATTACATGTTGATAGAGCCCATAGGATTTCTTGCTTGACTACCAGCATTATGATGGCGATCATATACGTGGGAGCTGGGTGGTCTATAAGCACATCCTTAAAAATGTCCCTAGTTGAAGGAGTATCGATACCGAGCATTAATACCCCGGAGTAGACTAGTGTGTACTTATCGAGACCTCGACGAGGGGCGGTGGCTGGTCTCATAAGCCATTGGTGTCAGTTAGTTACCTAAGATAGTAAACATGTGCTGATTGGGTTATGAGTACACTGGACGGACTCGCTGGGAACGTGCTAGATGGTATTATACCTATTGTCAGATAGCAGTTCCCAGATGACATGTGTACAGGTTAGTCTGTCGACCTGAGATCGTCATTTGTCTCGTGTGAGTTCCCACGGTGCTTTGATTACTACCCTACCAAGGATCAAAAGAGTCGTGCAAACAGGTTTTAGTTGGGTACAGTCCCGAGCCACATGGAGGCAGTGAGCAGATCATCGGGAATTCGTCTCTCCCGGTATTGGTGGTTGATGAAGCGCAGTGCAAGGGTGGCCATCAATATAAATCCTTGGCCAAGGTAGACGAGAATTACTGATTTGGATCAGTAGTTCCTCAGTTGATGATAGGCTTCATACCGACACGAAATATCGCGTTATTAGGGGTCTGACTTTATCCACCCCCTAGACTCGATATGCGATAATCTTAGACGAACAGACCGGAATGTATGGAGATTGTCACGGACAGGCTCAGTTGGGGTTCGGATGAGTTTTCTCGTCGGCCTTCCTTTCGCTCAATACCTGGGCAGCCGTAACGTACAGCTAGTGCCACTGACGTGCTTGTGGTTAAACCCACCACCAGCATATTAACGAGTCTTTAGAGTCCCACATAGAGGGTTTCCCTGCTTTGGGCGAAACGATGTAAGGCCGTTTGGTTTTACGGCTGGCTTCGATTATATACGTGCACTTGTGCACGTATCATGATTCGGACGGTTTATACTAGTAGGCTTTGGTTTAAGACGAATTCTAGTATTATATTGTTGTATTATTTTTGTCTCTTTGTATTCATATTTTTCAGAATACGGATACCGGTATGTATATACGGTGAGAGGTATTCTTGTAATTTTTACAAGGGCGCTTCTAGAAGAAGACACCACATTTGTGTTTTAACCATTTAGTATAAATGGTTAATGAGGTGGAGGATGAGGTGTGATTTGGCTTTAAATGAAGCATGGCTCACTTTGTGACTCATGGGGTGACTCATGGTTTACTATTGTAGCATGCTTGATTTATTTGTGTGGTGAATTATTGTTCACAAGACTTAGCCATTTTTTCCATGGTTGCTCACAACACTCTCATCTCCTTAAGCTTCTCATCTTTTTCCTCCACCATAAAAGTCTCATGTGTTGAGAAACCTAGGGTATTTTGAGACAAATCAATCCATCATTACTCTCTACATCCTCTAAGCTATCTAGATTAGTAAACTAGGTACCCTAGTTACCTCGGTATTAAGGTTGGAGCTCAAACTACAAATCCTCAGGTGGATCATCTTCGATGGAGGGACACCGGAGGCCAAATTCAATCCATGATGCCTCAAGGAGATTATGAAAATGGTAAAAGAGCGAAAGACTTGGATCATTCGGTATAACCATTCTAACTCATCTTTAGTTTGCTAGCTTATAGGTTTTGCAGGGTTCCCTAGGTGGCCGCTGGGTTTCGGGAGGCATCGACCATGCCATTTTAAAAAATTTGGCACGCTAAAGAACCTTAACGCTAGAATCTAAACTAGAGATTTAGACAAAACAAAGCATGTAAACAACTTTACATCTAAGTGAATGAGGAATACAACCTTTGTAGACTGGTCCTTCACTTTTAAAGCTCCGTGTAGTAGTCCCTTCACTCCAAGTAGTGAACACCCGAACTATAGTAAGGGTTCACATGAAGAAATGAACAAGCTTGCTCGAAGTCTTCGAGGTCGAAGATGATCTACGTCGATGAGACTCAAGCTCATGCTACCTCTTCACTAAATTAAGGGTTTAGTGAAGCAAACACCCTAAACTAAATGGCTAGTATAGTAGAGGATGATGAAGTAGAAATTTTGCTCACTTTAGAAATATCTTTCTCACAATATTTCCTCACCTCAAGAAAAGCTAGTGAGCTTTCTTGAGATGAAGAAGAAGAAGAAGAAGAATGGTGAATGAATCTCATCTCATGAGAGTGAGAATGGCAACCATGGGTTAGTTAGTATCATATACTAACTCATGTAGAGATTAAACTATGGCTAAGGATAATGGTTAGGTTAATAAATATCTTAAGTAAAACAAATTAGTGGACTAAGTCAATGGACACAACAAGCTTCTCCAAGCTTCTAGCCATGACAAAATTTCCATCAATTTTGAATTACTTGGATAAATAAAAACCCTAATATTATCTCAAGTATAGTGTAAGTCTCATACACCCATGTAGCATGTGGTATCAAGCATGACACAAAAGCTGTACATTAATATATATCACATATATACTATATGCATACAAGTGAGAAAAAGAAATGCTTAATGAGCAAATATTAGTTAATGTAAGTTAATATATCAAATATATAATTATACATTAAATTGTCAAATCAACACTTGATTTAATAATCCGGCTATATCACATACAATCGACTAATATCATATGAATCAACTTATCGAATCAACACTTGATTCGATAACCCGGTGTCATGACCCGAAAATATTAGCTCATGACTGGCACTTAAATCAAGCAACGTTTACCGGCGTAACATAACTTAAGTAAGCCGAAGCCCAGAAATCTAAACCTTTCAAAAGAAGTAAGTAATGTAAACATTGATAAAACATTTGGAAACCTTAAGTAAAAATCCTTAAACTTAATTTTATTTTCTTAAAAATTTCGGCAGCACCTCCTTTGTAAAAACTAGCCTCAAAACGGGTACAAGCATAGAATATAAATAAAGCATCCCCAAACGGGAGCAAATCACGCCCAACGGCGGAAACAACAACCACAAGCATATATATATATATATACGACGCCCAATGGGGAAGATCAACACAAAGGAAAATGAAAAGGAAGACATCAACCCCACCAAGCGAACATATAACCCATCGCTCTAAGTCTCGCAACTATAAGTCTTGCTAAGTCTTACAACATATAAAAATAGTAGTTTTCTGATTGATGGAGTTGGCTAGATACAATAGGAATAATAATACAAGAGTGGCATGAGCCAATGTGTACCACCTACAAAAGCAAATCACCCGAAAGCAAGCTGTGTGCCAGTGGTGCCGCTACTGATCTGTGCGGTCAACCTGTAAGAACTTTGGCACAACGGGGGTGAGTTGCTAGCTCGTGAGTAGAAAACATCAGCAGGTAGAAATCGAAAAGAACAACGATTTCTCAGGTCAACTATATCATAAAGGTAATACTATGATATCTAGGGTGACAGTGTCTACATTTATGCCAAATATAATCAATGCCTGTATGCATGTGGATATCATCCAACAATATAATCAATGCCTGTATGCATGTGGATATCATCCAACAATATAATCAATGCCTGTATGCATGTGGATCTCGTCCACTCGAAATATCATGAAAGCATATGCATGTAAATATATGAGGATATCAAAGAACGTGTGTCCATCAATAACACATCAAATCATGGAACTTGAGGATCCAATACCGACACTCGAAACATCATGAAACCCGTGTACAGCATCGACACGTAAATCTTCATATCTTAGACGCCGCATCCTCAGATCGGCCATCAGGCGCCGCATACTCCGGTCGGCCCTCATATCCATCTCACGTCTCCAATCGGTATCCTCCAGATGACCGCCGAGTCCAAATACTATAACCGGTAGGTAGTGTTCCCTCCGCCAGGCTCATCGGCTACTCCATGAAAATCATTTCTTGCCCCGGGGTACCTTACCGGGTCCACCATGTACCCGCAGATGGTGCATGCCGCTCCTTGAATCGGGTATCTAACACAAGTCTCAGAACCGAGAAAACTCATGATGAACGCATCGAAATATCATATCAAGAGAAACTAGGTTTTCAAAACAAAAGCATAATTTCTTGAAATATCCCCACGGTTCTCAAATCCATAAATCACATGAAATCCGTATCTCAATGCGTAAATTCATGAAATATGATATATGCAACATAAAACAGTAATATGAGCATATTAAGGGAAAACCGCTCTTTTAAATGAATCCAGTTTTAAAATATATCATGTGGTTCCCAATTCCTCCGAAATCAAATGCAACATCATATAAAATGTACATGTAGCTATAGTAAGATATTGTTAGTGATATGTATGCCCTAGAGGCCAATACTGTACATACGATGTATATTGTAGTGGATGCTTGAACATATATATGGAGGACTTTCTTGCTCGGCATGATAGTATGCTATCTGGTTGCTCTTTATCATAATATGTACACTGATTATCTCTATGTTCCATGTTGATAAAGCCCTTAGGATGAGTACTTGACTACCAGGACTATGATCCTGATCATACTAGTGGGGATAGAGTAGTCGCTAAGTACATCCTTCAAATGTTCCTAGTCGTAGGTGTATCGAGACAGTGCATCGATATACCAGAGTAGACTAGCGTATAGCTTCTCGACCCCTGTAGATGGGCGATGGATGATCCCATATCCATTTTTATTTGACATCAGAGACAGTATACGGGTGCTCAGTGGAGACTGGGTACACAGAACGGACTCGCCGAGAACTCCCAGATGGTATTATACATAACGTCATATGGCAGTTCTCTGGTGACACTGGTACAGGGGTTAGTCTGTAGACCCGAGATCGTGATAGAGTCTTGTGTGATTCCCACTGTGCTTTGATTTCCACCTTACCACGTTTAAGAGAAGGTGCAAAACGGTGGCTTTTGGGTACAGTCCCGAGTCACATGGAGGCAATGAGCGATAGGAGGGGTTTCGACTCTCTCGGTATTGGGAGTTGATGTTGCGTTGTGCTCGATTGGCTATAACAGGAAGTCCTTGGACAAGGATGCTTCAGACATATACTGGTAAGTGTTATTAGTAGTTTCTCGACCCGTTATGAGCCTCTTATCGACACGACTTATCGAGTTACTGGGGTCTGACGTTTACTACCCCTAGACGAGATATGCGACATATCAGATGAAGAGACTGGACTGTACGGTAGTGTTACTGATTGGATTCGCAGGAGTACGAGCAGGCTTGCTTGTTGATCTTCTGATCACTCAATACCCGGGTGGCCTTTACGTTTAGCAGACCGCTTGCGGCTTGTGGGTGTTTGATATGATCATCACCTACTGCCGGCGTATTGACGAGTCTTTAGAGTCCTATACAGGGGTTTCCTGGCTCAAGCGAAATGGAGTAGGAGCACATATGTGATATGTGCGGGACCGAGATTGATACGATACGATATACCGTATTCTATTCTTACGATTTTTGACATTGGTCGGTTATATGCGATATAGCCGGGTTATTGGTTCAAGTGTTTATTCGATAAGTTGTTACACATGATATTAATCGGTTATATGTGATATAGCCGTATTTTTAAATCAAGAGTTGATTTGATAATCTAATGTATAATTATATATTAGATATATTACATTACATTAACTAGTATTAGCTCACTTATGATTTCTTTTCTCACTTGATGTGCACATTGTATATATGTGATATGTATATTTATGTACATGTATTGTGTCATGCAAGATGGGTGTATGTCACTTAAACCATGCTAGGGTTAAGATAGGGTTTTATTTATTTCTTAAGTTATAACAAAAGAGGGAGAAGACTTGATCAATGTTGTTAAGCTTGGAAGAAGCTTGTAGAAATATTGACAAAGTCCACACTTTTGTGATTTCTTAGGATATTTGTTAACCAAACCCTTAACCTTATCCCTTGGTTAATTCTCTACATGAGTTAGGAATGAGGGCTTAACTCACCCATGGTTGCAATAATTCATTTGTATGAATTATTCATATGAGTTCATATTCTTCTTCTTCTTCCTCAAAGCTTTCTAGCTTCAACGGAGTTGTGAGAAAAAGTGTGAGAAAATGAAATCTAAAGTAAGCCCACTTTCTAATTCATCATCCTCTAATACTTGCCATTTAGTATAAAGTGTTTTCTTCACTAATTCCATAGTCAGTGAAGAGATAGCTTGGGTTAGTGTCTCCTCGACGTAGATCATCTTTGCCTTCAAAGTCTTCGAAGCAAGCATGTTAGTTTCTTCGTGGGAGCCTCTCTAGAGTCCGGAGTTCACGATCGCAGCGAAGGGACTACTACACGGAGCTATTGAAGTGAAGGACCGGTCTACAAAGGTGTATTCCTTGCTCACTTAGGATGTAAATTGTTTACATATGTTATTCCGTCGATTTCTAGTAAACGATTAAATGTTTAGCGTTAGCTAGAACGGCAAAATTTTAATTTGGCATGAGAGATGCCTCCTGAAACCTTGCTGCCGTGCTTTGGAACCTTGCAATTGCATCAGAGCCATACTAGAAATTTTTACGGATTTTGTTAAGATTACGAAACCGAAATACTGCGAAACTTGAAACACCTAAACCTGCTCTCTGTCGATTTTAAATAATTGTCCAAAATTTTTTAAACAACTACAGAGTGGTAAATGTGATATAACATGAACACTGACAAAATTTGTGGCAGTTTGGAGAATTTTTGGCCGTGCCCCATACCCTTGATCTCAGCCAAATTCCGATCTCACCCCCTGATTTTTTGCCGGTGTTCCAGTGACTAGGTTTTGATGTTTCAGGTGTTGTTTGATTTTGCTAATTTTGCATGTGATGTAATCTTACACAATAATAATTCGGAGTGTTTCGTATTTGTATTTTTAACATTGTTTCGGGTTATTCTCATGTTGCCTAGACGAAGTTAAAAAGTTCGATCGAATGTCAAAAACTCATTTTTCCAAGTTTAACGTATTCGGAAAAACATGCAAGTGATCTTATAAACCCTCTAGAAGAATGAAACCCTAACTTGACTTTTTGGATCACGGAACCGCGGTCAAACCCTAGGGTTTGTCGTAGTTCCGTGGCGACATGAATGAGGCTTGGAATTGCCCTTCTACGGCTGGTGCATAGGTACTGTGGCATATTCTAGGTATTATTGAACTGTCGAGAAATTGTGGGAGTTTGATAAATCAATCGAAAAGTTTAACATCGTCCGGATATTATATGATGGGATACAATATTTGGAATCCACAAGTAGTTATAAGATAACTAGTTTGAATGTTATAAACCTAGAAGTTTAGTCTCAGATGATCGGTTGCCACAGAATTTTGATGTGATCAAAAGTCCGTCGCAATCACGTAGCGTACACGGATACTCGCCGGGTAACATTATTAGATAGCCATGCCCCATAGCCCCAAGCAAGTGATTGTAGGAGAACCCCGTCGCCAAAAGCATCCGTTCGGGTGCTCGCGGCAGCGGTGTTCCGCCTTAGTGCACTTCGTCGACGGCATCGGGGGGTGCGGCCGTCTACTAAAGTTTCCGACGAGCATTCGATCAGGATGTCAGGAATCTTATTGAATTGCCCGACTAGATATTGAAAAGTGTTTTCGAGATCGAGACTAAAATACGAGGTTTATAATTGTTAGGCATGTGATGTCTAAGGAATTCATTTGGTTAGGCATGAAATCCAAAGTATGTGATACGTTGGGTTTATGATGTCTAAGGTGGTTGCGAATTCCAACTGTTGTAGTTTTTCACTTTCTTTTCTGCGACCGTAAGTGTAATATGCGGTGTATCACCGGTTTCAGTGCTATAAGTCAACGATAAGTGGGATACGCATATTTACTTGCGTTGATGACATGTGATGTTATGTGTTGCTGTGATATGTTATATTGGATCGTCGTGTTTTGAATAGCCGGGAGTTTTATGTGAGATGAGAGTTTTTCATTTTCATTCATGTAAAATTCATTGTATGTAATATTCTTTTATTTGGGCAATTCCGGGTTGAGGATGATGTCACCATTATATATTATTTACTTTTCCGCATTAGGATAGACCCAAGGCACGGAGCACAGGTAACCGGGTTCTAGGGACCAGTGGGATACCATCTCGAGGAGTCGAGCCCGGGTCTCCTAACTCTAGAAATGGTAGGGTTGCTTGCCGCTCTCGTAGGGGTCTAGGGGTGTGGGATTGGCTATTCATCACGACCGTGGAATCCGTGTTTTATACTGGCTTAATTTAAAACCCGGAAATCCTAGTATATCCAATATTTCATATATTTTATTCTGTTGCGATATTCTGTGATGTGATCATTGATTATATTCTGAGACGAATGCATATATATTATATATATGAGATATAATTAATATTGCTGCTTTCGTTTCATATTTGATGCTTGGGAAGAATAATAAATAGGACTTCATTAATGAGATTAATGAAACAAAAGAAACCTAAAGATGTTGTAGAAACTTTCCTCGAAAACTGGTAGCTCTAGTTCTTGCTTTGCATAGCGGTATTCCTTGCAGAATATCCAGCACCTTATTCGATAAGGAAAGTGCCGAGATCTCTTTACCGGGAGTGACCTCTTTAGCGAAACTAGCAGATGCTACAAACTCGGTTTGTTTTTTGATTGCTTTTATAGTTTTTTCTTTGCATAGTGGTATTTATGAAATATCCTGCACCTTATTCGATAAGGAAAGAGCCGAGATCCCTTCACCGTGAGTGACCTCTTTAGCAAAACTTGTAAAAACCTAAAAAACACTCCATTTAAAATCACTCGATTCTACAACGATATCAAGTCCATTACGCAAAAGGTTTTCTTAAAAACCTATCGTAGCCCTTCGTGATTTCAGATAAGTACTAGTTAGTATTCGTGCTACGTTTGTTGACTATGTTAAGGCGTAGTGTGCAGTAGCTGATTAGTGCATATCTGTATAAGCATATGATGTGATTGGATTAGGGTAGTCGTACGACTTTGTTGACTATGTTAAGGGTCGTGCGGGTGGGTTTAATTCAATAGGGAAATGATTGGTTGAACTTGACTAGCACTTATGATTTGTTGACTATGTTAAGGTCACATAGCTGCTAGGGGTAAAATATTATCGGGAATTTCAAGTGTTGAAATTTAAAATGAGATTGCATACCTCCTATGAGATAGTTGGATCCTGATACCCACTGCGAGTAAGAGTTACTCCTGGGAGAGTTTTACACATTATAATTAGCCGATCAAGTAGGTGTCTAGAAAGGTGTCAACGGGATTATGCCTCTGGGAAAATGAGGTTTATTTTAATTAGGTCCGTGCGAAAGCACAGGGAACCTCCCTCAAAGTACCGGCATTGGCCTGGCTAAAAGTGTAGCGTTTTGAAAATCGTTTCGGTGAAATTTCGGAAAATCGGTTAAATAAGGGGGTTTTCTGTAAAAAAATCAAAATGCAAATATCTTATTATAAAAATTAAATATACATATTCTAGCTATGAAATTGCTAGTATTTGGTGTTTATTGAGCCACTGGTGAAATTTCAAATTTTCTGAAAAAAAATTATTTTATTATTATTTTAAGCCGTCACTAATACATTTAATTAGAGAAAATTACAAATTGGAATGAGTTGAAACAAATTTTGTGCATCATAAAACATTAAATAAAATTTTATCATGTGGTTTTTGAAACGAAATCGTTTGCCAAAACGGTTTAGAAAATATCGAAGAAAAAGACTTTTTTTTATAGCGTAAATGGATGTTTGGGGTATTGTATTTGTCTTTTTCCCTCACCCACCCTCACCCACACCCTCTCACCCCTTTCCAAATCAGCAGCCCCCACTTCCACTCTTCCTCACTTAAAGATTTGAAGAGAAAAGCAAAAGAAAAGAAAGGAAAAGAAAAGGATAATGAGAGAAGAAGTTGGTGTTGACTTGGGGGTATTTTATCTTGACTTGGACTTTCTTTTCTACACCCCACACACTCCACACCCTCCTCCACACCTGCTGGCCGAGCCCTCCTCCCCCTTCAGCAGCAACCCCTCCCCATTTCCCTTCTCATTCTCTTGGAAAAAAATTAACAAAAATTGCCTCAAAATCCATCAAATAAATCCCAAAATCCAAATTCAACTTCTACCCATTTCTCATTAGCCATTCTAGCATGGATCTAGGGATCAAAATAGCATCTTAGGAGGCTAGATCTTGAGCTTGATCTCATCATGGGAGGTATAATCTCATGCTTTTGTTAAAATTTGTTATCTAGTTGCTTTAATCTAAGTTAACTAAGTGCTTAATTAGGTTTTGATGAGTTTAATTGCATGATTAAAGATTTCAAGTTAGGGTTTTGTTGTGGAAATGGGTTATGATAAATTGTGCATGGTTTTGTGTTGTGGATTAACATCTTAATTTTTATAGAAAGCTAATTTAGTTGTTAATTCCAAACCATTACTTATAAAATGCCCTAATTAAGTTATTTTGCTAACTAGAGTTTTGGAAAATTGTTAAATGCTTTAGATTAAAATATAATTATGGTTTCATGTCATTATTAATATTATAATGAGTGGTTTAATGACTTTGGATCATGCAAAACCAAGCTTAATTGTTAAATTGTGAATTTTGCTTTAAAAAGAGTTAAAATCGGTATTTTTGCAAACTAGTTTTTTTTTGAACATATATGGTTTGGAGAAATTAAATTATGGAAATGATTTATATGACTTATTTAAGATATTTAATAAGTATATTGGCCGCTACATTCATTTAAACGTCGAGTTTTGTACTAAAACGGATAATTTTTGCTTGCTAGATTTTCGGAAAAATGGCTTCTAAAGTGAATTTGGGGTTTTTATGAATTTTAACCTATTCTATATTTAAATTAGTATTCGTGAATGTGCAAATGAGTGTACTTGGGTTTTTCTCGATGGTCGGGCGTTTGCACGCCGACGTCGAGGGTTTTTGGGTTGGTTTGTGAGAGCAACCATAGGTTTTGACCTATGTGGGATTCGTGCGTCGTTTTGGTCATGAGTCGGATTTTAATGGGATATGGTGCGTTTTGATATGTAGGTACCCTATGTGGACTTCGAGACGACAAGCAAGCGTGTGGCGACGTCGGCACCGGCGAGCGAGGACCAGGTGAGTAGATTTATATCTACGGGGAGAAGTCGGGTGGATGGCGTATAGCACCCCCGCAGTCCGTGGTGGTGTATACGGATGCGTATACACACCAACTTTTATTATATGTTATTTGAGATTAATAACGATGTTAGGATGGATATTGGTGTGATTGGATTATTTTAGTGTTGCGAACCCTAGGGTAGTGTTGCACTACACATACACACATGCATACTTGCATACATTCCTATTTATATGTTCTCATGGGATTCTTTATAGTTATGTGTTCACATGGGTATGGGACTATGTGTTCACATACGGATTTGAGGATGATACTTGGGATTGAGCTGAGTCGATGAGATTTGTTTTGTGGTTGTGATATCAGTGATATGGCAGGATTCGTATTTGAGGTACGTCCTGGGGTTATAGCGGATCTTGGGGCAGCGATACGGGTGAATAGTGCTATAAATAAAATGGTCGACATGTGATCGTGATATAAGGTATGATATGCTAGGATATTGATATTAGGCCGTATCGGGCGATGTATACCCCTTGATGATGATTGTGCTGACGATATCGGTTTGTACGAGATTGTCGATCAGTAGTCAGATCATGAGTACATTGAGGATATTAGTATTGTACTAGACATAGGTCAGTACCCTAGACGATGATCTTGGATAAAGAGGATACCTGAGGATTAGTGTGAGGAATATGATATTGACCCGTACCCAGATTTGGGGATGCCATACGATGGATTTACGTACGAGCTATATTTTGATGATTGATCCGCACTCTTGACTTGGGATGACTGATTATAGATATGGTATCGGATATGATATTATTGAGGCGGGATCACCGACTAATATATATATAGGTATGTATATGGATCGACTCAGATGTTAGGCGGTTTCCTTACCTGTAGTCCAGCTTGTTAGCTTAGCCCTTTTGTTTAGTTTAGTTAGATTAGAGTCGGTTCTTACCTATTTCAAAAACCAACGAATCGTGGGTATTTTAAAAGACAGCCCAAGGGATCCTACGGATATTTCAAAAGACGTATCTTTTCATAAAAACACCGTAGCCCCTATTTTCAAAACCCCATGATTCGTGTTATTTCAAAAGGCACCATTTGTAGGACTTATATTAGATTAATGCAGATTAGTTATTGTTGCGTCTAGTTTTCAGCTCCCGCTCATTTTTGTGGTCCGCTTCGCATCGAATGCTTATTTTATGTTTCATACTCCATTATTGATATCATGCTGTTAGGACACCAGCACCATTACCGATGATGCGTATGTACCACGTACACTTATTTGCCGGCTCACACACATCTTCATCGGTAATTGCTATGTCATGTACACCTTAGAAAATATTATTGCTTGACATAGCCTGTTAACTAATAGTTAGACATGATATTAGTGTACTTGCCTTATCTGTTAGTTTAGACATTGTAATTATTACCTGCTACTTCATGCATACTGTTATTCATTGTTATGCCGCATTCATGGATTCTCATGCATATATTCACTATTTTACGTGTTATTGAGGTTTTGGATTCGGATTTCCATGAGATTTTCTGGATTTGGAGGAAAACCGCAAAAACATAAATAAACCTTTTCTCTCTTTTAAAATAAAAAGTGGGGTTTTCCCATGATGTATGAGTCGTCCACCATGAGTTTGCTGATGGATTTCGAGTCCCGATTCGAGGAGACGGATGAACCGTTTCGGGTAAATGGTGGACCCGGTAAGGTACCCCGGGGCAAGAAGCGCGTGATGATGACGATGTGAGCCTGGCAGGGGAGCACTACCTACCGGTGATTTTACCCGACGCGTCGGATATCCGGAGGATACCGTCGTGGTCTTGAGATGGATGGTAGGGGCCGGTCTGGACTGACGGCGCCCTAGATATTGTGATTGAGACATTGAGATTTCGAGATATTGGGGTACAGAGACTGTGATACAGAGATATTGAGATATTAGGATTACGTTTTGTGCCGATGCTAGGCACTGTTTTATGCTGATTTCATTATGATATCTCATTTTAAAAATATAAAGGAAATCTCACTAAATTATGAAAACAGTTCTTCATTTACATATATTCTATTTTCATGCATTCATACCTCATTCATATGATATATTGCTACCTGAGGCACTGACACGGGCACATGAGATTACACTCGGGTTAGATGTGTAAGTCTACGCTAGCGCCCCGGCAGTCTACAGACGCCAAAATGCGGAACAAAACTTTTAAACTGGCGCTATCGTATACTTTAACCCGGATCTGCCATTATTGCTAAACTAACAAACTGTAAAGAGTGTAGAATGGTTATACCGAACGATCCGAGTCCTTCGTTCTTCAACCATCATCCCACGCTCCGTTGCGGCTGCTCCGATCTCGTCGATCTCCGAATCCTTCGTCGAGGTGGCACCACATGATCGGTTCTTTAAACGGGCTCCCGCCTCTGACTCGAGGCAACTCGATCGTCAAGTTTGCCAAAAGAGACGACCAAGAATTGATGTAGAGAATGAGTAGATGACTTTGTCTCACTTCGTCCAAGTCCATGGACGATCGGTTAATGAAGTTGCCGTGGAAATCGGGTGATGGAATGAAATGAACAGTGAATTCCATACACCCCAAAACTGTCATATCTTTTCTAACCGATGAAATCAACAACCATGAGAGAGAGAGAGAGGGGCCGGCCTCTTTATAGAATGAGGGAGGTGACCGTAGGAGAGGGGGGGTGAACATAAGAAAGCTTCTCACTTAAAGATCAAGAAGGAAATATCTTAAGGAAAACAAAAAGCTTTAACTTCAAAGCATGAGTCATTAAGCATAGTCACCACTTAATAAATGCAACCAATGAAAACCCTACACCAATAAGCCTAGTCACCTCATCTAGAATATTCTAGAACACTGACTCACATTATCTGTAGAAAAGATAAATCCGTCTTTAACCAAATGTTAAAAGACGGCTGATAGAAAACAGGAAACTGGCAACTTCCAAAAGTGATCCTGAAACGAATTTCAGGACAACCCCGAAACTGTATAAATATACCCGCATTTGTATTACGACCGAATACAAATGCAACTGAGACAAAGATATTATACCTACTCAATATAATACTCGGATCCGGCTTAAACCAAAGCCGACCAGTATTATCTGCCCGAAAAATAACACGTGCGTAAACGCACGTGCATTTTCCGAACCCTGCCATAAAACCATACGGCCTCTACAACGTTTCGCCCGAACTTGGGAAACTGTCTGTGGGGGACTCTAATGACTCGTCAGCACCCTGGCAGTGGGTTTAACCACAAACCGTCAGCGGCACTAGCAATGCGTAACGGCTGCCCACGGACTGACCTCAAGGGTGGCCGAGGAGCGAACTCAAGGGAGACCGATGAGCGAACTCCTCCGAAAACCCTACTGAGCCTAACAGTGACAATGTATATACAGTCCGGTCCGTTCGTCAATGAGTATCGCATATCCGCCTAGGGGGCTAGTAACGTCAGACCCCCAGAAGCAGTATAAGTCGTGTCGGAGTGAAGCCCAATTACACCCTGAGATACTACTGGAGTACCTACCAGTAAATCTCCTGCCATGGCCATGGACTTAGTGTAATGGCTCTCCTAGACACAGCACGATCTCGCCCCCAATACCGGGAGAGACGAATCCCCTGTCGATCCGCTCACGTGCCTCCATATGGCTCGGGACTGTACCCAAAAGCTACCTGTTTGCACGACTCCTTTGAGCCGTGGTAGGGTAGAAATCAAAGCACAGTGGGAACTCACACGAGACAAATGACGACCTCAGGTCGATGAACTAACCTGTACACATGTCACCAGGGAACTGCTATCTGACGGTAGATATAATACTAACTAGCAGATTCCCGGCGAGTCCTGTCCGGTGTACTCATAACCCAATGAGCACCTGTATACATCTTAGGTGATCCAACTGTCACCAGTGGCTTGTGAGACCGGCCACCGCCCCTTGTCGGGGTCTCGACTATACACACTAGTCTACTCCGGAGTATCGATGCCCTGTCTCGAAACTCCCACGACTAGGGACCACAATTAAGGATATGCATATAAACTACCCAACTCTCACGTATATGATCGCCCTCATACAGTTGGTAGTAAAGCAAGATCCTAAGGGCTCTATCAAAGTGTAACATGCAATCAGTCACCTGAACATGAACACGACTGATAAAGGCAAACCAGATAGCATACTATCATTTCGAGTAAGACTGTCCTACCGGGATAGGTCCTCCGCAATCATTGCAATCACGTACCTGCGATCCAATAATTGACTATGAGGGCACTATCTCCAACAAGATGTTTACCCTAGCCTTGTTATAGGTTGCATGTTATATATATAATTGAGGATATATTATGTTCATTGACCTAGGTTGCGTTATTTTTGCGATTTCTTTTCGTAGATGTTTTTCTATTCACGAGTTGTCAACTCATCCCTGTTGTGCTCCAGTTTCTTGCAGGTTCGCCGTACAGGTTTCTTTACGGCTTTGCTGGCACAATTTCTATTTCCGGGTGACTTGCTAGTAGGTGGGTTTACTTGTATCGTACCCCCATTATATATCTTGTATATTATTATTCAGTTGTATTTAGAAGTTCCATCAACCAAACATGTATTTATTTTTTGAGATAGAGACCAGTGATGTTATTCTTTCAACCTTAGAGTCGCGCGTATATTTCTGCGGATTTCTTGTGGTTTTGAGTTTCCTTTTGAGTTTTTGATCCTCGCCGTTGGCGTTGTATATTATATTGCTTGTGTGGTTGTGACCGTCGTTTGATGAAGAGCTAGCTCCCGCTTGGGGATGCCTTTTATTGATTTCGTATACTATTCATGTTGTATCCCGTTTAGGAGCCAGTATTTACAAAGGAGACTCCGCCGAAATTTTCAGGAAATTTTGTTGTTTTTAAAAAAAAAACCGCATAATTCGTCTTATGCTATTGAAACTACTTGCTTTAAGTTGGTTTTTCCTGCACTCTACATCTTTTCTTGGTTTGGATTTCTGGGTTTTCGGTTTACTTAGATTATATACGCCTCGAGACGTTCATAGTTTAAGTGCCGGTCATGTTCCGTACTTTGGGTCGTCACAGAAAGATTGGCGAACTTGCAGGGTTTAATTAATCCCGGCTAGTTTTCCTCTTAGGGTTTGAAGGAAGATTTAACTAAAACAGTGTGAGCCATCCTAATTAGATATATTAATAACCAATCTATTCTTGCAAGAGCATATGATTGTTAGTGTATATGCCCTAGGGGCCATTATTGTATCATACTTGTATGTATATTACTTAATGGAAGCTTGGGATATTCACAGTTGTATATACAGTCTTGCTAAAAATGGTAGTATGCTACTTGGTTTGTGTCTACTTCAATATGTGCATATGTTTCTTATAACGTATCACTTATACATATTGGTAGAGCCCATAGGTTCTTTGCTTGATTACCAGCGTTGTGATGGCAGTCACACTAGTGGGGGCTGGGTAGTCTGTAAGCAACATCCTATACAGGTCCCTGGTCATTGGATTATCGAGATAGGGCATCGATATTCCAGAGTAGACCAGTGTGTACGCTTCTCATCCCAGTTGGGGAGATGGTCTGTCCCATAGCCATCAGTACGTCGTACTGGAGATAGTATACAGGTGCTCGTTAGGTTACGGGTACACCGGACAGGACTCACAGGGGAACTGATTAGTTGGTATTATACCCGACATCAGTTAACAGTTCCCAGGTGACATGAGTACAGCATAGTCCGCAGACTTGACACTGCTACTTCGCCTCGAGTGTGTCCCACTATTCTTAGATTGCTACCCTACCACGGCTCAAAGGTGTCGCGCAAACAGGTAGCAGTTGGGTGCAGTCCCGAGCATTTGGAGACAGTAGTGGTTAGACAGGATTCGTCTCTCTCGGTATTGGGAGATGATATCGCGCTGTGTCAGAGAGCCATTACGCAAAGTCCCTGGCCAGAGCAAACGAGATATACTGGTAGGTTCCAGTATCTTCTCACGGTGTAATAGGCTTCGCTCCGACACAACTTATACAGCTATTAGGGGACTGACGCTTGCCGCCCCCTAGGCTTGATATGAGATAGTCTAAGACGAACAGACCGGACTGTACGGAGATTGTCACATCAGGCTCAGTAAGAGTTCGGATGGTTTTCCTCATCGGCCTTCTTATCGACATCTACCTGGGGACCGTTACGTACAGCTAGTTCCGCTTGATTACCAGCGATGTGATGGCCGTCACACTAGTGGGGGCTGGGTAATCTATAAGCACATCCTTATGAAGGTCCCTAGTCGCAGGACTATCGAGACAGGGCATCGATACCCCGGAGTAGACTAGCGCATGTGCTTCTCTTCCCAGAGTGGGAGATGGTCTGTCCCACAGCCATCAGTACGTCGTACTGGAGATAGTATACGGGTGCTCGTTGGGTTACGAGTACACTGGACAGGACTCGTCGGGAACTGACCGGTTGGTATTATACCTATCGTCAGTTATCAGTTCCCAGGTGATGATTGGAACGATTTTTCCCGTTGTGTAGTATGCAGAAAATTTGTAAACAACTTCACAACCAAAAAATATTTTGACCGCAATCAAACTACGGTGTCGGATGTAGTTTGTAGTGAGTGCGGAACGTCTACAGGGACAGTGTAATCGTTCGTCTTTTGAATTAGATGAGTTGAAACTTTAATGAAAAGAAAAGAAAACAATTCATGATTTAAAGAATTGAAGCTCAAGAATTAGAAAATCTAGATCTAATAACAAGAAAAAGATAGAATCAAGAATTGATAGTTTGTTGATTTTTCCAAACCAAATATCAAGAATCGAAATGAGGCTCGTAGGAATCGATCGGATCTATAGATGTGATGTAATCTTACAATGTCGTATTCTTATCCTTCGATGAATTGATACTAGATCGATGATGATCGATCGAGAATTAGGGATTTCTTGTGAAACTAGGGTTTCATCTTATCCCTTGTTCTTTCGTCGATATCATTCACATTCTAGCCTCTAGTAAATTCAAGAAACGATCGTAGATCCCTAATTTCGAGCGATCACAATCAAGAAAGCATCGCAACGAAACTAGGTCATCGATTCTTGAACTTGCTAGGGTTTACAAAGCTCGTAGGACTTAAAAATCGTATTAAGATTTGTTACATCATCATTCTACAATCGTCTCGACTCCTTTACGAGCGGAGTTTTACTCAAACATCACAACAAGAACAACAATTATAAATTGAGATCTAATCATGATGCAAGAATTAAAAGAAAGCAAGATTAAAGAATTTCACCTTTTATTTATATCAACAATTTCCTTACATTCGCTCAAGAACTACAAGAGGAAGAATTCGATCGTCGATTTGGCTTCGCTCGTCTCCGTGGGACGCGGATCGGCTTGGATCACTTGCCCGATTGAAGATCGGCTCGGCTCCTAAAAGGTTGAAGGCTTCTTGCTTGATTGGTACTCAAGATCTTGGATTTGGAGTGGAATTAGGGTTAGGGTTTCGCACAAGCCTTGTCACTAGACTTGTGGAAGAAGATGATGAAAGAGGGAAAGAATTAACTAATGTTGATTACAACTAATGATGAACTAATCTTTAACCCTAGGTCTAGGTTCCTATTTATAGATAACTAAACCCTAGATCTAGGATTTCAAATTCTAAGTTTCCCTCCTAAAGTTTGTTGAGGAAATTTGAATTTCCCTCCAAAAGTTAGTTAGGGGAGAAGCTTCTAGATGTGATTAGTTAGGAGGGAGCTTCTAGAAGAGGGTAGTTAGGAGCTTAATTAGGATTAGCCTTGCTTAATCTTCTTTGCTGATCTGGCAGTAGCTTCGAGAGAATTCTGGAATTTGAAGTATCATAAAGGAATGTGGGCCCTGGGAGAAGAATTATGCCCAAAAATTTATCTGCTGACGTGGCAATAATGCGGCGGATCCGCGGCGCAAGCAGGCTCCCGCCGCGGATCCGCGGCGCTTTGGAGTCTTCATGGCTCTGGCTCTCTGTTAATTGTTGGGCCTGAGTTGTGGGCCTTTATTTGATATGTTGAATTATATTTCTCCCTTTGGATTGCTACCAGATCTCAAAACTTGGAGTTGGCGTAATTTTTGATCAGCTCTTTGGTTTTTCTTCCGTATTTTCATGCACAGACTCAAGACAAGTGTTGCGGAAATACAGAAATGATGCGATGCCATGAAATGTGGTTAATTTCCCTTAAAGTGTCGGTTTAAATGTCTAATACATGAAATCTGATTTTTTACGACTGATTTGCTAATATGTGAAATATGAATACCGAACACTTCTAAATGAGTGCAAATGTTAGGGAAATTGCCGTGTTAAAAATACATTATTTTCGACTGATCAAATACCCCCAAACTTAATTTCGATCGTCTCGAGCGAATGTTTTATTAGAAAGAGAAGGAGAAAATAAAGAAAGAGAAAAACTAACTAGCACACTTTCGTAGGCAACACGATTGCACTGAGCACGTGCAACAAGCCTTTAAACCTCTAGGTGTCCCTAGTAGGAGGAGTGTTGTCTCCTGAGGGTTTTCAGCAGATTGCACCCACAAAATCCAATAATAAAAGGAAGATCATGAATATTACATTTAAAGAAAAGAATTGTAAAAGAAAATCCTTGAAAATTAGGGTTTCCAACTAAGCTGGCTTTTCGGTTGTCATGAGCCCTATCTTAATGGTCATGAAAAGATGTTAGAAATCACGTCCTCCCTCAATAAAACATCGTCTTATTCTTTATTCCTATCTTTCTTCCAAATATCGATCATATAACCCTGCGAGTGTGTAAAGACATCCCTACACCCGGAGAATTCAATTCAAGCTATCATACTCTTGCCCATCAGCCTCAGTACTTTTTAATTAATGAATATTTAGATGAGATTGCTCACACACTTTCATGCGACCGTTAATACTTCTTGAGGTACTAACCGACCGATTACTCTTGTGCTTGCTTACTTGGTGTATTTTCCTCGTCTTGCACCACCTCAGGCATAGCAGTGACTCCCAGACCAGTTGGCCTTAGGGCACTAGGTGAAGAGGCACCCTCGCTATACATTTTTTTTATTTCCCTTGGTGATAACAAAACCAGTGTTCATTTTTCTCACCACTTTATATTTTATTCACTTTTTTCTTTTTATTTCCTTCATACTTTTGGCTTTAAGACAAGAGCATTTCAAGGTATCCTCTACTATCCCAGGCTTCAAGAGGTGTGTAAGTGCGAATAGCAGGGTATCAACGTTCAAAATGTTTGGCTTCCAGAATAGAAACTATTTTTCAGACTTATTTTTATCCTCAGATTAGTGACGTCCTTCATCTTACTGACCCTTGGGACAACGGCTCATAACTACTTATTACTAGTTCGTATAAGAAAAGTTCTAATTTTCTTGGTTTTCTTAAATTTTTCTAATCTCATAGATGTAATTTTTCACTATCTAAACTTTTATTATCTTATTTATGGACAAAAAATGTTTTTATCTTTTTGAAATTTTTTTAAATTTTTATAGGTTTTCGAAAAAATGTTTTGTGCTTATGCAAAGTATGATGCAAATGATGCGCAAATAAGCACAAACCTCCCCCAAACTTGTTTTCAACAGTGTCCTCACTGTTGCCATCTGCTAAATCTCGAAAAAACTTGTAAGCTTGGGAGGAATTTATTAGTGGGGGCAAAATATTTAAGTGAAGAACCTCCCCCAAACTTATTTTTGGCTCATCATTTTGTAAAAATTTTCTTTTCAAGAGCCAGAAAATATACCCCCCCAAACTTATGCAATGTTAATCTTTCAAAATCATATGAGGGGGTCAAAAATCAGTGGTCGATGCCAAGCTTTGCAAAGACCGAATGTTAACACCAACCATTCAAAAATTTTATCAATGCAGTGCTCTGGTTGGTGGAAGAAGAAGTGGGGAAAGGATAAGTGGTGGAATAGAAAGTGTGTGCGTCTCATTTTGGAGAGACGATGCAGTGAATGTGATGGATTACTCGCATTCTTTTTACAATTCAAAAGAAGGAGTGGAGGTTCAATTTCAGTGATTGGAAGATGATTCATCTCAACACCCGTGTCATTCAAAAATGCGAGTTCATCAGCGAAGATCTCCTCAAAAGTTCCATCTATACCCCGATGAATAATATCATCACAAAGTGCGGGGTGATCTTCAGACTCTAAAAGCAGTTCATAATCGGTGTTAATTGTTAACCCGGACATCTCGGTGGAAGAGTCCGTATGTGTATGATACATAGTTGGGTCAAACAACAACGTATAAAAAGAGTCTAGATCAATATCAGGAGGATCATCAAATTCGCTGCTGTCGACATCCATTAAGTCGACAGAACATACCTGAGCAGTAGGTTCAGAGGGTACACTTCCCAACTTGTAAATGTTCAGTTCTATTGACCTATTCCCGAAAGATAGGGTCATAGAACCATTACGACAGTTGATGATAGCATTGGAAGTGGCCAAAAAGGGGCGACCTAAAATCACCGGAATTTGATTCCGTGGGTTCGCTACAGGCTGTGTATCAATTACAATAAAATCTACCGGGAATATAAATTCTCCGATTTTTATTAACACATCCTCCAGTTCACCCCTAGGTTTGGTGATTGATCGGTCAGCCATCTGTAGAGTGCAATTGGTTGGCTTCAACTCTCCAATACCTAGTTGCTCATAAACAGAATATGGAAGCAAGTTAACACTAGCGCCAAGGTCTAGTAGCGCACGGTTGATGTGTTTTTCCCCAATAGAAACGGAAATAGTAGGACATCCTGGATCCTTACGTTTCCTCGGTAATTGTTGGGGGAAAGCCGTGTCTATTGTTTTTTCCATGAATATCTTCTTGGGCGCTAGAGTCTTCCTCTTCCTAGTGCATAAGTTCTTAAGAGTTTTCGCATAGGACGGAACTTGTTGGATGGCATCTAGGAGAGGGATGTTGGTGTTTACTTGCTTAAAAATGTTCATAATCTTCTCCATATGTGGACTCGGTGTGTTAGCCTTTAACCGATTAGGATAAGGTGCTTTAGCAATAAGCGCTGGGTCCATCATAGGAGAAGGAAGTGTGTGTGGAACCGATCCCAGAATAGAAGTGGGGATCGTCCGTGGAGGGGTAAAAGAGGTGGGCTGTAGTGGCGAGCCTTTTGGGAAATGAAGAATAGGCTCGGAAGAAGGTGGTGGGGTAGAAGAACTGGGGTCAGAAGTGTGTGTGTGAGGAAAGGTCTCAGCCGGGGTGTTATTGATTGATTTATCATTATCATCAAACTCTTCCCCAACATGAGTGTCAAGCACTCTTCCAGATCTCAACGTGATTGCATCCACAGGATGTGAATAGCCAGAATTGGGTAAAGGTTGAGCTGGAAGTTTCCCTTTCTCTCTTGCACTCATTTCAGCTTTTAAACGTGCAATTTCTTCTTCCATCGATTTAATACTCTCGCTTTGGGACGCAGAGTTTTTCTTTATATAATCGACAGAAGTTTTTATTTCAGCTGATACTTGCATGAGATTTGTTAAGACCAAATTCATGCAATGTGCAAATGAATAGGATTCATCCGTCCCGGTCAACTGCAAAGGACTAGATGGTGCGGGTGTGTTGACCGGATTTTGAAAATTTTGTGCTTGAAAGGGGTGCTGACTCAATTGTGGTGGTTGCTGTTGTGGTGGAGGGACCCTTTGGAATTGATTCGGATTTGGAACCGTGTTTTGAAATTGTGATTGGTTCCAAGCAAAGTTAGGGTGATTTCTCCAACCCTGATCATATGTGGAGGAAGATGGATCATTTCTAGGTCTTTGAAATGCGGCATTGGTATGCTCATGACCTTGAAACGGACATTCTTCCGTCAAGTGAGACGGATCAGAACAGCAGCCACATACAGTTTTGGAGAGTGACATTTGACTTAGGGTGGCTAAAAATTTGTTTTCCATAGTCTCAAGTTTCTTTTGCATAGCTGAAATGTCAGCTCTAACTCCTATGGAAATATCATTGCCATCCCTAGACGATTGACTCACACCCTCCCACTGTAAAGATTTTTCAGCGAAATTTTCTAAAAAATTCCAAGCTTCCCCATCATCTTTAGTCATGAAGTTGCCTTGACACATTGATTCAAGGGTCTGTCGTGTGTAAGGAGTAATGCCCTCATAAATGATTCGGCACAGTTCCCATCTCGGGATGCCGTGATGTGGACATTGGACTAACAGATCCTTGAAACGTTCAAGACATTTTGAAAATGTTTCATTTGGAAGCTGGGTGAATTGATAGATTTCGCTACGGACTCGAGCTGTCTTTTGATGTGGGTAAAATTTCTTAAGGAATGCTTTGACGAATTCGTCCCAATTTGAAATGGAATGTGCGGTAGTATTATATAGCCACTTCTCGGCTAAATCGCACAAGGTAAATGGGAGAAGACGTAGACGGAAAGCATCCACAGAAAGCTGTGAAGTACCCATCATTGCGCATACATTTTCAAATTTCGTGATAAACACGTATGCGTCTTCAGACTCGAGACCGTGAAATTTTGGTAGAAGGTTGATGTATTGGGGTTTTATTTGAAAATTTTCCCCGTTGGCTGGTGGAATGGAAAGACATGTGGAAAGTGGACCTCGTGTAGGATAGCATCTCTCTTGGAGAGAGATGCGAGGTGGATTCTGCGCACCAACGGACGGCGGCAGGGTAGTGGAAAAGAAGTTCGATGGAGGTGGATCCATCGATGTGGGTGTGGTGGTGGGTAAAAGAAAGGTAAATGGAGAAATACCGACTTTGGGTCGATGAGGGAAACGCGGACTAACGGGCACTAGAAACCCGTGTCCAGCCTATCTTGCACTAAAAAGGGTTAGTACAAGTGGCAGCGTGAATTTATAATTAGGGGAAATGATGAATGCGGTGTTTGTTTTTAAAAATTGATACGGACTTTTGAAAAAAATGATGCGACACAACAAATGCAGCAACAAAACACTAAAATCTAGGGGTCACCAAGGTCAAAGCTCTAGACCGCTCCTAACTGCCAAAAGACAAGTCGCAGGATAAATCCTCCACTGCCTCTTTGTTCCCCTGTGGCCGGATAAGTGCCAGGTAAGTGGGAAGGTACTCCACTACGTAAGTAGTGGGCCAAATTAAAAACCACTAGCCTTAGACACACTCGCCTTAGGCACCACAAGAAAACGCGGATAAGCAATGAATTACCCACGGCCTTCTTCTGTCCTAATTGAGCGCGACGGTCCTTAGAGTCATCTCTAGATTTCTTTTAATTAATGAGGGTAAATGCGGATGCAAGTTTGGTGGTTTTCGGGGCCTAGGAAGGGTAATGAAATCCCCACCTAATTTGGATTTGGTCGTGCCCCTTAATTTCCGTATTAATATGCAAACAACCAAGAATCAAAAACACGCACAAATTTAATTTTGCTATTTTGCGCGCTGCGATTATTTGCAAAGAAACCTGCATGAAATTGTTAATTGGAGCAGATGAGGTAAGAGATAAGAAAGATAGAGACTCACAGAGCAAAATTGATGCAGAGAGGAGCTAGAACTGCGGCGCTTCCGCCGCGGATGAGCCCTAATGCCGCGCTTCCGCCGCGGTATATTGGGATCAGTGCACAGAAATTTGTGGTACTGTTCCTAATTGTCTCCTGAGCACCCTGGAATTTTCAGAAATTTTTTATCCAAGCTCTAATGATTCTAGATTTCCTCGCAATCAAATCACAACACACGTATTAGAGTTTGTGCGAGTTTAGATCTAAAAATTACAATGGAATAAAATTTTCAACTCAAATTTCAAAATACGAACAATTAGCGCACTATCCCCGGCAACGGCGCCATTTGATTGGAACGATTTTTCCCGTTGTGTAGTATGCAGAAAATTTGTAAAGAACTTCACAACCAAAAAATATTTTGACCGCAATCAAACTACGGTGTTGGATGTAGTTTGTAGTGAGTGCGGATCGTCCACAGGGACAGTGTAATCGTTCGTCTTTTGAATTAGATGAGTTGAAACTTTAATGAAAAGAAAAGAAAACAATTCATGATTTAAAGAATTGAAGCTCAAGAATTAGAAAATCTAGATCTAATAACAAGAAAAAGATAGAATCAAGAATTGATAGTTTATTGATTTTTCCAAACCAAATATCAAGAATCGAAATGAGGCTCGTAGGAATCGATCGGATCTATAGATGTGATGTAATCTTACAATGTCGTATTCTTATCCTTCGATGAATTGATACTAGATCGATGATGATCGATCGAGAATTAGGGATTTCTTGTGAAACTAGGGTTTCATCTTATCCCTTGTTCTTTCGTCGATATCATTCACATTCTAGCCTCTAGTAAATTCAAGAAACGATCGTAGATCCCTAATTTCGAGCGATCACAATCAAGAAAGCATCGCAACGAAACTAGGTCATCGATTCTTGAACTTGCTAGGGTTTACAAAGCTCGTAGGACATAAAAATCCTATTAAGATTTTTTACATCATCATTCTACAATCGTCTCGACTCTTTTACGAGCAGAGTTTTACTCAAACATCATAACAAGAACAACAATTACAAATTGAGATCTAATCATGATGCAAGAATTAAAAGAAAGCAAGATTAAAGAATTTCACCTTTTATTTATATCAACAATTTCATTATATTCGCTCAAGAACTACAAGAGGAAGAATTCGATCGTCGATTTGGCTTCGCTCGTCTCCGTGGGACGCGGATCGTCTTGGATCACTTGTCCGATTGAAGATCGGCTTGGCTCCTAAAAGGTTGAAGGCTTCTTGCTTGATTGGTACTCAAGATCTTGGATTTGGAGTGGAATTAGGGTTAGGGTTTCGCACAAGCCTTGTCACTAGACTTGTGGAAGAAGATGATGAAAGAGGGAAAGAATTAACTAATGTTGATTACAACTAATGATGAACTAATCTTTAACCTTAGGTCTAGGTTCCTATTTATAGATAACTAAACCCTAGATCTAGGATATCAAATTCTAAGTTTCCCTCCTAAAGTTTGTTGAGAAAATTTGAATTTCCCTCCAAAAGTTAGTTAGGGGAGAAGCTTCTAGATGTGATTAGTTAGGAGGGAGCTTCTAGAAGAGGGTAGTTAGGAGCTTAATTAGGATTAGCCTTGCTTAATCTTCTTTGCTGATCTGGCAGTAGCTTCGAGAGAATTCTGGAATTTGAAGTATCATAAAGGAATGTGGGCCGTGGGAGAAGAATTATGCCCAAAAATTTATCTGCTGACGTGGCAATAATGCGGCGGATCCGCGGCGCAAGCAGGCTCCCGCCGCGGATCCACGGCGCTTTGGAGTCTTCTGTAAGTGCACGGCGGCGCCCCGGCCGTCAATCCGACGCCGGAATGCGGAAACGGTGATAAACTTAAATTTTTGCGGACTTTGCAAACCGGCACCACCGCGCACTAAACTCCGGATCGTAACCATTAACAAGTCTACGCTACAATAAGAAAGGGAAGAGATGTATACCGACGATCCAAGTCCTCCGGTCTTCATCTCCACTCCGATCTCCTCGCGGGATCTCCGTCCTTCTCCTCCTCGTCGCCTCCTCGCCGGAAAGGGCACCACATCGCCTTCGTCTTTTACGGGCTCCCGCCTCAATACCGAGGCAACTCGAGCATGAAGCCGGCAACTCGACATGCTCAAGATATGCTGTAGAATGTAGTGTATAAGATGCTTGTCTCTTTGGGGTTATGTTGTTGCCAATGAGGATGATGGAGGAAACAAGGATTAGAAAAATGGTGCTTGCATTTTTCTAGCATGAAAACTAGATCAAGAAAGAAAACCCTCATGAATGAAGCTCTCTCTTCTTCTTCTCACAACCATGAAAGACTTATCATCAAGTGAGAATAAAGGGTGGAGAAAAAACCATATGAAGCTAGAAGGGAGGTGAGTGTAGGAGAAGTGAAGAGGTGACCACAAACAAACATGAACCATGCTTGTTCTACTATTCAACCCATACCCTTTCAATCACAATAAAAAGCAAGTCAATGGTGCAAGATATGAAAGCCATCATAATCAATACAATTGCAAGAAACCCCCCCCCCCCACAAAGTGTTATTTGCAAAACTGCAAATAACCCCCTCCATCGAAAAAGTCCGGCCGGGAAAGAACAAAGGAAAACCGGCCGGAACGGAATGCAAACTGGCAACTCCAGAAAACTGGTCCCGTAATAAATTACAGGAAAACCCCGATACTGTGCATACACACCCGCATCTGTATTCCGTCCGGATACAAATGCAATGAGACAAAATCTACACTGTACTAAACTAGGACCGGCTTAAACCAAAGCCGGCTAGTAATATCCGTTCGATCCTGATCCGTGCAATACCGCACGTATCTGATCGAACCCTGCCATATACCTATACGGCTACTAGTACAAACCGTCCGATCCTGATCCGTGCAATACCGCACGTATCTGATCGGACCCTGCCATATCTCCATACGGCCTCTACAGCGTTTCGTCCGAAACTTGAGTAACTGAAAGTGTGGTGGACTCTAAAGACTCGTCAATACTATGGCTGTGGATTTAACCACTAGCACGTCAGAGGTATAAGCCAATACGTAACGGGCCACCAGCTATTGACCAAAAGGGACGTCGATGAGCGAACTCATCCTGACACCCTACTGAGCCTGTCAGTGACAATATCCGTGCAGTCCGGTCCGTTCGTCTATGAGTATCGCATGGCGGGCCTAGGGGGTTGGTAAAAGTCAGACCCCCAAAAGCGGTACAAGTCGTGTCGGAGTGTAGCCCAGAACACCCTGAGATACTACTGGAATACCTACCAGTAAATCTCCTTGCCTTGGCCAAGGACTTTGTGTAATGGCTCTCCTAGACACAGCACGACCTCACCCCCAATACCGGGAGAGACGAACCCCTGAAGATACGCTCACTGCCTCCATGTGGCTCGGGACTGTACCCAACTAAAACCTGTTTGCACGACTCCTTTGAGCCGTGGTAGGGTAGTAATCAAAGTACAGTGGGAACTCACACGAGACAAATGACGATCCCCAGGTCGATGAACTAACCTGCACACATGTCACCAGGGAACTGCCATCTGACGTCTGGTATATGACCAACTAGCATGTTCCCGGCGAGTCCTGTCCGGTGTACTCATAACCCAATGAGCACCTGTATACATCTTAGGTGATCCAACTGACACCAGTGGCTTGTGAGACCGGCCACCGCCCCTCGTCGGGGTCTCGATTGTATACACTAGTCTACTAATGGAGTATCGATGCCCGGTCTCGAAACTCCCACGACTAGGGACCTTTTAAGGATATGCTTGTAGACCCCCAGCTCCCACTTATATGATCGCCCTCATACTGCTGGTGGTCAAGCAAGAATCCTAGGGGCTCTATCAACGTGTAATAGCGACGTGTCATGTCACCTAAAGCAGTACACGATGATAAAGGTAAACCAGATAGCATACTATCATCTCGAGTAAGACTGTCCTACCGGGATAGGTCCTCCCTCAATCATTACAATCACGTACCTGTGACCTAATAATTGACTCTGAGGGCACTATCTCCAACAATCTCCCACTTGCACTCAAGGCTAATTATTGCGATGTCGCATACTCACAGCCCGTGTGATACCGAACATCCAACTCCTCTACTAGTCAGTCTCACAAAGCTCGTTTGCGGAACTATTGCGTTCGAGGAATAGCCTCAGTGAGTGGATCCGCTTAGTTGTTTCTTTCTATGTCTCTCTATATCTCAAGTTCGCGGAGAAACCCTCTCCCGAAAAGAGCAATACCTGTCTTAGAATGTGTCTGGATGTCTGATGGGACATAGCTCATAAATGAACTCCAAATCCAAACTTCTTAGACTGTATCGTCAACTGAACTTAATCAGTATCCTGCGCGCCATGCCTCCCTCAGTATTGCCTTGGATCACCTGTCCAAAATACTGCCCCTCGTCAGAGGGAAAACTATAACTCTGACAACCTCCTTGTCGTCCATGTCACCTTGGAAGCCTGGAATGATAACTGTTTCCCGAATGAGGCTGTCGTTATCATATCCCTAGAACATCCACTTATGTTCTAAAACTGCTTCCGACTGTTTCTCCAGGATTGGATTAATGTCAACTTATTGCATCTAGTGCAAGAACAACATCTGGTGTGGTACTTGACATCTCATGATTGACTCAATTGTCTAAGCAAGTGATCTGCCAATCATACACGTCCCTCTCCCCTTTAGTCTGTAAGACACCTTTGGAGAGGGTGACTCCATCACCTGCAGGTATACTACCGTGCTAGGAGTCGTCCATTCTAAATACTCTTAGAATGCTGTCAAGGTACCCTGATTGAGAAACCACCCAAATCTAGATCTAAAACCATAGATCTAGTAACCAGTATGTCTGATATAATGTCCAAGTCCTTTGTGGAGAAACCACTGTGTGACGACCAAAGTATAACCGATCGTAGTGTAGGAGTTTCTTTTCCTACTCTGTGTATATCATCCAAATACCAGGATATCACACCCTACTACCTTCTCAACAGATCCATCCCCTATTCTGATGAAGTCAAACCCATGACTGTCACGTCAGAAATAGATGATCTATCTCCGCTACATCTGCTCTAGTCTATAAATAGACATAAGCTACCTGTCCACCAATGCTTCCGCTGCTCCCACTGACTACGACAACCCTCTGGCAGAGTCATATAGACGTACACTTCTAAAACTAGTTTAGAACGACGCTATACTCATCCTCCCGCCGGGTCTCGCAGCCTGGAACAACAGCAATGGTAATTGTGGGTAAACAAGAACTTCCCTGTCACCGTCCTTGAGGCTACCGTAGTACCTCTCGGGTGCCTGAAGTTACCCACCGTATCTGCGGAGTGGCCAATGGAATGTCAATCCAGATTGAATCTTTAGGTTCCTTATCAAATCTTCAGTAATCGTTTGTGGTTCTGGAATCACTTCCAGTTCTACCATACTCCCACTACTGTTTTCTGAAAAAGTCCATTTTTAATAAAACTGTGGCGAGTCTAGAACAATATCGCTATTGTTCATCCAGATGGTAGAAAATCAACCCTCGTCACAGCCTGGGTCAACCCACAAACAGCCATTACAGAAACGTGCCTCGAGTTATCCAGTGTCTGGTTTTAATCATAAACCGGACAACTCCCCGTACCTTAACATCGTTAAGATATGAACTGTTCTATATCCAATATAAAAACAGAGGCACTGATTTAATTGAACCAGATTCAAATCATGCAGCTGTCTCCAGTGCATGTCAACTAAATGGAAAGAGGCCGATCAGCGTTACTCAACTTAGGAATACTTCCAATTATGAGTAACCTGAAAGAGAAGCAAGATCTCTTTATCATTACTATCAACTGAATACCATACACAAGTATCTACATCTTCGATCTCTTTGAAGAATCCCGATACTTGCTATACCTGGTTCTCTACTCTATTCAAATACCTATAACTTCTCCAAATTCGGACCCTGTGTTTCCACGAAACACTTGTCTAAAAATTAGAGAAGTCATAAGTAAACTGAATGTAGTACGAGGACCAACCCCTCTGTCCTGATGGACCCTGGACAACATACAATACTCTGTATAAGTCCCTTGAGTCTGATAACTCATTCACTGTGTGTCGTAGGTTGAAAACTGTACTTATGGTTAAGAAGAATTACACCGCTGTTTAATGCTCCTTACCTAACCATCCACTGATATAGGTAAATGTCGTAGACATAATTTCAGAAAGGTATATCTCACTCTATGAAAATAGACGTACAGATATATCAATTTGAAATTGGTGCATAACAGCGGATATTCAAAACCAAATATTTGCCGACCGGCAAACATGCCAGGTGATTTCCTCAAATATCACCGATTACAACTAATCCCGATATAATGAGGATAATCACCCAATTCCCAATAACCTACTCCCACTCATCATCTGTAAAACCATACAGATGTGAGAATCATACCTGGTAAATACATACCCTGGAGTAAGTGTCTAATTGGGAAATCAGTTTTCTTTTAATAGTACACAGTGAAACTGAAACATTGAAATGTTTCGTTGGGGTATCCTGGTATTCCTAGTAATGCCTCTTCCAGATTCACGACTGTAACCGTATAGTTCTTTGCCACCTCTCCAAATCCCTTCATATGTCTTTAGTCTTTACCTTCTGTACACCCCTTAAGCCAAATGGTTTTCTTCCTTCCCTACCGTTCGGCACCAGCCTATAGTTTGGAAGAAGACTATCCAATAAGCATAATGGGAGTACTGTCCCAATCTTAGGAACACTCGCAACACGAGAGAAGGTGAAGATAAAAGACACCCGAATGTACTTTATTCCTATTTCTCCTGAACCAGGATCCATCCCCGAACTGGAACAAGTTCCTTTCGAGTTCGTATATAACCATACGATGGAGTATCCAAATAAACTGTGGATCTTCGTAGTGATACGGAGTGTCCTGGAGAAATACAAAGGTGATGTGGGAGTGGTAACGAAATATTTGGTTTGGTCGTGAATAGCAGTCGCAATTTACTTTGCCCTCTTACTAATCCCTTGCTTTGTCTGAACTTAATACCTTCTGTACACCGTTTAAGCTAACTGGTTTTCTTTATTCCCTACCAGTCGGCACCAGCCTATGGTTTGGAAGAAGACTATCCAATTTGCATAATAGGTGTACTACTCCTAAACTAAGGAGTACTCGCAACCTGAGAGAGGGTGAAAAGAAAAGACAACTGAATAATCCTATCCGTTTTCTCCAGAACCGGAAACCATCCTCGAATCCCTTCGAGTTCGTATCTAACCATACGATGGTTTTGTCCAATGGAAGTGGACGTTCGTAGTAAAACGGGGTGTCCTGGAGAAAAGGGTAAAAGTAGGAGTGGCAATGAGGTCTGCAACTGTGACAATCTAAAAGCCAGTGTAAAGAAGGTTCGGTCAACTTGGTCACTGAGTCAAAGTCTTGGGGTTGGGTCAATGGTCGCTGCCAAAGAGAGAGAGAGAAGAAACACTCAGCGTGCACTCTATCCTAGATCAGAATGGTTACCAATTTATCTAATCTGGAAACCTCCCACTGTACCTCAAATTCTCCTCCAAACCTTAAAGAAGAATTAGTCGGGGTCACCCGAGGAGTAAACCAACTCATCAGTGGGAATCGGGATCCAACTCTCATCGCATGACAACGTGACGGAATCCGCTCACGGTATCACACTCCAGAAGGTATGCGCATATCTGGCAAGTTTCAGTTCTTTTGAAACTCCCGATGTGATTTCTGCCCCATGCTCTTATGACCTTGGCGTGAGGTCAAAATATCATAAGTCACATGTCAAGTTCTGCCCGTCATTATCCAGGTTAATTTGAACCCACCCGTACATACCCTTGACGTAGGCCAAAATAGTAGTACGACTGTCCCAAACCAACGCATCTATCTATGCAACAGATAAATACCCGGCAGCTACCAATCACTATGCCTTGGCGTGAGGTCAAAATACATAGCTTGAATACTACCGAATATTTAACTGAAATGACGGAGGGCTACGAATGGTTTCTGGCGAAAACCTTTAACGTAATGAACTTGATATCGTTGAAGGAACAGATAGCTTTTTAAAAAAATATAGTGACGACAACTTCCGCTAAAGAGGTCACTCCCGGTGAAGGGATCTCGGCTCTTTCCCCGTAGAATGGGGTGCAGGATATTCCAACTGAATACCACGGTGCAAAGCAAAAGTAATCGGCTATAGTGAAGTTAATGCTCTGACGCAAACTTTTTGTCCAAGGGGTCGCTCCCGGTGAAGGGATCTCGGCCCTTGCCTCGTCGACTGAGGAGCAGGATATTCTAAAAGAATACCGCGATGCAAAACAAAAGTGAACGTCCTTGCAATAACAGCTTTTTGAAAAGTGTTCCAACAACATCAGATTAGGTTTGTTTTTAACTTGCATTGATCCGAATCAACGCAGTCCCATCAATTGATCACACCAAAAAGAACGAAAATATACTGATGTACGTATATGCCATCCGCATTCGCCACTGGGTCCCGTCATTACCCGTTAGGTTAGCTAACTAACGACAGAGCGGGGACTGGACTAGCGCGGATGCAAAACATATACAACATCTACTAATATATATACCAATATATTATATTCGCTCAAGGCGTGAATGAAATGCAACATCACAGATAATGAACAGCATCACAGAAACAATACAGATATCTGGGATCCCCGGGTTTCACAGAGCCACTGCTGAAACCCGACGTTCCCCTGGTCGTGTGGATAGCCTGTACAATGAAATCCTAGACCCCTACGGGAGCGGCAAGTCACCCGCCAAAACCTGAAGCGAGGCAGCCCCCTTCAGCGCCGTGAATGGACCACCCAGCACTTCACGGAATCCGGCAACTTGGGCACCCCTCCTGGGTCAACCTGTACCCCCTACGAGTGCGGCGAATAGCCCGCCAATCCTAGAGTGAAGCCCCCTCCGTCTCAATGCCATGAGATGCGGGCTTGTTGCCCTCCAGAACCCGGCTATCCGTGCACCCCTCCGCGGGGCAATCCTAGTACAGAAAGTAAAATATACATACACCGGGTACATCGACCGCAACCAGGTCGTGCCCCAAAATAATAATACAGTCAGGCAGTGACGGCAGTCCACATGTCGGACGCTCGCCCCGCAATATCAAATGTACATAATACAACAAAACTGTACTAGCATTGCATCCAGGCTATCCCCCACGACCGATCCGCAACATCACAGCAAATACATAGAACATCAACGTGAAAGTCACGTTCGCAAATCCGTCTAACCGGGCTATAGCAGTTAGACCGGATTTACCGATCGAGTGACATTCACGGTCGCAGATATAATGTAAATACTGTGAAAAATGTGTTTAAAAAATTTCCGATTGATCAAACAATTAACAAGTGGGCCCCAAAAAAAACTGTAGCACTCACAGAAACAATTGGCCCAACTTTAATATTCCAAAGCCCATATTTTAAGCCCATAAGGCCTCTGTAAAAAAATGGTGAAGTGATGTGAATAGTGCGCGGCGGAAGGGCCGCACAAAGGTGGTTTTCGCGGCGGTTCCGCGCTCCAACTGTGGAGTTACTTCATAAAATTTTTACAGAACTCTTAGATTATCCAGTACATCAATATTTTACAACCTGAAAAATTTTTCGAGACTGAAAAATTTCAACAGAAACTGTCGTGGGTAAAATGCAGTTTTGGAACTTTTTGATCGATCGGAAATGCAAACACATTACACAAAGCTAGACTAAGTTAATGGGGAGGCTCTGATACCACTGTAAGTGCACGGCGGCGCCCCGGCCGTCAATCCGACGCCGGAATGCGGAAACGGTGATAAACTTAAATTTTTGCGGACTTTGCAAACCGGCACCACCGCGCACTAAACTCCGGATCGTAACCATTAACAAGTCTACGCTACAATAAGAAAGGGAAGAGATGTATACCGACGATCCAAGTCCTCCGGTCTTCATCTCCACTCCGATCTCCTCGCGGGATCTCCGTCCTTCTCCTCCTCGTCGCCTCCTCGCCGGAAAGGGCACCACATCGCCTTCGTCTTTTACGGGCTCCCGCCTCAATACCGAGGCAACTCGAGCATGAAGCCGGCAACTCGACATGCTCAAGATATGCTGTAGAATGTAGTGTATAAGATGCTTGTCTCTTTGGGGTTATGTTGTTGCCAATGAGGATGATGGAGGAAACAAGGATTAGAAAAATGGTGCTTGCATTTTTCTAGCATGAAAACTAGATCAAGAAAGAAAACCCTCATGAATGAAGCTCTCTCTTCTTCTTCTCACAACCATGAAAGACTTATCATCAAGTGAGAATAAAGGGTGGAGAAAAAACCATATGAAGCTAGAAGGGAGGTGAGTGTAGGAGAAGTGAAGAGGTGACCACAAACAAACATGAACCATGCTTGTTCTACTATTCAACCCATACCCTTTCAATCACAATAAAAAGCAAGTCAATGGTGCAAGATATGAAAGCCATCATAATCAATACAATTGCAAGAAACCCCCCCCCCACAAAGTGTTATTTGCAAAACTGCAAATAACCCCCTCCATCGAAAAAGTCCGGCCGGGAAAGAACAAAGGAAAACCGGCCGGAACGGAATGCAAACTGGCAACTCCAGAAAACTGGTCCCGTAATAAATTACAGGAAAACCCCGATGCTGTGCATACACACCCGCATCTGTATTCCGTCCGGATACAAATGCAATGAGACAAAATCTACACTGTACTAAACTAGGACCGGCTTAAACCAAAGCCGGCTAGTAATATCCGTTCGATCCTGATCCGTGCAATACCGCACGTATCTGATCGAACCCTGCCATATACCTATACGGCTACTAGTACAAACCGTCCGATCCTGATCCGTGCAATACCGCACGTATCTGATCGGACCCTGCCATATCTCCATACGGCCTCTACAGCGTTTCGCCCGAAACTTGAGTAACTGAAAGTGTGGTGGACTCTAAAGACTCGTCAATACTATGGCTGTGGATTTAACCACTAGCACGTCAGAGGTATAAGCCAATACGTAACGGGCCACCAGCTATTGACCAAAAGGGACGTCGATGAGCGAACTCATCCTGACACCCTACTGAGCCTGTCAGTGACAATATCCGTGCAGTCCGGTCCGTTCGTCTATGAGTATCGCATGGCGGGCCTAGGGGGTTGGTAAAAATCAGACCCCCAAAAGCGGTACAAGTCGTGTCGGAGTGTAGCCCAGAACACCCTGAGATACTACTGGAATACCTACCAGTAAATCTCCTTGCCTTGGCCAAGGACTTTGTGTAATGGCTCTCCTAGACACAGCACGACCTCACCCCCAATACCGGGAGAGACGAAACCCTGAAGATACGCTCACTGCCTCCATGTGGCTCGGGACTGTACCCAACTAAAACCTGTTTGCACGACTCCTTTGAGCCGTGGTAGGGTAGTAATCAAAGTACAGTGGGAACTCACACGAGACAAATGACGATCCCCAGGTCGATGAACTAACCTGCACACATGTCACCAGGGAACTGCCATCTGACGTCTGGTATATGACCAACTAGCATGTTCCCGGCGAGTCCTGTCCGGTGTACTCATAACCCAATGAGCACCTGTATACATCTTAGGTGATCCAACTGACACCAGTGGCTTGTGAGACCGGCCACCGCCCCTCGTCGGGGTCTCGACTGTATACACTAGTCTACTAATGGAGTATCGATGCCCGGTCTCGAAACTCCCACGACTAGGGACCTTTTAAGGATATGCTTGTAGACCCCCAGCTCCCACTTATATGATCGCCCTCATACTGCTGGTGGTCAAGCAAGAATCCTAGGGGCTCTATCAACGTGTAATAGCGACGTGTCATGTCACCTAAAGCAGTACACGATGATAAAGGTAAACCAGATAGCATACTATCATCTCGAGTAAGACTGTCCGACCGGGATAGGTCCTCCCTCAATCATTACAATCACGTACCTGTGACCTAATAATTGACTCTGAGGGCACTATCTCCAACATCTTCATGGCTCTGGCTCTCTGTTAATTGTTGGGCCTGAGTTATGGGCCTTTATTTGATATGTTGAATTATATTTCTCCCTTTGGATTGCTACCAGATCTCAAAACTTGGAGTTGGCGTAATTTTTGATCAGCTCTTTGTTTTTCTTCCGTATTTTCCTGCACAGACTCAAGACAAGTGTTGCGCAAATACAGAAATGATGCGATGCCATGAAATGCAGTTAATTTCCCTTAAAGTGTCGGTTTAAAATTCTAATACATGAAATCTGATATTTTACGACTGATTTGCTAATATGTGCAATATGAATACCGAACACTTCTAAATGAGTGCAAATGTTAGGGAAATTGCCGTGTTAAAAATACATTATTTTCGACTGATCAGGTGACATGAGTACAGCTTAGTCTGCTGACTTGACACTGTCACTTCGCCTCGAGTGTGTTCCCACTGTACTTTGATTACTACCCTACCACGGCTCAAAGGAGTCGTGCAAACAGGTAGTAGTTGGGTGCAGTCCCGAAGCACTTGGAGGCAGTGACGGTTAGACAGGATTCATCTCTCCCGGTATTGGGGGTTGACATCGCGCTGTGTCTAGGAGAGCCATTACACGAGTAGTCCCTGGCCAGGGCAAGCGAGATATACTGGTAGGCTTCCAGTGCTATCTCAGGGTGTTTTGGGCTTCACTCCGACACGACTTGTACCTCTATTAGGGCACTGACGTTTACCGCCCCCCTAGGCCCACCATTCGATGTATCAGACGAGCAGACCGGACTGTACGGAGACTGTCACATTCAGGCTCAGTAGGAGTTCAGATGGGTTTCACCTCGTCAGTCTTCTTGTCGGCATCTACCTGGGGACCGTTATGAACAGCTAGTGCCGCTTGCGGTCTGTGGTTAAACCCACTGGCAGCGTAGTGTCGAGTCGTTAGAGTCCCACACAGTAAGCTATTCGCCTTTAGGCAAAAAGAGTAGAGGTCGCATGGTTTTGCGACAGGGTCCGGTCACATCCGTGCACTTGTGCACGTACAATGTCCGGACAGTTAACAGTAGCAGGCTTTGGTTTAAGCCAGATCCTAGTGTACGTTTTGGGATTGGTTTTTTCCAGTATGTGTTCGTGTTCCTCGGAACGCGGATCCGGGTCTGTATGCACAGTTGACGGAGAGACATAGGCAGAGGATTCTCATTAGGGTTGTTGACCGTTGACTGTTGACTATTGACTTTTTGCTCAACCCTAATGAGAATATGATATGTAATTAACAATATCATTATTTAAGTATTATGGTGACATGGTTGTTGAGGGGTTGACTTTGTTAACTTGTTGACTTTGTTGACCGGTTGACTAGGTTGGACTAGTTGACCATCATGATGACAATGGCTATCATTTCATGGCAAAGACTTTTTGCTTGCTTGTTCTCTTGTGAAAAATGAGTGCATGAAATGATATGGCTATTGTAGCTTAAACCGTCACATAATACTTGATTGCTATGATTTGTTATGATGGCTTTGGATTATGAGAGCCAAGAGAGAAAAGTCTTTCTCATTCTATCATTTCCTTTCACTCTCTTGTGTTCTTGAGCTCTCATCTTCTTCCTCTTGCTCTCCCTCTCTTTAGTCTATGGTTCAATTGTCTCATGTGTTTAGAACCAAGAACCATAGAGAAAAATCCCAACACACTCTCCTCTACTCACTCTAGTTCATAAGGTTTAGCAAACCAAGTGAACTAGTTTCTTCAAAGTTCGAAGAAGAAGCCAAAGGTAGAAGCTTTCAGGTGGATCGATCTTCGGCGCAAGGAGACGACGGGGTGAAGCCGATCCGGACAACCATCGAGGCTTGAAGACGAAGGAGTTCAAGAAAGAAAGGTATAACCCCCTAACCGAGTAGTTAACAACTCCTAGTTAGGTTGTTAGTTAGATGTTCAACAAAGATCCGGTTTTGAGTCTATGTTACCGCCTCTAGAAAATTGTTTTTCACCAAATTCCGCATGCCCGAAAGTACCGGGAGAGGTAGCATGGACTTACAGTGGTATCAGAGCCTAGTTAAACTCTATCTAACATGTTAGCATAGTAGCTAGAAATTCGATCAGAGAAAAAGTCCCGAAATAAACCCGGAATTCATGCTTGCTGTCGAATTTTTCTTCTGTTCCAAAAATGATAAATCATACTTTAAAATTCGGCTCAGGGTTTTTATAGCAAACTGAAAAAATTTCATCCACTGATCAGATCAAAGCGCCGCGGAAATGCGGCGGGAGCGTGCTACCGCCGTGGTTCCGCGGCCGAGTTGACTCGGCCGTGGGAAATTTTGGTTGCAGTTTGTTCAGTGGGATATTTTGGGAATTTTGGTATATGTTTTTTCAGCCCAGATTTTCCAGAAAGAAAAATTTGTTTTTGGGGCTTTAAAAACCGTATTTTGATCGAGTTTCTAAAGACTTAAGCTGACGGGTTTTTATCTGTGATGTGATATTTGTATTGAACGTCTGCTAATCGCTACATGTCGATTAGTGGGAGTTATACAAATCTGTGATCTGTAATGTTATTGGTTTGTGTATATGAATTCATTGGATTGTCGCGGGTGAATAGCCGGGGGTTGTAAGACGAGAGTTTTCTTTTCTTTCAATTCATGTAAATTTGTAAATTGATGTAATAATTATTTATATGGCCGCACAACCGGGTCGGGGTTGTAGCCGTCATTGTATAATTTCTTTTTACTGTTTTTGCTCCTAGGATAGACCCATGGAGGGGGTGCACAAACTACCGGGTATCCCGAAGTGCCGAGCGGCCTACTCACGGAGTTGAGGGAGGTTGCTTCGTTTCGGGTACTTGGCGGGTAGTTTGCCGCACCCGTAGAGGTCTTGGGTGGGGTATTGGCTATTCACCGCGACCGTGTAATCTGCTTTTCGTTACGGACTCGTACGAATTGCGGGTTCCTAGTATATCCAATGTGTTCATCTGTGATCTGAAATGGCTATCATTGCAATATATATCTATATATGATATTATTTAGGCGTTGCTTATGTTTTACAGCCGCGCTAGCCCAGCCCCCGCTCTGTCGTTAGTTAAGTAACCTAACGGGTAATGACGGGGTCCTGTGGCGAATGCGAATGGCATAAGCGTACGTCATATTTTGGTTGTTTTCTGCAATGGTAGGATTAAATGATGGGACGCTTTAAAAGAACTAATGCAAGAATATCACGCATTAAAAGAACTAATGCAAGAAAATAAACCATATAAAAGTCGTTGGAACACTTTCTAAAAACCACTCGGTTCTTTTCAAAACCAACTTTTAAATGCGGAGCTTAAGCCACTCCTTTTAAAAGCTATCTCGTTCCATCGATTATATCAAGTTCACTACGTTCACGGTTTCTCCAAAACCATTGTAGCCCTCCGTCGTTTCACATGAATAGTCAATAGTATTGAAGCTATGTATGTTGGCCAAAGTCAAGGCATAGTGATTGGTAGCTATTGGGTATTCATGTGCAGCATAGATAGATGCGTTGGTTTGGGACAGTCGTATTGCCATTTTAGCCAAAGTCAAGGGTAGGTACGGGTGGGTCCAAATTAACCTGGAGAATGACGGGAAGAACTTGACATGTGACTTATGATATTTTGGCCAAAGTCAAGGTCATAAGAGCATGGGGAAAAAATCCACATCGGGAGTTTCATAAGTACTGAAACTTGCTAGAGTTGCATACCATTTGGAGTGTGATGATTCTGGTAGGATTCCTTCAGTTTCGTCACGCGATGATATTTGGATTCCGATCCTACTGTGAGTATATACTACTCTTCGGGAAAATTCTCACTTAACGATCAATGCTATAAACCAAGTAGGTGTCTAGAAAGGTATTAGCGAGGCTACGCCCACAGGGAAAAGAGGTTATTTAATTAAGGAACATCGCGAAAGCGTTGGAAAACCTCCATCGAATTACCGACACTGGCCTGGCTGAACGGTTAAGCAAGTATTGTACGGTGAGATTGATCCTGACTAATTCTTCCTTTTTGGTTTGAGGAGGGATTCAAGAAACAGTGGGATCCATCCTGTTTAGACAAACTAAAAACCATTCTAAACTTGCAAGAGCATCATGCTGAGTGTTTCTTCTCTCTCTCCTAATTGCAGCGACCAATCGACATGACTGGACTTAAGTTACTTCTAGATAAAAACATACTGATAGGGCCAAACTACGAAGATTGGCTCAGGAATGTCAAGATGGCAATCATTTACGACAAGCTGGGGTATCTTCTTACCACCAAAGCTCCCCCTGTCCTAGGTCCCAAAATCAGCGTCGCGGATAAGGAAATCCGTAAGACCTGGGAACTAGATTGCGCGAAGGCCAAGTGCCTCGTGCTTGCCTCTATGGACAACGAACATCAGAGGAGGCACGCGAATATGGACCACGAATCCATATTTCTCCATACAAAAGAACTGTATAGAGAGCAGTCTCGTATCGCAAGATACGAAGTGTCGAAGAAGTTATTTTCGGCAAGGTTGGCCGTCGGATCATCGGTAGCGGAACACGTGCTTAAGATGATTGGCTACATAGAAGAGCTCGCGGACCTTGGGACCACGTTGGAGAATGAGTTCTATACGGACTTGATTCTCCAGTCCCTTCCTTCCACTTACGCCCAGTTTATCCTGAACTTCAACTTACAAGAAAAGGAAGTTGAAGTTTTAGAACTCCTCAACATGCTGAGGAGCGCAGAGGGCACCCTACAGAAAGGTAGGGAAACATCCACTTTGTTTGTAGAAGGATCTTCCTCTTCTAGGTCCAAGGCGAAAGCCAAGGGAAAGAAGAAGAAAGCCCCCGCCAAACCAAGGGGCGGTGTTAGTAAAGTGGATACGAAGGGAAAGGCAAAAGCAACAAAGAAAGTGGGATAGCTTGTGGATAAAGAAGAATGCTTCTATTGTCATAAGAAGGGACACTGGAAAAATGATTGCAGGGCTTGGAAGGCCAGAACACAGGATCTGAAGCAGGTTGCGGCTTCAGCTTCAGGTGTGTATGTTATTGAAAACTGTCTTTCAATAAACTCTACTTCCTGGGTATTGGATACCGGATCAGGATCTCATATCTGTAATTCTTTACAGGCGTTGAGAAACCGTAGGGTTTTGAAGGCAGGTGACATGACCCTCAAAGTTGCAAACGGAGCTAGCATGGATGCTAAGGCCGTGGGGGACTATCACCTGGGAATGTCAGATAGACATGTTTTGGTTTTGCGTAATTGCTTTTTTGTACCCAACGCAACTTGTAATATCATTTCTATATCTTTGGTTTCTAAAGAAGGTTATGAATTTGCGTTTGTAAGCAATGTTGTAAACATTCACCTTAATCAAGTTCTGATTGGGTCAGGTACATTGAGCAATGGTATATACATATTAAACCAACAACAGATTTTCAATGTCCAGAATACACACAAAAGAAAGTCTCCGGAAATAAATCAGACTTTCTTATGGCATTGTAGACTGGGTCACATCAATGAGAGAAGGTTGACGAAGTTACATACAGAAGGATATTTGAATCCGTTCGAATATCAATCGTATGCCACTTGTCAATCCTGTCTCAAAGGAAAGATGACAAAGACTCCGTTCACTGGACACGGAGTAAGAGCGAGCGAGCTCTTGGGACTCGTACACAGCGACGTGTGCGGTGCAATGTCTACACATGCGCAAAGCGGTTATTCTTACTTCATTACTTTTACGGATGACTTTTCAAGGTACGGTTATGTCTTCTTAATGAAACATAAGTCCGAAGCCTTTGGAAAATTCCAGGAATATAAGAATGAAGTAGAAAAACAAACCGGCAAAAGTATCAAGATTCTAAGATCGGATCGAGGTGGAGAATACTTGAGTGCCGAGTTCCTGGACTATTTAAAAGAGAACAGAATTCTCTCTCAGCTTACTCCTCCATACACTCCGCAACATAACGGTGTATCGGAGAGACGGAACCGAACCCTATTGGATATGGTACAGTCCATGATAAGTAACGCTGAGTTACCGCGATCATTCTGGGGGTATGCGCTAGAATCAGCTGCATACCTTTTGAACCGAGTTCCAACTAAGACTGTGCCTACTACACCATATGAGATGTGGTGTGGGAAGAGACCCTATCTTAATCACATTAAGACATGGGGAAGTCCATCTTTTGTCAAAAAGCAGCATGCGGACAAGCTCGAGGCACGCTCAGTACAGTGCAAGTTTATGGGATATCCAAAGAACTCCAAGGGATATTTCTTCTACTGCGAAGAGGAACAAAAGTTTTTTGTTTCTCGTCATGCCCACTTTCTAGAACACCAGTTCTTAGAAAAGGAAATTAGTGGGAGCGCAGTAGAACTGGAAGAAATTCCAGAACCACAGACTATTACTGAAAGCTTAGTGGAACCAGAGGGTTCAAAAGAACAGGACATTCCTACGCCGCTCCGCAGGAGTAGTAGGCAGTCTCATCCGCCCGAGAGATACTACGGTTTTCTCATAGACGGGGATAGGGAGGATTGCATCATAGATTATGATGAGCCTACTAGCTTCCAGCAGGCCGTTCAGAGCGTTGACTCGGTAAAATGGTTGGATGCAATGCGGACCGAAATGGAGTCCATGTACACCAACAAGGTATGGACGTTGGACATTGCTCCAGACGGGGTAAAACCCGTAGGATGCAAGTGGATCGTCAAAAGGAAGATTGGTGTAGATGGACAGGTTGAGACCTATAAAGCTAGACCTGTTGCAAAGGGTTTTCGTCAAAGACCTGGTTTGGACTATGACGAAACCTTTTCTCCAGTGGCTATGCTGAAATCCATTCGGATCCTTCTTGCCATTGCTGCCTTCCACGATTATGAGATTTGGCAGATGGACGTAAAGACCGCTTTTCTAAATGGAAATTTAGAGGAGTGTGTCTATATGGACCAGCCAGAGGGTTTCATTCAGAGTGGGAGCAGCGGAAAGGTGTGCAAGATGCTTAAGTCCATCTATGGACTAAAGCAGGCATCGCGGAGTTGGAACATCTGTTTTGATGAGACGGTCAAGGAATTTGGCTTCATCAAAAATCCAGATGAACCATGCATCTATAGTAGATTTGTAGCGAGAACTGTAGTATTCCTCGTTTTATACGTGGATGACATTCTCTTAATAGGAAATGACATTCCTATGCTATAATCTGTCAAGGGGTTCTTGTCACACAGGTTCTCCATGAAAGACCTGGGTGATGCCTCATACATCCTGGGGATCCGGATCCATCGTGATAGATCCAAAAGGATATTAGGACTATCACAGTCCAGGTACATCTACACCATACTGAAAAGATTCAGTATGGAAGATTCCAAGCGCGGTAACCTACCGGCTTGTCACGGGATCACCCTCTCTAAAGAGATGTCTCCCAAGACTGATTTGGAGAGGGATCGCATGTCTATTATACCCATCGCTTCTGCGGTAGGCTCTATAATGTATGTGATGTTGTGTACCAGACCGAATGTAGCTTATGCACTGAGTGTGGTATGCCGGTATCAGTCAAACCCTGGGGAGAAACACTGGATAGCGGTAAAGAACATTCTCAAGTACCTGAGAAGGACTAAGGAGATGTTCTTGGTGTATGGTGGAAAAGACCTCCAGATCGAGGCCTTTGCTGACTCCAGCTTCCAGAGTGACAAGGATGATTCCATGTCCATGTCGGGTTTTGTCTTTACCCTCAATGGAGGGGCGGTGTGTTGGAAGAGTTCCAAACAGGAAACCGTTGCAGACTCGACGATGGAAGCGGAATACATCGCTGCATCTGATGCCGCAAAAGAAGCCGTCTGGATGAGGAAGTTCTTGAAAGAACTTCAGGTGGTTCCGTCCATTGTTGATCCAATACCTCTGTATTGCGACAACAACGGGGCTATAGCTTTAGCGTAGGAACCAAGGTCCCATCAGAGATCCAGACACATCTTAAGGTGGTATCACCTGATCAGGGAGATCGTGGATCGCCAGGAGAACGAGGATCGGAGGGTTGCTTCAGAAGATAACACTGCAGATCCATTCACCAAGGCCTTGCCCCAGACTCAGTTCGAGCGGCTGATCGAGATGATAGGTCTTCGATACGCCAGTACATGGCCTTAGTGCAAGTGGGAGATTGTTAGTGTATATGCCTTAGAGGCCATTACTGTATCATACTAGTATGTATATTACTTAATGGAAGCTTGGGATATTCACCTCGTATTGACAATCTTACTCAAAATAGTAGTATGCTACTTGGTTTGTTTCTACTTCAATGTGTACATGTGTTTATTTTATTATATCACCTATACGCATTAGTGGAGCCCTTAGGATCTTTGCTTGATTACCAGCGTTGTGATGGCAGTCACACTAGTGGGGGCTGGGTAATCTATAAGCACATCCTTATGCAGGTCCCTAGTCGCAGGACTATCGAGACAGGGCATCGATACTCCGGAGTAGACTAGCGTATGCGCTTCTCATCCCAGAGTGGGAGATGGTCTGTCCCACAGCCATCAGTACGTCGTACTGGAGATAGTATGCGGGTGCTCGTTGGGTTACGAGTACACTAGACAGGACTCGTCGGGAAATGACCGGTTGGTATTATACCTATCGTCAGTTATCAGTTCCCAGGTGACTTGAGTACAGCTTAGTTCCCTGACTTGACACTGTCACTTCGCCTCAAGTGTGTTCCCACTGTACTTTGATTACTACCCTACCACGGCTCAAAGGAGTCGTGCAAACAGGTAGTAGTTGGGTGCAGTCCCGATGCACTTGGAGGCAGTGACGGTTAGACAGGATTCGTCTCTCCCGGTATTGGGGGTTGACATCGAGCTGTGTCTAGGAGAGCCATTACACGAGTAGTCCCTGGCCAGGGCAAGCGAGATATACTGGTAGGCTTCCAGTGCTATCTCAGGGTGTTTTGGGCTTCACTCCGACACGACTTGTACCGCTATTAGGGGACTGACGTTTACCGCCCCCCTAGACCCGCCATGCGATGTATCAGACGAACAGACCGGACTGTACGGAGACTATCACATTCAGGCTCAGTAGGAGTTCAGATGGGTTTCACCTTGTCAGTCTTATTGTTGGCATCTACCTGGGGACCGTTACGCACAGCTAGTGCCGCTTGCGGTCTTTGGTTAAACCCAATGCCTGCGTAGTGTCGAGTCTTTAGAGTCCCACACAGAAAGCTATTCGCCTTTAGGCAAAAAGAGTAGAGGTCGCATGGTTTTACGACAGGTCGCATGGTTTTACGACAGGGTCTGGTCACATCCGTGCACTTGTGCACGTACAGTGTCCGGACAGTTTGTAAGTCCATATTGCGACCCCCGGTACTTACGGGGAGGCGGAAACGGTATAAAAAACGAATTTTTATCGCAAGAGGCAACATGGACTAAACTATGTCGGGATCGTTGTCTAAACTAAAACTAGTTAACAAGCTAAAGAGAGTTAGCTACTATGGAAGATGGTTATACCTAAACTTGAACTCCTTCTTCTTCAAACCTTGTAGAGGTTGATGGTTCTCTTTTCGTCGCCTTCTCCCGTCGAAGATGGATCCACCTCGAAGGTTCGACTTTGGGCTCTTCCTCGATCTTTGAGTGAACTAGGGTTTCCGGCTTGCTAAACCTTCATCCTAGAATGAGTAGAGAGTGATTAGGGTTTGCTTTTCTATCTAAAGAGAATGATTCTCAACACATGAGAAGGTTTCTCTTTTCAAGAGGAGGAAGAAGATGAAATGAGGAGAGAGAGAGGTTATGATAGAATGAGCTCAATTATTTCTTTCTTGCAACCATATTGCAAAAGAAATGAATTATCTAAATGATAATAATGGAAATAAGAATAGTTGATGGTAAATATGGAATGACCACTATCATACCTCTTTTAATGAAGTGTAAGCATGAATCAAGGAAGACTTTCAAGGCATGAAAGTGGTCAATGGTCAACAAGTCAACCAAGGTCAACAAGTCAACAAAAAACAACCATAACATAATTCTTATTTAATTACTATTATTAATAGATAATATACAAATCCATTAGGGTTTGGAAATGATAACTGTCAACTGTGCATACGCACCCGATCCGAAACCCTAATGAAAAACCTCATTCTCCGCCTCAAGCAACTGTGCATACACACCTGCATTCTCGTTCCGAGGAACAAGAATACCAAGATATAAAAGCAACCCCCAAAACATATACCAGTATCTGGCTCATACCAGAGCCTGCCAGTATAATCCGTCCGGACTCCAAACGTGCACAAGTGCGCGGATGAGAACGAACCCTGTCGCAAAACCATGCGACCTCTACTCTGTTTTGCCCAGAGGCGAATACCCTCTGTGTGGGACTCTAAAGACTCGACACTACGCTGGCAGTGGGTTTAACCACAGACCGCAAGCGGCACTAGCTGTGCGTAACGGTCCCCAGGTAGATGCCGACAAGAAGGCTGACGAGGTGAAACCCCATCTGAACTCCTACTGAGTCTGAATATGACATTCTCCGTACAGTCCGGTCTGTTCATCTGATACATCGCATGGCGGGCCTAGGGGGCGGTAAAACGTCAGTCCCCCAATAGCGGTACAAGTCGTGTCGGAGTGAAGCCCAAAACACCCTGAGATAACACTGGAAACCTACCAGTATATCTCGCTTGCCCTGGCCAGGGACTACTCGTGTAATGGCTCTCCTAGACACAGCGCGATGTCAACCCCCAATACCGGGAGAGACGAATCCTGTCTAACCGTCACTGCCTCCAAGTGCTTCGGGACTGCACCCAACCACCACCTGTTTGCACGACTCCTTTGAGCCGTGGTAGGGTAGTGATCAAAGTGCAGTGGGAACACACTCGAGGCGAAGTGTCAGTGTCAAGTCAGCGGACTAAGCTGTACTCATGTCACCTGGGAACTGATAACTGACGATAGGTATAATACCAACCTGTCAGTTCCCGACGAGTCCTGTCCAGTGTACTCGTAACCCAACGAGCACCCGTATACTATCTCCAGTACGACGTACTGATGGCTGTGGGACAGACCATCTCCCACACTGGGATGAGAAGCGCATACGCTAGTCTACTCCGGAGTATCGATGCCCAGTCTCGATAGTCCTACGACTAGGGACCTGTATAAGGATGTGCCTATAGATTACCCAGCCCCCACTAGTGTGACTGCCATCACAACGCTGGTAATCAAGCAAAGATCCTAAGGGCTCCACTAATGCGTATAAGTGATATACTGAAATAAACACAAGTACACATTGAAGTAGAAACAAACCAAGTAGCATACTACTATATTGAGCAAGACTGTTTATACAAGGTGAATATCCCAAGCTTCCATTAAGTAATATACAAACTAGTATGATACAGTAATGGCCTCTAGGGCATATACACTAACAATCTCCCACTTGCACTAAGGCCATGTACTGGCGTATCGAAGACCTATCATCTCGATCAGCCGCTCGAACTGAGTCTGGGGTAGGGCCTTGGTGAATGGATCTGCAGTGTTCTCTTCTGAAGCAACCCTCCGAACCTCGATCTCCTTGCGATCCACGATCTCCCTGATCAGGTGATACCGCCTCAAGATGTGCCTGGATCTCTGATGGGACCTGGGTTCCTTTGCTAAAGCTATAGCCCCGTTGTTGTCGCAATACAGAGGTACTGGGTCAACAATGGACGGAACCACCTGAAGTTCTTTTAAGAACTTCCTTATCCAGACAGCTTCTTTTGCGGCATCAGATGCAGCGATGTATTCCGCTTCCATAGTCGAGTCTGCAACGGTTTCCTGTTTGGAACTCTTCCAACACACCGCCCCTCCATTGAGGGTAAAGACAAAACCCGACATGGACTTGGAATCATCCTTGTCACTCTGGAAGCTGGAGTCAGCAAAGGCCTCAATCTGGAGGTCTTTTCCGCCATACACCAAGAACATCTCCTTAGTCCTCCTCAGGTACTTGAGAATGTTCTTTACCGCTATCCAATGTTTCTCCCCAGGGTTTGACTGATACCGGCTTACTACACTCAGTGCATAAGCTACATCCGGTCTGGTACACAACATCGCATACATTATAGAGCCTACCGCAGAAGCGTAGGGTATAATAGACATGCGATCCCTCTCCAAATCAGTCTTGGGAGACATCTCTTTAGAGAGGGTGATCCCGTGACAAGCCGGTAAGTTACCGCGCTTGGAATCTTCCATACTGAATCTTTTCAGTACGGTGTCGATGTACCTGGACTGTGAAAGTCCTAATATCCTCTTGGATCTATCACGATGGATCCGGATCCCCAGGATGTAAGAGGCATCACCCAGGTCTTTCATGGAGAACCTGTGTGACAAGAAACCCTTGACAGATTGTAGCATAGGAATGTCATTTCCTATTAAGAGAATGTCATCCACGTATAAAACAAGGAATACTACAGTTCTCGCTACAAATCTACTATAGATGCACGGTTCATCTGGATTTTTGATAAAGTCAAATTCCTTGACCGTCTCATCAAAACAGATGTTCCAACTCCGCGATGCCTGCTTTAGTCCATAGATGGACTTAAGCAACTTGCACACCTTTCCGCTGCTCCCACTCTGAATGAAACCTTCTGGCTGATCCATATAGACACACTCCTCTAAATTTCCATTTAGAAAAGCGGTTTTTACGTCCATCTGCCAAATCTCATAATCGTGGAAGGCAGCAATGGAAAGAAGGATCCGAATGGATTTCAGCATAGCCACTGGAGAAAAGGTTTCGTCATAGTCCAAGCCAGGTCTTTGACGGAAACCCTTTGCTACAAGTCTAGCTTTATAGGTCTCAACCTGTCCATCTACACCAATCTTCCTTTTGAAGATCCACTTGCATCCTACGGGTTTTACCCCGTCTGGAGCAATGTCCAACGTCCATACTTTGTTGGTGTACATGGACTCCATTTCGGTCCGCATTGCATCCAGCCATTTTACCGAGTCAACGCTCTGAACGGCCTGCTGGAAGCTAGTAGGCTCATCATAATCTATGATGCAATCCTCTCGATCCCCGTCTATGAGAAAACCGTAGTATCTCTCGGGCGGATGAGACTGCCTACTACTCCTGCGGAGCGGCGTAGGAATGTCCTGTTCATTTGAACCCTCTGGTTCCATTAAGCTTTCAGTAATAGTCTGTGGTTCTGGAATTTCTTCCAGTTCTACTGCGCTCCCACTTAATTCTTTTTCTAAGAACTGATGTTCTAGAAAGTGGGCATGACGAGAAACAAGAACTTTTTGTTCCTCTTCGTAGTAGAAAAGATATCCCTTGGAATTCTTTGGATATCCCACAAACTTACACAGTACTGAGCGCGCCTCGAGCTTGTCCGCATGCTGCTTTTTAACAAAAGCTGGACTTCCCCAAGTCTTAATGTGACTGAGATGGGGTCTCTTCCCACACCACATTTCATATGGTGTAGTAGGCACAGTCTTAGTAGGAACTCGGTTCAAAAGGTACGCAGCTGATTCTAGTGCATACCCCCAGAATGATCGCGGTAACTCAGCGTTACTCATCATGGACCGTACCATATCCAATAGGGTCCGGTTCCGTCTCTCCGATACACCGTTATGTTGCGGGGTGTATGGAGGAGTAAGCTGAGAGAGAATCCCATTCTCTTTTAAATAATTCAGGAACTCGGCACTTAAGTATTCTCCACCTCGATCCGATCTTAGAATCTTGATACTTTTGCCGGTCTGTTTTTCTACTTCATTCTTAAATTCCTGGAATTTTTCAAAAGCTTCGGACTTATGTTTCATTAAGAAGACATAACCGTATCTTGAAAAATCATCCGTAAAAGTAATGAAGTAAGAATAACCGCTTCGCGCATGTGTAGACATTGGACCGCACACGTCGCTGTGTACGAGTCCCAAGAGCTCGCTCGCTCTTACTCCGTGTCCAGTGAACGGAGTCTTTGTCATCTTTCCTTTGAGACAGGATTGACAAGTGGCATATGATTGATATTCGAACGGATCCAAATATCCTTCTGTATGTAACTTAGTCAACCTTCTCTCATTGATGTGACCCAGTCTACAATGCCATAAGAAAGTCTGATTAATATCTGGTGACTTTCTTTTGTGTGTATTCTGGACATTGAAAATCTGTGGTTGGTTTAATACGTATATACCATTGCTCAATGTACCTGACCCAATCAGAACTTGATTAAGGTGAATGTTAACAACATTACTTACAAACGCAAATTCATAACCTTCTTTAGAAACCAAAGATACAGAAATGATATTACAAGTTGCGTTGGGTACAAAAAAGCAATTACGCAAAACCAAAACATGCCCATCTGACATTCCCAGGTGATAGTCCCCCACGGCTTTAGCATCCATGCTAGCTCCGTTCGCAACTCTGAGGGTCATGTCACCTGCCTTCAAAACCCTACGGTTTCTCAACGCCTGCAAAGAATTACAGATATGAGATCCTGATCCGGTATCCAATACCCAGGAAGTAGAGTTTATAGAAAGACAGTTTTCAATAACATACACACCTGAAGCTGAAGCCGCAACCTGCTTCAGTTCCTGTGTCCTGGCTTTCCAAGCCCTGCAATCTTTCTTCCAGTGTCCACTCTTGTGACAATAGAAGCATTCCTCTTTACCAACAAGCTTCCCCGCTATTTTTGTTGCCTTTTCCTTTCCCTTCGCACCCACTTTACTAACACCGCCTCTTGGTTTGGCGGGGGCTTTCTTCTTCTTTCCCTTGGCTTTCGCCTTGGACCTAGAAGAAGAAGATCCTCCTACAAACAAAGTGGATGTATCCCTACCCTTCTGTAGGGTGCCCTCTGCGCTCCTCAGCAGGTTGAGGAGTTCTGAAAGTTCAACTTCCTTTTCTTGCAAGTTGAAATTCAGTATGAACTGGGCGTAAGTGGATGGAAGGGACTGGAGAATTATATCTGTATAAAGTTCACTGTCCAACGTGGTCCCAAGTTCCGCGAGCTCCTCAGTGTAGCCAATCATCTTAAGCACGTGGTCCGCTACCGATGATCCGACGGCCAACTTAGTCGAAAATAACTTCTTCGACACTTCGTATCTTGCGATACGAGACTGCTCTCCATACAGTTCTTTTGTATGAAGAAATATGGATTCCAAATCCATATTCTCGTGCCTCCTCTGATGGTCATTGTCCATCGAGGCAAGTACGAGGCATCTGGCCTTCGCGCTGTCAATCTCCCAAGTCTTACGGATTTCCTTATCCGCGACACTGGAGGTGGGACCTGGGACGGGGGGAGCTTTGCTGGTAAGAAGATACCCCAGCTTGTCGTAAGAGATTGCCAATTTGACATTCCTGAGCCAATCTTTGTAGTTTGGCCCTGTCAATATGTTTTTATCTAGAAGTAACTTAAGTCCAGTCATTTCGATTTGGTCGCTGCAGGGGGAGAGAAGAAACACTTAGCATGATGCTCTTGCAAGTTTAGAATGGTTTTTAATTTGTCTAAACAGGATGGCTCCCACTGTCTCTCGAATCCCTCCTCAAACCACAAAGGAAGAATCAGCCGGGATCAATCCCACCGTACAATACTTGCTTAACCGTTCAGCCAGGCCAGTGTCGGTACTTCGAGGGAGGTTTTCCAACGCTTTCGCGAAGTTCCTTAATTTAAGAACCTCTTTTCCCTGGGGGCGTAGCCCCGCTAACACCTTTCTAGGCACCTACTAGGTTTATAGCATTGATCGTTTAGTGAGAAATTTCCCGAGGAGTAGCATATACTCACAGTAGGATCGGGATCCAAATATCATCGCGTGACGAAAATGAAGGAATCCTACCATAATCATCACACTCCAAATGGTATGCAAATCTAGCAAGTTTCAGTACTTATGAAACTCCCGATGTGGATTTTTGCCCCATGCTCTTATGACCTTGACTTTGGCCAAAATATCATAAGTCACATGTCAAGTTCTTCCCGTCACTTTCCAGGTTAATTTGGATCCATCCGTACATACCCTTGACTTTGGCCAAAATGGCAGCACGACTGTCCCAAACCAACGCATCTATCTATGCTACACATGAACACCCAATAGCTACCAATCACTGTGCCTTGACTTTGGCCAAAATACACAGCTTGAATACTATTGCCTATTCATGCGAAACGACGGAGGGCTACGAATGGTTTTGGTAAAACCGTGAACGTAGTGAACTTGATATAATCGATGGAACGAGATAGCTTTTAGAAGGAGTGGCTCAAGCTCCGCATTTAAAAGTTAGTTTTGAAAAGAACCGAGTGGTTTTTCGAAAGTGTTCCATCGACTTAAACTTGGTTTATTATCTTGCATTAGTTCTTTTAATGCGTGATATTCTTGCATTAGTTCTTTTAATGCGTCCCATCATTTAATCCTACCATTGCAGAAAACAACCAAAATATGACGTACGCTTATGCCATTCGCATTCGCCACGGGGTCCCGTCATCACTCGTTAGGTTACTTAACTAACGACAGAGCGGGGGCTGGGCTAGCGCGGCTGTAAAACATAAGCAACGTCTAAATAGAAAGCAATGATAGACATTACAGATCACAGATGAATACATTGGATATATTAGCAATCCGCATTCCTTTCGAGCCTGAAACGAAAAGCGGATAACACGGTCGCGGTGAATAGCAAATACCCCACCCAAGACCCCTACGGGTGCGGCAAACTACCCTCCATGTTCCCGGTAGTTTGTGCACCCCACCATGGGTCTATCCTAGGAGCAAAAACAGTAAAAAGAATTATACAATGACGGCTACAACCCCGACCCGGTTGTGCGGCCAAACAAATAATATTATTACATCAATTTACATTTACAATGAATGAAAGAAAAACAAAAGCTCATCTCACATCCACCCCGGCTATTCACCCGCGACAGTCCAACACATTCATATACACATTCCAGCACATTACAGATCATGTATAACCCCGACTAATCGACTTATAGCGATTAGCCGACGTTCAATACATGCAAACATCACAGATATAACCAACATAGCCAAAGTGCAGTGAAGTTCGGAAAAAAATACGGAATTATAGGACCCCAAAAGTGAATTTCAGTTCTGGAAAATCTGGGTACATATAATATATCTTAAAAATCCCAAAACCAACATAGAAGAACACTGCACGAAAAACGATGCAAAGATGACACCAACTTGCGGCGGTTCCGCGGCCAGATGAGTAGCTCAGGCCGCGGAAGGGCGGCGGTTTTGATGAAACATGCTATCGTTTTTCTTGTGTGTTCTTAGAAAACCCTGAGACAATTTTACAAGTATAAAGTTTTTCATTTTGAGCAGAAAAAATTTCAACAGAAAGTTAGGGTTTTGATTTTCCGGTTTTGCGATTTTTCGGTTCCGAACTTCGTTACACTTCACTACCAAGCTAGTTTAAGTTTAGTTAGTCTCTGATACCACTGTAAGTCCATATTGCGACCCCCGGTACTTACGGGGAGGCGGAAACGGTATAAAAAACGAATTTTTATCGCAAGAGGCAACATGGACTAAACTATGTCGGGATCGTTGTCTAAACTAAAACTAGTTAACAAGCTAAAGAGAGTTAGCTACTATGGAAGATGGTTATACCTAAACTTGAACTCCTTCTTCTTCAAACCTTGTAGAGGTTGATGGTTCTCTTTTCGTCGCCTTCTCCCGTCGAAGATGGATCCACCTCGAAGGTTCGACTTTGGGCTCTTCCTCGATCTTTGAGTGAACTAGGGTTTCCGGCTTGCTAAACCTTCATCCTAGAATGAGTAGAGAGTGATTAGGGTTTGCTTTTCTATCTAAAGAGAATGATTCTCAACACATGAGAAGGTTTCTCTTTTCAAGAGGAGGAAGAAGATGAAATGAGGAGAGAGAGAGGTTATGATAGAATGAGCTCAATTATTTCTTTCTTGCAACCATATTGCAAAAGAAATGAATTATCTAAATGATAATAATGGAAATAAGAATAGTTGATGGTAAATATGGAATGACCACTATCATACCTCTTTTAATGAAGTGTAAGCATGAATCAAGGAAGACTTTCAAGGCATGAAAGTGGTCAATGGTCAACAAGTCAACCAAGGTCAACAAGTCAACAAAAAACAACCATAACATAATTCTTATTTAATTACTATTATTAATAGATAATATACAAATCCATTAGGGTTTGGAAATGATAACTGTCAACTGTGCATACGCACCCGATCCGAAACCCTAATGAAAAACCTCATTCTCCGCCTCAAGCAACTGTGCATACACACCTGCATTCTCGTTCCGAGGAACAAGAATACCAAGATATAAAAGCAACCCCCAAAACATATACCAGTATCTGGCTCATACCAGAGCCTGCCAGTATAATCCGTCCGGACTCCAAACGTGCACAAGTGCGCGGATGAGAACGAACCCTGTCGCAAAACCATGCGACCTCTACTCTGTTTTGCCCAGAGGCGAATACCCTCTGTGTGGGACTCTAAAGACTCGACACTACGCTGGCAGTGGGTTTAACCACAGACCGCAAGCGGCACTAGCTGTGCGTAACGGTCCCCAGGTAGATGCCGACAAGAAGGCTGACGAGGTGAAACCCCATCTGAACTCCTACTGAGTCTGAATATGACATTCTCCGTACAGTCCGGTCTGTTCGTCTGATACATCGCATGGCGGGCCTAGGGGGCGGTAAAACGTCAGTCCCCCAATAGCGGTACAAGTCGTGTCGGAGTGAAGCCCAAAACACCCTGAGATAACACTGGAAACCTACCAGTATATCTCGCTTGCCCTGGCCAGGGACTACTCGTGTAATGGCTCTCCTAGACACAGCGCGATGTCAACCCCCAATACCGGGAGAGACGAATCCTGTCTAACCGTCACTGCCTCCAAGTGCTTCGGGACTGCACCCAACCACCACCTGTTTGCACGACTCCTTTGAGCCGTGGTAGGGTAGTGATCAAAGTGCAGTGGGAACACACTCGAGGCGAAGTGTCAGTGTCAAGTCAGCGGACTAAGCTGTACTCATGTCACCTGGGAACTGATAACTGACGATAGGTATAATACCAACCTGTCAGTTCCCGACGAGTCCTGTCCAGTGTACTCGTAACCCAACGAGCACCCGTATACTATCTCCAGTACGACGTACTGATGGCTGTGGGACAGACCATCTCCCACACTAGGATGAGAAGCGCATACGCTAGTCTACTCCGGAGTATCGATGCCCAGTCTCGATAGTCCTACGACTAGGGACCTGTATAAGGATGTGCCTATAGATTACCCAGCCCCCACTAGTGTGACTGCCATCACAACGCTGGTAATCAAGCAAAGATCCTAAGGGCTCCACTAATGCGTATAAGTGATATACTGAAATAAACACAAGTACACATTGAAGTAGAAACAAACCAAGTAGCATACTACTATATTGAGCAAGACTGTTTATACAAGGTGAATATCCCAAGCTTCCATTAAGTAATATACAAACTAGTATGATACAGTAATGGCCTCTAGGGCATATACACTAACACAGTTAACACTAGCAGGCTTTGGTTTAAGCCAGATCCTAGTGTACGTTTTGGGATTGGTTTTTTCCAGTATGTATTCGTGTTCCTCGCAACGCGGATGCGGGTGTGTATGCACAGTTGACAGAGAGACAGAGGCAGAGGATTCTCATTAGGGTTGTTGACCGTTGACTGTTGACTATTGACTTTTTGCTCAACCCTAATGAGAATATGATATGTAATTAACAATATCATTAATTAAGTATTATGGTGACATGGTCGTTGAGGGGTTGACTTTGTTGACTTGTTGACTTTGTTGACCGGTTGACTAGGTTGGACTAGTTGACCATCATGATGACAATGGCTATCATTTCATGGCAAAGACTTTTTGCTTGCTTGTTCTCTTATGAAAAATGAGTGCATGAAATGATATGGCTATTGTAGCTTAAACCATCACATAATACTTGATTGCTATGATTTGTTATGATGGCTTTGGATTATGAGAGCCAAGAGAGAAAAGTCTTTCTCATTCTATCATTTCCTTTCTCTCTCTTGTGTTCTTGAGCTCTCATCTTCTTCCTCTTGCTCTCCCTCTCTTTAGTGTATGGTTCACTTGTCTCATGTGTTGAGAACCAAGAACCATAGAGAAAAATCCTAACACACTCTCCTCTACTCACTCTAGTTCATAAGGTTTAGCAAACCAAGTGAACTAGTTTCTTCAAAGTTCGAAGAAGAAGCCAAAGGTAGAAGTTTTCAGGTGGATCGATCTTCGGCGCAAGGAGACGACGGGGTGAAGCCGATCCGGACAACTATCGAGGCTTGAAGATGAAGGAATTCAAGAAAGAAAGGTATAACACCCTAAACGAGTAGTTAACAACTCCTAGTTAGGTTGTTAGTTAGATGTTTAACAATGATCCGGTTTTGAGTCTATGTTACCGACTCTAGAAAATTGTTTTTCACCAAATTCCGCATGCCCGAAAGTACCGGGAGAGGTAGCATGGACTTACAGATTCGTCATATCTTTAAATGCATCATTAATTGCTTAATGACTCACATGATGAATCACTCTTGTTGAATAAATGAAGCATGGTAAATAATCATTTAAATTCATTTATTTGATAATTCAATATGTTTCATATATTCATGTGAGAAGCTTTTCCATTCTCATTCTCATCTTCACCTTCTCTCTCCTCAAGCTCACTCTCTCTTCAAACCCTAACTCTAACCTCTCAAGTGTTGAGATCAAGGGTTAGCTAGAGTAATACATCCATAACCTCACTCTATATCCCCTAGGTAGCTTAGATTAGCACTTTAAGCAACCTAATTATATCAAGTTTGAGATCAAGCTTGGCATAGGAGCTTTCGGGTGGATCGTCTTTTATTCGAGGAGGCCGTTGAGGTGCCGATGTTCCAAGGAGCCTACGAGGAGTGGAGGACAGCGATGAAGACCCGAAGGACATGTAACGTGAGGTATAACATTCGAACCGAGTAGTTAAACCTCTAGTTGTAGTTAGCAATGGTTTAGATAACGATTCATGCGCTCAAGCCCGTGTTACGAAGCTTTGATAATCGTTTTTCATATATTCTGCCTCCCCGCAAGTTCGTGGGGTGCGTGACATGGACTTACTGTGGTATCAGAGCCAACTAAACCATTACTAGCTTGTTAGCAACTGATTAGAAGTTCGATCGACGAAAAATACAAAAAACGAAAAACCAAAACCCTAAGTTTCTGTTATTTTAAAAACTGTCTGAAAAAATATTTGACATACCTTAAAATTCACAGCAGGGAAATTAATGAATACTGGGAAAATACGAGCCAGTGAATCGGCAAAACGGCCGTGGATCCGCGGCAATAGAGTGCTTCTGCCGCGGATCAGCCGCCGAGTCAACGCCGAGTTGACTCGGAGTTTCACAGTAATTCATAATTTTTGGGTTTCTCTCTTCCTGTATGTTCTGTTTCTACCCAGGTTACTTCAGTACAGGTTTGCTTTTGGGGTAGACACGGAATATGGTAATCGATCGATATTCCAAGATATTTGCTAATTGGGTTTTTATCTGTAATGTTTAATGTGTTCGTAAACCTCCCCTAACTGCTAGTATGTCGGTTGGCAAGGGGTTGCACATTTCTGTAATGTTTACTTTTTGTGTATATGAACTGTGTTGGACTGCTGTGATGATTAGCCGGGGTTTGAGATATGTTTAATATTCATTCATTAAATGTAAATGTAATATGATGTAATATTCTTTTGCGGGGCACATCCAGGTTACGGTTGTAGCCACCGTTGTATTATTTCTTTTTACTGTTTTTGCTCCTAGGACAACCCAAGGTGGGGTGCACAAACTACCGGGTACGTCGAAGTGTTTAGTGGCCTACTCACGTTGTTGAGGGAGGCCGCTTCACTTCGGGTACTTGGCGAGTAGTTTGCCGTACCCGTAGGGGTCTAGGGTGGGGTAATGGCTATTCATCACAACTGTGTAATCCGTCTTTTATTGCAGGCTCAAAGCAAATGTGGATTGCTAATAAATCCAATAAAGTTCATCTGTGATCTGGAATGCTTATTATTGCGTTTGACGAATGTACAATATCTATATATAAATAGCTATTAGACGTCACTTATGTTTTACACCCGCACTAGCCCAGCCTCCGCTCTGTCGTTAGTTAAGTAACCTAACGGGTGATGACGGGACCCCGTGGCGAATGCAGATGGCATAAGAGGACGTGGTATTTTCATTGTTTTCTGCAATGATAAGATTAATGATGGGACGCATTATTATAATGCAAAGAAAATAAACCAAAGTTTAATCGTTGGAACAAATTTAAAAGAAACCACTCGGTTATTTTAAAAAAGAGCAGAATTTTTAAATTGCGGAGCTTTAAGCACTCCTTTTAAAAAGTATCAGGTTCCTTCGATTATATCAAATTCACTACGTTCACGGTTTTGCCAAAACCAGTCGTAGCCCTCCGTCATTTCAGTTAAATATTCAGTAGTATTCAAGCTATGTATTTTGACCTTCGCCAAGGCATAGTGATTAGTAGCTGCTGGATATTTATCTGTAGCATAGATAGATGCGTTGGTTTGGGACAGTCGTACAACTATTTTGGCATTCGTCAAGGGTATGTACGGGTGGGTTCAAATTAGCCTGGATAATGACGGGTAGAACTTGACATGTGACTTATGATATGTTGGCCTTCGTCAGGGTCATAAGAGCATGGGGCAAAAATCCACATTGGGAATTTCTAAAGAAACTGAAATTTGCAGAAAGAAGTATACCATTTTGGAGTTTGATGAATGTTGGTAGGATTCCTTCAACATTATCATACGATGATATCTTGGATCCTGATCCTACTGTGAGTACATGCTACTTATCAGAAGATTCGTCACTTAACGATCAATGCTATAAACCAAGTAGGTGCCTAGAAAGGTGTCAGCGGGGCTACGCCCCAAGAGAAAAGAGGTTCTTTAATTAAGGAACTTCGCGAAAGTGTTGGAAAACCTCTCTCGAAGTATCGACACTGACCTGGCTGAACGGTTAAGCAAGTATTGTACGGTGAGAATAGTTCTGGCTAGTTCTTCTTTTTTGGTTTGAGGAGGGATTCTAGAAACAGTGGGAGCCATCCTGTTTAGATAAACTTAAAACCAATCCAAACTTGCAACAGCATCATGGTAAAATGTTTTCTTCTCTCTCTCTTAATTGCAGCGACCTTGTGACCACACATAGGTTACATCTAGATAATAATTTGACTGAATCTGACTTATATGACTGGCAAAAGTCTGTCCAGATGTCCATTGCCTATGACAAGCTGAACCACCCTATTGAGGGACATTCCTATTGGTATGGGATCGGGCATTGGCAGAATGATTGCAGGGCTTTAGAAGCCAGTAGCCAGGATACGAAGCATGTTGTGGCTTCGACTTCGGGTGTGTTTATGACAGAGAACTGTATGTCAGTTAACCCTACTTCCTGGGTATTGGATACCGGATCAGGAACTCACATCTGTAATTCATTGCAGGCTCTGAGAAACCGTAAGGTTATCGGGATAGGTGATATGACCCTGACAGTTGCTAACGGAATGAGCATGAATGCTGAATCCGGAGGGGAATATCATCTTGGACTGACAACTGGACAAATATTGATTCTACGTAACTGTTTTTATGTACCAGGTACGACCTGTAATATCATATCTGTACCTTTACCTTCTAAAGAAGGATATGATTTTACTTTTACAAGAGATGTGGTTCACATTCACCTAAATCAAGATTTGATTGGGTCAGGTTCATTAGAAAACGGAATTTACGTATTAAATCAAGTTCAAATTTTCAGTGTCTAGAACACACTTAAAAGAATGTCTCCGGAAATAAATTAGGCTTTCTTATGGCATTGTAGACTGGGTCACATCAATGAGAGAAGATTAACAAAGTTATATAGAGAGGGATACTTGGATCCGTTCGAGTATCAGTCTTATGCCACTTGTGAATCTTGTCTCATGGGAAAGATGACATAGACTCCGTTCACCGGACACGGAGAAAGAGCAAGCGAGCTCTTAGGACTCATACATAGTGATGTGTGTGGTCCAATGTCTATACATGCGCGAGGTGGTTATTCCTACTTCATTACTTTTACGGATGATTTCTCTAGGTATGGACATATCTTCTTGATGAAGCATAAATCCGGGACATTTGAGAAATTCCAGGAATACAAGAATGAAGTGGAAAAACAAACAGGAAAAAGTATCAAGACACTAAGATCTGATCGAGGTGGTGAATACTTAAGTGCCGAGTTCCTGGGTTACTTAAAAGAGAATGGAATTCTCTTTCAGCTTACTCCTCCATACACACCACAACACAATGGTGTATCAGAAAGGAGGAATCGAACCCTATTGGATATGGTTCGTTCTATGATGAGTAAAGCTGAGTTACCGCGATCTTTCTGGGGTTATGCACTAGAATCAGCTGCATATCTTTTGAACAAGGTTCCAACCAAAACTGTGCCTACCATACTATATCAGATGTGGAGTGGGAAGAAACCCTGTCTTCAGTACCTGAAGACATGGGGATGTCCAGCTTTTGTAAAATAGCAGCATGCGGACAAGCCCGAGGCACGATCAGTACAGTGTTTGTTTGTGGGATATCCAAAGAACTCCAGGGGATATCTATTCTATTACGCAGAGGAACAAAAGGTTTTTGTTTCTCGTAATGCCCATTTTCTAGAACATCAGTTTTTAGAAAAGGAAACAATTGGGAGCGAAATAGAACTGGAAGAAATTCCAAAACCGCAAACTACAACTGAAAGTATGGTAGAACCAGAGGTTCAAGAAAAAAGGGACATACCAGCGCCTATCCGCAGAAGTAGTAGGCAATCTCATCCGCCCGAGAGATACTACGGTTTTCTCTTAGACGGGGATAGAGAGGATTGCACTATAGACTATGATGAGCCTACTAGATTCCAGCAAGCCATTCAGAGCGGTGACTCAGTAAAATGGCTGGATGCAATGCGGACCGAAATGGAGTCCATGTACACTAACAAAATATGGACTTTGGACTTTGCTGTAGATGGGGTAAAACCCGTAGGATGCAAATGGATCTTCAGAAAGAAGATTGGTGTAGATGGACAGGTTGAAACCTATAAAGCTAGACTTGTTGCAAAGGGTTTCCGTCAAAGACCTGGTTTGGACTATGACGAAACCTTTTCTCCAGTAGCTATGCTAAAATCCATTAGGGTCCTTCTTGCTATTGCTGCCTTCCACGATTATGAGATCTGGCAGATGGACGTAAAGATGGCTTTTCTAAATGAAAATTTGGAAGAGAGCATCCATATGGATCAGCCAGAGGGATTCATTCAGAGTGGGAGCAGCAGTAAAGTATGCAAGCTGCTTAAGTCCATTTATGGACTAAAGCAGGCATCGTGAAGTTGGAACATCTGTTTTGATGATGCTGTCAAAGAATTTGACTTTATCAAAAATCCAGATGAACCATGCATATACAGTAAGATTGTAGGGAGGGCTGTAGTATTCCTCATCTTGTACGTGGATGACATTCTCCTAATAGGAAATGATATTCCTTTGTTACAGTCAGTCAAAAGATTCTTGTCACATAAATTGTCCATGAAAGACCTGGGTGATGCCACCTACATTCTGGGGATCCGGATCTATCGTGATAGATCAAAGAGGATGTTGGGACTTTCACAGTCCAGGTACATAGACACTATGGTGAAGAGATTCAGTATGGATGATTCTAAGCACGGTAACCTGCCGGCTTGTCATGGAATCACCCTACGCTTCTGCGGTAGGCTCTATAATGTATGCGATGTTATGTACCATACTAGATGTAGCATACGCATTGAGCGTAGTAAGCCGGTATCAAGCAAACCCAGGGGAGAATCACTGGAGAGCGGTAAAGAACATTCTCAAGTACCTGAGGAGGACTAAGGAGATGTTCTTAGGATATGGCGGAAAAGACCTCCAGATGGAGGCCTTTGCCGACTCCGGCTTCCAGAGTGACAAAGATGACTCCAAATCCATGTCGGGTTATGTCTTTACCCTCAATGGAGGGGCGGTCTGTTGGAAGAGTTCCAAGCAGGAGACCGTTGCAGACTCAACGGTGGAAGCGGAGTACATAGCTGCTTGCGATGCCGCAAAAGAAGCTGTCTGGATGAAGAAGTTCCTCACAGAACTTGAGGTAGTTCCTAAAAGTGTTGGTCCAATACCTCTGTATTGTGACAACAACGGCGCTATAGCTTTAGCGAAGGAACCCAGGTCCCATCAGAAGTCCAGACACATCTTAAGGCGGTATCACCTGATCAGGGAGATCCTTGATCGCCGGGAGATCGAGGTGAAAAGTGTAGAGACAGAGAATAACATTGCTGATCCATTCATAAATGCCCTTCCTCAGACGCAGTTCGAGAGGCTATTCGAGATAATAGGTCTACGATATGCCAACTCATGGCCCTAGTGCAAGTGGGAGATTGTTAGTGTATATGGCCTAGGGGCCATTATTGTATCATACTTGTATGTATATTACTTAATGGAAGCTTGGGATATTCACAGTTGTATATACAGTCTTGCTAAAAATGGTAGTATGCTACTTGGTTTGTGTCTACTTCAATATGTGCATATGTTTCTTGTAACGTATCACTTATACATATTAGTAGAGCCCATAGATTCTTTGCTTGATTACCAGCGCTGTTATGGCAGTCACACTAGTGGGGGCTGGGTAGTCTGTAAGCAACATCCTATACAGGTCCCTGGTCGTTGGATTATCGAGATAGGGCATCGATATTCCAGAGTAGACCAGTGTGTACGCTTCTCATCCCAGTTGGGGAGATGGTTTGTCCCATAGCCATCAGTACGTCGTACTGGAGATAGTATACATGTGCTCGTTAGGTTACGGGTATACTGGACAGGACTCGCAGGGAAACTGATTAGTTGGTATTATACCCATCGTCAGTTAACAGTTCCCAGGTGACATGAGTACAGCATAGTCCGCAGACATGACACTGCAACTTCGCCTCGAGTGTGTCCCACTGTTCTTAGATTGCTACCCTACCACGGCTCAAAGGATTCGTGCAAACAGGTATCAGTTGGGTGCAGTCCCGAGCACTTGGAGGCAGTAGTGGTTAGACAGGATTCGTCTCTCCCGATATTGGGAGATGATATCGCGCTGTGTCAGAGAGCCATTACGCAAAGTACCTGGCCAGGGCAAGCGAGATATACTGGTAGGTTCAAGTAGCTTCTCAGGGTGTAATGGGCTTCGCTCCGACACGACTTATACAGCTATTAGGGGACTGACGCTTGCCGTCCCCTAGGTTTGATATGCGATAGTCTAAGACGAACAGACCGGACTGTGCGGAGATTGTCACATCAGGCTCAGTAGGAGTTTGGTTGGTTTTCCTCATCGGCCTTCTTATCGACATCTACCTGGGGACCGTTACGTACAGCTAGTGCCGCTTGCGGTCTGTGGTTAAACCCACTGCAAGCGTAGTGTCGAGTCTTTAGAGTCCCACACAGAGAGTTTCCCTGTCCCATGCGAAACGATATAGAGGTTGTATGGTTTTACGACAAGGGTTCGGACGCATACGTGTATTTACGCACGTACGACTTTTCGGACAGTTTTTACTAGCCGGCTTTGGTTTAAGCCAGATTCTAGTATCAGGTTATTGGATTTATACAGTCTAAAGTTTTTCCGTGTTTTCACGGATGCGAGGGGCGTTCTCGTAATTTTCCGAGAAGCTTCTAAAAGGATGGTGACTAGAGGGGTTGAGGTGGAATTTTCATTAATTGCTTTTGTGACTCATTTGTGTGATTCATCATATCTTTAAAGGCGTCATTAATTGCTTAATGACTCACATGATGAATCACTCTTGTTGAATAAATGAAGCACGGTGAATAATCATTTAAATTCATTTATTTGATAATTCAATATGTTTCATATATTCAAGTGAGAAACTTTTCTATTCTCATTCTCATCTTCACCTTCTCTCTCCTCAAGCTCACTCTCTCTTCAAACCCTAACCCTAATCTTTCATGTGTTGAGATCAAGGGTTAGCTAGACTGATACATCCATAACCTCACTCTATATCCCCTAGGTTGCTTAGATTAGCACTTTAAGCAACCTAATTATCTCAAGTTTGAGATCAAGCTTGGCGTAGGAGCTTTCGGGTGGATCGTCTTTGATTCGAGGAGGCCGTTGAGGTGCCGATGTTCCAAGGAGACAACGAGGAGTGGAGGACAGCGATGAAGACCTAAAGGACATGTAACGTGAGGTATAACATCGGAACCGAGTAGTTAAACCTCTAGTTGTAGTTAGCAATGGTTTAGATAACGATTCATGCGCTCAAGTCTGTGTTACGAAGCTTTGATAATCGTTTTTCATATATTCCGCCTCCCCGCAAGTTCGTGGGGTGTGTGACATGGACTTACAATGATGAGTGTTTTCTGTTGGAGATAGTGCCCTCAAAGTCAATTATTGGATCGCAGGTACGTGATTGCAATGATTGAAGCAGGACCTATACCGATATGACAGTCTTGCTCGAGATGATAGTATGCTATATGGTTTGTCTTTATCATCGTATACATGCTTTAGTTCACTATTGCATTATGATAGAGCCCATAGGATTCTTTCCTGACTACCAACAGTATGATAGCGATCATATACATGGGAGCTGGGGTCTGTAAGCATATCCTTAATGTGTCCCTAGTCGTGGGAGTTTCGAGACAAGGCATCGATACTCCAGAGTAGACTAGTGTATACAGTCGAGACCCCGACGAGGGGCGGTGGCCGGTCTCATAAGCCACTGGTGTCAGTTTGATCACCTAAGATGTATACAGGTGCTCATTGGGTTATGAGTACACCGGACAGGACTCGCCGGGAATCTGCTAGTTGGTATTATACATATCGTCAGATAGAAATTCCCTGGTGACATGTGTACAGGTTAGTTCATCGACCTGAGATCATCATTTGTCTCGTGTGAGTTCCCACTGTGCTTAGATTACTACCCTACCATGCTCAAAGGAGTTGTGCAAACAGGTTTTAGTTGGGTACAGTCCCGAGCCATATTGGAGGCAAGTGAGTGGATCGTCGGGGATTCGTCTCTCCCGGTATTGGGGGTTGATGTCGCTCAGTGCACGGGTGGCCATCACTAGGAATCCTCGGCCGAGGTGGTGGAGAATTACTGATTTGGATCAGTAGTTTCTCAGGTGGTGATGGGCTTCATGCCGACACGATTTATCGCGTTATTAGGAGTCTGACTTTATCCACCCCCATAGACTCGATATGCGATACTCTTTAGACGAACGGACCGGACTGTATATACATTGTCACTGTTAGGCTCATTAGGGTTTATAGATGAGTTCGCTCGTCAGCTTCCCTTCCAATCAATACATAGGCAAAACGTTACGTGCACTTGTACCTCTAACATGCTAGTGGTTATACCCAGTGCCAGTGTGTTAATGAGTCATTAGAGTCCCCCACAGACACTTTCCCAAGTTCGGGAGAAACATTGTAGAGGCCTTATGAGTTTATGGCAAGGTTCGGAAAAAGCACGTGCGTTTTCACACGTGTCAATTTTCAGGCTGATAATACTGGTCGGCTTTGGTTTAAGCCGGATCCGAGTATTATGCTGTGTAGATATAATATCTTTGTCTCAGTTGCATTTGTATTCGGTCGTAATACAAATGCGGATATGTTTATACTGATACGTGGTTATCCTGAAATTCGTTTTAGGATCACTTTTGGAAGTTGCCAGTTTCCAGTTTTCTATCAGCCGTATTTAACATTCGGTTAAATACGGATTTATCTTTTCTTGAGATAAGTGTGGAAGCTTCTAGAAGAGGTGACTAGGATGGTGACTAGGATGGTGAGGTGGCTTTGTTCATTAATGATGCATTAATTTGTTGATGACTATGTATTATGAATCATCACTTTCATTAATGAGTTCATACTAGGTGTCTTAGTGACTCACTCTCTTCTTTATGCTTATGGTCACCCCCCCTCTCCTACACTCACCCTCCTCCTCATCTATAAGTGGTCGGCCATTCTTTAGTGAAGGATGATGGTTGTTGTTCACTAGAAAAAAGATTATGATAGATTCGGGTTTATGAAAGTTAGATAGCCTCATTTCTCATTTCACCCGATCCAAAAGGCAACTTCATTAACCGTTCGTCCATAGCCTTGGACGTAACGAGACAAAGTGTTCTACTCATTCTCTACTTCATCTTGGTTGTCTCTTTTAGCAAACTTGACGATCGAGTTGCCTCGGTTCAGAGGCGGGAGCCCGTTTAAAGATCCGTCGACGTGGTGCCATCTGGACGAGAAGATTGGAAATTCAGGAGATCGGATCAACCGCAACAAGCGTGGGATGATGGTTGAAGACCGAAGGACTCGGATCACTCGGTATAACGTTTCTACCCACTTTCTAGTTTGTTAGTTCAGCTTTAATGGCAGATCCGGGTTACGGTACACGATAGCACCAGTTCGTAAAAAGTTTTTGTTCCGCATTTGGCGTCTGTTAGACGGCCGGGGCGCTACTGTGGACTTACAGTGGTATCAGAGCCTCACCATTAAGCTATACTAACTTTTGCTAACGTGTTTAAAACATCGATCGAACCGATTTTCAAAAACTGCAATTTCCATGTTCAAAGTTTCTGTCGATTTTTAAAATGGCCTAAAAATTATTTTGAACATACCAGAAAACAGAGCAGGCTTTTATTAGAAAACTGGTGAAATTTGGTGGCCCAATTCGACAGAACCGCCATGGATCCGCGGCCCAAATAAGGGTTTGGCCGCGGATCCGCCGCAGTTTTGTGAGATTGGTACTCCAAATTTCTACAGTGAGTTCTTCTTAGGAAATTGTGGCTTCTGAAATATTTGGTTTGGGCCCATATTTTGTTACTGTACAGCAGAAGTTTGTGGGGCCCACTTAGGGAAATTTTATCGATTGAAATTTTAAACTTGTTAGTATGCAGTATTTACATTATATCTCCGATCGGGAATGTCATTTGATCGGAAAACCGCGTCTGATTGCTATAGTTCTTTTAGACGGGTTTGCGAACGTAACATTCACGTTGATGTTCTGTGTTGTGCTGTAATGTTGCGGATATGTCGTGGTGGATAGCAGGGTGCAATGATAGTGCAGTTTGGATTTATTTGTACATTTGATATTGCGGGGAGAGCGTCCAACATGTGGACTGCCGTTACTGCCTGTTTGTATAATATTCTTTTGGGGCACGACCGGGTCGAGGTCGATGTACCCGTTGTACATATTTTTATTTTCTGTACTAGGTTTATCCTGCGAAGGAGTGCATGGATAGCCGAGTTCTGGAGGGCAACTGGTCTGTATCTCATGGCTTTGAGAGGCAAAGGGACCTTACTTTAGAATTGGTAGACTATTCACCACACTCGTAGGGGGTACAGGTTGACCCAAGGAGGGGTGCTCAATTTACCGGATCCCGTGAAGTGCCGGGTGTTCCATTCACTATGCTGTGGGGACTACCTCGCTTCAGGTTTTGGCGGGTAACTTGCCGCACCTTTAGGGGTCTAGGTTTCATTGCACAGGCTATCCACACGACTAGGGGAACGTCAGGTTTCAGCAGCGCCTCTGTGAAACCCTGGGATCCCAGATTATCTGTATTGTTCTGTGATGCTTATTACTTTTCTGTAATGTTGCATATTATCACGCCTGGAGCGATTATTGTATATTGGTATATATACTATTAAATGTTGTATATCTTTTACACCCGCGCTAGTCCAGCCCCCGCTCTGTCGTTAGTTAAGTAACCTAATGGGTGATGACGGGACCTAGTGGCGAATGCGGATGGCATATACGTACATTATATTTTCGTTCTTTTCTGGTGTGATTGATTGATGGGACTGCATTGATTCTTATTAATGCAAGGATAAAACAAACCTATATTTGATGTTGTTGGAACCAATTTTTAAAAAAAAATGTTATTACAAAGACATTTCCTTTTGTTTTGCATAGTGATATTCAATTAGAATATCCTGCACCTCATTCGACGAGGCAAGGGCTGATATTCCTTCACCGGGAAAAACCCCTTAGGCAGAAGTTTACATCAGGATGGTAACTTTAATATAGTCGATTACAAGTTGCTTTGCATCGCGGTATTCAGCTGGAATATCCTGCACCTCATTCCACGAGGAAAGAGCCGAGATCCCTTCACCAGGAGTAACCTCTTTAGCAAAACGTTTTCGTCACTATATTTAATAAAAAGCTATCAAGTTTCTTCAACGAGATCAGATTCATTGTGTTAAAGGTTTTTTCGCCAAAAACCAGCCATAGCCCTCCGTCATTTCTTATGGATATTCAGTAATATTCAAGCTATGCATTTGACCAACGCCAGGGCATAGTGTTTGGTAGCTGCCGGGGTATTCATCTGTTGCATAAATAGATGAGTTGGTTTGGGACAGTCGTTCTGCCATTTTGGCCAACGTCAAGGGCATGTGCGGGTGGGTTCAAATTGACCTGGATAATGACGGGCAAAACTTGACATGTGACTTATGATATTTTGACCAACGCCAAGGTCATAAGATCATGGGGAAAAAATCACATCGGGAGTTTCAAACAGCAAACTTGCCAGGCATGCGCATACCTTCTTGAGTGTGATAACTTGAGTGGCTTCCATCAAGTTATCATACGATGATAGTTGGATCCCGATTCTCACTGAGAGTTAGTTTACTCTTCGGGTGATCCCGACTAATTCTTCTTTCAGGTTTGGAGGAGAATTTGAGATTACAGTGGGAGGTTTCCTGATTAGATAAATTGATAACCATTCTTATCTAGGTTAGAGTGCACGCAGAGTGTTTCTTTTCACTCTCTCTCTTTAGCAGCGACCTTTGACCGAGCCTAAACTATGACTCAGTGACCAAGTTGACCGAACCTTCTTAAAGTACTGGGTTTTGGATTGTCTAAAGTTGCATAAGTCATTGCCGCTCTTTCCTTTACCCTTTGTATTTCTCAGAACACCCCGTAATGCTACGGACATCCACTTCCATTGGATAGATCCATCGTATGGTTATATATGAACTCGAAGGGACTTCTTCGAGGATAGATCCAGGTTCAGGAGAAATAGAATTAGTTTATTCAGTTGTCTTTTATTATCACCTTCTCTCAGGTTGCGAGGGCTCTTTAGTTTAGGAGAGTACACCTATTACGCTTATTGGATAGTCTTATTCTAAACCATAGGCAGGTGCTGAAAGGTAGGGAATGAAGAAAACCAATTAGCCTAAGTAGGGTGTACAGAAGGTAATATGTAAAGACAAAATAAATATGATTAGAAAGAGGGCAAAGTAAATTGCGACTGTTATCATTCACGACCAAACCGCGTACTTCATCGCTACTCCTATTTCACCTTTGCTTTTTCCCCAGTTCAGGAGAAATAGAATAAGGTATTATTCAGTTGTCTTTTATCACCACCTTCTCTCAAGTTACGAGTACTCCTAGGATTAGGAGAGTACACCTATTATGCTTACTGGATAGTCTTCTTCATAACCATAGGCTGGTGCCGAATGGTAGGGAAGGAAGAAAACCACTTAGCCTAAAGGGGTGTACAGAAGGAAATGAATAAAGACAAATAAAGGGATTTGGAGATATGGAAAAGAAATATACAGTTATAGTCATGAATTGGATTATGGTGTTAGTTGTATGTATGCCCTAGATGCCAGTATTGTACAGATGATGTATATTATATTGGATGCTTGGACATATATAGAGAGGACTTTCTTGCACGATATGATAGTATGCTATCTGGTTGCTCTTTATCTTAACATGTATGCTTGTCTCTTTATACTGTCTTATAGTTACCTGTTGGTAAAGCCCTTAGGATGTGTACTTGACTACCTGGATTATGATGCGGATCATACTAGTGGGGACTTGGTAGTACATAAGTATATCCTTCAAGGTCCCTAGTCGTGGGTGTATCGAGACGGGGCATCGATATACCAGTGTATACTAGCGTATACGCTTCTCGACCCATGAGATGGGCGATGGATGATCCCATATCCATTGGTGTTTGACATCGGAGATGGTATACGGGTGCTCAGTGAAGACTGGATACACTGGACGGACTCGCCGAGAACTCCCAGATGGTATTATACCTTACGTCAGATGGCAGTTCTCTGGTGACACTTGTGCAGGTTAGTCTGTAGACCCGAGATCGTTATAGAGTCTTGTGTGATTCCCACCGTGCTTTGATTTCCACCTTACCATGTCCATGAAGGCGTGCAAAACGGTGGTTTTTGGGTACAGTCCCGAGTCATATGGAGGCAATGAGCGATAGGAAGGGTTTCGTCTCTCCCGGTATTGGGGGTTGATGTTGCGCTGTGCTCGATTGGCCGTAACAGGGAAGTTCCTAGCCAGGGATGATTAGAGATTTACTGGTAAGTGTTACCAGTAGTTTCTCCACCTGTTATGAGCCTCACATCGGCACGACTTATCGGTTACCAGGGTCTGACGTTTACCACCCCTAGACTTGATATGCGACATATCAGACGAGGAGACCGGACTGTACGGGAAGTGTTACCGGCTGGCTTTTACAGGAGTTGGAGCGGGCTTGCTTGCTGATCTTCTTATCGCTCAATACCCGGGTAGCCGTTACGTCCAGCTAGTACCGCTGACGGCTTGTAGGTGCGTGATGTGATCATCACCTACTGCCGGCGTATTGACGAGTCTTTAGAGTCCTACACAGAGGTTTTACTGGCTCAGGAAAAACGAAATAGGAGCATGTATGTGATATGTGCGAGACCGAGAATAAATGCGTGTATGTGATACCGTATTCTATTCTCGCGACTATATGTATCGGTCGGTTATATATATGATATGGCCGGGTTATCGAATCAAGTGTTGATTCGATAAGTCGATATAATGGATGTTAGCCGGTTATATGAGATATGACCGGATTATTAAGTCAAGTGTTGATTTAATAATTAAGTGTATAGTTGTATATTAGATATACTAGTTTACATTTACTAACACTTGTTCACTTTAGGGTTTTCTCACTTATACACTACTTTAACATATATATGATATATGTTTAAAATGTGTTATCATATTGTATCATGGTTGATGATACACAATTCATGCATGTATGAGACATACACCATTCTATGTATTATGGAGGGTTAAGATTGTTTAAGATAATTACAAAATTAGTGGAGTTTTGGAATGAGCATGAAGCTTGTAGAAGCTTAATTTGCTTTGACAAAGTCTACTAGCTTTGTCTTTACCTTAGATTCCTTTTAACCCAACCATAATCAATTAGCTATGGTTATGGCACTACAAGGGTTAGTATATGATACTCACTCACCATGGTTACTCTTCTGACTTGATCATTATCCTCATCTCTTTTCTTTTGTTCATCATCTTCTTTCTTTAGTTCAAAAGAAAAGCTTGCTAGGGTTTGATCAAAAGTGAGAAACAAAATTCTAAAGGGAACCCACTTCCTATTTCTCCATCCTCTACTAGACTAGCTCTTTAGTTTAGGATGTTTACTTCACTAATTCTCTAGTTAGTGAAGTAGGATCTTGAATCGGAATTCCCTCGACGTAGATCATCTTCGGTCTCGGAGACTTCAAGCAAGGTCGCACCTTTTCGCCTCGTGAAGCCATGCAAGGGTCCGGGAGAACCACAATCGCAGCGAAGGGACTTCATCAAGGAGCTAAAGAAGTGGAGGACCGATCTACGAAGGTTGTATTTCGTGATCTCTTAGAGTAAAGTTGTTTACTTGCTTTTCGATTCGCCTAAAATCTAGTATACGATCTTGCTTAGTGTTATTCGGCACATAAAAATTTATTTTTGGCATGGTCGATGCCTTGTAGAGCCTTGTTAGTGTGCCTAGTAGCCCTACAGTGGTATCAGAGCCTAGCTAGAGCATTAGGCGATGAGTTAACGAAGTTAAAATTCCGAACGAACCCGACAACGTCGAAATCAACCCCTCTCTGGACAATTTTTAAAATTTGGGATTTTTGTGAATTAAAAATATCTAAAAAAATCAGCATGATTTTCTAAGAATTATAGTGCAAAACGATGACCTGATTCGTATATATAATCGCGGTTCCGGGGTAAATCCCTGCTTGTGCCGCGGAACCGCGGCGCTATGGTGTCCTTTGGCTTCTCTGTTTGCACAGTAATTCTTTACTCTGTGATTGGTATTTCTGGGTAATTTTAATTTGACTCAAGTGTTGAGTATTCAGGGGTTCATTTTGTAATCGTCGATTCGATCGGAGAATTTAATTTTGTTTTGTTATTCCGGATAATTTAGTAAGTATTAAAATGTTCGAACGGATATCACTAACTTAATTTTTCCCGGCACGAAAAATATTCAAGTGTTGAATTCTTCTCGGTTTTAAATTTTTCAGAAAAACGTGCAAGAAATGTGATGGACCCTCTAGAAGACAACAAAGCTTAACTCAATTATGTGACCGTCTTGAACTGCCCTTTGAACCTTAGGGTTTAGGGCAGTACGGCGTGCCACATGTGAGGCGTTGGCTTTACCCTTCTACGGCTGGACCGTTGCTACCGTGACGTATTCTGGAATTTTTGAACTCCTCTCAAGTGTTGAGCTATTATGGAAATCTCGGGTATTTGATTATTCGATCGGAAAGTTTAATACTGTCTATTTATCTGGAATGTGATACAATATGTGGAATTCATACAGTTAGGCATGAAATGCGAAATATGTGATATTTCGGATTTACGATGTCTAAAGAGTTTGTGGATTCCAAATGTTGTAGTTTTACATTTTTTTCTATGACCGTAAGTGTAATATGTGATATCGCCAGTTTCGTTGCTATATGTCAATGACAATTAGGATGCGCATATTTACTTATGTTGATGAAATGTGATGTTATGTGTTGCTGGATATGTTATATTGGATCGTCGCGTTCCGAAAAGCCGGGGGGTTTTATGTGAGATGAGTGTTTTTATTTTCATTCATGTAAAATAAATTGTACGTAATATTCTTTTATTGGGGCACTTCCGGGATGAGGTTGATGTCACCTTTTGTATATTATTTACTTTTCCGCACTAGGATAGACCCAAGGAGGAGAGTACAAATAACTGGGTTCTGGAGTCCAGTGGGAGGCCAACTCGAGGAGTCGAGTCCGGGTCTCCTAACTCCAGAATTGGTAGGGTTTCTTGCCGCTCTCGTAGGGGTCTAGGGGTGTGGGTTTGGCTATTCGTCGTGACCGTGGAATCCGTGTTTTATAGAGGCTCAAAATAAAACACGGACGTCGTAGTATATCCAATGTTTCATATATTTCTTCTGCTGCGATATCTGTGATGCGATCATTTGATGTTCTGTGATAAATACTGTATATAGTATATATTATATATTATATAGTCGTTACTTATGTTTCACACCCACGCTAGCCCTGCCCTGCTCTGCCGTTAGTTACCTAACCTAACAGTGCACGAGGGGACATCGAGGCGAATGCGGATGGCATAAGTGTACGTCGTATTTATCTATGATGTTTAGGTGACTTAAATGATGGGACTTCATTAATGTGATTAATGAAAGAAAAGAAACCTAAAAGATGTTGTAGAATCAAATTTTCAAATAAAAAGGGTAGCTACAGTTTTGCTTTGCATAGTGGTATATATGATATACCCTGCACTTTATTCGATGAGGAAAGAGCCGAGATCCCTTCACCGGGAGTGACCTCTTTAGCGAAACTGGCAGATGCTACGAAACTCGGTTTGTCTTTTGATTGCTTTTAGAGTTTTGCTTTGCACAGTGATATATATGATATGTCCTGCACCTTATTCGATGAGGAAAGAGCCGAGATCCCTTCACCGGGAGTGACCTCTTTAGCAAAACTAATGAAAGCCTCAAAAACACTCCATTTCAAAATTTCACATGATTCTACGACGATATCAAGTTCATTACGTTCATGGTTTTCTGAAAAACCTGCGTAGCCCTCCGTCAATTCAGATAAGTAATATTTAGTATTCGTGCTGCGGTTGTTTGGCATGCTTCAAGGCATAGTGTACGGTAGCTGATTATTACTTATCTGTAGCATGAGATGCGATTGGATTAAGGTATTCGTACGGCGTTGTTTGGCATGCGTCAAGGGTCGTACGGGTGGGTTTAATTCAATCACGAATTGTACGGGTTGAACTTGACTAGCGGACTATGGGTTGTTTGGCATGCGTCAAGGTCATAGCACGCTAGGGGCAAAAGCATTATCGGGAATTTCAAGTGTTGAAATTTGCAATGTGATTGCATACCTTCTATGAGATAGTTGGATCCCGATACCCATTGCGAGTAATTGTTACTCCTGGGAGTGTTTTAAACCGAACAATTAGCCGATCAAGTAGGTGTCTAGAAAGGTGTCAATGGGGTTACGCCTCTGGGAAAACGAGGTTTACTTTAATTAGGTCCGTGCGAAAGCACGGGGAACCTCCCTCAAAGTACCGACACTGGCCTGGCTGAAAGATTGGCGAAGTTGTAAGGTGTAATTAATCCCGGCTAGTATTTCCTTTTAGGGTTTGAAGGAAGATTTGATAAAAACAGTGGAAGCCATCCTGATTAGATAAGATAAATAACCAATCTGATCTTGCAAGAGCATACGCTAAAGTGTTTTCTTCTCTTTCTCTCCAGGTAGCGACCATATCATACCTTAATAAAGATAATAATATGGATGTATTGACCGAACCAGCATGTTATACAGTGCAGGGGAACGTTGGACCCGTTCTATCTTATAAGTGTTATAAGACTGAACAGGAATCAGGAGAATATCTGGATTCTCACGCTGCCCAGACGGAGAACATGCATGTTGATGCACCTTCTTCGGGTGTGTTAGTCATTGAGAACTATTTTTCAGTTCACCCTACGTCCTGGGTATTAGATACCGGATCAGGATCCCATATATGTAAAAAGTTACATGGGCTACGGAAAGGTAGAGAACTGGGAAAAGGTGATCATTCCGTTTAAGTAGGGAATGGTGCAAGTATTGCAGCCAAAGCAGTTGGCGAATATCACCTTGTATTACCAAGTCATAATACACTGATTCTGAATGAGTGCTATTATGTACCGAACATGATGTGCAATATTATATCAGTTTCTTTACTGAGTAAAGAAGGATATAATTTTGTAGTACAGGATAATGTTATGAACATCTTCCCAGATCAAAAGTTGATTGTATCAGGCTCGTTACATAATGGCATATTCCTTCTCAATCAAAATACAGTCCTCAATTTACAAAACACACACAAGAGGAAGAGTTCAGAACTGAACGAATCCTTCTTGTGGCATTGTAGACTGGGTCACATCAATGCGACACGACTAGCTAAGTTGCATAAGGATGGATATTTGAATTCATTTGAATTTTCATCTTAGGACACTTGCCAATCATGTCTCAAAAGCAAGATGACCAAAACTCCGTTTACGGGACACGGAGAAAGAGTTACCGAACTCTTAGGGCTGATACATAGTGATGTATGCGGTCCCATGTCTACAAATACCAGGAACGGTTCTTCCTACTTCATTACATTCACTGACGATTTCTTAAGATTCGGACATGTGTTCCTGATGAAACACAAGTCGGAAGCTTTTGAGAAATTCAGAGAATATAAGCACGAAGTAGAGAACCAAACGGGTAAAAGTATTAAGATCCTTCGATCTGATCGAGGAGGAGAATACTTGAGCAATGATTTTCTGGATTATCGAAAAGAGAATGGGATTCTCTCTCAGTTTACTCCTCCTTATACACCACAGCACAACGGTGTATCGGAACGGAGGAACCGCACCCTATTAGATATGGTGCGCTCAATGATGAGTACAGTTGTGTTACCTATTTCCTTCTGGGGATATGCGCTTGAGATAGCCATAGACCTATTGAATAGAGTTCCTACCAAATCTGTGCCTACCACTCCATATGAGATATGGAAAGGGAAGAGACCACATCTTAATTATATTAAGATTTGGGGTTGTCCGGCCTATGTCAAAAGACAAAATCCAGACAAACTCTAGGCAAGATCTGTCTTATGTAAGTTTATAGGATATACCAAAAATTCACAAGGGTATATCTTCTACCACCCCGAGGAACAAAAGGTGTTTGTTTCTCGACATGCCACTTTCTTAGAAAAAAGTTTTCTTATGAAGCAGATTAGTGGCATTGAGGTAGAACTGGAAGAGGTTCCAGCTACACAAACTATAACAGAAGACTTGGTAGAACCAGAGGATTCAGTAGTACCCGACGAACCCCAGCCTCTCCGCCGATCTAGTAGGGTTTCTCATCCACCTAAGAGATACTACGGTTTTCTCATTGATGGTGGAAGCGGGGATTACATCATGGTTGATGATGACCCAACTAGCTTCGAGCAGGCCATCACGAGTGGGGACTCAGTGAAATGGCTGGATGCAATGCGGTCCGAGATGGAATCCATGTACACCAACAAAGTATGGACTTTGGAAGTTGCTCCTAAAGGGGTAAAACCCATTGGGAGAAAGAGGATCTTCAAGAAAAAACTTGGTGTAGATGGGAAAGTGGAGACTTTCAAAGCTAGACTGGTTGCAAAGGGTTTTCGTCAAAGACCAGGTGTGGACTATGACGAAACCTTTTCTCCAGTGGCTATGCTTAAATCCATCCGGATCATGCTTGCCATCGCTGCATATCATGACTACGAAATCTGGCAAATGGATGTTAAGACCGCCTTTCTAAACAGTGATTTAGAAGAGTGTGTGTACATGACTCAGCCAGAGGGCTTCGTAGATAGTGGGAGCAGCGGGAAGGTGTGCAAGCTGCTTAAATCCACTTATGGATTAAAGCAAGCGTCGCGGAGTTGGAACATCTGCTTTGACGTCGTTATCAAAGAGTTTGATTTCGTAAAAAATGTAGATGAACCTTGTATCTATAAGAAGGTGGAAAAGAGTAAGGTTGTCTTCCTCGTATTGTACGTGGACGACATACTCTTGATAGGAAATAACATTCCTATGCTGCAATCGGTCAAGCTCTTCTTATCACAAAGATTCTCAATGAAAGATCTTGGTGATGCCTCCTGCTTATTGGGGATTAGGATCTATAGAGATAGATCTAAAAGGATATTGGGATTGTCCCAGTCCAGGTACATTGACACCATACTAAAGAGGTTTAGTATGGAAGAGTCCAAACGTGGGTTTTTACCCACGATCTCAGGGCTCACTCTCTCCAAAGAGATGTCTCCCAAGACTGATTTGGAGAGAGCTCGCATGCAAGGGATACCCTATGCTTCGGCTGTAGGCTCTATCATGTACGCGATGCTATGTGTTAGTTATATGTATGCCCTAGAGGCTATTAAAGTACATAGGATGTATATTGTAGTGGATGTTGGGACATATATAGGGAGGACTTTCTTACTCGACATGATAGTATGCTATCTGGTTACTCTTTACCTTAACGTGTATACTGATTGCCTCTCTGTTACATGTTGGTAAAGCCCTTAGGATGTGTACTTGACTACCTGGACTATGATGCGGATCATACTAGTGGGGATATGGTAGTCCATAAGTACATCCTTCAAGGCCCCTAGTCATGGGTGTATCGAGACGGGGTATCGATATAACAGAGTAGACTAGCGTATACCTTCTCGACCCATACAGATGGGCGATGGACGATCCCATATCCATTGGTGTTTGACATCAGAGATTATATACGGGTGCTCAATAGAGACTGGGTACACTGGACGGACTCGCCGAGAACTCCCAGATGGTATTATACCTTACGTCAGATGGCAGTTCTCTGGTGACACTGGTACAGGTTAGTCTGTAGACCCGAGATCATCATAGAGTCTTGTATGATTCCCACTGTGCTTTGATTTCCACCTTACCACGTCCAAGAGGGAGTGCAAAACGGTGGTTTTTGGGTACAGTCCCGAATCACATGGAGGCAATGAGCGACAGGAGGGGATTCGTCTCTCCCGGTATAGGGAGTTGATGTTGCACTGTGTTCGATTGGCTATAACCGGAAATCCCTGGCCAGGGTTGCTGAGATTTGCTCGTAAGTGTAACCAGTAGTTTCTCAAACTGTTATAGACCTCATATCGACACGACTTATCGAGCTACTGGGGTCTGACGTTTACCACCCCTAGGCGAGATATGCGACATATCAGACGAACAGACCGGACTGTACTGTAAGTGTTACTGGTTGGATTCACAGGAGTGTGAGCGGGCTTGCTCGTCGATCTTCTGATCGCTCAATACCCGGGTGGCCGTTACGTTTGGCAGGCCGCTTGCGGCTTGTGGGTGCTTGATATGATCATCATCTACTGCCGGCGTATTGACGAGTCTTTAGAGTCCTACACAGAAGTTTCCTGGCTCAAGCGAAACGAAATAGGAGCGCATATGAGATATGTGCGGGACCGAGAATAATACCAGTATGTGATACTGTATTCGATTCTCGCGATTTGTGACAGTGATCGGTTATATGCGATATAGCCGGGTTATCGGATCAAGTGTTGATTCGATAAGTTGTTACTATTGATATTAGTCGGTTATATGCGATATGACCGGATCGTTAAATCAAGTGTTGATTTAATGAATTAATGTATAATTATATATATGATATATTACTTTACATTAACTAGTATTTGTTAACTTAAGATGGATTTTCTCACTTGATGTACACATTGTATATATGATATAGTTTTGTGCACTAGTTTGTATCATGTTTGATGATACATGCAAACTTGGGTGTGTATAATTAAACCATGGTTATGTTAATGGTTAGAGTTTTGATTTACTTATTCATTTAATTTGTTTATTTATTTTAGGGAAAGAAAAGAGAAAGGTTGCTTCTTTTGTTTGTTTCTTTGAAGCTTTGACCATTCTTGTTTTCTTTCCTAAACCTAACCATTCACCTAACCTTAGTTTATTCTCTACACTTAACCATGGTTGCTAATATGATAAGAATGACTTTATTTTCTTTTTTAAATATTCTTATCATATTCTTTTTCTTCTTCTTCTTCTTCAAGAAGAAAGAAGCTTGCTAGCTTCAATGGCGACTTGAGAAAAAGAGTGAGAAATCCAATTCTAAAATGAACCCACTTCCTATTTATTCATCCTCTACCACTTGCCATGTAGTATAGGGTGTTTTCTTCACAAGTTTCATGACTTGGTGAAGTTGGAGCTTGATCTTGAGTTGCCTCGACGTTGATCATCTTCGGCATCGAAGTCGACGACCTAGCACGATCATTTCTTCGACGATACCATCGCTAGAGTCCGGGATCCAATGATCACAGCGGTTGGACATCAACGCGGAGCTATAGAAGTGGAGGACTGGATCTACAAAGGTTGTAGTTCCTTCCCTTAGTGATAATTGTTATCTACTTGCTTTATGTTTCGCCTAATCTCTAGTTAACGATCTAGTTAGCGTTTCTCGGCACCGGAAAAAATTGAAATTGGAATGGTTGATGCCTTGTGAGACCTCATTAGTGTGTCTAGGAACCCTACAGTGGTATCAGAGCCTATCTAGAGCTTTAGGCAAAGTTTAGACGAAGTTAGAAGTCCGATCGAACCCGTAAACCCCGACAAAACCCTTCTCTGTACATTTTTCAAAACAGTGGATTTTTATGAATTAAAAATTCTCAGAATAATAAGCAGGAAAAACTAAGAATTACTGTGAAGTACGGTCCACTAAATCAATAATTTGACCGCATAACCGCGGCGAAACCAGGGGTTTGGCGGCGGTTCCGCGGCCAAAATTTGGACTTAGTCCCTGAAATTTCATATATTTATTCTTAGGTCATTTATTGGCAATTTTTTATGGGAATTTTTTAATTCCACTCAAGTGTTGAGTTTTCTAGGGTTTTATTGGGGACTCGTTAATTTGATCGGATAATTTAACTTCGTTTATGTTTTTTCCGGATATTTTAGAAACTGTTAAAAAGTTCGACCGGGTATAAATACCCACTTTTTCCCCTACCGGGAAATTTCCAATTGTTGGATTTTTCCGTCGTTTAAAGACGTTCTAAGTAGCGCAAGTAACGCGATGGTCCCTCTAGAAGACAACAAACCTTAACTCGATTATGTGACAGTCTTGAACTGCCCTTTGAACCTTAGGGTTTGGGGCAGTACGGCGTGCCACATGTGAGGCGTTGGCCTGACCCTTCTACGGCTGGACCGTTGGTACTGAGGCATGAAATGGATGTCTTTGAACTTATTTCATGTGTTGAGCTGTTTCGGGAAAACTTCGGTGTTTGACTGTTCGATCGGAAAGTTTAACATTTTCGGTCTATCTGGAATGTGATACAATATTTGGATTCCACAAGCAGTTATGAGATAACTGATTTGAATGTTATAAACATAGCAGTTTAGTCTCACTTGATCGGTTGCCACGGAATTTTGATGTGATCAATAGTCCGTCGCAATCACGTAGCGTACGCGGATACTCGCCGGGTAAACTTAATAGACAGCCTCAACCCATAGCCCCGACCAAGTGACTGTAGGAGAACCCCTTCGCCGAAAGCATCCGTTCGGGTGCTCACGGCAGCGGTGTTCCACCTTGGTGCACTTCGTCGACGGCGTCGGGGGTGCGCCCGCCTGCTGAAGTTTGCGATGAGCATTCGATCAGGATGTCGGGAATCTTGTTGAATTGCCCGACTTGGTATTGAAAAGTGTTTTCGATTTTTAGACTAAAATGCAGGGTTTATAATTGTTAGGCATGCGATGTCTAAGAAATTCATTTGGTTAGGCATGCAATGTCTAAAGAGTTTGCGGATTCCAACTATTGTAGTTTTACGCTTTCTTTTCTGTGACCGTAAGTGTAATATGTGATATCGCTGGTTTCGTTGCTATATGTCAACGACAATTAGGATGCGCATATTTACTTACGTTGATGACATGTGATGTTATGTGTTGCTGGATATCTTATATTGGATCGTCGTGTTTGAATAGCCGGGTTTTTTTTATGTGAGATGAGTTTTTTTCATTTTCATTCATGTAAAAACTTGTATGTAATATTCTTTTATTGGGGCACTTCCAGGTTGCGGATGATGTCACTATTTGTATATTATTTACTTTTCCGCACTAGGATAGACCCAAGGAGGAGGGCACAAGTAACCGGGTTCTGGAGTCCAGTGGGAGACCAACTCGAGGAGTCGAGTCCGGGTCTCCTAACTCTAGGATTGGTAGGGTTGCTTGCCGCTCTCGTAGGGGTCTAGGGGTGTGGGTTTGGCTATTCATCGCGACCGTGGAATCCGTGTTTTATACTGGCTTGTATTGAAAACACGGACGTCCTAGTATATCCAATATTTCATATGTTTCTTCTGCTGCGATATCTGTGATGTGATCATGTGATGTTCTGTGATAGATACAGTATATAGTATATATGATATATTATATAGACGTTACTTATGTTTTACACCCGCGCTAGCCCTGCCCCGCTCTGCCGTTAGTCACCTAACATAACGGTGCACGAGGGGACATCGAGGCGAATGCGGATGGCATAAGTGTACGTCGTATTTATCTGTGATGTTTAGGTGTTTAAATGATGGGACTTCATTAATGTGATTAATGAAAGAAAAGAAACCTAAGATGTTGTGGAATCAAATTTCCAAAATAAAATATGTAGATACAGTTCTTGCTTTGCATCGCGGTGTTCCTTATAGAACATCCTGCACCTTATTCGATAAGGAAAGGGCCGAGATCCCTTCACCGGGAGTGACCCCTTTAGCAATAACTGGCAGATGCTACAACCCTCGGTTTGTCTTTTGGTTGCTTCTATAGTTTTTGCTTTGCATAGTGATATATATGATATATCCCGCACCTCATTCGACGAGGAAAGGGCAGACGATCCCTTCACCGGGAGTGACCCCTTTAGCAAAACTAGAAAAGCCTCAAAAACACTCCATTTTAAAATCATTTGATTCTACAAGGATATCAAGTTCATTACGCAATAGGTTTTCAGAAAAACCTGTCGTAGCCCTCCGTCATTTCAGATAAGTAGTAGTTAGTATTCGTGCTGTGTTTGTTGGCCTTTGTCAAGTGTGCGGTAGCTGACTGGTGCTTATCTGCTTATGCATATGATGCAGATTGGGTTAGGGTAGTCGTGCGACCTTATTGGCCTTTGTCAAGGGTCGTGCGGGTGGGTTTAATTCAATCAGGAAATGACGGGTTGAACTTGACTAGCATCCTATGGTTTGTTGGCCTTTGTCAAGGTCATAGGAGGTTAGGGGCAAAATTATCGGGAATTTCAAGTGTTGAAATTTGCAATGAGATTGCATACCTTCTATGAGATAGTTGGATCCCGATACCCGCTGTGAGTAATTGTTACTCCTGGGAGAGTTTTGCACATTACAATTAGCCGATCAAGTAGGTGTCTAGAAAGGTGTCAACGGGGTTACGCCTCTGGGAAAACGAGGTTTACTGTAATTAGGTCCGTGCGAAAGCATGGGGAACCTCCCTCAAAGTACCGACACTGGCCTGGCTGAAAGATTGGCGAACTTGTAGCGTGTAATTAATCCTGGCTAGTCTTTCCTTTTAGGGTTTGAAGGAAGATTTGATAAAAACAGTGGGAGCCATCCTGATTAGATAAAATAATAACCAATCTATTCTTGCAAGAGCGCACGCTGAGTGTTTTCTTCTCTGTCTCTCTCCAGGTAGCGACCATATCATGCCTTAATCAAGATAATAAAACGGATATATTGACCGAACCCGCTTGTTATACTGAGCTGGGGAACGTTGGTCCCGCTCCAACTTCTAATTGTTATAAGACAGAGCAAGAAATAGGGGAATACCAGAATTCCTGTGCCGCCCAAACGAAGAGAGTGCATGCTGATGCATCATCTTCGGGTGTGTTCATTATACAGAACTGTTTCTCAATATCCTCTGTGTCCTGGGTATTTGATACCGTATCAGGATCCCTGATATGTTATCTGTTACATAGGGCTACAGAAAGGTAGAGAACTGAGAACGGGTGATATGTTTCATGAGGCAGAAAATGGTGCAAGTGTTGCTGCCAAGTCTGTTGGTCACTGTCACCCTGTATGAACAGTACATTGATTCTGAACGAATGTTATTAGATACCGAACCTGTTATAGAAAATCATATCAGTCTTTTAAAAGTAAAGAAATGACAAAATTTTGTATTGATGGATAATGTTTTGAACATTTCCTATATAAAAAGTTGATCGGTTCAGGCACGTTATCTAAAAGTATTGATGTTCTAAATAAAATTACAGTTCTTAATATACGGAACACACACAATAGGAAGAGTTCAGAAATGAACAGATCATTCTTGAGGTATTGTAGACTAGGTCATATCAATGCGACCTAACTAGCTAAGTTGCACATAGATGCATAATTAAATCTGTTTGAATTTACATCTTGTGAAAACTTGCCGGTCATGTCATAAAGATAAGATGACCACAGCTCTGTTTATTAGAAGCAGAGAAAGAGTTAGTAAACTCTTGGGATGATACATGTTGATGTATGTAGGTCCCCTGTCTATACATGCCAAGACTGGTTCTTTGTACTTCATTACATTCTCTGATAAACTCTCAAGATTCAGTCATATGTTCCTGTTGAAACATAGGTCCGAACCTTTTGAGATATTCACAGAATATAAGCTAGAAGTAGAGAACCAATAAGGGTATAAGTATTATGCCCTATGATGAGATCAGGAAGGAGAATACTTGTGCATGGAAATCCTGGACTATTCTAAAGGAGAATGACATTCTCTCTCAGCATTACTCCTCCGTATACACCACAGCACGTCGGTGTATCGGGGCGGAGCAGATAGCACCCTATGAGATATGGTGCGCTCTATGATGAGTACTACTGAGTTACATTTTTCCTTTTTGGGGGTTATGCACTTGAGAAGCTGCATACCTATTGAATAGGGTTCCGATCAAATCAGTTGCCTACCACTTCATATATGGTATGGAAAGGGAAGAGCCCATCTCTTAAGTTGGTTAAGATTTGGGGTTGTCTGGGCTATATCTAAAAGCATAATCCGGACAAGCTCGAGGCAAGATCTGTTATGTACAACTGGAAAGGTTCCAGCTATACAAACTACAGCAGATGATTTGGTAGAACCAAAGGATTCAATAGTAACCAACGAACCTCAGCCTCTCTGCCGATCTAGTAGTGTTCCTCACCCACCTGAGAGTTAATTCAGTTTCTCTATGACAGTAGGAGCGAGGAATGCATCATGAGATGATGACCCAACTAGTTTCGAGCAGGCCATCGAGAGTAGGGACTCTGTAAGAATGGCTGGATGCTTAGCGATCTGAGAAGGAATCCATGTACACCAACAAAGTATGGACTTTGGCAGCTATATCTGAAGGGTTAAATCCCCATCAGGAGCAAGTATATCTTGAGAAGATTACTTGGTGTGGATGGAAAGGTTGAGACTTTCAAAGCTAGACCCGTTGAAGGTTTTCGTCATCGACCAGGCATGGATAATGATGAAACCTTTTCGAGTGCCTATGCTTAAGTCCATCCAGATCCTACTTGCCACGGCTACATACCATGACTACGATATCTGGAGGTTGGGTGTCATGACTGCTTTTCTAAATAATGATTTAGAAGAAAGAGTCTATAAGTACACAGTCAGAGGGCTTTGTAAATAGTGGGAGCAGCGGAAACGTGTGCAAGTTGCTTTACAGATTAAAGCAGGCATCGCGGAGTTGGAACGTCTGTTTTGATGTGTTAGTCAAAGAGTTTGACATCATCAAAATGGTAGATGAACCTTGTATAAAAAAAAAGGTAATAGGGAGTATGGTGGTGATCCTCATAGAGTACGTGGATGACATACTCTTGATAGGGAAGAAGTTTCCTATGCTATGCTCGGTCAATCTCCGCTTATCACAAGGATTCTCCATATAAGATCAAAGTGATACCTACTAAATCCTGGGTTTTGGATCTATGAGATAGATCTAATTGGATTTTAGGATACTCACTAGTTGTAGTAAGAAGGTATCAATTGATCCTGGGGAGAATCACTGGAAAGGTTCCAGGGTGATAAGGACGACTGAATGTCAGTCACAGGCATTGTCTTTACCCTCAGTAAAGGGACGGTATGTTGGAAGAGTTCCAAGCAAGATATCGTGGCATACTAGACGATAAAGGCTGGATACATCGCTACTTAAGATGCTGCCAAAGAGGATGTCTAGGTGTATATTAGTTCATGAGATGAACTTAGTTCCTCCCATTGCGTGACAATGGAGTTGTGGCTTTTGCCAAGGAACGTCCGTCCCATCAGTGATCCAGACATATTCTAAGGCAGTATCACCCGATCATGGAGATGGCTGATCTCCAAGGTGATCGAGGTTAGGAGAGAAGACTCAGAGGACAACACGGCGGATCCACTCACAAAGGCCTTTTCCCAGAGAGAGACTTTTATGGGATGGTTGAGTATGAGATACTTTAACCACTGCTACAGATGGCCCTAGTGCAAGTGGGAGATTGTTAGTTATATGTATGCCCTAGAGGCCATTACTGTACATAGGATGTATATTGTAGTGGATGCTGGGACATATATAGGGAGGACTTTCTTACTCGACATGATAGTATGCTATCTGGTTACTCTTTACCTTAACGTGTATACTGATTGTCTCTCTGTTACATGTTGGTAAAGCCCTTAGGATGTGTACTTGACTACCTGGACTATGATGCGGATCATACTAGTGGGGGCATGGTAGTCCATAAGTACATCCTTCAAGGTCCCAAGTCGTGGGTGTATCGAGACGGGGCATCGATATACCAGAGTAGACTAGCGTATACCTTCTCGAGCCATACAGATGGGCGATGGATGATCCCATATCCATTAGTGTTTGACATCAGAGTTTATATACGGGTGCTCAGTGGAGACTGGGTACACTGGACGGACTCGCCGAGAACTCCAAGATGATATTATACCTTACATCAGATGGCAGTTCTCTGGTGGCACTGGTACAGGTTAATCCGTAGACCCGAGATCGTCATAGAGTCTTGTGTGATTCCCACTGTGCTTTGATTTCCACCTTACCACGTCTAAGAGGGTTTGCAAAACGGTGGTTTTTGGGTACAGTCCCGAATCACATGGTGGCAATGAGCGACAGGAGGGGATTCGTCTCTCCCGGTATAGGGAGTTGATGTTGCACTGTGTTCGATTAGCTATAACCGGAAATCCCTGGACAGGGTTGCTGAGATTTGCTGGTAAGTGTTACCAGTAGTTTCTCAAACTTTTATAGACCTCATATCGACACGACTTATCGAGCTACTGGGGTCTGACGTTTACCATACCTAAGCGAGATATGCGACATATCAGACGAGCAGACCGGACTGTACTGTAAGTGTTACTGGTTGGATTCACATGAGTGTGAGCGGGCTTGCTCGTCGATCTTTTGATCGCTCAATACCCGGATGGCCGTTACGTTTGGCAGACCGCTTGCGGCTTGTGGGTGCTTGATATGATCATCATCTACTGCTGGCGTATTGACGAGTCTTTAGAGTCCTACACAGAGGTTTCCTGGCTCAAGCGAAACGAAATAGGAGCGCATATGAGATATGTGCGGGACCGAGAATAATACCAGTATGTGATACTGTATTCGATTCTCTCGATTTGTGACAGTGATCGGTTATATGCCATATAGCCGGGTTATCGGATCAAGTGTTGATTCGATAAGTTGTTACTATTGATATTAGTCGGTTATATGCGATATGACCGGATCGTTAAATCAAGTGTTGATTTAATGATTTAATGTATAATTATATATATGATATATTACTTTAAATTAACTAGTATTTGTTCACTTAAGATGGATTTTCTCACTTGATGTGCACATTGTATATATGATATAGTTTTGTGCACTAGTTTGTATCATGTTTGATGATACATGCAAACTTGGGTGTGTATGATTAAACCATGGTTATGTTAATGGTTAGGGTTTTGATTTACTTATTCATTTATTTTGTTTATTTATTTTAGGGCAAGAAAAGAGAAAGGTTGCTTCTTTTGTTTGTTTCTTTGAAGCTTCAAGAAGCTTTGACCATTCTTGTTTTCTTTCCTAAACCTAACCATTCATCTAACCTTAGTTTATTCTCTACACTTAACCATGGTTGCTAATATGATAAGAATGACTTTATTTTCTTTTTTAAATATTCTTATCATATTCTTTTTCTTCTTCTTCTTCTTCAAGAAGAATGAAGCTTGCTAGCTTCAATGGTGACTTGAGAAAAAGAGTGAGAAATCCAATTCTAAAATGAACCCACTTCCTATTTCTTCATCCTCTACCACTTGCTATGTAGTATAGGGTGTTTTCTTCACAAGTTTCATGACTTGGTGAAGTTGGAGCTTCATCTTCAGTTGCCTCGACGTAGATCATCTTCGGCATCGAAGTCGACGACCTTGCCCGATCATTTCTTCGACGATACCATCGCTAGAGTCTGGGATCCAATGATCGCAGCGGAGGGACGTCAACGCGGAGCTATGGAAGTGGAGGACCGGATCTACAAAGGTTGTAGTCCCTTCCCTTAGTGATAATTGTTATCTACTTGCTTTATGTTTCGCCTAATCTCTAGTTAACGATCTAGTTAGGGTTTCTCGGCACCGGAAAAATTTGAAATTGGCATGGTTGATGCCTTGTGAGACCTCATTAGAGTGCCTAAGAACCCTACACTATGTACCAGACCCGATGTAGCGTATGTTAGTGTATATGCCCTAGAGGCCATTACTGTATCATACTAGTTTGTATATTACTTAATGGATGCTTGGGATATTCACCTTGTATATACAATCTTGCTCAAAATAGTAGTATGCTACTTGGTTTGTTTCTACTTCAATGTGTACTTGTGTTTATTTCAGTATATCACTTATACGCATTAGTGGAGCCCTTAGGATCTTTGCTTGATTACCAGCGTTGTGATGGCAGTCACACTAGTGGGAGCTGGGTAATCTATAAGCACATCCTTATTCAGGTCCCTGGTCGCAGGACTATCGAGACAGGGCATCGATACTCCGGAGTAGACCAGCGCATGCGCTTCTCATCCCAGTGTGGGAGACGGTCTGTCCCACAGCCGTCAGTACGTCGTACTTGAGATAGTATGCGGGTGCTCGTTAGGTTACGGGTACACTGGACAGGACTCGTCAGGAACTGACTAGTTGGTATTATACCTATCGTCAGTTATCAGTTCCCAGGTGACATGAGTACAGCTTAGTCCGCTGACTTGACACTGTCACTCCGCCTCGAGTGTGTTCCCACTGTACTTTGATTACTACCCTACCACGGCTCAAAGGAGTCGTGCAAACAGGTAGTGGTTGGGTGCAGTCCCGAAGCACTTGGAGGCAGTGACGGTTAGACAGGATTCGTCTCTCCCGGTATTGGGGGTTGACATCGCGCTGTGTCTAGGAGAGCCATTACACGAGTAGTCCCTGGCCAGGGCAATCGAGATATACTGGTAGGTTTCCAGTGTTATCTCAGGGTGTTTTGGGCTTCGCTCCGGCACGACTTGTACCGCTATTGGGGGACTGACGTTTACCGCCCCCTAGGCCCGCCATGCGATGTATCAGACGAACAGACCGGACTGTACGGAGAATGTCACACTCAGGCTCAGTAGGAGTTCAGATGGGTTTCGCCTCGTCGGTCTTCTTGTCGGCATTACCTGGGGACCGTTACGCACAGCTAGTGCCGCTTGCGGTCTGTGGTTAAACCCACTGCCAGCGTAGTGTCGAGTCTTTAGAGTCCCACACAGAAAGCTTTTCGCCTTTAGGCAAAAGAGTAGAGGTCGCATGGTATTGCGACAGGTCGCATGGTTTTGCGACAGGGTTCGGTCACATCCGTGCACTTGTGCACGTACAGTGTCCGGACAGTTTACACTAGCGGGCTTTGGTTTAAGCCAGATCCTAGTGTACCTTATGGGATTGGATTTATCCAGTTTGCATTCGTGTTCCTCGGAACGCGGATGCGGGTGTGTATGCACAGTTGACAGGGAGGCAGAGGCGGCGGATTCTCATTAGGGTTGTTGACTGTTGACTGTTGACTATTTGACTTTATGCTCAACCCTAATGAGAATATGATATGTGATTAACTATTATATTAATTAAGTATTATGGTGATATGGTTGTTGACTTGTTGACTTTTGTTGACTTGTTGACCGGTTGACTAGGCTTGACTAGTTGACCATCATGATAACCATGGTTATCATTTCATGCCAAAGACTTTTTCTTGCTTGCTCATTTGAGTAAAATAAGTGCATGACATGATAAGGTTATGGTTGCTTCTAACCATCACATAAGACTTTTTTGATATGATGAGTTATGATCACTTTGGATTATGAGAGGGTGAAAGACAAAAGAGTTGCTCATTCTTTCTTGCTCATTCTCTCTCTTGTTCTTGAGCTCTCCTCTTGCTCTCACCCTCAACCTCTTGCTCCCTCTCTTGATCTATGGTTCTCTTGTCTCATGAGTTGAGAATCAAGAACCATAGATAAAATCCCATTCTAAATCATCTCTACTCATTCTAGTTCACTAGGTTTAGCAAACCAAGTGAACTAGTTTCTTCAAAGAACGAAGAAGGAGCTAAAGGTTGGAGCTTTCAAGTGGATCTATCTTCGGCGTACGGAGACAACGAGAAGGAGCCATCGAACCACCATAGGAGCTTGAAGAGAAGGAGTTCAAGTTTAGGTATAACCATCTTCATCCGAGTAGCTAAATATTTTTAGCCTAGTATGCTAGTTTTAGTTTAGGTAAAGATCCCGACCTAGCTTAGTCCATGTTGCCTCTTGCGTTAAAATTTTGATTTTATACCGTTTCCGCCTCCCCGTAAGAACCGGGGGTCGCAACGTGGACTTACAGCGTACTCACTAAGTGTAGTGAGCAGGTATCAAGCTGATCCTGGAGAGAGTCACTGGACAGCTGTAAAGAGCATTCTCAAGTACTTACGAAGGACTAAAGAGATGCTCTTGGTGTATGGTAACGGAGAACTCCAAGTGGAGTCCTTTACCGATTCGAGCTTCCAGAGTGATAAGGACGACTCTATGTCGCAGTCGGGATTTGTCTTTACCCTTTACGGAGGGGCGGTTAGCTGGAAGAGTTCCAAGCAGGAAACCATGGCAGACTCGACGATGGAGGCTGAATACATCGCTGCCAACGATGCTGCCAATGAGGCTGTCTGGATCAAGAAGTTCATTACTGAACTTGGAGTGGTTCCATCCATTGAGCATCCAATACCTTTGTATTGCGATAACAATAGAGCGGTGGCTTTGGCCAAGGAACCCAGGTCCCATCAGCGATCAAGGCATATTCTGAGGCGGTATCACCTGATCCGGGAGATAGTTAATCGCCGGGAGATCGAGGTCAGGAGGGTTGACACGAAGAATAACATAGCGGATCCACTCACGAAGGCCATTCCCCAGATACAGTTTGAGAGACTCTTCGGGATGCTCGGTATGCGATACTACAGCAGCGGGCCCTAATGCAAGTGGGAGATTGTTAGTTGTATGTATGCCCTGAGGCCAATATTGTACAGATGATGTATATTATATTGGATGCTTGGACATATATAGAGAGGACTTTCATGTTCGATATGATAGTATGCTATCTGGTTGCTCTTTATCTGAACATGTATACTTGTCTCTATATATTGTCTTATAGTTACATGTTGGTAAAGCCCTTAGGATGTGTACATGACTACCTGGACTATGATGCGGATCATACTAGTAGGGACATGGTAGTCCATAAGTACATCCTTCAAGGTCCCTAGTCATGGGTGTATCGAGACAGGGCATCGATATACCAGTGTAGACTAGCGTATACGCTTCTCGACCCATGATCCCATATCCATTGGTGTTTGACATCGGAGATGGTATACGGGTGCTCAGTGGAGACTGGGTACACTGGACGGACTCGCCGAGAACTCCCAGATGGTATTATACCTTACGTCAGATGGCAGTTCTTTGGTGACACTTGTGCAGGTTAGTCTGTAGACCCGAGATCGTTATAGAGTCTTATGTGATTCCCACTGTGCTTTGATTTCCACCTTACCACGTCCATGAGGGCGTGCAAAACGGTGGTTTTTGGGTACAGTCCCGAGTCATATGGAGGCAATGAGCGATAGGAGGGGTTTCGTCTCTCCCGGTATTGGGGGTTGATGTTGCGCTGTGCTCGATTGGCCGTAACAGGGAAGTCCCTGGCCAGGGCTGATTAGAGATTTACTGGTAAGTGTAACCAGTAGTTTCTCGATCCGTTATGAGCCTCACATCAGCACGACTTATCGGTTACTGGGGTCTGACGTTTACCACCCCTAGACTTGATATGTGACATATCAGACGAGGAGACCGGACTGTATGGGAAGTGTTACCGGCTGGCTTTTACAGGAGTTAGAGCAGGCTTGCTTGCTGATCTTCTGATCGCTAAATACCCGGGTAGCCGTTACGTCCAGTTAGTACTGCTGACGGCTTGTGGGTGCGTGATGTGATCATCGCCTACTGCCGGCGTATTGACGAGTCTTTAGAGTCCTACACAGAGGTTTTACTGGCTCAGGCAAAACGAAATAGGAGCACGTATGTGATATGTGCGAGACCGAGAATAAATGCGTGTATGTGATACCGTATTCTATTCTCGCGACTATATGTATCGGTCGGTTATATATATGATATGGCCGGGTTATCGAATCAAGTGTTGATTCGATAAGTCGATACAATGGATGTTAGCCAGTTATATGAGATATAACCGGATTATTAAGTCAAGTGTTGATTTAATAATTAAGTGTATAATTGTATATTAGATATACTAGTTTACATTTACTAACACTTGTTCACTTTAGGGTTTTTCTCACTTGTACACTACTTTAACATATATATGATATATGTTTAAAATGTGTTATCATATTGTATCATGGTTGATGATACACAATTCATGCATGTATGAGACATACACCATTCTATGTATTATGAAGGGTTAAGATTATTTAAGATAATTACAAAATTAGTGGAGTTTTGGAATGAGCATGAAGCTTGTAGAAGCTTAACTTGCTTTGATAAAGTCTACTAGCTTTGTCTTTACCTTAGATTCCTTTTAACCCAACCATAATCAATTAGCTATGGTTATGGCTCTACAAGGGTTAGTATATGATACTCACTCACCATGGTTACTCTTCTGACTTGATCATTATCCTCATCTCTTTTCTTTTGTTCATCATCTTCTTTCTTTAGTTCAGAAGAAAAGCTTGCTAGGGTCTGAACAAAAGTGAGAAACAAAGTGAGAAACAAAATTCTAAAGAGAACTCATCTCCTATTTCTCCATCCTCTACTAGACTAGCACATTAGTGTAGGGTGTTTACTTCACTAATTCTCTAGTTAGTGAAGTAGGAGCTTGAGTCGGAATTCCCTCGACGTAGATCATCTTCGGCCTCGGAGACTTCAAGCAAGGTCGCATATTTTCACCTCGTGAAGCCATGCAAGGGTCCGGGAGAACCACAATCGCAGCGAAGGGACTTCATCAAGGAGCTAAAGAAGTGGTGGACCGATCTACAAAGGTTGTATTTCGTGATCTCTTAGAGTAAAGTTGTTTACTTGCTTTTCGATTCACCTAAACTCTAGTATACGATCTTGCTTAGTGTTATTCGGCACATAAAAATTTATTTTTGGCATGGTCGATGCGTTGTAGAGCCCTGTTAGTGTGCCAAGTAACCCTACATATAGAAGAGGCATTACTAGGAATACCCGAATATCCCTACGAAACATTTTCATGTTTCAGTTTAACTGTACATTGTTAAAGGAAAACTGATTTCCCGATTAGATACTTACTCCAGAGTATGTATTTACCATGTTTCATTCTCATATCTGCATGGTTTTACAGATAATGAGTGGGAGTAAGTTATTGGGAATTGGGTGATCATCCTCATTATATCGGAATTCTTTGTAATTGGTGATATTTGAGGAAATCGCCTGAGTACAGTTTTCAACCTGCGATGCACAGGTTTTGAGTTATTCAACTCAGCGGACTTATACAGAGTATTGTATGTTGTCCAGTGTCCTTCAGGACAAAGGGGTAGGTCCTCGTACTATGTTTTGTTTACTTATAACTTCTTTAGTTTTTAGACAAGTGTTTCGTAGAAATGCAATGCCTATGTTTTGAGAAGTTGTGGGTATAAGAATAAAATAGAGAACCAGGTATCGCATGTATCGGGATTCTTCAAAGAGATTGAAGATGTAGATTCTTATGAATGGTATGTAAGTGCACGGCGGCGCCCCGGCCGTCAATCCGACGCCGGAATGCGGAAGCGGTGAAAAACTTAAATTTTGCGGACTTAGCAAACCGGCACCACCGCGCACTAAACACCCGGATCGTAACCATTAACAAGTCTAAGCTAACTAGAAGATGGGTTAGAGATATACCGACGATCCAAGTCCTCCGGTCTTCTCGTCATCGTCCCGATCTCCTGCGGAATGTCCCGTCTCCTCCTCGTCGCCGGAAGTGCACCACATCGCCTACTTTGTTTACGGGCTCCCACCTCAATGCCGAGGCAACTCGGGCACGAAGCCGGCTACTCGACGTGCCCAAGGTTTGCTGTAGAATGTGTAGTAGAGGATTGTGTCTCATTTGGGGTTCATGGAGGTGCCTTTTGGTGGAGGGATGATACAAGGATTATGTGGAGGAACTTGTAGGCTTTTGGAGCATGAAATGAACAAGATTTCCACCCTCAAAAAACTTGGACAGCCCTTCCAAGGGGAAGGCCGGCCATGACATCAAGAGAGGAGAGAATGAGAGTGTCATATGCAAGATAATGAGAGAGCCATCCAATAATACCAAAGGGAGAGAGAGAGAAGACTATCATGCAAAAGGAAATGATCACTAAATCAAAACCCACACTCAACCACCTACCACCAACCTCATCATCAACAACCATGATAATAAACAAAGTCAAGCAATCATGAGTTTATGAAGTCAAATGATGGGACAAGAATCATGACATGATAATATGCATAGACCCCCTCCACAAATGCTTATTTGCAACAATGCAAATAAGCCCTCCTCCACCAATCTTCGGCCAATGAACGGAACAAAGGAAATTGGCCGAAACGGAAAGCAAACTGGCAACTCCAGAAAACTGGTCCCGTAATAAATTACAGGAAAACCCCGATACTGTGCATACACACCCGCATTTGTATTTCGACCGAAATACAAATGCAATGAGACAAAATCTACACTGTACCTATACTAGGATCCGGCTTATACCAAAGCCGGCTAGTAATATCTGTTCGATCCTGATCCGTGCAATACCGCACGTATCTGATCGAACCCTGCCATATAACCATACGGCCTATAGTACAAACTGTCCGATCCTGATCCGTGCAATACCGCACGTATCTGATCGGACCTTGCCATATCTCCATATGGCCTCCACAGCCTTTCGCCCGAAAGCTGAGTAACTGAAATGCGGGGGACTCTAAAGACTCGTCAACACCTTGGTTGTGGATTTAACCACTAGCACGTTAGAGGTATAAGCCAATACATAACGGGCTACCAGGTATTGACCAAAAGGGACGTCTGTGAGCGAACTCAGCCTGGCACCCTACTGAGCCTGTCAGTGACAATATCCGTGCAGTCCGGTCCGTTCGTCTATGAGTATCGCATGGCGGGCCTAGAGGGTTGGTAAAAGTCAGACCCCCAAAAGCGGTACAAGTCGTGTCGGATTGTAGCCCAGAACACCCTGAGATACTACTGGAATACCTACCAGTAAATCTCCTTGCCTTGGCCAAGGACTTTGTGTAATGGCTCTCCTAGACACAGCACGACCTCACCCCCAATACCGGGAGAGACGAACCCCTGAAGATGCGCTCACTGCCTCCATGTGGCTCGGGACTGTACCCAACTAAAACCTGTTTGCACGACTCCTTTGAGCCGTGGTAGGGTAGTAATCAAAGTACAGTGGGAACTCACACGAGACAAATGACGATCCCCAGGTCGATGAACTAACCTGCACACATGTCACCAGGGAACTGCCATCTGACGTCTGGTATATGACCAACTAGCATGTTCCCGGCGAGTCCTGTCCGGTGTACTCATAACCCAATGAGCACCTGTATATATCTTAGGTGATCCAACTGACACCAGTGGCTTGTGAGACCGGCCACCGCCCCTCGTCGGGGTCTCGACTGTATACACTATTCTACTAATGGAGTATCGATGTCCGGTCTCGAAACTCCAACGACTAGGGACCTTTTAAGGATATGCTTGTAGACCCCCAGCTCCCACTTATATGATCGCCCTCATACTGCTGGTGGTCAAGCAAGAATCCTAGGGGCTCTATCAACGTGTAATAGCAACGTGTCAGGTCACCTAAAGCAGTACACGATGATAAAGGTAAACCAGATAGCATACTATCATCTCGAGTAAGACTGTCCTACCGGGATAGGTCCTCCCTCAATCATTACAATCACGTACCTGTGACCTAATAATTGACTCTGAGGGCACTATCTCCAACAATCTCCCACTTGCACTCAAGGCTAATTATTGCGATGTCGCATACTCACAGTCCGTGTGATACCGAACATCCAACTCCTCTACTAGTCAGTCTCACAAAGCTCGTTTGCGGAACTATTGCGTTCGAGGAATAGCCTCAGTGAGTGGATCCGCTTAGATGTTTCTTTCTATGTCTCTCTATATCTCAAGTTCGCGGAGAAAGCCATCTCCCGAAAAGAGCAATACCTGTCTCAGAATATGTCTGGATGTCTGATGGGACCTAGCTCATAAATGAACTCCAAATCCAAACTTCTTAGACTGTATCGTCAACTGAACTTAATCAGTATCCTGCGCGCCATGCCTCCCTCAGTATTGCCTTGGACCACCTGTCCAAAATACTGCCCCTCATCAGAAGGAAAACTATAACTCTGACAACCTCCTTGTCGTCCATGTCACCTTGGAAGCCTGGAATGATAACTGTCTCCTGAATGAGGCTGTCGTTATCATATCCCTAGAACATCCACTTATGTTCTAAAACTGCTTCCGACTGTTTCTCCAGGATTGGATTAATGTCAACTTATTGCATCTAGTGCAAGAACAACATCTGGTGTGGTACTTGACATCTCATGATTGACTCAATTGCCTAAGCAAGTGATCTGCCAATCATGCACGTCCCTCTCCCCTTTAGTCTGTAAGACACCTTTGGAGAGGGTGACTCCATTACCTGCAGGTACACTACCGTGCCAGGAGTCGTCCATCCTAAATACTCTTAGAATGTTGTCAAGTACCCTGATTGGGAAACCACCCAAATCTAGATCTAAAACCATAGATCCAGTAACCAGTATGTCAGATATAAAATCCATTTGCTTTGTGGAGAAACCACTGTGTGACGACCAAAGTATAACCGATCGTAGTGTAGGAGTTTCTTTTCCTACTCTGTGTATATCATCCAAATACCAGGATATCACACCCTACTACCTTCTCAACAGATCCATCCCCTATTCTGATGAAGTCAAACCCATGACTGTCACGTCAGAAATAGATGATCTATCTCCGCTACATCTGCTCTAGTCTATAAATAGACATAAGCAACCTGTCCACCAATGCTTCCACTGCTCCCACTGACTACGACAACCCTCTGGCAGAGTCATATAGACGTACACTTCTAAAACTGGTTTAGAACGACGCTGTACTCATCCTCCCGCCGGGTCTCGTAACCTGGAACAACAGCAATGGCAATTGTGGGTAAACAAGAACTTCCCTGTCACCGTCCTTGAGGCTACCGTAGTGCCTCTCGGGTGCCTGAAGTTACCCACCTTATCTGCGGAGTGGCCAATGGAATGTCAATCCAGATTGAATCTTTAGGTTCCTTATCAAATCTTCAGTAATCGTTTGTGGTTCTGGAATCACTTCCAGTTCTACCATACTCCCACTACTGTTTTCTGAAAAAATCCATTTTTATTAAAACTGTGGCGAGTTTAGAACAATATTGCTATTGTTCATCCGGATGGTAGAAAGTCAACCCGCGTCATAGCCTGGGTCAACCCACAAACAGCCATTATAGAAACGTGCCTTGAGTTGTCCAGTGTCTGGTTTTAATCATAAGCCGGACAACTCCCCGTACCTTAACATCGTTAAGATACGAACTGTTCTATATCCCATATAGGACCAGAGGCACTGATTTAATTGAACCAGATTCAAAACATGCAGCTGTCTCCAGTGCATGTCAACTAAATGGAAGGAGGCGGATCAGCGTTACTCAACTTAGGAATGCTTCCAATTATGAGTAACCTGAAAGAGAAGCAAGATCTCTTAATCATTACTGTCAACTGAATACCATGCACAAGTGTCTACATCTTCGATCACTTTGAAGAATCCCGATACTTGCTACACCTGGTTCTCTACTCTATTCAAATACCTATAACTTCTCCAAATTCGGACCCTGTGTTTCCACGAAACACTTGTCTAAAAACTAGAGAAGTCATAAGTAAACCGAATATAGTACGAGGACCAACCCCTTTGTCCTGATGGACCCTGGACAACATACAACACTCTGTATAAGTCCCTTGAGTTTGATAACTCATTCACTGTGTGTCGTAGGTTAAAAACTGTACTTATGGTTAAGAAGAATTACACCGCTGTTTAATGCTCCTTACCTAACCATCCACTGATGTAGGTAAATGTCACAGACATAATTTCAAAAAGGTATATCTCACTCTATGAAAATAGACGTACAGATATATCGATTTGAAATTAGTGCATAACAGCGGATATTCAAAACCAAATATTTGTCGACCGGCAAACAGCCCAGGTGATTTCCTCAAATATCACCGATTACAACGAATCCCGATATAATGAGGATAATCACCCAATTCCCAATAACTTACTCCCACTCATCATCTGTAAAACCATACAGATGTGAGAATCGTACCTGGTAAATACATACCCTGGAGTAAGTATCTAATCGGGAAATCAGTTTTCCTTTACACAGTGAAACTGAAACATTGAAATGTTCCGATGGGGTATTCTGGTATTCCTAGTAATGCCTCTTCCAGATTCACGACTGTAACCGTATAATTCTTTGCCACCTCTCCAAATCCCTTCATTTGTCTTTAGTCTTTACCTTCTGCACACCCCTTTAGGCCAAATGGTTTTCTTCCTTCCCTACCGTTCGGCACCAGCCTATGGTTTGGAAGAAGACTATCCAATAAGCATAATGGGTGTACTGTCCCAATCCTAGGAACACTCGCAATGAGAGAAGGTGAAGATAAAAGACAACCGAATAAACCTTATTCCTATTTCTCCTGGACCAGAATCCATCCCCGAACTGGAACAAGTTCCTTTCGAGTTCGTATATAACCATACGATGGAGTATCCAAATAAACTGTGGATCTTCGTAGTGATACGGAGTGTCCTGGAGAAATACAAAGGTGATGTGGGAGTGGTAACGAAATATTTGGTTTGGTCGTGAATATCTGTTGCAATTTACTTTGCCCTCTTACTAATCCCTTGCTTTGTCTGAACTTAATACCTTCTGCACACCATCGTTATGCTAATTGGTTTTCTTCATTCCCTACCGGTCGGCACCAGCCTAAGGTTTGGAAGAAGACAATCCAATTTGCGTAATAGGTGTACTACCCCTAAACCAAGGAGTACTCGTAACCTGAGAGAGGGTAAAAGGAAAAGACAACTGAATAATCCTATCCGTTTTCTCCAGAACCGGAAACCATCCTCGAATAAATTCTTTCGAGTTCGTATATAACCATACGAGGGTTTTGTCCAATGGAAGTGGACGTTCGTAGTAAAACGGGGTGTCCCGGAGAAAAGGGTAAAAATAGGAGTGGCAATGAGGTTTGCAACTCTGACAATCCAAAAGCCGGTGTCAAGAAGGTTCGGTCAACTTGGTCACTGAGTCATAGTCTTAGGGTCGGGTCAATGGTCGCTGCTAAAGAGAGAGAGAAAAGAAACACTCAGCGTGCACTCTAACCTAGATCAGAATGGTCACCAATTTATCTAATCTGGAAACCTCCCACTGTACCTCAAATTCTCCTCCAAACCTGAAAGAAGAATTAGTCGGGATCACCCGAGGAGTAAACCAACTCATCAGTGGGAATCGGGATCCAACTATCATCGCATGATAACGTGACGGAATCCGCTCACGTCATCACACTCCAGAAGGTATGCGCATATCTGGCAAGTTTCAGTTCTTTTGAAACTCCCGATGTGATTTCTGCCCCATGCTCTTATGACCTTGACGAAGGCCAACAAATCATAAGTTACATGTCAAGTTCTACCCGTCATTCTCCAGGTTGATTTGAACCCACCCGCACAAGCCCTTGACGAAGGCCAACAAGGCTATACGACTGTCCCAAACCAACGCATCTATCTATGCTGCAGAAAGGCAACAAGCAGCTACCATACACTATGCCTTGACGAAGGCCAACAAACATAGCATGAATACTACGTGCTACCCGTCTGAAACGACGGAGGGCTACGAATGGTTTCTGGCGAAAACCTTTAACGTAAAGAACTTGATATCGTTGAAGGAACTGATAGCTTTTTGAAAATATAGTGACGAAAACCGTTGCTAAAGAGGTCACTCCCGGTGAAGGGATCTCGGCTCTTTCCCCGTAGAATGGGGTGCAGGATATTCCAAATGAATACCACGGTGCAAAGCAAAAGTGATCGGCTATAGTGAAGTTAATGCCCTGACACAAACTTTTTGTCCAAGGGGTCACTCCCGGTGAAGGGATCTCGGCCCTTGCCTCGTCGATTGAGGAGCAGGATATTCTAAATGAATACCGCGATGCAAAACAAAAGTGAACGTCCTTGCAATAACAGCTTTTTGAAAAAGTGTTCCAACAACATCAGATTAGGTTTGTTTTTAAACTTGCATTGATCCGAATCAATGCAGTCCCATCAATTGATCACACCAAAAAGAACGAAAATATACTGATGTACGTATATGCCATCCGCATTCGCCACTGGGTCCCGTCATTACCCGTTAGGTTAGCTAACTAACGACAGAGCGGGGACTGGACTAGCGCGGATGCAAAACATATACGACATCTACTAATATATATACCAATATATTATATTTCGCTCAAGGCGTGAAAGAAATGCAACATCACAGAGAATGAACAGCGTCACAGAAACAATACAGATATCTGGGATCCCCGGGTTTCACAGAGCCGCTGAAACCCGACGTTCCCCTGGTCGTGTGGATAGCCTGTGCAATGAAATCCTAGACCCCTACGGGCGCGGCAAGTTACCCGCCAAAACCTGAAGCGAGGCAGCCCCCTTCAGCAACGTGAATGGACCACCCAGCACTTCACGGAATCCGGTAACTTGGGCACCCCTCCTGGGTCAACCTGTACCCCATACGAGTGCGGCGAATAGCCCGCCAATCCTAGAGTGAAGCCCCCTCCGTCTCAATGCCATGAGATGCGGGCTTGTTGCCCTCCAGAACCCGGCTATCCGTGCACCCCTCCGCGGGGCAATCCTAGTACAGAAAGTAAAATATACATACAACGGGTACATCGACCGCAACCAGGTCGTGCCCCAAAATAATAATACAAACAGGCAGTGACGGCAGTCCACATGTCGGACGCTCGCCCCGCAATATCAAATGTACATAATACAACAGAACTGTACTAGCATTGCATCCAGGCTATCCCCCACGACCGATCCGCAATATCACAGCAAAAACAGAACATCAACGTGAAAGTCACGTTCGCAAATCCGTCTAACCGGGCTATAGCAGTTAGACCGGATTTACCGATCAAGTGACATTCACGGTCGCAGATATAATGTAAATACTGTGAAAAATGTGTTTAAAATATCCGATCGATAAAAAATTAACAAGTGGGCCCCCAATCAAAACTGTAGCACTCACAGAAAACCTGAGCCCAATTTTAATATTCCAAAACCCATATTTTAAGCCCAGAAGGCCTCTGTAAAAAATTGGTGAAGTGATCTCCACAGTGCGCGGCGGAAGGGCGGCGGGAAGGTGGTTTTCGCGGCGGTTCCGCGCACCCACTGTGGAGTTACTTTGTCGAATTTTTACAGAGCTCTTAGATTTTCCAGTACATCAATATTTTACAACCTGAAAAATTTTTCGACACCAAAAATTTCCAACAGAAAACTGTCGTGAGCAAATACGGGTTTTTGGACATTTCGATCGATCGGAACTGAAAAACACATTACACAAAGCTAGACTAAGTTAATGGGGAGGCTCTGATACCACTGTAAGTGCACGGCGGCGCCCCGGCCGTCAATCCGACGCCGGAATGCGGAAGCGGTGAAAAACTTAAATTTTGCGGACTTAGCAAACCGGCACCACCGCGCACTAAACACCCGGATCGTAACCATTAACAAGTCTAAGCTAACTAGAAGATGGGTTAGAGATATACCGACGATCCAAGTCCTCCGGTCTTCTCGTCATCGTCCCGATCTCCTGCGGAATGTCCCGTCTCCTCCTCGTCGCCGGAAGTGCACCACATCGCCTACTTTGTTTACGGGCTCCCACCTCAATGCCGAGGCAACTCGGGCACGAAGCCGGCTACTCGACGTGCCCAAGGTTTGCTGTAGAATGTGTAGTAGAGGATTGTGTCTCATTTGGGGTTCATGGAGGTGCCTTTTGGTGGAGGGATGATACAAGGATTATGTGGAGGAACTTGTAGGCTTTTGGAGCATGAAATGAACAAGATTTCCACCCTCAAAAAACTTGGACAGCCCTTCCAAGGGGAAGGCCGGCCATGACATCAAGAGAGGAGAGAATGAGAGTGTCATATGCAAGATAATGAGAGAGCCATCCAATAATACCAAAGGGAGAGAGAGAGAAGACTATCATGCAAAAGGAAATGATCACTAAATCAAAACCCACACTCAACCACCTACCACCAACCTCATCATCAACAACCATGATGATAAACAAAGTCAAGCAATCATGAGTTTATGAAGTCAAATGATGGGACAAGAATCATGACATGATAATATGCATAGACCCCCTCCACAAATGCTTATTTGCAACAATGCAAATAAGCCCCTCCTCCACCAATCTTCGGCCAATGAACGGAACAAAGGAAATTGGCCGAAACGGAAAGCAAACTGGCAACTCCAGAAAACTGGTCCCGTAATAAATTACAGGAAAACCCCGATACTGTGCATACACACCCGCATTTGTATTTCGACCGAAATACAAATGCAATGAGACAAAATCTACACTGTACCTATACTAGGATCCGGCTTATACCAAAGCCGGCTAGTAATATCTGTTCGATCCTGATCCGTGCAATACCGCACGTATCTGATCGAACCCTGCCATATAACCATACGGCCTATAGTACAAACTGTCCGATCCTGATCCGTGCAATACCGCACGTATCTGATCGGACCTTGCCATATCTCCATATGGCCTCCACAGCCTTTCGCCCGAAAGCTGAGTAACTGAAATGCGGGGGACTCTAAAGACTCGTCAACACCTTGGTTGTGGATTTAACCACTAGCACGTTAGAGGTATAAGCCAATACATAACGGGCTACCAGGTATTGACCAAAAGGGACGTCTGTGAGCGAACTCAGCCTGACACCCTACTGAGCCTGTCAGTGACAATATCCGTGCAGTCCGGTCCGTTCGTCTATGAGTATCGCATGGCGGGCCTAGGGGGTTGGTAAAAGTCAGACCCCCAAAAGCGGTACAAGTCGTGTCGGAGTGTAGCCCAGAACACCCTGAGATACTACTGGAATACCTACCAGTAAATCTCCTTGCCTTGGCCAAGGACTTTGTGTAATGGCTCTCCTAGACACAGCACGACCTCACCCCCAATACCGGGAGAGACGAACCCCTGAAGATGCGCTCACTGCCTCCATGTGGCTCGGGACTGTACCCAACTAAAACCTGTTTGCACGACTCCTTTGAGCCGTGGTAGGGTAGTAATCAAAGTACAGTGGGAACTCACACGAGACAAATGACGATCCCCAGGTCGATGAACTAACCTGCACACATGTCACCAGGGAACTGCCATCTGACGTCTGGTATATGACCAACTAGCATGTTCCCGGCGAGTCCTGTCCGGTGTACTCATAACCCAATGAGCACCTGTATACATCTTAGGTGATCCAACTGACACCAGTGGCTTGTGAGACCGGCCACCGCCCCTCGTCGGGGTCTCGACTGTATACACTAGTCTACTAATGGAGTATCGATGCCCGGTCTCGAAACTCCAACGACTAGGGACCTTTTAAGGATATGCTTGTAGACCCCCAGCTCCCACTTATATGATCGCCCTCATACTGCTGGTGGTCAAGCAAGAATCCTAGGGGCTCTATCAACGTGTAATAGCAACGTGTCAGGTCACCTAAAGCAGTACACGATGATAAAGGTAAACCAGATAGCATACTATCATCTCGAGTAAGACTGTCCTACCGGGATAGGTCCTCCCTCAATCATTACAATCACGTACCTGTGACCTAATAATTGACTCTGAGGGCACTATCTCCAACATGGTATTCAGATAAAAGTAATGGTTTTGAGAAACTTGTTTCTCTTTCAGGTTACTCATAATTGGATACATTCCTAAGTTGAGTAATGCTGATTAGCCTCTCTTCATTAAGTTGATATGCACTGGAGACAGCTGCATGATTTGAATCTGGTTCCAATTAAATTAGTGCATCTGTTTCTATATTAGATATAGAATGGTTCATATCTTAGCGATATTAAGGTAAGGGGAGTTGTCCAGCTTATGCTTAAAACCAGACACTAGATAACTCAAGGCACGTTTCTGTAATGGCTGTTTGTGGGTTGACCCTGGCTTTGACGAAGGTTGACATTTCTACCATCTGGAAGATCAATAGTGATATTGTTCTTGACTCGCCACAGTTTTATTAAAATGGAATTTTTTAGAAAACAGTAGTGGGAGTATGGTAGAATTGGAAGTGCTTCCAGAACCGCAAACGATTACGGAAAATTTAATAGGACCTATATATTCAATCAGTTTTGACATTCCAATAGCCACTCCGCGCAGATATGGTGGGTAACCTCAGACACCCGAGAGGTACTCAGGTAGCCTCAAGGACGGTGACAAGGAGGTTCTTGTTTACCCAGACTTGACAGTACGGTTGTTCCAGACTATGAGACCCGAAAGAGGATAAGTATAACGTCGTTCTAAACTAGCTTTAGAAGTGTACGTATATATTATTCTGCCAGAGGGTTATCGTAGTCTGTGGGAGCAGCGGAAGCATAGTGGGAAAGTAGCTTATGTCTATTTATAGACTTCAGCAGTTATAGTGGAGATAAATCATCTAATTTTGATGAGACAGTTATGGCTTTGACTTCATCAGAATAAGGGGATGGATCTGTTAAGAAGGTAGTAGGGTGTGATGTCCTGGTTTTTGGATGACATACACAGAGTAGGAAGTAAAATTCCTATACTATGATCGGTTGTACTTTGGTTCGTCACACAGTTGTTTCTCCACAAAGGATGTGGATATAATATCTGACATTCTGGTTACTAGATCTACGGTTTTAGATCTAGATTTAGGTAGTTTCCCAATGTGGGTACTTTGACAGTATTCTAATAGTTTTTAGAATAGATGACTCTTGGTATGGTGGTGTACCTGCAGGTGATGGAGTCACCCTCTCTAAAGTTGTCTTACAGACTAAAGGAGTGAGAGATGTGCATGATTGGCAGATCACTTGCTTAGGCAATTGAGTCAATCATGAGATGTCAAGTACCACACCAGATATTGTTTTTGCACTTGATGCGATAAGTTTATATTAATCCAATCCTGAAGAAACCTAAGGAAGCAGTTTTAGAACATAAGTTCTTATTCTACGGATTTGATGACGGCAGCCTCCTTCGGGAGACGGTTATCATTCCAGGCTTCCAAGGTGACATGGATGACAGAGTGATTGTCACAGTTATAGTTTTCCCTCTGACGAGGGACAGTAGTATGGACAGGTGGTCCAAGAGGAAACTGTGGGAGGCATGGTGCTGGATACTGATTAGGTTCAGTTATCGATACTGTTTAAGAAGTTTGGATTTGGAGTTCATTTATGAACTAGGTCCCATCAGATATCCAGACATATTCTAAGACAGGTATTACTCGATTCGAGAGATGGTTTTCTCCGCGAACTTGAGATTAAGAGAGTCATAGAAAGAAACATCAGGGCGGATCCACTCACTGAGACTATTTCTCGAACACAAGAGTTTTACAAACTAGCTTTGTGAAATTGATTAGTAGAGGAGTTGGATGTTCGGTATCACACGGGCTGTGAGTATGCGACATCGCAATAATTAGCCTTGAGTGCAAGTGGGAGATTGTTGGAGATAGTGCCCTCAAAGTCAATTATTGGATCGCAGGTACGTGATTGCAATGATTGAAGCAGGACCTATACCAATATGACAGTCTTGCTCGAGATGATAGTATGCTATCTGGTTTGTCTTTATCATCGTATACATGCTTTAGTTCACTATTGCATAATGATAAAGCCCATAGGATTCTTGCTTGACTACCAGCAGTAAGATGGCGATCATATATGTGGGAGCTGGGGTCTGTAAGCACATCCTTTATGCGTCCCTAGTCGTGGGTGTTTCGAGACAAGGCATCGATACTCCAGAGTAGACTAGTGTAAACAGTCGAGACCCCGATGAGGGGCGGTGGCCGGTCTCACAAGTCACTGGTGTCAGTTTGATCACCTAAGATGTATACAGGTGCTCATTGGGTTATGAGTACACCGGACAGGACTCGCCGGGAATCTGCTAGTTGGTATTATATATATGTCAGATAGCAATTCCCTGGTGACATGTGTACAGGTTAGTTCATCGACCTGAGATCATCATTTGTCTCGTGTGAGTTCCCACTGTGCTTAGATTACTACCCTACCACGCTCAAAGGAGTTGTGCAAACAGGTTTTAGTTGGGTACAGTCCCGAGCCACATTGGAGGCAAGTGAGCGGATCGTCGGGGATTCGTCTCTCCCGGTATTGGGGGTTGATGTCGCGCACTGCACGGGTGGCCATCACTAGGATTCCTCGGCCGAGGTAGTGGAGAATTACTGATTTGGATCAGTAGTTTCTCAGGTGGTGATGGGCTTCATGCCGACACTATTTATCGCGTTATTAGGGGTCTGACTTTATCCACCCCCTAGACTCGATATGCGATACTCTTTAGACGAACGGACCGGGCTGTATATACATTGTCACTGTTAGGTTTAGTAGGGTTTATAGATGAGTTCGCTCGTCAGCTTCCCTTTTAATCAATACATAGGCAAAACGTTACGTGCAACTTTTACCTCTGACGTGCTAGTGGTTATATCCAGTGCCAGTGTGTTGATGAGTCATTAGAGTCCCCCACAGATACTTTCCTAAGTTCGGGCGAAACGTTGTAGAGGCCGTATGGGTTTATGGCAAGGTTCGGAAAAAGCACGTGCGTTTTCACACGTGTCATTTTTCGGGCTGATAATACTGGTCGGCTTTGGTTTAAGCCGGATCCGAGTATTATGCTGTGTAGATATAATATCTTTGTCTCAGTTGCATTTGTATTCGGTCGTAATACAAATGCGGATATGTTTATACTGATACGGGGTTATCCTGAAATTCGTTTCAGAATCATTTTTGGAAGTTGCCAGTTTCCAGTTTTCTATCAGTCGTATTTAATATTCGGTTAAATACGGATTTATCTTTTCTTGAGATAAGTGTGGAAGCTTCTAGAAGAGGTGACTAGGATGGTGACTAGGATGGTGAGGTGGTTTTGTTCATTAATGGTGCATTAATTTGTTGATGACTATGTATTATGAATCATCACTTTCATTAATGAGTTCATACTAGGTGTCTTAGTGACTCACTCTCTTTTTTATGCTTATGGTCACCCCCCTCCTACACTCGCCTTCCTCCTCATCTATAAGTGGCCGGCCATTCTTTAGCGAAGGATGATGGTTGTTGTTCACTAGAAAAAAGATTATGATAGATTCCGGTTCATGAAACTTAGATAGCCTCATTTCTCATTTCACCCGATCCAAAAGGCAACTTCATTAACCGTTCGTCCATAGCCTTGGACGTAACGAGACAAAGTGTTCTACTCATTCTCTACTTCATCTTGGTCATCTCTTTTAGCAAACTTGACGATCGAGTTGCCTCGGTTCAGAGGCGGGAGCCCGTTTAAAGATCCGTCGACGTGGTGCCACCTGGACGAGAAGATTGGAAATTCAGGAGATCGGATCAGCCGCAACAAGTGTGGGATGATGGTTGAAGACCGAAGGACTAGGATCATTCGGTATAACGTTTCTACCCACTTTCTAGTTTGTTAGTTTAGCTTTAATGGCAGATCCGGGTTACGGTACACGATAGCGCCAGTTCGTAAAAAGTTTTTGTTCCGCATTTGGCGTCTGTTAGACGGCCGGGGCGCTACCGTGGACTTACATTTTCTTCTCTCTATCTCCAGGTAGAGACCATGTCACGCCTTAATCAAGATAATAATACGGATGTATTGACCGAACCTGCTTGTTATACTGAGCTGGGGAACGTTGGTCCCGCTCCAACTTATAATTGTTATATGACCGAGCAGGAAATAGGGGATTACCAGGATTCCCGTGCCGCCCAAACGAAGAAAGTGCATGCTGATGCATCATCTTCGGTTGTGTTCATTACAGGGAACAGTTTCTCAGTATTCTTTAAGTCCTGGGTATGTGATACCGGATCAGGATCCCGTATATGTAATCTATTACATGTGTTACAGATAGGTAGAGAACTGAGAATGGATGATAAGTTTCAAGAGTTGGAAACAGTGCAAGTGTTGTAGCCAAGTTGTTGGCAGTTATCACCCTGTATTACCAAATACATTGATTCTGAACGAATGTTATTAGATACCGAACCTGATATACAACATAATATCAGTCTCTTTATTTAGTAAAGAAGGATATAATTTTATTTTGTTGGATAATGTTTTGAACATTTCCTATATCAAGAGTCGATCGGTTCAGGCGCGTTATCTAAAAACATATACGTTCTAAATCAAACCACAGTTCTTAACATACAGAACACACACAAGAGGAAGAGTTCAGAAAAGAACAAATCCTTCTTGAGGCATTGTAGACTAGGTCATATCAATGCGACCCGACTAGCTAAGTTACATTTAGATGCATATTTAAATCTGTTTGAATTTACATCATGTGAAACCTGCCAGTCATGTCACAAAAATAAGATGACCAAAACTCCGTTTACTGGAAACAGAGAAAGAGTTAATGAACTCTTTGGATTGATACATGCGTATGTATATAGGTCCCCTGTCTACACATGCCAGGACTGGTTCGTTGTCCTTCATCACATTCACTGATGATCTCTCAAGATTCGGACATATGTTCCTATTGAAACACAAGTCTGAAGTTTTTTAGAAATTCAAAGAATATAAGTCAGAAGTAGAGAACCATAACAGGTATAAGTATTATGTCTTTGATGTGATCAGGGAGGAGAATATTTGAGCACGGAATTCCTGGACTATTCTAAAGGAGAATGAGATTCTCTCTCAGCATTACTCCTCCGAATACACCACAGTACGTTGGTATATCGGGGCGGAGAAGACGCACCCTATGTGATAAGGTGCGCTCTATGATGAGTATTACTGAGTTTCCTATTTCCTTTTGGGGGTTATACACTTGAGAAGCTGCATACCTATTGAATAGGATTCCAACCAAATCAGGTGCCTACCACTCCATATGTGATATGGTATGAGACCATCTCTTAAGGATGTTACGATTTGGGGTTGTCCGGCCTACGTCTTAAAGTAAAATCCGGACAAGCTCGAGGCAAGGTTTGTTCTGTGGAAGTTTGTTGGATATCCTAAGAATTCGGAAGGGAATATCATCTACCGCACTGAGGAGAAAAAGGTGTTTTGTTTCTCATCATGCCACCTTTTGGAAAGGGAATTTCTTATGAAAAAATTAGTGGTCATGTGGTAGAACTGGAAGGAGTTCCAGCTATACAAACTACAGCTGATGATTTGGTAGAACCGAAGGATTCAATAGCTCCCAACGAACCTCAGCCTATCCGTCGATCTAGTAGGGTTATTCACCCACCTGAGAGATACTTCGGTTTTCTCTATGATAGTGGGAACGAGGATTTCATCATGAGATGATGACCCAACCAGTTTCGAACATGCCATCAGGAGTGGCGACTCTGAGAGAATGGCTGGATGCTATGCGATCTAAGATGGAATCCTTATACACCAACAAAGTATGGACTTTGGTTGCTTTATCTGAAGGGTTAAATCCCCATCAGGAGAAAGTATATCTTGAGAAGATTATTTGGTGTACATAGAAAAGTTGAGACTTTCAAAGCTTAGGCTTGTTGCAAAAGGTTTTCATCATCGACCAGGTGTGGATAATGATGAAACCTTCTAGTGGGTATGCTTAAGTCCATCCGGATTCTACTTGCCATAGCTACATACCATGACTACGATATCTGGCGGTTGGGTGTCATGACTGCTTCTCTAAATAGTGATTTAGAAGAGAATGTCTATAAGTACACAGCCAGAAGGCTTCGTAGATAGTAGGAGCAGCGGAAACATGTGCAAGTTTCTTTACGGGTTAACACAGGCATCGCGGAGTTGGAACATCTGTTTTGATGTGCTAGTCAAAGAGTTAGACTTCATCAAAATGGTAGATGAACCTTGTATATACAAAAAGGTAGTAGGGAGTACGGTGGTGATCCTCGCATTGTACGTGGATGGCATACTCTTGATAGGAATGGAGTTTCCTATGCAACACTCCGTCAATCTCCTCTTATCACAAGGATTCTGCATATAAGATCAAGGTGATACCTCCTAAATCCTGGGTTTTGGATCTATGAGATAGATGTAAATGGATGTTAGGATTCTCACTAGGTGTAGTGAGATGGTATCGATCGATCCTGAGGAGAATCACTGGATACCTTCCAGGGTGGTAAGGACGACTGAATGTCAGGCACAGGCATTGTCTTTACCATTAGTGGAGGGACGGTATGTCGGAAGAGTTCCAAGCTAGATACCCTGGCAAACATGACGATAAAGGCTGAATACATTGTTACCAAGGATACTACAAAAGAGGTAGTCTGGATGTATCTTAGTTCATGAGATGAACTTCGTTCCTGCCATTGTATGACAATGGAGTTGTGGCTTTGGCCTAGGAACCCCCGTCCCATCAGTGATCCAGAAATATTCTTAGGCAGCATCACCTGATCATGGAGATGGTTGATCTCTAGGGAGATCGAGGTAAAGAGAGTAGACACAGAGGACAACACGGCGGATCCATTCACAAAGGCCTATTTCCCAGTAGATACTTTTATAGGATGGTTGAGTATGAGATACTTCAACCACCGCTGATTGTTGGGTATGAGATACTACAACAGATGGCCCTAGTGCAAGTGGGAGATTGTTAGTGATATGTATGCCCTAGAGGCCATTACTGTACATACGATGTATATTGTAGTGGATGCTTGGACATATATATGGAGGACTTTCTTGCTCGATATGATAGTATGCTATCTGGTTGCTATTAATCTTAACATGTACATTGATTATCTCTATGTTACATGTTGATAAAGCCCTTAGGATGAGTACTTGACTACCAGGACTATGATGCAGATCATACCAGTGGGGAAAGAGTAGTCGCTATGTACATCCTTCAAATGTTCCTAGTCGTAGGTGTATCGGGACAAGGAATCGATATACCAAAGTAGACTAGCGTATAGCTTCTCGACCCATGTAGATGGGCGATGGATGATCCCATATCCATTGGTGTTTGACATCAGAGATAGTATACGGGTGCTCAGTGGAGATTGGGTACACTGAACGGACTCGCCGAGAACTCCCAGATGGTATTACACCTAACGTCAGATGGCAGTTCTCTGGTGACACTGGTACAGGTTAGTCTATAGACCCGAGATCGTCATAGAGTCTTGTGTGATTCCCACTGTGCTTTGATTTCTACCTTACCACGTTCAAGAGAACGTGCAAAACGGTGGCTTTTGGGTACAGTCCCGAGTCACATGGAGGCAATGAGCGATAGGAAGGGTTTCGTCTCACCCGGTATTGGGAGTTGATGTTGCGCTGTACTCGATTGGCTATAACATGAAGTCCTTGGCCAAGGCTGCTTCAGAGATATACTCGTAAGTGTTATCAGTAGTTTCTCAACCCGTTATGATCCTTATATCGACACGACTTATCGAGTTACTGCGGTCTGACGTTTACCCCCTAGACGAGATATGCGACATATCAGATAAAGAGACCGGACTGTACGGTAGTGTTACTGATTGGATTCGCAGGAGTATGAGCAGGCTTGCTTGTTGATCTTCTGATCGCTCAATACCCGGGTGGCCGTTACGTTTAGCAGACTGCCTGCGGCTTGTAGGTGTTTGATATGATCATCACCTACTGCCGGCATATTGACGAGTCTTTAGAGTACTACAGAGGGGTTTCCTGGCTCAAGCGAAACGGAGTAGGAGCACATATGTGTTATGTGCTGGACCGAGATTGATACGATAAGAGATACTGTATTCTATTCTCGCGATTTGTGACATTGGTCGGTTATATGCGATATAGCTGGGTTATCGGGTCAAGTGTTGATTCGATAAGTTGTTACACATGATATTAGTCGGTTATATGTGATATAGCCGGATTGTTAAATCAAGAGTTGATTTGATAATCTAATGTATAATTATATATTAGATCTATTACATTACATTAACTAGTATTATCTCACTTATGATTCTTTTCTCACTTGATGTGCACATTGTATATATGTGATATATATATTTGTGTACATATATTGTGTCATTGTTCACTGCCAAAAGATGCGATCGGGACGTTGGGACGTCGGGGCCTGAATTCCGGGGGCAGATGCTAATTGGTGTTATCCGTCCACCTCTCTGAAGATGCCAAGTTGATTTATGACACTGTGTATCGAAGGTTTGAACGGATGCGGCCGATGTAGCAGACTTCGTCAGATTACCTCTCGTTCGAGGGGTTTTTGATTGTGGGGACGCTCTTCCCTGCAGGCGCAAGACCCTACAGTTAATTACGCTACCACATCGCGGTAACCACTTTCTCCTTCTTCAGATGGTCAGTTCGTGTCGTGGGTGTTTGTTTTGTCATTGGTTGCCCGTGGATTGTATACGGAGACTAATTTATGTTGTCGCCCGTAGGGCGTGGATTAGTCCAAATCCGTATCTTCTTAGATTTAGGTTTAGGGGTTGGGTTTAAGGATATGTTAGTCTCATTTGAGACTAAGATCAACTTAAACGTTTGTTAAGAATACATTAGTCTAATTTTAGGCTATGATCAACTTAACGGGATCATTTAGATCCAACAAGAGAGCATTTGGCCTCGATTGTTTACTTTAGGGACATTGCGGTCGATTACCAGTGTAAGGACATGGTGGTCCAGTGCCAGTTTAAGGAAATGGTGGTCCAATGTTAGTTTAAGGACATCTCAGTCCATGGGTTAAAACGGACCCACAATCTAGTTTAAGGACATCGTAGTCCGTGGGTTTAAAAGGACCCCACAGTCCAGTTTAAGGACATCGTAGTCCGTGGGTTTAAAGGGACCCCACAGTCCGAGGTTAAGGACATCGTAGTCCGTGGGTTTAAAGGGACCCCACAGTCGATGAAATGTGTGGTTGTCAGGACCCGTCACCTCTCTGAAGACGTTGAAGGATTACAACGACAAATATCTGAGGAGTAAAGAGATGTACCCTCGAACCGATGTGAGTTAGTTGAAAGATCTGTAGTCCAATTTGGGACTAAGATCCGTTAAATATTTATGAGCAGATGAGCGTAATGAAATATAAGTTGAGGACTTATGGCCAATCTTAGGCTAACTCCAATAAATGTTTAACATTTTATTTTGGGCTGTTGAGCCTTTACTTGGGCTTGGCCCTTTTAATAATGCTGAGCATTAGATACTGACAATTTTTGTCTTGTATCGATTACATAGCATTCATCAGAACAATATGTGTTCTGACAGCACGCCACGTGGCGCGCCAGGCGCTCTGCGCCAATTAAAGAGCGCATTGCGCTTCTGCCAAGTAGCGCACACGAAAAGGACACGTGTCGCGCTTAGCGCTAAGCGCCAGATGATAGGCGCATTGCGTCAGTGTATGAGCGCTGAGCGCTAATTTATGAGCGCATTGCGCTATCAATTTAGAGGCACACACATGAGTGACACATGACGCGCTTGTCGCTGAGCGCCAGCCCATGAGCGCAGTGCGCTGTTTCAGAAGCGCAAAGCGCAAGCGGTATACGTGGTTGACACGTGGCACATTTTGGCGCTGAGCGCCAGTCTAAGGAGTGCAGAAGCGCAGTTCATGAGTGTAAGGCACTTTTCAGTAGAGCAAAGCGCATTTGATCAAATTTATGATCAGAGAACAAGTTTATGTTCTTTTAATGGAGGCTTTACCTCAAGATTCAAGAACAACAGTTCTTATTTTAGAAAAGGGTTTTGCCTTTGTAGATCAATGATCTATGAATGAAGTAAATACTTCTTTTGTTTTTATGATGAGATCTTTTGATCTCTCTTTTTTTACGAAAGGCCTTGGTCTTTTGTAGATCTATGATCTTTTTTAGAAGATAGTTCTTCTTTTCATGAGATGATTTCATCTCTGTGTTCAAGAATCATGTTCTTTACCTTGAAGAAGTGATCTTCTTTTGTTAAAAGCTTACTTTTCTTTCTTTTTGTTTTCTCAAAATTTGTAGGGGGTCTCTCTATATCAGACTTGAAGTCTTGGGGCCTTTATATAGGGCAAATTGATTTGTTAAATCAGTTAAAGAGATCTTTCTCTGATTGATTTGGGGATGTTTCCCCACCGTTGGATCTTTGATCCTAGGGCTTCTGTTTTACAGAAGGCAATCTTCTTGTTTTTTTTAACAAGATTGGAATGATCTTTACAAAACAGCATTTTAATTCTGATTAATTAATGATTTATCATTATTATTAGATCTTTTGATCTAACGGTGGGGAATTTTTAATTCCAGCGCTGGCGCACCTTACGCGAGCGCACCTACGTTTGACACGTGGCTCGCAGCGCAGAGCGCTGCGCAACTGCGCTAGCGCACCTGTGTTTGACACGTGGTGCGCAGCGCGCCTAGCGCTTGATCTGAAGCGTTTCTTCAATTTTGAATTTTGAAATTTAAAACAAAGCTTTGCTCTGATTGGGTGCGCTGCCTAGGGCTAGCGCATCCGTGTTTGACACGTGTCGCGCAGCGCACCTAGCACCGAAGTTGAAGCGTTGCTTCAACGTTTAAATTTTGAATTTCAAAACAGAGCTTTACTCTGATTGGGGGAAACAAATGCCCCCCCACCGTTGCGCTTACGTGGCCTACACGTGGGTGCAGCGGTGGCAACATCTGAGCCCTTGGATCAACTCAGAAGTTGAAGAGGCGGCTTAAAGCCTATAAATAGGACATTTGGTCCCTTAGATGATTATCATCTTCTTTCTTTGAGAATTTTTGTTCAGAGCGTAGCTCTTCTATTGAAGAACTTTTCAAGAGTAAAATACTCTTTCCAAACTTAGGTATAGTTTAAAATTTTGAATGACTTAGGGTTGTACCCATTGACAGAGCCTTGCTCTTTATAGATCTTTGATCTACAGAAAACCCATTTAGGGTTTCAATAATAGAGCTTTGCTCTTTTTAATCATGTTGATTTCTTAATCTTTGATGAAGAACTCTTAAGAGTTTGTTCATTGTTCTTGAAGATCCCAGAATTGTAATTAATCCTCTTTTGATGGATCTTTCCATAACCATTACAGAGCCAGGCTCTTGAAATTCTCGTGGAATTCCTTTAAATTCCTTTCATAATTGACTTTGACATGTGTCATTCCTGTTTGTAGAGCATTGCTCTCGAAGAGTTTAACTCTTTGACCCGAGGGGTCGTTTATTAAATGAGATTCCCTTCTTTTAGAATCTCTCGCAAATTCAAATTTGTTAGATGTCATAATTAGAATTTGTTTTCACTATGGGGATATCAAGAGTCATTTAAACCCCGTTGCCTGTTTTTCCTCATTATTAATCTTTTAATGATGTTTCTTTTCAGGCACTATGGCTGTTCATTTATATAGCCTGCATGAGTTCATCTCTTACGAGGATATTCGCGTACAGGGCCGTTGCCAAAACCAAGAGTTTACAGATGCCCAATGTGCGGAGATTATGGATCGTCTGCATGCTCACGTCGGTTGGCTGCTTCCTCGCCGTTCCACTCTCTTGAAAATCGTTGTGGGAGCAATTTAGAGAGCACTTCCCGGGTTTCACGTGGCCATGCCGCTTAATGCGCTGGATGATACCGAAGACAAGGTGCATTCAGTGTACCTGTCGGGGTTGATCTCGAAGAAGCGACGAGATAACCTCATTGATATTCTGCATCAAAATTTCCAACAGACGACGATAATCACATCTTATCGAAGGGAGGAGGACATTGGCGAGGATCTCAACACTCGTGAGCGCGAGAGGATGCATACGAGAATGGTCAGAAAGGCCCGAAAGATTCTAGACGGCCTTACTTTCGAATTCCTCAATCCATGCCCTGGATCCGAGGTTTTACCATTGTAATCATTTTGATGATGTTTTCGTTTACTGCTTTCATGATTGTAAGAACTTTTCGAAGTATGAGTGGCAAATTTCTCATTTCAGCGTGTTTTATTTTATGTACTAAATCTTTTGCACATGCATGGATTGGTATGCTTCGAACGCTTAATCAAATGTGAATCAGATGTTCTCCTTGTCACTTTCTACTCTTTGCTTTGTTGTTGGTATGTTACTCTGGCAAGTGTGGCCTATAGATAATAAAGAACGTTGCATCTTCAACTCTCCGAGAGGGACGGCTTACGAAGCTGGTTCAGAACTGCTACCGAAGACTTTTCAACTTCATAAGCCGTGAGGGTCTCATGAAGACTTTTCTCCCAACGAGTCGTGAGGATCTCGTAAGTGTAATCTCTCCTTAGGAATCGTGAGGATTCCTAAGTGTGTTTTCCCTTATAAGTCGTAAGGATCTTATAAGAGAGTTTTCTTCCTTACGAATCGAGAGGACCCGAAAGTGTTTAGAGGGATTGACATGTTGATGACGTATTTCCGAACGGGGTGATGTGGATGACGTGTTTCCGAACGGGGTCATGTGGATGACGTGTTTCCGAGCGGGGTCATGTGGATGACGTGTTTTCGAGAGGGGTCATGTGGATGACGTGTATCCAAACGGGGTCATGTGGATGGTGTTTTTCCGAATGGGGTCATGTTGATGACGTATTTCCGAACGGGGTCATGTGGATGATGTGTTTCCGAACGGGGTCATGTTGATGACGTATTTCCGAGCGGGGTCATGTGTGTTGGGTTACCCTAGTGCCCCGGCCAACTTTCGCGTCCAAATGCGGATCAAAATTTTTCTAACGAACAAAAACTTGGCACTAGTTTAACTCTAAACCCGGATCTTTTAATAAAACTAACAAGCTACACTTGGAGAGCTATCTACTTTGATAGAAACCTCACCAAATGAACCAAGTCCTTCGGTCTTATTTCTTCATTTTTAGCTCCTAGCAAGCTCCTTGAACATGCTTGAACTCCAAATTCGGCTCCATCAGTCCATCGGGATCGAGCTTGCTCTCCATCCTCCTTTTGTCGTAGATGATCCACCCGGGGAGTATGATCCATGGCTCTAGCTCCCAACTATGTAACAAAAGGAGCAACTAAAAAACTTGGTTTGCTAAACCAAGTAGTCTAGGATGTAGTTTGGATTTCTAAGTGTAAAGCTATCTCTTTCCTACCTCTTCACTTGATTCTCAACACTTGAGAAGGTAGTGAAGAGGAAGAAGATGAAGGTGGAGGAAGCTAGTGAGGAAGGAGAGGAATGAGAGCTCAAGAGAAAATGAATGAAGCGTGAAAGAGAAAATCACACACCTTGGTTTTGTGTACGAATTCTTTCAATAAACAAATGACAACCATGCTTCAATAGTAACCACAAATGAATTGAAAATTCATTTGTTGATTATTAAAGCATTGTCATGCCCATTCCTCCCATTCCTTACACATTACACCTCATTTCCATTTATTAAAAAAAATTGAAAATGCATAATGAGGTGGCCACTTTCTAGAAGAAAATCTGTAATAAATACGGATTTCAGTTACTGTATATATATACCAGTAATCAGACAAAAATCCAAACGCCCAAAGAGGTAGAATAACACGAAGAACGTAACGCTAGAATATATGTATCGAAATACATATATGTAAATTATTAAATGAATACATGATTTAATAATCCAGCTCAAACCCGAGCCGGCTAGTATTACAAACTGTTCGATCAAAAATCCGAGTACCAAGTACAACAATCGATCGAACCCTGCACGTATCTTATACGGCTACTACATCGTTTCGCTTGGATCATGGAAACCCTCTATGTGGGACTCTAAAGACTCGACAGTACTCTGGCAGTGGGTTTAACCACAAGCACGTCAGCGGCACTTGCTGTACGTAACGGCTACCCAGGTACCTGTCGAAAAGGAAGATCGTCCGAACTCCTACCGAGCCTATCCGTGACAATACTGTAAGTGCACGGCGGTGCCCCGGCCGTCAATCCGACGGCCAAATGCGGAAACGGTGATAAACTTTAATTTTGCGAACTTAGCAAACCGGCACCACCGCGCACTAAACACCCGGATCGTAACCATTAACTAGTCTAGCTAACAAGAAGAAAGGGAAGAGATATACCGAATGATCCGAGTCCTTCGGTCTTCGTCTCCACTCCGATCTCCCGCGGATGCTTCGTCCGTCATCTCCTCGTTGTCGCCTCTTCGCCGGAAGGGCACCACATCGCCTGCATCTTTTACGGGCTCCCACCTCAATACCGAGGCAACTCGGGCGCGAAGCTGGCGAGTCGACGCGTCCAAGATTTGCTGTAGAATGTGTAGTGTAGAGGCTATGTCTCATTTGGGGTTATGTTGCCATTGATGGAGGAAACAAGATAAGAAAAATGGTGCTTGCATTTTTCTAGCATGAAATGAGATGAACAAATTTTCCCACTTGAAAATCATCCTCTCTTCTTCTTCTCTCAAGTATGAAAAAAAACTTCTCATCTTAGAAAATGGTGGAGGAAAGAATATGAAGCATGAAGGGAGGTGATGGTAGGAGCACAAGTGGTGACCACATCCAAAACAACATCATAACAAATTCACATCAACCTCTAATCACCTCAAATCACTTCTTATCAACAAAAAGCAAGTGATGAGAATGGTATCAAAAGATGCTATCATAATAAATACATTTGCAAGAAAACCCTCCACAAAGTGTTATTTGCAAACTTGCAAATAACCCCCTCCATCGGAAAAGTCCGGCCGGGAAAGAACAAAGGAAAACCGGCCGGAACGGAATGCAAACTGGCAACTCCAGAAAACTGGTCCCGTAATAAATTACAGGAAAACCCCGATACTGTGCATACACACCCGCATCTGTATTCCATCCGAAATACAAATGCAAAGAGACAAAATCTACACTGTACTATACCAGGATCCGGCTTAAACCAAAGCCGGCTAGTAATATCCGTCCGATCCTGATCCGTGCAATACCGCACGTATCTGATCGAACACTGCCATATAACCATACGGCCTCTAGTACAAACCGTCCGATCCTGATCCGTGCAATACCGCACGTATCTGATCGGATCCTGCCATATCTCCATACGGCCTCTACAGCGTTTCGCCCGAAAGCTGAGTAACTGAAAGTGTGGTGGACTCTAAAGACTCGTCAATACTATGGCTGTGGATTTAACCACTAGCACGTCAGAGGTATAAGCCAATACGTAACGGGCCACCAGCTATTGACCAAAAGGGACGTCGATGAGCGAACTCATCCTGACACCCTACTGAGCCTGTTAGTGATAATATCCGTACAGTCCGGTCCGTTCGTCTATGAGCATCGCATGTCGGGCCTAGGGGGTTGGTAAAAGTCAGACCCCCAAAAGCGGTACAAGTCGTGTCGGAGTGTAGCCCAGAACACCCTGAGATACTACTGGAATACCTACCAGTAAATCTCCTGCCTTGGCCAAGGACTTCGTGTAATGGCTCTCCTAGACACAGCGCGACCTCACCCCCAATACCGGGAGAGACGAACCCCTGAAGATCCGCTCACTGCCTCCATGTCGCTCGGGACTGTACCCAACTAAAACCTGTTTGCACGACTCCTTTGAGCCGTGGTAGGGTAGTAATCAAAGCAAAGTGAGAACTCACACGAGACAAATGAAGATCTCAGGTCGATCAACTAACCTGTACACATGTCACCAGGGAACTGCTATCTGACGTCAGGTATAAGACCAACTAGCAGGTTCCCAGCGAGTCCTGTCCGGTGTACTCATAACCCAATGAGCACCTGTATACATCTTAGGTGAACCAACTGACACCAGTGGCTTGTGAGACCGGCCACCGCCCCTCGTCGGGGTCTCGACTGTATACACTAGTCTACTCTGGAGAATCGATGCCCTGTCTCGAAACTCCCACGACTAGGGACTTTTTAAGGATGTGCTTATAGACTCCAGCTCTCACTTATATGATCGCCCTCATACAGCTGGCAGTCAAGCAAGAATCTTAGGGGCTCTATCAACGTGCAATAGCGACTTGTCAGGTCACCTAAAGCAGTACATGATGATAAAGGTAAACCAGATAGCATACTATCATCTCGAGTAAGACTGTCATCCCGGGATAGGTCCTCCCTCAATCATTGCCATCACGTGCCTGTGATCCAATAATTGACTCTGAGGGCACTATCTCCAACAATCCGCACAGTCCGGTCTCTTCGTCGAAGAGTATCGCATACCGGGTCTAAGGGATAGTAAACGTCAGACCCTAATAACCTGATAAGTCATGCCGATGTGGGTCAGGACCAATCCGGGAAACTACTGATCAACCTATAAATTCCATCTGCCTTGGCCATGGTCTTATAGTCCTGACCAATCGAATCACGGTGCGATATCGACTCCCTATACCGGGAGAGACGAATCCCCGACAATCGCTCACTGCCTCCATGTGGCTCGGGACTGAACCCAACCAAAACCAGTTTGCATGACTCAGTAGTGCCGTGGTAGGGTAGTGATCAAAGTTCAGTGGGAACTCACACGAGACAAATGCCGATCTCGGGTCCAAGGACTAACCTGTATACATGTCACCTGAGAACTTCCATCTGACGATAGGTATAGTACTACATGGAAGTTCTTTGGGAGTCCGTCCAGTGTACTCACCCCAGTGAGCACCTGTATACGATCTTGGGTACATCAGACCAATGGGTGCGGGACCAACCATCCCCCGACGGGGGTAGAAACGTATACACTAGTCTACTCTGGAGTATCAATGCCCAGTCTCGATACTCACGCGACTAGGGATCATTTAAGAATGTGCTTGTGGACTACCCTGCTCCCACAAGTATGATCGTCATCACAACGTAGGTAGTCAAGCAAGATCCTATGGGGCTTTATCAACATTCAACCGCAATATGTAATAACGAGTATGACATATGCCATGTTAAGATAAAGACAAACCATAATAGTATACAACCGTATCGAGTCTTCATCAATATGTGCAAGCCAGATATAACAACAACAGAAATAAATACACATATCCTGACAAAGACAAGTCGAATAATATGCTATAAAACTAAGAAAGATTGTTCTGTACATATATATCCCTAGTATCCATATGTATACATATACAATACTGACCTCTAGGGCATATACATCCAACTATCTCCCACTTGCACTAAAGGCCAGTGATTGGCATACCGAATACCCAACGTCTGCACTAAGGCGATCTGCTGGCGTACCAAATACCCAACATCCCAAAAAGTCTCTCCAACTGTGCTTGAGGGAGTGCCTTTGTGAATGGATCCGCCGTGTTGTCTTTCGTATCCGCTCTCTGGACCTCGATCTCCTGGCGATCTACGATCTCCCTGATCCGGTGATACCGCCGTAAGATATGCCTGGATTTCATATGGGACCGTGGTTCCTTCGCTAAAGCTATAGCCCCATTGTTATCACAATACACTGGTATTGGACCAACAATGGACGGAACTACCTGAAGTTCGGCTATGAACTTCTTCATCCAGACCGCCTCTTTTGCAGCATCGCTTGCAACAATGTATTCAGCCTCCATCGTCGAGTCTACGACGGTATTCTGTTTGGAACTCTTCCAACATACCGCCCCTCTATTGAGGCTAAACACAAAACCCGAGACAGACTTGCTGTCATCCTTGTCACTCTGGAAGCCTGAGTCGGTAAAGGATTCGACCCTGAGGCCTCCATTACCGTAAATCAGGAACATCTCCTTAGTCCTTCTTAGGTACTTGAGAATGTTCTTTACTGCTTTCCAGTGGTCCTCACCTGGGTCTGACTGATACCGCCTCACCACGCTCAGCGCGTAAGCCACATCTGTAAGTTTACGGTAGCGCCCCGGCCATCAATCTGACGCCAAATGCGGAACAAAAACTTTTATAACTGGCGCTATCGCATACTATAACCCGGATCTACCATTAACGCTAAACTAACAAACTACAAAGAGGGTAGAAAGGTTATACCGAACGATCCGAGTCCTTCGGTCTTTAACCATCATCCCACGCTCCGTTGCGGCTGCTCCGATCTCCTAGCTCCTCGTCGAGGTGGCACCACATTTACGGATCTTTATAAGGGCTCCCGCCTCTATACCGAGGCAACTCGGTCATCAAGTCTGCTAAAAGAGATGACCAAGATGATGTAGAGAATGAGTAGAACACTTTGTCTCGCTTCATCCAAAACCATGGATGAACGGTTAATGGAGTTGCCTTTTGGAGTAATGAGAAAAGGGCTATCAAATTTCCATGAACCAAATTAATCATCTTATTTTTTCTATCAAGTGAGAGAGTGGAAAGTCAAATCCTTCATATCAAAAGAGGGGCCGGCCACAATAAGAAGAGCTAGGGGTGAGTGTAGGAGCAAGGGAGGGTGACCACAAGGGAAAAGATCTTACACATAACAAAAGACATTAAATGAAACAATGAGTCACATAAAACACGTCACTAATCATTTAATGCAAACCATGAGTCATGAAACCTAGTCACCAAATCAAGAAGCTTCCTCATGACTCACCCTCATGACTCATCTTCAAGAAAAAGATAAATCAACATTAAACCGAATGTTTAAGACAGGTGATAGAAAACTGGCAACTTCCAAAAGAGAACCCGAAACGAATTTCAGGACAACCCCGTAACAGTATAAACATACCCGCATTTGTATCACGACCGAATACAAATGCAACTGAGACAAAGATATTATATCTACTAAGTATAATACTCGGATCCGGCTTAAACCAAAGCCCACCAGTATTATCTGCCCGAAATATGACACGTTCGTAATCGCACGTGCATTTTCCGAACCCTACCATAAAACCATAAGGCCTCTACAATGTTTCGCCCGAACTTGGGAAACTATCTGTGGGCGGCTCGAATGACTCATCAGTACCCTGGCAGTGGGTTTAACCACAAGCACGTCAGCAACACTAGCAGTGCGTAACGGCTGCCCATGTACTGACATCAAGGGAAGCCAATGAGCGAACTCATCTTGGAACCCTACTGAGCCTAACAGTGACAATATACATACAGTCTGGTCCGTTCGTCTATGAGTATCGCATATCGGGCCTAGGGGGCTGGTAACGTCAGACCCCCAATTGTGGTATAAGTCGTATTGGAGACAAGCCCTGAACACCCTAAGAAACTACTGGAATACTTATCAGTAATTCTCACCTGCCTTGGCCAAGGACTTGGGGTATTGGCTTTCCTAGACACAGCGCGATCTCACCCCCAATACCGGAAGAGACGAATCCCCTGCCGATCCACTCACTTGCCTCCATCTGGCTCGGGATTGTACCCAAAAAATACCTGTTTGCACAACTCCTTTGAGACGTGGTAGGGTAGAAATCAAAGAACAGTGGGAACTCACACGAGATAAATGACGACCTCAGGTCGATGAACTAACCTGTACACATGTCACCAGGGAACCGCTATCTGACGATAGGTACAATACCAACTAGCAGGTTCCCGGCGAGTCATGTCCGGTGTACTCATAACCCAATGAGCACCAGTATACATCTTAGGTGATCCAACTGACACCAGTGGCTTGTGAGACCGGCCACCACCCTTCGTCGGCGTCTCGACTGTATACACTAGTCTACTCCGGAGTAGCTTTCTCGAAACTCCTACGACTAGGGACCACATTTGAGGATGTGCTTATAGACTACCCAACTCTCACGTATATGATCGCCGTCATACTGTTGGTAGTCAAGCAAGATCCTAAGGGCTCTATCAACGTGTAATAGCGATCAGTCACCTGAACCTATACACAACTGATAAAGGCAAATCAGATAGCATACTATCATCTCAAGTAAGATTGTGCAACCGGTATAGGTCCTCCTCAATCATTGCAATTACATACCTGCGATCCAATAATTGACTTTGAGGGCACTATATCCAACAATCTCCTACTTGCAATTAAGGCTAATTATTGCGATGCCGCATACTCACAGCCCGTGTGATACCGAACACTCAACTCCTCTTCTAATCTGTTTCACAAAGCCCGTTTATAAAACTCTTAAGTTCGAGAAATAGCCTCAGTGAGTGGATCCGCCCTGATGTTTCTTTCTATGTCTCTCTTAATCTCAAGTTCATGGAGAAAGCCATCTCCCGAATTGAGTAATACCTGTCTTAGAATATGTCTGGATATCTGATGGGACCTAGTTCATAAATGAACTCCAAATCCAAACTTCTTAGACTGTATCGATCACTGAAACTAATCAGTGTCCTGCATCATACCTCCTACAGTATCCTCTTGGACCATCTGTCCATAATAATGTCCCTCGTCAGAGGGAAAACTATAACTCTGACAATCACTCTGTCATTCATGTCACCTTTGAAGCCTGGAATGATAACCGTCTCCCGAAGGAGGCTACCGTTATCAAATCCGTGGAACATGCACTTATGTTCTAAAACTGCTTCCTTATGTTTCTTCAGGATTGGATTAAAATAAACTTATCGCATCTAGTGCAAAAACAACATCTGGTGTGGTACTTGACATTTCACGATTGACTCAATTGCCTAAGCAAGTGATCTGCCAATCATGCACATCCCTCTCCCCTTTAGTCTGTAAGACACCTTTAGAGAGGGTGACTCCATCATCTGCAGGTACACCACCATGCCAGGAGTCATCTATTCTAAAATACTATTAGAATACTGTCAAAGTACCCAGATTGGGAAACTACCCAATTCTAGATCTAAAACCATAGATCTAGTAACCAGAATGTCTGATATTGTATTCATATCCTTTGTGGAGAAACAACTGTGTGACGACCATAGCACAACCGATCGTAGTATAGGAATCTTACTTCCTACTATGTGATGTCATCCAAATACCAGGACATCACACCCTACTACCTTCTTAACAGTTCCATCTCCTATTTTGATGAAGTCAAAACCATGTCTGTCACATCAAAATTAGATGATCTATCTCCGCTATATCTGCTCAAGTCTATAAATAGACATAAGCTAGTTGCCCACTATGCTTCCGCTGCTCCCACTGACCATAACAACCCTCTGGCAGAATAATATATAGGTGCACTTCTAAAGCTAGTTTAGAACGACGCTATACTTAACCTCCTGCCGGGTCTCATAGCCTGGAACAACAGTAGTGTCAAGTCTGGGTAAACAAGAACCTCCCTGTCACCGTCCTCCCTGTCACCGTCCTTGAGGCTACCGAAGTACCTCTCGGGTGTTTGAGGTTACCCACCATATCTGCGGAGTGGCTATTGGAATGTCAAACCTGATTGAATCTTTAGGTCCTATTAAATTTTCCGTAATCGTTTGCGGTTCTGGAATCACTTCCAGTTCTACTATACTCCAACTGCTGTTTTTTGAAAAAAAATCCATTTTACTAAAACTGTGGCGAGTCAAGAACAATGTCACTATTGATCTTCCAGATGGTAGAATGTCAACCTCGTCATAGCCTGGGCCAACCCACAAACTGCCATTACAGAAACGTACTTTGAGTTATCCAGAGTCTGGTTTTTAGCATAAGCTGGACAACTCCCTGTACCTTAACATCGTTAAGATATGAACCATTCTATATCTAATATAGAAACTTTGTCACTTATTTAATTGGAACCAGATTCTAATCATACAGCTGTCTCCAGTGCATATCAACTTTATGGAGAGAGGCTAATCAGCATTACTTAACTTAGGAATGCATCCAATTATGAGTAACCTGAAAGAGAAACAAGTTTCTCAAAACCATCACTATCAACTGAATACCAATCACAAGAATCTACATCTTCGATCTCTTTGAAGAATCCCGATACTTACGATACCTGGTTCTCTACTTTATTCTTATTCCCACAACTTCTCAAAACTTAGACCTTGTATTTCTACCAAACACTTGTCTAAAACTAGAGAAGTCATAAGTAAACAGAACATAGTATGAGGACCAACCCCTTTTTCCTGATAGACACTGGACAGCATACAATACTCTGTATGAGTCCCCTGTGTCGAATAACTCAAAACTTGTACATCGTAGGTTGAAAACTGTACTTATGGTTAAGAACTACTCCGCTGTTCAATGCTCCTTACCCTATCGTCAACTGATATAGTTAAATGTCACTAACATAATTTCAAAAATTTATATCTCACTTTATAAAAATAAACGTATAGATATATCATTTTGAAATTGGTGCACAACAATGGATACTCAAAACCAAATACTTGCCGTCTGGCATAAACTCTGGTGATGTCCTCAAATATCACCAAGTACAACGAATTCCGATATAATGAGGATGATCACCTTATTTCCAATAACCTACTCCCGCTCGTCATCTGTAAAACCATACAGATATGAGAATGAAACCTGGTAAATACATACCCTGGAGTAAGTATCTAATCGGGAAATCAATTTTCCTTTAACAATGCACAGTGAAACTGAAACATGAAAAGGTTTCGTAGGGGTATCCTGGTATTCCTAGTAATGTCTCTTCCATAATTCAATTCATGACTGTAACCATTTATTTCATTGACATCTCTCCAAATCCCTTTATTTGTCTTTAGTCGTTACCTTCTATACACCATCGTTAGGCTAAATGGTTTTCTTCCTTCCCTACCGTTCGGCACCATCCTATGGTTTGGAAGAAGACTATCCAATAAGCGTAATAGGTGTACCCTCCTAAACCAAGGAGTACTCGCAACCAGAGAGAAGGTGATGATAAAAGACAACTGAATAATACCTTATTCTATTTCTCCCGAACTGGGGAAAAAAGCAAAGGTGAAATAGGAGTGGCGATGAAGTACGCGGTTTGGTCGTGAATGATAGCAGTCGTAATTTACTATGCCCTCTTTCTAATCTCTTTATTTTGTCTTTACTTATTACCTTCTGTACACCCTACTTAGGCTAATTGGTTTTCTTCATTCCCTACCTTTCGGCGCCTACCTATGGTTTGGAAGAAGACTATCCAATAAGCGTAATAGGTGTACTCTCCTAAACCAAGGAGCCCTCGCAACCAGAGAGAAGGTGATAATAAAAGACAACTGAATAGACCAATTATATTTCTCCTGAACCTGGATCCATCCTCGAAGAAGTCCCTTCGAGTTCGTATATAACCATACGATGGATCTATCCAATGGAAGTGGATGCCCGTAGTAATACGGGGTGTTCTGAGAAATGCAAAGGGTAAAAGAAGGAGTGGCAATGACTTATGCACTTAAACAATCCAAAAGCCAGTATTTTAAGAAGGTTCGGTCAACTTGTTCAGTGAGTCATAGTCTAGGGTCGGTCAAAGGTCGCTGCCAAAGAGGGAGAGAAAAGAAGCACTCTGCGTGCACTCTAACCTAGATCAGAATGGTTATCACTTTATCTAATCAGGAAACCACCCATTATACTGTCAAATTCTCCTCCAAACCTGAAAGAAGAATAAATCGGGATCACCCGAAGAGTAAACCAACTCATCAGTGGGAATCGGGATCCAACTCTCATCATATGATAACGTGACGGAATCCACTCACGTTATCACACTCCAGAAGGTATGCGCATGCCTGGCAAGTTTCAATTTCTTTAGAAACTCCTGATATGATTTTTATCCCATGCTCTTATGATCGTGACTAAGGGCCAACCCATCATAAGTTGCATGTCAAGTTCTTCCCATCATTATCTTGTTAATTTGAACCCACCCGTACTCGCCCTTGACTAAGGGCCAACAAGGTTGTACGACTGTCCTAAACCAACGCATCTATCTATGCAACATGTGAACACCCCAGCAGCTACCAATCACTATGTCCTGGCTAAGGGCCAGACCAACATAGCTTGAATACTACTGACCATTCATATGAAACGACGGAGGGCTACGGCTGGTTTTTGGCGAAAAACCTTTAACGTAATGAACTTGATCTCGTTGAAGGACCATGATAGCTTTTTATAAAAATATAGTAGCGAAAAACTTTGCTAAAGAGGTAACTCCCGGTGAAGGGATCTCGGCTCTTTCCTCGTGGAATGAGGTGCAGGATATTCCAACTGAATACTGCGATGCAAAGCAACTTGTAATCAACTATAGTAAAGTTATTACCCTGACGCAAACTTCTGCCCAAGGGGTCACTCCCGGTGAAGGGATCTCGGCCCTTGCCTCGTCGAATGAGGTGCAGGATATTCCAACCGAATACCACTGCGCAAAACAAAAGAAAACGTCTTTGTAATAACACTTTTTAAAACTGTTCCAACAACATCCAAACATGTTTGTTTTCCTTTGCACTGATAAAAAACAACGCAGTCCCATCTATTAATCACACCAGAAAAGAACGAAAATAAAATGTTCGTATATGCCATCCGCATTCGTCACTGGGTCCCGTCATCACCCGTTAGGTTACTTAACTAACGAAAAAGCGGGGACTGGACTAGCGCGGGTGTAAAACATACACAACATCTACTAATATATATACCTATATACAATAATCGCTCCAGGCGTGATAATATGCAACATTACAGAAAAGTAATAAGCATCACAGAACATTACAGATAATCTGGGATCCCTGGGTTTCACAGAGCCGCTGCAGAAACCCGACGTTCCTCTGGTCGTGTGGATAGCCTGTGCAATGAAATCTAGACCCCTACGGGTGCGGAAAGTTACCCGCCAAAACCTGAAGTGAGGCAGCCCCCTACAGCAAAAATGAATGGACCACCCTGCACTTCACGGAATCCGGTAACTTGAGCACCCCTCCTTTGGTCAACCTGTACCCCCTACGAGTGCGGCGAATAGTCTGCCAATTTTAGATTGAGGCCCCTCTGCCTCTCAAAGCCATGAGATGCGGACTCGTTGCCCTCCAGAACCTGGCTATCCGTGCACTCCGTCGCGGGGTAAACCTAGTACAGAAATGAAAAATATGTACAACGAGTACATCGACCTCAGTCCGGTCGTGCACCAAAAGAATATTATACAAACAGGCAGTGACGACAGTCCACATGTTGGACGCTCGCCCCGCAATATCAAATGTACAAATAAATCCAAACTGCACTACCATTGTACACTGCTATCCACCACGACAAATCCGCAACATCACAGCACAACACAGAACATCAACGCGAATGTCACGTTCGCAAATCCGTCTGAAAGAGCTATAGCAATTAGACGCAATTTACCGCTCGAATAACATTCACGGTCGGAGATATAATGTAAGTATTGTAAACTAACACGTTTAAATTTCGATCGACAAAACTTCCCGAAGTGGGCCCCACATACATCTGCTGTACAATAATAAAATCTGGGCCCAAAAGAAATATTCCAGAAACCACAATTTTCAATGAAGACCCTACTGTAGAAATTTGGCACAATGAAGCACCTAGACGGCCGCGGATCCGCAGCCAAAGAAAGGTATTGGCGGCTGTTCCGCGGCCGTACGATCGAATCAGAAGTCCAATTTTCTGCAGTGTTCTTCAAAAAGCCTGCACGATTTTCTGAGATGCCCAAAATGATTTTTAGGCCGGTTTAAAAATTCGATAGAAACATTATACAGAAAATTGTAGTTTTCGAAATCCCGTTCGATCGATATTTTAAACGCGTTAGAACAAGTTAGTAAAGCTTAATGGCGCGGCTCTGATACCATGTAAGTCTACGGTAGCGCCCCGGCCGTCAATCTTACGCCAAATGCGGAACAAAAACTTTTATAACTGGCGCTATCGCATACTATAACCTGGATCTGCCATTAACGCTAAACTAACAAACTACAAAGAGGGTAGAAAGGTTATACCGAACGATCCGAGTTCTTCGGTCTTTAACCATCATCCCAAGCTCCGTTGCGGCTGCTCCGATCTCCTGGCTCCTCGTCGAGGTAGCACCACATCTACGGATCTTTATACTGGCTCCCGCCTCTATACCGAGGAAACTCGGTCATGAAGTCTGCTAAAAGAGATGACCAAGATGAAGTAGAGAATGAGTAGAACACTTTGTCTTGCTTCATCCAAAACCATGGATGAACGGTTAATGAAGTTGCCTTTTGGAGTAATGAGAAAAGAGCTATCAAATTTCCATGAACCAAATTAATCATCATCTATTTTCTATCAAGTGAGAGAGTGGAAAATCAAATCCTTCATATCAAAAGAGGGGCCGGCCATAATATGAAGAGGTGGGGGCGAGTGTAGGAGCAAGGGAGGGTGACCACAAGGGAAAAGATCTTACACATAACAAAACACATTAAATGGAACAATGAGTCACATAAAACACCTCACTAATCATTTAATGCAAACCATGAGTCATGAAACCTAGTCCCTAAATCAAGAAGCTTCCTCATGACTCACCCTCATGACTCATCCTCAAGAAAAAGATAAATCCGCATTAAACCGAATGTTTAAGACGGGTGATAGAAAACTGGCGTCTTCCAAAAGCGATCCCGAAACGAATTTCAGGACAACCCCGTAACAGTATAAACATACCCGCATTTGTATTACGACTGAATACAAATTCAACTGAGACAAAGATATTATATCTATTAAATATAATACTCGGATCCAGCTTAAACCAAAGCCCACCAGTATTATCTGCCCGAAATATGACACGTGTGTAAACGCACGTGCATTTTCCGAACCCTGCCATAAAACCATACGGCCTCTACAACGTTTCGCCCGAACTTGGGAAACTATCTGTGGGGGACTCTAATGACTCATTAGTACCCTGGCAGTAGGTTTAACCACAAGCACGTCAGCGGTACGGCTGCCCATGTACTGACCTCAAGGGAAGCCGATGAGCGAACTCATCCTGGAACCCTACTAAGCCTAACAGTGACAATATACATACAGTCCGGTCCATTCGTCTATGAGTATCGCATATCGGGCCTAGGGGCTGATAACGTCAGACCCCCAATAGCGGTATAAGTCGTGTCGGAGACAGGCCCTGAACACCCTGAGAAACTACTGGAATACTTACCAGTAATTCTCACCTGCCTTGGCCAAGGACTTGGTGTAATGGCTTTCCTAGACACAGCGTGATCTCACCCCCAATACCGGGAGAGACGAATCCCCTGCCGATCCGCTCACTTGCCTCCATGTGGCTCGGTTCTGAACCCAAAAAATACCTGTTTGCATTACTCCTTTGAGCCGTGGTAGGGTAGAAATCAAAGCACAGTAGGAACTCACACGAGACAAATGAAGACCTTAGGTCGATGAACTAACCTGTACATATGTCACCAGGGAACTGCTATCTGACGATAGGTATAATACTAATTAGCAGGTTCCCGGCGAGTCCTGTCCGGTGTACTCATAACCCAATGAGCACCTGTATACATCTTAGGTGATCCAACTGACACCACTGGCTTGTGAGACCGGCCACCGCCCCTCGTCGGGGTCTCGACTGTATACACTAGTCTACTCCAGAGTATCGGTGCCCTGTCTCGAAACTCCCACGACTAGGGACGACATTTAAGGATGTGCTTATAGACTACCCAACTCTCACCTATATGATCGCCATCATACTGTTGGTAGTCAAGCAAGATCCTAAGGGCTCTATCAACGTGTAATAGCGATCAGTCACCTGAACCTATACACGACTAAGAAAGGCAAACCGGATAGCATACTATCATCTCGAGTAAGACTGTGCTACTGGTATAGGTCCTCCTCAATCATTGCAATCACGTACCTGCGATCCAATAATTGACTTTGAGGGCACTATATCCAACAACATCTAGTCTTGTACATAGTATCGCATACATTATAGATCCTACTGCTGAAGCGTACGGTATAATACTCATGCGAACTCTCTCCTCGTCAGTCTTGGGAGACATCTCCTTAGAGAGGGTGATTGCGTGCAATGCGGGTATGTTACCGCGCTTGGAATCTTCCATACTAAATCTCTTTAGTATGATCTCTATGTACCTGGACTGTGAAATTCCTAGTAGTCTCTTGAATATATCTCTGTAGATCTTCATCCCCAGAATGTACGAGGCATCACCTAGTCTTTCATAGAGAACCATTGTGATAAAAATAGCTTGACCGATTGTAGCATAGGAATGTCATTTCCTATCAAGAGAATGTCGTCCACGTACAAGACTAGGAATACGACAGTTCGTCCTACAATCTTCTTATATATACATGGCTCATCTTCGTTCTTTATGAAGTCAAATTCCTTGAATGTCTCATCAAAACAGATGTTCCAGCTCCGCAATGCTTGCTTCAATCCATAAATGGATTTGAGCAGCTTGCACACCTTCCCGCTGCTCTCACTGTCTACAAAACCTTCTGGCTGATACATATAAACGCACTCTTCTAAACTTCCGTTTAGAAAAGCTGTTTTCACGTCCATCTGCCAGATCTCATACTCATGGAAGGCAGCAATAGCAAGCAGGATCCTAATGGATTTGAGCATAGCCACTGGAGAAAAGGTTTCGTCATAGTCCACTCCTGGTCTTTGACGAAAACCTTTTGCAATGAGTCTAGCTTTACAGGTTTGCACCTGCCCATCTACACCAAGTTTCTTCTTGTAGATCCATTTGCATCCAACGGGTTTTACCCCAGGTGGAGCAACATCCAGGGTCCACACTTTATTGGTGTACATGGACTCCATTTCAGATTGCATAGCGTCCAGCCACTTATCAGAGTCCCTACTGATAATGGCCTGTCTGTAACTAGTAGGATCATCTTCTTCCAAGATGCAATCCTCTCGATCCCCGTCTATGAGAAAACCGTAGTATCTCTCGGGCGGATGAGAAATCCTACTAGATCTGTGGAGTGGCTGAAGTTTGTCCGGGGTTATTGCATCCTGAGGTTCCACCAAATCTTCAGTTACAGTTTGTCCCTCTGGAATTTCTTCCAGTTCTACCGTGCTCCCACTAATTTCTTTTGCAAGAAATTGCCACTATAAAAAAGTGGCGTGCTGAGAAACAAACACCTTCTGTTCCTCGGTGTTGTAGAACAAATATCCATTTGAATGCCTGGAATATCCTACAAACTTACATAGAACTGACCGTACCTGATGTTTTTCCGAACTGTGGTTTTTCACATATACCGGACAACCCCATATCTTAACCCTTTTAAGACATGGTTTCTTTCCACTCCATATTTTGTATGGAGTTTTAGGCACAGATTTGGATGGGACCTGATTCAATAGATATGCTGCTGTTTCAAGCGCAAGTCCCCAGAATGAAAAAGGTAACTCAGCACTACTCATCATGGAGCGAACCATATCCAACAGGTTTTGATTCCTCCGCTCCGATACACCGTTGTGCTGTAGAGTATACGGAGGAGTAAGCTAAGAGAGAATACCATTCTCTTTTAGAAAGTCCCTGAATTCCGTACTTAAGCACTCCCCTCCTCTATATGATCGGAGGATCTAAATACTTTTGCCAGTCTGGTTCTCTACTTCTTTTCTGAATTCTTTGAATTTTTCAAAAGCTTCAGATTTGTGTTTCATAAGATACACATATCCGAATCTAGAGAGATCGTCGGTGAATGTGATGAAGTATGAGAACCCACCCCTTGCATGTATAGACATCGGACCACACACGTCACTGTGTATGAGTCGCAAGAGCTCTGCTGCTATTTCTCCATGTCCGGTGAAGGGAGATTTGGTCATCTTTCCTTTGAGACAGGACTGACAAGTTTCATAAGATGAAAACTCGAACGTGTTCAAATATCCATCTCTATGCAACTTACTCAGTCTTTTCTCTCCGATATGACCAAGTCTACAATGCCACAAGTAGGATTCGTTCACATCTAAACTCTTCCTCTTGCGTGTGTTTTGTATGCTGAGAACTGTGTTTTGAACATAGATACCATTACACATTGTACCTTCTGCAACCAATACCTGATTAAGGTAAATGTTCATGATATTTCTATCAAGAACAAACTTATATCCATCTTTATCGAGTAAAGAAATCGATATGATGTTGCAAACCATGGAGGGTACATAGTAGCAGTTGTTCAAAATCATAGTATTGCCATTTGGCAACAATAGGTGATATTCACCGACGGCTGCAGCATTAACTTGTGCTCCATTCCCTACCCTGAGGGACATATCACCAGGTCCAACTATCCTACTTTTTCTCAGTCCCTGCAATAAATTACAGATATGATATCCTGATCCGGTATCTAGTACCCAGGAGGTAGGACTGACCGAAAAGTAGTCCTCAATAACATGAACACCTGAAGAAGACGCAACAGTATGTTTCTTCTTCGATGGGGTCAATAAGGAATTCAACCAATCCTCTTTCCCATGCTCATACTCATGACCGTTGTCATAAGTTAGAGCCGAACCGACGTTCCGCAGCCCCGAATAAGAATTCGGATCGGTCAAGCGATACATTTTATTATCTTGATTAGGGTGTGAAATGGTTGCTACCTGGAGAGAGAGGGAAAACACTCAGCGTGCGCTCTTGCAAGATTAGATTGGTTATTACTTTATCTAACCAGGATGGCTCCCACTGTTTCCTTAAATTCTTCTTCAAACCCTAAAAGAAGAACTAGTCTGGATTATGTAGGGTTACTAGGCAGACTAAGGCGGTTCTACAAGGCATCAACCATGCCCGATTAAAATTTTAGCCGTGCCGAATAACTCTATACAAGATCGTTAACTAGAGATTAGGCGAAAACGAGCAAGATAAACTCTTTAACCCTAAGTGAATACGAAATACAACCTTTGTAGTTCGGTCCTTCACTTCATATGCGCCTTGATGTAGTCCCTTCGCTGCGATCATCCAACTCCCGGACTCTCGGACGGCTCCATGAGAAAATTGCAACGGTATTGCTTGAAGTCTTCGATGTCGAAGATGATCTACGTCGAGGGAATACGGACTCAAGCTTCTATCTCACTAACTAAAGAATTAGTGAAGCAAACACCCTAAACTAAAGTGCTAGTCTTGTAGAGGATGGTGATATAGGAAATGGGTACACTTTAGAATTTCTTTTCTTACTTTGGTCCTATCTCTTTTTCAAACCCTAGAATGAAAGTGAAGGAGGAAGAAGAAGATGAGCTCAAAATGAATATGAATAATCATCAAGAGAGAGAGTCATCTAACCATGGTGAGTGAGTATCATATACTAACTCATGTAGAGACATTACCATGGGTAATCATAGTGGCTAGGTTTATGAATATGCTAAGTAAAAACAAAACTAGTTGACATTGGTCAATGCACTCACAAGCTTCATGAAGCTTCATGCACTTGAACAATTATCCACTAATTTTGTATTTACTTTTTATATTAAAACCTCACCCATATAATTATAATGGTGTATGTCTCATACATCCATGTAGTGTGTATCAACAAGCATGATACAATTTGTACACAAATAAATATATATCACATATATATTAACTTGTGCACAAATGAGAAAAACAAATGCTTAAGTGAATCAATGTTAGTTAATGTAAATTAGTATATCATATATACAATTATACACTAAATTATTAAATCAACACTTGACTTAATAATCAGGTTATATCATATATAACCGACTAACATACAATGTATCGATTTATCGAATCAACCCTTGATTCAATAACTTGGTTATATCGCATACAACCGATCGATACAAACATCGCGAGAATAGAATACGGTATCACATACTCCCATTATTCTCGGTCCCGTACATATCACATATGCGCTCCTATTTCATTTTGCTTGAGCCAGTAAAACCTCTATGTAGGACTCTAAAGACTCGTCAATACGCCGGAAGTAGGTGATGATCATATCAAGCACCCACAAGCCGTCAGCGGTACTAGATGGACGTAACGGCTACCCGGGTATTGAGCGATCAGAAGATCAGCAAGCAAGCCCGCTCCAACTCCTGCAAAAGCCTGACAGTGACACTACCGTACAGTCCGGTCTCCTCGTCTGATATGTCGCATATCAAGTCTAGGGGTGGTAAACGTCAGACCCCAATAACCGATAAGTTATGCCAATATGAGGCTCATAACGGGTCGAGAAACTACTGGTAACACATACCAGTAAATCTCTAAACCAGTCCTGGCCAGGGACTTCGTTGTTATGGCCAATCGAGCATAGCGCAACATCAACCCCAATACCGGGAGAGACGAAACCCCTCCTATCGCTCATTGCTTCCATGTGACTCCGGACTATACCCAAAAACCACCATTTTGCACGCCCTCTCGGACGTGGTAAGGTGGAAATCAAAGCACAGTGGGAATCACACAAGACACTATGACGATCTTGGGTCTACAGACTAACCTGTACCAGTGTCACCTGTTAACTGCCATCTGACGTAAGGTATAATACCATCTGGGAGTTCTCGGCGAGTCCGTCCAGTGTACCCAGTCTCCACTGAGCACCCGTATATCATCTCTGATGTCAAACACCAATGGATATGGGATCATCCATCGCCCATCTGTATGGGTCGAGAAGGTATATGCAAGTCTATACTGGTATATCGATGCCCCGTCTCGATACACCCACGACTAGGAACCTTGAAGGATGTACTTATAGACTACCATGTCCCCACTAGTATGATCCGCATCATAGTCCAGGCAGTCAAGTACACATCCTAAGGGCTTTACCAACATGTAACAGAGAGACAATTAGTGTACACGTTAAGGTAAAGAGCAACCAGATAGCATACTATCATGTCGAGCAAGAAATTCCTCCCTATATATGTCCAAGCATCCACTACAATATACATCCTATGTATAGTAATGGCCTCTAGGGCATACATATAACGAACAGATTAATTGCACGTCACAATACTTACTCAACCTTTCAGCCAGGCTGGTGTTGGTACTTCGAGGGAGGTTTTCCAACGCTTTCGCGAAGTTCCTTAATTACATAACCTCTTTTCCCTGGAGGCGTAGCCCCGCTAACACCTTTCAAGACACCTACTTGGTTTATAGCATTGATTGTTGAGTGTGATAATCTCTCGAGAGTAATCCTACTCATCAGTGGGATCGGGATCCAACTATCATTGTATGATGCACTAGATAGAATCCACTCTAGTCACCACACTCCAGAAGGTATGCTAAAATCTGCAAGTTTCCTGTATGTTTGAACTCCCGATGTGGTTTTTGCCCCAAGCAGCTTCATGACCTTGACAGAGGTCAACATGTCATAAGTCGCAAGTCAAGTTCAACCCGTCATTGTCCTGCATTAATTTAGACCCACCCGCACAAGCCCTTGACAGAGGTCAAAATGACTGTGCGACTGTCCTAAATAATCGCATATGTATGCAACAAACAGTCATTACTTAGCTACCATTCACTATGCCTTGACAAAGGTCAACATACACAGCATGAACACAAAGCAATACTTGTAAGAAATGACGGAGGGCTACGGCTGAGTTTTTGGCGAAAAACCCATTAACGTAATGAACTTGAAATCGTTGAAGGAACTTGAGTAGTTTTTACAAATATATATAGTGGAAAAAACCTTTGCTAAAGAGATCACTCCCTGTGAAGGGATGTCGGCTCATTCCTCGTCGAATGAGGTGCAGGATATTCCAAACCGAATACCACGATGCAAAAAAAATTAGTCGACTATATTGAATTTATTACCCTGACGCAAACTTTTACTCAAGGGGTCACTCCCGGTGAAGGGATCTCGGCCCTTGCCTCATCGAATGAGGTGCGGGATATTCTAAACTGAATACCACTATGCAAAGCAAAAGAGAACGTCTGTAATGTCAGTTTTTAAAGCTTGGTTCCAACAACATATTTTAGGTTTATTATCTTGCATTAATTAAAATTAATGCGGTCCCATCAATTTTTAACCTATCATACCAGAAAAGAACGCAAATAAAATGTACGTATATGCCATCCGCATTCGCCACGGGGCCCCGTCATCACCCGTTAGGTTACTTAACTAACGACAGAGCGGGGGCTGAACTAGCGCGGGTGCAAAACATATACAACATCTACTAGTATATATATAAGTATATATAACATTCGTCCCAAGCATGATATTAAACAACATCACAGATAACATTTTAGAATGGCGAATAATCTTGGAGCCCCGGGTTTCATTTGAGCCACAAATCAAACCCGACGTTCCGGTTGTGTGGATAGCATGTGCAATGAAAATCTGTATCTCCTACGAGTGCGACGAATAGTCCGCCAGTTCTAGAATGAAGCCCCCTCCGTCTCAGCGCCATGAGAATAAAGCCCCCTCCGTCTCGATGCCATGAGATGCGGGCTTGTTACCTTCTAGAACCCGGCTATCCGTGCACTCCGCCGTGGGGTAATCCTAGTACAGAATATTAAAAATATATGCATACAACCGGTGACATCGACCTCAGCCCGGTCGTGCCCCAAAATAATATACAAACGGCAAACACGGCAGTCCACATGTCGGACGTTCGCCCCACAAAACAAATGTACAAATGAAATTATAAACTGTATTTCTAACATTTCACCACATGCTATCCACCATGACAATCCAACCACAAACATAGCACAAGCACAAAACATCAACAAGAATGTCACGTTCGCAAAACCCGTCTAAAAGAACATATAGCAATCAGACGAGTTTTACCGATCGAGTGACATTCCCGGTCGCAGATAAAAGTGAATGTACTGAAAATAAAATACGTATTTTAAAATTATGATCGACAAAACTTTCCAAGTAGGACCCAAGTATTAAACCAACACTGTAACAAATCGGGGCCCAAAAATAATTATTCCAGAAACCACAATTTCAAAAATAAGAGGCCCAGAAGAAATTTTGTTCACGTGGGCCCCAAAATGGCCGCGGAACCGCCGTCAATAGGGGGTTTGCGCGGCGGTTCCGCAGTGGTTTGGAGGGATCACGTGACCAAATTTCTTCAGGAGTATTAAAAAAGCCTGCATCATTTTCTGAGACCATAAAATTGATTTTTCGAGCACTTTTAAAAATCGACAGAAACTACATGAATTGAAATGCCGTTTTTAAAATTTTCAGTCGATCGTTATTCTAAACACGTTTAAACAAGCTAGTATAGGTTTTATGGGATGGCTCTGATACCATGTTGGGTTACCCTAGTGCCCCGGCCAACTTCTGTGGCCAAATGCGTAACAAAATTTTTCTAACAAACAAAAACTTGGCAATAGTTTAACTCTAAACCCGAATCTTTCCATAAAACTAACTAGCTACATTTGGAGAGATATCTACTATGATAGAAACCTCACCAAACGAACCAAGTCCTTCGATCTTCTTTCTTCATCTTTAGCTCCTAGAAAACTCCTTGAACAAGCTTGAACTCCAAATCCGGCTCCATCGGTCCCTCGGGATCGAGCTTGCTCTCCGACCTCCTTTTGTCGTAGATGATCCACCCGAGGAGTATCATCCATGGCTTTAGCTCCTGACTATGTATCAAAAGGAGCAACTAGAAAACTTGGTTTGCTAAACCAAGTAGTCTAGGATGTAGATTGGATTTCTAGTGTAAAGCTATCTCTTTCTTGCCTCTTCACTTGATTCTCAACACATGAGAAGGTAGTGAAGAGGAAGAAGATGAAGGTGGAGGAAGCTAGTGAGGAAGGAGAGGAATGAGAGCTCAAGAGAAAATGAATGAAGCATGAAAGAGAAAATCACACACCTAGGTTTTGTGTATGAATTCTTTCAATAAACAAATGACAACCATGCTTTAATAGTAACCACAAATGAATTGAAAATTCATTTGTTGATTATTAAAGCATAGTCATGCCCATTCCTCCCATTCTTTACACTTTACACCTCATTTTCATTTATTAAATAAATAGAAAATGCATAATAAGGTGGCTACCTTCAAGAAGAAAATCTGTAATAAATACGGATTTCAGTCTACTGTACATATATACCAGCAATCAGATAAAAATCCGAACGCCCAAAGAGATAGAATAACACGAAGAACGTAACGCTAGAATATATGTATCTAAATACATATATGTAAATTATTAAATCAGTACCTGATTTAATAATCTGGCTAAACCCCGAGCCGGCTAGTATTACAAACTGTCCGATCAAAAATCCGAGTACCAAGTACATCCATCGATCGAACCTTGCACGTATCCAATACGGCTACTACATCGTTTCGCCTGGATCAGGGAAACCCTCTGTGTGGGACTCTAAAGACTCGACAGTACTCTGGCAGTGGGTTTAACCACAAGCACGTCAGCGGCACTAGCTGTACGTAAGGGCTACCCAGGTACCTGTCGAAAAGGAAAGTCGACGAGCAAGATCGTCTGAACTCCTACTGAGCCTATCCGTGACAAATATCCGCACAGTCCGGTCTCTTCATCAAAGAGTATCGCACACCGGGTCTAGGGGATGGTAAACGTCAGACCCTAATAACTTGATAAGTTGTGCCGATGTGGCTCAGGACCAATCCGGGAAACTTTTGATCAACCTATCAGTAAATTCCATCTGCCTTGGCCAAGGTCTTATGGTCCTGACCAATCGAATCACTGTGCGATATTGACTCCCTATACCGGGAGAGTCGAATCCCCGACAATCGCTCACTGCCTCTATGTGGCTCGAGACTGAACCCAACCAAAACCTATTTGCACGCCTCAGTAGAGCCGTGGTAGGGTAGTGATCAAAGTTCAGTGGGAACTCACACGAGACAAATGCCGATCTCGGGTCCAAGGACTAACCTGTACACATGTCACTTGAGAACTTCCATCTGACGATAGGTATAGTACCTCATGGAAGTTCTTGAGGAGTCCGTCCAGTGTACTCACCCTAGTGAGCACCTGTATACGATCTTGGGTACATCAGACAAATGGCTGCGGGACCAACCATCCCCCGACGGGGATAGAAACGTATACACTAGTCTACTCTCGAGTATCAATGCCCAGTCTCGATACTCACGTGATTAGGGACCATTTAAGGATGTGCTTGTGGACTACCCTGCTCCTACAAGTATGATCGCCATCACAACGCAGGTAGTCAAGCAAGATCCTATGGGGCTTTATCAATATGTAACCGCAATATGTAATAACGTGTATGACATATGCCATGTTAAGATAAAGACAAACCATAATAGTACACTACCGTATCGAGTCTTCATCAATATGTGCAAGCTAGATATAACAAAGAGAGAAATAAATAAACATATCCTGACAAAGACAAGTCAAATAATATGCTATAAAACTGAGCAAGATTGTTCTGTACATACATATCCCTAGTATCCATATGCATACATATACAATACTGGCCTCTAGGGCATATACATCCAACAATGTGGATGACGTATTTCCGAACGGGGTCATATGGATGACGTATTTCCGAACGGGGTCATGTTGATGACGTATTTCCGAGCGTGGGCTTGTGGATGACGTATTTCCGAACGGGGTAATGTGGATGACGTATTTCCATGACGGGGTCATGTGGATGAAGTATTTCCGCAACGGGGTCATGTGCATGACGTATTTCCGAACGGGGTCATGTTGATGATGTATTTCCAAGAGGGGTCATGTGGATGACGTATTTCCAAACTGGGTCATATGGATGACGTATTTCCGAACGGGGTCATGTTGTTGACGTATTTCCGAGCGGGGTCATGTGGATGACGTATTTCCGAACGGGGTCATGTGGATGACGTATTTCCGCGACGGGGTCATGTGGATGACGTATTTCCGCGACGGGGTCATGTGGATGACGTATTTCCTCCAAGGGGTCATGTGGATGACGTATTTCCGCAACGGGGTCATGTGGATGACGAGTTTCCGTGATGGGGTCATGTGGATGACGTATTTCCGCAACGGGGTCATGTCGATGACGTATTTCAGCGACGGGGTCATGTGGATGGCGTATTTCCGCGACGGGGTCATGTGGATGACGCATTTCCGCCACGGGGTCATGTGGATGACGTATTTCCGAACGGGGTCATATGGATGACGTATTTCCAAACGGGGTCATGTGGATGACGTATTTCCAAACGGGGTCATATGGATGACGTATGTCCGAACGGGGTCATGTTGATGACGTATTTCCGAGCGGGGTCATGTGGATGACGTATTTCCGAGCGGGGTCATGTGGATGACGTATTTCCGAACGGGGTAATGTGGATGACGAATTTCCGCGACGGGTCATGTGGATGACGTGTTTCCGCGACGGGGTCATGTGGATGACGTATTTCCAAGACGGGGTCATGTGGATGACGTATTTCCGTGACGGGGTCATGTGGATGACGTATTTCCGCGACGGGGTCATGTGGATGACGTGTTTCCGCGATGGGGTCATGTGGATGACGTTGCGTTTGTTGTAATGAGACGAATATCGAAGTGGTCTCCTGGTTGTCTGGGAACCATCGAGATTTGGCTTCGTTTTCTGATGGTACCTGTAGAGGGAAGGTATGATTCCTTCTTTGTTTGCGCCCCTGGATTGTATACACGGATTAAAGTGATATCACTTGTAGGGAAAACGTTTCATTCTATTTTATTTCTTTCCGCGACGCTCTATCATTTCAGCTTTTATATCGCAAAGGTCGCGATTGCCCAAGAATTTCGGCTATTTTTCGCGGCGCCCAATCATTTCGGCTGTTTATTTTATTTTTATTCGCTGCTTTTTATTGCGAGTTGCCAAATCATTTCGGCTATTTTGCATGCATACTTGATTTTTTACTCGCTGATTTGCAAGTTGCCCTATCATTTCGGTTATTTCGTATGCATATGTGGCTTGCTAGCTTCTTACTGCAAACTTGGAATTAAACACTGATTTCGGCATCAGCACCGCTACAGCTGGGATATTGCCAGGAATGAATCATCATTTACCTCTGTTGAAGACGAACAAAGGTGGCTTAGCGAACAGGGTTAGGATCCTGTCGACTCAGGCTTTTGACTTCATGAGCCGTAAAGGTCTCATAAAGGTATTTCTCCCTACGAGTAGTGAGGATCTTGTAGGTGCGTTTTCTCCTTGGGAATCATGAGGACTCTTAAGTGTATGGCTTCTCTTATAAGTCTTAAGTATCTTATAAGAGTGTTTTCTCCTTATAGGTCGAGAGGACTTACAAGGGTTGTTCACCGTGTAGACATATCCCTAGTCACGGATGGGATTTTATTAGGGAAATGTTTATTCGCGCCCGTGGATTGTATACAAGAGTCAATACTGAACCGCTTGTAGGGCAGTATTGGAGGTTGTGGTGGCCGCTTAAGAACAGGTTCAGATCCCTGTAACTTAAGACTTTTGAATCTTATGAGCCGTGAGGGTCACATAAGAGGGTTCTCCTTACGAGTCGTGAGGTTCTCGAAAGTGTAATTTCTTCTTAGGAATCGTGGGGATCCCTAAGTGTGTTTCTCCCTTATGAGTCGTAAGGATCTCACGCAGGTGGTTTCTCCTCATATACTCGAGAGGACCTTGCAAGTGTCTTTTAACGAGATTTCGCCCTTTCGGGTTTTCACAAAACTCGCCGGTAGCCCTGCCGTTTTTACTCACGGAACCCTTTCGGGTTTTCATCCGTGCCCCTTTTTGCTTATGAACATACCGTTTTCTTTTTCTTTCTTCTTTTTTTTTCTCTTTTCTTTTTTTTATTCTTTTTATATTTTTTTGTGTCAGCCTTGGGATGCTGCAGTCTACAATAGTTTATCTACGTCCCAGTCAACAGCTAGTTTTAGGACATAGTGGTCCATCGTTAGTTTAAGGACGTTTCGGTCCATTGTTAGTTTAAGGACGTTTCGGTCCGTTGTTAGTTTAAGAACGTTTCGTTCCGTTGACCGGCTACTATTTATGGAGTTTGGGCTGAGGAAGATAGAGAGCGGACATAGTCGTCATCGTCTATCATTGACCTCGGCCGTGACTCGTCCGGCATAGTACTTTTTTAGGAAGCGGCCGTTTATTGGCCTGAAGGGTCTTCCACCATGCATATCTATGAGTAGATAGGCCCCACCCTGGTAGACCTTGTCTATGATATACGGGCCTTCATAGTTCGGCTCGAATTTCCCTCGTTTGGCACGATTAGGGATCATAGGTCGTTTGACCACTAGCACGAGTTCGCCTTGGCAGAATGTCCTCGGCCTAGTCAATCTTTCATATGAGAGCGCCATCTTTGCTTTGTAAGCTTCCAGATTTTGTTGCGCCATGAGCCGGGTTTCGTCAAGGGCGTCGAGCTCCTCAAACCGAAGGTGAGCATTTTCTTCGTCTGTTAACTCGTAGTGAACTGCCACACGTAGAGAGGGTAACTCTTGTAAGTCTACGGTAGCGCCGCGGCCGTCTTTCAGACGCCAAATGCGGAAGAATATTTTTTTAAACTGTCACTATCGCATACTATAACCCGGATCTGCCATTAACGCTAAACTAACAAACTACAAAGGGGGTAGAAAGGCAATATCGAACGATTCGAGTCCTTCGGTCTTTAACCATCACCCCACGTTCCGTTGCGGCTGCTCCGATCTCCTGGCTCCTCGTCGAGGTGGCACCACATCTACGGATCTTTATACGGGCTCCCGCCTCTATACCGAGGCAACTCGGTCATCAAGTCTGCTAAAAGAGATGACCAAGATTGATGTAGAGAATGAGTAGAACACTTTGTCTCGCTTCAGCAAAAACTATGGATGAACGGTTAATGAAGTTGCTTTTTGAAACTTTGATGAAAAATGAGCTATGAAATATTTATGAACCAAATCTATCATCTCATTTTTAACCACCCTTTCTTTTTTCAATTCATCATCCTTTAACAATGGGGGGCGGCCACTATAAGAAGGTGGGGGGTGAGTTTAGGAGGAAAGAGGGGTGACCATTAGTAAAAGATCTTAAGCAAAAACAAAAAAAGAATTAATGCAAACAAATGAGTCATCTAAACACAATAAAGCAAAATGGTGACTCACTAAAACACCTCACCAAATCATTAATGCAATGAATGACTCACTAATCCTAGTCACCATTCAAGAAGCTTCCTCAGGACTCACCCGCATGACTCACCCAAGTGAAGAAAAAATAAATCCGCATTAAACCGAATGTTTAAAACGGGTGATAGAAAACTGGCAACTTCCAAAAGCGATCCCGAAATGAATTTCAGGATAACCCCGTAACAGTATAAACATACCCGCATTTGTATTACGACCAAATACAAATGCAACTAAGACAAAGATATTATATCTACACAATATAATACATGGATCCGGCTTAAACTAAAGCCCAGCAGTATTATCTGCCAGAAATATGACACGTGCGTAAACACACGTGCATTTTCCGAACCGTGCCATAAAACCATATGGCCTCTACAACATTTCGCCCGAACTTGGAAAACTATCTATAGGGGACTCTAATGACTCATCAGTACCCTGGCAGTGGGTTTAACCACAAGCAAGTCAGCGGCACTAGCAGTGCGTAACGGCTGCCCATGTACTGACCTACAGGAAAGCCGATGAGCGAACTCATCCTGGAACCCTACTGAGCCTAACAGTGACAATATACATACAGTCCGGTCCGTTCGTCTATGAGTATCGCATATCGGGCCTAGGGGCTGGTAACGTCAGACCTCCAATAGCGGTATAAGTTGTGTCGGAGTGAAGCCCAGAACACCCTGAGATACTACTGGAGTACCTACCAGTAAATCTCCTACCTCGGCCGAGGGTTTTGTGTAATGGCTCTCCTAGACACAGCGTGATCTCACCCCGAATACCGGGAGAGACGATTCCCCTGCAGATCCGCTCACTTGCCTCTATGTGGCTCGGGACTCTACCCAAGAAAGACCTGTTTGCATGACTTCTTTGAGCCATGGTAGGGTAGAAATCAAAGCACAGTGCGAACTCACACGAGACAAATGACGACCTCAGATCGATGAACTTACCTGTACACATATCACCAGGGAACTGCTATCTGACGCTAGGCATAATACCAGCTAGCAGGTTCCCGGCGAGTCCTGTCCGGTGTACTCATAACCCAATGAGCACCTGTATAGATCTTAGGTGATCCAACTGACACCAGTGGCTTATGAGACCGGCCACCGCCCCTCGTCGGGGTCTCGACTGTATATACTAGTCTACTCCGAAGTATCGATGCCCTGTCTCGAAACTCCCACGACTAGGGACCACTATTAAGGATGTGCTTAAAGACTACCTAACTCTCACGTATATGATCGCCATCATACTGTTGGTAGTCAAGCAAGATCCTAAGAGCTCTATCAACGTGTAATAGCGATCAGTCACCTGAACCTATACACGACTGATGAAGGCAAACCAAATAGCATACTATCATCTCGAGTAAGACTGTGCTACCGGTATAGGTCCTCCTCAATCATTGCAACCACGTACCTGCGATCCAATAATTGACTTTGAGGGCACTATATCCAACAATCTCCCACTTGCACTTAAAGCTAATTATTGCGATGTCGCATACTCACAGCCCGTGTGATACCGAACACCCAACTCCTCTACTAATCAGTTTCACAAAGCTCGTTTGTAAAGCTCTCGTGTTCAAGAAATAGCCTCAGTGAGTGGATCCGCCATGATGTTTCTTTCTATGTCTCTCTTAATCTCAAGTTCGCAGAGAAAGCCATCTCCCGAATTGAGTAATACCTGCCTTAGAAAATGTCTGGATATCTGATGGGACCTAGTTCATAAATGAACTCCAAATCCAAACTTCTTAGACTGTATCGATCACTGAAAATAATCAGTGTCCAGCACCATTCCTCCCACAGTATTCTCTTGGACCACCTGTCCATAATACTGTCCCTCGTCAGAGGGAAAACTATAACTCTGACATTCACTCTGTAATCCATGTCACCTTTGAAGCCTGGAATGATAACCGTCTCCCGAAAGAGGCTGCCGTTATCAAATCCGTAGAACATTCACTTATGTTCTAAAACTGTTTTCTTATGTTTCTTCAGGATTGGATTAATATAAACTTATCGCATCTAGTGCAAAAACAACATCTGGTGTGGCACTTGACATCTCATGATTGACTCAATTGCCTAAGCAAGTGATATTCCAGTCATGCACATCCCTCTCCCCTTTAGTCTGTAAGACACCTTTAGAGAGGATGACTCCATCATCTGAAGGTACACCACTATGCCAGGAGTCATCTATTCTAAAATACTATTAGAATACTGTCAAAGTACCCACATTAGGAAACTACCCAAATTTAAATCTAAAACCATAGATCTAGAAACCAGAATGTCAGATATTATATCCATATCCTTTGTGGAGAAACAACTGTGTGACGACCACAGTAAAACCGATCGTAATATAGGAATTTTACTTCCTACTCTGTGTATGTCATCCAAATACCAGGACATCACACCCTACTACCTTCTCATAACAGATCCATCCTCTATTCTGATGAAGTCAAAGCCATGACTTTCACATCAAAATTAGATGATCTATCTCTGCTATATCTGCTTTAGTCTATAAATAGACATAAGCTACTCGCCCACTATACTTCCGCTGCTCCCACTGACCACAACAACCCTCTGGCAGAATAATATATACGTGCACTTCTAAAGCTAGTTTAGAATGACGCTATACTTAACCTCCTGCAGAGTCTCATAGCCTGGAACAACAGTAGTGTCAAGTCTGGGTAAACATGAACCTCCCTGTCACCGTCCTTGAGGCTACCGGAGTACCTCTCGGGTGTCTGAGGTTACCCACCATATCTGCGGAGTGGCTAATGGAATGTCAAATCTGTTTGAATCTTTAGGTCCTATTAAATATTCCGTAATCGTTTGCGGTTCTGGAATCACTCCCAGTTCTACCATACTCCAACTACTGTTTTCTGAAAAATCCATTTTACTAAAACTGTGGCGAGTCAAGAACAATATCACTATTGATCTTCCAGATGGTAGAAAGTCAACCCTCGTCGTAGCCTAGGCAACCCGTAAACAGCCATTACAGAAACGTGCCTTGAGTTATCCAGAGTCTGTTTTAATCATAAGCCGGACAACTCCCCGTACCTTAACATCGTTAAGATATGAACCATTATATATCCCATATAGAAACTTTGGCACTTACTTAATTGGAACCAGATTCAATCATGCAGCTGTCTCCAGTGCTTATCAACTTAATGGAGAGAGGCTAATCAGTATTACTCAACTTAGGAATACATCCAATTATGAGTAACCTGAAAGAGAAACAAGTTTCTCAAAACCATTACTATCATCTGAATACCACTCACAAGTATCTACATCTTCGATCTCTTTGAAGAATCCCGATACTTGCGATATCTGGTTCTCTACTTTATTCTTATACCCACAACTTCTCAAAACATAGACATTAGATTTCTACGAAACACTTGTCTAAAAACTAGAGAAATCACAAGTAAATAGAACATAGTACAAGGACCAACCCCTTTTCCCTGACGGACACTGGACAACATACAATACTCTGTATAAGTCCACTGGGTTGAATAACTCAAAACCAGTGCATCGTAGGTTGAAAACTGTACCCAGGAGATTTCCTCAAATATCACCAATTACAACGAATTCCGATATAATGAGGATGATCACCTAATTCCCAATAACTTACTCCCGCTCATCATCTGTAAAACCATACAGATGTGAGAATCATACCTGGTAAATACATATCCTGGAGTAAGTATCTAATCGGGAAAACAGTTTTCCTTTAACAATGCATAGCGAAACTGAAACTTGAAAATGTTTCGTAGGGGTATCCTGGTATTCCTAGTAATGCCTCTTCCATAATCCAATTTATGACTATAACCATATATTTCTTTTCCATCTCCCCAAATCCCTTTATTTGTCTTTAGTCGATACCTTCTGCACACCCCTTTAGGCCAAGTGGTTTTCTTCTTTCCCTACCGTTCGGCACCAGTCTATGGTTTGAAAGAAGACTATCCATTAAGCATAATATGTGTACTCTCCTAAACCAAGGAGTACTCGCAACTTGAGAGAAGGTGATGATAAAAGACAACTGAATAATACCTTATTTTATTTCTCCCGAACTGGGAAAAAGCAAGGGTGAAATAGGAGTGGCGATGTAGTGCGCGGTTTGGTCGTGAATGATAGTAGTCGCAATTTACTTTGCCCTCTTTCTAATCCCTTTATTTTGTCTTTATTCATTTCCTTCTGTACACCCTACTTAGGCTAATTGGTTTTCTTCATTCCCTACTTTTCGGCACCTGCCTATGGTTTGGAAGAAGACTATCTAATAAGCGTAACAGGTGTACTCTCCTAAACCAAGGAGTATTCGCAACCTGAGAGAAGGTGATGATAAAAGACAACTGAATAAACTAATTTTATTTCTCCTGAACCTGTATCCATCCTCGAAGAAGTCCTTTTGAGTTCATATATAACCATACGATGGATCTATCCAATGGAAGTGGATGTCCGTAGTAATACGGGGTGTTCTGAGAAATGCAAAGGGTAAAAGAAGGAGTGGCAATGACTTATACAACTTAGACAATCCAAAAGCGAGTATTTTAAGAAGGTTCGGTCAACTTGGTCACTGAGTTATAGTCTAGGGTCGGTCAAAGGTCGCTGCCAAAGAGAGAGAGAAAGGAAACACTCTGCGTGCACTCTAACCTAGATCAGAATGGTTATCACTTTATCTAATCAGGAAACCTCCCACTATACTGTCAAATTCTCCTCCAAACCTGAAAGAAGAATCAATCGGGATCACCCGAAGAGTAAACCAACTCATCAATGGGAATCAGGATCCAACTCTCATCGCAAGATAACGTGATGGAATCCACTCATGTTATAACACTCCAGAAGGTATGTGCATACTTGGCAAGTTTCAGTTTCTTTAGATACTCCTAATATTATTTTTGCCCCATGCTCTTATGACCTTGACTTTGGCCAAAATGTCATAAGTCGTATGCCAAGTTCTACCCATCATTATCTTGTCAATTTGAACCCACCCACACATGCTTCTGACTTTGGCCAATCGGCAGAACGACTGTCCCAAACCAACTCATCTATCTATGCATCAAATGAATACCCAGCAGCTACCAAACAGTATGCCTTTGCTTTGGTCAAAATACATAGCTTGAATACTACTGAATACCCAAAAGAAATGATGGAGGGCTACGGCTGGTTTTTGGTGAAAAACCTTTAACGTAATGAACTTGATCTCGTTGAAGGAACCTGATAGCTTTTTATAAAAATATAGTGGCGAAAACCTTTGCTAAACAGGTCACTCCCGGTGAAGGGATCTCGGCTCTTTCCTCGTGGAATGAGGTGCAGGATATTCCAACTGAATACCGCGATGCAAAGCAACATGTAATAAACTATAGTGAAGTTATTACCCTGACGCAAACATCTGCCCAAGGGGTCACTCCCGGTGAACGGATCTCGGCCCTTGCCTCATCGAATGAGGTGCAGGATATTCCAACTGAATACCACTATGCAAAACAAAAGAAAATGTCTTTGTAATAACACTTTTTAAAACTGTTCCAACAACATCCAAATAGGTTTGTTTTCCTTTGCATTGATCAGAATCAACGCAGTCCCATCAATTAATCACACCAGAAAAGAACGAAAATAAAATGTACGTATATGCCATCCACATTCGTCACTGGGTTCCGTCATCACCCGTTAAGTTACTTAACTAATGACAAGGCGGGGACTGGACTAGCGCGGGTGTAAAACATATACAACATCTACTAGTATATATACTAATATACAATAATCGCTCCAGGCGTGATAATATGCAACATTACAGAAAAGGTAATAAGCATCACATAACAATACAGATAATCTGGGATCCCTGGATTTCACAGAGCCGCTGCTGAAACCCGACGTTCCCCTGGTCGTATTGATAGCCTGTGCAATGAAACCTAGACCCCTACGGGTGTGGAAAGTTACCCGCCAAAACCTGAAGCGAGGCAGCCCCCTACAGCAAAATGAATGGACCACCCTGCACTTCACCGAATCCGGTAACTTAAGCACCCATCCTTGGATCAACCTGTACCCCCTACGAGTGCAGCGAATAGTCTGCCAATTCTAGAGTGAGGCCCCTCTGCCTCTCAAAGCCATGAGATGCTGACCCGTTGCCCTCCAGAACCCGGCTATCCGTGCACTCCATCGCGGGGTAAACCTAGTACAGAAATGAAAAATATGTATAACGGGTACATCGACCTCAGCCCGGTCGTGCCCCAAAAGAATATTATACAAACAGGCAGTGACGGCAGTCCACATGTTGGACGCTCGCCCCGCAATATCAAATATACAAATAAATCCAAACTTCACTACCATTGCACTCTGCTATCCACCACGACAAATCCGCAACATCACAGCACAACACAGAACATCACCGCGAATGTCACGTTCGCAAACCCGTCTAAAAGGACTATAGCAATTAGACGCGGTTTACCGCTCGAATGTCACTCACGGTCGGAGATATAAGGTAAGTACTGTAAACTAACAAGTTTAAGATTTCGATCGACAAAACTTTCTGAAGTGGGCCCCACGTACATCTACTGTACAGTAAAAAATCTGGGCCCAAAAACAAATATTCCATAAACCACAATTTCCCATGAAGAAGACACTATAGAAATAGGGAGTATTGATCTCACACACCGGCGGCGGAACCGCGGCTAAACCCTAGTTTTGGCGGCGGTTCCGTGGCAGCACAGTGGGATCACTTGATCAAATTTCACCAGTTTTCTTAAAAAAGCCTGCACGATTTTCTGTGATGCTCAAAATAATTTTTAGACCAAGTTTTAAAATCGACAGAAACTTTATACAGAAAATTGCGGTTTTTCGAAATTCCGTTCGATCGATGTTTTAAACGCGTTAGAATAAGTTAGTAAAGCTTAATGGCGAGGCTCTGATACCATGTAAGTCTACGATAGTGCCCCGGCCGTCTTTCAGACACCAAATGCAGAACAAAAACTTTTAAACTGGCGCTATCGCATACTATAACCCTGATCTGCCATTAACGCTAAAATAACAAACTACAAAGTGGGTAGAAAGGCTATACCGAACGATCAGAGTCCTTCGGTCTTTAACCATCATCCCACGCTCCATTGCGGCTGCTCCGATCTCCTGGCTCCTCATCGAGATGGCACCACATCTACGGATCTTTATACGGGCTCCCACCTCTATACCGAGGCAACTCGGTCATCAAGTCTGCTAAAAGAGATGACCAAGATTGATGTAGAGAATGAGTAGAACACTTTGTCTCGCTTCATCCAAAACCATGGATGAACGGTTAATGAAGTTTCCTTTTGAAACTTTGATGAAAAATGAGCTATGAAATATTTATGAACCAAATCTATCATCTCATTTTTAACCACCTTTTCTTTTTTCAATTCATCATCCTTTAACAAAGGGGGCACTATAAGAAGGTGGGGGGTGAGTGTAGGAGGAAAGAGGGGTGACCAATAGCAAAAGATCTTAAGAAAAACCAAAAAAAGAATAATGCAAACAAATGAGTCATCTAAACACATTAAAGTAAAATGGCAACTCACTAAAACACCTCACCAAAACATTAATGCAATGAATGACTCACTAATCCTAGTCACTATTCAAGAAGCTTCCTCAGGACTCACCCTTATGAATCACCCAAGTGAAGAAAAGATAAATCCGCATTAAACCGAATGATTAAGACGGGTGATAGAAAACTGGCAACTTCCAAAAGCGATCCCAAAACGAATTTCAGGATAACCCCGAAACAGTATAAACATACCCGCATTTGTATTACGACCGAATACAAATGCAACTGAGACAAAGATATTATATCTACACAATATAATATATGGATCCGGCTTAAACCAAAGCCCACCAGTATTATCTGCCCGAAATATGACACGTGCGTAAACGCACGTGCATTTTCCGAACCCTGCCATAAAACCATATGGCCTCTACAACGTTTCGCCCGAACTTAGGAAACTATCTGTGGGGGACTCTAATTACTCATCAGTACCCTGGCAATGGGTTTAACCACAAGCACGTCAGCGGCACTAGCAGTGCGTAACGGCTGCCCATGTACTGATCTCAAGGGAAGCCGATAAGTGAACTCATCCTGGAACCCTACTGAGCCTAACAGTGACAATATACATACAGTCTGGTCGGTTCGTCTATGAGTATCGCATATAGGGCCTAGGGGGCTGGTAACGTCAGACCCACAATAACGGTATAAGTCGTGTCGGAGACAAGCCCTGAACACCCTGAGAAACTACTGGAATACTTACCAGTAATTCTCACCTGCCTTGGCCAAGGACTTGGTGTAATGGCTTTCCTAGACACAGCGCGATCTCACCCACACTACCGGGAGAGACGAATCCCCTGCCGATCCGCTCACTTGCCTCCATGTGTCTCGGGACTGTACCCAAAAAATACCTGTTTGCACGACTCCTTTCAGCCGTGGTAGGGTAGAAATCAAAGCACAGTGGGAACTCACACGAGGTAAATGACGACCTCAGGTCGATGAACTAACCTGTACACATGTCACCAGGGAACTGCTATCTTACGCTAGGCATAATACCAACTAGCAGGTTCCCGGCGAGTCCTGCCCGGTGTACTCATAACCCAATGAGCACCTGTATACATCTTAGGTGATCCAACTGACACCAGTGGCTTATGAGACCGGCCACCGCCCCTCGTCGGGGTCTCGACTACATACACTAGTCTACTCCGGAGTATCGATGCCCTGTCTCGAAACTCCCACGACTAGGGACCACTATTAAGGATGTGGTTATAGACTACCCAACTATCACGTATATGTTGCCATCATACTCTTGGTAGTCAAGCAAGATCCTAAGGGCTCTATCAACGTGTAATAGCGATCAGTCACCTGAACCTATACACGACTGATAAAGACAAACCAGATAGCATACTATCATCTCGATTAAGATTGTGCTACCGGTATAGGTCCTGCTCAATCATTGCAATCACGTACCAGCGATCCAATAATTGACTTTGAGGGCACTATATCCAACAACTCTATCTCAAGTGGGAGTACCGCTTCTGTGCCGAATAATAACGCATACGGCGTTGTAATCGTGGCCGTTTTGAATGTAGTTCGATACGCCCAGAGAGCATCATGCAGTCTCTCATGCCAGTCCCTCTTATTTCGAGACACCGTCTTTTTCGTGATCTTCGTCATGGTCTTGTTGAAAGCCTCAGCTAGACCGTTAGCTCAGAGATTATAGACCGACGAATACCTCCAGTCTATATTATGCTGTTGTGCAAAGCGGCTGATCTTGTGGTTTCTGTAGACTGGCCCATTATCGGAAATAATCCGTCGCGGAGTGCCAAATCGATAAATGACGTATGTCTTAAAGAAATAGAGGATATTCTTCGTCTTCACTTCCCTCAGCGGCACTGCTTCTACCCATTTGGAGAAGTAATCAGTTGTCGCCAAAATGAATCGATGTCCTCTGGACGATCCTGGTTTGATGGGGTCGATTATGTCAGTTCCCCACATTTCGAATGGCCAGCTAACCACCGTTGGATGTAGTGGATTTGGATTCTGATGGATAAAGTCTCCGTGAATCTGGCACGCGTGACACTGCTTCGCGTATTCGAGTCAGTCTTGGATCATCATGGGCCAATAGTAGCCCATCCTTTTGATTTTTAGTTTCATCTTCGGCCTGGCTTGATGAGATCTGCAGATTCTGTCGTGAATTTCCTGGACGACCCTCTTTGCCTCTTCACGTCCCAAGCATCTTAGCCATAGAGAATCAAATGATCTCTGATACAGAGTATCATTGACGAAAGCGAAAGACAAAGCTCGTTTCATATGCTGATGTTTTGAGGACGCATCTTCAGGTGTTTGACGAGATTTGAAGTAGTCTATAAAGAATTCCCGCCAATCCGTAACCTTTTCCTGGTCTTTTATTTGCAGAGCAGTTTGCTCAATCGCTCCCTTTTCTTCGGAAGAATCCGGAGAAATTTCCGCCGGTGCAAGAACCCGACGGCTTTGCACAACGATCCTCACGTCATCGAGGTTTTCGTCAGCCAGTTCTTTGGCGAGCTTGGCTAATTCATCCGCTTTGCTATTTTCTGCACGCGGTATGCTTTCCAAGGTATAGTAAGGAATTTGAGTCAGGAGTCGCTGTACCCTCTCACCGTACTTCACCAACTCTGGCTTTCACGTTTGGTAGTCGCCATTTATTTGACTAATAACCACTTGGGAGTCTCCGTATATGAGGGGGTTTTGAATTCCCATGTCGATGGCGATCTCGAGATCTGCTATCAAAGCTTCATATTCGGCTTCATTGTTCGTCCTCAGCTCTGTTAAGGAGAAAGTGAAGCACATTATCCCTCCTTGTGGAGTCACGAAAATGACGCCTACCCCTAATTTGATTATAGGGGTGCTTTGTTTGCGCTTCTTCATGGAGGATGCTCCATCGAAGTAGAGTTTCCACTGGGTATCATTCTCTCTTCTTCCCCCGTCGATCGTGTCAAACGCGTGCTCATCTGGCAATTCGCAGTTTAAAAGAGAATCGGCAGGTATCGGATGCTCAGCGAGGAAGTCGGCGATGGCCTGGCCTTTCACTGCCTTAAGAGGCCGATAGGTTATCGAGAACTCCTTCAAGGTTGGGGCCTATTTAGCGAGGCGTCCTGTTAATAAGGCTTTTGACATCAAATACTTGAGAGGATCCACCTTCGATACGAGACGGACTTCATGTGCCAACGCGTAGTGCCTGAGCTTCGTTATCGCGAAGATCAATGCCAGGCAGTGTTTTTTTATGGGAGAATAATTGCTTTCTGCCCCCAGTAGAACTCGACTCAGATAGTAGAGAGCACTTTCTTTCCCTTGATTGTTCTCTTGTGCCCACAGCGCGTCTAGAGAACCTTCAAGGGCTGTTGTGTACAGGACGAGATGTTTTCCTTTAACGGGAGCGGCTAGTACTGGCGGATTCTGCAGATATTGCTTGATTTCATCCAGCGCGCTTTAGCATTTATGATCCCAGACGAATGGGGTTCCCTTCTTCATCAGGTGACTATAGGGGCGGCACATGCCGGAAAGATTGGCTATGAATCGCCGGATATACGCGAGCTTCCCTTGGAGAGAACGCAGTTGCTTAAGAGTTCTTTGCGGAGGCATTTCCATGATTGCCTTGATCTTCGACGGATCTATCTCGATGCCTAGGTGTCGGATGATGAATCCCAGGAATATTCCTGAGGAAACTCCGAACGCGCATTTAAGAGGGTTCATTTTTAAGCTGTATTGCCGAAGGCGCTGAAACACGATCTTCAGATGCTCTAAATGTTCCTCGCATGATTTGCTTTTAACTACGAGTTCGTCGATATAGCATTCAACGATTTCATGTATGAGATCATCGAAAATCTTCGTCATGGCCCTCTGATAGGTGGCACCGGCGTTCTTCAGACCGAAAGGCATCACCTTGTAGCAGAAAATGCCCAAAGGGGTCCGGAAAGCGGTATGCTTCTGGTCTTCGAGATGCATCTTTATTTGATTGTATCCTGATGAGCCGTCCATGAAGGAGAAGACTTCGTGAGTGGACGTATTATCTATCATCAGCTCAGTGACTGGTACTGGGACGTCGTCCTTTGGGCAAGCTTTGTTGTGATCCTGAAAGTCCACACATATGCGTACCGTCCCATTTTTCTTCATGACTGGGACGGTGTTGGCGATCCAATCAGGATATTGAACCTCTTGGATGAAGCCGGAGTTGATTAGCTTTTTGACCTCGGCGTTGATGCTCATCTCAAGATCGATCTGCATCCGTCTCGGCGCTTGCTTGACTGGCTTGATGTCCGGAGAAATTGCCAATTTGAGCATAGCAATCTCTGGATCTAGTCCCGGCATTTCAGAATAGTTCCATGCGAAGCAGTCTTTATGCTGCATGAGTACATCTTTTAGCGCAGCCACCCTTTCTTCAGATAACAGCTCACTGACGAACATCGGTCGCGGGTCACTTGCCGTCCCCAAATCAATTTTCTTGACGTTATCTGCAGTAGTATATATTCCATCTTCTAGCTTTTTTTGTGCCGGTGGAAATTCTGAGTGCGTCCATTTGCATTAGCATTTCCTGAAGCTTCTGTTGCTGCTCCTGGGCTTTTGTCACGGATCGGGTGAGCGGTCGATGACCTGTAGAAGCGCGGCTTTCCTCTTTTCTGGAAGCAATACAAATAGTATACACCATCATGCCCCCAAACATGTGGCGTTTGGGCCCAGCGCCTTTGCGGTTTGCTGCATTTATAGGGGCTTTCTCCGGCCTCCTTCTTTTTTGAGTTGTTGACGTTGAGGGGGTCGTTGCTGTTAGGTCCACGTTACCTGTCCCGCTACTTTCGGGGTTGCGGAAATGGTAAAACGAAATTTTTTCTTGACTAGATAACATGGACCGTACAATACGGATCTTGGCTAAACAACACACTAGCAACCTAATTAGAGATTTATCTACTCGGTTAGGGTTTATACCTCAACTTGAACTCCTTCTCTTCTTGTTGTTCTTCTCCTTGCTTGATCCTTGTGGTAGTTTGAACGGCTCCTCTTCCTCGTCTCCTCTTTGTCAAGGATAGATCCACCCGAGGGCCTCGAACTTGAGCTCCTACCTCAACCTAGAGGTAACTAAGGTGTTTGGTTTGCTAATCCTAGCACCTTAGAATGAGTAGAGATGTGTTATGGTGGCTATGTCTCAAAACTTATGATTTCCAACACATGGAACACTTAAGCTTGAGAGAGGAAGAAGAAGAGCTTTTGTAAAGAGAGAGAAGAAGAATGATAGAATGAGAGCTCTCCTTTTACAACCATACTCATATGAGAGAATATAAGATTAATAATAATAATTAGAAAAGAAAATGTGATGGTGGGTATGGAATGACCATTATCATTTCATAATAAATGCAATTTGTAAATATCAAGAAGCATCTTGGATATGAAATGATTATGGTCAAAATGTCAACAATGGTCAAAATGTCCACCATGGTCAAATGGTCAACGTAACCATCACACAATAATCCTTAATTATCATTATTAATCATATTTATCATTCTCATTAGGGTTTGGAAAAAGTCAACGGTCAACAAGTCAACCAAAGTCAAAATGGTCAACAACCCTAATGAGAATCCTCCGCCTCTGCCTCTATCAACTGTGCATACACACCCGCATCCGCGTTCTGAGGAACACGAATACAATGAGACAAAACCAATCCCAAAACAGATACTAGTATCTGGCTTAAACCAAAGCCCACTAGTAATAGCTTCCCGGACACCAAACGTGCACAAGTGCGCGAGTGTGAACGAACCCTGTCGCAAAACCATGCGACCTCTACTCTGTTTTGCCCAAAGGCGAATAACCCTCTGTGTGGGACTCTAAAGACTCGACACTACGCTAGCAGTGGGGTTAAGCACAGACCGCAAGCGGCACTAGCTGTACGTAACAGTCCCCAGGTAGATGCCGATAAGAAGACTGATGAGGTGAACCCATCCGAACTCCTACCGAGCCTTTATGTTACAATCTCCGTATAGTCCGGTCTGTTCGTCTGAGAATATCACATGGCGGGCCTAGGGGGGTGGTAAACGTCAGCCCCCTAATAGCGGTACAAGTCGTGTCGGAGTGTAGCCCAAAACACCCTGAGATAACACTGGAAACCTACCGGTATATCTCTCTTGCCCTGGCGAGGGACGACAATGTGTAATGGATCTCCTAGACACAACATGATATCAACTCCCTATACCGGGAGAGATGAATCCTGTCTAACCGTCACTGCATCCCAGTGCTTCGGGACTGCACCCAACTACTACCTGTTTGCACGACTCAGTAGAGCCGTGGTATGGTAGTAATCAAGGAACAGTGGGAACACACTCGAGGCGAAGTAACAGTGTCAAGTCAGCGGACTAAGCTGTACTCATGTCACCTGGGAACTGTTAACTGACGATAGGTATAATACAAACCAACAGTTCCCGACAAGTCCTGTCCATTGTACTCGTAACCTAACGAGCACCCGCTTACTATCTCAAGTACGACGTACTGACGGCTATGGGACAGACCGTCTCCCCTACTAGGATGAGAAGCGCATACGCTAGTCTACTCCGTAGTATCGATGCCCTGTCTCAATAGTCCTACGACTAGGGACCTGCATAAGGATGTGCTTGTGGATTACCCAGCCCCCACGAGTGTGATCGCCATCATAACGCCGGTAATCAAGCAAAGGTCCTAAGGGCTCTACTAATGTGTATAGGCGATATGTTAAAAGAAACACTTGTACGCACATTGTAGTAGAAACAAACCAAGTAGCATACTACTATTTTGAGCAAGATTGTGTATACAATGGTGAATATCCCAAGCTTCCATTCAGTAATATACAAACTAGTATGATACAGTAATGGCCTCTAGGGCATATACACTAACAATCTCCCACTTGCACTAAGGCCATGTACTGGCGTATCGAAGACCTATCATCTCGATCTGCCGCTCGAACTGAGTATGGGGCAAGGCCTTCATGAATGGATCTTCTGTGTTGTCTTTTGTGTCCACTCTTCGTACCTCGATCTCCTGGCGATCAATGATCTCCCTGATCAGGTGATACCGCCTCAATATGTGTCTGGATTTCTGATAGGACCTTGGTTCCTTCGCTAAATCTATAGCCCCATTGTTATCGCAATACAAAGGTAGCGGTCAACATTGGACAGAACCACCTGAAGTTCACTAATGAACTTCTTCATCCAGACCGCCTCTTTTGCGGCAACGCTTGCAACAATGTATTCAGCCTCCATCGTCGAGTCTGTGACTGTAGGGTTCCTAGGTACGCTAATGAGGTCTCACAAGGCATCAACCATACCAATTTCAAATTTTAGGGGTGCCGAGAAACCCTAATACGGATCGTTGGCTAGAAATTTAGGCGAAAGATGCAACTAGTAAACTACTTTACTATGAGAACGGAAATACAACCTTTGTAGATCCGGTCCTCCACCTCCATAGCTCCGCAATGAAGTCTCCTCGCTGTCCAAATGGAATCCCGGGCTCTAGCGTCGGCTTCATCGGAGAAAAAGCGGGCTAGGTCATCGACGACGATGCCGAAGATGATCTACGTCGAGGCATCACTAGATCAAGCTCCACCTTCACCAAGCCATGAAAGCTTGTGAAGGAAACACCCTATACTACTTGGCAAGAGGTAGAGGATGAAGAAATAGGAAGTGGGTTCACTTTAGAATTGGATTTCTCACTCATTTTCATTAATCACCATTGATGGAATCAAGGTTCTTCATCTTGAAGAAGAAGAAGAAGAAGATGATAATATTATCATAAGTATTTTAGAATAGAAAAGAATAATCATTCTTATCATAATCAAACCATAGTTAAGTGTAGAGAGCTAACTAGAGTTTATGTAAGTGGTTAGGGTTAAAGAAGAAGACAAAATGGTCACTTGGTCAAAAGCTTCATGAAGCTTCAACAAGCTTCATGAAAGAAAGAATAAAAGAAAACCATTTTGTTTTTTCTCTTTAAGCTTTTATTTTCCAAAACTAGTAAATAAATAAATGAATAAGTAATCATAACCCTAACCATTCATATAACTATGGTTCAATCTTTACACTTAACCAATTTTGCTTGCATCATCAAACATGATACAATCAAGTGCACAAAACTATATCGAATATACAATGTGCACAAGCGAATGAGAAAATCCATTTAAAGTGAACCAATACTTGTTAATGCAAAGTAATATATCAAATATATAATTATGCATTAAATCATCAAATCAACACTTGATTTAACGATCCGGTCATATCGCATATAACCGACTAATATTCAATGTATCGGCTTATCGAATCAATCCTTGATTCGATAACTAGGTTATATCGCATACAACCATTCGATACATTCATCGCGAGAATAGAATACGGTATCACATACACGCATTATTCTCGGTCCCGCACATATCTCATATGCGCTCCAAATTCGTTTCGCTTGAGCCAGGAAACCTCTGTGTAGGACTCTAAAGACTCGTCAATACGCCGGCAGTAGGTGATGATCATATCAAACACCCACAAGCCGCAAGCGGTCTGCTAAACGTAACGGCCACCCGGGTATTGAGCGATCAGAAGATCGACGAGCAAGCCTGCTCACACTGTAGGGTTCCTAGGCACGCTCAAGAGGTCTCACAAGGCATCAACCATGACAATTTCAAATTTTACAAGTGCCGAGAAACCCTAATACGGATCGTTAACTAGAATTTTAGGCGAAAGATGCAACTAGTTAACAACTTAACTAAAAGAACGGAAATACAGCCTTTGTAGATCCGGTTCTCCACCTCCATAGCTCCGCGATGAAGTCCCCTTGCTGTCTAAATCGAATCCCGGGCTCTAGCGTCGGCTTCATCGGAGAAATGGGCGGGCTAGGTCATCGACAACGTTGCCGAAGATGATCTACGTCGAGGCATCACAAGATCAAGGTCCCACTTCACCAAGTCATGAAACTTGTGAAGAAAACACCCTATACTACTTGGCAAGAGGTAGAGGATGAAGAAATAGGAGGTGGGTTCACTTTAGAATTGGATTTCTCACTTGATTTCTTAAGTTGCCATTGTTGGTAGCAAGCTTCTTCTTGAAGAAGAAGAAGAAGATGATGATAATATTATCATAAGTTTTTTTTTAAAATAGAAAAGAAAATCAATACTTATCATAATACAACCATGGTCAAGTACAGAGAATCAACTAGGGTTAAGTGGAGTGGTTAGGGTTAAGCATGAGACAAAATGGTCACTTAGTCAAAGCTTCATGAAGCTTCAAGATGCAAACAAAGAAAGCCACCATTTTCTCTTTATGCCATTTATTTTGCAAAAAGAATAAATAAATAAATAAATGAATAAGAAAATGAAATGAAACCCTAACCATTCATATAACCATGGTTTAATCTTTACACAAACCCAAGTTAGCATGCATCATCAAACATGATACAAACTTGTGCACAAAAATATATCACATATACAATGTGCACAAACAAGTGAGAAAAACCATTTAAAGTGAACCAATACTAGTTAATGCAAAGTAATATATCAAATATATAATTATTCATTAAATCATTAAATCAACACTTGATTTAACGATCCGGTCATATCGCATGTGACCGACTAATATCCAATGTATCGGCTTATCGAATCAATCCTTGAATAGATAACCAGGTTATATCGCATACAACCATATCGATACATTCATCGCGAGAATGAAATACGGTATCACATATACGCATTATTCTCGGTCCCGCACATATCTCATATGCGCTCCTATTTCGTTTCGCTTGAGCCAGGAAACCTCTGTGTAGGACTCTAAAGACTCGTCAATACGCCGGCAGCAGGTGATGACATATCAAACACCCACAAGCCGCAAGCGGTCTGCTAAACGTAACGGCCACCCAGGTACTGAGCGATCAGAAGATCGACGAGCAAGCCCGCTCACACTCCTGTGAATCCAACCAGTAACACTTACCGTACAGTCCGGTCTCATCGTCTGATATGTCGCATATCTCGCCTAGGGGTGGTAAACGTCAGACCCCAATAGCTTGATAAGTCGTGTCGATATGAGGTCTATAACAGTTCGAGAAACTACTGGTAACACTTACCAGTAAATCTCAGCAACCCTGGCCAGGGATTTCCGGTTATAGCCAATCGAATACAGTGCAACATCAACTCCCTATACCGGGAGAGACGAATCCCCTCCTATCGCTCATTGCCTCTATGTGATTCGGGACTGTACCCAAAAACCACCGTTTTGCACGCCCTCTTGGACGTGGTAAGGTGGAAATCAAAGCACAGTGGGAACCACACAAGACTCTATGACGATCTCGGGTCAACAGACTACTCTGTACCAGTGTCACCAAAGAACTGCCATCTGATGTAAGGTATAATACCATCTGGGAGTTCTCGGCGAGTCCGTCCAGTGTACCCAGTCTCCACTGAGCACCCGTGTATCATCTCTGATGTCAAACACCAATGGATATGGGATCATCCATCGCCCATCTGTATGGGTCGAGAAGGTATACGCTAGTCTACTCTGGTATATCGATGCCCCGTCTCGATATACCCACGACTAGGGACTTTGAAGGATGTACTTATGGACTACCATGTCCCCACTAGTATGATCCGCATCATAGTCCAGGTAGTCAAGTACACATCCTAAGGGCTTTACCAACATGTAACAGAGAGACAATCAGTGTACACGTTAAGGTAAAGAGCAACCAGATAGCATACTATCATGTCGAGCAAGAAAGTCCTCCCTATATATGTCCAAGCATCCACTACAATATACATCCTATGTATAGTAATGGCCTCTAGGGTACACATATAACTGTTGGAGATAGTGCCCTCAGAGTCAATTATTAGGTCACAGGTACGTGATTGTAATGATTGAGGGAGGACCTATCCCGGTAGGACAGTCTTACTCGAGATGATAGTATGCTATCTGGTTTACCTTTATCATCGTGTACTGCTTTAGGTGACATGACACGTCGCTATTACACGTTGATAGAGCCCCTAGGATTCTTGCTTGACCACCAGCAGTATGAGGGCGATTATATAAGTGGGAGCTGGGGGTCTACAAGCATATCCTTAAAGGTCCCTAGTCGTGGGAGTTTCGAGACTGGGCATCGATACTCCATTAGTAGACTAGTGTATACAGTCGAGACCCCGACGAGGGGCGGTGGCCGGTCTCACAAGCCACTGGTGTCAGTTGGATCACCTAAGATGTATACAGGTGCTCATTGGGTTATGAGTACACCGGACAGGACTCGCCGGGAACATGCTAGTTGGTCATATACCAGACGTCAGATGGCAGTTCCCAGGTGACATGTGTGCAGGTTAGTTCATCGACCTGGGGATCGTCATTTGTCTCGTGTGAGTTCCCACTGTACTTTGATTACTACCCTACCACGGCTCAAAGGAGTCGTGCAAACAGGTTTTAGTTGGGTACAGTCCCGAGCCACATGGAGGCAGTGAGCGTATCTTCAGGGGTTCGTCTCTCCCGGTATTGGGGGTGAGGTCGTGCTGTGTCTAGGAGAGCCATTACACAAAGTCCTTGGCCAAGGCAAGGAGATTTGCTGGTAGGTATTCCAGTAGTATCTCAGGGTGTTCTGGGCTACACTCCGACACGACTTGTACCGCTTTTGGGGGTCTGACTTTTACCAACCCCCTAGGCCCGCCATGCGATACTCATAGACGAACGGACCGGACTGCACGGATATTGTCACTGACAGGCTCAGTAGGGTGTCAGGATGAGTTCGCTCATCGACGTCCCTTTTGGTCAATTGCTGGTGGCCCGTCACGTATTGGCTTATACCTCTGACGTGCTAGTGGTTAAATCCACAGCCATAGTATTGACGAGTCTTTAGAGTCCACCACACTTCCAGTTACTCAAGCTTTCGGGCGAAACGCTGTAGAGGCCGTATGGAGATATGGCAGGGTCCGATCAGATACGTGCGGTATTGCACGGATCAGGATCGGACAGTTTGTACTAGTGGCCGTATGGTTATATGGCAGGGTTCGATCAGATACGTGCGGTATTGCACGCATCAGGATCGGACGGATATTACTAGCCGGCTTTGGTTTAAGCCGGATCCTAGTATAGTACAGTGTAGATTTTGTCTCTTTGCATTTGTATCCAGACGGAATACAAATGCGGGTGTGTATGCACAGTGTGGGGTTTTTCCTGTAATTTATTACGGGACCAGTTTTCTGGAGTTGCCAGTTTGCTTTCCGTTCCGGCCGGTTTTTCTTTGTTCTTTCCCGGCCGGACTTTTCTGATGGAGGGACTAATTTGCAATTGTGCAAATTGGTATTTGTGGAGGACTTATTTGCATAAGGGTTGACATGATAAGCATCTTTGCTTTTCATGATTTGATGAGATTAGAAATGATTTGAGGTTGATGTAAGTTTAGTGATGATTATGTTTGGATGTGGTCACCCTCCTCCTTTTACTACACTCACCTCCCTCTTGCTTCATATTGTTATCCTCCACCATTTCTAAAAGAGGGAGATTATTATCATGGTTGTAAAAAGAAAGAGAGAAGAAGAAAGAGAGAAGAAGAAAAGAGAAGAAAATGAGAGAGTTTCATTTTGTGAGCTTGGAGCATTCCTTTCATCTCAATTTCCTTCCATGAAAAATGAAAGCACCATTTTTCTCAACCTCATTCTTCCTTCACCTCCATCAATGGCAACCAACCCCAAAGTGAGACATACACTCTACACTATCTTCCTACAGCATATCTTGAGCATGTCGAGTTGCCGGCTTCATGCGCGAGTTGCCTCGGTATTGAGGTGGGAGCCCGTAAAAGTATCCGGCTTCGTGGTGCCCTTTCCGACGAGGAGGAGACGAACGGAGATCCCGCGAGGAGATCGGAGTGGAGATGAAGACCGGAGGACTTGGATCGTATGGTATACTTCTCTACCCCCTCTCTAGATAGCTTAGACTAGTTTAATGGCACGATCCGGTTTTAGTGCGCGGTGGTGCCGTTTTGCCAAGTCCGCAAAAATTTATGTTTATCACCGTTTCCGCGTTTGGCCGTCGGATTGACGGCCGGGGCGCCGCCGTGCACTTACAGTGGTATCAGAGCCTCGCCATTAACTTCGTCTAGCTTTTGTGTAATGTGTTTTACGTTTCCGATCGAACAAAATCCCGAAAACCCGTATTTCTTTGCACATCAGTTTCTGTCGAATTTTTTTTGAGTCCAAAATTTTTTCAGGTGGTCTCAGAATGATGTGCAGGGAAAACTAAGCACACTGTAAAAATTTGGTACCTCGATCTCCCCATACCGCCGCGGAAGGGCGGCCAAATCCCTGCTTTGGCCGCGCTTCCGCCGCGGATTTTACTGTTCACCACCCCAAATTTTTCCAGTGTGTTTCTGAGTGATAAGTGTGGTTTTTGGAATATTAAAATTGGGCCCAGGTTTTCTGTGGTTGCTACAGTTTTGTTTGGGGGCCCACTTGTTAATGTTTGATCAATCGAAAAATTTTAAACACATTTTTCACAGTATTTACATTATATCTGCGACCGTGAATGTCACTCGATCGGTAAATCCGGTCTAACTGCTATAGCCCGGTTAGACGGATTTGCGAACGTGACTTTCACGTTGATGTTCTATGTATTTGCTGTGTTGTTGTGGATCGGTTGTGGGGGATAGCCTGGATGCAATGCTAGTACAGTGTTGTTGTATTATGTACATTTGATATTGCGGGGCGAGCGTCCGACATGTGGACTGCCGTCACTGTCTGTTTGTATTATTATTTTGGGGCACGACCTGGTTGCGGTCGATGTACCCGGTGTATGTATATTTTACTTTCTGTACTAGGATTGCCCCGCGGAGGGGTGCACGGATAGCCGGGTTCTGGAGGGCAACAAGCCCGCATCTCATGGCATTGAGACGGAGAGGGCTTCACTCTAGGATTGGCAGGCTATTCGCCGCACTCGTAGGGGGTACAGGTTGACCCAGGAGGGGTGCCCAAGTTACCGGATTCCGTGAAGTGCTGGGTGGTCCATTCACAGCGCTGAAGGGGGCTGCCTCGCTTCAGGTTTTGGCGGGTGACTTGCCGCGCCCGTAGGGGTCTAGGATTACATTGCACAGGCTATCCACACGACCAGGGGAACGTCGGGTTTCAGTAGTGGCTCTGTGAAACCCGGGGATCCCAGATATCTGTATTGTTCTGTGATGCTGTACATTTCTGTGATGTTGCATTTCTTTTCATGCCTTGAGCGAAATATAATATATTGGTATATATATTAGTAGATGTTGTATATGTTTTTCATCCGCGCTAGTCCAGTCCCCGCTCTGCCGTTAGTTAGCTAACCTAACGGGTAATGACGGGACCCAGTGGCGAATGCGGATGGCATATACGTACATCAGTATATTTTCGTTCTTTTTGGTGTGATCTATTGATGGGACTGCGTTGATTCGGATCAATGCAAGTTAAAAACAAACCTTATCTGATGTTGTTGGAACACTTTTTCAAAAGCTGTTATTGCAAGGGCGTTTACTTTTGTTTTGCATCGTGGTATTCATTTGGAATATCCTGCTCCTCAGTCGACGAGGCAAGGGCCGAGATCCCTTCACCGGGAGTGACCCCTTGGACAAAAAGTTTGCGTCAGGGCATTAACTTCACTATAGCCGATTACTTTTGCTTTGCACCGTGGTATTCATTTGGAATATCCTGCACCTCATTCTACGGGGAAAGAGCCGAGATCCCTTCACAGGGAGTGACCTCTTTAGCAACGGTTTTCGTCACTATATTTTTAAAAGCTATCCGTTCCTTCGACGATATCAAGTTCATTACGTTAAAGGTTTTCGCCAGAAACCATTCGTAGCCCTCCGTCGTTTCATATGGGTGGTCAATAGTATTCAAGCTGTGTATGTTGGCCAAAGTCAAGGCACAGTGATTGGTAGCTATTGGGGTATTCATATGCAGCATAGATAGATGCGTTGGTTTGGGACAGTCGTGCTGCCATTTTGGCCAAAGTCAAGGGTATGTACGGGTGGATTCAAATTAACCTGGAGAATGACGGGTAGAACTTGACATGTGACTTATGATATGTTGGCCAAAGTCAAGGTCATAAGAGCATGGGGCAGAAATCACATCGGGAGTTTCAAAAGTACTGAAACTTGCCAGATATGCGCATACCTTCTGGAGTGTGATACCGTGAGCGGATTCCGTCACGTTGTCATGCGATGAGAGTTGGATCCCGATTCCCACTGATGAGTTAGTTTACTCCTCGGGTGACCCCGACTAATTCTTCTTTCAGGTTTGGAGGAGAATTTGAGGTACAGTGGGAGGACTCCAGATTAGATAAATTGGTAACCATTCTGATCTAGGTAAGAGTGCACGCTGAGTGTTTCTTTTCTCTCTCTCTTTGGCAGCGACCATTGACCCGACCCTAAGACTATGACTCAGTGACCAAGTTGACCGAACCTTCTTAACACTGGCTTTTGGATTGTCAGAGTTGCAGACCTCATTGCCACTCCTACTTTTACCCTTTTCTCCAGGACACCCCGTATTACTACGAACGTCCACTTCCATTGGACAAAACCATCGTATGGTTAGATACGAACTCGAAGGAATTCGAGGATGGTTTCCGGTTCTGGAGAAAACGGATAGGATTATTCAGTTGTCTTTTCTTTTCACCTTCTCTCAGGTTGCGAGTACTCCTTGGTTTAGGAGTAGTACACCTATTACGCAAATTGGATAGTCTTCTTCCAAACCATAGGCTGGTGCCGACCGGTAGGGAATGAAGAAAACCAATTAGCATAACGATGGTGTGCAGAAGGTATTAAGTTCAGATAAAGCAAGGGATTAGTAAGAGGGCAAAGTAAATTGCAACAGATATTCACGACCAAACCAAATATTTCGTTACCACTCCCACATCACCTTTGTATTTCTCCAGGACACTCCGTATCACTATGAAGATCCACAGTTTATTTGGATACTCCATCGTATGGTTATATACGAACTCGAATGGAACTTGTTCCAGTTCGGGGATGGATTCTGGTTCAGGAGAAATAGGAATAAGGTTTATTCGGTTGTCTTTTATCTTCACCCTCTCTCATTGCGAGTGTTCCTAGGATTGGGACAGTACACCCATTATGCTTATTGGATAGTCTTCTTCCAAACCATAGGCTGGTGCCGAACGGTAGGGAAGGAAGAAAACCATTTGGCCTAAAAGGGTGTGCAGAAGGTAAAGACTAAAGACATATGAAGGGATTTGGAGAGGTGGCAAAGAATTATACGGTTACAGTCGTGAATCTGGAAGAGGCATTACTAGGAATACCAGGATACCCCAACGGAACATTTCAATGTTTCAGTTTCACTGTGTAATGTTAAAGGAAAACTGATTTCCCGATTAGATACTTACTCCAGGGTATGTATTTACTAGGTACGATTCTCACATCTGTATGGTTTTACAGATGATGAGTGGGAGTAAGTTATTGGGAATTGGGTGATTATCCTCATTATATCAGGATTCGTTGTAATCGGTGATATTTGAGGAAATCACCTGGGCTGTTTGCCGGTCGGCAAATATCTGGTTTTGAATATCCGCTGTTATGCACCAATTTCAAATTGATATATCTGTACGTCTATTTTCATAGAGTGAGATATACCTTTCTGAAATTATGTCTACGACATTTACCTATATCAGTGGATGGTTAGGTAAGGAGCATTAAACGGCGGTGTAATTCTTCTTAACCATAAGTACATTTTTCAACCTACGACACACAGTGAAAGAGTTGTTAGACTCAGCGGACTTATACAGAGTATTGTATGTTGTCCAGTGTCCATTAGGACAGAGGGGTTGGTCCTCATACTATATTCTGTTTACTTTTAACTTCTCTAGTTCTTAGACATGTGTTTCGTAGAAACACAGGGTCTAAGTTTTGAGGAGTTATAGGTATTTGAATAGAGTAGAGAACCAGGTGTAGCAAGTATCGGGATTCTTCAAGGTGATCGAAGATGTGGATACTTGTGTATGGTATTCAGTTGATAGTAATGATAAAGAGAAATTACTTCTCTTTCAGATTACTCATAATTGGAAGCATTCCTAAGTTGAGTAACGCTGATCGGCCTCCTTCCATTTAGTTGACATGCGCTGGGGACAGCTGCATGATTTGAATCTGGTTCAATTAAATCAGTGCCTCTGGTTCTATATTGGATATAGAACAGTTCATATCTTAACGTTGTTAAGGTACGGGGAGTTGTCCGGCTTATGATTAAAACCAGACTCTGGACAGCTCAAGGCGCATTTCTGTAATGGCTGTTTGTGGGTTGACCCAGGCTATGACGCGGGTTGACTTTCTACCATCTGGATGAACAATAGCAATATTGTTCTAGACTCGCCACAGTTTTATTAAAAATGGATTTTTTCAGAAAACAGTAGTGGGAGTATGGTAGAACTGGAAGTAATTCCAGAACCACAAACGATTACTGAAGATTTGATAAGGAACCTAAAGATTCAATCTGGATTGACATTCCATTGGCCACTCCGCAGATAAGGTGGGTAACTTCAGGCACCAGAGAGGTACTACGGTAGCCTCAAGGACGGTGACAGGGAAGTTCTTGTTTACCCACAATTGCCATTGCTGTTGTTCCAGGTTACGAGACCTGGCGGGAGGATGAGTATAGCGTCGTTCTAAACTAGTTTTAGAAGTGTACGTCTATAGGACTCTGCCAGAGGGTTGTCGTAGTCAGTGGGAGCAGCGGAAGCATTGGTGGACAGGCAGCTTATGTCTATTTATAGACTAAAGCAGATGTAGCGGACATAGATCATCTATTTCTGACGTGACAGTCATAGGTTTGACTTCATCAGAATAGGGGATGGATCTGTTGAGAAGGTAGTAGGGTGTAATGTCATGGTATTTGGATGACATACACAAAGTAGGAAAGGAAACTCCTATACTACGATCGGTTATACTTTGGTCGTCACACAGTGGTTTCTCCACAAAGGACATGGATTTTATATCAGACATACTGGTTACTAGATCTATGGTTTTAGATCTAGATTTGGGTGGTTTCCCAATCAGGGTACTTGACAGCATTCTAAGAGTATTTAGGATGGACGACTCCTGGCACGGTAGTGTACCTGCAGGTAATGGAGTCACCCTCTCCAAAGGTGTCTTACAGACTAAAGGGGAGAGGGACGTGCATGATTGGCAGATCACTTGCTTAGGCAATTGAGTCAATCATGAGATGTCAAGTACCACACCAGATGTTGTTCTTGCACTAGATGCAACAAGTTGACATTAATCCAATCCTGGAGAAACAGTCGGAAGCAGTTTTAGAACATAAGTGGATGTTCTAGGGATATGATAACGACAGCCTCATTCAGGAGACGGTTATCGTTCCAGGCTTCCAAGGTGACATGGACGACAAGGAGGTTGTCAGAGTTATAGTTTTCCCTCTGACGAGGGGCAGTATTTTGGACAGGTGATCCAAGGCAATACTGAGGGAGGCATGGCGCGCAGGATACTGATTAAGTTCAGTTGACGATACAGTCTAAGAAGTTTGGATTTGGAGTTCATTTATGAGCTAGGTCCCATCAGACATCCAGACTTATTATGAGACTGGTATTGCTCATTTCGGGAGATGGGTTTCTCCGCGAACTTGAGATATAGAGAGACATAGAAAGAAACAACTAAGCGGATCCACTCACTGAGGCTATTCCTCGAACGCAATAGTTCCGCAAACGAGCTTTGTGAGACTGACTAGTAGAGGAGTTGGATGTTCGGTATCACACGGGCTGTGAGTATGCGACATCGCAATAATTAGCCTTGAGTGCAAGTGGGAGATTGTTGGAGATAGTGCCCTCAGAGTCAATTATTAGGTCACAGGTACGTGATTGTAATGATTGAGGGAGGACCTATCCCGGTAGGACAGTCTTACTCGAGATGATAGTATGCTATCTGGTTTACCTTTATCATCGTGTACTGCTTTAGGTGACATGACACGTCGCTATTACACGTTGATAGAGCCCCTAGGATTCTTGCTTGACCACCAGCAGTATGAGGGCGATCATATAAGTGGGAGCTGGGGGTCTACAAGCATATCCTTAAAGGTCCCTAGTCGTGGGAGTTTCGAGACTGGGCATCGATACTCTATTAGTAGACTAGTGTATACAGTCGAGACCCCGACGAGGGGCGGTGGCCGGTCTCACAAGCCACTGGTGTCAGTTGGATCACCTAAGATGTATACAGGTGCTCATTGGGTTATGAGTACACCGGACAGGACTCGCCGGGAACATGCTAGTTGGTCATATACCAGACGTCAGATGGCAGTTCCCAGGTGACATGTGTGCAGGTTAGTTCATCGACCTGGGGATCGTCATTTGTCTCGTGTGAGTTCCCACTGTACTTTGATTACTACCCTACCACGGCTCAAAGGAGTCGTGCAAACAGGTTTTAGTTGGGTACAGTCCCGAGCCACATGGAGGCAGTGAGCGTATCTTCAGGGGTTCGTCTCTCCCGGTATTGGGGGTGAGGTCGTGCTGTGTCTAGGAGAGCCATTACACAAAGTCCTTGGCCAAGGCAAGGAGATTTGCTGGTAGGTATTCCAGTAGTATCTCAGGGTGTTCTGGGCTACACTCCGACACGACTTGTACCGCTTTTGGGGGTCTGACTTTTACCAACCCCCTAGGCCCGCCATGCGATACTCATAGACGAACGGACCGGACTGCACGGATATTGTCACTGACAGGCTCAGTAGGGTGTCAGGATGAGTTCGCTCATCGACGTCCCTTTTGGTCAATTGCTGGTGGCCCGTCACGTATTGGCTTATACCTCTGACGTGCTAGTGGTTAAATCCACAGCCATAGTATTGACGAGTCTTTAGAGTCCACCACACTTCCAGTTACTCAAGCTTTCGGGCGAAACGCTGTAGAGGCCGTATGGAGATATGGCAGGGTCCGATCAGATACGTGCGGTATTGCACGGATCAGGATCGGACAGTTTGTACTAGTGGCCGTATGGTTATATGGCAGGGTTCGATCAGATACGTGCGGTATTGCACGCATCAGGATCGGACGGATATTACTAGCCGGCTTTGGTTTAAGCCGGATCCTAGTATAGTACAGTGTAGATTTTGTCTCTTTGCATTTGTATCCAGACGGAATACAAATGCGGGTGTGTATGCACAGTGTGGGGTTTTTCCTGTAATTTATTACGGGACCAGTTTTCTGGAGTTGCCAGTTTGCTTTCCGTTCCGGCCGGTTTTTCTTTGTTCTTTCCCGGCCGGACTTTTCTGATGGAGGGACTAATTTGCAATTGTGCAAATTGGTATTTGTGGAGGACTTATTTGCATAAGGGTTGACATGATAAGCATCTTTGCTTTTCATGATTTGATGAGATTAGAAATGATTTGAGGTTGATGTAAGTTTAGTGATGATTATGTTTGGATGTGGTCACCCTCCTCCTTTTACTACACTCACCTCCCTCTTGCTTCATATTGTTATCCTCCACCATTTCTAAAAGAGGGAGATTATTATCATGGTTGTAAAAAGAAAGAGAGAAGAAGAAAGAGAGAAGAAGAAAAGAGAAGAAAATGAGAGAGTTTCATTTTGTGAGCTTGGAGCATTCCTTTCATCTCAATTTCCTTCCATGAAAAATGAAAGCACCATTTTTCTCAACCTCATTCTTCCTTCACCTCCATCAATGGCAACCAACCCCAAAGTGAGACATACACTCTACACTATCTTCCTACAGCATATCTTGAGCATGTCGAGTTGCCGGCTTCATGCGCGAGTTGCCTCGGTATTGAGGTGGGAGCCCGTAAAAGTATCCGGCTTCGTGGTGCCCTTTCCGACGAGGAGGAGACGAACGGAGATCCCGCGAGGAGATCGGAGTGGAGATGAAGACCGGAGGACTTGGATCGTATGGTATACTTCTCTACCCCCTCTCTAGATAGCTTAGACTAGTTTAATGGCACGATCCGGTTTTAGTGCGCGGTGGTGCCGTTTTGCCAAGTCCGCAAAAATTTATGTTTATCACCGTTTCCGCGTTTGGCCGTCGGATTGACGGCCGGGGCGCCGCCGTGCACTTACAATAACTAACAATCTTCCACTTGCACTAGGGCCATTTGATAGCAGTGGTTGCAGTATCTCATACTCAACCATCCCATTAAAGTCTCTCTCTGGGAATAGGCCTTTGTGAGTGGATCCGCCGTTTTGTCCTCTGAGTCTACTCTCCTAACCTTGATCACCCTGGAGATCAACTATCTCCATGACCAGGTGATGCTGCTTCAGAATATGTCTGGATCACTGATGGGACGGGCGTTCCTTGGCATAAGCCATAACTCCATTGTCTCACAATGGTAGGAACGAAGTTCATCTCATGAACTAATATACACCCAGACTGCCTCTTTGGTAGCATCATAAGTTGCGATGTATCCTGCCTTTATCGTCTAGTATGCCATGGTATCAAGCTTGGAACTCTTCCAACATACCGTCCCTTTACTGAGGGTAAAGACAATGCCTGTGACTGACATTCAGTCGTCTTTATCACCCTGGAACACTTCTAGTGATTCTCCCCAGGATCGATTGATACCATCTCACTACAACTAGTGAGTATCCTAACATCCATTTAGATCTATCTCATAGATCCAAAACCCAGGATTTAGGAGGTATCACTTTGATCCTATATGGAGAATCATTGTGATAAGCGGAGATTGACCGAGCGTAGCATAGGAAACTCCTTCCCTATCAAGAGCATGTTATCCATGTACTCTACGAGGATCGTCACAATACTCCCTACTACCTTTTTGTTTATACAAGGTTCATCTACCATTTTGATGATGTCAAACTCTTTGACTAACACATCAAAACAGATGTCCCAACTCCGCGATACCTGCTTTATCCTATAAAGCATCTTGTACACGTTTCCGCTTCTCCCACTGTCTATGCAGCCCTCTGGCTGTGTACTTATATACGTTCTCTTCTAAAACATCATTTAGAAAAGCAGTCATGGCACCCAACCTCCAAATATCATAGTCATGGTACGTAGCCGTGGCAAGTAGGATCTGGATGGACTTAAGCATAGCTACTTGAAAAGGTTTCATCATTATCCACGCCTGGTTGATGACGAAAACCTTTAACAAGTCTAGCTTTGAAAGTCTCAACTTTTCCATCTACACCAAGTAATCTTCTCAAGATTTACTTGCTCCTGATGGGGATTTAACCCTTCAGATATAGCAGCCAAAGTCCATACTTTGCTGGTGTACATGGATTCCATCTCAGATCGCTAAGCATCCAGCCATTCTTACAGAGTCCCACTCCTGATGGCCAGCTCGAAACTAGTTGGGTCATCATCTCATGATACAATCCTCGCTCCCACTGTCATAGAGAAACAGAAGTATCTCTCAGATGGGTGAGAAAACCCTACTAGATCGGCGGAGAGGGTGAGGTTCGTTGGTATCTACTGGATCCTTTGCTTCTACCAAATCATCTGCTGTTGTTTGTATAGCTGGAACCTTTCCAGTTGTACATAACAGACCTTGACTCGAGCTTGTCCGGATTTTGTTTTTAGACATAGGCCGGACAACCCCAAATCTTAACTAACTTAAGATATGGGCTCTTTCCTTTCCACATCACATATGAAGTGGTAGGCAACTGATTTGATTGGAACCCTATTCAATAGGTATGCAACTTCATAAGTGCATAACTCCCAAAAGGAAAAAGGTAACTCAGCAGTACTCATCATAGAGCACACCATATCAAATAGGGTGTATCTGCTCCGCCCCGATATACCATCGTATGGTGTATCAGGAGGAGTAATCCTGAGAGAGAATCTCATTCTCCTTTAGAATAGTCCAGGATTTCCATGCTCAAGTATTCTCCTCCTTGATCACATCAAAGGACATAATACTTATACCCGTATTGGTTCTCTACTTCTAACTTATATTCTGTGAATATCTCAAAAGGTTCGGACTAGTGTTTCAACAGGAACATAGGTCTGAATCTTGAAAGATCATCAGAGAATGTAATGAAGTATAAAGAACCGGTCTTGGCAAGTGTAGACAGGGGACCTACATACATCAACATGTATCATCCCAAGAGTTCACTAACTCTTTCTCTGTTTCTAGTAAACGGAGCTATGGTCATCTTATCTCTGTGACATGACTGGCAAGTTTCACAAGATGTAAATTCAAACTGATTTAAATATGCATCTTCATGTAACTTCAGCTAGTCAGGTCGCATTGATATAACCTAGTCTACAATACCTCAAGAAGGATCCGTTCATTTCTGAACTCTTCCTCTTGTGTGTGTTCTGTATACTAAGAACTGTAGTTTGATTTAGAACATCAATGCTTTTAGATAACGTGCCTGAACCGATCAACTTTTGATATAGGAAATGTTCAAAACATTATCCAACAATACAAAATTATATCCTTTCTTTACTAACAAAGAGACTGATATGATTTTGTATATCAGGTTCGGTATCTAATAACATTTGTTCAGAATCAATGTATTTCGAATACAGGGTGACAGTGACCAACGGACTTGGCTGCAACACTTGCCCCGTTTTCTGTCTCATGAAACTTATCACCCGTTCTCAGTTCTTTACCTATCTGTACCCCATATAACAGATTACATTTCTGGGATCCTGATCTGGTATCACATACCCAGGACGTAAAGGATACTGAGAAACAGTTCTCTGTATTGAACAGACCCGAAGATGATGCATCAGCATGCACTTTCTTCGTTTGGGCGGCATGGGAAATCTGGTATTCCCCTATTTCTTGCTCTGTCTTATAACAATTATAAGTTAGAGCAGGACCAACGTTCCCCAGCTCAGTATAACAAGCGGGTTCGGTCAATATTCCGTATTATTATCTTGATTAAGGCGTGATATGGTCGTTACCTGGAGAGAGAGAGAAGAAAACACTCAGCGTGCGCTCTTACAAGAATAGATTGGTTATTATTTTATCTAATCAGGATGGCTCCCACTGTTTTAATCAAATCTTCCTTCAAACCCTAAAAGGAAAGACTAGCCGGGATTAATTACACACTACAAGTTCGCCAATCTTTCAGCCAGGCCAGTGTCGGTACTTTGAGGGAGGTCCCCCGTGCTTTCGCACGAACCTAATTAATGTTAAACCTCGTTTTCCCAGAGGCGTAACCTCGTTAACACCTTTCTAGACACCTACTTGATCGGCTAATTGTAATGTGTAAAACTCTCCCAGTAGTAACTCTTACTCGCAGTAGGTATCGGGATCCAACTATCTCATAGAGGGTATGCAATCTCATTGCAAATTTCAACACTTGAAATTCCCGATAATATTTTGCCCCTAACGTGCTATGACCTTGACGAAAGCCAACAAACCATAGCCCGCTAGTCAAGTTCAACCCGTACATTTCTTGATTGAATTAAACCCACCCGCACGACCCTTGACGAAAGCCAACAAAGCCGCACGACTACCCTAATCCAATCGACTCGTATGCTGGCAGATAAGCAGCATATAGCTACCGCACACTGCACCTTGACGAAAGCCAACAAATGCAGCACGAATACTATATACAACTTATCTGAAATGACGGAGGGCTACGACAGTTTTTTCTGAAAACCTATTGCGTAATGAACTTGATATCGTTGTAGAATCAAATGATTTTAAAAATGGAATGTTTTTGAGGCTTTTCTAGTTTTGCTAAAGGAGTCACTCCCGGTGAAGGGATCGTCGGTCCTTTCCTCGTCGAATGAGGTGCGGGATATATCATATATATCACTGTGCAAAGCAAAAACACTTAAAAGCAATCAAAAGACAAACCGAGTGTGTAGCATCAGCCAGTTATTGCTAAAGGAGTCACTCCCGGTGAAGGGATCTCGGTCCTTTCCTCATCGAATAAGGTGCAGGATATATCATATATACCGCTGTGCAAAGCAAGAACTGTAGCTACCTGTTTTATTTTGAAATTCGATTCTACAACATCTTAGGTTTCTTTTATTTCATTAATCTCATTAATGAAGTCCCATCATTTAAGTACCTAAACATCACAGATAAATACGACGTACACGTATGCCATCCGCATTCGCCTCGATGTCCCCTCATGCACCGTTAGGTTAGGTAACTAACGGCAGAGCGGGACAGGGCTAGCGCGAGTGCAAAACATAAGTAACGTCTATATAATATATCATATATACTATATACTGTATCCATCACAGAACATATCACATGATCACATCATAGATATCGCAGCAGAAGAAACATATGAAATATTGGATATACTAGGACGTTCGTGTTTTCAATACGAGCCAGTATAAAACACGGATTCCACGGTCGCGATGAATAGCCAATCCCACACCCCTAGACCCCTACGAGAGCGGCAAGCAATCCTGCCAATTCTAGAGTTAGGAGACCCGGACTCGACTCCTCGAGTTGGTCTCCCACTGGACTCCAGAACCCGGTTACTTGTGCTCCCCTCCTTGGGTCTATTCTAGTGCGGAAAAGAAAATAATATACAAACGGTGACATCTTCCGCAACCTGGATGTGCCCCAATAAAAGAATATTACATACAAGTTTTTACATGAATTAAAATGAAAAACACTCATCTCACAGAAAGCCCCCCGGCTATTCAAACACGACGATCCAATATAACATATCCAGCAACACATAACATCACATGTCATCAACGTAAGTAAATATGCGCATCCCAATTGTCGTTGACATATAGCAACGAAACCAACGATATCACATATTACACATACGGTCACAGAAAAGAAAGTGTAAAACTACAACAGTTGGAATCCGCAACCTCCTCAGACATCGCATGCCTGACCAAATGAATTCTTTAGACATCGCATGCCTAACAGTTATAAACCCCGCATTTTAGTCTCAAAATCGAAAACACTTTTCAATATCAAGTCGGGCAATTCAACAAGATTCCCGACATCCTGATCGAATGCTCGTCGAAAACTTTAGCAGACGGCCGCACCCCCAATACCGTCGACGAAGTGCACCAAGGCGGAACATCGCTGCTGCGAGCACCCGAACGGATGCTTTCGGCGACGGGGTTCTCCTACAGTCACTTGGTCGGGGCTACGGAGTGAGGCTGTCTATTAAGTTTACCCGGCGAGTATCCGCGTACGCTACGTGATTGCGACGGACTTTTGATCACATCAAAATTCCGTGGCAACCGATCAAGTTAGACTAAAGTGCTATGTTTATAACATTCATTCAGTTATCTCATAACTATTTGTGAATTCCAATTATTGTATCACATTCCAGATAAATAGAAAATGTTAAACTTTTCGATCGAACAGTCAAACACCCAAGTTTTCCCGATACAGATCAACACATGAAACAAGTCTAAAAACATTTAGTTCGTGCCTCAGTACCAACGGTCCAGCCGTAGAAGGTTCAAGCCAACGCCTCACATGTGGCACGCCGTACTGCCCCAAACCCGAAGGTTCAAAGGGCAGTTCAAGACGGTCACATAATCGAGTTAAGGTTTGTTGTCTTCTAGAGGGACCATCGCGTTACTTGCACTACTTAAAACGTTATTAAACCACGGAAAGATCCAACACTTGGAAATTTCCCGACAGGGGAAAAGTTGGGTATTTATATCCGGTCGAACTTTTTAACATATTCTAAAATATTCGGAAAGCCACATAGGCAAAATTAGACAATCCGATCGAAACACCGAGTCCCCAATACAACCCAGAAAACTCAACTCTTGAGTTCAGAAAAAAAAAATATCCCAGGAAAACCAGCACTGCAAAATAGGAATTACTGTGCAAAATTCAATGGGAGAAGAGACAAAATGGCCGCGGAACAGCCGCATTAGCACTCTAATGTCGCGGTTCCGCCGCACTTTAGGCAGATCATTAGGTAATTTTTGCACCGTAATTCTTAGAATTTCCTGCTGAATCTTCTGCATATTTTTAATCTGGAAAAAACACAATTTTTGGAAAAAGTCCAGAAAGCAAATTTGTGTTAGGGTTTCGGTTTAATCGGACTTCTAACTCCGTCTACGCATCGCCTAAGGCTCTAGCTAGGCTCTGATACCACTGTAGGGTTCCTAGGCACGCTCAAGAGGTCTCACAAGGCATCAACCATGCCAATTTCAAATTTTACAAGTGCCGAGAAACCCTAATACGGATCGTTAACTAGAATTTTAGGCGAAAGATGCAACTAGTTAACAACTTAACTAAAAGAACGGAAATACAACCTTTGTAGATCCTGTTCTCCACCTCCATAGCTCCGCGATGAAGTCCCCTTGCTGTCCAAATCGAATCCCGGGCTCTAGCGTCGGCTTCATCGGAGAAATGAATGGGCTAGGTCATCGACAACGATGCCGAAGATGATCTACGTCGAGGCATCACAAGATCAAGCTCCCACTTCACCAAGTCATGAAACTTGTGAAGAAAACACCCTATACTACTTGGCAAGAGGTAGAGGATGAAGAAATAGGAGGTGGGTTCACTTTAGAATTGGATTTCTCACTTGATTTCTTAAGTTGCCATTGTTGGTAGCAAGCTTCTTCTTGAAGAAGAAGAAGAAGAAGATGATAATATTATCATAAGTTTTTTTTTGAAATAGAAAAGAAAATCAATACTTATCATAATACAACCATGGTCAAGTGTAGAGAATCAACTAGGGTTAAGTGGAGTGGTTAGGGTTAAGCATGAGATAAAATGGTCACTTAGTCAAAGCTTCATGAAGCTTCAAGATGCAAACAAAGAAAGCCACCATTTTCTCTTTATGCCATTTATTTTCCAAAAAGAATAAATAAATAAATAAATGAATAAGAAAATGAAATGAAACCCTAACCATTCATATAACCATGGTTTAATCTTTACACAAACCCAAGTTAGCATGCATCATCAAACATGATACAAACTTGTGCACAAAAATATATCACATATACAATGTGCACAAACAAGTGAGAAAAACCATTTAAAGTGAACCAATACTAGTTAATGCAAAGTAATATATCAAATATATAATTATGCAATAAATCATTAAATCAACACTTGATTTAACGATCCGGTCATATCGCATGTGACCGACTAATATCCAATGTATCGGCTTATCGAATCAATCCTTGATTCGATAACCAGGTTATATCGCATACAACCATATCGATACATTCATCGCGAGAATGAAATACGGTATCACATATACGCATTATTCTCGGTCCCGTACATATCTCATATGCGCTCCTATTTCGTTTCGCTTGAGCCAGGAAACCTCTGTGTAGGACTCTAAAGACTCGTCAATACGCCGGCAGCAGGTGATGACATATCAAACACCCACAAGCCGCAAGCGGTCTGCTAAACGTAACGGCCACCCAGGTACTGAGCGATCAGAAGATCGACGAGCAAGCCCGCTCAGACTCCTGTGAATCCAACCAGTAATACTTACCGTACAGTCCAGTTTCGTCGTCTGATATGTCGCATATCTCGCCTAGGGGTGGTAAACGTCAGACCCCAATAGCTTGATAAGTCGTGTCGATATGAGGTCTATAACAGTTCGAGAAACTACTGGTAACACTTACCAGTAAATCTCAGTAACCCTGGCCAAGGATTTCCGGTTATAGCCAATCGAACACAGTGCAACATCAACGCCCTATACCGGGAGAGACGAATCCCCTCCTATCGCTCATTGCCTCCATGTGATTCGGGACTGTACCCAAAAACCACCGTTTTGCACGCCCTCTTGGACGTGGTAAGGTGGAAATCAAAGCACAGTGGGAACCACACAAGACTCTATGACGATCTCGGGTCAACAGACTACTCTGTACCAGTGTCACCAAAAAACTGCCATCTGACGTAAGGTATAATACCATCTGGGAGTTCTCGGCGAGTCCGTCCAGTGTACCCAGTCTCCACTGAGCACCCGTGTATCATCTCTGATGTCAAACACCAATGGATATGGGATCATCCATCGCCCATCTGTATGGGTCGAGAAGTTATACGCTAGTCTACTCTGGTATATCGATGCCCCGTCTCGATATACCCACGACTAGGGACTTTGAAGGATGTACTTATGGACTACCATGTCCCCACTAGTATGATCCGCATCGTAGTCCAGGTAGTCAAGTACACATCCTAAGGGCTTTACCAACATGTAACAGAGAGACAATCAGTGTACACGTTAAGGTAAAGAGCAACCAGATAGCATACTATCATGTCGAGCAAGAAAGTCCTCCCTATATATGTCCAAGCATCCACTACAATATACATCTTATGTATAGTAATGGCCTCTAGGGAACACATATAACTAACACATACTCCAGTGAATCCAACCAGTAACACTACCGTACAATCCGGTCTGATCGTCTGATATGTCGCATATCTCGCCTAGGGGTGGTAAACGTCAGACCCCAATAGTTCGATAAGTCGTGTCGATATGAGGCCTATAACAGTTCGAGAAACTACTGATAACACTTACCAGTAAATCTCAGCAACCCTGGACAGGGATTTCCGGTTGTAGCCAATCGAACACAGCGCAACATCAACTCCCTATACCGGGAGAGACGAATCCCCTCCTATCGCTCATTGCCTCCATGTGACTCGGGACTGTACCCAAAAACCACCGTTTTGCATGCCCTCTTGGATGTGGTAAGATGGAAATCAAAGCACAGTGGGAACCACACAAGACTCTATGACGATCTAGGGTCAACAGACTACTCTGTACCAGTGTCACCAGAGAACTGCCATCTGATATAAGGTTTAATACCGTCTGGGAGTTCTCGGTGAGTCCGTCCAGTGTACCCAGTCTTCACTGAGCACCCGTATATCATCTCTGATGTCAAACACCAATGGATATGGGATCATCCATCGCCCATCTGTTTGGGTCGAGAAGGTATACGCTAGTCTACTCTGGTATATCGATGCCCTGTCTCGATACACCCACGACTAGGGACCTTGAAGGATGTACTTATGGACTACCCTGTCCCCACTAGTATGATCCGCATCATAGTCCAGGTAGTCAAGTGCGCATCCTAAGGGCATTACCAATATGTAACAGAGAGACAATCAGTGTACACGTTAAGGTAAAGAGCAACCAGATAGCATACTATCATGTCGAGCAAGAAAGTCCTCCCTATATATGTCTAAGCATCCACTACAATATGCATCCTATGTATAGTAATGGCCTCTAGGGCACACATATAACTAACAATCTCCCACTTGCACTAGGGTTATCTGTAGCAGTGGTTGTAGTATCTCATACTCAACCATCCCATAAAAGTCTCTATCTGGGAATAGGCCTTCGTGAGTGGATCCGCCGTGTTGTCCTCTGAGTCTACTCTCCTAACCTCGATCACCCTGGAGATCAACCATCTCCATGATCAGGTGACATTACCTTAGAATATGTCTGGATCACTGATGGGGCCGGGGTTCCCGGGCCAAAGCCACACTTCCATTGTCACACAATGGTAGGAACCTAGTTCATCTCATGAACCAATATACACCCAAACAGCCTCTTTGGTAGCATCTTTAGTAGCGATGTATCCTTCCTTTATCGTATAGTATGTCACGGTATCTAGCTTGAAACTCTTCCAACATACCGTCCCTTTACTGCGGGTAAAGACAATGCCTGTGACTGACACTCAGTCGTCATTATCACCCTGGAACACTTCCAGTGATTCTTCCCAGGATCAATTGATACCATCTCACTACAGCTAGTGAGTATTCTAACATCCATTTAGATCTATCTCATAGGTCCAAAACCCAGGATTTAGTAGGTATCACTTTGATCCTATGTGGAGAATCATTCTGATAGGCAGAGATTGATCGAGCGTAGCATAGGAAACTCCATCCCTATCAAGAGTATGTCATCCACGTACTCTACGAGAATCGCCACCATACTCCCTACTACCTTTTTGTATATACAAGGTTCATCTACCATTTTGATGATGTCAAACTCTTTGACTAATTCATCAAAACAGACGTTCCAACTCCGCGATGCCTGCTTTATCCTATAAAACATCTTGCATACGTTTCCGCTGCTCCCACTGTCTACGAAGCCCTCTGGCTGTGTACTTATAGACGCTCTTTTCCAAAACATCATTTAGAAAAGCAGTCATGACACCCAACCACCAGATATCGTAGTCATGGTATGTAGCCGTGGTAAGTAGGATCTGGATGGACTTAAGCATAGATACTTGAAAAGGTTTCATCATTATCCACGCCTGGTTGATGACGAAAACCTTTAACAAGTCTAGCTTTGAAAGTCTCAACTTTTCCATCTACACCAAGTAATCTTCTCAAGATTTACTTGCTCCTGATGGGGATTTAACCCTTCAGATATAGCAGCCAAAGTCCATACTTTGCTGGTGTACATGGATTCCATCTCAGATCGCTAAGCATCCAGCCATTCTTACAGAGTCCCACTCATAATGGCCAGCTCGAAACTAGTTGGGTCATCATCTCATGATGCAATCCTCGCTCCCACTGTCATAGAGAAACCGAAGTATCTCTCAGGTGGGTGAGGAACCCTACTAGATCGGCGGAGTGGCTGAGGTTCGTTAGAATCTACTGAATCCTTTGGTTCTATCAAATCATCAGATGCAATTTGTATAGCTGCAACATTTCCAGTTCTACATAACAGACCTTGCCTCGAGCTTGTCCGGATTTTGCTTTTAGACATAGGCCGGTCAACCCCAAATCTTAACTAGCTTAAGATATGGGCTCTTCCCTTTCCATATCACATATGAAGTGGTAGGCATCTGATTTGATTTGAACCCTATTCAATAGGTATGCAGCTTCTCAAGTCATAACTCCCAAAAGGAAATAGGTAACTCAGTAGTACTCATCATAGAGCACACCATATCACATAGGATGCTATTGCTCCGCCCCGATATACCATCGTGCTATGGTGTATACGGAGGAGTAATGCTGAGAGAGAATCTCATTCTCCTTTAGAATAGTCCAGGATTTCCGTGCTCAAGTATTCTCCTCTTCGATCACATCAAAGGACATAATACTTATACCCGTATTGGTTCTCTACTTCTAGCTTATATTCTGTGAATATCTCAAAAGGTTCGGACTTGTGTTTCAACAGGAACATATGTCTGAATCTTGAGAGATTATCAGAGAATGTAAAGAAGTATAAAGAACCGGTCCTGGCATATGTAGACAGGGGACCTTCATACATCAACATGTATCATCCCTAGAGTTCACTAACTCTTTCTCTGTTTCCAATAAACAAAGCTAGTGTCATTATATCTTTGTGACATGACTGGCAAGTTTCACAAGATGTAGATTTAAACTGATTTAAATATGCATCTATATGTAACTTCAGCTAGTCGGGTCACATTGATATGACCTAGTCTACAATACCTCAAGAAGGATTCGTTCAGTTCTGAACTCTTCCTCTTGTGTGTATTCTGTATACCAAGAACTGTAGTTTGATTTAGAACATCAATGCTTTTAGAAAACGTGCCTGAACCGATCAACTTTTGATATAGGAAATGTTCAAAACATTATCCAACAATACAAAATTTTATCATTTCTTTACTAACAAAGAGAGTGATATGATTTTGTATATCAGGTTCGGTATCTAATAACATTCGTTCAGAATCACTGTATTGGTAATACAGGGTGACAGTGACCAACAGACTTGGCTGCAACACTTGCCCCGTTTTCTGTCTCATGAAACTTATCACCCGTTCTCAGTTTTTCTACCTATCTGTAGCCCTATGTAGCAGATTACATATCAGGGATCCTGATCCGGTATCAAATACCCAGGACGTGGAGGATATAGAGAAACAGTTCTTTGTAATGAACACACCCGAAGGAGATGCATCATATGCACTTTCTTCGTTTGGGCGGCACGGGAAATCTGGTATTCCCCAATTTCCTGCTCTGTCTTATAACAATTATAAGTTGGAGCGGGACCAACTTTCCCCAGCTCAGTATAACAAGCGGGTTCGGTCAAATATCCGTATTATTATCTTGATTAAGGCGTGATATGGTCGCTACCAGGAGAGAGAGAGAAGAAAACACTCAGCGTGCGCTCTTGCAAGAATAGATTGGTTATTATTTTATCTAATCAGGATGGCTCCCACTGCTTTTTATGAAATCTTCCTTCAAACCCTAAAAGGAAAGACTAGCCGGGATTAATTACACACTACAAGTTCGCCAATCTTTCAGCCAGGCCAGTGTCGGTACTTTGAGGGAGGTCCCCCGTGCTTTCGCACGAACCTAATTAATGTAAACCTTGTTTTCCCAGAGGCGTAACCCCATTGACACCTTTCTAGACACCTACTAGATCGGCTAATTGTAAAGTGTAAAACTCTCCCAGGAGTAACTCTTACTCGCAGCGGGTATCGGGATCCAACTATCTCATAGAAGGTATGCAATCTCATTGCAAATTTCAACACTTGAAATTCCCGATAATATTTTTCCCCTAGCGTCCTATGACCTTGACAGAGGTCAACAAACCCGCACGACCCTTGACAGAGGTCAACAAGGTCGTACGACTACCCTAAATCAATCTGCATCATATGCATAAGCAGATAAATACTAGTTAGCTACCGCACACTACGCCTTGACGGAGGTCAACAAACGTAGCACGAATACTAAATAGGACTTATCTGAAATGACGGAGGGCTATGACAGGTTTTTCTGAAAACCTATTGCGTAATGAACTTGATATCGTTGTAGAATCAAATGATTTTAAAATGGAGTGCTTTTGAGGCTTTTCTAGTTTTGCTAAAGGAATCACTCCCGGTGAAGGGATCGTCGGTCCTTTCCTCGTCGAATGAGGTGCGGGATATATCATATATATCACTGTGCAAAGCAAAAACTCTTAAAAGCAATCAAAAGACAAACCGAGTGTGTAGCATCTGCCAGTTATTGCTAAAGGAGTCACTCCCGGTGAAGGGATCTCGGTCCTTTCCTTATCGAATAAGGTGCAGGATATATCATATATACCGCTGTGCGAAGCAAGAACTGTAGCTACCTGTTTTATTTTGAAATTCGATTCTACAACATCTTAGGTTTCTTTTATTTCATTAATCACATTAATGAAGTCCCATCATTTAAGTACCTAAACATCACAGATAAATACGACGTACACTTATGCCATCCGCATTCGCCTCGATGTCCCCTCATGCACCGTTAGGTTAGGTAACTAACGGCAGAGCGGGGCAGGGCTAGCGCGGGTGCAAAACATAAGTAACGTCTATATAATATATCAAATATACTATATAAAGTATCTATCACAGAACATATCACATGATCACATCACAGATATCGCAGCAGAAGAATCATATGAAATATTGGATATACTGGGACGTCCGTGTTTTCAATACGAGCCAGTATAAAACACGGATTCCACGGTCTTGATGAATAGCCAAACCCACACCCCTAGACCCCTACGAGAGCGGCAAGCAACCCTACCAATTCTAGAGTTAGGAGACCCGGACTCGACTCCTCGAGTTGGTCTCCCACTGGACTCCAGAACCCGATTACTTGTGCTCCCCTCCTTGGGTCTATCCTAGTGCGGAAAAGTAAATAATATACAAACGGTGACTACTTCCGCAACCTGGAAGTGCCCCAATAAAAGAATATTACATACAAGTTTTTACATGAATGAAAAAGAAAAACACTCATCTCACATAAAAATCCCCGGCTATTCAAACACGACGATCCAATATAACATATCCAGCAACACATAACATCACATGTCATCAACGTAAGTAAATATGTCCATCCCAATTGCCGTTGACATATAGCAACGAAACCGGCGATATCATATATTACACTTACGGTCACAGAAAAGATAGTGTAAAACTACAATAGTTGGAATCCGCAACCACCTCAGACATCGCATGCCTGACCAAATGAATTACTTAGACATCGCATGCCTAACAATTATAAACCCCGCATTTTAGTCTCATTATCGAAAACACTTTTCAATATCAAGTCGGGCAATTCAACAAGATTCCCGACATTTTGATCGAATGCTCGTCGCAAACTTTAGTAGGCGGCCGCACCCCCGACGCCGTCGACGAAGTGCACCAAGGCGGAACACCGCTACCGCGAGCACCCAAACGGATGCTTTCGGCGACGGGGTTCTCCTACAGTCACTTGGTCGGGGCTATGGGGTGAGGCTGTCTATTAAGTTTACCCGGCGAGTATCCGCGCACGCTACGTGATTGCGACGGACTTTCGATCACATCAAAACTCCGTGGCAACCAATCAAGTGAGACTAAACTGCTATGTTTATAATATTCATTCCGTTATCTCATAACTACTTGTGAATTCCAATTATTGTATTACATTCCGAATAAATAGAAAACGCTAAACTTTTCGATCGAACAATCGAACACCCAAGTTTTCCCGATACAGCTCAACACATGAAATAAGTCTAACAACATTCAGTTCGTGCCTCAGTACCAACGGTCCAGCCGTAGAAGGGTCAAGCCAACGCCTCACATGTGGCACGCCGTACTGCCCCAAACCCGAAGGTTCAAAGGGCAGTTCAAGACGGTCACATAATCGAGTTAAGGTTTGTTGTCTTCTAGAGGGACCATCGCGTTACTTGCACTACTTAGAACATCGTTAAACTACGGAAAAATCCAACAATTGGAAATTTTCGGGCAGGGGAAAAAGTGGGTATTTATATCCGGTCGAACTTTTTAACATATTCTAAAAATACCCGGAAAAACACACTGACAAAATTAGACAATCCGATCGATACACCGAGTCCCCAATACAACCCAGAAAATTCAACTCTTGAAAAATTATTAAAACTTCCCAGGAAAACTAGCACTGCAAACTAAGAATTACTGTGCAAAATTTAACGCAAGAAGAGACCACATGGCCGCGGAACCGCCGCATTAGCCATGCTAATGCCGCGGTTCCGCCGCACTTTGGTGGATTCATGGGTACGGGCTTCACAGTAATTCTTACAATTCCCTGCTGAATTTTCTGCATATTTTTAATTCTCAAAAATCCACAATTTTCAAAAAAGTACAGAGAGCAATTTTGGGTTTAGGGTTTCGGTTCGATCGGGTTTCTAACATCGTCTATGCATCGCCTAAGGCTCTAGCTAGGCTCTGATACCACTGTAGGATTTCTAGGTACGCTAATGAGGTCTCACAAGGCATCAACCATGCCAATTTCAAATTTTACAGGTGCCGAGAAACCCTAATACGGATCGTTGGCTAGAAATTTAGGCGAAAGATGCAACTAGTAAACTACTTTACTATGAGAATGGAAATACAACCTTTGTAGATCCGGTCCTCCACCTCCATACCTCCGCAATGAAGTCTTCTCGCTGTCCAAATGGAATCCCGGGCTCTAGCGTCGGCTTCATCGGAGAAAAAACGGGCTAGGTCATCGACGACGATGCCGAAGATGATCTACGTCGAGGCATCACTAGATCAAGCTCCACCTTCACCAAGACATGAAAGCTTGTGAAGGAAACACCCTATACTACTTGGCAAGAGGTAGAGGATGAAGAAATAGGAAGTGGGTTCACTTTAGAATTGGATTTCTCACTCATTTTCATCAATCACCATTGATGGAATCAAGGTTCTTCATCTTGAAGAAGAAGAAGAAGATGATAATATTATCATAAGTATTTTAGAATAGAAAAGAATAATCATTCTTATCATAATCAAACCATAGTTAAGCGTAGAGAGCTAACTAGAGTTTTTGTGAGTGGTTAGGGTTAAAGAAGAAGACAAAATGGTCACTTGGTCAAAAGCTTCATGAAGCTTCAATAAGCTTCATGAAAGAAAGAATAAAAGAAAACCATTTTGTTTTTTCTCTTTAAGCTTTTATTTTCCAAAACTAATAAATAAATAAATGAATAAGTAATCATAACCCTAACCATTCATATAACCATGGTTCAATCTTTACACTTAACCAATTTTGCATGTATCATCAAACATGATACAATCAAGTGCACAAAACTATATCGAATATACAATGTGCACAAGCGAGTGAGAAAATCCATTTAAAGTGAACCAATACTAGTTAATGCAAAGTAATATATCAAATATATAATTATGCATTAAATCATTAAATCAACACTTGATTTAACGATCCGGTGATATCGCATATAACCGACTAATATTCAATGTATCGGCTTATCGAATCAATCCTTGATTCGATAACTAGGTTATATCGCATACAACCATTCGATACATTCATCGCGAGAATAGAATACAGTATCACATACACGCATTATTCTCGGTCCCGCACATATCTCATATGCGCTCCTATTTCGTTTCGCTTGAGCCAGGAAACCTCTGTGTAGGACTCTAAAGACTCGTCAATACGCCGGCAGCAGGTGATGATCATATCAAACACCCACAAGCCGCAAGCGGTCTGCTAAACGTAACGGCCACCCGGGTATTGAGCGATCAGAAGTTCGACGAGCAAGCCCGCTCACACTCCAGTGAATCCAACCAGTAACACTACCGTACAGTCCGGTCTGATCGTCTGATATGTCGCATATCTCGCCTAGGGGTGGTAAACGTCAGACCCCAATAGTTCGATAAGTCGTGTCGATATGAGGCCTATAACAGTTCGAGAAACTACTGATAACACTTACCAGTAAATCTCAGCAACCCTGGCCAGGGATTTCCGGTTATAGCCAATCGAACACAGCGCAACATCAACTCCCTATACTGGGAGAGACGAATCCCCTCCTATCGCTCATTGCCTCCATGTGACTCGGGACTGTACCCAAAAACCACCGTTTTGCATGCCCTCTTGGACGTGGTAAGATGGAAATCAAAGCACAGTGGGAACCACACAAGACTCTATGACGGTCTCGGGTCAACAGACTACTCTGTACCAGTGTCACCAGAGAACTGCCATCTGACGTAAGGTATAATACCATCTGGGAGTTCTCGGCGAGTCCGTCCAGTGTACCCAGTCTCCACTGAGCACCCGTATATGATCTCTGATGTCAAACACCAATGGATATGGGATCATCCATCGCCCATCTGTATGGGTCGAGAAGGTATACGCTAGTCTACTCTGGTATATCGATGCCCTGTCTCGATACACCCACGACTAGGGACCTTGAAGGATGTACTTATGGACTACCATGTCCCCACTAGTATGATCCGCATCATAGTCCAGGTAGTCAAGTGCGCATCCTAAGGGCTTTACCAACATGTAACAGAGAGACAATCAGTGTACACGTTAAGGTAAAGAGCAACCAGATAGCATACTATCATGTCGAGCAAGAAAGTCCTCCCTATATATATCCAAGCATCCACTACAATATACATCCTATGTATAGTAATGGCCTCTAGGGCACACATATAACTAACAGCGACGGTATCCTGTTTTGAACTCCTCCAAAATACCGCCCCTCCGTTGAGGGTAAACACAAAACCCGAGACAAACTTGTTGTCATCTTTGTCACTCTGGAAGCTTCAATCGGTAAAGGACTCGACCCTGAGGTCTCCATTACCGTAAACCAGGAACATCTCGTTAGTCCTTCTTAGGTACTTGAGAATGTTCTTCACTGCCGTCCAGTGGTCCTCACCTGGGTCTGACTGATACCGGCTCACCACGCTCAGCGCGTAAGCTTTATCTGGTCTTGTACATAGCATCACATACATTATAGATCCTACCGCCGAAGCGTAGGGTATAGTGCTCATGCGAACCCTCTCCTCGTCAGTCTTAGGAGACATCTTCTTTGAGAGGATAATTCCGTGCAATGCGGGTATGTTACCGCGCTTGGAATGCTCCATACTAAATCTCTTTAGTACGGTCTCTATGTACCTGGACTGCGAAAGTCCCAGTAGTCTCTTGGATCTATCTCTGTAGATCTTGATCCCCAGAATGTACGAGGCATCACCCAGGTCCTTCATGGAGAACCGTTGTGACAAAAACAGCTTGACCGATTGTAGCATAGGAATGTCATTTCCAATCAAAAGAATGTCGTCCATGTACAAGACTAGGAACACGACAATTCGTCCTACAATCTTCTTATAGACACAAAGTTCATCTTCATTCTTGATGAAATCAAATTCCTTGATTGCCTCATCAAAACAGATGTTCCAGCTCCGCGATGCCTTCTTTAATCCATAAATGGATTTAAGCAACTTGCACACCTTCCCGCTGATCCCACTGTCTACGAAACCTTCTGGCTGATCCATGTAAACGCACTCTTCCAAACAGCCGTTTTAACGTCCATCTGCCAGATTTCATAGTCATGGAAGGCAGCAATGGCAAGTACGATCAGAATGGATTTGAGCATAGCGACCGGAGAAAAAGTTTCGTCATAGTCCACACCAGGTCTTTGACGAAAACCTTTTGAAACGAGTCTAGCCTTATAGGTTTCTACCTGCCCATCTACACCAAGTTTCCTTTTGTAGATCCATTTGCATCCAACGGTTTTACTCCAGGTGGAGCAATATCCAAGGTCCACACTTTATTGGCGTACATGGACTGCATTTCGGATTGCATTCCTTCTTGCCACTTATCAGAGTCCCTACTGATAATGGCCTGCCTGAAACTGGTAGGGTCATCTTCTTCCAAGATGCAATCCTCTCGATCCCCGTCTATGAGAAAACCGTAGTATCTCTCGGGCGGACGAGAAATCCAACCAGATCTGCAGAGTGGCTGAGGTTCGTCTGGGGTTATTGAATACTGAGGTTCTGTCAAATCTTCAGTTTCAGTTTGTGGTCGCTGAATTTCTTCCAATTCTACCGTGCTCCCACTAATTTCTTTTGCAAGAAACTCCGTTTCTAAGAAAACGGCATGCTGAGCAACAAACACCTTCTGTTCCTCGGTGTGGTAGAATAGATATCCATAACCATTCTTTGGATATCCCACAAACTTACATAAAACTGACCGTGCCTCTAGTTTATCTGGTTTATGCGATTTAACATAAGCCGGACAATCCCATATCTTAAATTTTTTAAGATATGGCCTTTTTCTATTCCATATCTCGAGCGGATTCTTAGGCACTGATTTAGACGGAACATCATTCAATAGATATGCTGCTGTTAATAGCGCATGTCCCCAAAATGAAAGAGGCAACTCGGCATTACTCATCATGGAGCGAACCATATCCAGTAGGGTACGATTCCTCCGCTCCGATACACCGTTGTGCTGTGGTGTATAAGGAGGAGTAAGCTGAGAGAGAATACCATTCTCTTTTAAGTAATCTAGGAATTCCGTGCTTAAGTACTCCCCTCCTCTATCAGACCGGAGGATCTTGATACTTTTGCCAGTCTGGTTCTCTACTTCGTTTCTGAATTCCTTGAATTTCTCAAAAGCTTCAGATTTGTGTTTCATAAGATACACATATCCGAATCTAGAGAGATCGTCAGTGAATGTGATGAAGTACGAAAACCCACCCCTTGCATGTATAGACATCGGACCACATACATCACTGTGTATGAGTCCCAAGAGCTCTGTTGCTCTTTCTCCATGTCCGATGAACGGAGATTTGGTCATCTTCCCTTTGAGACAAGACTGACAAGTTCCATAAGATGAAAACTCAAACGCATTCAAAAGTCCATCTTTATGCAACTTACTTAGTCTTTTCTCTCTGATATGACCAAGTCTACAATGCCACAAGTAGGATTCATTCGTATCTGAATTCTTCCTCTTGCGTGTGTTTTGTACATTAAGAATTGTATTCTGATTTAGAACGTAGATACCATTACACAGTGTACCTTCTGCAACCAGTACCTTATGAAAGTAAATGTTCATGATATTTCTATCAACAACAAAGTTATATCCATCTTTATCGAGTAAAGAAACCGATATTATATTGCAAACCATGGAAGGTACATAGTAGCAATCATTCAAAATCATAGTCTTGCCATTTGGCAATACTAGGTGATATTCACCGACGGCTGCAGCATTAACTTGTGCTCCGTTCGCTACTCTGAGCGACATATCACCAGGTGCAACTTTCCTACTTTTTCTCAGTCCCTGCATTAAATTACAGATATGAGATCCTGATCCGGTATCAAGTACCCAGGAGGTAGGGCTGACCGTAAAGCAGTTCTCAATAACAAGAACACCTGAAGTAGACGCAAAACCATGCTTCTTCTTCAACTGGGTATCCTTGGAATCCATACAATCCTCTTTCCCTTGCTCATACTTATGACTGTTGTCATAAGTTAGAGCCGAACCAACGTTCCCCAGCCCCAAATAAGAATTCGGATCGGTCAAGCGATACATTTTATTATCTTGATTAGGGCGTGAAATGGTTGCTACCTGGAGAGAGAGAAAAGAAACACTCAGCGTGCGCTCTTGCATGATTAGATTGGTTTATTAGTTTATCTAACCAAGATGACTCCCACTGTTTCCTCAAATTCTTCATAAAACCTTTAAAAGAAGAACTAGTCGGGATTAATTGCACGTCACAATTCTTGCTTAAACTTTCAGCCATGCTAGTGTTGGTACTTCGAAGGAGGTTTTCCAACGCTTTCGTGAAGTTCCTTAATTAAGTAACCTCTTTTCCCTGGGGGCGTAGCCCCGCTAACACCGTTCTAGACACCTACTTGGTTTATAGCATTGATTGTTAAGTGAAATAATCTCCCGCGAGTAATCCAACTCATCAGTGGGATCGGGATCCAACTATCATTGTGTGATGACCTAGATGGAATCCACTCTAGTCACCACGCTCCAGAAGGTATGCTAAATCTGCAAGTTTCAGTTTCTTTAGAAACTCCCGATGTGGTTTTTGCCCCTTAACGGTTTATGACCTTGACTAGGTCAACAAACCATAAACCGTTAGTCAAGTTCTACCCGTCATTATCCTGATTGCATTGGACCCACCCGTACGTGCCGTTGACTAGGTCAAAAAGGCCCCACGACTATCCTAACCAATCACATTTGCAATCCACAGAAAAATATCATCTGGCTACCGTTCACTATGCCTTGACTAGGTCAACAAACGCAGCACGAATACTAAATAATATCAATCCGAAACGACGGAGGGCTACGGCTGGGTTTTTGGCGAAAAACCCGTTAACGTAATGAACTTGATATCATTGAAGGAACATGATTGCCTTTTTTGAAAATATAGTGGCGAAAACTTTTGCTAAAGAGATGACTCCTTATGAAAGGATCTCGGCTCTTTCCTCGTCGAATGAGGTGCAGGATATTCTAAGCTGAATACCTCGATGCAAAGCAAGAATAATCGACTATAGTGAAGTTATTATCCTGACACAAACTTTTGTCCAAGGGGTCACTCCCGATGAAGGGATCTCGGCCCTTGCCTCGTCGAATGAGGTGCTGGGCATTCATAACCGAATACCTCTGTGCAAAACAAAAGTGAACGTCCTTGCAATAACAGCTTTTTGAAAATTGTTCCAACAACGTCTTTTAGGTTTATTTTCTTGCATTAATCTAATGCGTCCCATCAATTAATCCTACCATTGCAGAAAACAACGAAAATATGACGTACGCTTATGCCATCCGCATTCGCCACGGGGCCCCATCATCACCCGTTAGGTTACTTAACTAACGACAGAGCGGGGGCTGGACTAGCACGGATGCAAAACATAAGCAACGCCTAAATAAATATCATATATAGATATATACACATTCGTCAGATGCAATGATAGCCATTCCAGATCACAGATGAATACATTAGATATACTAGGAATCCGCATTCCGTTCGAGCCTGTAACGAAAAGCGGATTACACGGTCGCGATGAATAGCCAATACCCCGCCTTAGACCCCTACGGGTGCGGCAAACTACCCGCTAAGTACCCGAAGCGAAGCAACCTACCTCAACGACGTGAGTAGGCCACTCGGCACTTCGAGATACCCGGTAGTTTGTGCACCCCACCTTGGGTCTATCCTAGGAGCAAAAACAGTAAAAAGAAATTATACAATGGTGGCTACAACCTCATCCCGGATGTGCGGCCATACAAATAATATTACATCAATTTACATATTACAAGAATTGAAAGATAAAGAAAACTCCCATCTCACAACTCCCCAGCTATTCATCCGCGACAATCCAACGAATTCATATACACATAGCATCAACATTATAGATCACAGATATGTATAACCCCCACTAATCGACGTAAAGCGATTAGCAGACGTTCAATACATATATCACATCACAGATATAAACCCCGTTAGCTTAAGTCTTTAGAAATTCGATCAAAATATGGATTTTTAAGCCACAAAAACAAATTTTGCTTTCAGGAAAATATGGGCAGAAAAATCATATTCCAAAAATCCTAAAATACCCCTGTAAGAACTATGCAGGAAAATAGAGCCACAACCGAGTTAACTCGGCCGCGGATCCGCGGCAGGAGCAAGCTCGTGCCGCGTTTCCGCGGCGCTTTAACCGAGTTAGTGTACTAATTTTCTTCAGTGTTCTAAAAAAAGCCTGAGCCGATTTTTAGTGTAAGATTTATTAATTTTTGAACAGATCTAAAAATCGGCAGAAACTTGAATTTTCTGGGGTGTTTTGCGGTTTTTTGTCCGGTCGAAATTCTAGATACTTTGCTAACATGCTAGGGTGTGTTTAGTTAGTCTCTGATACCACTGTTAGGTCCACGTTTCCTGTCCCTGTACTTTCAGGGTTGCCGAAACGGTAAAACGAAAATTTTTCTTGACTAGATAACATGGACCGTACAATACGGATCTTGGCTAAACAACACACTAGCAACCTAACTAGAGATTTATCTACTCGGTTATGGTTTATACCTCAACTTGAACTCCTTCTCTGCTTGTTGTTCATCTCCTTGCTTGCTCCTTGTGGTAGTTAGAAGGGCTCCTCCTCCTCGTCTCCTCTTTGTCGAAGATAGATCCATTCGAGGGCCTCGAACTTGAGCTCCTACCTCAACCTAGAGGTAACTAAGGTGTTTGGTTTGCTAATCCTAGCACCTTAGAATGAGTAGAGATGTGTTATGGTGGCTATGTCTCAAAACTTATGATTTCCAACACATGGAACACTTAAGCTTGAGAGAGGAAGAAGAAGAGCTTTTCTAAAGAGAGAGAAGAAGAATGATAGAATGAGAGCTCTCCTTTTACAACCATACTCATATGAGAGAATATAATATTAATAATAATAATTAAAAAGGAAAATGTGATGGTGAGTATGGAATGACCATTATCATTTCATAATAAATGCAATTTGCAAAGATCAAGAACCATCTTGGATATGAAATGATTATGGTCAAAATGTCAACAATGGTCAAAATGTCCACCATGGTCAAATGGTCAACCTAACCATCACACAATAATCCTTAATTATCATTATTAATCATATTTATCCTTCTCATTAGGGTTTGGAAAAAGTCAACCGTTAACAAGTCAACCAAAGTCAAAATGGTCAACAACCTTAATGAGAATCCTCCGCCTTTGCCTCTATCAACTGTGCATACACACCCGCATCCGCGTTTCGAGGAACACGAATACAATGAGACAAAACCAATCCAAAAACAAATACTACTATCTGGCTTAAACTAAAGCCCACTAGTAATAGCTGCCCGGACACCGAACGTGCACAAGTGCACGAGTGTGAACGAACCCTGTCGCAAAACCATGCGACCTCTACTCTGTTTTGCCCAAAGGCGAGTAACCCTCTGTATGGGACTCTAAAGACTCGACACTACGCTGGCAGTGGGGTTAACCACAGATCGCAAGCGGCACTAGCTGTACGTAACGGTCCCCAGGTAGATGCCGATAAGAAGACTGATGAGGTGAACCCATCCGAACTCCTACTGAGCCTGTATGTGACAATCTCCGTACAGTCCGGTCTGTTCGTCTGAGAATATCGCATGGCGGGCCTAGGGGGTGGTAAACGTCAGTCCCCTAATAGCGGTACAAGTCATGTCGGAGTGTAGCCCAAAACACCCTAAGATAACACTGGAAACCTACCAGTATATCTCGCTTGCCCGGGCCAGGGATGACAATGTGTAATGGCTCTCCTAGACACAACGCTATATCAACTCCTAATACCGGGAGAGACGAATCCTGTCTAACCGTCACTGCCTCCAAGTGCTTCGGGACTGCACCCACTTACTACCTGTTTGCACGACTCAGTAGAGCCGTGGTAGGGTAGTAATCAAGGAACACTGGGAACACACTCGAGGCGAAGTGACAATGTCAAGTCTGCTGACTAAGCTGTACTCATGTCACCTGGTAACTGTTAACTGACGATAGGTATAATACCAACCAACAGTTCCCGATGAGTCCTGTCCAGTGTACTCGTAACCTAACGAGAACCGGCATACTATCTCAAGTACGACGTACTGACGGCTGTGGGAAAGACCGTCTCCCCTGCTGGGATGAGAAGCGCATACGCTAGTCTACTCCGGAGTATCGATGCCCTGTCTTGATAGTCCTACGACTAGGGACCTGCATAAGGATGTGCTTGTGGATTACCCAGCCCCCACGAGTGTGATCGCCATCACAACGCCGGTAATAAAGCAAAGGTCCTAAGGGCTCTACTAATGTGTATAGGCGATATGTTAAAAGAAACATATGTACACACATTGAAGTAGAAACAAACCAAGTAGCATACTACTATTTTGTGCAAGATTTTGTATACAATGGTGAATATCCCATGCTTCCATTAAGAAATATACAAACTAATATGATACAGTAATGGCCTCTAGGGCATATACACTAACAGTTGCAGCGGGCACCCTGGTGGTTGTTGCCCTTTGTGGCTTGACAGGACGGTTCTCTTCCTGCTGAACCTTCGCCTTTTTCTGTCGGCGAGAGTGATCTTGATCAATCCCCGATTCCAGGACCTGTCGCCAGATTTTGTAGATTTTGGACGATAGCCGCTGAGGGGCTGCTCCGGCTTCGCTTCTGTAACATTCTTTACGGGTGGAGGAGATCTTTTCGGTACGGCTGTAGGAGAGTTCCTGCGCATCCTGTTCAGCAATTCAAAGCTGTTCCTGGTTGGAACAGCAGCATTGACTTCCACCGTTGGGGCCGGTGGAGTAAGCCTAGAAGGAGAGTTGCCTCCATGTTGCGCCACGGCAGCGCCCCGGCCTTCTACTCGAGGCCAAAATGTGGAACCAAAATTTTTTCTTAACTTTAACCGGCGCTACCGCGGACAATAAAACCCGGATCGTAACCATTAACCCAATGCTAGCTAACAAGAGATGGGAAGAGAGTTATACCAAGCGATCCGTGTCCTTCGGTCTTCGTCTCCACTCCGATCTCCCGCGGAATCTCCGTCCGTCACCTCCTCGTCGGAAAGGGCACCACGTAGCCGGATTCTTTTATGGGCTCCCACCTCTGGACCGAGGCAAATCGGGCACGAATTTGGCTAGCCGACGCGTCCATGATTTGCTGTAGGCAAGTGTGGAAACTTTGTCTCTTGGGGTTTATGTAGTTGCCATTGATGGAGGAATCAAGAAAGAACAATGGAGAGAGGTTTGAAACTTTTTCAAGCCAAGAATAAAATGAGATGAATCAATTTCCATACATAAAGAAACCTCTCTCATCCTCACCCTCTCAAAGTGGCCGGCCTCACTAGAATGGTGGAAGAAAAATCAATGAATCAATAACAAGAGAAGAAAGGGAATCAATATATGAGAAAATGATCACACCAATTTCAAGCTCACATCCTTTCACCAACCATTATAAAAAAGCAATGAAAAAGACTAGAAAAGAATCTCATCATGGATAAACAATCATGGAGCCACACATATGCAAGAAACCCCTCCACAAAAAGTTATTTGCAAACTGCAAATAACCCCCTCCATCAAAAAAGTCCGGCCGTGAAGGAACAAAGGAAAACCGGCCGGAACGGAAAGCAAACTGGCAACTTCAGAAAACTTATCCTGTAATAAATTACAGGAAAACCCCGCTACTGCATATACATGCCCGCATCTGTGTTCCCACTGAATACAAATGCAAAGAGACAAAATTTACACTGTCTAATACCAGGATCCGGCTTAAGCCAAAGCCGGCTAGTAAAAACCGTCCGATCACGATCCGTGCAATACCGCACGTATCTGATCGAACCCTGCCATATCTCCATACGGCCTCTACAGCGTTTCGTCCGAAACTTGAGTAACTGTGTGTGGTGGACTCTAAAGACTCGTCAATACTATTGCTGTGGATTTAACCACAAGCACGTCAGAGGTATTAGCCATACGTGACGGGCTACCAGCTATTGACCAAAAGGGACGTCGATGAGCGAACTCATCCTGACATCCTACTGAGCCTTTCAGTGACAATATTCATACAGTCCGGTCCGTTCGTCAATGAGTATCGCATGGCGGGCCTAGGGGGTTGGTAAAAGTCAGACCCCTAAAAGAGGTACAAGTCGTGTCAGAGTGTAGCTCAGAACACCCTAAGATACTACTGGAATACCTACCAGTAAATCTCCTGCCTCGGCCGAGGGCTTTGTGTAATGGCTCTCCTAGACACAGCATGACCTCACCCCCAATACCGGGAGAAACGAACCCCTACAGATCCGCTCACTGCCTCCATGTGGCTCGGGACTGTACCCAACTAAAACCTGTTTGCACGACTCCTTCGAGCCGTGGTAGGGTAGTAATCAAAGTACAGTGGGAACTCACACGAGACAAATGACGATCTCAGGTCGATGAACTAACCTGTACACATGTCACCAGGGAACTGCTATCTGATGTCTGGTATAGTCACAACTAGCATGTTCCCGGCGAGTCCTGTCCGGTGTACTCATAACCCAATGAGCACCTGTATACATCTTAGGTGAACCAACTGACACCAGTGGCTTGTGAGACCGGCCACCGCCCCTCGTCGGGGTCTCGACTGTATACACTAGTCTACTAATGGAGTATCGATGCCCAGTCTCGAAACTCCCACGACTAGGGACCTTTTAAGGATGTGCTTATAGACCCCAGCTCCCACGTATATGATTGCCATCATACTGCTGGCCGTCAAGCAAGAATCCTAAGGGCTCTATCAACGTGCAATAGTGATCAGTAATGTCATCTAAAGCAGTACACGATGATAAAGATAAACCAGATAGCATACTATCATGTTGAGTAAGACTGTCCTACCGGGATAGGTCCTCCCTCAATCATTGCAATCACGTGCCTGTGATCCAATAATTGACTCTGAGAGCACTATCTCCAACAATCTCCCACTTGCACTCAAGGCTAATTATTGCGATGTCGCATACTCACAGCTCGTGTGATACCGAACACCCAACTCCTCTACTAGTCAGTCTCACAAAGCTCGTTTGCGAAACTATTGCATTCGAGGAATAGCCTCAGTGAGTAGATCCGCTGTGATGTTTCTTTCTATTTCTTTCTTTATTTCAAGTTCGCGGAGAAATCCATCTCCCGAAATGAGCAATACCTGTCTTAGAATATGTCTGGATGTCTAATGGGAGCTAGCTCATAAATGAACTCCAAATCCAAACTTCTCAGACTGTATCGTCAACTGAACTTAATCAGTATCCTGCACCATGCCTTCCCTCAGTATCCACCTGGACCATCTGTCCAAAATACTGCCCCTCGTCAGAGGGAAAACTATAACTCTGACAGCCAATCTGCCATTCAGGTCACCTTGGAAGCCTGGAATGATAACTGTCTCCTAAAGGAGGCTGTCGATATCATATCCCTAGAACATTCACTTATGTTCTAAAACTGCTTCCGAATGTTTCTCCAGGATTGTATTAATATCAACTTATTGCATCTCCTGCAAAAACAACATCTGGTGTGGTACTTGACATCTCATGATTGACTCAATTGCCTAAGCAAGTGATCTGCCAATCATGCACATCCCTCTTCCCTTTAGTCTGTAAGACACCTTTAGAGAGGGTGACTCCATCTCCTGCAGGTACACTACCGTGCCAGGAGTCGTCCATTCTAAAAACCTTTAGAATGCTGTCTAAGTACCCAGATTGGGAAACCTCCCAAATCTAGATCTAAAACCATAGATCTAGTGATCAGAATGTCTGATATAATATCCAAATCCCATGTGGAGAAACCACTGTGTGACAACTAAAGAATAACCGATCGTAGTATAGGAATTTCACTTCCTACTCTGTGTATGTCATCCAAATATCAGGACATCACACCCTTCTACCTTCTTAACAGATCCATCCCCTATTCCGATGAAGTCAAACCTATAACTGTCACATCAGAAATAGATGATCTATCTCCGCTATAAGTGCTTTTAGTCTATAAATAGACATAAGCCACTTGTCTACCAATGCTTCCGCTGCTCCCACTGACCACGACAACCCTCTGGCAGAGTCATATACACATGCACTTCTAAAGCTAGTTTAGAACGACGCTATACTCATCCTCCTGCCGGGTCTCACAGTCTGGAACAACAGCAATGGCAAGTTTTGGTAAACAAGAACCTCCCTGCCACCGTCCTTGAGTATACCGAAGTACCTCTCGAGCGCCTGAGGTTACCCACCATATCTGCGGAGTGGCTAATGGAATGTCAAATCAGATTGAATCTTTAGCTTCTTATCAAATTTTCAGTAATCGTTTGCGGTTCTGGAATCACTTCCAGTTCTACCATACTCCCACTACTGTTTTCTGAAAAAATCCATTTTTATTAAAACTGTGGCGAGTCAAGAACAATATCACTGTTGATCTTCCAGATGGTAGAAAGTCAACCCTCGTCATAGCCTGGGTGAACCCACAAACAGCCATTACGGAAACGAGCCTTGAGTTATCCAGAGTCTGGTTTTAAGCATAAGCCGGACAACTCCCCGTACCTTAATGTCGTTAAGATATGAACTGTTCTATATCTAATATAGAAACAGAGGCACTGATTTAATTGAACCAGATTCAAATCATGCAGCTGTCTCCAGTGCATGTCAAATAGATGGAAGGAGGCCGATCAGCGTTACTCAACTTAGGAATGCTTCCAATTATGAGTAATCTGAAAGAGAAGCAAGTTCTCTTAATCATTACTATCAACTGAGTACCATACAGAAGTATCTACATTTTCGATCATCTTGAAGAATCCCCATACTTGCAACACCTGGTTCTTTACTTTATTCATATACTATAACTTCTCAAAACTTAGAACATGCATTTCTACGAAACACATGTTTAAGAACTAGAGAAGTCACAAGTAAACAGAATATAGTACGAGTACCAACCCCTCTGTCCTAATGGACATTGGACAATATACAATACTCTGTATAAGTCTCCTGAGTCTAATAACTCATTCACTGTGTGTCGTAGGTTGAAAACTGTACTTATGGTTAAGAAGAATTACACCGCTGTTTTATGCTCCTTACCTAACCATCCACTGATATAGGTAAATGTCATAGAAACAATTTCAAAAAGGTATATCTCACTCTATAAAAATAGACGTACAGATATATCAATTTGAAATTGGTGCACAACGACGGATATTCAAAACCAAATAATTGCCGTCCGGCAAACAACCCAGGTGATTTTCTCAAATATCACCGATTACAACGAATCCTGATACAATGAGGATGATCACCTAATTCCCAATAGCTTACTCCCACTCATCATCTGTAATACCATACAGATGTGAGAATCATACCTGGTAAATACATACCCTGGAGCAAGGTCTGATTGGAAAATCAGTTTTCATTTAACATACACAGTGAAACTGAAACATTGAAATGTTTCGATGGGGTATCCTAGTATTCATAGTAATACCTCTTCCATCATCCAGATCCACAACTATAACCGTATATTTCTTTGCCACCTCTCCAAATCCCTTTATATGTCTTTAGTCATTACCTTCTGCACACCCCTTTAGGCCAAATGGTTTTCTTCCTTCCCTACCGTTCGGCACCAGCCTATGGTTTGGAAGAAGACTATCCAATATGCATAATGGGTGTACTGTCCTAATCCTAGGAGCACTCGCAATGCAAGAGAAGGTGAAGATAAAAGACAACCGAATGTTCGGCACCAGCCTATGGTTTGGAAGAAGACTATCCAATAAGCATAATGGGTGTACTGTCCTAATCCTAGGAGCACTCGCAATGCAAGAAAAGGTGAAGATAAAAGACAACCGAATAAACCTTATTCCTATTTCTCCTGAACCAGAATCCATCACCGAACTAGAACAAGTTCCTTTCGAGTTCGTATATAACCATACGATGGAATATCCAAATAAACTGTGGATCTTCGTAGTGATACGGAGTGTCCTGGAGAAATACAAAGGTGATTTAGGATTGGCGAAGAAATACTTAGTTTGGTCGTGAATAGTAGTCGCAATTTACTTTGCCCTCTTACTAATCCCTTTCTTTGTCTTAACTCAATACCTTCTGTACACCGTTTAGACTAATTGGTTTTCTTCATTTCTTACCGGTCGGCACCAGCCTAAGGTCTGGAAGAAGACTATCCAATTTGCGTAATAGGTGTACTATCTCCTAAACCAAGGAGTACTCGCAACCTGAGAGAAGGTAAAAGGGAAAGACAACTGAATAGTCCTATTCGTTTTCTCCGGAACCGGAAACCATCCTCGAATTCCTTCGAGTTCATATATAACCATACGATGGTTTTGTCCAATGGAAGTGGACATTCGTAGTAATACGGGGTGTCCTGGAGAAAAGGGTAAAAGTAGGCGTGGCAATGAGGTTTGGAACTCTGACAATCCAAAAGCCAGTGTTAAGAAGGTTCGGTCAACTTGGTCATTGAGTCATAGTCTAGTGTTCGGTCAATAGTCGCTGCCAAAGAGAGAGAGAAAAGAAACACTCAGCGTGCACTCTAACCTAGATCAGAATGGTTATCACTTTATCTAATCAGGAAACCTCCCACTGTAACGTCAAATTCTTTCCCAAACCTGAAAGAAGAATTAGCCGGGATCACCCGAGGTGTAAACCAACTCATCAGTGGGAATCGGAACCCAACTATCATCGCATAATAACGTGACAGAATCCACTCACGTCACCACACTCCAGAAGGTGTGCGCATGCCTGGCAAGTTTCAGCTTCTTTAGAAACTCCCGATATGATTTTTTCCCCTAGGACCCAAGTGACCTTGACACAGTCAACAAATCAAAGCGTCCTAGTCAAGTTCAACCCGTCATTATCCTGGATTGCATTAAACCCACCCGTACGAGCTCTTGACACAGTCAACAAGGCCGCACGACTGTCCTAACCAATCCCATTAATATGCTACAAACAAATACTACTTAGCTACCGCACACTACGCCTTGACACAGTCAACAAACGCAGCACGAATACTAAGTAATACTTGTAAGAAATGACAGAGGGCTACGTCTATTTTTTGGCGAAAAACTTTTAACGTAATGAACATGATATCATTGAAGCAACTGCATAGTTTTTATAAAAAATATAGTAACGAAAACCCTTTGCTAAAGAGGTCACTCCCGGTGAAGGGATCTCGGCTCTTTCCCCTTAGAATGAGGTGCAGGATATTCCAACTGAATACCACGATGCAAAGCAAAAAGTAAGCGGCTATAGTGTGTAGGGTTCCTAGGCACACTAATGAGGTCTCACAACAGATCAAACATACACAATTCAAAATTTTTCATGTGCCTACAAACCGTAATACGGATCGTTAACTAGATGATAAGGCGAAGCAAGCAAGTAAACGACTTTATTGCTAAAGGAAAGTGACTACAACCTTTGTAGATCCGGTCCTCCACTTCCTAGGCTCCGTGATGACGTCCCTCTACTGTTCCTATCGGAATCCGGACTCTGGCGATGGTTTCGTCGGAGAAATGATCGGGCTAGGTCGTCGACTTCGATGCCGAAGATGATCTACGTCGAGGCAACTCAAGATCAAACTCCAACTTCACCAAGTCATGAAACTTGTGAAGAAAACACCCTATACTTCTTGGCAAGTGGTAGAGGATGAAGAAATAGGAAGTGGGTTCACTTTGGATTTTGATTTCTCACTTGGAATCATCACATTATCTTTTTCAAGCAAGGGTTTTCTTTTTCCTCTTGAAGAAGAAGAAGAAGATGAAGGAAAAAGAATTATTAATAATTGAAAAACAAGTGATGGTTATCATAATGCAACCATGGTTAAGTGTAGAGAAGAAACTAGGGTTAGGTGAATGGTTAGGTTAAGCAAAAGAAACAAAAATGGTTGAACTTTTCAAAGCTTCATGAAGCTTCAAAGAAAAGACAAAGCAAGCAACCATTTCAATTTCCTTGCTAAAATAAATAAATAAATTAAATATAAACCTTAACCATTAACCTAAACCATGGTTTAAATCATACACACCCAAGTTTGCATGTATCATCAAACATGATACAAACTAGTGCACAAAACTATATCATATATACAATGTGCACATTCAAGTGAGAAAATAATCTTAAGTGAACCAATACTAGTTAATGTAAAGTAATATATCAAATATATAATTATACATTAAATCATTAAATCAACACTTGATTTAACGATCCGGTGATATCGCATATAACCGACTAATATCCAATGTATCGACTTATCGAATCAATCCTTGATTCTCTAACTAGGTTATATCGCATACAACCAATCGATACATTTATCACGAGAATAGAATACGGTATCACATACACGCATTATTCTCTGTCCCGCACATATCTCATATGCGCTCCTATTTCGTTTCGCTTGAGCCAGGAAACCACTGTGTAGGACTCTAAAGACTCGTCAATACGCCGGTAGCAGGTGATGATCATATCAAACACCCACAAGCCGCAAGCGGTCTGCTAAACGTAACGGCCACGGGGGTATTGTGCGATCAGAAGATCGACGAGCAAGCCCGCTCACACTCCTGTGAATCCAACCAGTAACACTAACCGTACAGTCCGGTCTGTTCGTCTGATATGTCGAATATCTCGCCTAGGGGCATTAAACGTCAGACCCAGTAGCTCGATAAGTCATGCCGATATAAGGTCCATAACATTGCATGAAACTACTGATAACACTTATCAGTAGATCACTGCAACCCTGGCCAGGGATTTCCAGTTATGGCCAGTCGTGCATAGCGCAACATCAACCCCCAATACCGGGAGAGACGAATCCCCTCCTATCGCTCATTGCCTCTATGTGAATCGGGACTGTACCCAAAAACCACCTGTTTGCACGCCTCAGTAGAGCCGTGGTAGGGTGGAAATCAAAGCACAGTGGGAGACACATAAGACTCTATGACGATCTCGGGTCAACAGACTAAGCTGCACCAGTGTTACCAGAGAACCGCCATCTGACGTGAGGTATAATACCATCTGGGAGTTCTCGGCGAGTCCGTTCAGTGTACCCAGTCTCTACTGAGCACCCGCATACCATCTCTGATGTCAAACACCAATGGATATGGGATCATCTATCGCCCATCACATGGGTCGAGAAGATATACGCTTGTCTACTCTGGAATATCAGTGCCCTGTCTCGATATTCCCACGACTAGGAACATTGAAGGATGTACTCATGGACTACCCAGGCCCCACTAGTATGATCTGCATCATAGTCCTGGAAGTCGAGTACACATCCTAAGGGCTTTATCAACATGTAATCACAGAGACATAAAGTATACATGTTAAGATAAAGAGCAACCAGATAGTGTACTATCATGTCGAGCAAGAAAGTCCTACATATATATGTCCCAGCATCCACTACAATACACATCCAATGTACAGTAATGGCCTCTAGGGCATACATATAACTAACAATCTCCTACTTGCACTAGGGCCATCTGTAGCAGTAGTTGTAGTATCTAATACTCAACCGTCCCTTAAAAGTCTCTCTTTGGGAAAAGGCCTTTGTGAGTGGATCCGCCGTGTTGTCCTCTGAGTCTACTCTCTTAACCTCGATCACCCTGGAGATCAACTATCTCCATGATCAGGTGATGCTGCCTCAGAATACGTCTGGGTCACTGATGGGACTGGGGTTCCTGGGACAAAGCCACACTTCCATTGTCATACAATGGTAGGAACCTAGTTCATATGATGAACCAATATACACCCAAACTGCCTCTTTGGTAGTATCTTTAATAGCGATGTTACCAACCTTTATCGTCTAGTTTGCCACGGTATCTATCTTGGAACTCTTCCAACATACCGTCCCTTTACCGAGGGTAAAGACAATGCCTGCGACTGACATTCAGTCGTCCTTATCACCCTGGAACTTTTCCAGTGATTCTCCCCAGGATCGAGGAGGTATCACCTTTATCCTATTGGAGAATCCATGTGACAAGAGGAGATCGACCGATCGTAGTATAGGAAACTCCTTTCCTATTAAGAGTTTGTTGTCTACGTACAATACGAGGATCATTACCATACTCCTTACTACCCTTTTGTACATACAAGATTCATCTACCATTTTGATGAAGTTAAACTCTTTGACTACCACATCAAAACAGATGTTCCAACTCCGCGATGCCTGCTTTATCCTGTAAAGCAACTTGCACAGGTTTTCGTTGCTCCCACTTTTTACGAAGCCCTCTGGCTGTGTTCTTATAGACGTTCTCTTCTAAAACATCATTTAGAAAAGCATTCATGGCACCCAACCACCAGATATCGTAGTCATGGTATATAGCAATGGCAGGTAGGATCTGGATGGACTTAAGCATAGTCCCTGGAAAAGGTTTCATCATTATCCACGCCTGGTCGATGAGGAAAACCTTTAACAAGTCTAGTTTTGAAAGTCTCAACTTTTCCATCTACTCCAAGTAATCTTCTCAAGATATACTTGCTCCTGATGGGGATTTAACCCTTCAGATATAGCAACCAAAGTCCATACTTTGTTGGTGTACATGGATTCCATCTCAGATTTCTAAGCATCCAGCCATTCATACAAAGTCCCTGCTCATGATGGCCTGCTCGAAACTAGTTGGGTCATCATCTCATGATGCAATCCTCGCTCCCACTGTCATCGAGAAACCGAAGTGTCTCTCAGGCAGGTGAGGAACCCTGCTAGATCGGCGGAGAGGCTAAGGTTCGTTGGGGACTTTTGAATCCTTTGGTTCTGTCAAATCATCATCAGTTTTATATAGCTGGAACCTTTCCAGTTCTACCGAACTAACCTTGCCTCGATCTTGTCCGGATTTTGCTTTAGACATAGGCCGGACAATCCTAAATCTTAACTTACTTAAGAGATAGGCTCTTCCCATACCATATCTTATATGGAGTGGTAGGCAGTGATCTGATTTGAACCTAATTCAATAGGTATGCAGCTTCTCAAGTGCATAACCCCCAAAAGGGAATAGGTAACTCAGTATTACTCATCATAGAGCACACCATATCATATAGGGTGCTATTGCTCCGCCCTGATACACCGTTGTGCTGTGGTGTATTCAGAAGAGTAATACTGAGAGAGAATCTCATTTTCTTTTAGAATAGTCCAAGAATTCCATGCACAAGAATTCTCCTCCCTGATCTTATCATAGGACATAATACTTATACCTGTATTTTGGTTCTCTACTTCTAACTTATATTCTGTGAATATCTCAAAAGCTTCGGGCCTATGTTTCAACAGGAACATATGTCTGAATCTTGAGAGATCATCAGAGAACGTAATGAAGTACAAAGAACCGGTCCTGGCATGTGTAGACAGGAGACCTTACATATATCATTATGTATCAGTCCCAAGAGTTTACCAACTCTTTCTCTGTTTCCAATAAATAGAGCAATGGTCATCTTATCTTTGTGACATGACTGGAAAGTTTCACAAGATGTAAATTCAAACTAATTTAAATATGCATCTAAAATGTAACTTCAGCCAGTCGGATCGCATTGATATGACCTAGTCTACAATGCCTTAAGAAGGATTCGTTCGTTTCTGAACTCTTCCTCTTGTGTGTGTTATGAATACTAGGAACTGTAGTTTGATTTATAACGTCAATGCTTTTAGATAACGTGCCTGAACCGATCAACTTTTGATATAGGAAATGTTCAAAACATTATCCAACAATACAAAATTTTATCATTTCTTTAATAAATAAAGAGATTGATATGATTTTGTATATCAGGTTCGGTATCTAATAGCATTTGTTCAGAATCAATGTATTGGTAATACAGGGTGACAGTGACCAACAGACTTGGCTGCAACACTTGCCCTATTTTCTGTCTCATGAAACTTATCACCCGTTCTCAGTTTTTTTTCTACCTTTCGGTAGCCCTATGTAACAGATTACATATCTGGGATCCTGATCCGGTATCAAATATCCAGGATCAGAGGATACTGAGAAACAGTTCTTTAAAATGAACACACCCGAAGGAGATGCATCTCATGCACTTTCTTCGTTTGGGCGGCATGGGAATCCTGGTATTCCCCTATTTCCTGCTCTGTCTTATAATAATTATAACTTGGAGCGGGACCAACGTTCCCCAGCTCAGTATAACAAGCGGGTTCGGTCAATTCATCCATTTTATTATCTTGATTAAGGCGTGATATGGTCGCTACCTGGAGAGAGAGAGAAGAAAACACTCTGCGTGCGCTCTTGCAAGATTAGATTGGTTATTTATTTTATCTAATCAGGATGGCTCCCACTGTTTTAATCAAATCTTCCTTCATACCCTAAAAGGAAAGACTAGTCGGGATTAATTACACTCTACAAGTTCGTCAATCTTTCAGCCAGGCAAGTGTCGGTACTTTGAGGGAGGTTCCCCGTTCTTTCGCACGGACCTAATTACAGTAAACCTTGTTTTCCCAGAGGCGTAACCCCGTTGACACCTACTTGATCGGCTAATTGTAAAGTGCAAAACTCTCTCAGGAGTAACAATTACTCGCAGCGGGTATCGGGATCCAACTATCACATAGAAGGTATGCAATCTCATTGCAAATTTCAACACTTGAAACTCCCGATAAAGGTTTTTACCCCTAGGACCTATGACCTTGGCTAAGGTCAACAAATCATAAGTACTAGTCAAGTTCTACCCGTCATTTCGTGATTAGTTAGACCGACCCACATGACCCTTGGCTAAGGTCAACAAAGCCACATGACTGTCCTAACTAATCGTATCATATGCGGTGTAGGAAGACATCACTTAGCTACCGTACACTACGCCTCGGCTATGGTCGACAAACGTAGCACAAATACTAAGTACTCTACTTCCTAAAATGAAGGAGGGTTGCGAATGGTTTTTATGAAAACCTTTAACGCTTTGAACTTGATCTCGTTGCGGAATCAAATGGTTTTTAAATGGAATGTTTTTGAGGCTTTTTCTAGTTTTGCTAAAGGGGTCACACTCGGTGAAGGGATCGTCGGCCCTTTCCTCGTCGAATGAGGTGCGGGATATATCATATATATCACTGTGCAAAGCAGAAACTATAGAAGCAATCAAAAGACAAACCGAGTGTGTAGCATCTGCCAGTTATTGCTAAAGGAGTCACTCCCGGTGAAGGGATCTCGGTCCTTTCCTCATCGAATAACGTGCAGGATGTTCTTCAAGGAACACCGCGATGCAAAGCAAGAACTGTAGCTACCTTTTTTATTTTGAAAATCAATTCCACAACATCAATTAGGTTTATTTTCTTTCATTAATCTCATTAATGAATATCCCATCATTTAAGTCCACCTAAACATCACAGATAAATATAACGTACGCTTATGCAATCTGCATTCGCCTCGATGTCCCGTCTGCACCGTTAGGTTAGGTAACTAACGCCAGAGCGAGGCAGGGCTAGCGCGGGTGTAAAACATAAGCAACGTCTATATAATATATCATATATACTATATATAATATCTATCTGAACAAATCACATGATCACATCACAGATAACGCAGCAGAAAATATCATATGAAATATTAGATATACTAGGACGTCCGTGTTTTAATACGAGCCAGTATAAAACACGGATTCCACGGTCATGATGAATAGCCAATCCCACACACCTAGACTCCTACGAGAGCGGCAAGCAACCCTACCAATTCTAGGGTTAGGAGACCCGGACTCGACTCCTTGAGATGGTCTTCCACTGGACCCTAGAACCCGGTTACTTGTGCTCCCCTCCTTGGGTCTGTCCTAGTGCGGAAAAGTAAATAATATACAAAAGGAGACATCTTCCGCAACCTGGAAGTGCCCCAATAAAAGAATATTACATACAAGTTTTTACATGAAAGAAAATGAAAAAACACTCATCTAACATAAAAACCCCCGGCTATTCAAACACGACGATCCAATATAACATATCCAGCAACACATAACATCACATGTCATCAACGTAAGTAAATATGCGCATCCTAATTGTCGTTGACATATAGCAACGAAACCGGCGATATCATATATTACACTTACGGTCACAGAAAACAAAGTGTAAAACTACAACAGTTGGAATCCGCAACCTCTTTAGACATCGCATGCCTAATCAAATGAAATACTTAGACATCGCATGCCTAACAATTATAAACCCCGCATTTCAGTCTCATTATCGAAAACTATTTTCAATATCAAGTCGGGCAATTCAACAAGATTCCCGACATCATCATCGAATGCTCGTCGCAAACTTTAGTAGGCGGCCGCACCCCCGATGCCGTCGACGAAGTGCACCAAGGCTGAACACCGCTGCCGCGAGCACCCGAACGGATGCTTTCGGCGATAGGGTTCTCCTACAGTCACTTGGTCGGGGCTATGTGGTGTAGCTGTCTATTAAGTTTACCGACGAGTATCCGTGTACGCTATGTGATTGCGACGAACTTTTGATCGCATCAAAATCCCGTGGAAACCGATCAAGTGAGACTAAACTGCTATGTTTATAACATTCATTCAATTATCTCATGACTACTTGTGGATTCTAAATATTGTATCACATTCCGGATAAATAGAAAATGCTAAACTTTCTGATCGAACAATCGAACACCCAAGTTTTCCCGAAACAGCTCAACACATGATATAAGTTTAAAAACATTCACTTCATGCCTCAGTACCAACGGTCCAGCCGTAGAAGGGTCAAGCCAACGCCTCACATGTGGCACGCCGTACTGCCCCAAACCCTAAGGTTCAAAGGGCAGTTCAAGACGGTCACATAATCGAGTTAAGGTTTGTTGTCTTCTAGAGGGACCATCGCGTTACTTGCACTACTTTGCACATCATTAAACTTCGGAAAATCCAACAATTGGAAAGTTCCCGGAAGGGGAAAAAATGGGTATTTATATCCGGTCGAACATTTTAACATATTCTAAAATTACCCGGAAAAACACATAGACAAAATTAGACAATCCAATCGAATCACCGAGTCCCCAATACAACCCAGAGAACTCAACTCTTGAGTGCAGATTAAAACTTCCCAGAGAACAGAGGAAACCGATACGGGCATTACTGTATAAAAATTAAACACTAATCAGTACATACGGCCGCGGAACCGCCGCAAATTGCATGGTAGGGCCGCGGTTCTGCGGCGCTATATTGGAGTTAGACGTTCGTTTTCTACAGTAATTCTTAGAATTTCCTGCTCTATTTTCTAAGAATTTTTAATTCACAAAAATCCCCGATTTCAAAAAATGTACAGAGAGCGGATTTGGATTAGGGTTTCGGTTAGATCGGACTTCTAACTCTGTCTACGCATCGCCTAAGGCTCTATCTAGGCTCTGATACCACTGTAGGGTTCCTAGGCACACTAATGAGGTCTCACAACAGATCAAAATACCCAATTCAAATTTTTTCATGTGCCTACAAACCCTAATACGGATCGTTAACTAGATGATAAGACGATGCAAGCAAGTAAACGACTTTATTGCTAAAGGAAAATGACTACAACCTTTGTAGATCCAGTCCTCCACTTCCTAGGCTCCGTGATGACGTCCCTCCACTGTACCTATCGGAATCCGGACTTTGGCGATGCTTTCGTCGGAGAAATGATCGGGCTAGGTCGTCGACTTCGATGCCGAAGATGATCTAGAACGAGGCAACTCAAGATCAAACTCCAACTTCACCAAGTCATGAAACTTGTGAATAAAACACCCTATACTACTTGGCAAGTGGTAGAGGATGAAGAAATAGGAAGTGGGTTCACTTTGGATTTTGATTTCTCACTTGGAATCATCACTTTATCTTTTTCAAGCAAGGGTTTCCTTTTTCCTCTTGAAGAAGAAGAAGAAGATGAAGGAAAAAGAATTATTAATAATTGAAAAACAAGTGATGGTTATCATAATGCAACCATGGTTAAGTGTAGAGAATAAACTAGGGTTAAGTGAATGGTTAGGTTAAGCAAAAGAAACAAAAATGGTTGAACTTTTCAAAGCTTCATGAAGCTTCAAAGAAAAGGCAAAGCAAGCAACCATTTCAATTTCCTTGCTAAAATAAATAAATAAATGAATAAATAAATTAAATATAAACCTTAACCATTAACCTAAACCATGGTTTAAAGCATACACACCCAAGTTTGCATGTATCATCAAACATGATACAAACTAGTGCACAAAACTATATCATATATACAATGTGCACATTCAAGTGAGAAAATAATCTTAAGTGAACCAATACTAGTTAATGTAAAGTAATATATCAAATATATAATTATACATTAAATCATTAAAACAACACATGATTTAACGATCCGGTCATATCGCATATAACCGACTAATATCTAATGTATCGACTTTTCGAATCAATCCTTGATTCGATAACTAGGTTATATCGCATACAACCAATCGATACATTTATCGCGAGAATAGAATACGGTATCACATACACGCTTTATTCTCAGTCCCGCACATATCTCATATGCGCTCCGATTTCGTTTCGCTTGAGCCAGGAAACCTCTGTGTAGGACTCTAAAGACTCGTCAATACGCCGGTAGCAGGTGATGATCATATCAAACACCAGCAAGCGGTCTGCTAAACATAACGGCCACCTGGGTATTGAGCGATCAAAAGATCGACGAGCAAGCCCGCTCACACTCCTGTGAATCCAACCAGTAACACTTACCGTACAGTCCGGTCCGTTTGTCTGATATGTCGCATATCTCGCCTAGGGGTGGTAAACGTCAGACCCTAGTAGCTCGATAAGTCATGCCGATATAAGGTCCATAACATAGCATGAAACTTCTGATAACACTTACCAGTAGATCACTGCAACCCTGGTCAGGGATTTCCTGTTATGGCCAGTCGTGCATAGCGCAACATCAACCCCCAATACCGGGAGAGACGAATCCCCACCTATCGCTCATTGCCTCCATGTGAATCGGGACTGTACCTAAAAACCACCTGTTTGCACAACTCAGTAGAGCCGTGGTAGGGTGGGAATCAAAGCACAGTGGGAGACACACAAGACTCTATAACGATCTCGGGTCAACAGACTAAGCTGCACCAGTATTACCAGAGAACTGCCATCTGACGTGAGGTATAATACCATCTGGGAGTTCTCGGCGAGTCCGTTCAGTGTACCCAGTCTCCACTGAGCACCCGCATACCATCTCTGATGTCAAACACCAATGGATATGGGATCATCCATCGCCCATCACATAGGTCGAGAAGATATACGCTAGTCTACTCTGGAATATCGATGCCCCGTCTCGATATTCCCACGACTAGGAACATTGAAGGATATACTCATGGACTACCCAGGCCCCACTAGTATGATCTGCATCAAAGTCCTGGAAGTCGAGTACACATCCTAAGGGCTTTATCAAAATGTAATCAGAGAGACAAAAAGTATACATGTTAAGATAAAGAGCAACCAGATAGCGTACTATCATGTCGAGCAAGAAAGTCCTACCTATATATGTCCCAGCACCCACTACAATATATATCCAATGTACAGTAATGGCCTCTAGGGCATACATATAACTAACATAGTGAAGTTATTACCCTGACGCAAACTTCTGTCCAAGGGGTCACTCTCGGTGAAGGGATCTCGGCCCTTGCCTCGTCGACTGAGGAGCAGGATATTCCAACTGAATACCACGATGCAAAACAAAAGAGAACGCCCTTGCAATAACAGCTTTTTGAAAAAATGTTCCAACAACATCAAAATAGGTTTGTTTAGCTTGCATTGATCCGAATCAATGCAGTCCCATCAATTGATCACACCAATAAAGAACGAAAATAATGATGTATGTATATGCCATCCGCATTCGCCACTGTATCCCATCATCACCCGTTAGGTTACTTAACTAACGACAGAGCGGGGACTGGACAAGCGCAGATGCAAAACATATACAACATCTACTAGTATAAATATCAATATATAATATTCGCTCAAGGCGTGATAAAATGCAACATCACAAAAATGTAACCAACATCATAGAACAATACAGATATTTCGGATCCCCGGGTTTCATAGAGCCGCTGCTGAAACCCGACGTTCCCCCCCTTCAGCAACGTGAATGGACCACACAACACTTCACGGAATCCGGTAACTTGGGCACTCCTCCTGGGTCAACCTATACCCCCTACGAGTGCGGAGAATAGCCCGCCAATTATAGAGTGAAGCCCCCCGTCTCAACGCCATGAGATGCGGGCCCGTTGCCCTCTAGAACCCGGCTACCCGTGCTCCCCTCCGCGGGGTAATACTTGTACAGAAAGTAAAAATATACATACAACGGGGACATCGACCTCGACCCGGTCGTGCCCCAAAAGAATAATACAAACAGGCAGCGACGGCAGTCCACATGTCGGACGCTCGCCCCGCAATATCAAATGTACATATAAAATCAAAACTGTACTACAACTGCAACCAGGCTATCCCCAAGACCGATCTGCAACATCACATCACAACACAGAACATCAACGTGAATGTCACGTTCGCAAATCCGTCTAAAAGGGTTATAGCAGTTAGACAGGATTTACCGATCAAATGGCATTCACGGTCGCAGATATAATGTAAATACTGTGAACTAATGTGTTTGAAACATTCGATCGATCAAATATTACCAAGTGGGCCCCAAAGCATCACTGTAGCACATAAAGAAATTCTGGGCCCAAACAAAGTATACCAAAACCCCTATTTTCAGCCCAAAAGCCCACTGCAAAAAATTGGTGAAGTGAAGCCAACATCCTGCGGCGGAACCGCGGCCAAATAGGGGTTATGGCCACGGTTCCGCGGTCTTATGGAAGGATCAAGTTACCAAAATTTTACAGTGTTCTTAGAATTCCATGTACATCATTCTGCAGCAACCTGAAAAATTTTTAGAGCTAAAAAAATTTCGACAGAAACTGATGCACGTGAAAACGCGGTTTTTGGAATTTTGTTCGATTGGAAATGTAAACACATTAGACAAAGCTAGACTAGGTTAATGGCGTGGCTCTGATACCATGTTGCGCCACGGCAGCGCCCCTGCCTTCTACTTGAGGCCAAAATGCGGAATCAAAATTTTTTCTTAACTTTAACCGGCGCTACCGCCGACAATAAAACCCGGATCGTAACCATTAACCCAATGCTAGCTAACAAGAGATGGGAAGAGAGTTATACCAAGCAATCCGTGCCCTTCGGTCTTCGTCTCCACTCCGATCTCCCGCGGAATCTCCGTCCGTCGCCTTCTCGTCGGAAAGGGCACCACGTAGCCGGATTCTTTTACGGGCTCCCACCCCTGGACCGAGGCAACTCGGGCGCGAAGTTGGCTAGCTGACGCGTCCAAGATTTGCTGTAGGCAAGTGTGGAAACTTTGTCTCTTGGGGTTTATGTAGTTGCCATTGATGGAGAAATCAAGAAAGAACAATGGAGAGAGGTTTGAAACTTTTTCAAGCCAAGAATAAAATGAGATGAATCAATTCCCACACATAAAGAAACCTCTCTCATCCTCACCCTCTCAAAGTGGCCGGCCTCACTAGAATGGTGGAGGAAAAATTAATGAATCAATATCAAGAGAAGAAAGGGAATTAATATATGAGAAAATGGTCACACCAATTTCAAGCTCACATCCTTTCACCAACCATCATAAAAAAGCAATGAAAAAGACTAGAAAAGAATCTCATCATGAATAAACAATCATGGAGCCACACATATACAAGAAACACCTCCACAAAAAGTTATTTGCAAACTGCAAATAACCCCCTCCATCAAAAAAGTCCGGCCGTGAAGGAACAAAGGAAAACCGGCCGGAACGGAACGCAAACCGGCAACTTCAGATCTGATCCTGTAATAAATTTCAGGAAAACCCCTCTACTGCATATACATGCCCTCATCTGTGTTCCCACTGAATACAAATGTAAAGAGACAAAATCTACACTGTCTAATACCAGGATCCGGCTTAAGCCAAAGCCGGCTAGTAAAAACCGTCCGATCACGATCCGTGCAATACCGCACGTATCTGATCGAACCCTGCCATATCTCCATACGGCCTCTACAGCGTTTCGCCCGAAACTTGAGTAACTGTGTGTGGTGGACTCTAAAGACTCGTCAATCTATGGCTGTAGATTTAACCACAAGCACGTCAGAGGTATTAGCCATACGTGACGGGCTACCAGCTATTGACCAAAAGGGACGCCGATAAGCGAACTCATCCTGACACCCTACTGAGCCTGTCAGTGACAATATCCGTACAGTCCGGTCCGTTCGTCTATGAGTATCGCATGGCGGGCCTAGGGGGTTGGTAAAAGTCAGACCCCCAAAAGCGGTACAAGTCGTGTCGGAGTGTAGCCCAGAACACCCTGAGATACTACTGGAATACCTACCAGTAAATCTCCTGCCTCGGCCGAGGGCTTTGTGTAATGGCTCTCCTAGACCTAGCGCGACCTCACCCCCAACACTGGGAGAGACGAACCGCTGCAGATCCGCTCACTGCCTCCATGTGGCTCGGGACTGTACCCAACTAAAACCTGTTTGCACGACTCCTTTGAGCCGTGGTAGGGTAGTAATCAAAGTACAGTGGGAACTCACACGAGACAAATGACGATCTCAGGTCGATGAACTAACCTGTACATATGTCACCAGGGAACTGCTATCTGACGTCTGGTATAATCCCAACTAGCATGTTCCCGGCGAGTCCTGTCCGGTGTACTCATAACCCAATGAGCACCTGTATACATCTTAGGTGAACCAACTGACACCAGTGGCTTATGAAACCGGCCACCACCCCTCATCGGGGTCTCGACTGTATACACTAGTCTACTAATGGAGTATCGATGCCCAGTCTCGAAACTCCCACGACTAGGGACCTTTTAAGGATGTGCTTATAGACCCCAGCTCCCACGTATATGATCGCCATCATACTGCTGGCCGTCAAGAAAGAATCCTAAGGGCTCTATCAACATGCAATAGTGATCAGTAATGTCACCTAAAGCAGTACACGATGATAAAGATAAACCAGATAGCATACTATCATGTTGAGTAAGACTGTCCTACCGGGATAGGTCCTCCCTCAATCATTGCAATCATGTGCCTGTGATCCAATAATTGACTCTGAGGGCACTATCTCCAACACTCCAGCTATCCTTACTCGGCGCCAGTGGCGACATCGAGTGCGTCGAGCTGTTGGGATGGTTTCAGCTTGAGGGGTGACTTTGTCTTGCCCCTTGTTCTGGTGAGGCGCTACTGGTATCTGGCTATTGAAGACCGACGTCCGTTGAGCAGTAGTATCCAGTCTGTCAAAAACAGACCTTTGAGCAGGAACCGGTGCCGGAGCAGCCAGCCTCGTAAAGAATGATCCCTTGACGGGAGAGGCTTCTTTAGTGACCTGGAGAGCAGGAATGGCTATCCGTTTCGGGATGCCACCTCAGGTATCGTGAGTTTCTTGACGGGCCCATTGGAGTTCAGGCTCAGCCTATCGAAGACTGATGCTGCTGGCTTGACATTGGATGACCCGTTGAGAGGGGCCGTGGTGGTGGTGAGTCAATCAAAGACCGACTTCTTAGGAGCTTCTTGTGTTGGCACAGGGGCGCTGAAGCTCATAGGTGGGTGCATGGTCCCGAAAATCAATCTAGTGGTAGCTTGCGTGACCTGGTCCACCGGCATCGTGAACAGGTAGGCTGCTTGGGGCCCGTAAGCTATGCCTCCAGATGAGGCGGAGCGCGAGTTGCAATTGCAGCTGGAATACTTCATGCAAGTAGACGCCATTGTTTTCTGCATCCAGCAAGACACCAAATCATAGTACCATGAATCCAAGGGCAACCATTAACAAACCGCGATTCGTTCGCGAACACGACACACGATGTGTGGGGTGCAAAGAGAAAAAGGTCCCACCGGGCGTGCCAGAATCTGTTCCCCGCCGAAAGACACGACCGGGACGTTGGGACGTCGGGGCCTGAATTCCAGGGGTAGATGCTAATTGGTGCTATCCATCCACCTCTCCGAAGATGCCAAGTTGATTTATGGCACCGTGTATCGAAGGTTTGAACGGATGCGGCCGATGTAGCAGACTTCGTCAGATTCCCCCTCGTTCGAGGGGTTTTTGATTGTGGGGGCGCTCTTCCCTGCAGGCGCAAGCCCCTGCAGTTGATTACGCTACCGCATCGCGGTAACCACTTTCTCCTTCTCCAGATGGTCACTTTGTGTCGTGGGTGTTTGTTTTGTCTTTGGTTGCCCGTGGATTGTATACGGAGACTAATTTATGTTGTCGGCCGTAGGGCGTGGATTAGTCGAAATCCGTATCTTCTTAGATTTGGGCTTGGGGGTTGAGTTTAAGGATACGTTAGTCTCATTTGAGACTAAGATCAACTTAAACGTTTGTTAAGAATACGTTAGTCTAATTTTAGACTAAGATCAACTTAACGGGATCGTTTAGATCCAACAAGAGTGCATTTGGCCTCGATTGTTTAGTTTAGGGACATTGCGGTCGATTACCAGTTTAAGGACATGGTGGTTCAGTGCCAGTTTAAGGACATGGTGCTCCAATGTTAGTTTAAGGACATCTCGGTCCGTGGGTTTAAATGGACACACAATCCAGTATAAGGACATCGTAGTCCGTGGGTTTAAAGGAACTCCACATTCCAGTTTAAAGATATCGTAGTCCGTGGATTTAAAGGGACCCCACAGTCCGAGGTTAAGGACATCGTAGTCCGTGGGTTTAAAGGGACCCCACAATCCATTAAATGTGTGGTTGTCGGGATCCGTCACCTCTCTGAAGACATTGAAGGATTATAACGACAAATATCAGAGGAGTAAAGAGATGTACCCTCGAACCGATGTGAGTTGGTTGAAAGATGTTAGTTATATGTATGCCCTAGAGGCCATTACTGTACATTGGATGTATATTGTAGTGGATGCTTGGACATACATAGGGAGGACTTTCTTGCTCGACATGATAGTATGCTATCTGGTTGCTCTTTATCTTAACATGTATACTTTCTGTCTCTCTGATTACATGTTGATAAAGCCCTTAGGATATATATGTACTCGACTTCCAGGACTATGATGTAGATCATACTAGTGGGGCCTGGGTAGTCCATGAGTGCATCCTTGAAATGTTCCTAGTCGAGGGAATATCGAGACGGGGCATCGATATTCCAGAGTAGACTAGCGCATATCTTCTCGACCCATGCGATGGGCGATGGATGATCCCATATCCATTGGTGTTTGACATCGAAGATGGTATGCGGGTGCTCAGTGGAGACTGGGTACACTGAACGGACTCGCCGAGAACTCCCAGATGGTATTATACCTCACGTCAGATGGCAGTTCTCTGGTGACACTGGTACAGCTTAGTCTGTTGACCCGAGATCGTCATAGAGTCTTGTGTGACTCCCACTGTGCTTTGATTTCCACCCTACCACGGCTCTACTGAGTTGTGCAAACAGGTGGTTTTTGGGTACAGTCCCGATTCACATGGAGGCAATGAGCGATAGGAGGGGATTCGTCTCTCCCGGTATTGGGGGTTGATGTTGTGCTATGCTCGACTGGCCATAACAAGAAATCCCTGGCCAGGGTTGCAGTGATATACTGGTAAGTGTTATCAGTAGTTTCACGAATGTTATGGACCTTACGTCAGCATGACTTATCGAGCTATTGGGGTCTGACGTTTACCACCCCTAGGCGAGATATGCGACATATCAGACGAACAGACCGGACTATACGGTAGTGTTACTGGTCGGATTCGCAGGAGTGTGAGCGGGCTTGCTCGTCGATCTTCTGATCGCTCAATACCCGGGTGGCCGTTACGTTTGGCAGACCGCTTGCGGCTTGTGGGTGCATGATATGATCATCATCTGCTACCGGCGTATTGACGAGTCTTTAGAGTCCCACACAGAGGTTTCCTGGTTCAAGCGAAACGAAATAGGAGTGCATATGAGATATGTGCGGGACCGAGAATAATGCGTGTATGTGATACCGTATTTGATTCTCGCGATCAATGTATCGAATGGTTATATGCGATATAACCTAGTTATCGAATCAAGGATTGATTCGATAAGCCGACACATTGGATACTAGCCGGTTATATGCGATATGACCGGATCGTTAAATCAAGTGTTGATTTAATGATTTAATACATAATTATATATTTGATATATTGCTTTGCATTAACTAGTATCGGTTCACTTTAAATGGATTTTCTCACGCGGATGTGCACATTGTATATTCGATATATTTTTGTGCACATGATTGTATCATGTTTGATGATACATTCTAGCTTGGTTTTGTGTAAAGTGTTAAACCATGGTTAATTGGTGATTAGGGTTTCTTTTTCATTTACTTAATCATTTATTTATTTTGGAAAAAGAAAAGATAAAGAGATAAGAATGGTTGCTAGATTTGTTTTTATTTGAAAGCTTCTTGAAGCTTTGACCTTAGTCCACCATTCTTGTCTTTTATCTAACCCTAACCACTATCTAACCTAAGTTAAGTCTCTACACTAAACCATGGTCAATGATATGATAAGGATTGTATTTTATTTTCTATTTTTAGTTCAAGTTATCATATCATCTTCTTCTTCTTCATCTTCTTCTTCCATGGATATAGCTTGCTACTCCAATGGCAAGTGTTGAAAAAGTGTGAGAAATCCAAAACTAAAGTTTACCCACTTCCTATTTCTTCATCCTCTATCTATTGCCAAGTAGTATAGGGTGTTTCCTTCATAAGTTTTCCAAGCTTGATGAAGTTGGAGCTTGTTCTTGCGATATCTCGACGTAGATCATCTTCGGCATTGAACCGACGATCAAGCTCGCCCATTCTTCGATGATACCGATACTTGAGTTCCGGATTCATTTTGGACAGCCGAGGGGACTTTGTTGCGGAGCCGTGGAGGTGGTGGACCGGATCTACAAAGGTTGTATGTCCGTTCCCTTAGTTAAATTGTTAACTTGTTTATGTTTCGCCTAAATATCTAGTAAACGATCCGTAGTCGGGTTTGTAGGCACCCGTAAAATTTTATTTGTGCATGTTTGATCACTTGTGAGACCTCACTAGAGTGCCTAGGAACCCTACAGTGGTATCAGAGCCTAGCTAGAGCCTTAGGCGAAGTCCAGACGCGATTTGAAGTCCGATCGAACCGAAACCCTACCCGGAAAATTGCTCTCTGTCCAATTTTTAAAATCTGGTCTTTTTCCATATTAAAAATGTTCAGAAAAATCAGCAGGTTAATATATGGGGTACTGTGAAATTCGTGCAACTGATTCCTCCATATTGCCGCGCTTCCGCGGCACGAGCTAGCCTCGTGCGGCGGTTGCGCGGCGGTACGGCCACTTTATTAAATAATTTTTACACAGTATCTCATAATTATTAGTGCTGGTATTCCTGGGTATTTTTAATATTTATTCCAGAGTTGAATTTTTCTGCAGTTATTTTGGGGATTCGGTATTTCGATCGGGGTATCAAATTTAGTCTGTGTGGCTTTCCGGATAAATTTTAGAATATGTTAAAAAGTTCGACCGGATATAAATACCCAATTTTTCCCCTGTCGGGAAATTTCCAAGTGTTGGATCTTTCCGCAGTTTAACGACGTTCTAAGTAGTGCAAGTAACTCGATGGTCCCTCTAGAAGACACAAACCTTAACTCGATTATGTGACCGTCTTGAACTTCCCTTTGAACCTTCGGGTTTGGGGCAGTACGGCGTGCCACATGTGAGGCGTTGGCTTGACCCTTCTACGGCTGGATCGTTGGTACTGAGGCACGAACTGAATGTTGCTAGACTTGTTTCATGTGTTGATCTATATCGGGAAAGGTTGGGTGTTCGATTGTTCGATCGAAAAGTTTAACATTTTCTGTTTATCCGGAATGGGATACAATAATTGGAATTCACAATAAGTTATATGATAACTGAATGAATGTTATAAACATAGCAATTTAGTCTCACTTGATCGGTTGCCACGGAATTTTGATGTGATCAAAAGTCCGTCGCAATCACGTAGCGTACGCGGATACTCGCCGGGTAAACTTAATAGACAGCCTCACTCCATAGCCCCGACCAAGTGAGTGTAGGAGAACCCCGTCGCCGAAAGCATCAGTCCGGGTGCTCGCGGTAGCGGTGTTCCGCCTTGGTGCACTTCGTCGACGGTATCAGGGGTGCGGCCGCCTACTGAAGTTTGCGACGAGTATTCGATCAAAATGTCGGGAATCTTGTTGAATTGCCCGACTTAATATTGAAAAGTGTTTTCGATAATGAGACTAAAATGCGGGGTTTATAATTGTTAGGCATGCGATGTCTAAGTAATTCATTTGGTCAGGCATGCGATGTCTGAAGAGATTGCGGATTCCAACTGTTGTAGTTTTACCCTTTCTTTTCTGTGACCGTAAGTGTAATATGTTATATCGCCGGTTTCGTTGCTATATGTCAACGACAATTGGGATGGACATATTTACTTACGTTGATGACATGTGTTGTTATGTGTTGCTGGATATGTTATATTGGATCGTCGTGTTTGAATAGCCGGGGGTTTTTATGTAAGATGAGTGTTTTTCATTTTCATTCATGTAAAAACTTGTATGTAATATTCTTTTATTGGGGCGCTTCCAGGTTGCGGAAGTAGTCACCATTTGTATATTATTTACTTTTCTGCACTAGGATAGACCCAAGGAGGGGAGCATAAGTAACCGGGTTTTGGGGTCCAGTGGGAGACCAACTCGAGGAGTCGAGTCCGGGTTTCCTAACCCTAGAATTGGCAGGGTTGCTTGCCGCTCTCGTAGGGGTCTAGGGGTGTGGGATAGGCTATTCATCACGACGGTGGAATCCGTGTTTTATACTGGCTCGTATTGAAAACACGGACGTCCTAGTATATCCAATATTTCATATGTTTCTTCTGCTGTGTTCTATCTGTGATCATGCGATGTTCTGATGTTCTGTGACAGGTATTATATATAGTATATATGATATATTATATAGACGTTGCTTATGTTTTACACCCGCGCTAGCCCTGCCTCGCTCTGGCGTTAGTTACCTAACCTAACGGTGCAGACGGGACATCGAGGCGAATGCGGATGGCATAAGTGTACGTCATATCTATCTGTGATGTTTAGGTAACTTAAAATGATGGGATATTCATTAATGAGATTAATGAAAGAAAATAAACCTAATTGATGTTGTGGAATCGAATTTCAAAATAAAACTGGTAGCTACAGTTCTTGCTTTGCATCGCGGTGTTCATTATAGAACATCCTGCACCTTATTCGATGAGGAAAGGACCGAGATCCCTTCACCGGGAGTGACTCCTTTAGCAATAACTGGCAGATGCTACAACCCTCGGTTTGTCTTTGATCGCTTCTATAGTTTCCACTTTGCACAGTGATATATATGATATATCCCGCACCTCATTCGACGAGGAAAGGGCCGACGATCCCTTCACCGGGAGTGACCCCTTTAGCAAAACTAGAAAAGCTTCAAAAACATTCCATTTAAAAACCATTTGATTCAGCAACGAGATCAAGTTCAAAGCGTTAAAGGTTTTCATAAAAACCAGCCGCAACCCTCCGTCATTTTAGGAAGTAGAGTACTTAGTATTCGTGCTGTGTTTGTTGACCATAGTCAAGGCACAGTGTACGGTAGCTAAGTGATGTCTTCCTACACCGCATATGATGCGATTAATTAGGACAGTCGCGTGACTTTGTTGACCTTAGTTAAGGGTCATGTGGGTGGGTCTAATTAATCACGAAATGACGGGTAGAACTTGACTAGTACTTATGATTTGTTGACCATAGTTAAGGTCATAGGTGCTAGGGGTAAAAATATTATCGGGAATTTCAAGTGTTGAAATTTGCAATGAGATTGCATACCTTCTATAAGATAGTTGGATCCCGATACCCGCTGCGAGTAAGAGTTACTCCTGGGAGAGTTTTATACATTACAATTAGCCGATCAAGTAGGTGTCTAGAAAGGTGTCAACGGGGTTACGCCTCTGGGAAAACGAGGTTTACATTAATTAGGTTCGTGCGAAAGCACGGGGGACCTCCCTCAAAGTACCGACACTGGCCTGGCTGAAAGATTGGCGAACTTGTAGTGTGTAATTAATCCCGGCTAGTCTTTCCTTTTAGGGTTTGAAGGAAGATTTGATAAAAACAGTGGGAGCCATCCTGATTAGATAAAATATATAACCAATCTTTTCTTGAAAGAGCGCACGCTGAGTGTTTTCTTCTCTCTCTCTCCAGGTAGCGACCATATCACGCCTTAATCAAGATAATAATACGGATTATTGACCGAACCCGCTTGTTATACTGAGCTGGGGAACGTTGGTCCCGCTCCAACTTATAATTGTTATAAGACAGAGCAGGAAATTAGGGAATACCAGAATTCCTATGCCGCCCAAACGAAGACAGTGCATATGATGCATCTCCTTCGAGTGTGTTCATTACAAAGAACTGTTTCTCAGTGTCCTCTGCATCCTGGGTATATGATACCGGATCAGGATCCCAGATATGTAATCTGTTACATAGGGCTACAAAAAGGTAGAAAAACTGAGAACGGGTGATAAGTTTCATGAGACAGAAACCGGGGCAAGTGTTGCAGCCAAGTCTGTTGGTCACTGTCACCCTGTATTACCAATACATTGATTCTGAACAAATGTTATTAGATACCGAACTTGATATACAAAATCATATCAGTCTCTTTATAAGTAAAGAAATGATAAAATTTTGTATAGTTGGATAATGTTTTGAACATTTCCTATATCAAAAGTTGATCGGTTCAGGCACGTTATCTAAAAGCGTTGATGTTCTAAATCAAACTACAGTTCTTAGTATACGGAACACACACAAGAGGAAGAGTTCAGAAATGAACGGATTCTTCTTGAGGTATTGTAGACTAGGTCAGATCAATGCGACCCGACTGGCTGAAGTTACATTTAGATATATATTTAAATCGTTTTGAATTTACATCTTGTGCAACTCGCCAATCATGTCACAAAGATAAGAAGACCATAGCTCTGTTTATTGAAAACAGAGAAAGAGTTAGTGAACTCTTGGGATGATACATGTTGATGTATGTAAGGTCCCCTGTCTACACATGCCAGGACTGGTTCTTTATACTTCATTATGTTCTTTGATGATCTCTTCAGATTCAGACATATGTTCTTGTTGAAACATTAGTCCGAACCTTTTGAGATATTCACAGAATATAAGTTAGAAGTAGAGAACCAAAATACGGGTATAAGTATTATATCCTTTGATGTGATCAAGGAGGATAATACTTGAGCATGGAATTCCTGGACTATTCTAAAGGAGAATGAGATTCTCTCTCAGCATTACTCCTCCGAATACACCATAACACGATGGTATATCGGGGCGGAGCAATCGCACCCTATATGATATGGTGTGCTCTATGATGAGTACTACTGAGTTACCTTTTTCCTTTTGGGAGTTATGCACTTATGAAGTTGCATACCTATTGAATTAGGTTCGAATCAAATCACTGCCTACCACTCCATATAAGATATGGTATGGGAAGAACCTATCTCTTAAGTAAGTTAAGATTTGGGATTGTCCGGCCTATGTCAAAAGCAAAATCCGGACAAGATCGAGGCAAGATCAGTTCTGTAGAACTGGAAAGGTTCCAGCTGTACAAAACTGCTAATGATTTGGTACAACCAAAGGATTCAATAGTTTCCGACGAACCTCAGCCTCTCCGCCGATCTGGTAAGGTTCCTCACCCACCTGAGAGATACCTCAGTTTCTCGATGACAGTGGGAGCAAGGATTGCATCATGAGATGATGACCCAACTAGTTTCGAGCAGGCCATCGAGAGTAGGGACTCTGTAAGAATGGCTGGATGCTTAGCGGTCTGAGATGGAATCCATATACACCAACAAAGTATGGACTTTGGTTGCTATATCTGAAGGGTTAAATCCCCATCAGGAGCAAGTATATCTTGAGAAGATTACTTGGTGTACATGGAAAAGTTGAGACTTTCAAAGCTAGACTTGTTAAAGGTTTTCGTCATCGACCAGGTGTGGATAATGATGAAACCTTTTTCCAGTAGCTATGCTTAAGTCTATCCAGATCCTACTTACCACGGCTACATACCATGACTACGATATCTGGCGGTTGGGTGCCATGACTGCTTTTCTAAATACTGATTTAGAAGAGAACGTCTATAAGAACACAGCCAGAGGTCTTCGTAAACAGTGGGAGCAGCGGAAACGTGTGCAAGTTGCTTTACATAATAAAGCAGGCATCGCGGAGTTGGAACGTCTGTTTTGATGTGATAGTCAAAGTGTTTGACTTCATCAAAATGGTAGACGAACCTTGTATATACAAAAGGGTAGTAGAGAGTAAGGTGGTCATCTTCGTATTGTACGTAGACAACATACTCTTAATAGGAAAAGAGTTTCCTATACTACGATCGGTCAATCTCCTTTTATCACTAGGATTCCCCAAATAGGATCAAAATGATACCTCCTAAATCCTGAGTTTTCATCTATGAGATAGATGTAATTGGATGTTAGGATTCTCACTAGATGTAGTGAGATGGTATCAATCAATCCTGGGGAGAATCACTGGAAGTGTTCCAGAGTGATAAAGACGACTGAATGTCAGTCACAGGCATTGTCTTTACCCTAAGTAAAGGGACGGTATGTTGGAAGATTTCCAAGCTAGATACCGTGACAAACTAGACGATAAAGGCTGGTAACATCGCTATTAAAGATACTACCAAAGAGGCTGTTTGGGTGTATAATGGTTCATAAGATGAACTAGGTTCCTGCCATTGTATGACAATGGAAGCGTGGCTTCGACCCTGGAACCCTGGTCCCATCAGTGACCCAGACAAATTCTGAGGCAGCATCACCTGATCATGGAGATAGTTGATCTCCAGGGTGATCGAGATTAGGAGAGTAGACTCAGAGGACAACACGGCGGATCTACTCACGAAGGCCTTTTTCCCAAAGAGAGACTTTTTAGGGGATGGTTGAGTATGTGATACTGCAACCACTGCTACAGATGGCCCTAGTGCAAGTGGGAGATTGTTAGTTATATGTATGCCCTAGAGGCCATTACTGTACATTGGATGTATATTGTATTGGATGCTTGGACATACATAGGGAGGACTTTCTTGCTCGACATGATAGTATGCTATCTGGTTGCTCTTTATCTTAACATGTATACTTTCTGTCTCTCTGATTACATGTTGATAAAGCCCTTAGGATATATATGTACTCGACTTCCAGGACTATGATGTAGATCATACTAGTGGGGCCTGGGTAGTCCATGAGTGCATCCTTGAAATGTTCCTAGTCGAGGGAATATCGAGACGGGGCATCGATATTCCAGAGTAGACTAGCGCATATCTTCTCGACCCATGCGATGGGCGATGGATGATCCCATATCCATTGGTGTTTGACATCGAAGATGGTATGCGGTTGCTCAGTGGAGACTGGGTACACTGAACGGACTCGCCGAGAACTCCCAGATGGTATTATACCTCACGTCAGATGGCAGTTCTCTGGTGACACTGGTACAGCTTAGTCTGTTGACCCGAGATCGTCATAGAGTCTTGTGTGACTCCCACTGTGCTTTGATTTCCACCCTACCACGGCTCTACTGAGTTGTGCAAACAGGTGGTTTTTGGGTACAGTCCCGATTCACATGGAGGCAATGAGCGATAGGAGGGGATTCGTCTCTCCCGGTATTGGGGGTTGATGTTGTGCTATGCTCGACTGGCCATAACAAGAAATCCCTGGCCAGGGTTGCAGTGATATACTGGTAAGTGTTATCAGTAGTTTCACGAATGTTATGGACCTTACGTCAGCATGACTTATCGAGCTATTGGGGTCTGACGTTTACCACCCCTAGGCGAGATATGCGACATATCAGACGAACAGACCGGACTATACGGTAGTGTTACTGGTCGGATTCGCAGGAGTGTGAGCGGGCTTGCTCGTCGATCTTCTGATCGCTCAATACCCGGGTGGCCGTTACGTTTGGCAGACCGCTTGCGGCTTGTGGGTGCATGATATGATCATCATCTGCTACCGGCGTATTGACGAGTCTTTAGAGTCCTACACAGAGGTTTCCTGGTTCAAGCGAAACGAAATAGGAGTGCATATGAGATATGTGCGGGACCGAGAATAATGCGTGTATGTGATACCGTATTTGATTCTCGCGATCAATGTATCGAATGGTTATATGCGATATAACCTAGTTATCGAATCAAGGATTGATTCGATAAGCCGACACATTGGATACTAGCCGGTTATATGCGATATGACCGGATCGTTAAATCAAGTGTTGATTTAATGATTTAATACATAATTATATATTTGATATATTGCTTTGCATTAACTAGTATCGGTTCACTTTAAATGGATTTTCTCACGCGGATGTGCACATTGTATATTCGATATATTTTTGTGCACATGATTGTATCATGTTTGATGATACATTCTAGCTTGGTTTTGTGTAAAGTGTTAAACCATGGTTAATTGGTGATTAGGGTTTCTTTTTCATTTACTTAATCATTTATTTATTTTGGAAAAAGAAAAGATAAAGAGATAAGAATGGTTGCTAGATTTGTTTTTATTTGAAAGCTTCTTGAAGCTTTGACCTTAGTCCACCATTCTTGTCTTTTATCTAACCCTAACCACTATCTAACCTAAGTTAAGTCTCTACACTAAACCATGGTCAATGATATGATAAGGATTGTATTTTATTTTCTATTTTTAGTTCAAGTTATCATATCATCTTCTTCTTCTTCATCTTCTTCTTCCATGGATATAGCTTGCTACTCCAATGGCAAGTGTTGAAAAAGTGTGAGAAATCCAAAACTAAAGTTTACCCACTTCCTATTTCTTCATCCTCTATCTATTGCCAAGTAGTATAGGGTGTTTCCTTCACAAGTTTTCCAAGCTTGATGAAGTTGGAGCTTGTTCTTGCGATATCTCGACGTAGATCATCTTCGGCATTGAACCGACGATCAAGCTCGCCCATTCTTCGATGATACCGATACTTGAGTTCCGGATTCATTTTGGACAGCCGAGGGGACTTTGTTGCGGAGCCGTGGAGGTGGTGGACCGGATCTACAAAGGTTGTATGTCCGTTCCCTTAGTTAAATTGTTAACTTGTTTATGTTTCGCCTAAATATCTAGTAAACGATCCGTAGTCGGGTTTGTAGGCACCCGTAAAATTTTATTTGTGCATGTTTGATCACTTGTGAGACCTCACTAGAGTGCCTAGGAACCCTACAAAAGATCTGTAGTCAAATTTAGGACTAAGATCCGTTAAATATTTATGAGCAGATGGGCTTAATTAAATATAAGTTGAGGACTTATGGCCAATCTTGGGCTAAGTCCAATAAATGTTTAACATTTTATTTTGGGCTGTTGAGCCTTTACTTGAGCTTGGGCCTTTTAATATTGCTGAGCATTAGATCCTGACAATTTTTGTCTTGTATTGAATACATAGGATTCATCAGAACAATGTGTGTTCTGACAGCGCGCCATGTGGCGCGCCAGACGCTTTGCGCCAATTAAAGAGCGCATTGCGCTTCTGCCAAGTAGCGCACACGAAAAGGACACGTGCCGCGCATAGCGCTAAGTGCCAGATGATGGGCGCATTGCGCCATTGTATGAGCGCTGAGCGCTGATTTATGAGCCCATTGCGCTATAAATTTAGAAGCGCACACGTGAGTGACACGTGGCGCGCTTGGCGCTGAGCGCCAGCTCATGAGCATAGTGCGCTGTTTCAGAAGCGCAAAGCGCAAACGGTATACGTGGTTGACACATGGCACATTTTGGCGATGAGCGCCAGTCCAAGGAGCGCAGAAGCGCAGTTCATGAGTGCAAGGCACTTTTCAGTAGCGTAAAGCGGATTTGATCAAATTTATGATTAGAGAACAAATTTATGTTATTTTAAAGGAGGCTTTGCCTCAAGATTCAAGAAAAACAGTTCTTATTTTAGAAAAGGCTTTGCCTTTGTAGATCAATGATCTGTGAATGAAGTAAATACTTCTTTTGTTTTTATGATGAGGTCTTTTGATCTCTCTTTTTTTATAAAAGGCCTTGGTCTTTTGTAGATCTATGATCATTTTTAGAAGATAGTTCTTTTTTTCATGTGATGATTTCATCTCTATGTTTAACAGTCATGTTCTTTACCTTGAAGAAGTGATCTTCTTTTGCTAAAAGCTTACTTTTCTTTCTTTTTGTTATCTCAAAGTTTGTAGGGGGGTCTCTCTATATCAGACTTGAATTCTTAGGGCTTTTATATAGGGCAAATTGATTTGTTAAATCAGTTAAAGAGATCTTTCTCTGATTGATTTGGGAATGTTTCCCCATCGTTGGATCTTTGATCCTAGGGTTTCTGTTTTACAGAAGGCAATCTTCTTGTTTTTTAAACAAGATTGGAAAGATCTTTCCAAAACAACATTTTAATTCTGATTAATTAATGATTTATCATTATTATTAGATCTTTTGATCTAACGGTGGGGAATTTTTAATTCCAGCGTTGGCGCACCTTGCGCGAGCGCACCTACGTTTGACACGTGGCGCGCAACGCAGAGCGCAGCACAACTGCGCTAGCGCAACTGTATTTGACACGTGGCGCGCAGCACGCCTAGCGCTGGATCTGAAGCGTTGCTTCAATTTTGAATTTTGAAATTTAAAACAGAGCTTTGCTCTGATTGGGTGCGCTGCCTAGGGCTAGCGCATCTGTGTTTGACACGTGGCGTGCAGCACACCTAGCACCGAAGTTGAAGCGTTGTTTCAACTTTTAAATTTTGAATTTCAAAACAGAGGTTTGCTCTGATTGGGGGAAACAAATGCCCCCCCACCGTTGCGCTTACGTGGCCCTCTCGTGAGTGCAGCAGTGGCAACATCTGAGCCCTTGGATTAACTCAGAAGTTGAAGAGGCGGCTTAACGCCTATAAATAGGACCTTTGGTCCCTTAGATGATTATTATCTTCTTTCTTTGAGAATTTTTGTTTAGAGCGCAGCTCTTCTGTTTAAGAACTTCTCAAGAGTAAAAAACTATTTCCAAACTTTGGTATAGTTTAAAATTTTTAATGACTTAGGGTTGTACCCATTGACAGAGCCTTACTGTTTATAGATCTTTGATCGACAGACAACCCATTTATGGTTTCAATAATAGAGCTTTGCTCTTTTGGATCATGTTGATTTCTTAATCTTTGATGAAGAACTCTTAAGAGTTTGTTCATGGATCTTGAAGATCCCAGAATTTTAATTAATCCTCTTTTGATGGATCATTCCATCACCATTACAGAGCCCGGCTCTTGACATTCTCGGGGAATTCCTTTAAATTCCTTTCATAATTGACTTTGACAGGTGTCATTTCTGTTTGTAGAGCATTGCTCTCGAGAAGTTTAACTCTTTGACCCGAGGGGTCGTTTATTAAATGAGACTCCCTTCTTTTAGAATCTCTCTCAATTTCAAATTTGTTAGATGTCATAATTAGAATTTGTTTTCTCTATGGGGATATCAAGAGTCATTTAAACCCCTTTGCCTGTTTTTCCTCATTACTAATCTTTTAATGATGTTTCTTTTCAGGAACTATGGCCGTTCATTTATATAGCCTGCATGAGTTCATCTCTTATGAGGATATTCGCGTACAGGGTCGTTGCCAACACCAAGAGTTTATAGATGCCCAATGTGCGGAGATTATGGATCGTCTGCACGCACACGTCAGTTGGTTGCTTCGTCGCCGTTCCGCTCTCTTGAAAATCGAAGTGGGAGCAATTTGGAGAGCACTTCCCGGGTTTCACGAGGCCATGCCGCTTAATGCGCTCGATGATGCCGAAGACAAGGTGCATTCAGTGTACCTGTTGGGGCTGATCTCGAAGGAGCGACGAGATAACCTCATTGATATTCTGCATCAAACTTTCCAACAGACGACGATAATCACTTCTTATCGAAGGGAGGAGGACATTGGCGAGGATCTCGACACTCATGAGCGCGAGAGGATGCACACGAGAATGGTCAGAAAGGCCAGAAAGATTCTAGACGGCCTTACTTTCGAATTCCTCAATCCATGCCCTGGATCCGAGGTTTTACCATTGTAATCATTTTGATGATGTTTTCGTTTACTGCTTTCATGGTTGTAAGAACTTTTCGAAGTATGAATGGTAAATTTTTCATTTCAGCGTGTTTTATTTTATGTACTAAATCTTTTGCACATGCATGGATTGGTATGCTTCGAACGCTTAATCAAATGTGAATCAGATGTTCTCCTTGTCACTTTCTTATCTTTGCTGTGTTGTTGGTATGTTACTTTGGCAAGTGTGGCCTGTAGATAATAAAGAATGTTTCATCTTCAACTCTCCGAGAGGTAGTGACGGCTTAGGAAGCAGGTTCAGAACTGCCACCTAAGACTTTTCAACTTCATGAGCCGTGAGGGTCTCATGAAGACTTTTCTCCCTACAAGTCGTGAGGATCTCGTAAGTGTAATTTCTCCTTAGGAATAGCGAGGATTCCGAAGTGTGTTTTCCCTTATAAGTCGTAAGGATCTTATAAGTGAGTTTTCTTCCTTACGAATCGAGAGGACCCGTAAGTGTTTTGTGGGATTGACAAGTTGATGACGTATTTCCGAACGGGGTCATGTGGATGACGTGTTTCCGAACGGGGTCATGTGGATGACGTGTTTCCGAGCGGTGTCATGTGGATGACGTGTTTCCGAGCGGGGTCATGTGGATGACGTGTTTCCGAACGGGGTCATATGGATGACGTGTTTCCAAGCGGGGTCATGTGGATGACGTGTTTCCGAGTGGGGTCATGTGGATGACGTGTTTCCGAACGGGGTAATGTGGATGACGTCTTTCCGAACGGGGCCTTGTGGATGACGTGTTTCCGAGCGGGGTCATATGGATGACGTGTTTCCGAGCGGGGTCATGTGGATAACGTGTTTTCGAACGGGGTCATGTGGATGACTTATTTCCGAACGGGGTCATGTTGATGACGTGTTTCCGAACGGGGTCATGAGGATGACGTGTTTCCGAACGGGGTCATGTGGATGACGTGTTTCCGAACGTGGTCATGTGGATGACGTGTTTCCGAACGTGGTCATATGGATGACGTATTTCCGAACGGGGTCATGTTGATGACGTATTTCCGAGCGGGGTCATGTGGATGACGAATTTCCGAGTGGGGTCATGTGGATGACGTATTTCCGCGACGGGGTCATGTGGATGGCGTGTTTCCGCGACGGGGCAAGTGGATGACGTATTTCTGCAACGGGGTAATGTCGTTGACGTATTTCCACGACGGGGTCATGTGGATGACGTGTTTCCACGACGGGGTCATGTGGATGACGTATTTCCGCAACGTGGTCATGTCGATGACGTATTTCCGAAACGGGGTAATGTGGATGACATATTTCCGAACGGGGTCATATGAATGACGTATTTCCGAACCGAGTTATCTTGATGACGTATTTCCGAGCGGGGTCATGTGGATGACGTATTTCCGAGCGGGGACATATGGATGTCGTATTTTCGAATGGGGTCATGTGGATGACGTATTTCCAAACGGGGTCATGTGGATGACCTATTTTCGAACTGGGACATGTGGATGGCGTATTTCCGTGACGGGGTCATGTGGATGATGTGTTTCCACTACGGGGTCATGTGGATGACGTGTTTCCGCGACGGGGTCATGTGGATGATGTGTTTCCGCGATGGGGTCATGTGAATGACGTATTTCCGAGACGGGGTCATGTGGATGACGTGTTTTAGCGACGGGGTCTTGTGGAGGATGTTGCGTCTGTTGTAATGAGACGAATATCGAAGTGGTCTCCAGGTTGTCTGGGAACCATCGAGATTTGGCTTCGTTTTCTGATGGAGCCTGGGGAGGGAAGGTGTGATTCCTTCTTTGTTTGCGCCCCTGGATTGTATACAAGGATTGATGTGATATCACCTGTAGGGCAAAAGTTTCATTCTATTTTATTTGTTTCCGCGACGCTCTATCATTTCAGCTTTTATATCGCGAAGGTCGCGATTGCCCAATCATTTCGGCTATTTTTCACGGTGCCCAATCATTTCGGCTATTTATTTTATTTTTACTCGCTGCTTTTTATTGCGAGTTGCCCAATCATTTCGGCTATTTTGCATGCATACATTTTTTTTACTCGCTGATTTGCAACTTGCCCCATCATTTCGGCTATTTCGTATGCATATGTGGCTTGCTAGCTTCTTGATGCAAACTTGGAATTAGACACCGATTTCGGCATCAGCACCGCTAGAACTGGGATATTACCAGGAGCGAATCATCATTTGCCTCTGTCGATGACGAACAAAGGTGGCTTAGTGAACAGGGTTAGGATAGTGTCGACTAAGGCTTTTGACTTCATGAGCCGTAAGGGTCTCATAAAGGTATTTCTCCCTACGAGTCATGAGGATCTCGTAGGTGCATTTTCTCCTTAGGAATCGTGAGGACTCTTAAGTGTATGGCTTCTCTTATAAGTCGTAAGCATCTTACAAGAGTGTTTTCTCCTTATAAGTCGAGAGGACTTACAAGGGTTGTCCACCGTGTAGACATATCTCTAGTCACGGATGGAACGTTGTTGGGGAAATGTTTATTCGCGCCCGTGGATTGTATACAAGGGTCAATACTGAACCGCTTGTAGGGCAGTATTGGAGGTTGTGGTGGCCGCTTAAGAACAGGTTCAGATCCCTGTAGCTTAAGACTTTTGAATCTTATGAGCCGTGAGGGTCTCATAAGAGGGTTCTCCTTACGAGTCGTGAGGATCTCGTAAGTGTAATTTCTCCTTAGGAATCGTGGGGATCCCTAAGTGTGGTGCTCCGTTGTGAGTCGTAAGGATCTCACGTAGGTGGTTTCTCCTCACAAAGTCGAGAAGATCTTGCAAGTGTCTTTTAACGAGATTGCGCCCTTGCGGGTTTTCACAAAACTCGCCGGTAGACCTGCTGTTTTTACTCACGGAGCCCTTTCGGGTTTTCATCCGTGCCCCTTTTTGCTTATGGACATACCGTTTTCTTTTTGTTTCTTCCCTTTTTTCTCTTTTCTTTTTTTTTATTCTTTCTATATTTTTTGTGTGTTAGCCTTAGAATGCTGCAGTCCACAATAGTTTATCTACATCTCGGTCAACAGCTAGTTTTAGGACATAGTGGTCCATCGTTAGTTTAAGGATGTTTCAGTCCATTGTTAGTTTAAGAACGTTTCGGTCCGTTGCTAGTTTAAGGACGTTTCGGTCCGTTGACCGGCTACTATTTATGGAGTTTGGGATGAGGATGATAGCGAGCGGACATAGTCATCGTCGTCTATCATTGACCTCGGCCGTGACTCATCGGGTGTAGCACTTTTTCAGGAAGCGGTCGTTTATCGGGCTGGAGGGTCTTTCACCATGCATATCCATAAGTAGATAGGCCCCACCCTGGTAGACCATGTCTATGATATACAGGCCTTCATAGTTCGGCTCGAATTTCCCTCGTATGGCATGATTGGGGATCATAAATCTTTTGACCACTAGCACGAGTTCGCCTTGGCGGAATGTCCTCGGCCTAGTCAATCTTTCATATGAGCGCGTCATCTTTACTTTGTAAGCCTCCATATTTTGTTGCGCCATGAGCCGGGTTTCATCAAGGGTGTCGAGCTCCTCAAGCCGAAGGTGAGCATTTTCTTCGTCTATTAGCTCGTAGTGAACTGCCACTCGTAGAGAGGGTAACTCTATCTCAAGTGGGTGTACCGCTTCTATGCTGAATACTAACGCATACGGCGTTGTATTCGTGGCCGTTTTGAATGTAGTTCGATACGCCCAGAGTGCTTCATGCAGTCTCTCGTGCCAGTCCCTCTTGTTTCGCGACACCGTCTTTTTCACGATCTACGTCAAGGTCTTATTGAAAGCCTCAGCTAGACCGTTAGCTCGGGGATTATAGACCGACGAATATCTCCAGCCTATATTATGCTGTTGTGCAAAGCGGCTGATCTTGTGGCTTCTGTAGACTGGCCCATTATCGGAAATAATCCATCGCGGAGTGCCAAACCGATAAATGACGTGTGTCTTGAAGAAATGGAGGATATTCTTCGTCTTCCCTCAGCGGCACTGCTTCTGCCCATTTGGAGAAGTAATCAGTTGTCGCCAAAATGAATCGATGTCCTCTGGACGATCCTTGTTCGATGGGGCCGATTATGTCAGTTCCCTACATTTCGAATGGCCAGCTAGCCACCGTTGGATGCAGTGGATTTGGATGCTGATGGATAAAGTCTTCGTGAATCTGGCACGCGTGACACTGCTTCGCGTATTCGAGGCAGTCTTGGATCATCATGGGCAAATAGTAGCCCATCCTTTTGATTTTTAGTTTCATCTTCGGCCCGGCTTGATGTGATCCACGGATTCCGTCGTGAATTTCTTGGATGACCCACATTGCCTCTTCAGGTCCCAGGCATCTTAGCCATAGAGAATCAAATGATCTCTTATACAGAGTATCATTGACGAAAGCGAAAGACAGTGCTCGTTTCATAAGCTGATGTTTCGAGAACGCATCTTCAGGTGTTTGACGGGATTTGAAGTAGTCTATAAAGACTTCCCTCCAATCCGTAACATTTTCCTGGTCTTTTATTTGTAGAGCTGTTTGCTCAATCGATCCCTTTTCTTCGGAAGAATCCGGAGATATTTCCGCCGGTGCAAGAACCAGACAGCTTTGCACAACAATCCTCACGTCATCTAGGTTTTCGTCAGCCAGTTCTTTGGCGAGCTTGGCTAATACATCCGCTTTGCTATTTTCCGCACGCGGTATGCTTTCCAAGGTGTAAGAAGGAATTTGAGTCAGAAGTTGCTGTACTCACTCGCCGTACTTTACCAACTCAGGCTTGCACGTCTGATAGTCGCCGTTTATTTGACTAATGACCAGTTCGGAGTCTCTATATATGAGGAGGTTTTCAATTCCCATATCAATGGCGATCTGGAGACCTGCTATCAAAGCTTCATATTCGGCTTCATTGTTCGTCCTCGGCTCTGTTAAGGAGAAAGCGAAGCGCATTATCCCTCCTTATGGAGTCACGAAGATGAGGCCTACCCCTAATTTGATTGTAGGGGTGCTTTGTTTACGCTTCTTCATGGAGGATGCTCCATCGAAGTAGAGTTCCCACTGGGTATCATTCTTTCTTCCTCCCCCGTCGATCGTGTCAAACGCGTGCTCATCTGTCCATTCGCAGTTTAAAGGAGAATCAGCGGGTATCGGATGCTTAACGAGGAAGTCGGCGATGGCCTGGCCATTCACTGCCTTAAGAGGCCGATAAGTTATCGAGAACTCCATCAAGAGCGGGTCTATTTAGCGAGACGTCCTGTTAATAAAGCTTTTGACATCGAATACTTGAGAGGATCCACCATCGATATGAGACGGACTTCATGTGCCAACGCATAGTGCCTGAGCTTCATTATCGCGAAGATCAATTCCAGGCAGTGTTTTTCGATGGGAGAATGATTGCTTTCTGCCCCAGTAGAACTTGACTCAGATAGTAGAGAGGTCTTTCTTTCCTTTGATCGTTTTCTTTTGCCCACAGCGCGCCCAGATAACCTTCAAGGGTTGTTGTGTATAGGACGTGAGGTTTTCCTTTAACGGGAGCGGCTTGTACTGGCGGATTCTCCAGATATTGCTTGATTTCGTCCAGCGTGCTTTGGCATTTGTGATCCCAGACGAACGGGGTTCCCTTCTTCATCAGGTGACTGTTGGGGCGGCACTTACCGAAAAGATTGGCTATGAATTGCCGGATATACGCGAGCTTCCCTTGGAGAGACCATAGTTGCTTAAGAGTTCTTGGAGGAGGAATTTCCATGATCGCCTTGATCTTCAACGGATCTATCTCGATGCTTCGGTGTCGGATGATGAATCCCAGGAATTTGCCCGAGGAAACTCCGAACGCGCATTTAAGAGGGTTCATTTTTAAGCTGTATTGCCGAAGGCGCTGAAACACGATCTTCAGATACTCTAAATGTTCCTCGTATGATTTGCTTTTAACTACGAGATCGTCGATATAGCATTCGACGATTTCATGTATGAGTTCATCGAAAATCTTCGTCATGGCCCTCTGATAGGTGGCACCGGCGTTCTTCAGACCGAAAGGCATCACCTTGTAGCAGAATATGCCCAAAGGGGTCCGGAAAGCGGTATGCTTCTGGTCTTCAGGATGCATCTTTATTTGATTGTATCCTGATGAGCCGTCCATGAAGGAGAAGACTTCGTGAGTGGACGTATTATCTATCATCAGCTCAGTAACTGGTACTGGGAAGTCGTCCTTTGGGCAAGCTTTGTAGAGATCCCGAAAGTCCACACATATGCGCTCCGTCCCATTTTTCTTCATGACTGGGACGATGTTGATGATCCAATCAGGATATTGAACCTCTTGGATGAAGCCGGAGTCGATTAGCTTTTGACCTCGGCGTTGATGCTCATCTCAAGCTCGAGCCACATCCGTCTCGGCGCTTGCTTGACTGGCTTGATGTCCAGAGAAATTGCCAATTTATGCACAGCGATCTCTGGATGTAGTCCCGGCATTTCGGAATAGTTCCATGCGAAGCAGTCTCTATGCTGCATGAGCACATCCTTTAGCACAGCCACCCTTTCTTCAGACAACAGCTCACTGACGAACGTCGGTCGTGGGTCACTTGCCATCCCCAAATCAGTTTTCTTGAGGTTATCTGCAGTAGTTTGTATTCCATCTTCCAGCTCTTTTGGTGCCGGTGGAAATTCTGAGATTACCTCGTCATCGTTGTTTTCGATGCACCGGGGGAGGTCATCTATATTATCGGGCTCTTCTTCTGATAGCGTTGTCACGTGATAGGCACGAGCTCGCTTCCAAGACAGATGTTGATCTGGTTGTACTCTCGCGGCTTTGGGTTCATGCTTCTGCGGCGGGGTTACCTTCCAGCTGCTGGATAGAGCGAACCTTACTTGCTGATACTGGTCTTCGACCCAGTTCTTGAAGGTGAAGCTTTCTTCGAGAGGATGTCCCATTGCCCTGTGTTAGGAGCAATAGTCCGGGTAAGAGACTTCGTCTACTTGCTCGGGGTGCTTGGACTCTGGGAGGGTCATCATCTGGTGTTTCAGGACAAGATCGAATATCTTCTTTGTCGTGTCTTGAGGAAAAGAATATTCTCGACCCATCTTCTTTATAAGAGAAGAAATCTGAATTGCTCGTGTCACGACCCGCAATGTACGGAACGCGACCGGCACTTAAGTTACGGAACGTCTCAAGGCGTCCGTGAAATAAGTAAGCCGAAGCCCAGAATACCAAACCCAATTAAGAATTAGGGTGGAGGAAAAACCATTTTTATTTAAAGCACTTTGTTTCATTAAGTTTCATCAAGTCTCATTTTTAAGAAAAACAACTTCTTTTTCCCAAATTTCCGGCAAAATCTTCTTGTAAAATAGTCCCCCAACGGGTACAATAGAAATATAAGTGAATAACAGGAATATGGCATCCCCAGGCGGGAGCTAGCTCTTCGCTTCAAGGCGATCACAAATCCCACGCAATGTAAAACACAAGGTGCATAAGTAAGCATGAAAGCATAGATAAAATAGTATATCGACTCAAGTGAGCTCGACCCCCAATATAACATATCATCCACAAATCCCACAACCTCACCTCTAGGTCAATATACAGTAATACAAATAAAACCGGTACAGCTGAAATAGTAGCAGATGGAGTACTCTAGATACAATGAATATATATAAGTTGGTACAAAATGATAACAACCCACCTATGAGCAAAAGCGTCGAGTCAAGGCAAAAAGAGCAAAAGAGGCAAAAGTGTCCGCCGCTGCAGTGCTGACGGAACGGACCTACAGAAAAGCTGTGGCACAACGAGGTTGAGTTGCCAGCTCGTGAGTAATAAATAACATCTACAAAGGCTATCGCATGCATGTACACAAGTATCCTAGCATCCCTAAAACAGGTATGGCTATATGTACTAGCAGGTATGTATGCATCATCAGTGTACTAACAAGTATTTATGTCACATGGATGTAATAGCAGGTATGTATGCCATATGAATATACTATCATGTATGTGTAAGTCCATGTCACGCACCCTACGAACTTGCGGGGAGGCGGAATATATGAAAAACGATTATCAAAGCTTCGTAACACGGACTTGAGCGCATGAATCATTTCTAAACCATTGCTAACTATCTACTAGAGGTTTAACTACTCGGATTCGAAGTTATACCTCACGTTACATGTCCTTCGGGTCTTCATTGCTGTCCTCCACTCTTCGTAGGCTCCTTAGAACATCGGGATCTCAAGGGCCTCCTCGAGTCAAAGACGATCCACCCGAGTGCTCTTTGTCCAAGCTTGATCTCTAACTTGAGATAACTAGATTGCTCAAATTGCTAATCTAAGCTATCTAGGGGATATAGAGTAAGGTTATGGATGTATTAGTCTATCTAATCCTTGATCTCAACACATTAGAGGGGAGGATTAGGGTTTCAACAGAGGATGAGCTTGAGGAGAGAGAAGGTGAGCAATAGAATGAGAATGAATAATGAGCTCATGTGAATTTAACAACCATAACAATTTATCAAATAAATAAATATAAATGATTAATCATCATGGTTGATTCATTCACCTAGTGTGATTCATCAAAATGACTCACTAACTAATTAATGCATCATTTAATACAAAGGATGAATCACACAAATGAGTCATTAAGAATTTAATGCTCATGCCACCTTAACGCCTTAGTCACCACTCTTCTAGAAGCATCCCGACAAATTACGAGAACGCCCCTCCAATCCGTGAAATCACGGAAAAACTTTAGACTGTATAAATCCAATAACCCGATACTAGAATCTGGCTTAAACCAAAGCCTGCTAGTAAAAACTGTCCGAAAAGTCGTACGTGCGTAAACACATGTACGCGTCCGAACCCTTGTCGTAAAACCATACGACCTCTATATCGTTTCGCCTGGAGCAGGGAAACTCTCTGTGTAGGACTCTAAAGACTCGACACTACGCTGGCAGTGGGTTTAACCACAGACCGCAAGTAGGCACTAGCTGTACGTAACGGTCCGCAGGTAGATGTCGATAAGAAGGCCGATGAGTAAACTCATCCGAACTCCCACTGAGCCTGATGTGACAATCTTCGTACAGTCCGGTCTGTTCGTCTAAGACTATCGCATATCAAGCCTAGAGGGCGGCAAGCGTCAGTCCTCTAATAGCTGTTTAAGTCGTGTCGGAGCGAAGCCCATTACGCCCTGAGAAATTACTGGAACCTACCAGTAAATCTCGCTTGCCCTGGCCAGGGAATTTGCATAATGGCTCTCTGACACAGCGCGATATCGACTCCCAATACCGGCAGAGACGAATCATGTCTAACCGCCACTGCCTCCGAGTGCTCAGGACTGCACCCAACTGCTACCTGTTTGCACGACTCCTTTGAGCCGTGGTAGGGTAGCAATCTAAGAACAGTGGGACACACTCGAGGCGAAGTAGCAGTGTCAAGTCTGCGGACTATGCTGTACTCATGTCACCTGGGAACTGTTAACTGACGATGGGTATAATACCAACCAATCAGTTTCCCTGTGAAGCCTGTCCGGTGTACCCGTAACCTAACGAGCACCTGTATACTATCTCCAGTACGACGTACTGATGGCTGTGGGACAGACCATCTCCCCAACTAGGATGAGAAGCGTACGCACTTAGTCTACTCAGGAATATCGATGCCCTATCTCGATAATCCAATGACTAGGGACATGTATAGGATGTTGCTTACAGACTACCCAGCCCCCACTAGTGCGACTGCCATCACAACGCTGGTAATCAAGCAAAGATCCTATGGGCTCTACTAATATGTATAAGTGATACGTTACAAGAAACATATGCACATATTAAAGTAGACACAAACCAAGTAGCATACTACCATGTTTAGCAAGATTGTATATACAACTGTGAATATCCTATGCTTCCATTAAGTAATATACATACAAGTATGATACAATAATGGCCCCTAGGGCATATACACTAACAATCTCCTACTTGCACTAGGGCCATGAGCTGGCATATCGCAGACCTATCATCTCGAATAGCCTCTCGAACTGCATCTGAGGAAGGACTTTTGTGAATGGATCAGCAATGTTATTCTCCGTCTCTACTCTCTTCACCTCGATCTCCCGGCGATCGACGATCTCCCTGATCAGGTGATACCGCCTTAAGATGTGTCTGGACTTCTGATCGGACCTGGGTTCCTTCGCTATAGCTATAGCGCCGTTGTTGTCACAATACAGAGGTATTGGACCAACACTGGTAGGAACCACCTGAAGTTTTGTGTGGAACTTCTTCATTCAGACCGCTTCTTTTGCGGCATCGCAAGCAGCTATGTACTCTGCTTCCATTGTTGAGTCAGCAATGGTCCCCTGTTTGGAACTCTTCCAACAGACCGCCCCTCCATAGAGGGTAAAGACATAACCCGACATGGACTTGGAGTCATCTTTATCACTCTGGATGCCGGAGTCGGCAAAGGCCTCCATCTGGAAGTCTTTTCCGCCATACACCAAGAACATCTCCTTAGTCCTTCTAAGGTACTTGAGAATGTTCTTTACTGCTATCCAGTGATTCTCCCCTTGTTTTGCTTGATACCGGCTTACTACGCTTAATGCGTATGCTACAACTGGTCTGGTACATAACATCGCATACATTATAGAGCCTACCGCAGAAGCGTAGGGTATAATCGATATGCGATCCCTTTCCAAATCAGTCTTGAGAGTCATATCTTTGGAGAGGGTGATTCCGTGACAAGCCGGTAAGTTACCGCGCTTAGAATCTTCCATACTGAATCTCTTCACTATGGTGTCTATGTACCTGGACTGCGAAAGTCCCAACATCCTTTTTGATCTATCACGATAGATCCGAATCCCCAGAATGTAGGTGGCATCACCAAGGTCTTTCATAGAGAATTTATGTGACAAGAATCTTTTGACTGACTATAACATAGGAATATCATTTCCTATTAGGAGAATGTCATCCACGTACAAGACGAGGAATACTACAGCTCTCCCTACAATCTTACTGTATATGCATGGTTCATCTGGATTTTTGATAAAGTCAAATTCTTTGACAGCATCATCAAAACAGATGTCCCAACTCCACGATGCCTGCTTTAGTCCATAAATGGACTTAAGCAGCTTGCATACTTTACCGCTGCTCCCACTCTGAATGAATCCTTCTGGTTGATCCATATAGACGCTCTCTTCTAAATTACCATTTAGAAAGGCCGTCTTAACGTCCATCTGCCAGATCTCATAATCATGGAAGGCAGCAATAGCAAGAAGGACCCTAATGGATTTTAGCATAGCAACTGGAGAAAAGGTTTCGTCATAGTCCAAACCAGGTCTTTGACGGAAACCCTTTGCAACAAGTCTAGCTTTATAGGTTTCAACCTGTCCATTTACACCAATCTTCTTTCTGAAGATCCATTTGCATCCTATGGGTTTTGCCCTATCTGGAGCAAAGTCCAAAGTCCATACTTTGTAAATGTACATGGACTCCATTTCGGTCCGCATTGCATCCAGCCATTTTACTGAGTCACCGCTCTGAATGGCTTGCTGGAAGCTAGTAGGCTCATCATAGTCAATAGTGCTATCCTCTCTATTTCCGTCTATGAGAAAACCGTAGTATCTCTCGGGCGGATGAGATTGCCTACTACTTCTACGGAGTGGCGTCGGGATGTCCTGTTCTTCTTGAACTTCTGGTTCTACGAAACATTCAGCAGTTGTTTGTGCTTCTGGAATATTTTCCAGTTCCATTTCGCTCCCACTAGTTTCCTTTTCTAAAAACTGATATTCTAGAAAATGGGTATTACGAGAAACAAAAACCTTTTGTTCCTCTACGTAATAGAATAGATATCCCCTGGAGTTCTTTGGATATCCCACAAACTTACAAAGTACTGATCGTGCCTCGAGTTTGTCCGCATGCTGCTTTTTAACATAAGCCAGACATCCCCAAGTCTTTAGATACTGAAGATAGGGTTTCTTCCCACTCCACATCTGATATGGTGTGGTAGCAAAGTCTTGGTGGGAACCTGGTTCAAAAGATATGCAGCTGATTCTAATGCATATCCCCAGAATGATCGTGGTAACTCAGCGTTACTCATCATGGAACGAACCATATCCAATAGGGTTCGATTCTTCCTTTCCGATACACCGTTATGTTGTGGTGTGTATGGAGAAGTAAGCTGAGAGAGAATTCCATTCTCTTTTAAGTAACCTAGGAACTCGACACTTAAGTGTTCACCACCTCGATCAAATCTCGGTGTCTTTATACTCTTGCCTGTTTGTTTTTCCACTTCATTCTTGTATTCTTGGAATTTCTCAAAGGCCTCGGAATTATTCTTCTTTAAGAAGACATATCCATACCTAGAGAAATCATCCGTAAAGTAATGAAGTAGGAATAACCACCTCGTGCATGTATAGACATTGGACCGCACATGTCACTGTGTACGAGTCCCAAGAGCTCACTTGCTCTTACTCCGTGTCCAGTGAACGGTGTCTTTGTCATCTTTCCTTTGAGACAAGATTCACAAGTAGTATAAGATTGATATTCGAACGGATTCAAATATTCTTCTTTATGTAACTTAGTCAACCTTCTCTCATTGATATGACCTAGTCTACAATGCCATAAGAAATCCTGATTTATCTCTGGAGACTTTCTTTTAAGAGTGTTCTGGATATTGAAAACCTGAGCTTGACTTAATACGTATATACCGTTATCTAATGTACCGGACCCAATCAGAACTTGATTTAGGTGGATGTTAACTACATCGTTTACGAATGTAAAATCATATCCCTCTCTCGAAAGTGAGGACACCGATATGCTATTACAAGTCATACTAGGTACATATAAACAGTTATGTAAAATCAATATATGCCCACTTGTCAAACCTAGGCGATATTCTCCCACGGATTCAGCGTTCACTGACATTCCGTTTGCAACTCTGAGAGACCAATCACCTACCTTTATAACTCTACTGTTTCTCAAAGCATGTAATGAATTACAGATATGAGATCCTGCTCCGGTATCTATTACCCAGGAAGTAGAGTTTATTGACAAACAGTTCTCAATTACAAACAAATTTGAGGCTGAAGCCACAACAGGCTTCGTATCCTGGCTACTGGCTTCTAAAGCCCTGCAATCTTTCTGCCAATGCCCAATCCTATAACAATAGGAACGTCCCTCTTTTGCTACATTCAGTCCCGAAACTTTTGCCCTTCTCTTTCCTTCTACTTCCCTGGTTTCCTTCAGGGTAGATGGTAGAGACTGTAGAATTAAGTCAGTATCTGACCACTTTTCCAACGTGATCTTTAGGTCCTTGAGCTCATCAATACAGCTAGTCATTGTAAGGACGTTGTCCCTTACAGATGACCCGTCAGCCAACCTTGCTTGAATTAATTCGTTCGAGGTCTCATATCTTGCGATATGAGATTTCTCTCCATATAAATCTTTGTTATGGAGAAAGATGGAAACTAAGTCCATCTTCTCATGCTGCTTCTGGTATACACCATCAACTGAAGCTAACACGAGGCATTTAGCTTTTGCTTTATCTTTTTCCCTTGTCTGACGGATATCCATATCCGCGACAATTGAAACTAGACCTGGGACGGCGGGATCTTGAGTAGTAATAGGGTGGTCCAGCTTGTTATAGGCAATGGACTTCTGGACAGACCTTTGCCAGTCATATAAGTCAGATTCAGTCAAATTTTTATCTAGATGTAACCTATGTGTGGTCACAAGGTCGCTGCAATGAGAGAAAGAGAAGAAAACATTTTAGCATGATGCTGTTGCAAGTTTAGATTGGTTTTTAATTTATCTAAACAGGATGGTTCCCACTGTTTCTCGAAACCTTCCTCAAACCATAAAAGAAGAATTAGCCAGGACTATTCTCACCGTACAATACTTGCTTAACCGTTCAGCCAGGCCAGTGTCAATGCTTTGAGGGAGGTTTTCCAACGCTTTCGCGAAGTTCCTTAATTAAAGAACCTCTTTTCTCTGGGGGCTTAACCCCTCTGACACCTTTCTAGGCACCTACTTGGTATATAGCATTAATCGTTAAGTGACGAATCTCCTGATAAGTAGTTCGTACTCACAGTAGGATCGGGATCCTAAATATCATCATATGATAATGTTGAAGGAATCCTACCAACATTTATCAAACTCCAAAATGGTATGCATCTCTTTGCAAATTTCAGTTTCTTTAGAAATTCCCGATGTGGATTTTTGCCCCATGCTCGTATGACTTTGACTAAGGGCCAAATATGTCATAAGTCATATGTCAAGTTCTACCCATCATTATCCAGGTTAATTTGAACCCACCCGTATATACTCTTGACTAATGGCCAAGAAAAGTAATATGACTGTCCCAAACCAACGCATCTATCTATGCAACAAATGAATACCCCAGCAACTACCAAACACTATGTCTTGACTAAGGGCCAAGTATAAATAGCTTGAATATTACTGAATACCCAAATGAAATGACGGAGGGCTACGAATGGTTTTGGCAAAACCGTGAACGTAGTGAACTTGATATAATCGAAGGAACCTGATACTTTTCAAAAGAAGTGGTTAAAGCTCCGTAATTTAAAAATTCTGATCTTTTTAAAATAACTGAGAGGTTTGTTTTAAATTTGTTCCAACGATTGAACTTTGGTTTATTTTCTTTGCATTATAATAATGCGTCCCATCATTTATCCTATCATTGCAGAAAACAACGAAAATTCCATGTCCTCTTATGCCATCCGCATTCGCCACGAGGTCCCGTCATCACCCGTTAGGTTATTTAACTAACGACGGAGCGTGGGCTGGGTTAGCGCGGTTGTAAAACATAAGTGACGTCTAATAGCTATCATATATAGATATTGTACAATCTTCAGACACAATAATAAGCATTCCAGATCACAGATGAACTTTATTTGATTTATTAGCAATCCGCATTTGCTTTGAGCCTGCAATAAAAGACGGATTACACAGTTGTGATGAATAGCTATTACCCCACCCTAGACCCCTATGGGTATGGCAAATTACCCGCCAAGTACCCGAAGTGAAGCAGTCTCCCTCAACAAAGTGAGTAGGCCACTAAACACTTCAAAGTACCCGGTAGCTTGTGTACCCCGCCTTGGGTCTATCCTAGGAGCAAAAACAGTAAAAAGAAATAATACAACGGTGGCTACAACCGCAACCTGGAGGTGCCCTGTAAAAGAATATTACATCAAATTACATTTACATTTAATGAATGAATATTAAACACATCTCTAACCCCGGTTAATCATCACAACAGTCCAACACAGTTCATATACATAAACAGTAAATATTTCAGAAATGTGCAACTCCGTGCCAACTGATATACTAGCAGTTAGGGGAGGTTTACGAACACATTAAACATTACAGATAAAACCCAATTAGCAAATATCTTAGAACATCGATCGATTACCATATTCCGTGTCTACCCCAAAAGCAAAGCATCACTGAAGTAACCAGGGTATAAACAGAACAAACAGAGAACCAAAACACCAAAAAAAAAGAATTACAGAGCAAATCCGAGTCAACTCGGAGTTGACTCGGCGGCGGATCCGCGGCACAAGCACTCTATTGCCGCGGATCCGCGGCCGAGTTGCCGAGTTACTGACTCGTATTTTCCCAGTATTCTTAAAATACCCGGCTGTGAATTTTAAGGTATGTCAAATAATTTTTCAGACAGGTTTAAAATTAACAGAAACTAGGAATTTTTAGGGTTTTGTTTTCGTGTTTTCCGTCGATGGAACTTCTAATCTGTTTCTAACAAGCTAGTAATGGTTTAGTTGGCTCTGATACCACTGTAAGTCCATGTCACGCACCCCACGAACTTGCGGGGAGGCAGAATATATGAAAAACGATTATCAAAGTTTCGTAACACGGACTTGAGCGCATGAATCGTTTCTAAACCAATGCTAACTTTTTACTAGAGGTTTAACTACTCGGATTCGAAGTTATACCTCATGTTACATGTCCGTCGGGTCTTCATCACTGTCCTCCACTCTTCGTAAGCTTCTTGGAACATCGGGATCTCAACGGCCTCCTCGAGTCAAAGACGATCCACCCGAGAGCTCTTTGTCCAAGCTTGATCTCTAACTTGAGATAACTAGATTGCTCAAATTGCTAATCTAAGCTATCTAGGGGATATAGAGTAAGGTTATGGATGTATTAGTCTATCTAATCCTTGATCTCAACACATGAGAGAGGAGGATTCGGGTTTCAAGAGAGGATGAGCTTGAGGAGTGTGAAGGTGAGCAATAGAATGAGAATGAATAATGAGCTCATGGGAATTTAACAACCATAACAATTTATCAAATAAATAAATATAAATGATTAATTATCATGGTTGATTCATTCACCTAGTGTGATTCATCAAAATGACTCACTAACTAATTAATGCATCATTTAATACAAAAGATGAATCACACAAATGAGTCATTAAGCATTTAATGCTCATGCCACCTTAACCCCTTAGTCACCACTCTTCTAGAAGCTTCCCGACAAATTACGAGAACGCCCCTCCAATCCATGAAAACACGAAAAAACTTTAGACTGTATAAATCCAATAACCTGATACTAGAATCTGGCTTAAACGAAAGCCGGCTAGTAAAAACTGTCCGAAAAGTTGTACGTGCGTAAACACACGTACGCGTCCGAACCCTTGTCGTAAAACCATACGAACTCTATATCGTTTCGCCTGGAGCAGGGAAACTCTCTGTGTGGGACTCTAAAGACTCGACACTACGCTGGCAGTGGGTTTAACCACAGACCGCAAGTGGCACTAGCTGTACGTAACGGTCCCCAGGAAGATGTCGATAAGAAGGCCGATGAGTAAACTCATCGGAACTCCCACTGAGCCTGATGTGATAATCTTCGTACAGTCCGGTCTGTTCGTCTAAGACTATCACATATCAAGCCTAGGGGGCGGCAAGCGTCAGTCCCCTAATAGCTGTATAAGTCGTGTCGGAGCGAAGCCCATTACACCCTAAGAAACTACTGGAACCTACCAGTAAATCTCGCTTGCCTTGGCCAGGGACTTCGCGTAATGGCTCTCTGACACATCGCGATATAGACTCCCAATACCGGGAGAGACGAATCCTGTCTAACCGCCACTTCCTCCAAGTGCTCGGGACTGCACCCAACTACTACCTGTTTGTACGACTCCTTTGAGCCGTGGTAGGGTAGCAATCTAAGAACAGTGGGACACACTCGAGGTGAAGTAGCAGTGTCAAGTCTGCGGACTATGCTGTACTCATGTCACCTGGGAACTGTTAACTAACGATGGGTATAATACCAACCAATCAGTTCCCCTGCGAGTCCTGTCCGGTGTACCCGTAACCTAACGAGCACCTGTATACTATCTCCAGTACGACGTACTGATGGCTGTGGGATAGACCATCTCCCCAACTGGGATGAGAAGCGTACACACTAAGTCTACTCCGGAATATCGATGCCCAATCTCGATAATCCTACGACTAGGGACAAGTACTGGATGTTACTTACAGACTACCCAGCCCCCACTAGTGTGACTGCCATCACAACGCTGGTAATCAAGCAAAGATCCTATGTGCTCTACTAATATGTATAAGTGATACGTTACAAGAAACATATGCACATATTAAAGTAGACACAAACCAAGTAGCATACTACCATGTTTAGCAAGATTGTATACACAACTGTGAATATCCCAAGCTTCCATTAAGTAATATACATATAGGTATGATACAATAATGGCCCCTAGGGCATATACACTAACAGTATGTATGCTATATGAGTCAACTCAAGATCTCATCATGTAGGTATAACAATTGTTCTTTCTTTGTTTTTGAAACTCTTTTCAAATATCAGCATAATATCCATGAAATTAATAAAATCCGTGTCCAGCAACGACACTTCAAAACCGTCTCAATCTCATATATCCATGTCAAGTATCTCTGGCCTCAGCCGTCCGGCTGATCCATGTCAAATATCCATATCTCAAACTAGCGGCCACAGTCGGTATCCTCTGGATATCCGTCGTGCCAAATAAAGTCACCGGTAGGTAATCCGTCCCCTGCCAGGCTCAACGCCATCTCCTGCGATCTTCTTGCCCCGGGGTACCGTACCGGGCCCATCATGTACCCGAGACGGTTCATCCACCTCCTCGAAACGGGACTCGAAAACTACAGCAAACTCATGGTGGACGACACATTACATCACTAGAAAACCGCAACTTTTATATTTTAAAAGATTATAAGTTGAAATCTTGCGGCTTTCCCCCAAAATCCAGAAATATCATAAATCTCATGAAATCATCTTGGATGCATATGTCAATGATAGTGAATGCTTATGGTATCAATTTGCAATGTATGATTTATACTAGGCATGAGCAAATGATATAATAATACATATGCACGAGAATAGCAATTCTTATGATTTCATTTTAAATATTTATTGCAATAGCATAGGTCTAAGCAATTAACATGTTTCAGATTTATAGTTATCTAGTGTCGTGACATGGCAATTACCAGAGTTTGTGTGTCCACAAGAATAGTGCTCGTGCTGCATATAAAAACCTGGTAATGGTGCATGTGTCCAACAAATGAGTTTGCGTATATGGGTACAACATATAGATCCTAACTGCAGCAAATATCATGCAAGTATTATCATTCTAATATCACAAGTAAATATCAAAGTTTACTATATCTATCGGGCGACTCGCGCCATCCAAACGATCGTCCCCCGTAGATGTTAAATCTACTCACCCGTGATCCCGTGCTAGGTGTGTCCGACCACCTTCTTCCCATTCTCCGCTGCGCTCGAAGTCTCCGCCGGCGAACCTAGAATTTACAAAAGTCACCATATAAGGAAAAATCCTGCAAAACACGATATATCGATAAAAACATACGCGTGCGTGAAACTAAACGCGTGTGCACACAACACGTCGCGACGCGCACAAACCCACCAGAACCTACACAAAACCACGCGTATCACGCGCATGTCGCACAAGCTTTAAAACATCGAAAACACGTTATTAGCTCCAGATTTTGCCTCTGGGCCTAACTTAAAAAGTTGCAGGTACCAACAGACTAACCTCCCTAGCAGGACCCTACACCCAAAAACCCAACACCCGACCCCCCACTCTGGCCACAAATTGCGGCCAGATCGAATAAACCGGCGGCCTGGAAAGTGAGGTGGGTCCCCGTGTTTTGTGTGTGTGTCCCTACTAGTCTCACTATTCTACAGTATTCACAATTTTATTTTTAAGGGCTCGGGTCAACAGCAGAATTTACAGAGGCTAAAAAGTCGCTAAAACTGCTAAATTACGCCAAGTCGGATAAATCGGGCATCTTTGTGAAATCTGGAACCAAACTTGGTTGATCTAGCCTCAACAATACCCCCACAAGGCTACTCTAACCAACACTACCATTACTTTGCCAAAATTTCCTTAAATTACCCAAAATTATCACTAAAACATACAATAATCACTAAATTAAGCTAGATAACCATGACTTTAACAATTAGGAGACGGGTTAAGGGGTTATACCTCTAGAGACCCTAGATGAAGGAGAAGAAGTAGGAGGGTGTGTGCTGCGGTTACAGCTCCTGGTGCTGCAAAACTTGGTTGGAAATGAGCTGAGATGGGCTGCAGATGCTGATCTGTGCCAGGCTGAAGCTGTGCTGTTGCTTTGAGTTGTGGAGTTTTCAGAGTGGCTGTTGCAACAGCAAGTGAAGAAAATGTTGAGGTATTTGTGGTGGAGTGTGGGGTGTAGTGATGTTGTGTGAGTGTGGCTTGAAGTTGGGGGGCTGTTGTGTAGTTGCTGCTGCTGTGTTTATGGAGTTAGGGTGGCTGTAGCAGCAGCTACTACTGATATTGTGGCTGAAAACTGGGCAGAAATTGGGCTGATGCAAATGATGGTGCTGCTGTTGATGTAGCTACTGCTGTTGGGTTAAAGAGCTGATGCTATGGGGTTGTAGTTGTTGCTGATGTTGGTTTTTGGTGGCTGAAATGAGCAGGAATTTGGGCTGATGTGTGTGTATATGTGAGAAGGATGTGAGAGGTAAGTGAAAGCTTTGAAAGGAAAAGAGTGTAACACAAACCTAGGGCCACCATTCTCTCACCCTCATTAAATGCTGCATGACACCCATCATAATCTCCCTTTCTCATCTCAAGAAAACCCTAATTCTATTCCATTTTTAAAACTAAAACCCTTAATTGACACCAATTAACTTAACAAAGGGTTTAGACCACCATGGTTGCCTAAACATGGTTAACCCACATACACATCTAAACTTGGCAACCCTTGACCTAACCCACATTAACATGCACAAGTGTGCAGTCGGGATAAAATTCTACTAAAATAACCATAAAACCTGATAAATTACTAGGATCCCATTTTGGTAAAATTTTTACCAAAAACCCCACATTAACACTTAATTACTACTAAACACAGACTCAGGTGTTACAGTCTTCCCCCCTGAAGAAAATTCGTCCCCGAATTTTAAAATATGTAACTACGCGTACTTTCAAAAAGATGAGGGAATTTCTTCCGCATCTCTCCCTCGGCCTACTAAGTGATCTCCACACTATTCGGGCTGCGCCAAAGAACCATCACAGACAGCAGAACCTTTGATCGAAGTTTCTTCACCTGCCGATCTAATATCTCAACTGGCTGCACGGTGAACGAAAGGTCGGGCTCAAACTGAACGGTCTGATGCTGAATCATGTGGGAAGGGTCATGAAGATATCTGTGTAGCATCGACACGTGGAAGACGGGGTGAACATCCGAAAAGCTGGGTGGAAGAGCCAAACGATATGCAACAGCGCCGACATGCTCGAGAATCTCAAAGGGACCCACGAATCTAGGGCTAAGCTTTCCCTTTCGCCCAAATCGCATCACGCCTTTCATCGGAGAGACCCTCAGAAAAACAAGATCGCCAACTGCTAACTCTAATCTGCGACGGTGCCTGTCCGCATACGATTTCTGTCTGCTCTGAGCTGCTCTCATCCGGTCCCGAATCAACTGTACTTTCTCGGTCGTCTCCTGCACGATCTGCGGCCCAAAAATACTGCTCTCGCTCAGCTCAGTCCAACAGACGGGCGACCTACATCTCCTCCCATATAAAGCCTCAAAAGGTGCCATCTGGATAGTATCCTGGAAGCTGTTGTTGTAGGAGAACTCCACTAATGGTAAATGACGATCACAGCTACCACCAAAGTCCAAAACGCACGCTCTGAGCATGTCATCGACAGTCTGGATAGTCCACTCTGACTGTCCGTCGGTCTGCGGATGAAATGCGGTGCTGTAGCTCAAACGAGTGCCCAAAGCCTCCTGGAGTCTCTGCCATAGTCGGCAGGTAAACTGGGTGCCTCAATCTGATACTATACAAGTCGGTACGCCATGTAACCGCATGATCTCGTTGATGTAAATCCGGGCATACTGAGCAAAACTGAAAGTGGTCTTCACTGAAAGGAAGTGAGCCGCTTTCGTCAATCGATCCACGATCACACAAATGGAGTCGTACCCTCGACTGGTCCTGGGTAGACCCACAACGAAGTCTATCGAAATCTTCTCCCATTTCCACTCCGGAATGGGCAAAGGCTGCAACTCTCCGGCTGGCATCTGGTGCTCGGCCTTGACTTGCTGACAAGTCAGGCATCTCGATACGAAGTCAGTGACATCCCTCTTCATCCCGTCCCACCAATAGACATCTCTCAAATCACGGTAGATCTTGGTGGAACCTGGATGAACGCTGTATGCAGATCTATGTGCCTCCTCAAGAATCTCACGCCGCAGTCCCTCCGAACCTGGTACGCACAATCGAGTCCCAAATCGTAGGACTCCCTGATCGTCGATCACGAACTCGGAATCTCTGCCCTGCCTAATCTGCTCCATGATCTCTGAAAGTCTGTCATCACTGGGCTGTGCCTCTCGAATGCGGTCAAGTAACTGCGGACGTGCATGAACATGCGCAAGCTGTCCCCCTGTCGGAGTGAACTCGAACTCAACTCGGCCGTCGCATAAAATCTGCCAATCTGCTGACGACTGCCTCTGCACTGCGCGCAAACAAGATAGGCTACCCCCGGGCCTCCTGCTCAAAGCATCCGCCACTATATTCTCCTTGCCCGGGTGGTATAAGATCTCACAGTCATAGTCTTTTACCAGCTCCATCCAACGACGCTGTCTTAGATTCAGGTCTCGCTGCTGAAATATATACTTTAAGCTCTTGTGGTCAGTGAATATTTGGCATGATTCGCCGTATAGGTAATGTCGCCATATCTTCAGTGCAAAGACCTCTGCCGCCATCTCCAAATCGTGAGTGGGCTAGTTCTGTTCATGTTTCTTCAATTGCCATGAAGCATACGCGATCACCCTGTCATGCTGCATCAATACGCATCCTAGCCCCACCGGTGAAGCATCACAATAAACCACGAATCCGCCTGATCCTGAAGGCAAAGATAATACCGGCGACGTAGTCAAACAAGTCCGTAGCTGCTGAAAACTGTGCTCGCACTCCTCCGTCCAAACGAAAGGAACTCCCTTCCGGGTCAAACCGGTCAAAGGTGCAGCAATACGGGAGAAATCTTGAACGAATCGCCTATAATAGCCAGCCAGGCCTAGAAAACTACGGATCTCCATGACCGATGTCGGTCTGGGACACTGCTGAACAGCCTCAATCTTCTTCGGGTCCACACACACACCATCTCTCGTAATCACGTGACCCAAGAAACCAACGCTGTCCAACCAGAATGCACACTTGGAAAATTTTGCGAAAAGCTGGTGCTCCCTCAAGGTCTGCAAAGTAATCCGCAAATGCTGCTCGTGCTCCTCTCGGCTACGGGAATACACCAAAATATCATCAATGAACACTATGATAAACAAGTCAAGATACGGCCTGAAGGTACGGTTCATCAAGTCCATGAATGCTGCTGGGGCGTTGGTGAGTCCGAACGACATCACCAGAAACTCATAGTGGCTATAGCGTGTACGGAACGCTGTCTTCGGTATATCCTCCTGTTGGACTCGCAGCTGATGGTATCCTGATCGCAAGTCAATCCTCAAAAAATAACCCGCACCCTGAAGCTGGTCGAGCAAATCATCGATGCGTGACAACGGATATCTGTTCCGCACGGTAACCTTGTTCAGCTGGCGGTAGTCGATACATAAGCGCAAACTTCCGTCCTTCTTCTTGACAAACAGGACCGGAGCACCCCATGGAGAAACACTGGGTCGAATAAGTCCCTTATCTAACAGATCTTGCAGCTGAACCTTCAATTCTCTAAGCTCCGTCGAGCCATCCGATAGGGCGGTATAGAAATAGGCCCCGAGCCGGGAATCAAATCAATACAGAACTCGATATCGCGCTCCGGCGGCAATCCTGGGAGCTCATCAGGGAAAACAACGCGGAACTCGCATACAATTGGAACCTGGTCCAATGGAATATCTGTAGCTCTAGTATCGCAAACATAGGCTAGAAATCCCCGACATCCCTTCCTCAACAGCTGATCAGCGCGAAGAGAAGAAATCAATATGTGAGGGGCGGCACCACAGTCCCCCTGCATAACAAAATCCGGCTCGCCGGGAAAACAAAATCTAACTGTCTTCTTACGGCAGTCCACAGACGCATAGCATGTGGCTAAACAATCCATGCCCAAAAGAACGTCGAAGTCCAACATCTCAAGAAGGATCAAGTTGACAGGCAGGTCTCGCTCGCCAATACGGACGGTACAGGATCGGAACACATGCCGAGCAACAAATGACTCTCCCACGGGAGTGGTCACAACAAGCGGCTGATCAAGCAAACCGGACTCTCTACCCAAACTCGGCACGAAGTGTGTAGAAACGTATGAGTGCGTGGATCCGGGATCAAACAACACGTGTGCATCAGCAGAGCATACTGATAGGGTACCTGTCACGACGGCATTGGATGCCTGCGCATCCTGGGGTGTCAATGCAAAAACTCGGGCCTGTCCTCGTCCAATAGCGGGCTGACCTCGGCCTCGTCCTCTACCTCCTCGTCCTCTTTGGATCGGTCCGCCGCGTCCATGGCCTCTGGGTGCACCTAGCGGGTGTGGAGCATCGCCTGTGGCAGGAAGTAGAGCTCTCTGAGGAGGGGGCGGTAATGGAGGTAGGGTCACATGCGGAACTGTCGCCGCTCCCTGTCGTCTCGCTGGACATTCTCTAACACGATGGTGCAGACTCCCGCACCCATAACATCCTGGCGACGACTGTTGTCCCTGTGTGTACGATCCATACAGCTAACCTCGTCCAAACCCTCTGCCGGCCCTATCTCTCGGAAGGAATCTGACATGCTGCCTCTGATCTGGCATGCCGGTACGAATCTTCTTCGGCACGGGAATGGCCGAAGTCGCTGAAATACGTGCCTCCATCCACAACGCTGTATCCATACCCGCTGAATAGGTATCGAAGTGCTGGGCGCCAATGGCAAGAAATAGCTGGGCATCCAGTCCCTGTATGAACCTCTTCACCCTCTTCGCTTCGGTATCCACAAGGCACGGAGCATATCGGGACAACTGTGTAAACTGGACGTCATACTCAGACACCGTCATCCCTGGTGTCTTGATCAAGGCCTCAAAACTACGAGCTCTGGCGTCACGAACGCTCTCCGGAAGGAAATGGGCTAGAAAAACTGCTGTGAACTCGGTCCATGTCATGGGCGGTAGACCTGCACCTCGACCTCTCAGAACTGACACCCACCATATCTGTACGAGACCCTCTAGTCGGAAACTCGCAAGCTCTACCCAGCGATCATCAGAACATCTCAGCGAACGGCAGATCCGGGCCAAACTGTCAAGTAACGTCTGCGGGTCCTCTGCTGCATCGGTACCCGTAAAGACTGGAGGTCTCAGCCTCATGAACTCCTGTAGTGTAACCGGGATAGCCACGGTGGTAGTAGTAGGAGAAGGTATCATAGTATTCTGGGATGTAGTAGGTACGTCCTCCGGCCTCGGTGCACGACTAGTCGCAACTAAGGATCCTACCATCTGACGTAGCTCCTGCATGCTCCCCATCATCGGACGTAACTCCTCCACACCAGACTCAAGCCTATCCATACGGCCTGGGGAAGGCGGATCAGTCTGTCCCTGCGGCGTGGGCATACCACCCTGCTCAGTCCTAGTCTCGGACGAGCCAGCTCGAATATCGTCTCGGGCGGCAGCCCTCTGCGCTCTGGTAGCCCTCTGCAGCATAGTGACTGGTACAGGAAACAGGAAAATAAGAACGGTGCAATAGAACCATAGGATACACGGAATTGAAGAAGGAATTTCAAGCAAGTATATCCTAAAGTCACTTAGGCGGAGTACCGCATCGCAAGTATGCCGCGGATATACGTATGCTACGCTACCCTGCTTAAGTCACTTACTCCATCTACTAATGGTCATCCTACACTCGGAAAGGTGAAACCTATCGCTTTGATACCAACTTTGTCACAACCCGCAATGTACGGAACGCGACCGGCACTTAAGTTACTGAACGTCCCAAGGCATCCGTGAAAAAGTAAGCCGAAACCCAGAATACAAAACCCAATTAAGAATTAGGGTGGAGGAAAAACCATTTTTATTTAAAGCACTTTGTTTCATTAAGTTTCATCAAGTCTCATTTTCAAGAAAAACAACTTCTTTTTCCCAAATTTCCGGAAAAATCTTCTTGTAAATTAGTTCCCCAACGGGTACAATAGAAATATAAGTGAATAACAGGAATATGGCATTCCCAAGCGAGAGCTAGCTCTTCGTCTCAAGGCGGTCACAATTCCCACGCAATGTAAAACACAAGGTGCATAAGTAAGCATGAAAGCACAGATAAAATAGTATATCGACTCAAGTGAGCTCGACCCCCAATATAACATATCATCCACAAATCTCAGAACCTCACCTCTAGGTCAATATACAGTAATCCAAATAAAACTGGTACAGCTGAAATAGTAGCAGATGGAGTACTCTAGATACAATGAATATATATAAGGTGGTACAAAATGATAACAACCCACCTGTGAGCAAAAGCGTCGAGTCCAGGCAAAAAGAGCAAAAGAGGCAAAAGTTTCCGCCGCTGCAGTGCTGACGGAACGGACCTGCAGAAAAGCTGTGGCACAACGGGGGTGAGTTGCCAGCTCGTGAGTAATAAATAACATCAACAAAGGCTATCGCATGCATGTACACAAGTATCCTAGCATCCCTAAAACAGGTATGGCTATATGTACTAGCAGGTATGTATGCATCATCAGTGTACTAACAAGTATGTATGGCACATGGATGTAATAGCAGGTATGTATGCCTCATGAATATACTAGCATATATGTATGCTATATGAGTCAACTCAAGATCTCATCATGTAGGTATAAGAATTGTTCTTTGTTTTTGAAACTCATTTCAAATATCAGCATAATATCCATGAAATCAATAAAATCCGTGTCCAGCAACGACACCTCAAAACTGTCTCAATCTCATATATCCATATCAAGTATCTCTGGCCTTAGCCGTCCAGCTGATCCATGTCAAATATCCATATCTTAAACTAGCGGCCACGGTCGGTATCCTCTGGATATCCGCCGTGCCAAATGAAGTCACCGGTAGGTAATCCGTCCCCTGCCAGGCTCAACGCTATCTCCTGCGATCTTCTTGCCCCGGGGTACCGTACCGGGCCCACTATGTACCCGAGACAGTTCATCCACCTCCTCGAAACGGGTCTTGAAAACCACAACAAACTCATGGTGGACGACACTTTACATCACTAGAAAACCGCAACTTTTATATTTTAAAAGATTATAAGTTAAAATCTTGCGGCTTTCCCCCGAAATCCAGAAATATCATAAATCTCATGAAATCATCATGGATGCATGTGTCAATGATAGTGAATGCTTATAGTATCAATTTGCAATGTATGATTTATACTAGGCATGAGCAAATGATATAATAATACATATGCACGAGAATAGCAATTCTTATGATTTCATTTTAAATATTTATTGCAATAGCACAGGTCTAAGCAATTAACATGTTTCAGATTTATAGTTATCTAGAGTCGTGACATGGCAATTACCAGGGTGTGTATGTCCACATGAATACTGCTCGTGCTGCATATAAAAACTGGTAATAGTGCATGTGTCCTACAAATGAGTTTGGGTATATGGGTACAACATATAGATCCTAACTGCAGCAAATATCTTGCAAGTATTATCATTCTAATATCATAAGTAAATATCAAAGTTTACTATATCTATTGGGCGACTCGTGCCATCCAAACGATCGTCCCCCGTAGATGTTAAATCTACTCACCCGTGATCCCGCGCTAGGTGTGTCCGACCACCTGCTTCCCTTTCTCCGCTGCGCTCGAAATCTCCGCCGGCGAACCTAGAATTTACAAAAGTCACCATATAAGGAAAAATCCTGCAAAACACGATATATCGATAAAAAGATACGCGTGCGTGAAACTAAACGCGCGTGCACACAACACGTCGCGACGCGCACAAACCCATCAGAACCTACACCGACGCGCTGTGTCGCGCAGCGCGCCACAGAACCACGCGTATCACGCGCGTGTCGCACAAGCTTTAAAACATCAAAAACACGTTATTAGCTCCAGATTTTGTCTCTGGGCCTAACTTAAAAAGTTGAATGTACCAACAGACTAACTTACCTAGCAGGACCCTACACCCAAAAACCCAACACCCTACCCCCCCACTCTGGCCGCAAATTGCGGCCAGATCGAATAAAGCGGCGGCCTGAAAAGTGAGGTGGGTCTCCGTGTTTTGTGTGTGTGTCCGTACTAGTCTCACCATGCTATAGTATTCACAATTTTATTTTTAAGGGCTCGGGTCAACAACAGAATTTACAAAGGCTAAAAAGTCGCTAAAATTGCTAAATTACGCCAAGTCGGATAAATCGGGTATCTTTGTGAAATCTGGGACCAAACTTGGTTGATCTAGCCACAACAGCACCCCACAAGGCTGCTCTAACCAACACTACCATTACTTTGCCAAAATTTCCTTAAATTACCCAAAATTATCACTAAAACATATAATAAGCACTAAATTAAGCTAAATAACCATGACTTTAACAATTAGGAGACGGGTTAAGGGGGTTATACCTCTAGAGGCCCTAGATGAAGGAGAAGAGAAGAAGTAGGAGGGTGTGTGCTGCGGCTACAGCTCCTGGTGCTGCAAAACATGGCTGGAAATGAGCTGAGATGGGCTGCAGATGCTGATCTGTGCCAGGCTGAAGATGTGCTGTTGCTTTGAGTTGTGGAGTTTTCAGAGTGGCTGTTGCAACAGCAAGTGAAGAAGATGTTGAGGTATTTGTGGTGGAGTGTGGGGTGTAGTGATGTTGTGTGAGTGTGGCTTGAAGTTGGGGGGGCTGTTGTGCAGCTGTTGCTGCTGTTTTTCTGGAGTTAGGGTGGCTGTAGCAGCAGCTACTGCTGATATTGTGGCTGAAAACTGGGCAGAAATTGGGCTGATGCAAATGATGGTCCTGCTGTTGATGTAGCTACTGTTGTTTGGTTAAAGAGCGGATGCTATGGAGTTGTAGTTGTTGCTGATGTTGGTTTTTGGTGGCTGAAATGAGCAGGAATTTGTGTTGATGTGTGTGTATATGTGAGAAGGATGTGAGAGGTAAGTGAAAGCTTTGAAAGGAAAAGAGTGTGACACAAACCTAGGGCCACCATTCTCTCACTCTCATTAAATGCTACATGACACCCATCATAATCTCCCTTTCTCATCTCAAGACAACCCTAACCCTAATCCATTTTTAAAACTAAAACCGTTAATTCACACAAATTAACTTAACAAAGGGTTTAGACCACCATGGTTGCCTAAACATGGTTAACCCACATACACATCTAAACTTGGCATCCCAAGACCTAACCCACATTAACATGCACAAGTGTGTGCAGTCGGGATAAAATTCTACTAAAATAACCATAAAACCTGATAAATTACTAGGATCCCGTTTTGGTAAACTTTTTACCAAAAACCCCACATTAACACTTAATAACTACTAAACAAAGACTTAGGTGTTACAGCTCGATTCTCGATCGCGTGGCTTCTTGGACCCGCTTTGTCGCCGTCGAACGCCTTTCCCGTTCTTTGGTTTATTTCACCCTCTGCATCGGGCCTTTTGTATAACAGGTTGACAAGGAGGAGCATTTCCATTTTTCACAGCCTGTTGAAGGAGGCGTTGTGCCCTGGCTTTCTCGTAGATGGCCATTTCGCGATTATGGTCGTCTCGAACCTTTTGACCTGCTTCCCTTATAAGCTTGTCCATTTGTTCTTCAAACGACGGACTGACCATTTTCACGGTGGGAGATCTTTCTGTTTAGGATTAGCATCTTCCCACAGAGCATCGCCTTCTTCATCGAAGTCGTGTATGACATAGCAGCCGCGGAATCGCTCCCATTTCTTGGATTGAACATATCAAAGTTCGATCAATTCCATTCTCCCATTGGGCAGTTTTCGTTGAGTTCCGGGGACATCACAGATCCTGTTGTAGAATTGGGCTTGTCGAGCAGTCTGTTTAAAGGGTACGCCTTGGTGCCTCAACAGCCTTTTTAATCCTTCTGTGTAGTATCTGGGCAGACGGATGGGCTAGAGCCCGTCAAGTGTAGAATCTGCACCATGCCAGATTTCTTTCTCCACTTTGGTTTCAACGGATTAGTAGAATAGGATCGCCTTTTCACCTTTTCGAGTTGGAGGGACGTAGAATGTTTGCAGTTCTTCCACACTGTAGGTATCAAGCGCGTCTAGTTCTTTATGATGCTTGGGTGGAACCATGACAACATGCAAACTTTGCTCTTCATCAGCAAAGGTTTGTATGGATGGCCCAGTAGAGAATATGGCATGGACCTCATCTTCCGAGTCGCTTCCGAAGATCAACATAGGATTGGACGGTCCTGGCTTGTTGCACTGGGGCGGCCCATAATAGACTATCTCTTCTTCCTCCTCGGTTTCACATCTGAAGACCGGAACAGTAGTGATAGCTTTATTCTCCCGTTCGTGACATCTTTCCGTTTCCTCAAAATCTGGTAAGAAGTATTTTGCATCTTCGTATTTGCGCACTTCGTTCACGGAGAACGGATTTAGTTCCCCTGTCACGGTGTACTCGAGACCATCTTTGAAATACTTCATACACTGATATTGTGTAGAAGGGATGATGTTGTACTTGTAAGTGCACGGCGGCGCCCCGGCCGTCGGAACGAGGCCAAAATGCGGAAACGAAACTTTACTTTAAACTTTGAACCGACACCACCGCGCAACAAAATCCCGGATCGGGCCATTAAACTAATTCTAGCTAACTAAAGAACGGGGTAGAGAGATATACCGAGCGATCCGTGTCCTTCGGTCTTCTCGTCGTCGTCCCGATCTCCCCGCGGAATCTCCGGTCTCCACCACGTCGCCGGAAGGGCACCACATCGCCGGCTTCTTTTACGGGCTCCCACCTCTGGACCGAGGCAACTAGGGCAAGAAGTTGGCAAGTCGACGTACCCAAGAATTGCGGTAGGTTGACTGTAGAACTCATGTCTCATTTGGGGTATTAGAAGTTGCCCTTTTTGGTGGAGGTAATGAAGTATCAACTTTTGGAGGAGAACCAAGAGAATTTTGCAAGCAAATGAGTTGAAATGACACTACCAAAAATTGGGACAGCCCCTCCCCTTTAGTGGCCGGCCATGAGTGAGGAATGAGAGAATGGTGAGATTCAAAAATGAGTGAGTCAAAAGAATAATACTTGAGAGAGATAAAATGGTGATGATAAAAAAAAATTAATCCTCACACAAACATCATCACCCTCCATCATCAACCATCACTCATCACACCACCAAAAGTAAATCATAATGAATAAGAAAGTCAAGCAATGATTAAATCAAGAAGTCAATGGTGGTAGAATCATCATGAAAGAATTTCTTACAAAAACAACCCTCCAAATTGCTAATTTGCACAAATGCAAATAAGCCCTCCTCCACCAAAGCATGAGCCAAGGAAAGAAACAAAGGTAAATGGCCGAAACGGAAAGCAAACTGGCAATTTCAGAAAACTGGTCCCGTAATAAATTACAGGAAAACCCCGTGACTGTATATACATACCCGCATTTGTATTCTGACCGAATACAAATGCAATGAGACAAAATCTACACTGTACAATACTAGGATCCGGCTTAAACCAAAGCCCGCTAGTATTTTCCGTCCGATCATGATCCGTGCAATACCGCACGTATCTGATCGAACCCTGCCATATCTCCATACGGCCTCTACAGCGTTTCGCCCGAAACTTGAGCAACTGGTCTGTGGGGAACTCTAAAGACTCGTCAATACTTTGGTTGTAGATTTAACCACTAGCACGTCAGAGGTATTAGCCATACGTAATGGACTACCAGCTATTGACCAAAAAGGACGTCGATGAGCGAACTCATCCTGACACCCTACTGAGCCTGTCAGTGACAATATCCGTACAGTACAGTCCGTTCGTCTATGAGCATCACATGGTGGGCCTAGGGGGTTGGTAAAAGTCAGACACCCAAAAGCGGTATAAGTCGTGTCGGAGTGTAGCCCAGAACACCCTGAGATACTACTGGAATACCTACTAGTAAATCTCCTGCCTTGGCCAAGGACTTCGTGTAAGGGCTCTCCTAGACACAGCGCGACCTCACCCCCAATACCGGGAGAGACGAACCCTTGAAGATCCGCTCACTGCCTCCATGTGGCTCGGGACTGTACCCAACTAAAACCTGTTTGCACGTCTCCTTTGAGCGTGGTAGGTTAGTAATCAAAGTACAGTGGGAACTCATACGAGACAAATGACGATCCTCAGGTCGATGAACTAACCTGTACACATGTCACCAGGGAACTGCTATCTGACGTCTGGTATAAGACCAACTAGCATGTTCCCAACGAGTCCTGTCCGGTGTACTCATAAGCCAATGAGCACCTGTATACATCTTAGGTGAACCAACTGACATCAGTGGCTTGTGAGACCGGCCACCGCCCCTCATCGGGGTCTCGACTTTATAAACTAGCCTACTCTGGAGTATCGATGCCCTGTCTCGAAACTGCCACGACTAGGGACCATTTAAGGATATGCTTATAGACCACCAGCTCCCACGTATATGATCGCCCTCATACTGCTGGCAGTCAAGAAAGAATCCTAGGGGCTCTATCAACGTGTAATAGCGACCTGTAAGGTCACCTAAAGCAGTACACGATGATAAAGGTAAACCAGATAGCATAGTATCATCTTGAGTAAGACTGTCCTACCGGGATAGGTCCTCCCTCAATCATTGCAATCACGTGCCTGCGATCCAATAATTGACTCTGAGGGCACTATCTCCAACAATCTCCTACTTGCACTCAAGGCTAATTATTGCGATGTGGCATACTCACAGCCCGTATGATACCGAACACCCAACTCCTCTACTAATCAGTCTCACAAAAACCCGTTTGCGAAACTATTGCGTTCGAGGAATTGCCTAAGTGAGTGGATCCGCTCTGATGTTTTTTTCTATGTCTCTCTATTTCTCAAGTTCGCGGAGAAAGCCGTCTCCAAAAATGAGCAATACCTGTCTTAGAATGTGTCTGGATGTTTGATGGAACCTAGCTCATAAATGAACTCCAAATCCAAACTTCTTAGACTGTATCGTCAACTGAACTTAGTCAGTATCCTGCGCCATGCCTCCCTCAGTATCCCCTTGGACCACCTATCCAAACTACTGCCCCTCGTCAGAGGGAAAACTACAACTCTGACAGCCACTCTGCCGTCCAGGTCACCTTGGAAGCCTGGAATGATAACAGTCTCCTAAAAGAGGCTATTGTTATCATATCCCTAGAACATCCATTTATGTTCTAAAAACTGCTTCCGAATGTTTCTCCAGGATTGGATCAATGTCGTCTTGTTACATCTACTGCAAAAACAACATCTGGTGTGGTACTTGACATCTCATGATTGACTCAATTGCCTAAGTAAGTGATCTGCCAATCATGTACATCCCTCTCCCCTTTAGTCTGTAAGACACCTTTAGAGAGGGTGACTCCATCACCTGCAGGTATACTACCGTGCCAGGAGTCGTCCGTTCTAAAGCACCTCTAAAATGCTATCTAAGTACCCTGATTGGGAAACTACCCAAATCTAGATCTAAAAACATAGATCCAGTAACCAGAATGTTTTATATGAATCCATTTCCTTTGTGGAGAAACCACTGCGTGACAACCAAAGTATAACCGATTGTAGTATAGGAATTTCACTTCCTATTCTGTGTATGTCATTCAAATACCAGGACATCACACCCTACTACCTTCTTAACAGATCCATCCCCTATTCTGATGAAGTCAAAACCTATGACTGTCACCTCAGAAATAGATAATCTATCTCCGCTATATTTGCTTAAGTCCATAAATAGACATAAGCTACTTGTTCACTATGCTTCCGCTGCTCCCACTGACTACGAAAACCCTCTGGCAGAGTCATATACACGTACACTTCTGAAGCCAGTTCAAAACGATGCTATACTCATCCTCCTGCCGGGTCTTATAGTCTGGAATAACAGTAGTGTCAAGTCTGGGTAAACAAGAACTTCCCTGTCACCGTCCTTGAGGCTACCGAAGTACCTCTCGGGTGCCTGAGGTTACCCACCATATCTGCGGAGTAGCCAATGGAATGTCAAACTAGATTTAATCTTTAGGTTCTTATCAAATTTTCAGTAATTGTTTGCGGTTCTGGAATCACTTCCAGTTCTACCATACTCCCACTACTGTTTTCTGAAAAAGTCCATTTTTATTAAAACTGTGGCGAGTCAAGAACAATATCACTATTGATCTTCCAGATGGTAGAAAGTCAACCCTCGTCATAGCCTGGGTCAACCCACAAACAGCCATTACAGAAACGTGCCTTGAGTTATCCAGAGTCTGGTTTGAAGCATAAGCCGGACAACTCCCCGTATCTTAACATCGTTAAGGTATGAACTGTTCTATATCCAATATAGAAGCAGAGGCACTGATTTAATTGGAACCAGATTCAAATCATGCAGCTGTCTCCAGTGCATGTCAACTGAATGGAAAAAGGCCGATCAGCGTTACTCAACTTAGGAATGCTTCCAATTATGAGTAACCTGAAAGAGAAGCGAGTTCTCTTAACCATTACTATCAACTGAATACCATACACAAGTATCTACATCTTCGATCGCCTTGAAGAATCTTGATACTTGCAATACCTGGTTCTCTACTTTATTCATATATCTATAACTTCTCAAAACTTGGACCCTGTGTTTCTATGAAACTCCTGTCTAAAAACTAGAGAAGTCATAAGTAAACCGAATATAGTACGAGGACCATCCCCTCTGTCCTAATGGACACTAGACAACATACAATACACTGTATAAGTCCCTTGAGTCGAATAACTCAAATCCTGTGCATCGTAGGTTGAAAACTGTACTATGGTTATGAAGAATTACACCGCTGCTTAATGCCCCTTACCTAACCATCCACTAATATAGGTAAATGTCATAAACATAATTTCAAAAAGGTATATCTCACTCTATGAAAAAAGACGTACAGATATATCAATTTGAAATTGGTGCATAATAGCGGATATTCAAAACCAAATATTTGCCGTCCGGCAAACAATCCAGGTGACTTCCTCAAATATCACCGACTACAACGAATCCCGATATAATGAGGATGATAACCCAATTCCCAATAACTTACTCCCACTCATCATCTGTAAAACCATACAGATGTGAGAATCAAACCGGGTAAATGCATACCCTGGAGTAAGTATCTAATAGGGAAATTAGTTTTCTTTTAACAATACACAGTGAAACTGAAACATTGAAATGTTTCGTAGGGGTATCCGGGTATTCCTAGTAATGCCTCTTCCATTATCCAGATTCACAACTGTAACCGTATAATTCTTTGCCATCTCTCCAAATCCCTTTATATGTCTTTAGTCATTACCTTCTGTACAACCCTTTAGGCCAAATGGTTTTCTTCCTTCCCTACTGTTCGGCACCAGCCTATGGTTTGGAAGAAGACTATCCAATAAGCATAATGGGTGTACTGTCCTAATCCTAGGAGCACTCGCAATGCGAGAGAAGGTGAAGATAAAAGACAACCGAATAAACCTTATTCCTATTTCTCCTGAACCAGAATCCATCCCCGAACTGGAACAAGTTCCTTTCGAGTTCGTATTTAACCATACGATGGAGTATCCAATAAACTATGGATCTTCGTAGTGATACGGAGTGTTCTGGAGAAATACAAAGGTGATTTAGGATTGGCGAAGAAATACTTGGTTTGGTCGTGAATAGCAGTCGCAATTTACTTTGCCCTCTTACTAATCCCTTTATATGTCTTTACTTAATATCTTCTGTACACCATCGTTATGCTAATTGGTTTTCTTCATTCCCCACCGTTCGGCACCAGCCTAAGGTTTGGAAGAAGACTATCCAATTTGCATAATAGGTATACTATCTCCTAAACCAAAGAGTACTCGCAACCTGAGAGAAGGAAAAAGGAAATGACAACTGAATAGTCCAATTCGTTTTCTCCAGAACCGGAAACCATCCTCGAATAAATTCCTTCGAGTTCGTATATAACCATACGAAGGTTTTATCCAATGGAAGTGGATGTTCGTAGTAATACAGGGTGTTCTGGAGAAAAGGGTAAAAGTAGGAGTGGAAAAGAGGTTTGCAAGTCTGACAATCCAAAAGCCAGTGTTTAAGAAGGTTCGGTTAATATTGGTCACTGAGTCATAGTCAAGGATCGGGTCATGGTCCTTGCCAAAGAGAGAGATAAACGAAATACTCAGCGTGCACTCTAACCTAGATTAGAATGGTTACTATTTATCTAATCAGGAAACCTCCCACTGCACCGTCAAATTCCCCTCCAAACCTGAAAGAAGAATTAGTCGGGATCACCCGAGGAGTAAACCAACTCATCAGTAGGAATCGGGATCCAACTATCATCGCATGATAACGTGACGGAATCCGCTCACGTTATCACACTCCAGAAGGTATGCGCATATCTGGCAAGTTTCAGTTTCTTTAGAAACTCCAGATGTGATTTTTGCCCCATGCTCTTATGACCTTGGCATGAGGTCAAAATGTCATAAGTCACATGTCAAGTTCTACCCATCATTATCCAGGTTAATTTGAACCCACCCGTACATACCCTTGACGTAGGCCAAAATAGTAGTACGACTTTCCTAAACCAACGCATTCTATCTATGCAACAGATAAATATCCAGCAGCTATCAATCACTATGCCTTGGCATAAGGTCAAAATACATAGCTTGAATACTACCGAATATTTAACTGAAATGATGGAGCGCTACGAATGGTTTCTGGCGAAAACCATTAACGTAATGAACTTGATATCGTTGAAGGAACTGGATAGCATTATAAAAATATAGTGGCGAAAACCTTTACTAAAGAGGTCACTCCCGATGAAGGGATCTTGGCTCCTTCCCCGTAGAATAGGGTGCAGGATATTCCAACTGAATACCACGATGCAAAGCAAAAGTAAGCGACTATAGTGAATTTATTGCCCTGACGCAAACTTTTGTCCATGGGGTCACTCCCAGTGAAGGGATCTCGGCCCTTGCCTCGTCGACTGAGGTGCTGAATATTCATAACCGAATACCACTGTGCAAAACAAAAGAGAACGTCCTTGCAATAACAGCTTTTTGAAAAAAAATTCCAACAACATCAGAATATGTTTGTTTAGCTTGCATTGATCTGAATCAATGCAGTCCCATCAATTGATCACACCAATAAAGAACGAAAATAATGATGTGCGTATATGCCATCCGCATTCGCCACTGGGTCCCGTCATTACCCGTTAGGTTAGTTAACTAACGACAGAGCGGGGACTGGACTAGCGCGGATGCAAAACATATACAACATCTACTAGTATATATATCAATATATAATTTTCACCCAAGGCGTGATAAAATGCAACATCACAGAAATGTAATAAGCATCACAGAATAATACAGATATCTGGGATCCCCGGGTTTCACAGAGCCGCTACTGAAACCCGACGTTCCCCAGGTCATGTGGATAGCCTATGCAATGAAATCCTAGACCCCTACGGGCGCGGCATGTTACCTGCCAAAACCTGAAGCGAGGCAGCCCCTTCAGCAACGTGAATGGACCACCCAGCACTTCACGGAATTCGGTAACTTGGGCACCCCTCCTTGGGTCAGCCTGTACCCTCTACGAGTGCGGCGAATAGCCCGCCAATTCTAGAGTGAAGCCCCCTCCATCTCAACGCCATGAGATGCGGGCTCGTTCCCTCTAGAACCCGGCTATCCGTGTACCCCTCCACGGGGTAATCCTAGTACAGAAAGTAAAATATACATACAACGGGTACATCGACCTCACCCCGGTCATGCCCCAAATAGAATAATATACAGACAGGTAGTGACGGCAGTCCACAAGTCAGACGCTCGCCCCGCAATATCAAATGTACATATAAAACAAAACTGTACTACCATTGCATCCAGGCTATCCCCCACGGCCAATCCGCAACAACACAGAACATCAACGTGAATGTCACGTTCGCAAATCCGTCTAACCGGGTTATAGCAGTTAGACAAGATTTACCGATCAAGTGACATTCACGGTCGCAGATATAATGTAAATACTGTGAACTAACGTGTTTCAAATTTTCGATCGATCAAATTTTACTAAGTGGGCCCCATGCACTACTGTAGCACTCAAAGAAATCCTGGGCCCAAACAGAACATTCCAAAACCCCCATTTTCAAGTCCAAAAGCCACTGTAAAATTTTTGTGGGGTGATCACACATTACGGCGGCGGAAACGCGGTGAGAACAGGGGTTTGGCCGTGGTTCCGCGGTCTGTATACAGTATCACAACACCAAATTTTTACAGAAGTCTTAAAACTCCCTGCATGTCATTCTGCAACAACCTGAAAAAAATTTCGAGCTAAAAACAATTTCGACAGAAACTGATACTTTGAAAACGCGGGTTTTGGAATTTTGTCCGATCGAAAATGCAAACACATTATACCACTCTAGGCTAGGTTAATAGCGTGGCTCTGATACCAATGTAAGTGCACGTCGGAGCCCCGGCCGTCGGAACGAGGCCAAAATGCGGAAACAAAACTTTACTTTAAACTTTGAACCGGCACCACCGCGCACAAAAATCCCGGATCGGGCCATTAAACTAATTCTAGCTAACTAAAGAACAGGGTAGAGAGATCTACCGAGCGATCCGTGTCCTTCGGTGTTCTCGTCGTCGTCCCGATCTCCCCACGGAATCTCTGGTCTCCACCACGTCGCCGGAAGGGCACCACATTGCCGGCTTCTTTTACGGGCTGCAACCTCTAGACCGAGGCAACTCGGGCACGAAGTTGGCGAGTTGACGTGCCCAAGGATTGCTTTAGGTTGACTGTAGAACTCATGTCTCATTTGGGGTATTAGAAGTTGCCGTTTTTGGTGGAGGTAATGAAGTATCAACTTTTGGAGGAGAACCAAGAGAATTTTGCAAGCAAATGAGATGAAATGACACTACCAAAAATTGGGACAGCCCCTCCCCTTTAGTGGCCGGCCATGAGTGAGGAATGAGAGAATGGTGAGATTCAAAAATGAGTGAGTCAAAAGAATAATACTTGAGAGAGATAAAATGGTGATGATAAAAAAAATTAATCCTCACACAAACATCATCACCCTCCATCATCAACCATCACTCATCACACCACCAAAAGTAAATCATGATGAATATGAAAGTCAAGCAATGTTTAAATCAAGAAGTCAATGGTGGTAGAATCATCATGAAAGAATTTCTTACAAAAACAACCCTCCAAATTGCTAATTTGCACAAATGCAAATAAGCCCTCCTCCACCAAAATTTCAGCCAAGGAAAGAAACAAAGGTAAATGGCCGAAACGGAAAGCAAACTGGCAATTTCAGAAAACTGGTCTAGTAATAAATTACAGGAAAACCCCGTGACTCTATATACATACCCGTATTTGTATTCTGACCGAATACAAATGCAATGAGACAAAATCTACACTGTACAATACTAGGATCCGGTTTAAACCAAAGCCCGCTAGTATTTTCCGTCCGATCATGATCCGTGCAATACCGTACGTATCAGATCGAACCTTGCCATATCTCCATACGGCCTCTACAGCGTTTCGCCCGAAACTTGAGTAACTGGTCTGTAGGGAACTCTAAAGACTCGTCAATACTTTGGCTGTGGATTTAACCACTAGCACGTCAGAGGTATTAGCCATACGTAACGGGCTACCAGCTATTGACCAAAAGGGACGTCGATGAGCGAACTCATCCTGACACCCTACTGAGCCTGTCAGTGACAATATCCGTACAGTCCGGTCCATTCGTCTATGAGCATCGCATGGCGGGCCTAGGGGGTTGGTAAAAGTCAGACCCCCAAAAGCGGTACAAGTCGTGTTGGAGTGTAGCCCAGAACATCCTGAGATACTACTGGAAAACCTACCAGTAAATCTCCTGCCTTGGCCAAGGACTTCATGTTAGGGGCTCTCCTAGACACAGCGCGACCTCACCCCCAATACCAGGAGAGACGAACCCCTGAATATCCGCTCACTGCCTCCATGTGGCTCGAGACTGTACCCAACTAAAACCTGTTTGCACGTCTCCTTTGAGCGTGGTAGAGTAGTAATCAAAGTACAGTAGGAACTCACACGAGACAAATGACGATCCTCAGGTCGATGAACTAACCTGTACACATGTCACCAGGGAACTGCTATCTGACGTCTGGTATAAGACCAACTAGCATGTTCCCGGCGAGTCCTGTCCGGTGTACTCATAACCCAATGAGCACCTGTATACATCTTAGGTGAACCAACTGACACCACGGGCTTGTGAGACCGGCCACCGCCCTTTGTCGGGGTCTCGACTGTATACACTAGCCTACTCTGGAGTATCGATGCCCTGTCTCAAAACTCCCACGACTAGGGACCATTTAAGGATGTGCTTATAGACCACCAGCTCCCACGTATATGATCGCCCTCATACTGCTGGAAGTCAAGCAAGAATCCTAGGGGCTCTATCAACGTGTAATAGCGACCTGTAAGGTCACCTAAAGCAGTACACGATGATAAAGGTAAACCAGATAGCATACTATCATCTTGAGTAAGACTGTCCTACCGGGATAGGTCCTCCCTCAATCATTGCAATCACGTGCCTGTGATCCGATAATTGACTCTGAGGACACTATTTCCAATAGTACTCGTGTAACCAGGGCCGGCCGAGCAAAGCGTTGTAGCATGTCTTGGCGTCAATGACGTGGAACTTAATATCTGTGACGAGCAGCCTAAAGCGTAACGTCAATATTACGGACCCAAGCGTCCGTAATGACTGAGAGTCGAACCCGGAGATGGTGATCGTATCCAGAGCGAGGTGTTGAACGCTCATGCAGATTTCCTTTAACACCCTCACGTTAAGGAGATTGACGGAGGACCAATTATCGACCAGGATTTTACCTATCTTGATGTCATGACAGTATCCGTAGACATAAAGGGGATGGTTGTGCTCGCATGTCCCATGGAGGAGATCTTCGTCGCCGAAGGTGATATCCGCGGTGTGTACTTCTTCCAGCTGGTCCTTCATCTTTTCTTCGGCAAGAAAAGCTTGGAATTTCTCGGGTTCTTGCAGTGCCTTGACTAAAGAATCTCTTGCCTCTTTGGATAACAGAAGGGCATCAAGAATGCTTAACTGTGAAGGTAGCTTTCTTAAGTCTGCCAGAACGTTGTAGTCCACCTTACTTTTCTTTGGCGGGTCCTTGGCTGTCAGCTTTTCGACGGATTGGTCATCAAGGATGATATCTTCAGTGACTTTTTCTTTCCCCTTATCTTTTCTATTTGACCCACTGTTTGAGGGCCCAAGATTCTTTTCGGGCAGCGTACGGTTGCGCAGCTGAATATTTTCACAGGTCCTTGGTTCTTCCACTTTTCCCAAGGTGGACTCTTTAAAGAGAGGGCCAAGGGCCATTTCTTCGTCAGAGTCGCTCCCGAAGGTGAGAACCTGCGATCTCCCGGCGTTGGCCATGTGACAGTTGCTGGTAGTTCTTTTGCGCTCCTCGGTCGTACTTCTTTGCTCCAGACGAGCTTTGCGCTTCATCCGCTTGAACTGTTGTCGGTTGGCAGCATACCCCTGCCACCACTTTTTAAAGGTCATGCACTCTTCAGTTCGGTGTGGAATCCTCTGGTGGTATAAGCAATAGTTAGGGTGTGCATCTGCTTCGTCAAGGTGCGTATCCTCGGGGATATTTTCTTTGGGCGGTGGCAGCTTCATAACCATGGACAAGGCTTTGGCAAACCGTTTCCTCATCTTAAGCTTGATTTTTTTTGCCGCTGGTGCACTTTGATCTGGTTGGAGTGTTTCGTGATCCATTTTTACCACGACTTCTTCAAATTGACGCTGACGTCTGGCCCTTTCAAATATGGCCATTTCATGTTGCCGATCAGCCTTGCACTTCTGACGGGCTTCGTTCAGCAGCATGTCGATTATCTCGTCAGACAGTTCGAAGGATTTTGGCACCTCTCCTGCCCCCAGCTCCTCTATGTGAGCTTCTTCGTCATTTACGGGAAAATGAGAGATCATGTGACAACTTGCCACATAATCCTCAAATTCTTCTGACGAGTCGTCTCCGTCGTCATTGTCGTTTTCTCCGCTCTCAAGGATGTTGTTGAGAAATTCTTAGAGCGTGACTGGGGTTCGTGCCTTCTGATTATATTCTTCTAGTGCGTCAATCTGCCTTTGCAGGTCCGTGCGCTCGTCATCAGGCTTCACAGGCTTTTTGGTATTCTTCTTCCTTTTCGAAGATTTTGATGGCTGGGCCTGGGCACTTTTTCCATTGCTACCAATTCTTGGCGTCGGGCGCGGTTTCAGCATTCCCTCAATGACCTCGGGTTCTAGCGAGCTTTTCCATCTAATCGCCGGGCATGTTTGAAGATCCTTCAGCATTCCTTTTGTTTTAGCTGAAAGAGCGACCTTCCATGGAGCTTCTTCTATAAATGAGCATGATGCCTCCGGCGTGTCTATCCTTTTAGGAGCGTGCGGTTGCGGCGGGCTTACCTTCCAGTTCTCGGACAGTGCAAATTTGTCCTGTTGGTATTGGTCCTTGATCCAGCTTTTGAAGACGAAGCAATCTTCAATTGGGTTGCCTACTACTCGGTGGCAGGGGCAGTAATTAGGATTGTTGACTTCACCTGGATGCAGTGGGCATCTCGGATCTGGCAGAGTGATAAGCCTGTTGCGCACTGCCAGTTCGAACAGTCTCCTTGTTTTATCCCGAGGGAATGAGTAAGGACACTTTAACTTTTCGTTGATAAATCATTGTCTGTCATTTTGGCGAGCAGATGGTTTTTGACCACTCGGCTGTTGCTGAGCATTGGCGACAAAGGTCGCTTTCCGTTTCCCTTTTTCATTCCGAGGCTCCGTCTTTGAAGAGGAAGGCCTACGGCCCATCTGGTCCATTTGGGCCAGCTTATCAATTAAGTCCTGGAAGGTGGTTGGCTTGAAAAACATCATGAATTGGGATATGATCGCCTGCGGATCGAGGGTTCCTACAAACATGCCTACTGCAGGAGCCTCTTCTATGCGTTGTTCGCACTTCGACCATAGGTTGCGCCACTGAATTACATATTGAACCCATGTCTCCCCTGGCTTCACTCGGGAATTAACCAACGCCTTGATTGGGTGTGTTTGCCAGCACTTGCGAAACGCTGAGTGAATGGAAACTCCATCTCCGTGAATGTTTTGACGGGGTCATTGGGAAGTTCTGAATACCATTCGTAGGCCGTCTTCACCAAGCTGCCGACGAATTGGCGAAGCAGCAGCTTATCATCACCTCCAGTATTGCCGCAGATAGCCCTGAACTGGGCGACATGCTGGTGGGGGTTTCCTGACCCTTTATAGATATGAAATTTAGGGATTTTGTATCCTGGCGGGTACTTAATCTGGTCGTACCAGCTGGGATAGGGTCGTCCAGTTCTGACGACTTGGCCAGCAGTTTCGTTCACTTGATGGGCTCGTATCTGTTGAGCTATATAATCATTGAGCACAGCTTTCGAGATTGTTTCCTCCTTTGCTGCTGAAAAGACCGGAAGAGGGTTTGATGTCTTCCTTCTGTCATCCTCAACGATTATTGGAGGGTCTTCAGCTAGAGGATCCGGCTGGATCATCAAGCCCACCATGTCCTGGAACAATAACATCATTTGTTTTATGTTGGCCGCTTGTTCTGCGGCTTCTTTATCTTTCATCTCAAGCATTCTGTGGAGAAACTCGGCATCGGTTTCTTGCTCCTGACATTGCTCCGACGATGTCTCCGAGCTTTCTTTTGGCCCAGTGAGCGAGGTTATCTTTGTTAACATTTCCTGGAGCCTCTGTTGTTGCTCCTGGGCCTTTGTTACGGATCGGGTGAGTGGTCGGTGACCCCCGGAAGCACGGCTCTCCTCCTTTCCGGAAGCCATATAAACAGTATGCACCACCATGCCCCCAGACTTGGAGTGTCTTGGTTCAGTGCCCTTGAGATTCATCGTAGGCATAGGGATCTTCTCCGCCCTCCTCTTTTTATGGACAATTGAAGTTGAGGGAGTAGTTGATGTAGGCACCCGTGCAGATGACACCTTTCATGGCGTAGCGGAGGGTTGGTCCTCCTTTTGCTGAATCTTCATTTTCTTCTATCGGCGGGAGTAGTCCTTATCGATTACGGAGTCTTGGACTCCCTGCCGGATCTTATGAATTTTGTAGGACAGCCGCTGAAGAGGCTGTTCTAGCTTCGCCTTTGTAACATTTTCAACAGGTGAAGGAGACCTTTTTTATACAACTGTTGGAGAGTTCTTGCGCACCTTCCTGAGCGGCTCAAAGTTGTTCCCAGTTGGAACAGAAGCATCGACTTCCACCATCGGAGCTGGTGGAATCAATCCAGAAGAGGAACTGCCCCTATCTTTGCTCACTCGGCGCCAGTGGCGACGTCGAGCATGTCTTGCAGACGGTACTGGCTCGGTTACGGGGGTGGCTTCATCATGCACCCTGTTCTGGTGAAGGGTTGTTGTTGGTGCCAGCCTATCGAAGACTGATGTCCGCTGAGAAGAAACGTCCAACCTGTCGAAGACTGACCTTTCGGCAAGGGAAGTATTTTGGGCGACTTTACCCGCAGCGGGAGTTCGAACGTCCAGTCTTGTGATGACCGATCTCTTAGCAGGAGAAGCCCCTGTGATGACTTCGTTTACCGGAGCTAGAATCGCTACCCTTTTCGGAATAGCCTGTTCTGGAACTGCAGGCTTCATCACAGGCCCACATGAACTTTAGCCAAATCTGGCGAAGACTGAGGTGCTGGAGCTGGACGACCCGTTGAGAGGGGCCGCTGTAGTTGTAAGCCGATCAAAGACCAACTTCTTAGGAGCTTCTTGTGTTGGCACGGGGGCGCTGAAGCTCATAGGTGGGAGCATTGTCCCGAAAAACAATCCAGTGGTGGCTAGCATGACCTGGTCCACCGGCATCGTGAACAGGGAGGCCGCTTGGGGCCCATAAGCTATGCCTCCAGATGAGGCAGAGCACGAGTTGCAATTGCAGCTGGAACACTTCATGCAAGTAGACGCCATTGTTTTCTGCATTCATCAAGACACCAAATCTTAGTACCTCGAACCCAAGGGCAACCATTAACAAACCGCGATTTGTTCACGAACACGACACACGAAGTGTGGAGTCGAAAGAGAAAAAGGTCCCACCGGGCATACCAGAATATGTTCCCCTCCGAAAAACGCGACCGGGACGTTTGGACGTCGGGGCCTGAATTCCGGGGGCAGATGCTAGTTGGTGCTATCCGCCCACCTCTTCGAAGATGCTAAGTTGATTTATGGCACCGTGTATCGAAGGCTTGAGCAGATGCGGCCGATGTAGCAGACTTCGTCAGATTCCCCCTCGTTCGAGGGGTTTTTGATTATGGGGTCGCTCTTCCCTGCATGCGCAAGCCCCTGCTGTTAATTACGCTACCACATCACGGTAACCACTTTCTCCTTCTCCAGATGTCCATTTCGTGTCGTGGGTGTTTGTTTTGTCTTTAGTTGCCCGTGGATTGTATACGGAGACTAATTTATGTTGTCGCCCGTAGGGCGTGGATTAGTCCAAATCCGTATCTTCTTAGATTTGGGTTTGGGGTTGGGTTTAAGGATACGTTGGTCTCATTTGAGACTAAGATCAACTTAAACGTTTGTTAAAGATACATTAGTCTAATTTTAGAAAAAGATCAACTTAACGGGATCGTTTAGATCCAACAAGAGAGCATTTAGCCTCGATTGTTCAGTTTAGGGACATTGCGGTCGATTACCAGTTTAAGGACATGGTGGTCCAGTGCCAGTGTAAGGACATGGTGGTCCAATGTTAGTTTAAGGACATCTCGGTCAGTGGGTTTAAAGGGACCCACAATCCAGTTTAAGGACATCGTAGTCCATGGGTTTAAAGGGACCCCACAGTCCAGTTTAAGGACATTGTAGTCCGTGGGTTTAAAGGGACCACACAGTCCGAGGTTAAGGACATCGTAGTCCGTGGGTTTAAAGGGACCCCACGGTCTATGAAATGTGTGGTTGTTGGGACTCGTCACCTCTCTGAAGACATTGAAGGATTACAACGACAAATATCAGAGGAGTAAAGAGATGTACCCTAGAACCGATGTGAGTTAGTTGAAAGATCTGTAGTCCAATTTGGGACTAAGATCCGTTAAATTTTTATGAGCAGACGGGCTTAATGAAATATAAGTTGAGGAGTTATGGCCAATCTTGGGCTAAGTCCAATAAATGTTTAACATTTTATTTTGGGCTGTTGAGCCTATACTTGGGCTTGGCCCTTTTAATAATGCTGAGCATTAGATCCTGACAATTTTTGTCTTGTATTGAATATATAGCATTCATCAGAACAATGTGTGTTCTGACAGCGCGCCACGTGGCGCGCCAGGCGCTTTGCACCAATTAAACAGCGCATTATGCTTCTGCCAAGTAGCGCACACGAAAATGACACGTGTCGCGCTTAGTGCTAAGCGCCAGATAATGGGCGCATTGCGCCAGTGTATGAGCGCTGAGCGCTGATTTATGAGCGCATTGCGCAATCAATTTAGAGGCGCACACGTGAGTGACACGTGGCGCGCTTGGCGCTG